>CM014732.1:59631267-61086373 GCA_004329165.1 Spatholobus suberectus
TTTCTTCTTTAGCGAATGCCCCCCTTAAAGACATAAAATTACACATAAGTAGTTTTGTTGACAGGCCAAAATTATGCTTGTAGAGTAGCAGACGTGTCAAAGAAATAACTCAAACTTCAGGCTTAATATTATAATAGATAATAGGTGTGTGTTCATTTTGGTTAAGAATATGATAGAAAATGCTTCTTAGAAGACTTTGGACAATTCTTTTTCTTTGACATAGCTTTTTGCTTTAGTTAGGATTAACTCATTCCAATATGTGGATGTAATTACATATCGCTGTTAGGTTATTTTGGTATCTCTATGATGTATTTGGGTTGGGGTACTCCTTGTATACCATAGTTCATCAATATATTTTGCCTCATCCAAAAATAAATAAATAAAAATATTCCAATATGACATTATAACGTATCTAATTTTGATATGGTACACCCACAGATGTCATGAACAAATGTTCAATAAAGCGAACTTCACATGTCATATATTCAAACACTAGCATGAGAAAGGTATGTTAAGATGTCTTATATTGGCTAAGAGCATTAAGATTTAGACAATTCTCCTCACCTGAATTAGCTTAGATCGAATTAGGACTAACCCAATTCTTAGATGGAGTTAATTAGAAGGAATAAATGTGAGGCAAATATGTGTTTTACTAAAACAAAATTATGGAATGTTTATAGACAAATTGTTGACATCTAAATCCTTTTGTAATTGTTTCATTTATAGTTTTTCTTGGCACTCCCTTGTTATATGAACTTTCTCTGATTTATTAACATTCTTGGGGCTTCTAAAACCCTTCACGTACTCAAACAACCTAAGTGAGACTAATCTTTTGCACAATAGGAGTGACCCTCATTTTTTTAAGTAATCAATTCATTCCTAATTATATCTTGTCTAATGTATTCAATCATTTAACGTAACATTCTTTTCTTTCCTGCATCGAGTTTATTCTCATCCAAGTCAACAGAGAAGGAATTGTTAGGCAATAGTTTTTGCTTTAAACGGTAGCTCGTATGGTAAAGTAAACTATAGTCTCTATATTTCAGCTCAATTTATTTTATCTTTTGACATATTAAAATTTGTAAGAAAATGATTATGGTAAGGGCTACAGCATGAGATCATTATAAAGAGGGGTACATGCCAGTGATGCCACTTGTTAGCTAAAGACGGGGTTTTATTTGGTGCTGGTTGTTAAAGCTACTAGGAGCCTCCTTGGCTAGTACTTCTGCTTAATCACTAGATACTTTGGATGCACCGAACGACACTAGTTCATTCCGTGTGATCCTTTTAGTTAATGGTAAATCGACCTCAACTGTCATGCATGGACAAGCTACGTGATATTTTAGAAACCCTCAAGCAACGCTGTCTTGTTGCAGTAGAATGATGGCTCCTATATCTAGCTTTGTGGCTTGAAGTGCTCTGAAAACATGCCATGTTTCACAAATTTGGGGGCAAATGTATCTTAGTTAATATAGAATTGTACGGAAATATAAAATATTATAATTGATTTGTGACTGTGTAGGCATCACTTGTACTGCAGCAGAGATAGTGATAATAATTGTAGGATCCTTCGAGATATTGCTCTCCAATTTTTGCATCAATTACGACTTGCAGTTTACCGGTTAAAACTTATTATTCTAATGGCGCTTTGCAACTTTATGTTTGAGAAATTGGGATATTACCGCTTAATTATTTTGTTTGTTGACTTGTCAATGGTGTCATCATAGTTTTAAATTGCAGTTGTGGTCGCTGTTGCGGTTTCATTGAAATCCCTAATATTGCGGGAAATTGTGGTTGATGCGGCCGCAACTGCAGTTACAATGCGGTTGCGGTGAGTCCAAAAACCTTTACGTTGTAGCTACAATTGCGGTTGCGGATCGCAATTTAGAACCATGGGTGCCATATTTCTAATGGTGGTGGTTGGTTCCACTTTGAGTGGTCCTTGCTTTTTCTTCGTCTAATAGTAGAAAGGCGCTGCGCTGCCAAAGTTCTTGAACTAAATTCATTGTAATATTGTTTTGCTATTGCATTTGTCTATGAATTTTTCATTATCATACTTTTTCTAAACTGAAATGTTTCCGCGAAAAACAAAGGATTATTTTTTGTCCTCAAAATAATTGTTTGGTTTTCTCTGCCCCTCATCAAATCTCTATACTTGTCTAAAGAGATGCATCTTGTAATCAGTCAAAATGCTCGTTAATTATACTAAAGCAGTTGTCCATTATAATTTTCGCACTAGACACCGCTCAACAACCATGATAGTTATTTTTCACAAGCTTCAGTATAATGGCTCACCGACCGTAATAGTTATTTTTCCCAAGCTTTCAGCATAATTGAAATCTTAATTGAGTAGTTTGTAAACGTCAATATTTGTCAAATATGCAATGATTTGTTGAAAATTTCTATAGGAATCGGCACGCAATAACCAATATGAAGAACCTTCACTTTTAAATTCTACACAAAAGAAAATAATTATGTTATGTTAATGTATACTCGTTGCTTTGACAATGCGTTGCATCGAATTAATGGATTAAATTAAAAATTTGGTCATTAAAATTCAATACATTTGCTAAATTTTAAAAAGGTTAAATTATTTGGTTGATATTTAAACTATTTAAAAATTTTCAAGTTGGTCCCTAAACTAAAAAAATAAAAATAAATGGGACCTTGATCATGTAATTTTTTTAAAATTGAGTCTCTAGAATTTTAAAATCGTCATGAATTGTCATTTTTGATGATTTTAAGTTGTTAGAAAGTACTAACCACAGGGACTTACTTTTTTAGTTTAGGGACCCAATTATAAAAAATAGTTGAAGGATCTACTTGAAAATTTCCAAATACTTTAGAGACCAATAGAGTAATTTAACTTATTAAAAATATCCGAAAAGTTTTAAATGATACAAAAGACTGCTTATTTATTAATTGGGCGTATTTTTTATTTAGGATAAAAATTGTAAGATATTTCAATGGACTATTTTGTTTTCTTTGAAAATATGACAACAATTTTAAAGGGTTTTATTAAAATTTATGTGCAGTTATGTCTAACTAATAGTGTGAAAGAGTAATTTAGTGGACTTTCAACTTGAGTGACGTGTTTTTACTAAAATGTTTTGATACTTGATTCATAACATTCTTACATACTCTTTGATTTGTTTGTCCAAAAATTCCTTAACATATTGACCTCGTGGTTCTTTCTGTTATATACTCTTTATTTATTTTAACTCACGAAAATGAGAGTTGTTCTGCTATAGATTTTGAAATATAGAGATTAAATTAAATTTAAAATTAAATTACAAGAATTAAATGACTAATTTAATATTTGAAATATTTATATATCATAGTTGAAGTTCAAAATTCATTATGCTTGTTTAAATTTACTACTAGTAGAAAGATCGATAATTAAAAATTCTGGTCATATCACATATGATAATTGAGTTTAAAAATGAATTTAATTATGGCTTAGAAATTAATTTTTGTCCAAGTTTTTTAGTTATTAGGTGTCCAAGTGTGATGCCTTTAAATTTTTCATTTTCTTGTTTTTTTGTTAGTACTTTTTGTCATTAGTATGATTATTAAGGCTAAAAAATTAATTGTTTTTGGTTGCTTAGGAAACTAAATATCAAGGGAAAGAAAGGAAGCATGGCCCAATCCAAAATAATGAATATCTGATGTCAATGCATTGGAATTAAGCATGAATTACTCACGAGAAACCCAGGGCAATGGTGCTGAAATCACAATGTCATAGAGCTAGATGCACAATTACGAAATAAAATTTGTCTACTTGGTGCCATAGCGCATGGAAGTTGGCGTCATGACGCAACACCAGCAGTTGCGAAAATCAAATCTGAAAGGCAAAAGAATCACAAAAATAGGGGTCAATTAGAATCCCAAGGTGATTCTGGAAAACACATTTTGGGAGCCCTGTATGTGACCTAAATTTGACATATATATGCGCATCCCAGTATGACCATTCTGAAGCCAGTATCAGTGAATTCCCTAGTTTCTTAGTAAAGCAATCCAATTAAGATATCTAGACAGCTCACATTTCTGACCAAGTTGGAAGAAATAGAGCCAATGTAGAAATATAGCGACAATCTATTCATGCTTGACCTCTATAGTAACAATCTCCACGACCACCTAGCGTGTAGAATCATAAGAAGGCATGGAGAATTTCTCATCAAGACTAGGTTCATTTTTAACTTGAAAATCCAGAAATTCAATATTTTCTTTTCTGGGACAAAATTGCTAGAGCTCAAAAATTACAACGTTTGAATTATTAGACTAATAGCACTCTACCAGCACCACTTGGGACATTGTTTACTTTGACGATGCATCAACCGTGAGTTGCCATCCTTGACCAACCCAATTACCCAATTAATCCCACTCTAATGGCTTAACCTCCGTCCTCTGCCACTTTACTTTTCTTCCCCTTGAACTTTGTCAGACCATCTTTAGTATCTTCATTTCTTCAATCTCGGGTTGTGTGCCTTTCTATCACGCAAGATTAGCCTAAGAGTAAAACTACTAAAGCTCAAGTTCTAGGTTCACCAACTAAAAATTATTTGCTATTAATTTTTATAAAATAAAAAAGTCATGTATGTTGACAAAGAAGTTCAACATATAACTCTCTTATTTAAAGTAAAAAAGTCTCTTTTAAAATTTACAAGTCTCACTCATCATTGGGCCCCCCCTTCTCTCACATTAGACACCAACGAGAATTCCATTAGTTTCATGGTTTTCTTTCATTCTCTACTACTGGATGCATCTCATTATGTACATCTCTGTCGTCTCTGGCCAATATCGTGAGGATCAACGGTAACTGCTGCTGCAATCGAAGAACCACCTTACGTTTAAGCCTGAGAATTCCACCAAACTTAGGTGAGAAATTTAAATGAAAATAACGTAACTACATAACTCCTATATGTGCTTAAAAGAAAATATATTTTTTTACAACGAAAGTGGGATAATAATTTGGGAGAATATTTATCGACATGTATAAGAAAAAGGTAAAAATAAATAAGAGATAAATAAGAAATTGTTGCATATAAATTAGGGTTAGGTTTTTTAAATAATTAATTATAATTTTTAATCTTTTAATTTGAACTATGTGTAATTTTAGTCTCTCAAGTTTTTTCAATCTAATTAATCGAGTTCCTCAATTTTTAAACTCAAGCAAAATTTTCCTTACCATCTAATTTTTTTTTCCTTTCCTAAAATATTCAAATTATTATTTTCTATCTAAATATTTGGGAGTTTATGATAGATTTAAGATAAAATAATTTTAAAAGTTTAGAAATTCGAAATTTAGTGAAAAGTCGATAAAACATATATAAAACATTTTATAAGATATGAGATTAAAGTTTGAAGTTGGAAAAAATTGAGTTTTTAATTTTGGGTGAAATTTGATGTTTTAGCCAATGAGTTTTAGGTAGAATGTTTAAAACAATTAAATCGAAATTTGTCAAGATTTTAAGTAAAAAATATTATATATATATATATATTTATACAAATGAATTAGTTAATTTTTTAATTTCAGTCAATCAATTAATTATTTGAGTTAATCTCTTGTTAGAATTCTTAGAACATTTTGCATCAATTATTTATAGAAATTATTAAAAAAATACTTTGTTTTTTTATATTATTATTATTATTATCATCATCATCTTCATTATTATTATTTATTAGTATTATTATTCAATTTTACATCCCGAAAATGTATTTCTATTTCTAAAAATTATATAAAAGACTTCATTAGCATGTATTATTCAAGAATATATATATATATATATATATTTTGTTTTATTATTTTGTAAATAATATTATATTTACCAGAATAAAGTTAAATTTTGTTTATATCAAATTTATAATTTAGGATTTTTTTTCTTTAATGAAGAATTGATTTGATGCTTTTATTTGAGGAAATAAATTAGAAAACTAATATATTCAGTCTAAAAACATTTAAATTTGAAGGAAATAATAATATGTTCTTACATACTAACAAGTTAAATACTGTTAAAGATGCTTTTCCTATCCTGTTGCAATTCATTGTTTGTTGCGCCAATATGATATGATAACACTATCCTATTTCTTATCTTATCCTATTGTTTTAGTGTATTTTTTATCCTGAAAGGGGCTGGGTTAGGAAGTAACAAGATAGGATAAACTCTCTCTTTTTTCTTCTTCTCTTCTATGTATATTATGTAATATGTTGCATATTATAAAAAAAGTATATATATACAAATATATTATTATATAATTATATACAATATTTGTTATAATATTTAACCTATTCCAAATAATTATATATAGTTAGATAGTTATACTATAATAATATTACATATAATTGTATATAAACAGGTATAATATTATTATGAAGAATATATATAAGATTTATATATAATGTATGACTATATATATATATATATATATAACAAAATATATATATAATATATAGTATACTATATAAATTAATATATATTACTATATATTATATTTATTATATAATTTTTTATTATCTATATATATTTATAATAATTTTGACCATATAAATTTAACTCTATTATTAATTAAAATATTAAAAATTAAATAATTAACATTTAAATATTTTTAAAGAAAAATATTTGAATAATAATTATAATTTTAAAAAATTATATATATTTTTTATAATTTTAAAATATTATATACTTAGTTAAAATTACATTTTTTTCATAAAAATTAAAAATTAAATTAAAAAGTTACTTTTATAAAATTATATATAATTTTAATAAAATAGTAATTTTGTCATTTGAATTTGTTTTATATTTTATCCAATTATTATCTAGTTTTTTATTTGGTGTGTTCCAAACATTAGATAAGATTATAATTTATTTTGCTCTTATTATATCCTATTCTTATCTGCTGTCACATCTTATTCTATCATATCTTATTCTATCTTGACCATCAAACAGGCCTAATTGATTTGTTTCACTATCCTTGATCAAAATTATAATTAATTAGTATAGTGTAATTTAATTAATAATCTAAAAATTGCGAGGTGTAAAAGTATTGTGATATTTCACATATAGGTCAACAATGTACGGAAAATTTTCAATTTTATATAAGAAACAAATGTGATTACGTGTACTTGAAGCATGCACTAGTTGCTATTTTTTGTTTTCTTTGTTGCTGTTTTCACAATGTTTTCTTTCGCCATTATGTAGAAGACTGGAGAAAATGACAATTGACTAATTCAAATTATTTGAATTGTCAGCAAAATTGAATGGTGCTTTTTGATTGTAAACCTGCTGGCTTTCCACATTTGTTAGTCAAAATTAAAGAAAATGAGCCTTGTTATCTTCAGTGAGTTCTTATCTATACCATTATCGGACAAGAAATTTAGATATTAGAAGTCTTGAATCTGACAAAAGAAAAGCATTCCATTCATTAGAAAAATAATGCATGCTCGTTAGTTTTCCACTATAAATATTCCATTAGGCATTAGCCACCGCTCATAAACTGTCCTCTCTAGTTGTCTATTTATAGCCACCACTCACATTTGTCTATATTCATAGCATTCGGCTCTTGGAAAGAAAGTAAGTTTACATTACAAGTTCTAAACTGGTTTCATGGAAAGCATAGGAATACAGTTTCCTGATCTACCTTTATAATCTCCGTTAAAATTGCGAAGAGTACCAACCTTTGTATTTATAATTCTGCACAGTGAAAGCCAAGGTTGAACTAGGACTTTTCAATTGAAGATGCGAGTTTTTAACCTTTTTTTTTTTTGATAACTACCATTTTATTTCAGTTTCCCTACAACTTAAATTTCTACTTGTAATCGCAGTTGTCACACATACTCATCATCTACGATGAAGATTGAGCTTCTCTCATCACTCCTAGTGATGTCGTTCTATTGGTTATGCCTTTGTAACCACGTCTTTGTGGTTTCTGGCCTTTGTCTTGATGATCAGAAGTCTTTGCTGCTCCAATTTAAGAACAATATGACATTCCTGTACCCAGAAGATAGAAGTAGCAGCAGGCTGAAGTCGTGGAATGCAAGTCATGATTGCTGCAGGTGGTTGGGAGTAACCTGCGACAAGGAGGGACATGTTACTGCTCTTGACCTCAGTGGGGAATCAATCTCTGGTGGATTTGATGATTCAAGTAGCCTTTTCAGTCTCCAACAACTTCAAAATCTAAATTTGGCTGAAAATGACTTCTATTCTGAGATTCCATCTGCATTCAACGAGTTAGAGAATCTAACTTACCTGAATTTGTCAGAAGCTGGATTTGTTGGGCAGATTCCAAAAGAGATTTCTCAGCTGGCAAGGTTGGTTACTCTTGATATCTCTTCTAATTTGCTGAAACTTGAGAACCCAAATCTACGAAAGCTTGTCCAAAATCTAACCAGTATTAGGCAACTGTATCTGGATGATGTAAGCATAACAACTCTAGGTCATGAATGGTGCAGTGCTTGTTGTCGCTCCATGACCTGCAAGAACTTAGCATGTCACAGTGCAATCTCTCAGGACCCCTGGATCCTTCCCTAGCAAGACTTGAGAATCTATCAGTCATTGTTCTTGATGGGAACAATTTATCATCCCCAGTGCCAGAAACATATGCCCATATGAAAAATCTGACCATCCTAAGTCTTGTTAATTGCGGGTTGACTGGAACATTTCCACAGAAGATCTTCAACATTGGAACATTGTCAGTTATTGACATATCATCCAACAACAATCTCCACGTTTTCTTTCCAGACTTCCCGTTGAGCGGAGCTCTCCAGATCTTAAGAGTAGGTCAAACAAACTTCACTGGAGCATTTCCACACTCTATTGGTAACATGAGGAACTTATCCGAATTGGATCTTTCTAATTGTGGATTAAAAGGAACAATTCCCAATTCATTGTCAAACCTAACAAAACTCAGTCACCTGGATTTGTCATGGAACAACTTCACCGGTCCAATGGCATCATATCACTTTCAAGAACTGCCCAACCTTGTCTATATCGACTTGAGTTATAATTCTTTCACTGGGAGCATTCCTTCATCCCTTTTTACACTCCCATCACTGCAAGTGATTCGGCTTTCTCACAATCAGTTTAGTCAACTAGATGAATTCATAAATGTGTCTTCTTCTGTATTAGAGACCCTCGATTTAAGTAGAAATAATCTATCAGGGCCTTTTCCTACATTTATCTTCCAGCTCAGTACACTTTCTCTCCTCTCACTTTCTTCAAACAAGTTCAATGAGTCGGTGCAGCTAAATAAGCTTTTGGAGCTCAGAAATTTAACTACACTAGACATTTCATATTTATCAGTCAATGTGAATGTTACAAATGTTGACTCATCTTCCTTTCCCAGCATTAGCTATCTATACATGGCATCCTGCAACTTGAAAACTTTCCCCGGCTTCTTGAGAAACCAGTCCAACTTAACCATCTAGACCTTTCAGGTAACCAGATTCAAGGAATAGTGCCCAACTGGATTTGGAAACTAGAAAAACTTGTTTTTCTTAACATTTCTCACAATTTGTTGACTGATTTTGAAGGAGCTTTGCAGAATCTTACTTCCAACTTGTTTAGCCTTGACCTTCATTACAATCAACTTCAAGGGCCAATACCTGTTTTTGCTAAAGATGCTGCGTATCTGGATTTCTCAAGCAATAAATTTAGCTCTTTTATCCCACGAGACATTGGTAATTGCTTGTCTCAGACATATTTTCTCTCTCTTTCAAACAATACTATTCATGGCAGCATCCCTGATTCCCTCTGCAATCCTTCATATCTTCGAGTGCTAGATCTTTCCATTAATAACATTTCTGGCATGATTCCCTCATGTTTAATGTTGATGAGTCATACTCTTGAAGTATTAAATCTGAAGAATAACAATCTCTCAGGCTCTATTCCTGATACGGTTCCAACTTCCTGTCGTTTGTGGACTTTAAATGTTCATGGAAATCTATTAGATGGGCCAATTCCAAAGTCTCTTGCCTATTGCTCGAAGTTAGAGGTATTGGACCTTGGATCAAATCAAATTACTGGTGGCTTTCCATGCTTTTTGAATGAAATATCCACACTTCGGGTCCTTGTTTTGCGGAACAACAAATTTGAAGGTTCCCTAAGATGTTCAAAAGCCAAAAAGACTTGGGAAATGCTTCAAATCGTGGACGTCGCATTCAACAATTTTAGCGGAAAACTTTCAGGAAAATATTTTACAACTTGGAAGAGAAATATAAAGGATTACGAAGATGAAGCTAGATCAAAGTTCATAGAGAAGGGGTTTGATTTCAATGTTTATTTATATTATCAAGATAGTGTGACGGTTATCAACAAAGGTCTAGAGATGGAGTTGGTTAAAATTTTGACAATCTTCACATCCATTGATTTCTCGTCCAATCATTTTGAAGGACCCATACCAGAGGAGCTAATGGATTTCAAAGTGCTCTATGTCCTCAACTTGTCAAACAACGCTTTGTCCGGTGAAATCCCATCATCAATAGGTAACCTGAGACAATTGGAGTCCTTGGACCTTTCACAAAACTCTTTAAGTGGAGAAATTCCCATGCAACTTGCAAGTTTGTCATTCCTTTCATATTTAAACCTCTCCTTCAATCATTTAATGGGGAAGATCCCGACAGGTACCCAACTTCAGTCATTTTCGGCTTCTTCCTTTGAAGGCAACAGTGGGCTATACGGATCTCCATTGACTGAAAAACCAGATGGCAAAGATCCAGAGGTACCACCACAGCCAGAATGTGGAAGGCTAGCTTGCACAATTGATTGGAATTTTATTAGCGTCGAAGTGGGATTGGTTTTTGGCCATGGAATTGTTTTCGGTCCACTCTTGATTTGGAAGCGATGGAGGGTATGGTATTGGCAACTTGTGCACAAAATTCTTTGTTGGATCTTCCCTCATATGTATCTTGAATATGTAACCCAAAGTGGACAAACTTACGCAACTTTAAGGTGGAGACATTAGTGATTAACAGCAAGTGGCTAGGTAAGTGAAGTCATTATGCAATCATCTTTCTTCATGTTCCCTTTTCCAAATTCAATAGTTCTTTTAATTTTATATGTCTTAATAGAAACCAAAAAATAAAAAATTGCAAGGCATGTGCATTGGAACTTTGAATATATATTCTGCTACATTTTAGTGAGTACTATATATATGACAAAGTATTTTCATCTATTCATAAATGATAGTTATTAAACTGATATTATTAAATGAGTAGCTTTGGATGTACTTGTTGAATGCTCTTGAAAAAAAAATTACCTATTAATTTATTTATAATATATAAAACTTGAAGCACAAATTTTGGTGTTCATATTTCATCTGCTTAATTAACATACATCTTGCCACATCAACATTTTAACATTTGTATCATGTTTTGATTCAATCTTTCATTTCCTCTTGAGGTTTTTAGGTACATCTCCTTCGATCAATCCTTTATCTTTTTCTTAACCAATTGTTCATTACATTTCTAACATTATGATGTTTCAATTACTCAATTTGTTGGTGGCTTATTTTTTCCTAAATAACCTATTGTCAACCGTTTAAGAATTAGGTCCCTTCATTATCTATATGTGTTCCAAACTATAAAGGAAAATTAAAATTAGTGGTAAGGTTCACTAGGATTGTTGAGTGAAAGCTTTTGCATCATTTTTTGAATCAAATGGCTTTAATGAAAAAATTTGTGAATATAAAATTAATGTTCAAATATATTTTAGGTCTTTGTAATATATTGGTTTTTTGGTTTTTGAAAAACCCCTATTTTTTGCATATCAAATTGTTTTCTTAATTATTCTGTATTTATGTTTGGAGAACTAGATGAAAATCTCAAAAATTTGATTCCTACAATTATGTAGTACTTAGTTTATATTTTTAATGAATATTTGGGGAACTGAGCTCAAAATGGGTAAAATAACTGTTTTACCCCTAAAAAGTCAGATAACAGAATAAAAAAATTAATTAGTTAGAAGTGTTTAACAATTATTTTTAAGTTATCAATATACTTAGAATAATTAATAATAATTTTAGAAATTTTTCAGAAATTTATTGAGATAGTTTTTGTGAAATGACCAAAATACCACTGGTTGACTATAAGAGTAGACTAGAAACTTTTTGATTTCAAAATATTTTGAAAATTTTATACTAAGTATCTTTCATTATAAACATTTTTTTTTGAAAGGAAAATAATGAAAAATATAATAATTCTATTTCAATTTTTTTCAACCGTTTTTCTAATATTTGACAATGTAATTTTGAAAAATCGGGAAGGAATTTCAAAATTCTAATCCCCATTGTTATGCACAGAATTTCAAGAGCTATTTAATAGTAATTTTGAATCATTTTTTAATCCAAAACTTGGAGAAATTAGAAAATGACAATTTTGTCCCTATTTTTCAACACAAAAGGTTGACAAGAGAAAAAGATTCAATTGATGCTAAAATATCAATTTGAGCTTGGAATCATGTCATATATATTAAAATATAAATTTGAAAATTTTCTGGAATTTTTGTGTAAAATGACCAAAATGTCCCTAAGTTTCTAATAAGTCAGCCAATAATGGTTTGACATCCAAAAATGGTGAAAATGGTAATTTAAGTTTATTTATAGGTGAAATATTTAATTTTATAATTTTCATAAAAATTTTGGTATTTATTAAATTAAAATGAATTTATTATGAATTTTTTAGCATAAAAATACAAAATAAATAGATATAATTCCAAAATAAATTAATAAAAATTAAAATTTATTATTAGAAATTTATTTTTTTATGAAAAATAATGTATTTGTCCAGTTTTGTATTAAAAATCATTATTTTAATATTAAAAGTTAATTTTTTAAGTTTTGACGTTTTTATCGGTACAGGTTAATTTACACTTGAGGACAACTCATATAACACGTCCCCAAGTCTAGGAGGGGTGATTCACCACCCTAAATGGTGTATGTGTCCCTAAATTGGATTAAAAATAAATAAAAATTAGATTTATAACATAATGCTTACATAATGGATGATGTGAATTTTTGGACACCTAACCCCTTCCTTCTTCTATAAATAAGTCCCAAAGTTTTCAGATTTTCACTCACCTCTCCCTCTCTCAAGCTAGCCAAAATATTAGAAAGCTTTTCTCTCTAGAAAAAATTTTCTTTTACTTTATTTTTATGCTAAAATTTTACTAATTTTCCAATAACTAATAAAGTTATTTTCCTAGGAGCTTTGCATCAACAATTCCATCCTCTTCATCAACCACCTTAGAGGTAATAGGGGGAGTGGAGTTTGTTCTAAGTTATTGTCATTTTGCATGTTGATAGGAAGGGTTTTCCCCTAAACCGGTTTAGGCTTAAGTTTTATTATTATTATTGTTTGATGTTAAACTTTAATTTTTGCTAAGTTGTTACTCTGCTTAAATTTAGATTATCAAATTATAATTGCTAAGTTGTTACTCTGCTCAAATTTAAATTATTGAATTTTAATTGCTAAACTATTACTATGCTCAATTTTAGAAAATTAAAATGTATTTATTTAGTTGTTATTCTGCTAGAATTTTAGTAATTAAATTATAATTACTATATCGTTATTCTGCTAAAATTTTATATGATTATTAAATTGTTATTCTATTAAAATTTTAGTATTGTGAAATTTCTACAAAATAGGTAAAAATGTTGATTGTATTGGTACTTAAATTAAATGAAACTAGGAAAATCTCTGCTCGAAAAGGTAGGAAGTGATAAATTAGTAAGTAATGTAAAGCAAGTGACATGTAGTGGCATGACACCTTGTTAGGGAAGCTACAGTTTGGTATACTATAAAATAGAAGGCAGGGACCCATGATTAGGTCTAAAGGGTGTGGTATCGAGTGGTGAGTGTCCTAATGGCCAAGGTAGCATTCTTGAACCAGGACAATTACTTAACCAACTTAATAACCTTGACAACTGCTCAACATCACCAGGATTGGTGAGAGTATGTCTCTATAAATGGATATCCTAAATTGTTATTTTGTTTCTCAATGATGATGAGAACTGTACCATGTGATGATGATGAGGGAGGTATATGTACTCCTAGTCACTTCCAATATTTTGTTAAGAACTATTACCCACTAATGAAAAGTATGGATCCATAACTAGTCAAGAATAGTATAACATAAAATAAACTTTAGGTTCCCTTTTTATTATCAATTATGTTTTATCTATATTGTATGATATAATTCCTACTATACATACAAAAGTGATATTAGAACAAATCACCCCACTCCATTATTTTTCATTTTATACATGATTGATCATGGTTAATGAAGACCGAATTGTTGATGAGGACCTATAGGGCTAGTCTGATAGTTTGTTATTTTATAGGATAGGAGTAGACGAACACTACTTTAACTAGGATCTTTTTTATGTATTGGGAATAAGTAGTAACTATTTTGATGTATACGTACATACACACACACACACACACACACACACACACACACACACACATATACACACACACATATACATATATACACACATATATATATAATTTGTTAACACATACACACTTATTTTTAGTTGATGTATGTTAGCAAACTACACCATAGGTGTATTTTAAGATACATTGTAGTTATAACTTGATAACATTCTCCAACTAAAAAACAAGTGTACATACATTAGTAAATCCCTATATATAACAATAATATTAATAATAATTTTATAAGAATCAAAACTAAAAATATGATATATTACAAGGACCAAAAACATATTTAAGCTTAAAATTAAATACAATAAGAAATATAGCCATTATATGCTTATGAAAACAATATCCCCCCCTCTCTCCCTCTCTATATATATAGAGAGAGAGAGAATGAAATTTTAATTTAGATGTTAAATTATTTGTTAAAAGAACAAAACTTAAGTGCTGCGGATATATATCTAGTAATACATATATAAAGTTCGGAGTGTAGTTTGTGTGATTGACCTGCTGTCTGCAAAGTCAATTTTTTCCATTACTACATCAATAATATTGGTAATTAATTTGTTAGCTTCTCTTTGAATTTTATCTTTTTCTAATCTGTTTGTATCAAATGTTTAGTTCATATTTGATACAACTTTTATGAATATTAAAGTTGTAATATCAGTAACATTTAATTTAAATTATCTTAATTGTTTGTGATACTGTGTTATATTCTTTTGAGAAACTAAAATCAATGAGTATAAAATTATCAGTCATCATAATAATTTTTTCTCCATATTTTCAAACTCATTCTTTGTTGGTGTGTTGTGTTTTTCAGGATTCAGGAGTAAGGTATATGTGTTGGCAAGAGTTTCTACATGCCACTGCAATGTCATAATTTACTCAAGATAATGTGTGGAGTAACTCTTGTTGTTTCAATATGTTTCAACAACGCAATTTACCTATTTCATGTTTTATACTTATTCAATATCACTAAATTTGATGAGAGAAATTAGAGGATTGAAAGGATTTAGTTTCATTTGTCCATGAAAAATTGAACTGCATTGATATATCAATATTAATATTTGATTTCTTTTTCCTGCTGAAATTGTTTATTTTGCACATATAGATGGAAAAATATCGTTAAAATTCAATTTTAATTAGTTCTCATTGTAAAAATCAGGGTTTGATAAAGCTATTATTCTTAATAAAATTATAAGTGTAATCGAAGAAATGATTTTATTGGAAATTAAAAAATGATTTTTAAAAATATTATAATGTGATAAGTGCAATGACATTATTCCGACATGTTTTTCCTAGACATTTTTATTTAAAGTGACATATATATATTTGGTGTAAGATTTTTCACATCAACTACAAAATGTCAAAAGAATATCTAATATCTCGTTTTTCAAGAAATAATAATTGTTGGAGTTTAAGAAAAAGATAGGAAAAAAAGAAAGAGAAATAATTGATATAATGAATTATGTCATAAGAAATGAAGAGATGAATTAAAAGAATAATAGGGAGAAAAAGAATGTAAAAAAAGGGATGAGATAATAAATCATAGAGTTGTTAAAATAGTAGATCATATGATGTCATGGTAGGCTTGATCATATTGTTATTTTTTAATTTTTAATTTTATTTTGTAGTTGAGAAATCTAATGTTATATTGACGCAGTGTTTACTTCCTTTATATCCTAAATTTTAAATGAAATGCATTAATATTTAAATTAGAATATAAATATTTGCATCTCATATGCATTAAGACTTTAAAAAAATACATTGATACTTAAATAAAGAGGTCAAATATTTCATGGTGATAATTTTTTTACCTAATAATATATTATTATTAGAGTGATAACTCTTGCCTTGCACTGGTATTAAATTTATAGTTTACAAAATCTTATATTATTATTATTTTTATTGTATTTCTTAATTATTTTTAAATTTTATAAAAATATAAACATGTATATAAATATTTATAAAAGTATATTTAAATTATTATTGATATTAATATATATGTATATATAATTTTTTAAAATATCTTATATCATTCTAATTGATATAAAATGTGTTTTAAAAATATTACTTTTATAATTTATATTCACATTTGTATACAACATAGATTAGATATATACATAATTTTAATAATAGATATTAATAATGAAAAATACTTTAAATTACATTTTCAATTATTGATTTTTTCTATAAAAACATATTTTTGTCATAAAGAAAGAAATGGTTAATATTAATTAAAAAAAGAAAATAGATTTGTGGGTTACTGATCTTGTAGATTACGAATAAAAAATTATGATGAATAAAAAGATAGATGACAACCATGAACACCCAATTTTGAATTTATTTTATTTTATTTTTATTTATTTTTGATTTTATTGTTAATTAACTTAACATTTTTTAATGTAACTTATTCTACATAATCAACAAAAAATGAGAATGATTCTGATAATAAAATAAAATAAAATAAAATAAAATAAAAAATTCAAAAGAAGCAAAATACAAAAAAGAGGGAATACAAAGTAAAATAAATAAAATAAAATACTCTGGTGCGAAACAAATAAAAAGAGAAAGAAAAATCCAAAGCAAAAGTATTATATACGTGTTAATTAAGCTTAATTAAACAAACAACAATACTAAAAATTGTAATTAAAAAGTAATTGTAATTAATTTTAAAAAATACAATAATTAAAAAAAAATCCTGTAAGTGGTGTCCAGTTCCATACAGTAGAAGTCGCCTGTTACGCTCAAGATTTCAGTAGGATTGTCCACATTACTGTGATTGTTGTTCTTGATCATCAACATTTGACTGATCTTGCTGCACAGTTTTATTTAAATTTAATTTAAATTGAAAATAGAATGCAGAGAATAGATTGGTCAGAGACACCAACTCAGAGCTATTGCGCTGTTCAAAGTAAACCGTGTCATAAGTCATACCTTCATTTTGTAAAATGGTTATCATTTACTCTCCCATTTTACTTCTACCTCATTTTTTTTTTTTTCATTTTTCATCATATTATTTCTGTCACACACGTTAGTTTCTTTCTCTTTCTTTATTCTTTTTTTTTCTCTCTTTTTTCTTCTATATATCTAAAAGATAGAGAAATTATTACATAGTTCATAATTATGCAGTTTGATCCAATTTTCATGTGACACATAATTATTTTTTTAATTTGTAAAAAAGAGTTAATAATATGTTACGTAAATATTGATTGAGACCACATGATCTTGCACTACATAAAAATTTCTCAAGAAAAAAAAGGAGTGTAGGTTGATAATTTTCCTTTGTAAAATGCTGTTTTGCCAGAAAAGAAGAAAAATACGGCTACGTTGTTTGTTGTGGACCAAGATTATTTTTATTGCATTCTACTCGTCACTACGCGTTTGATGTCGGTCCCTCTAATTATTATTGATTTTTTTGGTAGTTTTATTAGATGGGACTCTTCGCAATTTTGGATTATTCAAAACAATGACCCTACAGCATAGAATTACTATTATAAATTTTTGTACTTATGTCAGCATGATAACGATGGCCTAAACGGTAGGTATCATTTCATTATGCATGTTACTGTTGAGTCTCGTTAAAAAAATTAAAAAAAAAATCTTACCGTTGAGGTAGCTTTCCATTAACGGGAATTTTTCAGTTATAATTTTTTTTTTTTGAGAATGACATTTTGAGTCATTTTGTTTCTGAGAATTTAAAAAATGTATTTAGTTTTTTTTTTTTATCTTTTTTAAAGTAATATATTTACCGTCAATTATTATGAAAGGTTAGTAATGATACACTCACTTAGTATGAGAAAGTTTTATTTCTACTTTTGAAGATGAGAAAATTTTATTTCTATTTATTCATTTATTAACATTTTTGAGAATCTTTTATTCTTAAAAGATATTATTGTTCTCTTTATCAAACATAGGATGCTTTTATTTCCATATCATTTTTACAAAAATATTTAAACATTTCTTTTTCCAAATCCTTACCTAAAAGAAGACAAAATATATGAATATTACTGTTTTTCTTGCTTTACTCTATGCTTGCTTTGTCTTCATGTTGAACTAACAGAGATGTTGGTAATGCTATACTTGCTAACCTAAATTGTCGTTGGATCATCAGATTTAGTGTATATATGTTTTAATTCATAAAGTGGATAACTAAAAATACTTTGAAATATAAGCTAATGTGATTTTAGGTAAATATTTAATTAATATTTAAGCTAATTTGCTAACAAAATAAATAAAATAGTTAAATAAGTGATTAAATATCTAATTAATAATTACTAAAGAATATATAGTTATTAAATTATTAAACAAGTAAATAAATAAAAGTTATTATTAGAATAATTATATATATATATATATATATATATTATGTAATAAATATATTTCAAAATTTTAATTTTAACAATTCAAAAAATTAATTTATTTAAAAAATTAATTTAAAGATAATTTACAAATATTTTATTATATATAATATTAATTAAATATATTTAAGTATTAATTAAAAATTTAAAATATTTAAAAAATTTATATTATTATTCAATAATATTTTAGAAGATAAAAAACCATTTATTTAAATTTTTTTAATAATGTCAATATATGTTAAAAAGTATTTAATAAATAATCCGTTTTTTTTTGAATAAATATATTGTTGTAATTAAGGATTCAACACTTAACTTTCAATTAGAAATTTTAAGAAAATATGGTATCTAAATTAAATTTCAAGAATAAAATTATAAATATTTTAAATATAAAAAATTTATTTAGATATACTATTTACTCATTTTATTAATGTTCTTTTATTGTATGTAAAAAATATTTAAAAATCTAAAAAATAAATAATATTTTTTAATTTTCTAAAATAAATAATTTAAAAACAAATTAAAGCCCTACATTAAATAAACATAATTTAAAATAAACTAATATATGTAAGTATTATTAAATAGGAAAGTTGGTGAAGCATTCAAATTGGAAAAATAGTTAAAAATTAAAAAAGATAGTATATTTGATCGCGTTTGGATTCAAAGAGGGAACTGCGAGAATAAGCTCAATGTAAGCTAGAAAAAAGCTCTTCCTACCAACTTAATTATATGTTACTTTTTTTCAAATTTTGTTCTATGAAAATAAGTAGTTTATTTTTTTAAAATTTTTTATGAAATGTATTTGGCCTAGTTTCTCCTTTTAAGAAGAAAATAAGCTAAAAAAAGATGGGCCAAATACACTCTAAGGCTCTCTTAAACTTAAATATTGAATATATTCAGAGTTAATCACATAATGCAATAATGAATTCAGCACAAATGATTTCATTCATTAAAACAAACATCTAGATGAAGGTCAAGAAATTAGATTAACTTAAACAATAAGTAAAATAAAGAGCATTGGAGCACAAGGTCTCAAGTCAACACACAACAGGTATTAAAATCCAAAGATTGATTACAGAGTTTAGCCACTCATGGCTGAGAGTGAAAAACTCTAAGAGCAATAAAGAAAACTAAAGCCTAGCTGACAAAAATTAGAGAACCAAACTTTGGAGCCAAACTCTCTTACACTAAAAAATTATCCTATTTATACTGAAGATAACTTTAGCTTTTCTAATCCTCTTATTGTTTTATTACAAATAGGCCCAAGCCCAAAACACAACTTAGGATGCAAGGTCTGAGTAAAAAAATGAAGCACAGATATTGAGAGACTTGCAATTCAACGTCTTGTATCAGATTAGAGTAATCGTCTAACAAGACTTTGCAACAATCGTCCTATCCATTTTTAGCTTTCGCCTTATGCCTTTAAAGCATTTGTCCTCTATGACTTTAGGCAGTGCTGCTCAATTAAGACCTACAGATGAAACAAAATTAGGACGATAGTTAAACCTAAGAACTCGTGCAATTTTGCTCAAAAGTCTGACTAAAACTCATTAATACAAAATTCATCTTAGTTAATGGAAAAAAAATATTACTGTCAAAACCATTATGACTCAATTTTCATATGTAATTATGCAAATACATCAGCACAACTAAACAGGTTTTGAAACAATAATCCTTTTGGTAGTGAATGTACGTACTTACAATGCAAATTGTGCGTCAATGAGATATATATGTTTAGCTGACTCAATAACTTTCACCGACCATTTAATGAGGTAATGGTTAATTCATCATTTGAAGTAAGTTGGTTTAGATTTGAGCTTAAATTTCCTTCATCTGATATCCTTCTTCGAAAGAAACAGGCTCTTTTGGCTCAACCAGTTCCATCTCACTCCTAAATTTGAATTACAGAGGTCATGGTTGGCCTATCCTCCGGGTATCGTTGCATGCACAAGAGACTAGCATGGATGCATCGCAGTACTTCTGGGATAACACATGACTCCTTTATGCTTGAGTCAATCAGCTCAAAGCATTTTGCTCTTTCCAAAGTGTCCATGCCTGAAACATAGAAGAGAAAAAAGAGTCAATTATTCGTATTTAAACTCTGACATAAATAAATGATAAGTTATTTGAGTGCTTACATAACCAACAAGGTTAAGAGTTTGGTTTCCATGACAAAGAGCTCTATTTTTTTTCCACATATAATCTCCAACAATAAAATACCAAAGCTGAAAACATCCGATTTGATTGAAAATAGCCCATCAACAGCATATTCTGGGCCATGTATCCACTACAGGAAACAATCAGAGCGAAAAAATCACGACACAAAAAAAAATTAAAAAAAATGTGGTGTGGTATAGTTAGACACTCACTAAGTCCCAACTACTCTGTTTGTGTTTCCTTCAGTTTGGTCTCCTCCAAAAGCTCTAGCCATTCCAAAATCTGATATTTTTGGATTTAACTTTTCATCGAGTAAAACGTTACTTGCTTTGAGATCTCTATGAATAATCCTTAACCGGGAATCTTGATGAAGATACAAAAGCCCCCTAGCAATTCCAAATATTATGTGGAAGCGCCGGGGCCAATCCAACAATTTACCTTTTGTTTGATCTGTTTTTATTTTGCACAGCAAATATGTTTTTCAATATTAGATATTCAAGTTTATTAAGCCAGTAAATATTACTGAAGTAAAACAACACAAGTGCACCTAATCTAAGCAGTCTTCATATTACATACCGAAAATGAAGGAGTTAAGGCTGCCATTGACCATGTATTCATATACTAGTAATTTTTCTTGTCCTGAAAAGCAACAGCCAAGGAGCTTTACAAGATTTCGGTGTTGAAGCTTTGCAATCAGTTTTACTTCAGTTATGAACTCAGTTACTCCTTGTCCAGAGCTACTTGAAAGTCTCTTGACAGCAATTTCTCGCCCATCCAATAATTTTCCCTGCATAGTTGCATTCATTTGAGAAGATGCTTTCTATAACCATAATTCATCTCTGGACTCTAGTTGCTCTTTTTCTGTGAAGTGCTTAACTATTGAATTACCTTATATACAGGTCCAAAACCACCTTGTCCAATCTTATTACTCAATGAGAAATTGTTAGTGGCAGTAGTGATTGTTAGAAGATCAAACAATGGCACATCCAGATCCTCTAGCTGTCTTTCGATGTTCTCTTTTGTCTTTAACTTATCTGGACAACAGAAGAAAGGAATAAAGCATTCAATAATATTATGAGATTGAGAAGGGATTGGAACTGGTTTAAATAGATAAATCTGCAATATTCAGTTAGAGAAGGAAAAAGAAAATTTATTGTGTGAACGTAATTTCTTTAATCATGTTGAAACTCCGATCATGAAAAGCCACCTGACCTCAAATTCCTCGTTAAGCTATAACTACACTGCAAGTGTTTCCTGATAATTTGAAGCATTTCCAATTTTCAATTTTAAAAGATATATATATACAAAAAAGCTATCATGATTTTAGTGACAAAATATGGGTGAATATATAATTTACCAACAATGTTCCGTCGGACTCTGTATATGACAAAAATGCAATAGAAAAGTATCCCACTAATTGCAGCAGTTGTGCTAGCAATTATATTTGTCACGCTTTCGTTGTGTCGATGTTGGGGCAGAGGACTCTTCATGGTTGATTTTGATCAAACACACAAACAAACAATCTTGTTATTAGTGGCCACAATAATTATTGACAAATCAAGCAATGGGACATCTAGATCATCCACAAAACTTTCATAGTTATTTTCTGCATTTGACTTCTCTGGAAAAATAAAACATATGTATTATGTTTTTTTTTTTTTTGGCTGGGGGAGGGGGAATAAATTAATCAGTAAATCCTTGAACTATTTAGAAAATTTTAATTAGGTCCTTAAACTAAAAAAAAATAATTATAATTAGGTTCTCAATCTAGTAAATTTTTTGTAATTGGGTCTTATAGAGTTTTTAAAACCCCACAAATTGTCATTTTTAGTGGTTTTAAGTTGCTATAAGCTAACTCTAGGATTCAAAAATTTTACAAGATTAAGGATCTAATTATAAATTTTTTTAGTTTAGAAATCAAATTAAAAATTCTTAAATAGTTCAGGAATCTACTATATAATTTAACTTTTTTTTATGCCTCGACATTGTTAAACTCTACAACTATGAAATTCTGTCCAAGAGACACAGAACAGAACCCTGCTATAAGGCCATTTGTCCAAGATTTCAAAGGATACACTAGAAGAACTAATAATAACAGTTGTCAAGGGAATTGACATATAGCAGAATTTCCATTTAAAATATGATATACAGAATTATTCAGCCATATTTTTAGTGAAATGTGAGAGAAGAGAAGAATAATTTTACCGGCAACGTTCCTTCTGTATACGAAATAAATAGCAAGTATAACACCTAAAGTTGCAGCAACGGAGGATACAAATATTATTTTTGAGTTCTTCTTGTGCCTGATGGACTCTTCACGGTTCAATTTGATCAAATAAAAAAACAACGGTTAAATTGCATATTGAAAGATCAAGCTTAAATTCTCAAAGACATGATTGAAACTTTGGTGAGAAGAATAATAAAAGGATTAATGGAAAAAGTTAATAAAACATTTACCTAATTCTGAGCCATGCAACCTTATATATAGACGCTGCCCATTTTCTAGAACAGGATATAGTTTAATGTCAAATAAATCACCAAACCACATGACACAGCCACTGCCTGCTCCCCTTATGTTTGAATTAGTATATGCCATGCAGGAACAATCATGCAAGCACTTGGTTCTGCATTGTTCTAGACCAATAGTCTCATCCACAATAGTATCTTTAGTATCTGGCACTTTCAAGCCATCCACAAAAACAAACCCATCACCGAGCTTATCTTTGCAGCTTAGTGGATGTTTCAGGACACATCCTTGGGACCAGTCTATTGAGTTCCATTTTTCAGGAGACTTAGGCTCGAACCCTTTTAGACATTCACACATTGGTGATGCAGAAGTGCTGCAATATGCATTGGCTCCACAAATGCCATAATGGTCACAGTAGTCTTCTGGCATTGTCGAATATAGCATCCATAATTTATCAGTCACTGACCATATGTAACGACGACGTTCTTGGTAGGTTTGGTTAAGAACCAATTTTGATATTAAACTAGTCTGCTTGAGGGTCCATGTGTAATAAACCTCTTCCTTGTTGGAGACAAACTCGTAATGGTAAATGGGATCATTAAGCATCATAGATGGCCTGCCACTGAAACGCAAACCATTCCATGGTCCAAGTCTGTGGTACTTTTTTGATCCCTTCATCATATAGATCTCAGGATAGGGGTGCAGAGTAATGCCCCAAGATAAGTCTCCTGGGGTTGGATCATCATCACTCTTCCAAGCTGTCAGGCGAGTACTAAGATTTCTTTTGAGGTCCCATCCAACCTTCATTCCTGGCAGCATTGTGTTAGATGGGTAATCAAAGCTTTGCCACAAATATGCCTCTTCTTTTGTCTCATTCTCATCTCTTATCACAAGATTGCCAGAATCCAAGAGCTCCGCCACGGGATTCTGTGCCTTTTCTGGAGAACTTGTGCACCAAACAACCTTGTTGTTGTGTGTAAGGACCAAGTTGCCTGAACTGTTTAGTTTCAAGATGGAAGAAGAATCCTTGGTTGGGCTGCCACCGTTTGCTACCCAAACCACGTTTTGAAGTGGAATATTCTTGTACCGGATCCCGAGGTAGATTTTGTTGGAATTTCCAAGATTGAAGAAACCGAGTTCAAAGATTCCACGTGGGGAAACTATGTTCTTTCTGTAACTGAGGGACTGAGACTGAGTAATGGATGAAGTGTCAGCTGCTAGGAAAACTACGCTAGAAGGGAAAAACAGTATATAAACTACGATACTCATCAGAAAAAGAATAAACTTCATTGAGAACTAAGCTTGAGAGTTAGAGCTTAAAACAGCCACGTTGAAGACTATGAAACTGAAACCACTGTAAATATATATATATATAGAGAGAGAGAGAGAGAGAAGATAGAGCAAGACAACAAAATTTAAAGGTAAACCGAAGTAATGCATAAGCCATGATGGAATCAAATTTGGGTTACTTACCAACTAGTAACTCTTTACGAAAACCACAAAGAGGTGGCTACAAAGGCACAGCCAATAAAATGGCATCACCAGAAGTTACGAGACTAGCACAATTTTCATTGTAGATGATGATTATCAATATCTATAATAAAAATGATTTTCTCTTTTATTTTTCACTTTTTTATTGGACTATTATATTTTTTAATTATTTTCTAAATTATTTGCTATTTTACTCTTTAACTACTTTTTAAACTATTCACTACACACACTCTCGTTTATTTTATTTTATTTTAAAAAAAATAGTGTCTCTATTCCCCCTAGTGTGTGATAATTGCGATTAAACAAGAAATTATTGGATAATCTCGAAACATCGTGGTCCCTATTAATCACATGACATGTAATTAAGTATAACTACATGGACGATCTGGATTATTGATGGCAATGGGAAGGGACAAGCATGGGTTGTAGCCCTTGTCGCCTGCCTCGTAACACATGAGTATTCGTTAGGTGTGTATTCACAAATTTTATATATATCTATGAGTATCCATGAATATTTGTTAGAATATAAAATTTTTAAACAAAAAGTATAAAATAAAATAAAACTAAAATTTTTTTAAATAATTATATTTATATTAAAAATAAATTAAAGTAATTTGCTTTATATATAATTAAAAGTATTTAAGTAATATCTAAGTACGAGTATCCGCGAGTACAAGTACTTTACTACTATCCCCACATCATTAATAAGTAGGTACTCATTAAACTATCAATTTTATACTTGCAAATGGTTTTACCTGTAGATATCTACAAGTACGGATTTTATTTTATTTTTTGTCATTCTTAATCTGGATTAAAAGTTTTTTTTTTTAAACCACGTGATCATTTAAAACAGTTATGTGAACTTTTAAAAAACTCACATGGTAAGAGAAGTTTTTTGTAGTATTTAATTTATTATCACTTTAAAATTCATTTATTCATATTTATATTCTTATGTTTGAACTACATATGATATGTACGAAAATAATTGAATTTTTGCAACGTTCTTTAGCTTTAAATTTAATAAATTAGACTATAAATATTTTTCCAAAATATAAACTTCAAATTAATTCCTTATTTTTTTAAAATCCTCAAAATTTTAAGCAAACAAAATTTAACTTTATTCTAATAAATATAGTGGTATCTCACAACATATAAAACAATATAAATATTCTTAATTAGAAATTTAATGCTAGTCAAGTCTTCTATATATTTTATCGAAGTAGAAACATACTTTTTAAGTTATAAAGCTGAGTTGATGTAAAAATAGATTTTGCATTTTATAATATAATAACAAAGATCATATATATAAAAAAAGAAAAAAAGATTTAATGGGTCTTTTTCACGAAAATAATTTAGATTCCACAAGAAGCAGATGTAGGCGACGAAAGAGAGACGGGGAGATGAGAGAGATATAAGAAATTCTGAAATTATACTCTATTTAGTATTTTAGATTGGAAATTATAATCTAATGCACAAGATAAATATTTATTTTATATAATTAAAACTTATAATAAATAAATATTTTTAATATATAAATAATATTATAATTAAAATTTCATAATAAATAAATATTTTGATTATATAAATTATATTTTAAATTTATGATAAATAATTTTAAAAGAAGATGAAGTACAATAATATAACTTACACCAATTATTATACCATCAATAACTTTAAATGGGATATGAATTTTATCATTTTAACCATTAAATTATAATTTTATATTATGTTCATTATTTTTGTCAAATTTTATCAAAATCAAATAGTAATAAGACGGTAAAGAAATGATTCATGTTATTGTACATTTTAAAAAATATATTTTACACCAATTTTGATATGGAAAGGGATTAAACGACACCAGTGTAACTTATATTAACTATTGCACTATTCAATAACTTTCTATTGGATGATTTTATCTCAAAACTCACCATTGGATTCAAAGTTCTTTTCATGTAGATCATATCTATAAAGTATTATATTAATCCAAAATTATGTGGTACATAATTCAAATACATTAAAATTGACGTAATATATACTTTCAAAATATACAAAAATATAAACTATTTTATTACCTTCTTATTATTGTTCAATTTTTACAAAATTTGACGCAAATAATCAAGGTAATATATAGTTACAATTCAACAGTTGAATTGATAAAAATCAGATTCTATATAAAGTTATTAATTGTGTAATAATTGGTATAAATTACACCAGTGTCATTTGATCCCTCCCTTTTGATATATATGAAAGAGGTATTAAATGAGTTAGGATTAATATAAAATTTGGTAGACATGATCTACTTAAAAGAAACTTTCAATCTAATGGTAGATTTTGAGATAAAACTATTTAATTAATAGTTATTGAATGATGTATGTTACATCAGTATAATTTGATCCCTCCCTAATATATAGTTTATATTGTGATGCAAAGTTATTTTTAATTATTGATTTTTTTAAATTATTGAAATTCAATTTTGAAACAAAGATGATAATGGTAGATTAAAAAGATAATCGTTAAGAAAATCAAGTATATAGATGAAGATAAAAGAAAAGTGGTTTAAAATGGTTGAGAGAGAAATTTTTGGGTTAATTGTTAAGTCTAGTAAAATTTGAAATTAAAATTAAGAAATATATTTGAAAGCAATAAAAAATTTAAAAAATAAAACTAAATTCTCAATATATAGTAGAGAAATGTTAGTGATACACTCCTATGACACTATTATTAATTGAAATTTATTGAAAAACACAATTTTTTTGTAGGTCCCATATCCTTTTTAGTGAGTCTCTCTCCTTGTTTTGTTGTTTTTAATAAATTTTAACCAATCCACCTTTATATTAAATAAGAACAACTATCTTAAACGAAAGTAGTTTTAGCTATTATTCTTTAACGAGAGCAGTTTTTAGTTGTCATTCTTCAATGAGAGTATTTTTAAGATTTTTTTAACCTCTTATTTTTTTTCAAGCTATCATTTTTAATATCTTTAATTCTAAATTGAATTTTAATATTTTTTTTAAAATTATCAATAATTAAAAATTAACATTGTATTACAATATTTATTTATTATAAATTTAAAATATAATCTATATATTCAAAAATATTTATTTGTTACAAATTTTAATTATAATATAATTTATATATTTAGAAGCATTTATTGATTATAAATGTAGGTTATATAAAATATTCTAGTGCAATGCACATGTTAAAATATTAGTGGTAGAGTATATATTAAAAAGAACATTTCAGAAAGAGTGTTGTTAGCACTCTTCTTTATAGTATTAGGATAAAACATGTAACTCAATAAGAGTGACAATAACTCTGAATAAAGCTCTCATTCAATAATAACTCTTAAAAATGCTTTAATTCAAGAATAACTTTTAAAAACGCTTTGATATAAAGATGAAGATGAAGATTTGTTTTCCATTAAAACATTTTAAAAGTTGTTCAAAAATACAAAATTACTTTCTTTCCGAGAGCATTCCACACGTCTAAAAACTAGTCAATTAATTATGTCAATTGAGCAGTTATGAATAGACAGCTAGAGAGGACAGCTTGTGAGTGGTGGCTAATGGAAAAGCTATAATGGAAAACTAAGCTAACGAACAAGCTTAGAGACTTCTAATTTCTAAATGTCCAGCCCTAGGAATGGGATAGAAAAGATAACAAGGCTCATTTTCTTTTACGTACAAATGTGGAAAGCCAACGAGTTTAGAATTAAAAAGTACCATTCATTTTTGTTGAGAATTCAAATAATTGAAATTAGTCAATTGTCATTTTCTCCAGTCTTCTACGTAATTGTGAAAGAAACCATTGTGAAAATAGCAACAAAGAAAACAAAAATTGGCAATTAGTATATGCTTCAAGTCCACACAATCACATTTGTTTCATATAACAATTGAAAATTGTCCGTTCATTGTTGACCTATATGTGAAATATCACAATACTTTTACACCTCAGAAATTTTACATTATTAATTAAATTAAACTAGACTGGTTATAATTTTAAGCAAGGATGAGAGTGAAACAAATCAATTAATATTTTAAATATAATAGCATACCATATTATTTGTTCGATAGGAAAAACTTCTTTAACAGTATTTAAGTTGATAGTATGTAAGAAAATAATTAATATTTCCTTAAAATTTAAATAATTTTAGATTGAATAAATTAGTTTTATAATTTATTTTCCCAAATAAAAGCATCAAATCAATTCCCCAGTTAAAAAAAAAATCCTAAATTCTAATTTTTAAGAAAATTTAATTTTATTCTAGTAAATATAATATTATCTACAAAATAATAAAACGATATAAATATTCTGAAAAAATATAATGTTAATGTAGTCTTTTATAAAATTTTTAAAAGTAAAAATATATTTGAGGGATATAAATTGAATCCACAACAATAATAATAACAATAAGGGCAACAACAATAATAATCCTCATGAAAAGAAATATTTGATGGAGTTTTCCTACAACAAAAAAAAGAAAGCCTCTAATATTATAAATATTGGTTAATTTGACTTTTTATATTAAAAAAAAATTAGTCTTTACCTTTTATGAATGTTATTCAATTAATCTTTACCTTTTATAAATTAGTCTCAGAAAAAGGCATAATTAATTAATTTCAACCGTATATATTATTATGTAATTAGTTAATTTAGTCTTAAAATTGATTTCCTACCTTCACCACCAGAACAGTGCTCGCGTTGAGGATACTCAAAGGACGGCCAGACCCCACACAAGAACAAGAACACTACTCGCGCATGCCTCTCTGCTTCTGCTCGCACACAAGCCACACTTTGGACGGTTTGTTCTTTTTCATTATTGAACATTGTTGCTGGTCACTGCCGTTGTTGCAATTTTTGACTGCCATTGATGTGATTTTTGTTCTTATAGTGACTCATCCCTGTCGCCATTGTTGCTCGTCACTGGCTTTTGTAACACTTTTTTTTAATTTTAAATATAATTTATATTAATTTAGTTATTAAGTCAGGTTAATGAAAATGTGAATAATTTTTTTTTATTTTATAATTTGTTGGGCAGATTCCAAAAGAGATTTCTCGACTGGCAAGGTTGGTTACTCTTGATATCTCTTCTAATTTGCTGAAACTTGAGAACCCAAATCTACGAAAGCTTGTCCAAAATCTAACCAGTATTAGGCAACTGTATCGGGATGATGTAAGTGTAGTATTAATGTCAATTAAGAGTCTTTTATTCTTTCCATTTGAATTGAAACGTTATTTTATTTAATGGTTGTAATTTTTTTTACGTTGGTGTTATACGTTACCTTTTTCTTTAAAAGGCTTTAATAGCCATTCATGTTTTCCATACGTTTTGTCTAAAGAGTTAAGTCATCATTGATTTGTTGTCAACGGACTGATTTTTCTTGCACTATAAAGGGTGACAGCAAGACTCTTGAGACACCAAGAGAACATTTCTCTACCTCTCAAAGTTTCCCTCTTTCCTTTCTCTATAATTTTTCTTTTGCTCTGTATTCTTTTGGGCATTGTTTGTGAGGCTCTAACGTGTTTGTTCTCGAGTGCACGAGTTAAAACACGCTGTTGTGTAAACCTTGGAGAGCAAACCGAATATTGGGTTCCAGCAGAGGTCAATCGGAATTTTGCTTTCAGGGCAGTGGTTTTTGCCATGACATAGCATTCTTCCTCCTTATGTCCAATAGTAAGCATCATAGCTCTAGGTCATGAATGGTGCAGTGCTTTGTTGTCGCTGCATGACTTGCAAGAACTTAGCATGTCACAAGTGCAATCTCTCAGGACCCCTGGATCCTTCCCTAGCAAGACTTGAGAATCTATCAGTCATTGTTCTTAATGGGAACAATTTATCATCCCCAGTACCAGAAATATATGGCCATAAGAAAAATCTGACCATCTTAAGTCTTGTTAATTGTGGGTTGACTGGAACATTTCCACAAAGATCTTCAACATTGGAACATTGTCAGTTATTGACATATCATCCAGCAACAATCTCCACGTTTTCTTTCTAAACTTCCCATCTAGCGGAGCTCTCCAGATTTTAAGAGTAGGTTAAACAAACTTCCCTAGAGCATTTCCATACTCTATTGGTAACATGAGGAACTTATGCAAATTGGATCTTTCTAATTGTGGATTAAAAGGAGCAATTCCCAATTCACTGTCAAACCTAACAAAACTCAGTCACTTGGATTTGTCATGGAACAACTTCACCGTCCAATGGCATCATATCACTTTGAAGAACTGCCCAACCCTATCTATATCAACTTGAGTTATAATTCTTTCACTGAGAGCATTCCTTCATCCCTTTTTACACTACCATCACTGCAAGTGATTTGACTTTCTCACAATCAATTTAGTCAACTAGATGAATTCATAAATGTGTCTTCTTCTGTATTAGATACCCTCGATTTAAGTAGCAATAATCTATCAGGGCCTTTTCCTACATTTATCTTCCAACTCAGTACACTCTCTTTCCTCTCACTTTCTACAAACAATTTCAATGAGTCAGTGCAAGCTAAATAAGCTTTTGGAGCTCAGAAATTTAACTACACTAGACATTTCATACTTATCAGTTAATGTGAATGTTACAAATGTTGACCTAGCTTCCTTTCCCAGCATTAGCTATCTATACATGGCATCCTACAACTTGAAAACTTCCCCCGACTTCTTGAGAAACTAGTCCAACTTAACCAATCTAGACCTTTCAGGTAACCAGATTCAAGGAATAATGCCTAACTGGATTTGAAAACTAGAAAAACTTGTTTTTCTTAACATTTCTCACAATTTGTTGACTGATTTTGAAGGACCTTTGCAGAATCTTACTTCCAACTTGTTTAGCCTCGACCTTCATTACAATCAACTTCAAGGGCTGATACTTGTTTTTGCTAAAGATGCTGCGTATCTGGATTTCTCAAGTAATAAATTTAGCTCTTTTATCCCATGAGACATTGGTAATTGCTTGACTCAGACATATTTTTCTCTCTCTTTCAAACAATACTATTCATGGAAGCATCCCTGATTCCCTCTGCAAGGTTAGAAGAGGTTCTGGACGCAGTATTACTGGGTTGTTGTCTACCAAATTTTGCTTATTACCTTTGACAAAGAGCAAGAGCCATTGCTTCTTTGTTTTCTCCAAATCTTCTGTTTGTCCAGAAGTTGTGTTTGAGATCATGAGAGAGGATGATAAGGTTGTTTAGGGGGCTTGATGGAGAGGTATGGTTTGGGGGTGGGAATGGTGCAAACAAACCATCATCATTGGGCAGTAACATGTTTGGTTCAGATGTAGTGTAAGTTGGCTTATACCACCGGGGGGGGGGGGGGGGGTAATCGGATGGTATGGTTAGAGTTTGGGCTTGTGGTTGTGTTTGTGTTTGGGTTTGTGTTTGTGGTTAGTTGGTTGTTCAGGAGGCTCAATAATGATTGATTCAACAAACTCTTTTCAGAAATAACATCAACAACAGGAGCAGATGGCTTACTTTTCTTTGTCACTATAGCTGTTAGTTGACATTCTACTAAATGTTTGAGCGAGGGTGTTGGTTGGACAACGAGAGCTTGTGGTTGGGGAGGAATTGCAACAATGGTGGTCTTCGACTTCATTAAAAGGACTGTAATGGATTTGTTGGCCTCGTCATCAGAATCCTCTTGTAGTTGGAGTCTCCTTTTGGCAGGTACCGGTGGAGGAGGTGCAACAATAAGAGGAGTAGGAAGAGTTGGAGCTTGTTTGGTCTTGGACCTTGTTACTCTAGACAATCACCCTTTGGATTGTTGCCTCCTTGTGGATGGTTTGGCAGTTGCGATAGGATGGACGAACAGGGCTTCTTCATCTAATGGCTCAGCTTGTGAAGTAGCTTGTTGCACTGCAGGTTGGGGTGCTTCCTCTGCAAGTTCTTCCTTGACGTCCATCGTCTTGGCCGTCTTGTCCAAGGGTTTCAGTACAAACCCAGCCTTCATCTGTGTTATGTTGTTGCGACCGAAAAGCAACTGGGTGAACCTGTGTCCACCACCCAACTTTTTGATCTCAGCCTGTTCACCACCAGGTAGAGCAAAGAAAGCATTGTATACCTGCTGTGGCTAGAAGATTCTGCTCAGCAAAGCAACGTAGGTAATCTGGTCAAACTCACCTCGACCCCTCATTATTTTGAAAATATTGCTAAGGATGAGGTGAGGAAGGTTGCTGTCCAGTGATCATATGAAATAAAGCAACTGGTCAGGAAGGTCACACTGTCTTTAGACCTAGCCTTGTATAGTATACCCTTATTCAAGAACTGCTGGTATACTTTCCCTTCCTTTATCATCTTGTTGTATTCTATAGCTCTTTCAGTTTCTGGTCCCATTAAAGCAGCGTACACTATTTCATGTCCACCGAAACTATCTTTCTAGCCATTTTTAATGCAGGAGCCGGCTTGCTCACATCCAATAGCTTCAGCAACGCTCCCTAGGTCAAGGGTGACCGTTACTCCTAAAATAGTACCAACTATGTTATGGTTGGTGAATACTACAGTCTTCTAGAAGCGCCTAATGAGCTATGGGTAAATGACCTCGTTCAAGTGGAAATAGTTGAGGATTCCACATCGTACCAAGTTATCCTTCACCTTGACTCCTATATCGTCAAGGGTTTCGATATCAAAGCATCTTTCAATCAGAACGATAGCTTCGCTTTGGCTTTCAGCACAGTCAATGGCTTTCACAGCAGCACCTGATTTCTCCATCACTATTCTTGAAAGGTTGAGGATTAGGGTTCGGGAGGTTTGGGGAGTTTGAGAGAGAGAGAGAGAGAGAGAGCAGTTTTCTCAGAGATAACAAAAAGATGGTAAGAGTGTTTGGTTCACAAGGCCTTTGAGTGTATAGGAAGTAACTGAAGGGTTTGGGTTTTAGCAGTTTTTGAATTTTGAAGAGAGATTGTGTGCATTTAATGTTGGTTCAAGCATGCACGTTTCTTGATGGCAATTTATGGTACAATAGTGACTTAGATAGAGAATAAAACATTTATTTCAAATCATTGTCAGTGAAAAACATGATTTGTATGGATGAAGATATTTATACACATCAATGTGAATTGTTACAAAATTTGAATCGTAATGCCAATGGACACATGCATGTTAGACTGATGGAATGATAATGGATGCTATATAGTATTGGACGCTACATGTCATTGGACGGTCAAGGCATATGAAAGAAATTTATTCTTTATAAGTTCTATACCAAGATGATCTCAAATATAGATGAGTTTATCTTCAAGAAGTGTTTCGTGAATATATCTGCTAATTGATTTTCAGTGTTAATAAACTGAATATCAATAACCCTCTTTCTGAACATAATTTCTTATAAAGTGATGCTTTATTTCAATGTGCTTTGCTCTAGAATGTAATATAGGATTTATAGACAAGTTTATAGTAGTAGTGTTATCAGATAGGATAGGAATTTTACTCTTATAGATACTATAGTCCTTTAATTGATGCTTGATCCACATAATTTGTGAGCAACTAGGACTGCTGCTAATATGTATTCCGCTTCTGCTTATGGATAGGGCAATTGTTCCTTGCCTTTTGCTCGTCCAGGAGACAAGGCTTCCACCAATGAAGTGACATCCTCCACTGGTGCTTTTTTGTTCTATTCTGTCTCTAGCATAGTCAGCATCACATAATCCAACTAACCTGTATTCTTTATTCGACTTAAAGCATAGACCAAGATTAATGGTTCCTTTTAAGTATCTAAATATTCTTTTTACTGCTGTAAGATGAATTTCTCTAGGATCAGATTGAGAACGAGCACAGAGACATACACTAAACATGATATCAAGTCTGAACACTGTAAGATATAGTAGAGATCCAATCATACCTCTGTATGTGGTTTTTTCTACCTTTTTGGATGTGTCGTCCATCCAGTCTGAGTAATGAAGATGGATGCATTGGTGTGCTCATTTCTTTGACATCGTCCATTTGTATTTCTTGAATAGCTCTTTTGTTTGATGTATGTATATGCCACTGCTTGTTTGTTTTATTTGTACTCCTAGGAAGAATTTCAATTCTCCCATCATGCTCATCTCGAATTCTGTTGTCATAAGCTTAGAGAAATCCTTACATAGAGTGTTGATAATGGCATCAAATATGATATCGTCCACATATATTTATGTAATAATAAAATGTGAATGGACGTCTTTGCGAAACAAAGTAGTGTCTACTTTTCTCTAGTGAAACCATTTTCTAAAAGAAAAAAGCTTAACTTTTTATACCAAGCTCTAGGAGCTTGCTTAAGTCCATACAAAGCCTTTTTAAGGTTGAAAACATACTTAGGAAAAGTATCACCTTCAAAACCAGGAAGTTGTTTCACATAGACTTCCTCATTTATTATGCCATTAAGGAATGCACTTTTTACATCCATTTGATAGAGCTTCATATTGCTATGAGCAACAAATGAAAGTAAAATGCAAATGGCTTCTAGTCTAGCTACACAGGTGCAAAGGTTTTAGTAAAATATATACTTATTGTTGAGTATACATTTGTGCTATGAGTCTAGCTTTATTTCTTACCACTTTACCTACCTCGTCTAGCTTGTTGCAAAATACCCATTTTGTTTCTATTATAGATTTGTCTTTTGGTGGAGGAACTAGCTTCCAAACGTCATTTCTCTCAAATTGGTTTAGTTCTTCCTTCATGGCATTGATCCAACCTTCGTCTAAGAGAGCTTCATCCACTGTCTTTGGTTCCATCTAAGAGATTAATGCAGTTTGAGCTTACTCCTTGAAGGTTGATCTTATTCTGACATGATCATGTATATTTCCAAGAATTTGATCTTTTGGAAGGTAGGTCTTCATGTGCCATTGTAGTCCAACTAGTTCCTTTTGCTTTTCTATCTTTGGATCATCCAACAGATTTTTGGACGTTGGTTGCTTGGAGTTACCCAACTTTATACCTGCAAAAGATTCATCCAACTTTGATAGTTTTCTATCAGGATTATTGTCATTAAACTTTACATGAATGGCTTCTTCAACCATTAAGGTTCTAAAGTTATAAACTCTATATGACTTGGACGTTTCAGAATAGCCTAACAAAATTCCATCATTACACTTAGAATCAAACTTTCCAAGATTATCCATAGTGTTTAGAATGAAACATTGACATCTAAAAGGATGGAGATATGATATGTTGGGTTTTCATCCTTTCCACAATTCATAGTGAGTCTTTTTCAACAAAGGTCTAATATATATTCTATTTTGCAAATAACATGCCATGTTTACAGCTTCAGCCTAGAAGTATATAGGAGTAGAGTTATCATTAAGCATGGTTCTAGTCCTTTCTTGTAATGACCTATTCTTTCTCTCTACCATACCATTTTGTTGAGGTGTTCGTGGTATAGAGAAGTTGTGGAGAATTTCGTACTCCTCACAAAACCCTTGAAAGCTTTCGTTTTTGAACTCTCCTCCATGATCACTTCTGATCGAGACTATGCAAACACCTTTTTTTTTATTTTGAATCCTTTTACAAAATATAGAAAAAGCTTTAAAAGACTCATCCTTCTGTTTTAGGAATATAGCCTATGTTCATCTAGTATAGTCGCCTATTATAACTAATCTATACCATTTTCCACCAAGTGAGGCGGTCTTAGTTGGTCCAAACAAATCAATATGTGGAAGTTTAAGAGGTCTAGTAGCGGAAACAACATTTTTGGGGTCAAAGGAGTTTTTCACTTGTTTCCCATTTTGACATGCATTAAAGAGAACATTAGATTTGTATGCAAGATTTAGAAGGCCCCTTACGAGGTTATGCTTATTTAGCTTAGAAATCAATCTCAAGCTTGCATGTCCAAGTTTCTTATGCCAAATCCATTGATGGATACTAGACATGACACATTTTGATTTGTAAGGTTATTTAAGTCAATCTTATATAGATTGCTTTGCCTCTTAGCGGAAAACAAAATGGAACCATCCATATTTTTGACTATAGATTCATTTTTATTAAAGGAGACACTGTGTCCACTATCACATAATTGACTTATGCTAAGTAGATTATGTCTCAGTCCTTCAACATATAAAACATTATCAATTGAAGGTAGATGGTGCTTACCAATCTTACCTATTCCTTGTATTTTCCCTTTTTGATTTCCTCCGAAGGTGACCCATCCACCATTCTTGTGTTGGAGGCTTTGGAACATAGACATTTCTCCCGCCATGTGTCTTGAGTAGCTACTGTTTAGGTACCATGATTGGAGTTTTCTTTTTGTTGTCAAGTAGGTCTGCAACAAGAATAATCATGGACTTAGGTACCTAAATAGGCTTGGGTCCTTTCTTGTTAGTTCTGAAGGCATTGAACACCTTCGTACTTGGACGATGACTACATTATGATGATTCATGACCACTCTTTCCACACAGTTTACAGAAAATAATATTTTTAGTTGTTCTAGAGGCTTCCTTTTTATCAAAGCCAATTCCAAATTTGTTATGTGGACTTCATCTATAAGACAGGATTTTATTTAAATTTTCAATTCCATTGACAAATTTGGATAGGCTTTCCTTTAGGTAAGTAACTTCCTTTTGAAGTTCTAATGCTTCATTAGGAGGTATCACTTCTAGAACATCCTTTGCCTTTAGTTTTTCATTCTCTCTCAAAATATTTTCATAATTTTCTTTGAGTAGGTTAAATTCTTTTGACATTTATGAAAACTTTCTTTTTAATTCTTTGTAACCTACTGAGAGAGTTAAAGAGTTAAAAAGCATTTCATTATATGCCTCTCGAAGAGAAGATAGGTTATGAAAATTTACATCATCGCCATAAGTCATTTCTTTTTCATTTTGGAAAAGACTTTCTTCTTTTCCTTCTGTAGGTTTGGACATTCAGCTTTAAAGTGTCCACGCTTCTTGCATTTGAAACAAACTTGTGGACTCTTATCCTTGGGCTCCTTGCTAAACTTTTTAGTAAAGTTCCTAGCTTTAGACCCTCCTTTCTTTCTCCACATGGCTTGTATCTTTCTAGATATGAAAGATATCTCATCCTCTTCAGAGTCATCTTCTTCAGACACTTCCTTAGAAGTCTTTTCCATGTTTAGAGCTTTGGACAACGATCCTTTCGTTGGATGCTAGACGCTTAAGGCAATGGACTTTCCTCTTTTCTGTCCTTCGTCTTGCTTCAGCTCTAACTCGTGAACTTTGAGAGTTCCAAGTATCTCTTTTATGGAGAGGGTCGTTAATCCTTGGATGCTTTCAAAGCTGTAACCTGTTGTCTCCACTGTCTAGGCAAACTTCTTAAGATTTTGTCAATATGATCATAGTTATCATGAGTTTTACTTAGGGATCTCAGGTCATTTATAATAGTTTGAAATCTACTGAACATAAGTTCAATAGTTTCATTATTTTCCATAGTACTAGTTCATATTATCTAACAAGCAAGCTTAGTTTAGATCTTTTTACTTGTGAGGTACCTTCATATGCAAGAACCAGAGTATCACACATCTTTTTAGCACTTCTGAAACTATGTACTTTTTCATATTCTAATTCAGATAAGGCACACATAATAGCATTTCAAGCTTTAGAATTAAGCAGGTACCTTTGTTTGTGTGCTTTTGTTTAGTGATCTCTATGTAACTCAATTCTGTTTTGGTCCAAGGGCAGATAATCACCTATTTCCACCACATCCTACATGTTGATGTGGCATGCATCAAAGAATGCTATCATTCTTTATTTCTAGTAGTCATAATTTTGACCTTTGAAGAGCGGTGGTCTATTTACAGCTTGTCCTTCGTTATCCATGTATGTTCGAGATCTTTTTACCCCTACATTGTTAAATGCTCAACTGCAAGAGGCGGAGCTTTGATACCAATTGAAATAACAAGGATTGCATAAGAAGGGAGGTTGAATTGTGCGATAAAAAAAAACTTTTTAACCCTTTTTCAAAAACTAGTTCGAAAGGCAATTAAAGAAGGATAAGAGAAGACAAAGACACGAAGTTTTTATATTGGTTCACTCAATCTTGGCTACGTCCAGTCCCTTCATCCAGAAGGTGCTCACTAACCAACCTTAGGTTATACAACAAGTATTCTTCACTGTCTGTTCAGGTTTTACAATGCAATCAACCCAGATTGCTTAACCACCCAAGTATTCTTTTTCACTAAGCCTCTTCAGGCTTTCACAACATAAACTGTTGTTAAAAAAATAATTCTACTCACACAGTGAGGATATGAAAGTTTAAGTACAAAAGAAATTTCTTTTCAAAAATTTCAAAGTCATCCAGTAATTGTAGTCGTTCTTTATGTCACACTCTTTTTCGTTTCTTGTTTACTTTTTTCTTTCTTGAGCTGGTATATATAATCTTCGTAAAAAGAGTCGTTTAGAGGATTTAGCTTCAGTCTTCAAGAAATATGCTCGTGTATCGAGCTTTTAGAGGAGTCAAAAAAGTAACTTTAATTCTTGCACTAAAATGGAAAGTGCAGAACTGCATTGAAGGTCTGCTTTTCTGATCATTCTTTATTCGGCTTGGCAATCTTGATAAGTTGACTTCTTTTTTCTACAACACATCGGTTATGCACTAAAACATATCTGTCTTTCATTAAATGTTAGATATTTGAGAGTTAGATCTCTTAAAATAGGTAAAGCACTAATCACGAACAAAACATGTGAAAGACGCATAGTCCAGACAAGTTTTAAATGTTTAGACGTTTGAAGAAAGAATTACACTTGGACGAACTTTGTATATGAGTCTCAGCTTTAAGCATTTAGTCGTTAAGAGAGAGACTTATTTCTAGATGGTTGTCGTATACGAGTTTATCAGATGCTTGTTAAAACTGGCGCATTGGACGCATTATAGTAGACATGCATTGGATGCTTGTAGCAAACATTTTTATAACAGAGACTTAAAACTTAATAAATTTGTTATTTTCAAAATTTGAGGGACTAGATGCTTCATATGTCTTTGGTTCCAACAATATAACCACAAAGTGACCTTATGGAGTGTAAATCAACATTTAAGCATCATTTAAAACTTAGTTTTGAAGGGAAATTTTGTGGCATACATTAGTTGCATTGCTTTATAAATACCGATGCATCTTTAAAGAACTTTATATTTCTCCCATCCTACATACCCTATTTTGGCTAATCAAATTAGAGTTTAATGGTCATGTACTGTCAGTGTAAAAAGTTGTACACTATCATCCAATCAGAAATCACCATTAATATGACTTTTAAAGTATTTATTATAAAAGTCAACAAACTTACAATAAATGGTAGTTTGTGATTGGATGACAGTGTAAAACTATTTTACACTATCAGTGCATGGCCATTAAACTCATCAAATTATCATAGCAAATGAATTTTTGTTTGAACCAGATTTTTTTGTTCTAACCTCCAATCCAATTTTTTTTCAAAATCATTTAAGGGTCCAATTAAGTACTTTTCACGGTTGGTTTCTATTAGAATTTTGGCTGGACAATAGTTAATCAAAAATTTGCCAAATAATCATTACATGGAATTATATTATGGAATTATATAAGAATATTCTAGACATACAGAGGCATGTTTCTACCAAAAATCATGTAAAAATTAGCATCACACAGGGACTTATACATGAAATACAGAGGTTGTTTTACTATAGTAAAATTCAACAACTTTCAATCTAAACTCCCAATAATCTAATCAAACATCAAGCATGCATTTCAAGCAATTCCATTACCAAGAACATCACAAAAGATCCAACTAAGCTCTATATGACCAAGCATACAAACACATCACAATCATAGTCTTCAAGAGTCATACAATTACAATTAGTAAAGCACAATTCACCAAAACCACAATCTAGGCCATTCTCATTCTTGAAATCAAATTAGTCTAGCCTCCACCCCTTACCTATATAAGGTTGTGGTTGCCACAAGAGGGGAGAAGAGGACTTTGCTCATTCATACTCCAATCAAACTTCTAATTGCATAAACAAGACAAAACAATCTTTAATTAGTATTTTATAACAAAAGTCCCTTGAGAATTTGAAGAAATTTTAAGAGGAGAAAGAGAGGGATTAATGGAGAATGGTAGGTGGTGAGGGGTGGTGAGTTCATGAAGGAGAAAAAGGAAGAAGAGGAGCTCCCACTCACCTTGGCTTAGTCACAAATGAAATTGGAGAACTATGGAAGCTAGACTCTTGAAGGAGATTAGGAGAAAGTTTGGAAAGGAAGATAAGAAAAAGCATGAGACTTGTGAAAGGGAGTGGGGTGTCAATGGTTTTAAGAAGAAGAGAAGAGAAAATATTAAGTCTTGGACCTCATTGCTTTGACACATGTCCTAAAATGCTCAATTATTAAAATTTTGACTGTATTCGTTTTAATTTCATCTTAACTAACTTACAGAAAGTTGGCACTAATGACATTAGACTTAGATAGGGTGTCAACGATTTTAAGAAGAAGAGAAGAGAAAATATTAAGTCTTGGACCACATTGCTTTGACACATGTCCTAAAAATGCTTGATTATTAAAATTTTGACTGTAATCATTTTAATTTCATCATAACTGACTTGCAGAGATTTGGCATTAATGACATTAGACTTAGTCCTTCTATGGTCACACACCTAAGGTTTCTTTGCAAATAGAGCTAAAAATGACCAGTTCATTTTATAAGTCATTTTAGGAGCTATGAACTTATTTTTAGAAAACTATTATAGAAATTTTAGTTTGAGTTTTCCTTGTTTTGTTAAGGTCTAAGCACACAAAGAAACTCTTGTAATTTTTAAAAAAATTTAAAACTCATTTAGTATTGCTAAATTATAAAAATTATATGATAATAACTTATAAGCACTTTAGGTTCATATATGATAAATTATAATTTTTTTGAAAAAGTCCTAAAAATTCATAATAAAAATTTTATGATTTTTCTAAGCCTAAAAATTAATTTTCCTAATTTTTTTAATAATTCTTGGATTTATCTCTTAATTACCTCACCGTATTCTAATTTATTAATTGAAATAAATCCAGTTTTATTTATGAAATTACTAAAAATTATTTTTATCTCTTAGATACTTTTCTAATATTATTCTAAGTCTAAAACTTAAAAATGTCTCTACTAATTATTTAAGTCTTTTTATGTAATTTTAATTATTATTGTTGTTGTTGTTGTTATTATTATTATTAAATCTAGATATTACTTATTCTTGTAAGATAAATTAAATCTTCACAATTAATAAATCTTTATCTAGATTTTTAATTATTATGACAAGACAACTAAACAATTAACAATTATTAGATAATTATTTATGTAATTTTGAGGATGTTACAATGGGAGGTGGTGTTTGATAATTTGTAAAATCATTGACGTATGGTGTGGAAGAACTATGGTGAAATGACAGGGTGCCAAATGAGTATATACTTTGTAGATAAGCATTAGCTAACTCCAACATTCTAATTAATGTCTACACCAAACATATTGCTAATAAAGTCTCCTTCAGCATATGCGAAAGAATGTCGAAGATTATCATAATTTTCATAAGCCTATTGTTATGAAAGAATGAATGCAAATGAATAACGATGTGATTCAAGTCCTTCATTTTGCATTGTGTTGGCAACCTAGGGGATGGGTTGTCGAGGTGCATTTCGTCATGCACATCGTTGTGTTGACATTTCTTGTATTACATGTGTTGTGTCACCAATATGCAGGTTACCTCGAACCCGTGAGTCTTGCAATTGTTGTGCCAATTGATGGGTAAGGTTTTCAATTTTCAAGGTACCATGCCATATATTCTTCCATAAGAACCTGAGTTTGACACTTTTGAACATTCACAATTTTTCATTTATCAACATTTTCATCCAAAACCCTTTCTTCATTCAAGATATATTTTTCTATGAACATGCATTTGACACTTGTTATCGTGTATTACAATCGACAGATCACAACAAATTATAAAAAGGTCATGTTTCAATGTGATGCTCCAAAATCACTTAAAATAAATGAAGGCATCATAGTTGACGCCCTTAAGAAAAAATTTCATGCTAAGATTGGAGCTAAAGGTACCCAAAGGGTGGCTAATATTCATTATTAACACCTATATCTATAGGATATGGTTGTGTTGAATACGAGGCTCTAAAACTTGAACACAACGACAATGTAGCAAATATGTTCTCTCTCATTGCCTAATATGCTAGCCTTAAGCCTATTGACTTATATGCTACGTTCACCAATCCAATGACTAGATCATAGCCAACTTGAGTCAATTAGAGCCATCAACCAACTCTAATGACTGGACCACCATGAGTTTGACTCAACCATGATCTAACATGACTAGAGCCACTATCAATTTGACATGAACCATTAACAAATTTCTTGAAAGTTTTTTGTTTCTATCGCATGGATGTAGAAATGGTTCTATTTAGTTGAATATTATTATTATTAGTATCCATCTGTTTGTTTTAATTTTTTAACTTATGAAAAATGAATTTGATAAAATATAATAATGTAATAATAATAACCACCATGCATTATTAGAAGACCTTATAAAAGTACAACAATGTAATAATAACCAATCACATTTTGGAAATTAAAAACACACATTTCCAATGAACATTTAGCATACATTTTATCTTGAGTTTTGGCTAAGAGAGAGATTGTACTTTATCCATTCTTCAGAGCTGACACTTCCAAACATATGGTACTGCCAGGTGGTGTTATTATAGCAATTTTCTTGTCCTTCAAAATCTCATTCATGATATCTGCATTTGGATCTTGAAGTTTCATGTTTTCCAAGCTACCAAGCATGCTGTGATGCAGATAAAACGAAGGTAGGATTGCGGTTGGGTAGATGCTTGTGTTTAAGTATCATCCAAAGTGGAACACAACTCAATGCGAGTGAGGTTAGGACATTAGGCGAATATAGACAATATCAGTCTCTACATCCTCATCCTTTTGAAGCTTCCATGTCCTATATTGAATATAATCACCAATAATGAATATAGGGCATTGATATATAATGGATGTGCGCCACCATTTTGCTATCATCGGTTCTAATCTTATTTTGGATGGTTTGCTTTAAGACATCAAGTGTGATGCCTTTATTAACATAGAATGACTTTGGGTTATTACTTACAAATGTTGTCCCTTGATTAGTTGTAGTAATCATCTATCAATTATAATATACAAAAAATAAAGACTGCTAACAAACTCATGGTCAACGTTTAGGGTTTAGGGTAACAATGGAGTTTCTTGAGTGTTAACAAATGTTGAATGAAGCTGAGTTTACTAAGTGGACACTAATATCCAAACCATTTATATTTATAGATGTCAATAAGAAGGATCAATTAAGATCGTGACGACAAATCAATGGCCAGATCGCTTTGATTTAAATGTGTGTACTATTCATTTGTTAATGCATCATTAAGCACTTTGTCCTTTGTTTTAGAAAAAGAAATGGATAAAATTGCACCAATGAAATCAATAGCCTATATCACCCTAATTCAAATGCCAGTATTGTTTATGTGTCAGTGCATCATTAAGTGCTTTATCCTTTGAACAAGAAAAATAAACAACTTGAGATCACATTAATGAAATGAATGGCCCAAATTGCCCTATTATTGAGGTCTATAAATAGAAGTGGTATTGACATTGTTTGCACAACAAAAACTCAGCATCACTAAACATTCATTTTTTGCCCAAAACCTTCAACCTTTCTATACCCTACCCAAATCATGAGTTCCTTAAGTGCCACAATACTTCTCTATTACAACAAACAAATGTTTATGACTATAAAAGAGACAACATTTGAATGCCAAAACCCATTGGCATTTCAAATGAAGAGAGGCCTCACACTTAAAGCCTTGAAAAGAAAAATCCTTAAGAAGATGAAAGTTGTAAGTACCAAAAGGGTGGTCAATATCCATTATCAATTCCTTATATCTTTTGGACAAGGTTGCGATCAATATAGGGCCTTCCAACTTCATGAAGAAGAGGATGTAGCAATAACGTTCATAGTTTTTGACCAATAGTAAAGCCTCATTTGCATTAAGTTATATGTGGTGTTAGAGGATACTCCTTCGGCCGCATCTGTTTCTTGAGTGAACATCTTCGCAACCCCGTTATTATTTTGCTTATACAACCAATTACCATATAATCAACTCCTGCCTACCATTCATTTGATCTCAACGACACTCAGGCAAGTCTAAATAACTAGGAAACAACCCTATCTTTTACCTAACTACTTACCAACTAGTCATTTAATCTTAATGATAGTTAGGCTCAAGCCAATCCAAATGACTGGGAGGTCACCCCATCAACTCGATCTTATACCTAACCATAAGTCCTCCAGTCATATGGTTTAAATGACATTCAAGCTCAGGCAGCCCCATCAACTAACCAGGCCATCCTGAAAATGAAGGGTCTAGTGTACATGACAAATACATCAGTCCCTTTAGTGAAGATTAAGAAGACATTCTTGAGTGCCATGCTAATGATGAGGAAGACAATGACGACAACAAACTTGACTTAGCCCCTCATCAACCACAACTGCCTATAATCTACCCATACACATGCATGTGTTGAACCTACATCTAACTGAAAATGATTTTGAATTCAGTCATGTGTTGGCCTGTGCAACTATTCCACTTAAGGCCATGAAACCACCTTTATTGGGATATAGTTCCATACTAAAGAAGTTGCCCTAACTACAATTAAGCAGTTCCACTTCATGCACTTTGTTAAATTCATGGTAGAGAAATCTAACCCACAAAGATTTATTGCCAAATGTCTCAGTGTTGGATGCGCTTAGAAGTGTAGAGCAATGCTTAAGAAGAAGACCAACCTTTGGGAGATCCGAAAGCTGGAAGAACCCCACACTATGCATTAACATGATTGGCAAAACAAAAGGCTATCAAAAGGGTGTACAACGATAGGAGTAGTCATACAATGATTTATCAACATGGATCCTGGCTATACAATAATTTGTTCCTAGAATAACCGTACAATTATAGACATTGTTAGCTTACAACCAAGATCAACTAATTTATGGTAAAAGAATATTCCATCGTCTTTTTTGGAGTTTCAAATCATGCATCAATGGGTTTGCATATTGCAAGCCTATTGTTCAAGTTGATGGAACTTGGTTGTAAAAGCACAAAGGGACTCTTTGGCACAAATGGGAACAATAGCATACTTCTAATAGCCTTTGCCATTATTGAGGGTGAGACAATAAATGCTTAGTTCTTCTTTCTCATAAACTTGAGAAGGCCCGTCACACCCCAACCTGGGATTTGCCTAATTTCATATAGGCACGAATCAACAAAAAATGCCTATACATGAGCAGGCAGTGGGTGGGGGCAACTAGAATTAGTGCATATGTTCTACATTCAACACATCACATAAAATTTCATGAAAACATTCAAGAATGTTGATCTAAATAAACTTGTTGTTAATATAGGTTAGTACCATATTTGTGTAAATTATAAATGATTTTTATTATTTTATTCGTAACAATGTTGACAATTTTTTCTTCCAACTTCCTAGGATATGCCTTGACTAAAACAATGCTCAACCTTTAATACAACATGCTTCATGAAGAAATTAAGTTTAGAGGTTACGAATAAGCTAATCAGGCTGAAAAGAGCAATGGACTCAAGCATGGGATGAAGGGCGATGTTGGGGACACATGACCACCAATTTTGTGGAGTCCATCAATTCAGTGCTCAAGGGGACATGAAATCTGTCAATAACTTCGTTGGTCAAGGAACCTACTATTGGTTAGCTGAATTGTTCACCAAGATGGGGGAGCAAGTACACGCAATGATGGCATCTTGCTGTGATTATATAGACATTCTTGCTAATGCCATGGATTATGCATAGGCAAAGGCAAGCTTTTACTATGTTCATGATTTTGACTGACAATGAAAACTATTTTTGGGAGAGATGTGTAACCCATGAGAGGATGACCAATGGGGAAATTCAGAGTCAATCTAAAAACACAGTGGTTTGACTGTGGAAAATTCTAAGCACTACACATGCCTTGCTTACATGTCATCATTGCTTATGCACATGCTCATCATGAGTATCTATTGTATGTGGCTCTGGTTTACAAGTTGGAAAATGTCTTCAACATGTATAATGAATCATTCACCATAGTGCACAACCAAAATTATTGGCCATAATATGATGATGAAGTGAGCCACAATCCAAAAATGCAAAGAGATTCCCATGGTTGTCCTTAATCCACGTGCATTTGTACTAAAATGAACTTAAGGGAAAAATGATTAAGCAAAAAGATGTGATCTGTGTTGAAATGAAGATCATTCTAGGAATAATTGTCCTTATTGTGGTAGAACTTAAAGGCAACCCTATTAATTTTTTTTTCCTATTGTCATAATTTATATAGTTTTTATTTAAATAAATTACAATGAATTTGTTCGTTATTTGTGTAACATTCCTTTAATTTTAAATATAATTCATATTAATTTAAGTTGATGAAAATGTGAGTAATTTTTTTTATTTTATAATAGAAAAAATTATAAAATTTAATAGAATTTAGAAATAGAAGTGAAATGATAAAAACTGCTTATGTATATATATCAAACTGTACATCATGGTTACATAACAGTCAAAACGAAAACAAATGTACATCAAAAGACATATACTACCTAGCCCAATATATACATCAAGAAGATCTTATACAAAGCAGTATTTATCTACCCTATCCCTCATGGAAAATATTATAAACTATGTATACAAATCTACAAGAGTATCCCCTGACTCGTCCTTAACATCATCAGGCATTGCCATCATCTTTAATAAATACGATCAATCATACAAGAAAAAAAAACAATGGAGTGAGGTGATTTGTTCTAAAATCACTTTCACATGTATGGTAGGAATTAAAACACAATTAACGAAGGAACCTATGGTTTATTCTAAGTTATACTATACTACCCTTAACTTGGTATGGATCATACTTCTCATTAGTGAGTAATAGTTCTTAACAGAACTTGGGAAGTGACTAGAAGTACTATATACCTTATTAACATCATCACATAATACAATCCTCATCATCAATGAGGAACAAATATCAGTCAAGACATCCATTTATAGAGGTATACTCTCAAACCAATCCGAAATACTGAGCAATTGTCGAAGTTATCAAGCTTGGTCAGGTGAATATCCCAGCTCACGGGTGCTACGTTGGCCATTGGGACTATTACCACTTGATGCCTACCCCTAAGACCTCTTCAAATGGGTCCCTACCTTTCATTCCTCAGCATACCAAACTTGTAAGCTTCCCTAACAGGGTGTCATGCCACTGCACGTCCCTTGCTTTATATTACTCACTAATCTATTAATTTCTAAAGGTTCACCCTAGTCTCAAAATTTGAGCACCAATATGATTCTACTAATATCTCTGCCTTCTATTACAGAAATTTGATCCATACATATCATTCACACAATTCATAATTCAAATTAAAGCACATAATCAGTAATTCAATAAAAATAAAGACATACAAATTAAATAAATACTGATAATTAAGAAATAAATCATAAAATGGTAAAAAAATTTCATAAAAATAATTTTTAAGCTAAGAAAAATAATTAGAATTTTATCATGAATTTTTTAAAAAAATTAAAAATTTTGAAATTTAGTATTTTTAAGAAAAATGTGTGCACAGGCACTTATAGAGCATAATTAGAAGTACTAAATAAGCTTTAAAATTTATGAAATGTTTACAGATGATCTATTAGTGTGTCTAGACCTCACTTGAACGATAAGAACTTAATCTGAAATTTCTATAGTAGTTTTCTAAAAATAAATTCATAAATAGTTCAGAAAATAATTTTTGTGCTTAGTTTCATATTATGAGATTTGTAGTTTATTTCTTCTACTATTTTTACTAAACTAATTGAGTATTACCAAAATTTGGCAATATAACAATTTAATTATCTATTATAATAACTAAAAATATTTTATCTAAATTTGGGTAGTATAACAACTTAGTAATTCTACTACAGTTGTTTGAATTTGAGCAGTATAACAGCTTAATAATTATACTATAGTTGTCTAAAATTGAGCAACATAACTACTTAATAAGTATATTTTAATTATCTAAAATTAAGCATAGTAACATCTTAGCAAGTGTGTTTTTATTTTTTAAAATTGAGCAGAGTAACAGCTTAGCAAATATAATTTAATAATTTAAATTTGAACAAAATAACAACTTAGCAAAAATTAAAGTTTAACATCAAGTAATATAACAATAATATTAATAATAAAACTTAAGCTTAAACGAGTTTAGAAGACAACCCTTCTGACCAACATTCAAAGTGACAATAATCTAGAACTAACCTCACTCCCACCATTACCTCAAAGAGTTGGTGAAGTTGTTGGTACAGAGCTCCTAGGAAGAGGATTTTTACTAGTTATTGGAAAACTAGTAGAATTTTAGCATAAAAACAAAGTAAAAGAATTTTTTTCTAGAGAGAGAGAAACTCTCTATGGAGACTCACGGCCAATTTTAGGAGAAGAGGAATGAGGAATTTAGTTCAAGTTCATGGCTATTTATAGAAAAAAAAAATGAGCGTAGGTGTCCATATTACTTACATCATGTATTATGTAATAATTCAAATTTATTTTTCTTTTCAATCCATTTAGGGAACATGCACAAAAGTAGAGTAGTGAATCAGTCCCCTAAGCTTAAACGTGTAACACCAGCTGTCTCAAAAATTTCCAGTGTAAATTTTATCTGTTATTGGATTAGTCAGTATCGATAAAATCACTTAAATTTGAAAAAATTAAATTTTAATATCAAAATAATTAATTTAAATATAAATATGAACAAATGTATTATTTTTCATCAAAAATAAATTTCTAAAAATAAATTTTTATTTTTTTATTTTTTTGAATTATATATGTATATTTTTTATATTTTAAGCTTAGAAAATTCATATTAAATCCATTTTAATTCAATAAATTCTCAAATTTTTATGAAAATTATAAAATTAGATATTTTACCTAGAAATATACTAAAAACATTATTTTCACCATTTCTGAATGTCAAACTAATACTAGTTTGGTTTATTTGACAGCCAAGGGTATTTTGATTACTTTACACAAGAATTTCAGAAAATTCTCAGAAAATTTTTAAAATTACATTTTAATACTTATGACATAATTTTAAACTCAAATTGACATTTTAATATCAATTAAATCTTTTTCTCATGTTAGCCCTTAATATTGACAAATAAGGACAAAATCGTCATTTTCTAATTTTTCTAGGTTCCATCTTAAAAAAATTATTAAAAATTATGATTAGATAGTTTTCTATATTCTGAGTTTAGCTGTGGAGATCAGAATTTTTAGATTCTTTCTCAATTTTTCAGAATTAAATATAAAATAAATAGATAAAAAAAATTGATTAAGTAAAAGTGAGGGTGTTACAATTTGTGTTAATTAAGCTTAACTAACACAAATAATGAACCAATTATTAATTAAATTAATTGATTAATTAAAATTTTTAATTTTTTGTATTGCTGTTATTTATATAATATTCATTTAAATTAATTATAATGAATATTTTTAATTACAATTATTTTTTATTAAAATTTAGCTTAATTAATTATTTAATTAACAAATTAATTAATCTAAATAATTAATTAAACCTTTATAATAAATTAAAAAATAGAAAAAGACGTTGAGAAATCAGATTTCAAATTAACCCGACTTCCCAATGGGACAAAAAAAGGCGGCATTCAAATAAATAAAATGGGGGTGACATTTTGGTATTTGATCTCTTTTTAGGGTTATTAAAAAAAATGGAGCTTTTATTGGTCTCTTACTTTTCTTTCAAATATGACATTTAGATACCCATATACTATCCAACACTTAGTGAGAGCGTAAAAAAGAAAGAAAAGTATAAGTATAATAGATATTATAATGTAATAGGAAGAGGGAGATAAAAAAGAAATAAGAAGTGTTGATAGTGTCTAAAAAAATTTAAAAAAAATCTAAATATCATTACTCTTTTTCTTTTTTACCACATGCAAAATGTACGCACCTAACCAAGTCAAAATATACAAATAGGAGGGTAGTATTAGAGGGGGGTCCCTTTTGGATGGTTTTCTTTGGTTTTCTTCTATTGGTGTGTTAGCTTGTGAGGAAGCATTAACAGATTACTCAAAGGCAACCGGTGCTCACTCAGTAGCTGTTACTTGGTAACCCAAATATTTTCTTCACTTCATACTTTGCAGTCTCTGTTACAAGCTTGCTGCTAGTTTCTTTTCTTTCTCCTGAAATACGTATATATGTTGCCATTTTCTTTCTCTGCAAATATATCTATGACCCATTCCTAACAATTGCTCCATATCCTTTTATCATAATCAATAAAAAAAAAAAAAAAAAAAAAAGCAAAACCAATAAGCTATCCCGTAAAATGAGTAGAATGCAGAAACAGCACCCGGCTTCCCCCGTATCTCTCATATCCTCTCTCCCATGTGCACACACTCACGCATCACAGCACTCAGCACACTTTCTTGGAGCAAGTAGCTCTCCCCGCACAGCACACTCACTCATAAGTTGATAGAGAACACTCAACCTCACACATCACTCACATTAGTACACGGGTTCTCTCTCACTCTCGGTGCAGGAATACACACACAGCAACCTCACTCACTCTTATTTTTCAGGCACACACACCTTAACACTCTCTTACCTCGCCACACACATTCGCTCTCTAAACCACACACACACATATCACTCATCTTTCACTCACGACCAAAGTTTAAAGAAACGGTTGCGGTCGCGGTTTCGTTGCATTCTTTGACATTGTGAGAAATTATAAACAAATGCGGCTAATACGACCACAATTGCGGTATCATTACGGTAACAAAAACTCCAAAAATCTTAACGTTGCAACCGAAAACATGATCTCTGACGGTTTTTAAAACCTGTCAGCAAGTACCGAGTATACAGGTTTTGTTGGCCTTTTTTTTTTTCTTATTTTTTTTCATTTATTTACTTATATATTTATTTAATGAAAAGAAAGTGCATCAGAAATTAAATGTATTTCCATCCCAATAATTAATTCAAGAATCCAAATCAAATACTTTCTTAAGGAATTAATTTAAGTAAACCTATTTATTCTTTTAGTTGGATTATCTCTTTAATTAAATTATCTTTATTGGAATTAAATATTTTCTCAAAAAAATAGGTTATTAAAAATGACTATTTTGGCTCTACTTCTTATTTAGTTATTACGTAAACCTTATACTGATAATGATAATCATTTTAAATCTATTTCTTGTTTGATTATTGCAAGAACCTTGTCTTTTTTTTTCTTTCAAAATAAAAATCTATAACCTTCTTTGACTCATATTTTCACAACAATAATAATTAATTAAAATCCACCAACACACAAGTATTTTATAAAGAATCACATGATTCTGAGTTTCTTATTGTACTGAAGGATACATAGGAGCAAGGATTATCCTTGTTAATGTCAAAATTAAATTTTGAAAAATTTTCCTTTAAACAAAAAATAATAATAAATCTTTTACAGTTTTTAATTTAAAAACATATAACAACAAAATTCTTCATTTTCATATCTACATTGTTAAATAAAAAGGGGTAAAATAAATATTTTTAAAAGTTACAATAATTTGCACAATTAATTATGAGGTAATCATTTTTAATGAATGCATTAGAGACGTAGTTGGTTTAATTTTTGCCCTTCCATATTCATAAAAAAATTATAGAAATTACTTCTCTTTAAAACATTTGGGGCATTGTTTTGGACAATCCAAAAGTACATTGTCCTACCTAAAAATAGTTATGAAAAAATTTTCACACAATGAGAGGACCTACAAAAAACACATGGAACACAGGAGAATTAGGACACGGTTTATAACTAGTAGGGAAGCCTTTTCTTTTTTCTTCTTTTGTAGCAAATACCATTGAGTATTTTCTTTTTGGCACTTCGGCTAATAACACTACAAAAAAGCAAAAGGAAAAAAGAAACCACCGTGACATGGGGCACGGTTTGCTTTGACGGTGCATCACCTGAGGTGGCAAATGAAAGATCAAGAACTTAAGTTCAAAAATACCATGTGTAAAACACACATAGCAAAAGGAAAGAGTTGAGAAATTTGTGAATGACTAAAAAGCATGTTCGCACACACTTTTACACCTATTTATATTGTAGAGGGGTGCTAGCACCACACTCTTTAATACAATCATTCTAATACACACTTTACTACTAGTTAAAATTTATCAAAAAATATAAAATTAAGAGGGACTTATTAAATATGAAGTGAGACCCAATACAAAATTGTGATTTTCAATAAATTTTAATCAATAATAGAGTGTCTTTAGAATAGTGTGTCAGAGAGTATATTGTTACATTTTTCTCATATTGTAATACAAGTGAGGATTACACATCCACTCCTACCTTTAGGCTGCTCATTGAATGGGAATCATCATCGACAACCAACAAAATAGAAGTAATAATTGTGAACCTTCCAAAATTGCTGAGTCCTGTCTTAAAATGCTACTAAAAAGTGTTCACACAACAGAACGTGCTAAGCCAACATAAAATCACATGGAATGCAGTAATAATAATTAATCTCAGCCCACAAATGATGAAGCCGATTTTATTTTTCTGGCATATAAGATTCTGTATTTTCTTTGGCAAATCAAATTCGCTAACAACACCCTACCCAAAAGAATATTCCAAAGATTGAGGACATTGTTCACATCTTTGACCAACCAACCCTATTAAGTATTAATCCCACCCTGATTGCTTAACCTTTCATCTATGCCAGTCAGCTCTCGTCCTTTGGAACTTTGTGAGACCACTATTAGCTTTCCTCACTTCTGCCACCTTGTGTTATGTGGCTGTCTCTTCAATGTAGAAACCAATGAAAATTCCATTTGTTTCATGGTTTTCTTTCATTCTATGCTACTTGGTGTATCAATATCTACATACCTATCATCTTTGGCCAATGTTGTGAGGAACAACAATCATTGCTACTGCAATTGAAGAATAACCTTATGTTTAAGTTTGAGAGCTCCACCAAACCTGGATAGTCTCATCAATCTTGGTGATGCTAAGTAGGTGTCAGGATTATTAAGTCAGTTTGTGTGATTATCCCGGCTCGGACTTAACAACTTGATACCATACCCTTTAGACTTAACCAATAGTCCATGCCTTTATCTCACAATATACCAAATCGTCACTTCGCTAGTCTTGAATAACATATACCATATGATGTATGATTACAACTCCATAAAGCATCTATCCTAGAGTTTCACAATTCCTAAGTTTTGTCTTGTAATTTTGATAGAGTCTCCTTTGTAATGTGGTACTTTCCACATACCTAACTCAAGTATTGCAACAAACATCAAGGTCATCATCAATATACAATATACATCTCAATATTCATCAATTTACATGTCTCCAATGTCATCTTACATATCAATTCATACCAAGGCCAAAATGGCCGAATCATATGGACAAATAAAATCCTTCTATTAAATTTCCATTTACTCATGAAATCATGTTTCATGATAGATTAAATACCTCTCTTTTTTCTAAATTAATTTTGGAATTTTACTAATCTCTCGAAGCTTGGGGATACTTAACCAAGTTGTTAAGATTTTGGTTCTTTAATTGGTCTTTTGTACCTAAAGTTTTCTAAAAATACATAAGTACCTAACATACTACTTACTAGATAGTTTTAATCATTTTATCTATTTAGATGCTTACATGAGTTCTTGTGTTTTGTAAATGCTCTAAGTTAAAGCTTGTCATCTAATATGTAATTTTTCACTAACCATTCTAATTAATTCTTATCAAGTTTGATACTTAATCAACTAGTAAACTTCTAACTTAGCTTATTCTAACTTATCTTTATTTCTTTCATGCACCTAACCTTTAGTAGTTTAATTTTAATCTTAATTAGTTTCTGATTAAGATGATGGAATTTTGAATTTTTCTTAAGATATAGGCCAGTCGGCCATCATGGGTTTAGTAACCTAAACCTTAATTGTTAATAATTGGCATAATTACACTTTCTAATATTCTTATTTACTAATTTTAGTTTGGTTTATTTGTTCTTAACAAATTGAATTACTCTCCTCACCTAGCCTATAACTAAAGCCGTGGCTATGTTCTATCTCATGGTAAGGTTTTATTTGTTCCAATTTCTTGTATCATAGTCTTAAAATAACTTAATTCATTCCTTCTAAAATCTATACACCTAAAGTGTTATTAATTAAAGTTGGTATGTGATTACTCCAACACTCTTAGGTATAGAAAAATTTTACAACACTCATTGCACTCACTTCCCTCACTTGGTCGTAGCATGTGTATGGTTCCCAAACCAATATTTTCAATTTTTTCCAATCAATCCACTACATATAATCATTTACTCTACATTTCCATCATCATCCACATCATAATCATAATTCCAAATCAATATCAAGCAACATAGCAAGAAATCTAAATCATCAATTCCACGAACATAACTCATTAACATACATCACACATCAATTTAAAGAAAATCAATCAATCTAATGGGATTCTAGGGCCAGATCCCAGTCCCTTGAATCATTTGTGATTTCAACAACAAATTAAATTCCCTCCTACCCCTTACGAAGCAATTCAGCCCACACAATAGAAAGGGGAGGAGATGAGTTTTTGTTGACCTTCCAAGTCCTCCTTGAAGCTTTGATGAAGAAGGAAGATAGGTGAGTTGATGAATACTGGGAACACCTTGAGATCTTGAGGAAAATTTGAGAGATTTTGAGAGAAAAGGAGAAGTAAAATGTTGGTCATGGGTTTATGTGTTGCTCAGCATCTCCAACAGATAAAAGAGGGGAGGTTTGTGAGTTATTTACTTGGTTGGTGAGTTTCAAGATCCTAAGTGTTAACTTGAATTTTTAATTTAATGTCATACTTATCCCTTTGTAACATTTAGGTAGATTTAAGTAATGGTAAAAATTATATTGATATGGTAATTTTTTGTTCAGCTAGATAAATTTTCCTCCTAGACCCATAAGGGTATTTTTCTCATTTTTAAACTAATTAAGAGTAATTAAGTAAATTCACCTTAATTTTACCCAACGAAATTTATAAATTAATAAAATATTTTTATAAATTATTCTACACTTAAAAATATAGTTTAGATAATTTTTCTAGATTTTTTCTAAATTAAAAATAATTGATTGAACTTATACAATCAATTAAGGATATTTTGGTTATTTTACATAAGAATTCTAAATAATTTTTAAAAAATTTCTCAAAAATTATTTTTATTATTATAATAATTATTCTAAACTTAAAATATAATTTTCCTTATTATTTTTCTCATTTCAATATTAATTTCTGACTTTCAAGAGCAATTTAGTCATTTTTCATCTTCAGTTTAGAAAAATTATTAAAATTTAAATCTATATAGCATTCATCATTCTGAACAAGACCATGTCTCTTAGAATTTTCAGAATCCCATCTAATTTCTTGAAATAAATATAAAACACAACGGACAGAAATTAAGGATGTTACAAGAATTACCAAGACCTAGTTTCAAAGTGCTGGTTGACAAGTTGGGTATGGCAAACATCTACTCATTACTCACCGGCTTGAAAGGGAGTGTTGGTGAAATATTAATGACAAGATCAAAATTTGTCATTGACAGCTTTCTATCCTAATTAATAGAGATTTTCTAGGAATCCCATTTCCTTTTCCCTTCTGATTATATTTCCTGATTATTAGCTTTTATATCTTTTGTAATTATGGTTATTATTAGGCCTTTTTTAGATTGTTTATTTTAGGAATTATATTCTGTATATATTGTACCTATCAGTATCAATGTAAATTATTAGAGAACAGAATATTATTCTCTGTTTTTTCAGTGTTGGCCCACAGCCTACGGGGAGCTAGGTAGCAAAGCAAGAACACACACGTACCACGTAGAAAGATACGTGATTGAAATCCAAATTCACAATGCTAAGTTTTTTCTTTTTTTTTCTTTATAATTTCAAGGTATCCCCAAAGGATGGAAATCTGATGTCTGATATTGGTGTCTCATTGTCTATCCTGCCAATAAAAACTAATTCTTTTCCAAACACAAATCACAGAAGTATATTTTGCCTCAAAATATTATTTTTGTAGGCTCGGATCCTCCTCTCTGAGATTCTGGTCACGTGCGTGTGTTGATAGGTTGTCATCATCCTCGTTCGATCAAGGTAATAGTAACACTCTTTATTTCTTCTTCTTATTCCCATGCCACAACACAACCTCTCTGCTTCAACCCACTACAATTTTTGGCCTGTTCATTTTTAGGAGACAGTGGGATAATGGTGTCTAATTATCTCAGTATGGTAACTATACATTTTTTTTTCCCTTCTTGGGTAGCAATGTTACATTATTTTTAGTAATCCTTTCCTTTATTTATAATGTCTCTAGATAGATCTAGAAGGGTACTGAAATTGCCTACAATTGCTTTACCTTCTCACTGTCTAACAAATAGGGCTTGGTTGTTGTTTAGCCATACTTCTATTTGTTCAGAGTTATGGTTTCTGCATATTATTATTTAGTTAGCAACAATTGGCTAAGTAAATTTAGGTAAGGCTCCAACTTGCCTTTAAAGTACATAAGGGTGTGTACCTTGTACTTGTCCTTGAATTTTAGTGGGTTAACATCAGCGTTCCTAATGTACTTTTAAATTAAATGAAGGAGGGATATATCCTTACTTGCACACTTTAAAAGAGCATTTTTAATTTAATTACTTGTTTCTTCGTATGTAATCACTGCTATGAATTACGGCTTCTGCAAATTCTTCACTGGGCCACATTTTATCCCACCTTGTTAACCTACTTACAAGGTAGTTTCATGTAACTGTATGTTTCTTTGCACTCAATGATTTTACCCAATCGGCTGGTGGGGGTTTGTTTGTTTTCTTTTTTATTTTATTCTCTTAACTATTGAATGCTTCCAGACTGTTTATACACTATTCAATTCCAACAAATTGCTCATTTACGTTTGCAGTTTCTAAAAGTTTTTATATGATAAATGTGTTTTCAAAAAAGCAAGTATGCTTGTAATTTCTTTACAGTAGTTTCTCGAACTGTGTTAGCCATTTTTTTTTGTTTTGGCTTATCTTCATAATCTACGTTTGAGCTTAGAAAAACAAATGCAAAGTTCTCATTACATTTGATAATATGTTTCCACAAGATCATTTAGATACAGTGGTGGTCTTGGCAATTTCAATACTTGGAAGTGTAGAACATTATATAATATACATTGATATTCCTAACTTGAAACCTCACCACCTGTAAACATGACTCCTTACAATCCTCTACTCATACTCATTGTTTTATTCCAAGACTATCTGTCGTCTGATATTGGTGTCTCATTGTTTGTTCTGCCAATAAAAACTTCTTCTATCAATTAAAAAAGTCATGTCGTATCTTTTAATTAACAACTTTTGGAGACTAATTCTTTTCCAAGCACAAAAATCACAAAAGTAGATTTTCCAAACAAACAATGCTTTGATAATACTTGGTAAATAATAACTACCTTTGTGCTTTAGATTGTCATTTTTCCTCAGATATTATTTTTAAGGGGTGTGAGAAATGAATTTTTTTTAAGTCTTATATAGGATAAAAATGTTTGGGTAGTTAAAATAAAATAATCCTTTTAACCTATGAACACTCAACAAAACTTGTTAAAATGCAATCCTTCCCTAGCTTAGTTACGAGTTACATGTGCAAAAAAGAAATTACTCACAGCTTGACCATGAATTTTGGCTTGCAGTTTTGTAACTCTCTTCGAAGTTCTTAATGCCTTCTTAGCCTATTACATTCCCAGTTTAGAGTTCAAGTGAGTTAAGATTTTTCAACTCTTCGGTGAGTCCACTTAGATTCGTTTGATTTGAGCGAACACATGTGACAATAGAGAATCAAATTGATCAAAACTGAAACTCACTACACAAATTCTCAGTGGAAAAAGAAAGAGCAAAGTAGAATAAATTTAAAAAAAAATTACAATATCTCATTTACATTATCTGTGTCCTTTCTTCCTGAAATTTTATATCCTTTGTTTGGCTTTAAGCAAAAACACAAACTGATGTCTTCTAAATTCTCAGCGATACACCAATAAACTGTTTTTGCTCTCAATTCCTCTCTGTTTTTGTTTTTCCCCTCTCTCGGTTTCTCTTTCCTCTTCTCTTCTTCACGCTCCTTTTTCTACTCCCTCGGTTGCTCTGTGTATGCGAGAGTCTTCAAGTGATCCTCATTCACTGTCCCCCCTCTCTGATGGAACGAAATCCTCGCTATTAGAGAAAACGAGACCCTAGCCCCTCCTACCTCTGTGTGTGTGTGTGTGTGTATTTTTTGGCGTGAGGTGGAGACAAAAACTCTGTGCAAAGTTGATCGTCGAGCCAGCTCGTACTGCCTGTTCTGCACAGTCGTTATGAGGGAGAGGAAAACAAAAGGCAAAATAACGTAGACAAACAAAGCAACTTTGATTTTGATCCCTTCTAAAATGGATGACACAGTTCGTCTTATTTTGACATTATTTAATTAACAAAATGAATAAAAAAATATATTCTCGAAACTCTAATTGAAATATACAAGAAAAAAAATTATAATTTAAATTAAATAATGTCAATTTTGCATGGAATTCATTTGAAATAAGTAATATAAGTTTTGTCTAAAATGAATTTTAAACCTGTGCAACGTAAGGGTTCTAAGATGAAATATCAAACGTATAAAAGATATTTACGAAAACATTCGTGATTCTTTGCTTAAAAGATATAGACAAAAATATAATTTCTTTTAAATATAGAATTTAATTTTGATATGTGTAAAAGTTTTTTAAAAAATACATTAAATATAATTTTTAAAATAAATACCATAAAATGTTGTGATTTTTAGTAGTATGATTATTTATTATTAATTTGTAGCGTGTAAAATATTTTTACACTATGAATACATCTAAATAAATATTTAAAAATATAAATAACTACTAAAAATATATTTTTATAGGTATGGTTGATATGAGTTCAGCTCCTTTAATTATGTAAATTAAATAATGTATACAGTTTATCTATAATGTACTTAAATAATATACGAAATAATCGCTAAATAATGTTCTTAAATAATATATTATATTATTAGGTTAAATATATTTTTGGTCCCTAAACTTTTCTCGATTTTCACCAAAAAATTGACCAGTTTTAGTTCTTGTACTTTTCATCCGTTAACGTTTTTAGTTCCTATTGTTAAATCCCACCGTTAAGTGATGACGTGGTAGCTACGTTGACAGCCATGTGAGCAGCCACGTGAGTTCCACATCATCAATTAGTCTGAAGTGGCTGTCACGTCATCATTTTTGATAAATTATGTTTTTAGTCCCTAATCTTTTCACAAAATTTACTTTTAATTCCTCAACAATTTTTTGACTAGTCTTAGTCTTTCATCTTTTTACGAAATTCACTTTTAGTCCCTCAACAATTTTTGACTGGTCTTAGTCCCTCAACTATTGTTTGTCATTGTTTTTTGTCCCTCCATCAAGTATCATCGTTAAGCAATGATGTGGCAACCATGTTGGCAATCACGTAACTTGCTATGTGGACTATTAGTTTGATGTAGTAATCACGTGATAAATGTTGTTGGATCAAGACATTTTTGTGTAGTTTCTAAGGAGCTACAAATTTTTTAGCGGTGTAAAATCGCTAGAAAAAAGGTTTGAAAATTTGGAAAAAAAAAAAAAAGAAAAGGAGATGCAGTAAACAAAATCAACAACCTCCAATTCAAATTTGAAAAAAAATAGAAAAGGAGATGCAGTAAGCAAAAATCAACAACCTCGCCCTAACTTTGACAGGGAAAAACCTACTTTGACTGGGTTTGTGTTTTCTCTTACTTGTAAAGTCGGGTTCGGGTTCGGGTATGTGACATGTGTATGTGACTCCCTACCTCGCCTTCGTTCCTGCTTTAAATTTTTTATTTTTAAGTTCTTTGTTATTTATTAATTTTTATATATTTTTTGAATTAAAATATAATTAATAACTTAATATATAATTTATTTAAAAATATATACCTAAATTAAAATTGTAAAAAAAAAAGTGACAAGTTTCTCGTTGGTTTACCCAAACCCGATAAAACCCGACGGGAATAGAGATGGATTTCAAAAATATAAACTCACCTCTTTTAAACCCGAACCACCTCACTTTTTGTGGGGACGGGGGAGAGCAAAATCTGCCCTCGACTCATCCCATTGTCATGCCTACATCAAACTAGTAATCCACATGGCAAGTCACCTGACTGTCAACGTGGTTGTCACATCATTGCTTAATAGTGATACTTGATGAGAGGGACTAAAAAATAATGACGAACAATAGTTGAGGGACTACAACTGGTCAAAAAATTACTAAGGGACTAAAACTAAATTTTGTAAAAAGATGAAGGACTAAGATTAGTCAAAAAATCATTGAAGGATTAAAAGTAAATTTTGTGAAAAGATTAGGGACAAAAACATAATTTACAAAAAAAAATTACACGTGGCAACCACGTCAAACTATTTGATGACATGGCAACTCACATGGTTGCAACGTCATTACTTAATGGTGAGACTTAACGGCAGTGACTAAAAATGTTAACAGAAGAAAAGTACAGAGACTAAGACCAGTCAATTTTTTATTTAGGGACTAAAAGTGAAAATTAAAAAAAGTCTAGGGACTAAAAATATATTTAACCCTATATTATTTATATATAATATACTAAATAATGTACTTAAATAATAGAGTTAAACTGTATTATTTATATGTGTTTACAATGTAAAAATGTTTTATGTTATGAATTAATCATAAATTATCAACTACCAAAAATTACTACTTTTTATGGTATTCATCAAGGTATTTTTTTAAAAACTTTTATATATATCAAAATTAAATTCTATATTTAAAAGAAACTATAACTTTAATAGTATCAACATTTTGGCAAAAAAAGATCAATTTGTCCAGTCTCATTTTGGTACACTAGATTAGTGAATTTGAGGCAAAGGACCAAGTGTTGGATAAAAGGAGACAAACGATCCCCTACGCCATGCTATTTACATAGATCATCCAAGATTTACAAATTGATATGGCTGGTTGGGAAGTAGTTGCTCAAGGACTTGAAATTACAATCAGTAATTTCAAAAGGATGAGAGCAGTGCTTGAGTTTTTTGGGCATACAATCTTACACACCTAGAAGAAATGAAGGAAGGATTGCTTAAAGAAGGGCAGGTTAGAGATGCAATAGTCTACAAATTATCTGAAGGTACATCATCTTCTAGTATACCTCATAATCCTAACCCTCAATCAATCTTTCGTCCACCCTCACAAAAACCTCACACTAGAAACACCAAATCTAGAACACAAAAATAACATCCTTCCATTAAACACCAACCCTTACCATAAAAGCCAACATAAAAACCATAAACCCCTTAACTTATTCCTCAACCATTTGACTACAGAAAAAGAAAAGACCCTGAACCTACTTCTGATTCATCAAACCAACCCCTACCAACAAGAACCCTTAAGATCCTTTTAAATATGTGATAGTAAAACCTAACCAAGTTCCCAAATTTGAACCCCTTGATGATTTTGTAGAAGATGAAGACAATAGGACAATCACACATATCATGTCCAAGAAAAGAATAAGACAAGACCAATCGGTTAAGACCAAAGCAACAAAGGTTGAAGAAAATGTTGTTGCCAAGACTGATGAACCACCTCACAATGTTATAGTTGCTAAACTCATTGTTCTTACTGAACCTAAGTTCATCAACTTGAAAGAAGAAGTGATTGAAGAAAAAAAAAACCTTAGATTAAAGGACCAAAGATAAAGAAACAAGAACAGAGGCTTTCGAAGAAAGCATTGGTCCTTTTAAAGAAGGAAGAAGCAGATAAAAAGAAGCTAGTTGAAAAAGAAGAAGCTTTTAAGAAGCTATAACTTGTTGTGTAGAAAAAGTATCTACAAAGGATGCTTCCATCGTCACTGATGACCAGATTAATGTTATGTTTATTGATACAGAAACACCTCAATTACTTATTAAGTGGCAAGAGGAAACAAAAATCACTAAGGCTATTATATTAAATATTCAAGAAGAATAAAAACTACAACATCACATAAACACAAATACACGTATGTTCATACTTGACCTTTAAATCTTATAATTCATGGCATTAAGGCATAAAAACATTAATAGGATATCATAAATAAAGATACATTATAAAGCTTTAATTAAACCTTTTCTTTTCCTTTCTTTTCCATCTATTCGTAGATTTAAGCTCATAATCTCAAGGAGTGTCCCCCTTGTGTTATCAAACAATGTCCCCTTATTAAAGCTTGAACCACCCTTCAAGGATCAACGGAGACGGGATATTCTTCCTTTGTTAAAGGGGATGTTATGTCGTAAACATTCTTTTCTTTAACATCTAAACTTTGGTCATCCTTTGGGGACTGAAGGGGTTACTACCCTTCCCATTCCAAAGGAGACCCCTCTATAAATATACAGGCACAATACATTCATATAATTTATAGCATATAGTAAAAAAACAACTAGAATACATTTATCTCATAAATTCCTCACCTTTCATTTGCAGGGACTCTATCATAGCTGTGCTTAAGTCTAAGACGCCAAACTAAAAACCCTACATGGGCGTGCCCTATGGAGTATGGTCTTGCTTGCCCCCAACATGTCTGTGCTTCACAACACGGGACGAACCCAAAGTAAAGACACCAAAACCTTGCATGGGCTTGTTCTCTTCAGTACAATCATGGTCATTGCAGGATGCGAGTCTACAATGAAGGGAGCCTCCCATGGCCTCATATTTCCACTATACACAAAGATAAACATATAGGCGATTCATTCAACACGTTAAGAATCCTCAAACTAATCTCTCAATCATTCAAGAAATTATCATGAATGACAAAAACCTTTTTTTAAACTCTAAGATGGCATATTCTAAAACACCATTAGAACCTTAACAAAGCATGGTCAATCATCAAATCAAGACTTAAGGAAAACAATGCATATTATAAGAAATTGGGAATACATGCAAAGGGATAACTATACATGCATCTATGCAGTTACAAGGAAGGGAAAACATGCAAAGGGCTACACTCACTTGGAGAGGGTTGACACGTCTCTATGAGGGTGTCTAAGTTCTCTAATCTTCCTTTCTCTTCTTCTCCCTTCCTAAGCTATTTGTCTCGCTCTCTCTTCCTTTCCTAATCTGGGTGTGAAAAGTGTGATGAGTGAATGCAATGTTAGGTTTTAGGGTTAATATACACCAACCTTCTTGTTGCGTCGAGCCATGGTAGCCCTCTCAGTTAGTGTTTTTTTTTTTAATTTATTTACTAGTTCAATTCCTTTTAATTAAGCTATTAACTTAACTCTTTCTAATTATCAAACAAACTCCTATAATTATTATTTATTAGTTTTTAGCGGGATGCTACAGTGGGCTTCATCACAAATCCTCTTAGCCAAAGGTAAAAATCCAAAATTTTTCATTCAATATCAACTCCAATGTAAAAGACTATCAATGTGCACATGATAGTATAATTAACACTCATCAAGTGAAATCAATTCACAATTAATCAATCACAACAACAATAAAGAATTAATTTAAATCACAAGTAAGTTGTACATATATGGTCTCATTCTTCCGGTCCTTACTTTCACTCATTCCCTAAAATTTTACATTTACAAATTTATTCTTTTAATTAAGTCTTATGATAAAACTTCATCGACACTAAATAGATTTAATCTCAATCTCTTATAAATTTTATAGAGAAACTCTCACCGTACACTCCATTTTACTTCCTTTATTATTAAAATAATTAGAATCATATTAATGGTTAAAATTATTATTATAATTATTATCATTATCATTATATTTCTTGTTGTTGTTATTATTATTATTATTTTCTTTTTTGCATTCGGCTAACTTTATTTAGGCATTGGGATAATTATGTTTAATATTGTTTTCAGACTTCTACATTTTGTTCTCCGACCATAACAGTGCCTACGTGATTGCCATTTGTTTTATCTAAGTTTGGAGTTTTGTTTTCGTAATTATTTGATTTGTTTCTTGATTTTCATTCTCTCTTTTGCTTTGTTAACAAAATTTGAATAAGACCACCTTAAAGTGAAACTCCCAGCCCAAAGTTTTCATTTCAATAACGACAAAAAAAAAAATGTTCCCCTCTCCTGCACCCGTCCAGCCCGACTTTGAAGTCAAAGGGGCAAAAAAAAATCATCTTGTTTCTTTGAAACCAACGGTCAGCACCCGACACCCTACTCTTCCATTTCTGCGTGCAACACAGCCCTCCACAAGCTCTTCTCTTTATTATTTGTTGTTGTTATTATGTTTTTTTTATAAGGCAACTGAAGGGAACTCTCACGTGATACCCTCAACCATCCCAAAATGAAGCCCCAAAATAGAATAATCTCAAACTTTAATCTCTCGGTCCTATTCTGACAGGTACAGAGGAAGAAAATTCCCTCAAGCACAGTTTGCACTTGCCATCCCTCACTTAATTCTCAACCATTTATACAACAAATTAAAGCTAAATTTAATCCACTTTCATCCAACAATTTCAGCATCACCACAATCAATTTGAGCATGAAACAGAGAAAGAGTTGATTTTCAAGAAAGAGAAATCTCATCAAAACAATCAAGAATGACACATCAATTATGGGTTACCACATGAAGCTCGAGACTTCCTTTCCCACCTTATAAAATCTCCCGCTGCACCCATACTCCCACTGCTACCTTTTACACAGTGACCGCCCCCCAATGTGAAACTACTGGACAAGATTATTCTTTAATTTGTTTATTGATGCAGGAGAAAAAGAGAAAGGGTAGCAATGGCTTGAAGGATTTTGGATGGGGTTGAGAGGATGAGGAGTGTTCTCAGTAAGCAGAACACATTTTCGTTACTTTAAGGACAGCTAGCCATAAATTGTGCAATCTGCTGCAACGTGTAACCCACAACACATGGAAAGCCATAGGTGTAAGACGAGAGGCCCAGCTGATAGGGGATTGCATGGCATAATTTTAAAATCATAAAATAAGACACTAATTTGAAACTTCACGGTCATGCACTGCATGTTAATCCTGGGTCATCCAATTTAATTACTTTTGAGTTATTAATTACAGGTCTAAAAGCTTAGAGTATGTTTGGATTCCCGTTTGGAATCCTCCAACATATTTTTGGACCACTAAACTCAGTTTGCTACCATATTTGGTTGCTCCCAAAAATAATTTTTTGACCTACATTTCACTCTAAGTTTGCAATGGAAGCAAAATGTAGCTTATTTTTGAAAACTCATTTGTCTGTTAGTAGTATACATGCAAGTGCAAAAGTACTTTTGATTACTATTATCCAAACAAATTTCACCTTGTCAACGTACTTTTGAACAAAAAATATTCAAACATAAATTACATTATAATAAACTCATTTTTTATCAAACTTGAGTTTATGACATGCTTTTAATTCAAACTTATGTTTGCAAACTTTAACCCAAACATGCACTTAATGTACACAGACACACTAGAACGGAATGGAAGTTGTACAGCTAATTTGTATTTCAAGTGAATTTCGATGGCTCTACTATGTGTAATCAAAGCTTAATGGATCAAAAACATAAAGTAGTTTGTCCATTCCTAATGTCATTCCATGACTTCACTGAGTCCAAATATATATATATAAAATGGTCAGATGACATGAATTTGGAGAAAAACGGTGACAAGATACAAAAGGGGTTAAACTCTTTTATAAATGGAAATCAGTTACACAACGCAAATTTAGTCACCTCGCACGTTAGGTCGAAAGGTAAAATTTAAAGTCTGAGGTATTTGCTAGTTTACATCAAATAAAACGGAAAATATATTTTTGATTTTAATAATAACTACCGTTATAGGCAAAAATCAAATCAAAAGTATAAAACTAGAGAAAAGAAATTTAGAGTCTTATATTATTATACAAATTTGTGACTTATTTTAATAAAATAGGATCAGATGACAATAAATATTTTAGTCTAAATAAGTTTACAAATGGTTCAATAAACGAGAGTACGGTTAAGAAAAGAAATTATAGAATACAAGACTTGGTCAATCAATTAAGAATAATTTAGTTCAATTCATCATAGTGAATATTTCTAACACTTCCTCTATCAATATTTTGATTTTAACCAAACAATTTCTATAATAACAATAATATTAAAATAAAAATTCACTTAATGTCCAAGATAAGTTTATTTAAGTTTATAAAACTTTCTATAAATTAAAATAAATAAGAGTTCCTTCACTATCTTACGTTATTAAAATATAATTTCAAAAACATGTACAAATTCAATAATATATTAATTATTAAAATAAATTTATATTTTCATATTAGTGAAAGTGAAAAAAGAGAAAACAAGAGAGGATGTGAGAGAGGCGTTGAAGGGTGGAGGTAAGAATGGTAAAACGAGCTAGCTCGATCCCATTTTGCCCTGCCTCACAATTAGCCCACCAAAAATGGGTTAGGGCGGGTTTGCCCACTTTCAAAATATGGACTGAAAATTGTAGCTTGGCTCGTTTAAGGGTGGGTTGGTGTGCTGACCTGCCAAAAATTAAAAAATGGAAAAATTAAAATTAAAAAATTTGTAAAAACTAAAAATATGATTAAAGAAAATGATATCGTAACTCTAAATAATTGGTCCTAAATACAACACCACTTTCATACTAAAATAAAATAGAATTTCAAAATTTTACGCTTTTTTTTTTACCTAAATAAAAGAAACATTGGCTTGATGCCCCCTTGCCGCTAAAAGACCTTTTTTTTGTGTGGGCAAAAACAGACTATTGTTGATAACTTTGTCCTAGCCCACCTAATAAAGTGGGTTAAATGGGTTGGCTTACTAGGTCAAGCTCATTTAGCCACCCAAAGGTGGAGGAAGGTAGGTTGAAGGAAGATAGTGGATTGTTTCTTAACCAACAAGTTTTGGGGATGGGGTGGGGCTTAGAGGAGGATAGAAGAGGAGAGGGGGAGAAGAAAAAGAGTTTAAAGGGGTGGAGGGAGAGAAAGAGGGAGTAATTTAATATTTAAGCATTTATTTTATTTTAATACTTAATTTAAGACATAAATATCTTTTTTGTGTCACGTTTTGGTTTTAGTTTCTATAAATTATTTGTTTTGTTTATAGTTCTTGTAAATTATTAATAACATATGTCATCAAGGTAATGACATGGCATGATACCGTCATCAAGGTGATGACATGGCTTAATTCTACAAAAAAAAAATCATTTAGCGACCAAATTTTCGGTCACTAAATGAAGAAATTTGGTCGCTAATTCTTTCAGCGACCGAAATATTCAACGAGACAAGTTAGTGGCGAATCACTAAGCGATTTAGTGACCGATATTTTTTCCGTCGCTAATGAGCGACCGATTATGTCAGTCGCTAATGAAAATGGATCCGTCGCTGGGATGTTGGACGCGTTATTGTAGGGGACCAAATTAGCGACGAAAAGTATGGTCGCAAGTTCAGTCGCTGAATTACAAAAAAATTAAAAATTAAAATATATTTGTAAACACAAATCAGTCTCTGATTCGATCTCTAAAATAATTTATTTAATATTTTTTAAATATTAGCAACTGCGTTTCGTCAATATTTTGGTTGCTAAATAATTTATATGTTATCAACCAATTTTAATTTGAAAATTCTAGTATATTTATAAACCAATTTATTATATAAACTTTTAGTGAATAATTAAATAACAAAAAATAAGCAATAAGTTCAATATTGTTAAATTAATTCATAGATCAATTAATGAGTTATACAATGTAAATACATGCTACAAACTAGTTCAATAATGTACAAATTTAAAGAAATATAGCTAAGTTCCTTAAGTTCATAGCATGAAAATAAATCTCCTTTATGATTTTCAGCCACATGATTACACTAAGAAGAACATCTTCATCTCTTAACAACTCTATTTTAGTCACCTGAAATAAAATAAATCATAAATATCAACCACTAAGAGAACATGACTCACAAGACATATCCCAACATTACAATATACTATTAATGAACTTACAAAAGATAGTAAGGAGCAAACCAATCCATACCTCATAGCATAACGGATCCACTTTTATAGCAGCTTTACACCTTTAACAAAAACAAATGCAGCAAAGAAAGTTAAACTTTTTTTAATCAAATTGGCACATCTCATACTTTTGTAACTCTTTACACAAGTAGCAGGCAATAATACTTCCTCCTTATAATAAATGTAGAAAATTAACAACTCAATAAGTATTTATAAGAAAAAAATAGATAAAATAAACCAAACTTCTATAAATTAAAATCAACTTATACATTGAAACTTTTTAAAAGCTCTTATTATTGAGGTCATATTATTTGACTATTTTTCTGAGCACATATAATTTGACTTGTTTAATGGTTAGAAAATAAAATATTTCTTCTAAATGAACATGCTATAAATATACAATTTTTTTAAGAGATTGATAGTCATTCCTTAAAAGTATAGACTTTAAAACTTAGAATTAAATAAGTATTAGTTATAAAATTATAAAATAATAATACATAAAATAGACTTTGTTATGTAATTATAATAAATAATATATATATATATATATATATATATATATATATATATATATATATATATATATATATATCTGTGTGTGTGTGTGAATTATTTAAGTATTAATGCTAAGTTTATAAAGTTTGATCCAATTAAATAATCAAGTTTAACTTTATTAACGAAAAGCACAAGATTTTACCTGATAATTGTATTTGAATATAAACATAAATTTACATATACCACCCATGACTTTACCAACTTAAAGTAAAAAAAAAATGAAAACTATTATTATTATTCATTTGGGATATGAGTATGTTAAAAAATGCTAGACACAAAATTATATACATATCACATGATGAATATATAACTTTTGTTATTTAATTAACATCATATCCATATTTTAAGATAAATTACACTCATCTCACAATAGATACTTAAATTATATTATATTACATTCTTATTTATTTTGAGAACATTTACACTATCCTCAATTGAGATTAATATATATTACATTTTGATTTTACGTACATTTTACTATAAGCAAATTATTTAATGATATTTTTTCATTTTGTGAATCTCAACATCATTGTTAACTAGTTTTGAAATTCTACTATTGATTTTGGAATTTCAGAAAACAAAAAAAATCAAGATTTGGGTGAAATCCCAAAGCTATAATAATAAGATTATTTAAAACATTGGTTCATCTTTTAAAATTATAGAATTAATAACATTTAAAATTAATTGCAAACAAGATTGAAAAATATAAGGAGAAATAATATCTAAAAAGTTCATACATAATAATTATTTATTGTTAATAAGAAGTTTATTTATATTAAATTAGATTAAAATATAACACATTTTATATCACAAGAAAAATAAGTATAATTTTTAAAAATAACAAAATACGTAATTTAAGTGCCTTCATAATGTTTATAGCTTTGTGACAAGTATTATAACTTTTATATTGGATAATTAGCCCAAGGTCTATACTATATACTGCCAATTTTAGCACACTAAAGAATTTATGCTCAAAAGTCCGCATTGAAAGAGAATAAAAAGGATTGCACCTTTAGAAAATTACTGTTTCTAACTTCCTCAAAATCATCTTTAATATATAAAAGGGCTCTTGATATGAAACCTGCAACAAAATCATATCATATCTTTAAATTTGGTAACTTGCTAAAAACATTAAACAAAATGGCTAAAAATATCTAACTTAAACACACATTTCAAGGTTAATTTACAACGTGAAACCTCCTCCATACTTCATCAATATTCATATATTTAACTAAAGTAGCAAGACAGCATCAATTTGCAAAACCTTAAATGTCTCTATTCAACCTTTTCTATTTGCTTCTGTACAATGTATACAACCTGGCAATCTAGTCCTTCATGTTTAATTTCTATTTGACTTCTCTGTACTTTTAGTCATAAACTCACAAATAAGCTGGCCTCGTTTTTCTTTTTCTGTGGGACTTTCTCTTCAACTCTGTCAACAATATTATATATAAGTCCACAAAGTTTCTATCACTAGCTGTTCATTTGTTAATTACTCTTTCTGTGAGCTTTCAAATTTGAAGCTTCTTCTATTATTACCTAATATTTCATGAATTCTAAACAAGACAAAGAAGGATAAATTTGTGTAATCATAAACTATTTTCATTATCCAAAGGAGAAAAGAATAAAGCAATAACACCAACTAGTTACAGCATCACAATCTACAATTATATTTGATAAGAAAAAAAAAAAGAAGAGTAAGTACCCATCTTGATCCTTCAAAGATATAGGCTACATCACATAAGTCCTATGTGTACCTTCAAACCATTAGCTTTACCCTTAAAAGATTAATCTAGGAAAAAAGTTGACATTAACAGATAAAATTGATGTCATATATATCTTTGGTGAACCAATTGGAGGACCATAATAATGACACGTGTATCTCTATAGTACCAAAATGTACACTTTCTCAAAAACTACCAAAATGTACAGCACCAGAAGCATCAAACCTCTGCACTTGTACCAAGCCTTTGACCCAAGTCATCAACACCGTTGAATCCTATCTTCACCATGCTTGAACCACGCACACCGGACAGCTACCTAGGCCTAAGCACCAACACAGAATGTTTGAATCGGTAACAAAGACCAGAACGTCAACAAACCTGCCACCAGGATCCAACGAGAAATGCATCAGTAAAAAAACAAGAAGAAATGAAAACAAGAAAGAAAAAAAAAGTGATAACAAAATAGAAAAAGAAGAAATGGAGCTTTCTCCCCATTTTCGCTCCGAACGCTGCTGTCAACGGAGATGTCACCCCCAAACCCGCTCCCTCTCACTTTATCAGGGTCTCCTCCTTCTAATCCATGGCCTCTCTGTTTCACTGTCTCCCAATCCCCACTCTACCCCGCTCTCTCTCGATCTCCCTCGTTGCCCAGTTCTCTCTCGATTTCCCTCTACCTCGTTCTCTATTCATTCACCGACGGCCAAAATAGCTTGCTTCCGATGCATTCATAGTCGCGCATCCTGCTGCTTCCGCCGGGAACAATGGTAACGATGGTGAGAAGGTTTTGCAGGTGCTTGTTTTACCTATGCGGCGCAGTAATTAATCACACACACATTCACACACATATTGCTTAGAATATATTGTCAATTATAATTAATGTGAGATTGTGATTTGTATTGTCACATAATTAATATATATCATTTATACAAATACATCTAGAATATATTATCAACTATAATTAATGTGAGCTTGCAATTTGTAATGCTACGTAAATTAATATATATCATTTTCGTACACACATATATGTTGTTAAATGTTAATGATGTTACATACGTATTTTTAAGGCTATAGGAGTTTGTCATCTAATAAAATTAATCTTTAAATTTACCCTTTTTTTAAATAATCTCTTATATTAATTTGGGGGTTAATAGACAAGAAATCTTAACCATTATTTATTTTAAATCTCAATCATAGGGGTGTAAAGGAGCTGAGCTATTCGTGAACTATTCGAGCTTGACTCGTTAAATGTTCAATCAAGCTTGTTTGTTTAATTAAACGAACAAACTCAAGCTTGAAATTGAGCTTAGTTATTTAAATGAGTCAAGTCCAAGCTTTACAAGCTCGACATTAACGACTCATGAATAGCTCGTTTATTTAAATTGATAATGAAAATGTTACTAACTTTGTTATTTATATATTTATTATGGAAATATGTAGAAGTTTGTGGAGAGTGTTAAAATTAATTTTAAAGTTTTTTTTTTTTTTGTAGTAGTTCAGAAGTTATAGATTTTTTTATTTACTGGATTATGAAAAAATATATATAATAGTCTAAAATGTTTGAAATTGAATACCACATATTGCATGTTAAACACATATTTTTATATGTAGATTATCATCCAATGCACTAAAATATTTATAAAATACTAAATTGATAAAGTTAGAAAATAGGTTAAGAAAATTCATAAAAGTAAAAATAATTAAATTATAAATGAGCTAAACAAGCTCAAGTTTTTTTTTTTTTTAACAAGCCAAGCTCAAGCTTTTAGTTAGGCTCATTTAAATAAATAAGCCAAGCTTGAGCCACCCATTTTTTCACAAGCCAAGCCTAAACTTTAAGTGCTCGGCTCGGCTTCACTCATTACACCCCTACTTAATCATTTATAACAAGTGGTTGGTTCAAGTAGTGATGGACTCAGGTTTTTTAAGTAAGTGGTTAGGGGTTTGAATCCTAACTCTTGTATATGAAAAAAATATGAAAAAAAAAAAACCTTGTTCCCACCTTTGAAGAAGATCAGGCTTGGTGAATGACTAAGAATAATCCTTGCAATCACATACGTACCGAAAAGAAATCACAATGATTTATTAGTTTATTTTTTATAAATCACTTTTTCAAACATTAACACATAATAAAATCTAGAATTAAAAAATCAAATAAAGACTTTTGATAGTTTTCTATTATTTTCTCTTTTTTATTTTTTCTAAATTCATATTTTTATTATATTTTAATATATGAAAAAATAAATTGCAACAAAAAAAGAAGATTAATGAATGATTGACATGCATTTAATATTAATAAACTGTTGGAATTTCATTTTTGTTAGTAATTTAACTTTAACTTGATAAAAAGAGCTATTTGTAAAAAAAGTAAACTTTTAGGTTCAATTAGAATGAAATTAAAGTTCAATGTGTCTATTTGCAAAAAGGTAAAGTTTGAATATCAATTGAATCAAAGTTAAAGTTCACGGTGTCTATTTGTAAAATGGATAAAGTTTAAGGATTAATTGGGACAAAATTAGGGTATCTTTTTGAAAGAAAAAAGTAAAGTTTAGAAAGATTGAGTACTCTTTTCAAATTAAAAGATACGGCATACATTAATAATTATAAATATCAACCAATACTATTATAAAATTGTTTTAAAAAAATAAATTAATTGGATAAATGTTATTAGAAGTTGAAAGAATAAAACTTATAGATATTAGAATTTATGAATATTTAAAATATAGATTATATATGAAAGGTATTTTAGTTTTTCTCTTTTAAAAATCAACAATTCTTGGGAATATTTTTTCAAAACTTATACCACACATGAAAATGAGAATGTGGTATTTCCATGTTCACTTTCCGGGATAATTTGTGATACTTGAAATAAACACAACCTAGGTACTTATTCCTAATTCAAAGTACTTTAGGAGTGCCTTTGGTGGCAATCTCAGCATGAAATTGATGTCTTACTCGGTAGTATTAGAGGTGCCTCCCAATTCTACCACTTTAGTTAGCCAAAAAAAAAAGTATTTGATTTTCACTCGAAAAAACTTGTAGGCTGCTAAAGTATTTCTCAAAACTTGGATTATTGTAATAGCTTTATTTCCTATGTGTTGTTTGTATAAAAACTTTACACTATTAACCAATTAAATTTTATACTAAGTATGATTTTTAAGGTTGTTATAATTTTAAAAGTCAACATATTTATCATGCATAACAATTTTTAACGGAATGATAATGTAATTTTTTTATCAGTATATTTAAATTAAATTCTTCTTGTCATGTTTGAGAATGCTTTACGTCTTTTTTTTTTTTTTGGACATTACATAGAACGGAAATTTCACATAAAAGCATACTGATATCTAAATTATAAATAAAAACCTTATATAAAAATATAGTAACATATATAAATTATATCAATGAATATTTATCATATAAGAATTAAATTTTACATAATGTAAATTAACATGTACATAATATATATCAATAAGTTTTTTTTTATTGTAGATAACAAAAAATTTAGTCCTGGACTTGCAGCTGCATTAAATACTTAGAGAAAAAGCTTTGTCTCTTATAATGGTCTTACCCAATTCAAGCAGGATTACTTCTTGTGGAGGAGGACACTTGTGGTCAAGACAAAAAAATAACAAAAAATTCACGCTAATATTTTTAATATTTAATTTTAAAAAAACATATTTTATATTAAATATAAATTATATTTAAATATATCTACATGCTATATGTTAATTATATAGAAAATAATAATAAATGTTCGACCGTGGAACTCACGCATAAATAATACTATTAAATATAAAATATAAAACAATTTAAATTTTCTCACGTCCTTTATTTTTATTTTTATTTACATTCATTCTCTTTCTCTTTCTTTCTTTCCTTCTTTTTTTTTCCCTTACTGTCTCTTGCTTTGCCACACCCATTTCAAGAAAAATTATTAGGTAGTCCCGAAATATCAAGTGTTCATAATAATAACCAATTTTTATGTAACATGTATTCAAGTTTTTAATTTATAATAAATAAATAATTAATAACATTCGATTACATCTCATATAAAAATTAGTTAAAACTATAATGGTCTTAAATGACATAATAATTTCTCCCAGCTCACACCCCTTAATATCATCATCAATATGCAAAACTACTACATACCACGTGCTTCTCGTTTCTCTGAAATCACGTAACCATTCGAAGGACACTTCTTTCAAGTTTACATGACTTTTGTTCAACTTTAGTTCTTTTGTCCCTTGTAAGGAAGTGTTTGAAAAGTCTCTAAACCTGCAAAAGAAAGGCTATTCTATCCCATTACCAGGGCAAAAACTTTTAGAAATTAAAAGACTCTAAATCCGACAAAAGAAATGCATTCCCATGCTTGTTAGCTTAGTTTTCCACGCACAAGCTGTCCTCTCTGGTATTCCATTCCTGGCAACTGCTCAATTGACGTAATTAATTGACTAATTTGGACGTGTGGAATGCTCTTGGAAAGAAAGTACCTTTGTAGCTTTGAACAACTTCTAAAATGGTTCGTGGAAAAGCGTGTAAATACAGTTTCTGTTAAAAGTGCAAATATTTAAAGACATACCACCTTCGTATTATGATCGTGTACTGTTATGTTTTACTAACTTTTACATACTTTAAAACCAATTCCATCTAATTCATGATTGTTAAACAATTGTAACAATGGTAATAGGAAAAAGAAAATATTAACGCGTAAAAAAGGACAATAATGGCCACAAAAGCTTAAAAAGTTAAAAATGCTAAGTCATGGTGGAAAACAGCGTCAAGGAGAAACGATATCTAATTCATTGGCAAAAGTATCTGGCATCAGAACGTAGTCATTATTTTTGTTTTTTTTCCTCCGCATAAATTTAAATGTTATTAAGTACACGAATTTGTTTAGAAAAATAAAAAATTTGATAGTAAAAAGTTAATAGTTTAAAATATAATTACACCAATTAAATAAAAAAGGCCAATAGAAAATATTGACGGTCCAATTTAAATCCATCGAAAGTTGAACTTCGACAGTTCAACGTTCCTGAACATTAAATTTAATTAAAAAAACAATGCAAAAAAAAGTCTAAATATAACTAGCCCAACTTGACCAACCCCTGAATTAATGCACCGAACTAGTCCAGTAGGCAGTAGTCCACATAATTTTTTTTTCCATTTTTTTTATCTACCATTTATGTTAAAATTATTTTAATTTTTAATATTACTTTTTATCTCTCACCTATGTGACTCGAACATTTTATGTATTATTATTTTTATTAAAATTAATTAAAAAATAATAATTAATATTATCTTAAAATTTTTAAATGACGCATAAATGAAAATAAAATCTTTCTTTTAAAGTGAAATATAAAATGAAAACTATACAAGGAGGCCACTTAAACTTCCTTGTTAATATGGAGGTTACAAGTAGAACCGATTTAAAAAGTTTTCACTTATTTACAAAAATGTCACTGTGTTTTTTTTTTTTTAAATCGGACTCATAAAAGCGAATTTAAATTCCTGTTATAAAAACTGTTTTTTTGTGGTAGTGATAGTAACATATATAAATTATACGAACAAATATTTGTATCATATGTGAATTAAATTTTACATAATGTAAATTAACATTTACATAATATGTATCAGTAAGTTTTTTTTTATTATAGATGACAAAAAATTTACATAAATAATTTTTAATATTTAATTTATAAAATAATATTTATATTTTATATTATATATAAATTATATTAATTATATCTACATGTTATATGTTAATTATATAGAAAATAATAATAAATGTTCGACCCATGCAACTCATGCATAAATAATACTATTAAAAATAGGATAAAGTATGTTATTGGTATCTCTAAAATTTTCTAAATTCAGTTTTGGTCGTTCTAAAATTTTTCATCTTATTTTGGTCTCTCTAATTTGAAAATGTATCATTTTTAGTTCTCAAAGTCACATTTTATAGCGGTTATAAAACACTATCTAAACCACTTTGAGGACCAAAAGTGGTGCATTTTCAAATTAGAAGAACCAAAATTAAGACAAAAAATTTTAGAGAGACTAAAACAGAATTTGGCAAATTTTAGAGGGACCAAAAACTTTTTTTATCCTTTTATATAAAAAATAAATTTTCTCATATCCTTTATTTTTATTTTTATTTCATTTACATCCACTCTCTTTCTCTTTATTTCTTTTTTTTTTTTCCCTTACTGCCTCTAGCTTTGCCGTACCCATTTCAAGAAAATTTATTAAGCAGTCTCGAATTATCAATTGTCCATAGTCCCAACCAATTTCTATGTAACATGTATTTATCTTTTTCAAATAACACTCAATTATGTGTCATATAGAGATTAATTAGAACTATGATGGTCCGCAGCACCTAACAATTTCTCCCATCTCACACCCCCTTAATATCATCACCAATATACAAAATTACTACATACTATGTGCTTCTCGTTTCTCATACGTTGTGGAAATCACGTAACCATTCAAAGGATATTTCTTTCAAGTTTCCAACAACTTCAGTTCAACTTTAGTTTTTTCTGTCCCTTTTAAGGAGGCAAGTGTTTGAAAAGTCTCTAAACCTGAAAAAAAAAAAAAAAAAAAAGGCTTTCCGTATTAGTTAGTCAAAAGAAAATTAGCCTCAATAAGTGATATGAGTTGTTTTCTATCCCATTCTCAGGGCAAAACCTTTACAAATTAATTTAAAGACTCAAAACTTGACAAAAGGAATGTATTCCCATGTTCGTTGGCTTAGTTTTCCACTCACTTGCAAGCTGTCCTCTCTAGTAGTCTATTCACAGCAACTACTCAATTGACGTAATTGATTGAGTTAGTATTGGACATGTAAAATGCTCTTTGAAAGAAAGTAATTTTGTAGTTTTGAACAAATAAAATGGTTCATGAAAAGTATAGGAGTACAGTTTCTGTTAAAAGTGCAAAGACGTACCACCTTCGTCTTATAGTTGTGCATTGTTATGTTTTACTAACTTCTAGATATTTTAAAACCAATTCCATCTAATGGATGATTCTTAAACAATTGTAACAGTGGGAATTCGGAAAAGAAAGTCTTAACGCGTAAAAAAGCACAACAATGATAGCCAAATTAAAGACAAAAAACTCAAAAAGTTAAAAAGGCTAAAGTCATGGTGGAAAACAGAGTCAAGGAAAACGATATTTAATTCATTGGCGAAAGTATCTGGTATCAGAACGTTGTCATTATTTTTTTCTTTGCATAAATTTAAATGTTATTAAGTACACAAATTTGTTTAGAAAAATAAAAAAATGATAGTAAAAAGTTAATAGTATTAAAATATAATTACATCAATTAAATAAAAAAGCCCGATAGAAAATATTAACGGTCCAATTTGAATCCATCAAAAGTGAAACTTCGACGTTCCTGATCGTTAACTTTAATTAAAAATGAACACAAAAATAAAATGTCTAAAGAATTACAATTGAAAATCTAAATAAAACTGGCGCAAGTTGACCAGCCCCTGAATTAATTAATGCACCGAACTAGTCCAGTAGCCCACATAAAATATTTTTTTCATTTTTTTTCTCTCATTTATGTTAAAATTGTTTGTAATTTTTTAATATATATACTTTTTATCTCTCTCCTCTGTCACTCGAACATTTTCTTTATATTATTTTTTAATAAAAATATATTTAAAAAATATCAATTAATATTATCTTAAAATTTTTAAATGCCGCATAAATGAAAATAAAACTTTTCTTTAAAAGTGAAATATAAAAAGAAAATTACACAAGGAGGCCACTTAAATTTCCTTGTTAATGTGGAGGTTTCAAAATATTTAAAAAATTCTAATACAAAAAATATAAGAATTTCTTCCTGCAATCGACAACCTCTCGTTTTTCAGGCAAAATTCACCAATATTACAGTGAACATCATAGCAGGTTTCCTGAAACTTGAATATGCTGGACATTTTCAATCAGAACAAGAACTCCATGTATAACTACAGTTCACACGAATCTATCGTTTAATTGAGAAATCTGCTTCATTCTCTTTCTCTGAATCTCTAGTCCAGTTCCAACAATTCGTGAGTGCCAATGTCTGGGTCTCGTGTTGAAAGCAAACATTGAACCAAGACTTTTCTATAGAAGTTGAGTTTTTAATTTTTCCTTTCCATAGAAGCTACAGGCGCAGGTTTTTTTTTTTTTTTCTTTTAATATCAACAAAGTGAAATTCATGTAATAGAATAAGAAAGGAGACCCATAGCGCAAGGTACGGCAAGACCCAACTCCTCTAGCACAAGCTAGAGGCACAGTATTTCTACGTGTGTAATCATGTTTTGCCTTTTTGTTTCCTTTACTACCAAAAAAAAAAAAAAATAGCCAAAATTCTTAAACAAAAATTCTTCACAAGCAAACCTGTAAGATTATATTGAACCGCAAGTAAAAGTTTACCTGATGTCATAGTCTTTTTTCACTACAATTACTACTGTTGTCTAAATTTGAGTAAAAGTTTTTAATGAATTCAAGTAAAAAATTTATACGAAAACATAAAACAAAATGTCATAATTTAAAATTTAATTGAAAATAAATTATCCATTTTATAGATATTTATTGAAATAGAAATACTAAATAATACATTCAAATATCAAAAAATTAAGTAACGAAAAATGAATATTTTGGTAGAAGTTTAGTTTTTATGTTAAAATGATACTACGGAAGAAATAATTAAAAATATTTTATATTCATAATATGTTTAATAAATTAAATTTTCTTAATTTTATTTTTTTCGTAAAGTTTTTGCATCCGTCATAAGGAATAGGAAAATAGTAAATAAAATTCTTGTTTATGAAATTATTAAAGATAGAGTTAAAAAAATTTACTTAAATTATATTTCAATTAAATTTTCATACAAATAGTTCAACCAATAACGTAATATAATCCAGTATAACTTTTAGGTATTATTAAAGATATAGTTTTGAAATTATATGATAGAAAAATATATTTAATAAATAAATTTGAAATAATTTTATTCATGTGTTTTTACCTAAAGTTTTTGCCTAATATAGATTAGATATATCAATGTATAAATTGTTTTTCTGTTGTTATGTGTGTGTAGTCTTTATACTTAAAAATTATACATTTTAGTCCCTACATTTTAGTGTCTCTCTCTCTATATAGAGAGAGAGGGAGAAGGAGATATGTGTGTGTATATGAGTCAATAGAAATTAAAAATTTAAACTATTATTTTAATGTTGTAACGATAGATAAATTTCAATAAATTCATCTGTCTTTTAATCTTGAATTTTAATTAATGACTAATAATATATTTTTTAATAATTATATAAATATAAATATAATACAATATAATTATTAATTATATTTATCATGCCTATTTATTAAATCAAATTTATTAAAAATTAAGTAATAAAATAAAATTTTCTCCAATAAATTAGCATCAATATCTTATTTAACAATTTATTTCTTTAATAAAATAAAACAATCAATTATGTGAATCTTGTATTATTTTTCAATGTAGATATTAAATATTTGCAGATCATATATAAAACAATATAGTATTATATAAATTAAAGTAATTTACTTCAAATAATTTAATCATAATAACATTAATAAAATTATAATATTCATTTATATTAAAATTAAGCAATGTGTTATTAAACCAAAACAGACAAAAATTGTGTTAAAAGAGATAAAATCTCAAATATGATATAAATAAATATATAGTTTATAATCAAATCAAATTTATTTAAAAAATAATAATCAAATTAAATCAAAAAGAAAAAAAATGAACCTTCCTAAACTTTATCTCTTTTAACACATAGAACCTTATCTCTTTTAGCACATAGATGTTTAAAATTTTTTAAAATGAATTGTAACAAAAAAAAAATGATTAATTGATGATTGACATTTAATTGAGATTTCATTTCCCGTAGTAATTTAACTTTAATTTGATAAAAAGAGCTATTTTAAAAAGGAAAAAGTTTAAGGATTATTTGAAATGAAATTGAAGTTCAATGTACGACCTATCTATAAAAAAGGTAAGGATTAAAGTTCAATTGCAACAAAATTAAAGTTCACGGGTCTATTTGCAAAAGGGATAAAATTTAAGGATCAATTAAGACAAAATCAATATTTAGGGTATTTATTTACAAAAATTAAAATTTATAATATATATATTTTTTGGTACAGAAAATTTAGAATGTTTTGAGTACTCTTTGCCCAATTAAAGAATAGGGCAGTTGAATACATAAATAATTATAAACATCAATCAATATTATTATAAAATTGTTTTGAAAAATAAATTAGGTAAATGTTATTAGAATAAAGAATAAAACTTAAAGATATTATAAATTATGAATATTTAAAATATAAATTATATCAAAAAGTATTTTAGTTTTTCTCTTTTAAAATCAATGTATATAATTAGATAACAATTTATACATTTTGAAAACACTATTTTAAACTACTATTTGTTAGAAAAAATAGAAAAATAACTATGGTAAAAAAATTTGAAAGATTAGAAACATGAAAATTCAACAAACATTTAAATGAGACAAATAAAATGTTAATAAAAACATAAATGAAATAATTAACTAAAAATATAAATTCAGGACAGGTTTCTCGCGAAATCTTCAGTAAAAGATACCATTAATGCTGAAAAGCAAAGTTAAAAATCTGGGTAAATTACTATCACAGATAATTTTTTAATTTTTCTTACGTAAATTGTGTTGGGAAATGCCAGCATAATTTCTCTCCTTTGTGAACTCAAAATAAGCACTAAGTGGAAACGTAAAATAATAGCACAATAAATTTTTAGCTTGAAAAACTTCTTAATATGAGCAAGGAAAAACCACGAGACCCGTAGGCCTCTTAAAACTTCCACTATAACAAAAATGGGATTACAAAAATACAACAATGTATCTTTAATTTGTGGATAACACTCACAAATTGGCTCACTAATTTTCTCTTGTAGAAACTCTCTCTAAAGGATTCTATTTTTTTTTCCTCAAGTGAGGAAGTGCTTCTCACTTTGCTTGTGTGCTCTCCATTGTGGTCTCCATCTTTTTATAGTGGAGGTTTGCACTTGTAGCATTTAATGCACTATAAAATTGGTTGGAGGTTGAAAGAAAAATCAGCAATTTTTACTACATGTTTCACATTGGCACTACACTAGTTTTTTGCATTCACATTTGCATTAGGTGGTAAATTCCAAACCACTGAATTTTTGGCTGGATGTTTCAACAGTTCTCCCCCTCCAGCCAAAGGAAAATATCCTTGGATCAATTTGGAGTTGATGCTAAGCCTACAACATCTTTACAAAATTCTAACTTCTCTTTGTTAGAGATTTTGTCATCATGTCTGCCCCATTGTCTTTGGTGTGTATTTTCTCAACCTGCAATAGTTTACTTTCCAACACATCACGTATCCAGTGATACCTCACATCGATGTGTTTTGACCTTGCATGAAAAGTCGAGTTTTTGCTGAGATGAATTGCACTCTGTCTGTCACAATAAAGATCATAACTTTCCTGCTCTTGGCCTAACTCTTGTAGGAACTTCTTCATCCACAAGATCTCCTTACAACCTTCAGTGATTGTAATGAACTCTGCTTCTGTGGTGCTTAAAGTAATGCACTTTTGTAGTCGCGATTGCCATGATATAGCTCCCCCTGCAAAAGTAATCAAATATCCTAATGTAGATTTTCTTAAGTCCACATCTCTTACCATATCTGCATCTGAATACCCATGAAGCATTAAATTTCCTTTGCCAAAACACAAGCAATTTTTGGCAGTTCCCTTCAGATACCTTAGTATCCATTTCACAACATTCCAATGCTCCTTTCCTGGGTTTGATAGGAATCTACTCACAACTCCTACAGCATAAGCAATGTCTGATCTTGTACAAACCATTGCATACATAAGGCTACCCATTGCAGAAGAACAGGGCACCTTGTTCATCTCTTCTTCTTCTTCTTCTTCACTCTTTGGACATTGGGTTTTACTGAGTTTGAGATGGCTAGGTAATGGACATGCACAGGTTTGGCATTATGAATGTTGAACCTTTCAAGAACTTTCTTGATATAGTTTTCTTGTGACACCCACAACATTTTTCTAGACCGATCTCTAATAATCTTCATTCCAAGAATCTTCTTTAGTGCACCCATATCTTTCATGGCAAAATATTTGCTCAATGCCTTCTTGAAAGTAGATATCTTTGTCTTATCTTTCCTAACAATCAGCATATCATCAACATACAATAGAAGTATGATGGATTCACCATTCTCATAATTCTTCACAAACACACAATGGTCTGCAGAGGTCTTCTTGAAATTGTGTTGGGTCATGAAGAGATCCAACTTCTTGTACCATTGTCTTGGGCTTGTTTTAGACCATAGAGGCTTTTCTTCAAACGACACACTAAGTGTTCCTTGCCTGGTTCTGTAAAAGCTTCTGGTTGCTCTATATAGATTTCTTCCTCTAGGTCTCCATGTAAGAAAGTTGTTTTGACATCAAGCTATTCTATTTCCAAGTCTAGTTTGGCAGCTAGACCAAGGATTGCTCTAATAGATGTCATCTTCACCATTAGTGAGAAGATTTCTTCAAAATCTATGCCTTTCTTCTAATTGCACCCCTTGGCAACAATTCGTGCTTTGTACTTGGGGTTTGGGTTATTTTCTTCAGTCTTGAGTTTGAACACCCATTTATTTTTCAATGCTCTTCTTCCTTCTGGTAATTTCACCAAGTCATATGTCTGATTCTCTTTCAACAATTGGATTTCTTCTTCCATTGCTTGCATCCATTTCTCTTAGTCATTTGTGTCAATGGCTTTCATGAAGCTTTGTGGTTCCCCTTCATCAGTGAAGTTGACATACTCATCTGAGAAATATCTTTTCGAAGGTTGCCTGTTTCTTATGGATCATCTCATTTAGGGAACATGTTTTATCAGAACATTATCCACTACTTGCTCTTCATTCATCTCATCTATTTGCACCGTTTGATGAGATTGTTCTATCTCATGAGTATCTCCCCCTGAATTATTTATCACGATGGGGTTTGAATCTTGAACTACCTTTTGCTTTGGTTTCTCAGACTTGATATCTTGGATCATCTGATCTTCAAAGAATACCACATCTCTACTTTGAACAATCTTCTTGTTTGCAGGATCTTATAATTTGAAGCCAAGTTCATCTTTTGGTGAACCAAGGTATATGCATTCTTTTGTTTTAGCATCAAGCTTTGCTCTTTCATCTTTCAAAATGTGAACAAATGCCTTACATCCAAAAACTCTCAAGTGACCAAAAAGGCTTTCTTTCTAGACCATACCTCATCTGGAAGCTTTCCATTTAAAGGTCTTGAAGGAGACAGATTTATCAAATCAACTACAGTTTTCACTACTTCGCCCCAAAATGATTTGGGAAGTTTTGCTTGAGAAAGCATGCTTCTGACTTTCTCTATGATCGTTCTGTTCATTCTTTCAACTACTCCATTCATATGAGAAGTCTTGGGGGGCACTTTCTCATGTCTTATCCCATGACTTTTGCAATATACCTCAAATTGGCCTATGTATTCTCCACCATTATCAGTTCTCAAGCATTTCAGCTTTCTTCCAGTTGCTCTTTCTACAGAAGCATGAAACTTCTTGAAAGCTTGAAGAACTTGATCTTTCGTCTTCAATAGATACATTCACACTTTCCTAGATTGATCATCAATGAAGGTAACAAAGTATTGGGCACCACCAATGGACTTTTCAGATGTTGAGCAAACATCTGAGTGAACAAGATCTAGAATATGCTTTCTTCTTCTTGCATCATTTAGTCTTTTGAAAGATACTCTATGTTGTTTGCCTACTAGGCAATCTTCACACGATTCAAGTGGCTACCCCTTTATGTTTGGAAGATGATGTTTTGCAAGGATCTCTAAACCCTTCTCGCTCATGTGGCCCAATCGTCTATGCCACAATTCTTTGGATGCATCTTGAGCAACATTTGTCTCTCCTTTGCATATCTTTCCCTACATCATGTACAAGGAGCCTTCTTTCTTTCCACGAGCAACAATCATGTTCCCTTGACTAAGTTTCCATTTACCGGCACCAAATTGGTTTATCATTCTAGCTTTATCTAGCTTTCCCGTTGAAATAAGGTTGAGACACATGTCTGGAACATGTCGTACCTCCTTTAGCACAAGCTTGTTTCCATTCTCAGTCATCAAAGTTACTTCTCTAATGCCAACAATCTTACTCGTGACGTGGTTACCCATTTTCACCATACCAAAGTCTCCTTTTTGGTATGATGAGTAAAATCCCTCATGAGGAGTCACATTGAAGGATGCTCCTGAGTCAATTATCCAAATGCAATCATCAGATGCAACATTTAGATAATTTTCCTCGCTAACAAGAAATATATTCACATCATTTGAGGCCACCACAGTGGTTGTTCCACCTTCCTTCTTCCTCCTTAGGTCAATCTAGTCAGGGTGGACTATTCCAGCCTATTGGTCTTTCTTCAAGAATCTACACTCAGACTTCTTGTGGCCTGATTTGCCACAGTAATAACAATTTAGTCTAGTGCGAGATTTGTATCTGCCTTGTGATTTTCCTTGATCTCATTTTCCACAACTTTTACTCCTTCCTTTATTTTCAACAATATTGGCTTCAAACTGGTTGTTGAAGCCATTTTCTCTCCATCTTGACTCTTCATTCAACAAACTATCTGTAACAAAATCCATGTTGAGCTTTCCTTCTGGAGCAGAATTGCTGAGAGTGACAACTAAAGTGTCCCAACTCAGAGGCAGAGAACTAAAAAGTAGAAGAGTTTGCATCTCATTATCTATCTTTATTTCTATTTTCATCAATTGATTCACAATACCTTTGAAGGTATTCAAATGTTTAATCATGTTTTGATCGTCCATGTACTCTCCAACTTTACTAGTCGTCTAAAAGGTGGGCTTTATTCTTAGGGCGTCTTCTTTTGAATCAAAGATTCAAGTTTTGTCCACAACTCATACGCATTGGTATAAGTTGAGACATGCTCAAACAAGCTTCGATCAATATATTTTTGGATCACAGCTACTGCTTTCCAATTCTAGAGCTCCCAATCTTTGTCAGTCTTCCCTCTGGTTTATCCTGTTGGGTGATTGGTTTGTGCAAATCCTTGTAGTATAAATGGTCTTCCATCATCGACTTCCAATATGAGAAATTGTCAGTAGTTAGCTTGAACATGTCTCCATCATGAGTGACAGCTCCTTCCATCTTGAGTTACACATGATAAATAGCGAACTAAGAATTACCGTATACCGAACAATTATTCGTAGTTCGTGAATAGTGCACCAGGTAAGTTCCCAGAAAGAGAGGTGGGTCAATAGACACACTTAAATACCAAGTCTTTCCTTAGCCAGAACTTTTCTAGACATGCACTTCCACTCTACCATGTTTTATTTCTAGTAACAAGAATAATCCTTTTCTGATGTACAAGATCAGGCAATGCTACAACCACAGAGCATACTAAGAATTTTCTTATGAATACGACACCTTAGTATCCGTGAGTTCTAAGAGCTCTGATACCACTGTTGGAAAATGCCAGCAAATTGCTCAATTTCTCTTATTACTGCACCTTACTACTCACCTTCCCCCATACCAATTGATTTGATCAAACTAATCATCAAAGATGTATATTTTTAGCTGTCATCAAAATTAGGTTTGTATATCTTCAAAATCAACCAATTATATCTAAAAATAATTTGGAGTACGTATTCCTAAAGAAAGTTCTTGATTTTCTATTTGAAGGCTGCTCAAGTATTCCTCAAAACCTGGATTGTTGTAAGAGTTTAACTTTAATGTATTGTGTATATAAAATTTTTTATATTATCAATCAATTATAATTTATACTAGATATAATTTTAAAGGTAATTATTATAAAAGTTAATAAATTTATTACACATGACAATTTATGATTAAATAATAATATAAAAACTCTTTATACTATTAGTGTATTTTAATTAACGTCTTACTCTTAATGTTTTTGACATTACATAAAACGGAAATTTTACATAAAAGCATACTGATATTTAAATTATAAATAAAAACCTTGTATAAAAATATAGTAATATAAATTACATCAATAGATATTTATATCGTATGTGAATTAAATTTTATATAATTTAAATTAACATTTACATAATATCAGCAAGTTTTTATTATAGAAAACAAAATGTTTACACAAATATATATTTTTTAATTTTAAATTATAAAATAATATTTATATGTTATATTAGATATAAATTAAAGTTAAATATATCTTCATCTTATATGCTATATAATTATATAAAAAGTAATAATAAAGGTTAGGCCAATGCAATTAATATTCACGAGCAAATACTAGTAAAAATAACATGCATATAAAACAATCTAATTTTTCTCACATCTTTATGTTTTTTAATTTTCATTTTATTTGCATTCACTTCCTTTATCTTTCTTTCTTTCCGACTACGCACGTTTTTCTTTATTTACATTCATCATCTTTATTCTCATACGTTGAGGAAATCACGTAACCAATTAAAGGATATTTCTTTCAAGTTTCACAACTTTAGTTTTTTCTGTCACTTGTAAGGAAGGCAAGTCTTTCAAGTGGTGCGAGTTCTTTTCTAAGCCATGCCTAGGGTAAAACCTTTAGAAAAACCTGACAAAAGAAATACATTAATTCCCATGCTCTTTAGCTTAGTTTTCCACTCATAAGCTGTCCCCTCTAGTAGTCTAACTGCTCAATTGCGTACGCAATTCATGGCAATACAGTTTCTGCTAAAACTGCAAATTAAAGAGATACTACCTTCGTATTATAATTGTGCAATGTTATGTTTTACTAACTTTTACATACTTTAAAACCAATTCCATCAATTCTAATTGTTAGAATATGTAGTACGTGTTCAATGGGAGAGTGTGGATATTTGACTTAGATGAGTATAAAAAAAAAGAGGAATATCACTTAAAAGATTCGAATCAATTGGTCTTGCGTACCATCATTGAGTAAACTAATTTTTTTTTATTATTATTATTGTTTGGACTTGGCTTCTACCTTTTTTTGGGAGGGATTTGTAGTCAAGTCAATTTTAGAGGCTTCAACTCTATGCTTTTTTTTTTTTTTCCTATTAGTTGTCTGCACTTATATTCCTTTAGTCTTATATACACTTTGACCTAATTTTATTTATATGATGTGAGACTTTAGTTTTTTAACACTAACACATGATTCTTAAACAATTGTAACAATGGTAATTTGAAAAGGAAAATAATGACTTAAAAAAGGACAATGACAGCCAAATTAAGGACAAAAGCTCAAAAAGTTAAAAATGCTAAAAGTGTCTGTTATTTCATACCTACCAAACAGAGTGATAGTTTTTTTTTTTTTTTTTCTCTGCATAAATTTAAATGTTCTTAAGTGCACGAAATTTGTTTATAAAAATAAAAAAAGGTTGATAGTAAAAAAGTTAATTGTATTAAGTCTAATAGAAATTGTTAAATAACGTGACCCAAATTTCATGTGTAGAGAATTCAAGAAAAATTAAAGATAAGGTATTAACAATCGAAAAAATAATAGAAAATGCTGATATTTGGAAAATGAGGTGCTGAACTTTCAGAAATACCGACACTTGAAGCCGGTGCAGCGTGTCTATAAATGGGCAACCGAGATGCAATTGTAGGCAAGCACTTCCAAAGATCAAGATAAAAGCTATCTTCCTTCAGACCATTCAGCTTTAATGAGATTAACTTTTACTACTATAACAAAGCCACCCTTTTCCCATTTTTTTACTACTAACAGAAATATTAATGGTGTAATTTGGATCCATCGAAAGTGAAACTTCGACGTTCCTGCGGATGCTGAGTGCCGATGTCCTGGTCTGCTGCTGAAAGCCAACGTTGAATGAAGACTTTTCCATAGAAGTTGTGAGTTTTTAATCTTATCTTTCTGTGAACTACCGTTTTAATTTCACTTTTCCTACAATTTAAACTTCTACTTGTAATCGCAGTTGTCACACATAATCATCATCTACAATGAAAATTGGGCTTGTCTCATCACTTCTGGTGCTGCCATGCTATTGGTTGTGCCTTTGTAACCACGTCTTTGTGGTTTCTGGCCTTTGTCTTGATGATCAGAAGTCTTTGCTGCTCCAATTTAAGAACAACCTCACATTCTCGCCCTGGACAGATAGAAGTATTAGCAGGCTGAATTCGTGGAATGCAAGTGATGATTGTTGCAGGTGAATGGGAGTGACATGTGACAAGGAGGGACATGTTATTGCTCTTGACCTTAGTAGAGAATGGATCTCCGGTGGATTTGACAATTCAAGTAGTCTTTTCAGTCTCCAACATCTTCAGTACCTAAATTTGGCTGCAAATGACTTCGTTTATGATGAGATTCCATCTGGATTTAACAAGTTGGACAAGTTAACTTATCTGAATTTGTCAGATGCTGGCTTTGTGGTGCAGATTCCAATAGAGATTTCTCAGCTGACAAGGTTGGTTACTCTTGATCTCTCTTGTTTTGACTGTGAACCATGGTATTCCATGAAACTTGAGAACCCAAATATACGGAAGCTTGTCCAAAATCTCACCAGTATTAGGCAACTGTATCTGGATGGTGTAGATTTAACAGCTTCAGGACATGATTGGTGCAGTGCATTGATGTCACTGCGTGACCTGCAAGAACTGAGCATGCCACATTGCAGTCTCTCAGGACCCCTGGATCCTTCCCTGGCAAGACTTGGGAATCTATCAGTCATTGTTCTTGATGAGAACGATTTATCATCCCCAGTGCCAGAAACATTTGCCCATTTCAAAAATCTGACCATCCTAAGACTTCCTTTCTGCCGGTTGACTGGAACATTTCCACAGAAGATCTTCAACATTGGAACATTGGTAGTTATTGACATATCATTCAACAACAATCTCCATGGTTTCTTTCCAGACATCCCACTGAGCGGATCTCTCCAGACCTTGAGAGTAAGTAACACGAGCTTCTCTGGAGCTTTTCCACACTTCACTGGTAACATGAGGAACTTATCTGAATTGGATTTTTCTTATTGTCGATTTAACGGAACACTTCCCAATTCACTGTCAAACCTCACAGAACTCAGTTACCTGGACTTGTCATATAATGACTTCACCGGTCAATCATCTCATTTTGAAGGACTGCACAATCTTGTCCATATTGACTTGAGTTATAATTCTTTCAATGGGAGCATTCCTTCGTCCCTTTTTACACTCCCATCACTGCAAGAGATTCGGCTTTCAAGCAACGAGTTTAGTCAGTTGGACGAATTCATCAACGTGACGTCCTCAAGATTAATGATCCTGGATATGAGTTATAACAAGCTATCTGGGAGCATTCCTTCATCCCTTTTTACACTCCCATCACTGCAAGATATTTGGCTTTCCAACAATCAGTTTAGTCAACTAGATGAATTCATGAATGTGTCTTCTTCTATATTAGACACCCTCGATTTAAGTAGCAATAATATATCAGGGCCTTTCCCAACATTTATCTTCCAGCTCAGTTCACTCTCTCTCCTCCACCTTTCTTCGAACAAGTTCAATGAGTCGGTGCAGCTGAATAAGCTTTTTGAGCTTAAAAATTTAACTGAACTAGGCCTTTCAGACAACAACTTATCAGTCAATGTGAATGTTACAAATGTTGACCCATCTTCCTTTCCCAGCATTACTGATCTATACCTGGCATCCTGCAACTTGAAAACATTCCCTGGTTTCTTGAGAGACTTGCCCACAATACAGCATCTAGATCTTTCCGATAACCAGATTTCAGGAATGGTTCCCAACTGGATTTGGAAACTAGACAATCTTGACTTTTTTAATATTTCTCACAATTTGTTGACTGATTTCGAACGACCTTTGCAGAATCTTACTTCAGTGTTGTTTGCCCTTGACCTTCATTACAATAAACTTCAGGGGCCAATACCATTTTATCCTAAAGAAGCGCAGTATTTGGATTACTCGAGCAACAAATTTAGCTCTTTTATCCCATCAGATATTGGTAATTACCCGTCTCAAGCATTATTTCTCTCTCTTTCAAACAATTCTTTGCATGGCAGCATCCCTGATTTCATCTGCAATGCTTCAGATCTTCAAGTGCTTGATCTTTCCATCAATAACATTTCTGGAACAATTCCCTCATGTTTAATGATGATGAGTGGCGCTCTTGAATTATTAAATCTGAAGAACAACAATCTCTCAGGCCATATTCCTGATACTGTTCCTCCTTCCTGTGCTTTGTGGACTTTAAATCTTAATGGAAATCTATTAGATGGGCCAATTCCAAAATCTCTTGCCCATTGCTCGAAGTTAGAGGTATTGAACCTTGGGTCGAATCAAATTATAGATGGCTTTCCATGCTTTTTGAAGGAAATATCCACACTTCGTATTCTGGTTTTGCGGAACAACAAATTTCAAGGTTCCCTAAGATGTTCGAAAGCCAATCAGACTTGGGAAATACCTCATATTGTGGACATCGCTTTCAACAATTTCAGTGGCAAACTTCCAGGAAAATATTTCACATCCTCGAAAAAAAATATAATGCATAACAAAGAGGGAGCTGATCCAAAGTATATAGAGAAGTTGTTTGATGGATACATGGGTAAAATACATATACAAGACAGTGTGATAATTATCAGCAAAGGTTTACCGATAGAGTTTGTTAAAATTTTGACAATCTTCACATCCATTGATTTCTCGTCCAATCATTTTGACGGACAAATAGCAGAGGAGCTAATGGATTTTGAAGAACTCCACACCCTGAACTTGTCAAACAATGCTTTGTCCGGTGAAATCCCATCTTCAATAGGGAACATGAGACAGTTGGAGTCCTTGGACCTTTCACAGAACTCTGTGAGTGGAGTAATTCCTATGCAGCTTGCAAGTTTGCCATTTCTTTCATATTTAAACCTCTCCTTCAATCGTTTGGTGGGAAAGATCCCAACAGGTACCCAACTTCAGTCATTTCCAGCTTCTTCCTTTGAAGGCAATGATGGGCTATATGGCCCTCCATTGATTGAAAATCCAAATGGTGAAGAGCCATTGGTGCTGCCACAACCAGAATGTGGAAGGTTAGTTTGCACAATTGATTGGAATTTTATTGGTGTCGAATTGGGATTGGTTTTTGGCCATGGAATTGTTTTTGGTCCACTCCTGATTTGGAAGCGATGGAGGGTATGGTATTGGCAACTTGTGCACAAAATTCTTTATTGGATCTTCCCTCAGATGTATCTTGAATATGTAATCCAGAGAGGACAAACTTACGCAACTTTAAGGTGGAGGCATTAATGATTACCAGGGAGTGTGCAAGTAAGTGAAGTCACGATGCAATTTACTCTAAAAATATCTTGTTACATTTTAATGAGTACTATGATAAAGTATTTTTGTCTATTTATAAATAAATGCTATTGAATTAATATAATTAAATGAGTAGTTTCATATGTACTTGTTAATTGCTTTTGTGATTCTTTTTATCTATTTATAATATGAAAAATCTGTAGTCCAGGTTCTGTGATTGACATGTCACCAACATCAAATTCTCTTCCATTGGAACATCAGTAATATTGATAACTTGTTAATTTCTCTTTGAATTTTTTCTTCTTCTCATCCACCTTATTTAATGTTTAGTGCATATTTGGTGGAGCTTTTATTAGTGTGAAAGTTGCAATATCACTTACATTTCCATCTGACTACTTTAATTTGATATTTAGTTACATTCTTTTGAGTAACTAAAATCAATAAGTATAAAACTATCAACCGTAATATTTTTTTCCCGTACTTATTCTTTGTTGGTGTGTTATGTCTCCAGGATTCAGGAATAATATATGTGTTGGCAAGAGTTTCTAAATGCTAGTGACAATGTCATAATTTGCTTAAGATCATATGTGGAGTATCCCTTGATGTTTCAATATGTTTCCATTATGTAATTTGTTTATTTCATGTTTTATACTTATTCAATGTCACTAAATTTGATGTGAGAAATGGAAGGATGGAAAGGATTTAGTTTCATTTGCCCCCAGAAAATTGAACTACATTGATATATTAGTATTAATGTCTGAATTCTTTTTTTATTGAGATTGTTTATTTTGCATATATAGATGGAAAAATAATGTTAGGTTTTAGTTTTAATTAGTTCTCGTTGTAAAAATCGTGGTTTGATGAACTATGGAAGCTATTGTTCTTAAAAGAACTATAAAGGTAATCAAAGAAATATTTTTATTGACAAAAATTGTTTTTTAAAAATATTAATATGAATATGATAAGTGCAATGTAATTAATGTCATCATGATTTCAGCTCCCCTTGCTTAAAGATGTTTAGGCACCATTGGAAAAATATAAACTTTCCACCCATTTCGGGTGGAATTGAGTGGAAGAAGAGAGATAAGAAGAAAAATAAAATAAAAGATAGAAAGAGAAGGTGATAGATATGATAAGAGATGTATTAGGAAAGGTAAAGAGAGATAGAAAGATAATGAAGTGGAAACGAGATAGAAGAGAGAAAGTAACTGTATATTTGTAGGTACTTGGCTCATACCATTCATGCTCTTACTTGATTTGGGCTTCAACTGAATGACGTCCACGGGGCTCAATTGGGCTGGTTGAAATGGAAATAATCAAGCTAATAACAATTGGCTCAGGGACATGTGAATAGGTCGCACCAAGGATGACAAATGAACATTATCATGCACCATAAGGTTGCAAGTATTGGCATCCCCATTCTCCAACATTTTTTCTATAATATTTGAAACTTGTCTTAATCTACTTCTATATAATTAATTAGAATATACATGGATAGTAAAACTCTCACTCTCTATTAAATATTTTTAATATTCTCATCTTTATCTTATTTGGATGTACATTTCACACAATACTCCTATAATTAGTCAAAAAATTTCTCTCAACTATTTTAAACTATCAGCTTTTTATGTTTATTTATATATTTGATCTTTTTAATTGCCTTTATTTTTCAATTTACCCTCTTTTATCTCCAAGGACAGAGTTAGGATTAAATGATTGGGAGGAAATTTTAAAAATTAAAATTTATTGAATAAATATATAATTATTAAATTTCATATAAAATATTTATAATTATGTAGTTTACAAAACAATTCAATAACATATGATAGAAAATATATTTGAACAAAAAAAAAAACAAACTAAACATTTTTTTAAAGATCCAATATTAGAAGTGTTAATCATTAGTATTACATGCTACCAACAACCATTATGAATTTATAATAAAAAATTATATTTATGTTAATCATAATTTTTACAAAAAGGTCATGTTATAAAAAAAATTACTAAATCAACATGAAATATGTTACTCACCAAATTATTTTTTACAAAAATAGTAGCCAACACCATTGAAGAAGATTTTTTTTTTTTGACTGTTAGAAAATAATAGAAAAAGAATGTTGCTTTGGGGCAATAGCATCCTTATAATTTTTAATGCTTATTTTAACTAAATTTTCAGAATAAAACATAGGTAAAATCCTTTAATTTTATCCTTATAATTTTCTTCTTCATACAAATTGGCATAAATTCTACTAATCATTTTCTATTAAAATTTGGATTTTTTTTACATGAATTGTAAACATTATATAAAACTTCATTTATTAATTAAATGGATATCTATCTTTAAAATTTAATTTCATAAAATTTATTAAATCAAGATGAATAATAATCATGATGATGATGATTTTTATCTGGAATATATATATCATTTTCTATTAAAATTTTAGATTTTTTTTACATGAATTGTAAAAATTATATAAAACTTCATTTATGAATTAAATTGATATCTATCTTTAAAATTTAATTTCATAAAATTTATTAAATCAAGATGAATAATAATCATGATGATGATGATTTTATCTAGAATATATATATATATATATATATACATTTAACTTAAGGTTTATGTATATATAGTAAATAGTTATAAAAAACACTTAGAGTCATTTTTCAAAACCATCGTATAAGGTCAACTTACACCACCTATTCTAATTGTTGTCTTCATCATTAATATCTTCCTTCTCACCTTCATGGTCGTCTTCCTCGTGAATGTCTTCCTGCTCTCCTTGTTCATTGTCAATTTCATCTTCCTAAATGTCATCCTCCTCATTGTTGTCCTCATTCTCTAGTTGATCATCATTTGCCATTTCCTATAGGTTATTAGTAACGATCTCTTCAAACTCTGTTGCAAATTCATCAAATGTGTCAAATTTGATACACATGATCATAAATAAAATATCTAATGATTCAATAGTTGAATTTATTGATTTTGTATTCTACATAAACTTACTAAGAGGTCTAACTGTAAAAGTGAAAGGATTTGCTTAATTAGATTGAAAAAAGAATTGAGAGACCAAAATCTCATGCAATTTCAATTAAAGGGACCCAAATATAATTAATCTTTTTTTTGAAAGAAACTTAATTCTAATTAATATGCAATAATTTCACTATTTGAACATATATGAATTGACAACATATTTGACAATGTGTACAATTATTTTGATCTCTTATTTATTTTTTATCTTCTTCTTATTGGTATCTCAATAAATATTCTCCCAAATTATTATTACACTTTTATTGTAAAAGAAAATAAATTTCCTTTTAAACACAAACAAAAGCTATGTTATTTTCATTTAAATTTCTTACAAAATTTTCTACAACAAAGAGAAATAGAAAAAGAAGTACAGAATAATATGAATAATGTGAGAAAGATACACAATAAAAATAAAGTATTGTATTTTAAAGAAACATAATGAAATATGCTAAAAATAAAATCGTTATTTTTACTGGAATAAAAACAAACTTTTTATATTTTACAAGGACATAAAAAACTGATATATTTACAGAGAAGTAAAATATATTATTGCTATAACTGTAGGTTTAGCTTAAAAAAAAAAACAAGTGACTACAAATATTATAGAATCCAAAGCTAATATATATATATATATATATATAAGTGGAAATTTTAAAGCCAATTTTATAATATTTTACCACTAAAATGAAACTTTCATAAAATAACGAGTAAAATCGAAAATGAGATTTTATTCAACAAAGGAAGGACGATCTAAAAGGACTGGTACTAGGCGGGCAGGAACAAGGCACTACATTGGATATTTTTTGAATAATAAGATAAAAGAGACAAGAATAAAATAAATATAATAATAATAAAAAAAAGAGGACAATATATACTAGTGTCTACAGGTTACATACAAGTACAACTATCTTACTTGAGAACGACACAGTTTTCTAATTTTACTAGAAACTTAGAAAGTAACCATTCAATGATAGAGCTATTTACTTATTGGTGCTAATAATATGCTTCCACATGGCTCATTCAATTAACATCAGTATGATTTCCACCCTAGAGTTCTGTAACTTTGTCCTCCATGCCGCTCATATACGAAATCCAGCTGAGAGAAAGTGTGATAAAGTATGTCATCAACCCATTTCCGGTACCTTATCCTCCGGGGCTTATAGAATAAAAGAGGCAAAACAATATTCCAATCCCAAAAGTGAATCCTACTTCAACTGATATAAAATTCCAATCAATTGAATTATTTGTATCAACATTGGAATTTGATGCTGGAGATGGTGTCCCTTGCATTCCATCACCACTACAATTCTGGGACAATGGAGGTCCACACAGCCCATCATTGCCTTTGAATGAGTCTGCTGGAAATGACTGAATTTAGGTACCTATTGGGATTCTCCCCACAAGACGATTACATAATAGGTTCAAGAATGAAAGGAAAGATAATTCTGTCATTTGTGTGGGGATTTCCCCACTCAAGTTGTTGTTTGACAGGTCTAAGCATTGAAGATCTTTCAGATTTTCGAAAGATGATGGGATTGGGCCTGAGAAAGCATTGTGTGATAGATTAAGTATGTGTAGAGCATTTAGTTGTCCAAGCCCTTCTGGTATTAGTCCCTCAAATTTGTTGCATGGCAAGTCAATGGTGGTGAAGATAGTTAGGATCTTAACTCCACTTGTTGCTGTTTGCTTGTAACTGTTACTTTGTCTTGGTAATAAACTTGATCATATCCTAGGACTTCAAATTGAAGATGACCTATCTTGGACTTTCTCCGATCATTTTCATTAGCTATCATTGCTTTCCGATTTTCAAAGAATGACAATGGCATTCTACCACCAAAATTGTTGAATGCAAGGTCAAGAATCTGAAGATGTGGCCATGCTACCTTGGTTCCTCCACATTGGAGGGAGCCATTTAATTTGTTGGATCGCAGAATAAGAACACGTAAGGTGGATATGTTCTTCAACCAACAGGGGAACTGATGACGTATCTGGTTGTCTCCAATGTCTAAAATCTCCATCATGGCACAATTAGCCAGATACTTTGGAAACTTTCCTTGTAGAGAATTGCCATTTAGATGCAGTGTTCTTAACGAACACAAGCCAGAAAAAGTATCAATAGTGCCACTGAATTTGTTCCTCCCTAAATCTAGAATGCTAAGAGTTCCGTTCATTGCAATCAAGCATTTTGGAATTGTGCCAGTCAAAGTATTATGGAGCATTGCATATTGATTCTGGGATATTCCCTTGCAAATTATTGCTCGCAAAAGAGAGAAACTTAGTGTTGATGAGGTATTTGTCAATTTTAGATGGGATAATAGGGCTCAAATTGTTACTTGAAAAATCTAAATAGACAAATGATTAGGGTAGAGTTGGAAGAGGTCCATGGAGAAGATTGGAATGAAAATCAAGGGTGAACAAAGAAGACAAATTGTTGAACATAGGTTCCTCCCAGTCAGTCAGGTAGTTATAAGAAAGATTAATGCGTGCCAGAAAATTGTTGTTCCAAATCCATTGTGGTATAGTGCGAGCAATATGGTTATTTGACAGGTCTATATATTGCAGTGAATGGTTTTTCAAGAATTGTGGACAAATTGTCAACTTGCAAGAAGCCAAGCTTACGACTTCCAAACTTGGAAATAATGGAAAGTGAGAAGGTAGTGGAGTGGATGTATCAAGTATTGTCAAGTTGTTGAATGAAATGTCGAGTGTAGTAAGGTTTCCCAGCTTGCTAAGCATATTGACCTCTATGGTGCCACTGAACTTATTGGAAGAGAGTGTAAGATCATGAAGATTTATAAGTTGAAACAAAGACGTGGGAATGGGCCCTTCTAAATGATTGCCGTTCAAATCAAGCGATTGTAATCTAGAGGAGGCATTATGAAATCATTGAGTGGGCCTTCAGACTCATTGTTGGAAAGATACACCCCATGCAATGATGGTAGTGTGGATATAGAGGAGGGAATGATTCCAGTGAAGAAATTATTCTGTAAGGTGATGTGAACTAAATTTACAAGATTTTGAAAGTTAGCAGATGATATTGTACCAGTGAAAGAGTTATCAAAGAAGAATATCCTTTGGAGTTTTTTGCACTTACCTAAGACGGAATTGAGCCAGAAAAGTGATTCCCTGACAAATCTAGATCAACAATTAAGTTGGGTGAGATTTGTTAATGAATTGGAAAGTGTTCCATTAAATTGAGATGAAAAAAGATCTAGAGAGTACAAGTGTCTCAAATTTCTTATAGAATTTGCAAGTGGACCGGAGAAATTTGTGTTTACTTACTAACAAGGTCTGGAGAGATCTATTTGGAGGGAAGTCGTCAAAGAAACCATGAAGATCATAGCTATATGATATATCAATAGAGGACAATGTTGGTATTTGGAAGATCTTGTAAGGGAAGAGTGAAGAGGCCATGAGAGGTTACAGCTAATCATGCTCAATTCTTGAAGACTTGGAATTTGCAACAAAGTAGCATTCCATTCTGGTCCTCGGGCTGATATACTCACACCATCTAGATAAAGTTGTCTTTTTTGATGAGGTTTCGGACAAGTTCTCTAAGACTTGGGTTCTCGAGTTCCTCCTTTTGTGCCTGTGCTGAAAGATCAAGAGTAACCAATTTTGTCAGCTGAGAAATCTTTATTGGAATTTGCCCCACAAAGCAAGTATATGCCAAGATCAGAGAAGTTAAATTCTCTACATATTAAATGCAGGTGGAATCTCTGAATTGAAGTTATTGTAAGACAAGTTCAAATGCTGGAGATATTGGAGACTGAAAAGGCTACTTGAATTGTCAAATCCACCAGAGATTGACTCTTCACTCAGGTCAAGACCAGTAACATGTCTCTCCTCGTCACAAGTTACACCTTTCCACTGACAACAAACAGTGCTTTGATTCCATGACCTTAGTTTGGTGGAACTCTGAGGGTCAAATGTAAGATTGTTCTTCAATTGCAACAACAATGATCGTTGATCCCCATTACATTGGTCAGAGACAATGTGGATAGTAAGATGCATCCAATGTAAGCTAGTTGAAATGGCGTGCCAAACATAGCCTACAAAAGGTGAGATTTTATTTTATTTTTGTTGTTTATCTTTTTCCTTTTAAGGTAGGGTTTTATTATTTTGGAATAATTATGTTTTTGGTCCCTCATTTTTTGTCGATTTCCATTTTTAGTCCCTTAAAAATATTTTAACTGGTCATAGTCCCTCATAAATTTTCCGTCCATGTTTTTAGTCTCTACCGTTAACTTGAATCGTTAAGTGATGATGTGGCTCCACATTGGTAGCCACGTGGATTACTAGGCTACAGTGGTAGCTACGTGGCAATTTTTTTTTTAAATTGATATAATTTTTCTGGCAATTTCACAACCGCCATAAAATGTAAATTATGAAAATGGTCTCTCATTTTATCACAATTTATGTTTGTAGTCCCCCCAAAAAAAGTTTGACTAGTTTTAGTCCCTCAAAATTTTTTCATTTGTATTTTTAGCCCCTCTCGTTAACTTAGACCGTTAAACTTTAATAATTAATTAATTATTATTTTTACATAATTTATATTATTATTTTACACATTATTTCACAACAAAAATGTAAAAAAAGAAAAAAAAATTACTTGTAAAGGATAATCAAAGAGGTTAGATTGCTAGTCTTTTCATAAGATATTATGAATACCTTGAATTATCAAAGCATAGCGATGAAGAGGTAAGAGAAGTGTTGTGATAAGCTTTTGAGTTATAATTAATTAATAAATTATTGGTTAAAATAAATTTTCAGGAAAAAACTTGTATGAGTGTAAATAATAATTAATTGATTAATTATTAAAGTTTAACTGTGTAAGTTAACAGGAAAGACTAAAAACACGAATGAAAATTTTTTGAAAGACTAAAACTAGTCAAACTTTGTTTGGGGGGACTAAAAACATAAATCGTGATAAAATGAGGGACCATTTTCATAATTTACATTTTCTAACGGTTGTGAACTGCCAGAAAAATTATATCAATTTAAAAAAAATTGTTAGGTGTCTGCCACATCAGCCTAGTAGTCCACATGGGAAGCCACGTGGCTACTAATGTGGAGCCATGTCATCACTTAACGGTTCAAGTTAACGGTAGGGACTAAAAACACAGACGAAAAATTTATGAGGGACTATGACCGGTTAAAATATTTTTTAAGGGACTAAAAACGAAAATCGATAAAAAATGAGGGATCAAAAACATAATTAACCCTATTATTTTTATCCTTTTTTTTACATAAGGTAGGATTTTATTATTTTTATCATTTTATTACATCAGATATTGATAATAATAGATAATAGGTTTATTTTATTTTTGTTATTATTTTTTAGATATTTTTATATTATGCTATTTATCCATTATACTATTTACAATATTTATTTTATTATTTCAGTATTATACTTCAAGATATTGCTAATGATAGATGATAGATTTATTTTATTTATGTTATTATCTTTAATATTATACTTCAAGATGTTTTAACTATTATACTAATTAACATAATAAAAGTATGACATCTACTTAAGTGTATGTAATTTTCACTTTATTTTTAACTTGATTGAAAATATTTTAAGATACAGTATAAGATTAATAGTAAAATATACAATATGAAAAAAATATAATAATTGAAATTGAAAAATTTAATTAAAATACCATCAATAAAATGAAATAATATTTACATAAAATATCATAAAAACATATTTATTTTTGTCATTTTACATTTATCAACTACTTCAACAAATAATTTTACTAAATACTTATAGTTTAATAAGTTATCTTAACAGCTTTTAACTACCAGCTAACATTTTAGCTTCTAGCTAGCTTTTAACCTTTTAGCTAACTTTCTAGTTACTTTTGCAAAACACAGCCTAAATAATATATTTAAATAGAAAAATGAATAGTTAGTAGAAGTTATTAAGTTAAAATGACACTACGGGATTTTATCAAAAAAAAAAAAAAAAGATACTACGGGAGAAATAACTAAAAATATTTAACATTCATAATATGTTTAATAAATTAATTTTTCTTCATTTTATTATTTTTTGGTAAAGTTTTGATCGCCATCATAAGGAGTAGGGAAATTAGTTAATAAAATTCTTATTTATGAAATTATTAAAGATAGAGTTCAAAATTTCATTATAATGTAACTATACTAATTAAATTAGATTTTAATTAAATTTTCATCTAAATATTTCAACCAATAATGTAATATTATCCAGTATAACTTTTAGGTATTATTAAAGATATAATTTTGACATTATATCATAGAAAAATATATTTTATAAATAAATTTGAATTAATTTTATTAATAAATCTTTACCTAAAGTTTTTACCTAGTATAAATTAGATATATATAAAAAAATTTCATATAAAATTATCTTTCAATTGTTATGTAATTTTATATTAGACAAGATTAATACATACAAACACACACACACACATATAAACTATTATTTTATTGTTAATATGATAAATAAATTTTTATAAATTCATTTATCTTTTATCTTGAATTTTAATTAATGACTAATATTATATTTTTAATAATTATATAAATATATTACAATATATTTATCATGCCTATTTGTTAAGTCAAAGTTATTAGAAGTTAGTTAACAAAACAAAATTTTCTTCAACAAACGAGCACCGTCATCTTATTTAATAATTTATTTCTTTAATAAAATAAAAAGTACTTCAATTATGTGAATCTTGTATTTTCTTTTCCAATGTAGATATTAAATATCTTTAGATCATATACAAAACAATATAATATTATATAAATTAAAGTAATTTACTTCTACTAATTTAATCATAATAACAATAATAAAATCAGATTATTTATTTATATTAATATTAAACAATGTGTTATCAAACCAAACAAACATAAATTGTGTTAAAAGAGATAAAATCTCAAAAATGATAAATAAATATGTAGTTTATAATCAAATCAAATTAAAAGGCAAAAATAATACTCAACCTTCCCAAACTTTATCTCTTTTAACACATAGAACCTAAATTTCAATTTTATCTCAATTAATCCTTAAAATTCATCACTTTTGTAAATAGTCTTTTATATTAAATTGAGGTTAAATTACTAACAGAGAAGAAATCTCAATTATCATTTAGTAATTTTATTTTTTATAAATCACTTTTTCAAACATTAAAATGTAGTAAAATTTAGAATTAAAATAATAATATAAAGACTTTTTGACTGTGTTCCATTATTTTCGCTTTTGTTATTTTTCTAAATTCATATTTTATTATATTTTAATATATGAAAAAATGAATTGTAACAAAAAAATGATTAATTAATGATTGACTTTTAATATACATAAACCATTGAGATTTGATTTCCGTTTAGCAATTTAACTGTAACTTGATAAAAGAACTACTTTTAAAAAGGACAAAGTTTGAAGGTCAATTGGAATAAAATTAAAGTTCAAAGTGTCTAATTGTAAAAAAGGGTATAGTTTAATGATCTATTGAAACGAAATTAAAGTTCATGGTTCTATCTGCAAAAGGGATAAAATTTAATAATGAATTGGGACAAAATTAATGTTTAGGGTATCTATTTGCAACAAATAAGTAAAACTTAGAATGGTTCAGTACTCTTTTTGCAATTAAAATAGGGTACTTGAATACATTAATAATTATAAATATCAATCAATATTATTGTAAAAAGTTTTGAAAAATAAATTAGATAAATGTTATTAGAACTTGAAGAATAAATCTTCAAGATATTAGAATTTATAAGTATTTAAAATGTATATTATTTGGAAAAGTATTTTAGTTTTTCTCTTTTAAAAATTAATGTATATAATGAGATAACAATTTATAAAATTTTTGAAATGGTATTTTAAATTATTATTTGTTAGAAAAATTAGAAAAATAACTATGATAAAAAAAATAAATTTTCAAAAATTAGAAACATAAAAATGCAAGAAACATTTAAATGAGACAATTAAATGTTAATAAAAAACAAATGTAAAAATAAATTAAAAATATAAATTCAGGAGAAGTGTCAAGTGAAATCTTTCGTAAAAGATACCACATTAATGACTGAAAAGCAAATTTAAAAAACTTAGTAAATTACTGTCACGGATTTATTTTTTTTCTTTATGTAAAGTGCTCGATTTCTCTTATTTGTGCATCTTTATGTAAATTACTGAAAAGCAATTTTTTTTTTCTTTATGTAAAGTGCTCGATTTTCTTTATGTAAATTACTGTCACCCATACCATTTGATTCGATCAAAGCAATCATCAAAATTAGGTTGGAATATCTTCACAATCAACCAATTATATCTAAAAATAATTTTAAGTACTTATTCCTGATTGAAAGTACTCGATTCTCAATCCCAAAAACTTGCAGGCTGTTCAAGTATTCCTCAAAACCTAGATTATTGTAAGAGTTTAATTTCTATGTATTGTATGTGTAATACGTTTTACTCTGTAAACCAATTATAATTCATACTTAATATGATCTTTAAGATAATTATTATAAAAATTAACAAACTTATTATATATAATAATTTGTAATTAAATAACACTCAGCAGAAAAAACGGAAGGACTTATTCGCGGCTAGTTTGCAGAAGTTCTTTGCGAATTCGGATAATAAGGATGGCTTGGATGGGCTACCTTTGGTCCATACTCATGTGGATCCCGAGGCGGTGGCTTTTGTGGAAATGAAGAAAGATATTAATAACATGCAATCCTTGGCGCCTAGGTGTAATGAATTAGACAATGGTGTTTATCCAAAGAAGAAATAGGAGGTTAAGGAATCAGAGCAATGGCAGTGAGTTGCCACCTTCTTCAGGAAGGTCATCATGAATGTTATTAGTTGGAATTACCGTGGAAAGGCGGCCAAAGGGTTTAGTACTTTGAAAAAAGACATGATGATGCAATCTCAGGCTTCTTTTGTTATTTTGATGGAGACACATACTAGTGGTGATAGAGTGCAAAGTATTATTGGTAAAATTGGACTTCGGGAGATCTTTTGTTCAGGATGCCCATGGTCATTCGGGTGGTATTTGGTGCTTGTGGAATCCAGATGATTGGAAAGTTGTGGTCATTCAGAGTTCCCCACATTTTTTTCACATTAGAGTTCAATGGCGGCACCATGATCCTTGGTTACTTACAGCAGTGTATGGTGCTCCTCAGGTGGCTAGGAGACAAGTGTTGTGGGATGAGCTGAAAGAGACTGCAGATTCTGTTTCTGAAGCTTGGGCAATCATAGGAGATTTTAATTATACCTTGGACCTTCATGAGAGGATTGGCAGGACTCCTCAACAAGTGCATAGGGACATTGAGATTTTCAAGAGTGCAAGTTTAACTGATATGGGTTTCCAAGGTGATATGATTACTTGGAAAAATGGTAGGTTGGAGGTGAGACTTGATCGTTGTCTAATTAATCTTACCTGGAGATTGAAGTTTCAGGAAGCAATGGTAATCCATATGGGATGGTTGAAATCTGATCATAGGCCTCTTTTGTTAAGGCTTAAGAAAAGTAAGCACAAGAACTAGTTCAAAAGACCTTTTAGATTCGAAGTAGCCTACACTACTACAAAAAATCGATTTAGAGCAAGATTTTAAAATAGTTCACGTTCAACTAATTTAAAATAAGATGCAGTGGCCTTTTTGTAATTTTAAATGAAAGTTTTTAATTCGGTTGTATTATAACCAATTTAAAATCTCATTTATAAATCGGTTATGCATGTAACCACTAAACCGATTTATAAATGAGATTTTTAAATCGGTTCTTATTGAAATCAATTTAAGAAGTCATACTTTTTAAATCGGTTCCTATTGGAACTGGTTTAAAAAGTATATTGGAATCAGTTTAAAAAATTTATTTTTTAAACCGATTCCACTTGGAACTGGTTTAAAAAGTTTATCCCTCAAAACCGTAAGCCACTACGGTCCATTTGAAGCTCTCTCTATCTCTCCATTTCTATACAAACTCAAGTTCCAAGCTCCCTCCCTCCCTCCCTCCCTCCCATTTGGAAAACTTTGAGCTCCGTCCCTACCATTTCGACGTTGCCCTCTCCTTCCCTCCATTGTGTTCGAGTCATGCTCCCCACCTCCTATATTCTCATTTATTTTTGGTATGCTTCAGACAAAGGAAAGGTAAGCATAAGTTAATTCTTCTCTTCATGCATTAAAAATGCTTACAAACTTTGCACCTTGTTTGAATCATATGCAAGAATGTTTTCATCATTTTAACGTCCTTGCTGAAAAAAAAATAACAAATAGTTATGTTTTATCATTTTTATTAATTTATAAAAATGGTGGTGCTCTTGGCACCACTTTAACTTAATTTATCTATTTCTTCCTCATCGAGAAAGATCTTAACCATCAAAGCAAAATACAAAAACAAAAAGGAAATATGCGACTTGTGAAACATAACTGTAGTTTTTAGGTTCTTGTGTGCAAACCATTTATTTCCCTGCACGCACGCTTGCACAGTTATATAGGTGGAAAGAGGCATGGTTTTTGAGAATGCGTAAATGTTGTTGCAGGTGAAGGTACCCATGACTGCAATACCAATTCTACTTCTATTTTGCATAACTATGGCAGTTTCAGCTTTTGTATTCCATGATAATTGTCACCGAAAGCTTCTTGTGGGTAGCTTTGGCTTAGATGTTTCAGTAGCAATGTACGGATCTCCACTCGTTGTAATGGTGAGTGAGCCATCTTTGTCTTCCTATGAATTCACTTTTTAAATCGGTTGAAGCAACAACCTATTTAAAAAGTGCACTTTTTAAAGCGATTACAACATCAACCAATTTAAAAAGTGGAACTTTTTAAATCAGTTCTGTCTGGAATCGGTTTAAAAAGTGTCACTTTTTAAATCAGTTCTTACTTCAACTAATTTAAAAGGTTTTTTTAAATCAGTTCAAAATTTAAAATTGTAATACCTTTTATATCGGCTATATCTAAATCGGTTGTATAACCGATTTAAAAAGCCTTTTTAACCAATTTAAAAAGTGTTTCCTGCACTAGTGCTAGTGATTCATCAAGAGTTTCCTTCATTTATAGAAGATCATTGGAAGCGTGATTCAATTTACTAGTCAGGTAAGATTACTAGTCTTACTAATGATTTTGAAAAAAAATGGAATAGAGATGTTTTTGGGTGCATTAGGAAAATAAAGGATTTGCTTATGAGGAAACTAGATTAGTTGGATAAAAGGAAAGGCTGGTTTTATGATTTGCAATTTGAAGAAGCCTATAAAATGACACCCATTCACATCGATTCTAACTTGTACTATCTATTTATTTATTTATCATTTATTTAGTGATTATTTATTGGTTAACGAAAATGTGAGTAAAATTTTTTCATTTTAAATTTTGCTTCGCATACATCATCTTAAAAATAGAAAAACAGAAAATAAAACAAAATTAAAAGATTATATATATATATATATATATATATATATATCGTCATATGTTATGTACAAAGAGTCATACATACATTATTGTCTATCAACAATACATCAAAAGTCAAAAACATATAGGGACATCATCAAAATATACATTAGAGACTATTGCCTACCCTCCTATATACAACAAAATGGTCCTAGGTCAGAGTAGTAACCATTATCTATGTAATGCCTTGACTTTTCCTTAACTAACTTTTTTTTTATTTTCCAATGTTTTTTTATCTTTGTAGTAAATGATGATCTCAAAATACTGACTGCACTATTGTGTCCAAAACATTGAAAAACATTTAGGCTAGATTTTTAATAAAAATTTCCTAGGCCGAAATCAAGTGAAAAGACTGTTTTACCCCTAAAATACCTAAATTGATTAAAATTACATACAAAATGATTAATAGTTAGAAAAAAAAATATTTAGGCTTAAAATTATGTTTATAATAATTAAAAATATTTTCTGAGAATTTTTTTAAAAAATCTCATGTGAAATGATCAAAATGCCCTTAAAGGTCAGAAAAGCCGAAATAGAAACTTTTCGACATTCAAAAATTATAAGAAAATTCCCTAGGCCATATAAATTTAATTTTTCTCAAGTTAATTTGAAAATTTTAAATTTTAATGAATAAAAACCCGTTTATGGTATAATTTTAGGTTAGAAATATATGGGTTTAATAGGTAATTACAGAGATAAAACCTAGGGAACAAAATTTGTTGATTTTTCCCTAAATGGGCCTACTAACTCATGTCCAAACAAGGATGGGATTGGGCTTCCTTAAGTGAGCCCAAGTCCAAGTCTAGATTCTTACTTAAAATAGAAAAGAAAATAGAATGAAAATGACACCTTAAATTATTGATTAGTTTCTTGTGGATAGACTTTAGTTATTTACAGATAGACTATAGTTACTTAGGGATAAGTTTTAGTTACTTAGAGATAGGGTTCCATTTGTTAGAGATAATTACAAATCTTATAAGATTTGGTAAATCTTAGAAGATTTGGTAAATCCTTCAAGATTGGTAATCTTACAAAGATTTGGATAGTCCACCTTTTTGTCACCACCATTTTTGCCTATAAATAGGCCATGTTAGCTCACAAATTTTTTATCCATTTCCTCCTTTCTCTCCAAGTTGGACAAACCCTCTCTCTCTCCCTCTCTCTAAATTTTTCTTCTCCTATTCCCATCTTGGTGGTTTGAAGTCTTAGAGGTAATGGAACTTCCATTGAATCTTGACTTGAGCAAACCTTTCTCCATACCACTCCATTCAAGGTAAAGGGGGAGTGGGATGTTTATTTTATTATCACTTTCATGATGGGTTTTTATGCAGTTTTTCAACGTCTTGTATCATCTTAATGATGCTTGAGTTATTAAAAGCTTTGATGTTCTTGAAATCTTTGATTGATATGAATAAGATAGGTTAAGTTCATGAAAAACTATGACATGTTCTTGACTAATTTCTTTTCTAGATCCAAAAATTCTTTTAAAGAAACCAAGTAAGTGTTATTATGAAAGTGAGATGCATGAAATTGCTTGATGAACTCGTTTCCATTGAAGCAAAATTTTCCTTGCTACTCCTCCCACAAATCTCACGAATTTGGTGAGAATGATGGGGAGGTATTGCTCCAAGTTATTGTTTCAGTTGGACCTGAAACTATTTGATCTTGTAAAAGGATTATATGAAGTGTTACTAGTGAAAATGGTATTAAGATTTGAATTGAAAATAGGTAGAAAACTTAGGCTATAACACTAATACCAATTTGACTAGTCTAGATTTAAGACAACTAGTTATTTTTCATCTCTATAAAATTTAGATTAAATAAATACCTTATTTTTGCAACAAATTACTTTGTGATATGAAAAATAAAACTTTGGCCTGGGCTGTTCTACTCCACTAATAAAATTTGGCCTTAAGGCCAATAGATAAGGAGAAGGAGAACTTTTGGGCTTAACTTGAAATTTTAGACCAAATATGTTTAATGGAAGCCCAAAGGAATTTTTGAAATGAAATGAGGAGTTTGAGCTAAAATAACCTTTATAAGCATAAAGCTTGAAGTCCACTAAGGGAGTAGATAATTTAAATAGGATTTTTAACTTAGATGTATTCCTTAACTAATAAACATGTATGTATTTTAATAGTGATACTAATCATATTACAGGTTTCTAACCTATAATCACTTAGTAAATTTAGAATGAATTGAAATAAAATTTTCCAAGACTTACAAAAATAAATTAGTAATAGTCTAAAGTTAATAAGCAAAAAGATAGTTATGAGAAATGAACATAAAGTTTAAATTCAATAATTCCTAAAAATATTTAATTCTTTTAGTTAACAAATGAACAAATGTTAACTTTCCTTAAAGAATGCGTGAAATTGAAATGGAGATATTAAAATATCTCTAAAGTGTTGGACACTATAAATAAAGGTTGCTCTATCGAAGGTTCTGGAGAGTAATTAATTATGTGAAATAATTTGAGATAAGGATGAACCATGTAAAAATGGGGGACCACATATTGAAGTATGTGGTCTAGTGGTAGGAAAGTTACAGTTTGATATACTGTGGGATGAAGACAGGGACCACTGATAAGGTCTAGGAGGTATGATATCGAGTCGTGAGATTCTTAATGGCCCGAGTAGAGCCTTGAGAGTCGAGACGATCACATAACTGACTTGATACCCTAGCTTCTAAAAAAAAAGAAAAAAAATGACTTGATGCCCTAGTTAAAGAGCTCAAGAGCAGTTTGAGAGCTCAATGATTAATGATGATGAATTTTGTACCATGATGGTTAGCGGTATATAGACTCCCAATCGCTTCCTTGTGAGAATAGCTCACTGGTGGGGGTATGGATCCATACGAGTTGTTAAATATTGGGTAGACTAGAATAACTTAGAATAACGTCTAAGCCCCCCTAAAATTTTGTCAGTCATGTTGTGTGCTTGTGTTCATTATGAAAGTAATTCATAAGAAAAAATAAATCACCTCACTCCTCTTTTCTATTCTTTAATTGTATGCGATAAAGATGTGTGAAGATGACTTTTTTTTCTGCTAATGAGACAACTTCACTTGGTGTATGACCCATCGAGGTTGCGGAAGCACCATGCCAACATCTGACTAATGAGACAACTTCATTATTGTAACTATCTTTTGGGTGAGATAAATATTTTTAAAATTATTAACAATTTGCTTAATTAATTGGATGTAATCGTCTTTACGATGGTTGTCATAAGGTGTTAATACCTTCCTTACACGTATAACTTCCAAACCCAAAATTTGAATTTGTAGACCATTTTCATTTTTTAGGGTTTTTCCAATAGTTTTTCCTATATAAATGTTGGTGGCAACTCCCTACTTTTTAAAACCCTTTTCTGTTGTCCCATTGCAGCTTCGGTTACAACATATATATGGAATTTGCTAATGTATGTCTACTTGTTTTTTAGTTGGAGTACATTAGTAAGCTTTACCATAGGTGTATTTTAAGATACATTATAGTTATAGCTTACAATGTATTTTAATTAAAAAATAAGTGTTGTACATTAGCAAATTTCACAAGTATTTGCTAACATACATACACTTATTTTATAGTTTGAGTATTTTAGCAAGCTACACTATGAGTGTATTTTAAGATATATTGCAGTTATAACTTGTTAATATATTTTAACTAAAAGAGCAAGTGCGTATACATTAACAAATCTATATATATATATATATATATTCAACCTGTGCATTATCATTTCTATACAAAACTACCACGTGCTACTGCATCTCATTTCTCATACGTTGCGAAAATCACATGACATTTGTTCCAAGTTTCCAACATCTTTTTAGTTCTTTCTGTCCCTTGTCAGAAAGGCAAATTTTTCGAAAGTCTCTAAGCTCACTTTCCATATTCGTTAATCAAAAGAAAATAAGCCGTGAGTTCTTTTCTATCCCATTCCAAGGGCAAGAACTTCAGAAAATTATAATACGGACAAATTCCATTCATTAATTAGAAAAAATAATGCATGCTCCTTAACTTAGTCTTCCACCATAACTTTTCCATTAGCCACCACTCACAAGCTGTCCTCATTGTCTATTCATAGCAACTGCTCAATTGACATAATCAATTGACTAGTTTTAGACGTGTGGAATACTCTTGGAATGAAAGTAATTTTGTAGTTATGAACAACTTCTAAAATGGTTTCATGGAAACGCATAGGAATACAGTTTCCTGGACTACTTTTACAATCTCTGTTAAAAGTTTAAAAGAATACCACCATTGTATTCATAATTACGCAGAGTTATGTTTTACTAACTTTTAGATACTTTAAAACCAATTCCGTCTAATACATGATTCTTAAGCAATTGTAAAAATGGTAATTCCAAAAAAAAAAATGCTTAAAAAAGGACAATGACAGCCAAATCAAAGCAAAAAGCTCAAAATTAAAGTTAAAAATGATGAAGTCAAGATGAAAAACATCATCAAGGAAAACGATATTTAAGTCATTGTTCATTACAAAATTACTTTCTTTCCAAGAGCATTTCACATGTGTCCAAAACTAGTCAATTTATGTCAATTGAACAGTTGTTATAAATAGACAACGAGAGAGGACGTACAGCTTGTGAGTCGTGGCTAATGGAAAAGTTACGGTGGAAAAGTAAGCTAAGGAGCATGCACTATTTTTTTCTAATGGATGGAATACTTTTCTTTTGGCAGGTACCGTAGACTTCTAATTTCTAATGGTCTTTCCCTGGGAATGGGATAGAAAAGAACTCATAGTCACTATTAATAAGGAACGCCTTTCTTTAGCAAGTTTAGAATTTTTTGAAAGACTTGCCCTTAAGTTGTTGGAAACTTGAAAGAAATGTCCTTTCTATGGTTACGTGATTATGATTTATTAGTTATGCCTAAATTCATTTGTAAGGTGCAAATCTTAAATAAAAATTATATCACCACTAGGTTATCTTGTAACATATAAACCTTAGTTTAATTACACGCTAGTCACATACTAACACCCACAGTTTAGACTGTTCAACTGAATGGAAATCATCATTAGTAGCACCCAACAAAACCAGAGTCCCGTCTCTATAGTATATTCGTCGGGGGCATTGTTTAGAACAAGCCCAAAAAAGCCACCGAAAGGTCCTCAGTCTTCACAAAATGGAAAGTGGCCGACATAGAAGCGTGTGGAATACAGTAATAATAATTGAGTCCTTTCTTTTTTTTTCATCTTTTTTTTCTGGCAAATGGTATTCTACATTTTCGTTTTGGTACATCCACTAATAGCACCCTACCACCACTGGGAATAAAACGAAAGGAAAAAAGTAACCACTATGACTTGGGACAATAATCACATATTCACATTACAATGTGTACAAGACCGAGGCATTATCATCTGCCACTCTGTGAAACGCATATGGCAAAAGGAAAGACTTGAGAAATTTATGAATGACATCTTTGACCAGCCAACCCCATTAATCCCACTCTGTTGGCTTATCCTTCATTCTCTGCCACTTTGCTTTCGTTCTCGTGAAACTTCTTCAAACCACCATTAGTTTCCTCACTTCTTCAACCTTGTGCCGTGTGGCTGTCTCTTCAGTGTAGAGGCCAATGAAAATGTCATTAGTTTCATGGGTTTCCTTCATTCTCTGCTTTCGGATGTATCTCACTATCCACATCGCGTCTGGCCAATGTCATGAGGATCAACGATTATTGCTTCTGCAATTGAAAAATAATCTTACATTTGAGCTGGAGAGTTCTAACAAACTGAGGTCATGGAATCAAAGCACTGCTTGTTGCCAGTGGAGAGGTGTAACCTGTGACAAGGAAAGACAAGTTACTGGTCTTGACCTGAGTGAAGAGTCAATCTCTGGTGGATTTGACAATTCAAGTAGCCTTTTCAGTCTCCAATATCTCCAGCAATTGAATTTGTCTTACAATAACTTCAATTCAGAGATTCCATCTGCATTCAATAAGTTGGAGAATCTAACTTCTCTGAGCTTGGCATATGCTGGCTTTGTGGGGCAAATTCCAATAGAGATTTCTCAACTGACAAGATTGGTTACTCTTGATCTTTCAGCACAGGCACAACAGGTGAAACTTGAGAACCCAACTCTCAGAGAACTTGTCCGAAAGCTCACCAAAATAAGACAACTTTATCTAGATGGTGTGAGTATATCAGCCCGAGGACAAGCATGGCAGGCTGCTTTGGCGCAAATTCCAACTCTGCAAGAATTGAGCATGATTAGCTGTGACCTCTCAGGGCCACTTCACTCTTCCCTTACAAGACTTGAGAATCTATCAACCATTGATCTTCGTAATAACAACTTATCATCTCCAGTTCCAGAAACTTTTGCCTATTTCAAAAGTCTGACCACCTTGAGGCTTACTGATTGTGAGTTGATTGGAATGTTTCCACAAAGGATCTTCCAAATACCAACGTTGTCCTTTATTGATATATCAGATAATTATGATCTTCATGGTTTCTTTCATGACTTCCCGCCAAATGGATCTCTCCAGACCTTGCTGGTAAGTAACACAAATTTCTCTGGTCCACTTCCAAATTCTATTGGAAATTTGAGACACTTGTCCTCTCTAGATCTTTCTTCATCTCAATTTAATGGAACACTCCCCAATTCATTATCAAATCTCACCCAACTTATAGATCTAGATTTGTCAGAGAATAGCTTTTCTGGCTCAATTCCGTCTTTAGGTATGTGCAAAAAACTCCAAAGCATATTCCTCTCTGATAACTCTTTCACTGGTGCAATATCGTCTGCTTACTTTGAAGATCTTGTAAATTTAGATCACATCAACTTACAAAATAATTTCTTCACTGGAATGATTCCCTCCTCTATATTCACACTTCCATCACTGAACGGGGTGTTTCTTTCCAACAATGAATTTGAAGGTCAACTCAATGATTTCATCAATGCCTCCTCTAGAATACAATCGCTTGATTTGAGTGAAAATCATTTAGAAGGGCCCATTCCCATGTCTTTGTTTCAACTCACAAATCTTCATGATCTCATACTCTCTTCCAATAAGTTCAATGGCAGCATAGAGCTCAATATGCTTAGCAAGCTGGGAAACCTTACTACACTTGACATTTCATACAACAACTTGACAATAATTGATACATCCACTCCACTACCTCACTTTCCATTATTTTCGAGTTTGGAAGTCTTAAGTTTGGCTTCGTGCAAGTTGACAACTTTTCCACAATTCCTGAAAAACCATTCACTTCAATATATTGACCTGTCAAATAACCATATTACTGGCACTATACCACAATGGATTTGGAAGAACAATTTTCTAAAACGCATTAATCTTTCGTATAACTATCTGACTGACTGGGAAGAACCTATGTTCAACAATTTGTCTTTGTTTGCCCTTGATCTTCATTCCAATCTTCTCCAAGGACCTCTTCCAATTCTACCCCAATCATTTGTCTATTTAGATTTTTCGAGTAACAATTTGAGCTCTATTATCCCATATAAAATTGGCAAATACCTTGACAGAGCTCAGTTTCTCTCCTTCGCAAGAAACAATTTGCAAGGAAATATCCCAGAATCAATATGCCATGCTCCATATCTTCAAGTGCTTGACCTCTCCAATAATGCTTTGACTGGTACAATTCCAAAATGCTTGATTGCAGTGAATGGAACTCTCAGCATACTAGATTTAGGGAGGAACAAACTGAACGGCACTATTGAAACTCTTCCTGGCTTGTGTTCCTTAAGAACACTACATCTAAATGGCAATTCTCTACAAGGAAAGCTTCCAAAATATCTGGCTAATTGTGCCATGATGGAGATTTTAGATATTGGAGAAAACCAGATACATGATCAGTTCCCCTGTTGGTTGAAGAACATATCCACCTTACGTATTCTTATTCTGCGATCCAACAAATTACATGGTTGCCTCAAATGTGGAGGAACCAAGGTAGCATGGCCACACCTTCAGATTTTTGACCTTGCTTCCAACAATTTTGGTGGTGGAATTCCATTGTCATTCTTTGAAAATTGGAACGCAATGACAGCTGATGAAAATGATGGGAGGTTGTCCAAGCTTGGTCATCTTCAATTTGAAGTCTTACAATTTGATCAAGTTTATTACCAGGACAGAGTTACAGTCACAAGCAAACAGCAAAAAATGGTGTTAGTAAAGATCCTAACTATCTTCACCGCCATTGACTTGTCATGCAACAAATTTGAGGGACTAATACCAGAAGGGCTTGGACAACTAAATGCTCTCTACATACTCAATCTATCACACAATGCCTTCTCAGGACCAATCCCATCATCTTTTGGAAGTATGAAAGATCTTGAATCCTTAGACCTGGCAAACAACAACTTGAGCGGGGAAATCCCCACACAAATGGCAGAGTTATCTTTTCTTTCATTCTTGAACCTATCATTTAATCGTCTTGTGGGGAGAATCCCAACAGCCACCCAAATTCAGTCATTTCCAGCAGACTCATTCAAAGGCAATGATGGGCTGTGTGGACCTCCATTGTCCCAGAATTGTAGTGGTGATGGAATACAAGGGACACCATCTCCAGCATCAAATTCCAATGTTGATACAAAGAATTCCATTGATTGGAATTTTATATCAGTTGAAGTAGGATTCACTTTTGGGATTGGAATTATTGTTTTCCCTCTGTTATTCTATCAGCCCTGGAGGACTAGGTACTGGAAATGTGTTGATCACATACTTTATCACACCTTCTCTCAGCTGGACTTTGTATGTGAACGGCGTGGAGGACAAAGTTACAGAACTCTAAGGTGGAAATCATACTGAAGATAACTGTATGTGCCATGTGGAGGCATATTATTAGCACCAATAAATAGCTCTATCATTGAATGGTTACTTTCTAAGTCTGCACTAAAATTACAAATAAGTCAAGGGATAAATAGCTTAAGCTATGGAAGTACATGCTTGGTTTGATTGTCTCATTCTCAAGTAAGATAGCTGTAACCCGTAAACATTATATATTGTCCTCTTTTTTTTTAATATTATGTTTATTTTATCATTGTCTCTTTTATCTTATTATTCAAAAGATATTTTTTCATACTTCTTTGTTGTATACACCTCGAGATATATAGGAATGAAAGACAGAAAAAGTGTTAACATATAATAAATGATTATCAAGATAAAGAAAGAAAGAGAGAAAAAATGAAAAATTTAAACACAAATTAGAAGGCAGAGAGAGAGAAGATATCACTAGGTAGTCACATTGAAGTGAAATCATGATCGCTAATTCAAAATTGTAAGCCGCAAATGTAATACAACAACAGTGCTTATGAAATTAACAATTCTAACCACAAGACCATGTAGTGACGTTAATTGGAGACTCTGAACATAAGAAACTAATAATACACTGAGAAAGGGTAGTTTTTTTTTTTTTTTTGGAAAAGTATGAACCGTGGATGATGAAGTATTCTTGAAAAAGAGTTTGATATGAAACGTCTCAGTTTATTGAATGGTACAATTAAGTTCTGATGCCGTAGTTTATTCAAAAATTTATTGACGTAATTTTACCTTATATGTTAAAGATGCCAAAAATACAAAATTTCAGAGACTGAACGAATAATATTTCAAACCTTTTTATCATCATCAGACCGACCGAACAAACCATTCGACCCGCAACCAACTCCGAACCGCCGTCGTGCACCTCTGCCTCACGATCCAATATCGCGCCCTGTTCTTGCACGCCTTGTACCAGTCCTTTTCAGTTCTTTTTGAATAAAATCTCAACTTGGATTTTACTTGTTACTTTACGAAAGTTTCATTATAGTGGTAAAATGTTATAAAATTGGCTTAAAAAATTGTCCACTTGTAACTTTTTGGTTAAATTAATGAAAGGTTCCGAGTTATTTAAAAAAATTTAATTAAGTCTCCAAATTAAAAAAAAATTATAATTTGATTATTGATTTTATAAAATTTTTATAATTAGATCTCTAAGTATTTAAAAATTATCACGAATTGTTATTTTCTGGCAATTTTAAGCCGTCATAAATTAATTTTAAGGATTTAATTACAAAAATTTTACAAAATCAATGATCTAATTATATATATTTTTTAGTTTAAGGACTTAATTAAAATTTTCTAAATAGTTTAAGAATTTTACCTTTTTTTTTTCTGATTCCATAATATTTATGATCACTTGTTTTGATTGCCAAGGTAAATCTACTGTTAGCAATAAATATAATTTACATCTCCGTAAATATATCAATTTTTTTATGTCCTTTTAAAACATAGAATTTTTTTATTTTATACCTACAAATATATCAATTTTTGTTTCTAATATATGTCCTTACTTTCTTTTCATATTATTTTGTATTTATATTTCTATTTCTCTTTGTTGTAGAACAATTTGTGAGAAATTTAAGTGAAAATAATATAACTTTTGTCTGTGTTTAAAAGGAAAGTTATTTTTTTTTACAATAAAAGTGGGATGATGATTTGGGAGAATATTTATTGAGATTCCAATAAAAAAAAGATAAAATAAATAAATAAATAAGAGATAAATAAACACAAAAGTATAGGCAATTTGACTAGGTAAAAAGTTAGTTGATCAAAATAAATTTGTTTAGTACACAAGCATGTTTTAATAGTTTCTAATTTATTTCCATAAGCTACTTCAAATAACTATAAGTTGTTTATTTTTTCTTTATTCTTTTTATCCGCATTAATTTACTTGAAATCCCTTTTTATTTTTTTTTCTCATTTAGAAACCCTTTTTGCCTATTTATCATTTTTAGTGATGTCATGTTCTGTCTTTATGTCTTTTGGTCCACACAGGCACACAATGACATCATACATTGCTTTCAAAACTAATAGATTGCCACACTTGAGGATGATTAAGAAAAATTACCAAATTTTCACCATTCCTTTATAATATAAAATTTATAAATTACAGTCCTAATTTTTAAGATGATAAGTTATTAAAAATAAATTAAAAATAAAATTATATATATATATATATATATATAATCAAATAAGTAAATATGTCCTTTTATTTCATTTTACATTTATTAGTTAATTTATTAGCTAATCACACCAAACACTTTCAATTCTATGTGAGTTTCTAAACAAAGTATCCTATCGGCTAACAACTATCAAAGGTCCTTGATTCTTGAATTAGAATAAGCTAATAAGGAATAATTAATGGCCTTAGAGAATGTTAGGCATAATAAAGAAAAGTTGGTTAGGAAATATAATAAACATATGCGTAGGAAGGATTTCACTGAAGAGCATTTGGTATGGATAGTGGTTTTGCCTATTCGTCATAAAGACCCGAACTTCAGCAAATGGTCGCGTATATATGTGGGAAGATCCCTTCATCATTAGCCAAGTAATGGATGGTGGGGCTTATTGACTAATAGACATGCAACACAACAAGAATATAAATGCAAGATATTTAAAGAAATATTATCCTATCATGAACAAAATGAGCGACAAATTGTCTTGACGGATACAGGCCAGCTGTCATAGTTGGAGTAGGAACAACTGTTGTTGGATGTTGCGCCTGAAAAAACATGATCCTGAAGCTAGCCCACGTGACATCTGTGGCAGCCAAGCCTTTCACTTCAACATCAAATCCCTTTGTAGTAGCTCCTTTTGTTGGGCTAATATAGTAATGTCCCTATTTAGTTGAATGCCTTGGCAGTAAATCTCTACCATCCGATCATTGCATTCATTCACTTTGTCAATGGTAGCCATCTTGCGGCTGAAGTTGAGTAATTCCCTTCTAAATCTTAACCGAATTTTCTTGTCAAAATGTCAATCGAGTGGAAATTTTGCTTTATGATTTCATATTTGTTGCCTTTATCCCTTCTTTGGTCTTAAATTAGGCTAAAAGATTTGCTTTCTTTAGCCTCCAATTTGGTTAGGTGCCTTAGCTCCCCAATGCTCTACTCCTTGTGCTTCAAGTTCACTTCATATTGGGATTCTAAATCTCCCAAAAGCATAGTAATCTAGCCATAAGCAATCTTCTCAACCTTAGGGGCCACTTAGTTATCAGCAGCATGAGCTAGCTTAAATAGGGATAATCGCAAATTGTTCACATGTTTTAGGTCTTTAGGAAAGTTGCATGATAGTAGTTCTTACACATAGGCCTTATGCTTGGCCAGAGAAGAGCTATCTTTAAGGCCTGGGGTGCTAGTCAAGGTAGACTTGAAGTAGTTAGTGAAAACTTCCTCAACTATTGATGATGTAACATGTAACACTAGGCCTGTTTTTATTCATTAAATTATTTTTTTATTTATTCTATAATTAATTCTGGAAAATTAAATAGGAATCTCAAGAATTTGACTCTTTAGTTACGTTCGTATTGATAAATGCTACTCAATTTAGATTTTTAAAAAAAATTTCAAACTAGGCCCAAAAATGGTAAAATGACCATTTTGTCCAGAAAAAACCAAATATTAGGATAAATTAATAAACTAGCTAAAAATATTTAAAATTTATTTTTAAGCCATAAACATGCTTAGAATGGCTAATGAAAATTTTTGAGAATTTTCTGTAAATTTTCTAAGACAGCTTTTGTGAAAAGACTAAAATGCCCCTAGTTAACTACAAAGGCTAAATGGAGACTTTTTGATCTTAAAATATTTTAAAAAATTTATACTAAGTATATTTTAATTATATAAATATTATTTTTAGGGAAAAATAGTTAAAAATCCTAAAATCATAATTATTTAGCAAAAACTTGATTTATTAGTTAATTAATTAATTTTTTTAGTAAAATAATTACTATAATTAATATATAAATGAAAAAATTATGAAAATTTTGTGTGACTCCCAAAAATATACCCTTTCACATGGTATGGTTGGTTTGGCCCAAATCCACACCAAAATAATTATATAAAATGAAAAAAATAATTTTTCTAACCCCTTGGCTACTATTCCACGTTCAACCATGGTGGGAGCACATCAAGATTGACTTGACCATGGTAAAAACCCACCAAAGTTGATTTTTTAGTAATTAAGTGCTAAAATTTAATTCTAAATTAAATTATTTTTGCACGATAAATACCGGGTCAACCCCATTCTCTTCACTAATTTCCTTCACAACAATCCTCTATCTTTGTCTTGGTTTAGATCCAATATCTTCCTCTCCCTCCAATAGCCAAACTCTTGCAAAATTCTCCTACCATAAATCCACCATTAAACCTAAACTTACTTAGCTTCATACCTTAGATTCTTCTTCTGTCCTCAAGCTCTACCAACACCACCCACTTTATCAATATTTGAGGTAAGGGAAGGAGTGGGGTTAAGCTTCTATTTTTATTTCTTAATGGGTTATTGTTGTTGGATTGGCCCCTAATCCTTTTTATTTTAAGTCAATTCTTTTTATTCTTGTCATCTATTTTTATTAAATTGCTATTTACTTTATTATGTTGCTTTATATTTTATTATTTTAATTTATGATACTCATTTTTATTTATCTAATTTATTTACTAATTATACTTAAATTTATTTAATTCTTTGTTATTTCCTTATGTCATGTTATTTATTTTTAGCACTATGTCATGATACTTTAAATTTTATTATATAGATTTATGATGAAAGTTATTACTAAGTTTAATTTTGAATTTTGTCAATTAAATTAAGAAATGATCATATTTTGAGAGAATTCTTAGTATGCTCTATGGTTGTAGTGTAATCAAATCTTCCATATCAGAAAAGGGTTACTCTTAATATTTAGTTTAATTTGTAAAATAATTACACAATACCAACTATATTTACAGTTAGAAAGTTTTTCTTTTAAAAGAAATTTAGATTAAGAAATAAGAAAAGGAGAAGAAAAAATCAAATAATTTAAATACTATACTTGAATTGTGCATGTACGTTTGATTTCTTGAATCATGTGTATGGAATTTTATTACTAAAACTTGTTATTCTTATTAAGTCCTATGATTGTTATGAATGATGAGTGCATGGATGTGATTCTAAAACTCTGCTGAATTATCCAGAAGGTGTGTCATGAAATTTAAAGAACAAATTATAGGGAACCCTCTACTGAGATGGGACCATGCTATGAAGCATGAGTGTCTATGTTCTGGGAAAGTTACAGTTTGGTACACTGTAGGGTGAAAGGTAGGGACCATTGTTTGGGTCTTGAGGATAAAGGTATTGAGTTATGAATGTCCCAATGGCCAAGCCGAGATAAATCACATAAACCGACTTGGTAACCCTGAATCCTGCTTAGCATCACCAAGACTGGTGGAGTGTATACACTGATGGGCATGAAGCCCTTTCCTCAAGAATGATGATTACAACATGGATGTTTGTACCTTGTGAGGGGTTATACGAACTCCTAATCACTTTCCAGTAATTCCTGATGATTAAGGTGAATAATCAAAAGTGGGTATGGATTCATACGTCGATGAAAGTCTGTCATTGAGTTATAATAACATAGGTCAAACCCTAGGATTCCCTATGTATAATTGTTTAATAATTATGTATTTATGTTTTAAACCTTTTAAGAAAATGAATGAGGCTTTGTGAAACCTCACTCCTTTTCTATATTTCTTTTTATATACAATCATGGTTCGAGTTGATGTGGCCATTCCATGGGATTCAAAAGACTTTCTGTGACGACCACTGAAGATGTAGCTTACTCATAGACCTTAGGATATTTTGGGAGGTATAGTGTGGATATACACTACTCTGACATAGGTCATATTGTTGTATATACATGGGCAAGTAACTAGGATGAGTTCTGATGTATTTCTTTTGTTTGTATTGCCTAGATGACTATAGTTTAATAATGTACCAAAATTCGACACATACATATATAGATAACACAATGATGTTTCTTTTATGATCATGGTCCTTTATATAATATTTTTGTAATTTGTTAAATATTTACAAGAATTGAACATAGGAAAGTTTTAGTCAAATTGACATTATTACTTAACCTTTTAAACAACCGTAAATACAATTCCCTGAAATTAGTAGGTGTTACATAACAACCTTTCCTCATTACTAAAACAACTGATGACCTTTCCACTTATAAATTAATTCTGATTGAAATCTCTTGTTTAATTTGATCATGAAAATGTCAATAATTTTTTTGCAATAAACAAAACACAAACAATATTTGCAATGTGACCGTATAGATGAACATACAACAGTATATATATACATGCAAACATACATACATACATATACATATACATGTATACATACATACATATACATGTATATGTATATGTATGTATGTATGTTTGTATGTATACATACATACATATACATGTATATGTATATATATTTGTGTGTGTGTGTGTGTGTATGTATATACATATTTACACCATAGGTGTATTTTAAGATACATTGTAGTTATAGTTTGCTAACGTACTCCAACTAAAAAACAAGTGTGTGAACCGTTAGCAAACCTCACAAGCATTTATATATATATATATATATATAGGGAGCGTAACATATGAGAATGACCTTCTTAGGTGAGAATGAGAATGACTAATCTCAACCGTTAAATTAAAATGAAAGGCTTAGATTAAAATACTTAAGAATTCAAATTTAAACCTCATGTAACTATCAAGTCTTTAAAAGATTCACCAAACAAAAATCAAATATTTAAAAGATCTTAATTATCATATTACTCTTCTTCAAGATTGCCGTTAACCTATCACCATCAACACCATGACCGTTGTTGCCACCACCGTCATGATCGTCGCCGCCATCACCATCGAGTAACGATGATGGGGGCGACGGTTATGAAGGTAGTGGCGGCAGCAATTATGGTGGTGGTGGTGGCGGTGATGTGTTAACACCATGACCATTGTTGTCATCGTCGTCACTGTCGTCGATCATGGTGGTGGTGGCGATGGCAACGACAGTGATGGCAGCGACGGTCATGGTAGTGGTGGCGGTGGCGGCGGTAGTGGATGTGATGGCAGTCAAGGTGGTGGTGGCAACAGTGGTGGCTGTCGTGACGATGGTGGTGGTGGTGGCGATCATGGTGGTGATGACAATATTGAAAAATAGTGAAATGATAATTGAGATTTTAGGATGTGATAATTGAGATCTTTTAAAGATTTAATAGTTTCATGAGGTTTAAATTTGAATTCTTAAGTATTTTAATCTAGGCTTCCATTTTAATTTAATAGTTGAGATTAGTCCATTCTCATTCGCACCTAAGAAGGCCATTCTCATATGATACGCCCCTTATATACATATACATACATATACATATATACATATCTATACATATACATATACATATATACATGTATATACATATATATACATGTATATATGTATATATGTATATGTATAGATATACATATATACATATATACATGTAATATATACATATATGTGTATGTAGATATATCTATACATATACATATACATATACATATATGTATATACATATTTACACCATAGGTGTATTTTAAGATACATTGTAGTTATAGCTTGCTAATGTACTCCAACTAAAAAACATTTGCTAACATACACACACTTATTTTTAGTTGGAGTATGTTAGCAAGCTACACCATTGGTGTATTCTAAGATACATTGTAGTTATAATCTGCTAACATATTTCAACTAAAAAAATAAGTGTGTGTACGTTATATGTATGTTTGTGTGTATATATATACATATATATATATATATATATGTATGTATGTATATATATATATACACATATATGTTGGAACTAAAGACATATGAAGCATCTAGTCCCTAAAGTGTTTTGATAATAACTAAAGCTATTAAAATTTATGAAAGTCTAGCAATTCTTGTTTTGCAAGATATAAGTGTTTTGAGTTCTTAACTGTCCATAAAATAGACCGCCACATTGCTCTCAGTCTTTACTAGCTTTATACTTTTAAGTGTCTAATACCTGTTAAACAAGTCGTCCAAAGTCTTTATAGATAAGCATCCATAAAATTAAGCGTCCTTATCTGCCTTATAAAAAGCATCCAAAAATTATTTTACTATAAATGCTTTTTATAAAGGAGCTTATACGTTGTATTACTTATATATCTAACCAAAGTTATCCTATGAAAAAAAAACCTTAACATGCTTTCTCAAAAAATGAATAAGTGTTTTCAATGAATATATATGCTTTGTCTTTTTGAATGTTGCAAAGCAGGTATAGATAAGATATTTGCTCTGATACTTGGTAGAAGCTTAGAAAAGCAAGTCAATGTATCAAAAGAAGTACTCAAGTAGCTCAACAAAAAGATAAAGGTTGAAAGCACCTTACGCTTGTCAGGAAAGAGGAACATCTTTTCGATATAAACTACAACTTCTACTTGTGGCGTTAGAATCTCTCTCCTCAACTTTACGTGATATGTTACCTCGTGCATTAAATGCATTTAGAATAGGAAGAAGCTCTATCTCTCAATGGATCTTTTCCAAGCTTCTATAAGAAGTCTCAAGAGTGAAGAAGAGAAGTTGACAAATTTGACGAAGTTACAAAAATCTCTATCGCTCCTTGGACAATTTCATACTCACTCTAAAACTTTCATATTCTTTGTACACACAAAGTTATTTGTATTTGTGCTTAATCTTGTAAAAGCTCATTGTAGTGAGTTATCTTTTATAAGAACAATCTTTTTGAAAACTTGGAGAGGCTTAATGTTAAAAAATATTTGGGTAGAAGTAATTTTGGGTTAAAGTTACTTCGTTGTAGAGCCTAAAGAGGCTTAGAGAATACTTGTTTGTACAAGCAGTTTGCTTAGTGGAACACCTTTAGGTTGAATGGACTAGACATAGCTCTTAGTTAAGAATGAACCTATATAAACCTTTGTTTGTTATCTACTCTCCCTATCCTTGTATCTTTCATGTAGTTTTTGTGAACAATCTTTTACATAGTGCATACGAAAATCCTTTTTGAAAAAAAGTTTTCAAAAATATACAACACTCAATTCAACCCCTTCTTATGTGTTCTTTTGTTTATTTTGATTGGTATTAGAGCTCAACCTTTAGGGCTTGAGCATCTAATAGTGCAGGGATAGAAATGATCCTACAAGCACTATGGAAAACTAAAGACAAGCTGTCAACAGACCTCCACTCTTCAAAGGATAAAACTATGACTATTGGAAACAAAAAATGATTGCATTCTTTGATGCATATCATATTGACATATGAGACATAGTAGAAAAGGGAAACTATATCCTATTGATGATAAAGGAAAAAAGCTCCCTAAATCAAGATGGACAGAAGATCACAAAACTAGGTATCTTCTAAACTCAAAGGCTAGGAACTTTATCATGTGTGCTTTTTCTGAAACAAAATATGAAAAAGTTTATAGTCTTAAGTTTGCTAAATAGATGTGGGACACTTTAACTTTATCCTATAAGGGTACCTCACAAATTAAAGATTCTAGAATAAGTAGACTTGTGCAAAAATACAGTTATTTAAGATGAAACCTGATGAAACCATCAAACAAATGTTTGGATGGTTTCTAACCATCATAAACAATCTGAGGTCTCTAGGTAGAACTTATGATAACCAAGATCACATTAACAAAATTCTTCACAGTTTGCCTAAATAGTGTAGACCATAAGTTATAGCCTTACACACTGCCAAAGATTTGAAGACTCTTCCCTTGGAAGAACTTTTAGGAACTATGAGAATCCACGAGCTGGGGCTTATGGATGATGAAAACATAAAGAAAGGCAAGTCCATTGCCTTGAAAGTTCAGAAGGTGAAGATGAAAACACCTAGAGCAAAACTATCCAAAGCCTTTGCTACCAAATAAACTTTAGAAGAGCAGTCTGAAGATGAAAACTCAGGATAAGATCTCTTTCATCTTAAGAAAGATCCACCCCATGTGGAAAAAGAAAAGAGGATTTAGATGAATGAACTACCAAAAAAAGGTCTCGCACCAAAGACAAGAGTCCAGTCATATGCTACAAGTGCAAAAAGCCTAAACTTTTTAAGTTTAGATGTCCAAACCTGGAAAAGAAGAAGAAGTTCTTCTTCAAGAAAAAAAAAAAAAAAAGGTCTCACGGCAACATGGGAAGATCTTTATAACATTCCAAGTGCTAACGAGGGCGAGGAGCAATCACTGATGCAAAAGAGATGAGGCATGGATAAGGAGCAATTCTTAGCAGGCTTCTAACGGAAAGAACATATGAATGAATCAAATACACACTGGAATGAAAAGGATCCAGTGGCTATACAGGTATAGGATTGTATAGTTGAGGATAGCTTAAAGAAATTAATAAGTGCTACCTATACCAACAAGATGCATTTACTTTTCGATAACGTATCACATAAAAACTCCACAGTTAAGTGTGCTTGACTTGGAGTAATTTTGGGATGGGTGACCTCTTGAAAAGTTTCCTAGGAAGTGTGTGAGTAAGGACAAAGCACGCTGAAAAATCTCGTGTTAGTTTATGGGGACAATCATCAATCCTAAAATCGGCCAGGAGTTACAAAGTGGTATTAAAGTAGGGCCTTTCCCAGTATAGTATGGTTTGAAAATGAACCAAGCAGAAGTTGGTGGGCATGTAACGTCCTAGATGTTGACAAGGGCAAGGAGTGATCATCGATGAAAAAGAGATGAAGCAAGGATAAGGAGCAGCTCTAGTAGACTTCTAGCGGAAGGGACAAATAAATGAATCATATACACATCGGAATGAGAGGGATCCAATGGATGTGCAGGTATGGGATTGTACAATTGAGGATTGCTTAAAGGAATTAATAAGTATACCAACAAGATGCATCTACTTTTCGGTAGCCTATCACTTAAGAACTTCACAGTTAAGTGTGCTTGACTTGGAGCAATTCTGGGATGAGTGACCTCTTAGGACGCTTCCTAAGAAGCATGTGAGTAAAGACAAAACACTCTGAAAAGTCTCATATTGATTTGTGGGAACAATCATCAATCCTAAAAGCAACCAGGGATTACAATCTTGATCTATCTTCTTCTAAAAAAGAAAGAGAGGACGAGGCCAACATATGCTTGATGGCAGACACAACCTAAGAATCTGATCAAGAGGACAATGAGGTAAATCTTGAAAACTTATTTGAGCTTCAAGAATCTTATCATTACCTGCTTTCAAACTCATTCATTCTCTCTACTGGGTACAAAGATTTGAAAAAGAAATTTTCAAAATTATCAAAAAAGTTTGAGATTTTAAAGAAAGAAAAAGAAGTACTCAATATAGAAAATGAAAAGTTAAAGGTTGAAAAGGCCAAAGACTTCTTTGAAGTCAAACCTCCAAATGAAATAGTGGAACTTCAAAAAGAAATTGATAACTTGAGAGAAAGTATGCCTCAATTTGTTCGCAAAACTGAAAATCTAGACAAAGTTTTAAAAAACAAAAGAAATCCACGTGACAAATCTTGCATTGGCTTTGATGGGAAGAAAATAGTAAATGATAATACTTTAAGTTCTTCTTATTGCCAATAGTGTGGAAAAGTTGGACACATATCGTTCAAGTGTGTTCACAAGTTGCAACAGAAGGCGTCCAAGGCTTTCAAAGCTAACAAGAAAGGACCTAAGTCCACAAGAAAGACACCCCAATCTACCTGGACAATGCTTGCTCACAACACATGACAAGAGAAAGGTTTATATTCCAAGACTTTAAACCAAGGACTAGTGGGTGGGTCACTTTTAAAGGTAATTAGAAAGGTAAGTTAGCAGGAATAGGTAAAATTGGTAAGCATCCCTTCCCTTCTATTGATAATGTCTTGCTTGTTAAAGGATTAAAACATAATTTGTTGAGTATAAGTCAATTATGTGATAATGGGTATACTGTTTCCTTTAACAAAGGTGAGTGTATAGTCAAGAACACTAATGGTACAATGCTATTTTCTACTAAGAGGCAAAACAACCTTTATAAAATAAACCTCAGTGATGTTTCAAATCAAAAGGTAACATGCCTAGTATCTATGAAAGAAGATCATTGGATGACACAAGAAACTTGGTCAAGCAAGTTTAAGGTTAATCTTAAAACTAAGCATAACCTCGTGAGAGGAGTTCCAAGTCTTGTGTTCAAATCTAACCTTCCTGGTGATGCTTGTCAAAAAAGGAAACAAGTTAAAAACTCTTTCGATTTTAGAAATATTGTTTCTATTTCTAGACCTCTTGAGCTGTTACATCTTGATTTGATTGGTCCAACTCAAACTATCTCTGTCAATGGAAAACACTATGGACTAGTAATTGTGTACGACTATATGCATGGACATGGGTTATGCTCCTTGCCCACAAGGATGAGTCTTTTAAGGTGTTTTCTATATTCTATAAAAGAGTTCAAAATGAAAAAGGGGTGTGCAGAACTTCAACTAGTAGTGATCATGGAGGAGAATTCGAAACAAAAGTTTTCAAAAGTTCTGTAAGGAGAATGATATTCTTCATAATTTTTATGCTTCTATAACACCTCAACAAAATAGGGTTGTTGAGAGAAAGAATAGGTCATTGCAAGAAATGGCTAAAACCATGTTGAATGATAATTCGACTCCTAAACACTTTTGGGCTAAAGCTATGAACACTTTCTATTATTTACAAAATAGAATATATATTAGACTTATTCTCAAAAAGACTCCTTATAAATTGTGGAAGGTAGAAAACCTAACATATCATATTTTCATCCTTTTGGATGTCAATGTTTCATTCTCAATACTAAGGACAATCTAGGAAAGTTTGATCCTAAGTGTGATAATGGAATGCTATTAGAATATTCTAAAACTTTTAAGGCCTATAGAGTTTATAATTCTAGAACCTTAATTGTGGAAAAATTCATCCATGTAAGATTTAATGACAACAAGCCTAAAAAAGAAATGTCAGAGCTAGATAAATCTTTTGCAAATTTAAATTTGGAAAACAATAGAGAAGGAGCGTACAAAGAATCTATGCACGATCCCCCAAAGGATTACTAGCGAGAACAAATTGGACGCAGTTGGCAAATTAAGACCTATCATCCAAAAGATCAAATCATAAGGAATCCTCACAACAAAGTAAGAACTAGATCAATATTCAAGGAACAGGTGCATGTAGCTTTGCTTTTAGAAATAGAACCAAAAATTGTAGATGAAGCTTTGCGAAACAAAACCTAGATTAAAGCCATGCAAGAAGAACTAGATCAGTTTCAAAGGAATGATGTTTAGTAGATAGTTCCTTTGCCTGAAGACCAGTCTGTCATAGGAAATAGATAGGTTTGTAGAAACAAGTTGGATGAAGAGGTAAAGTTGTGAGATACAAAGCAAGGTTAGTAGATCAAGGTTACTCACAACAAGAAGGTATAGATTTCATTGAAACTTTTGCTCCTATAGTTAGATTAGAAGCCATTCACATTTTGCTTTCATTTGTAACTCACTATGTTGTGAGACTTCATCAAATGGATGCAAAAAGTGCTTTTCTAAATGGTATAATAATAGAAGAAGTCTATGTGAAACAACATCTTAGTTTAGAGAATGATTGATTTCTTTAACATGTTTTCAAATTGAAAAAGAGCTTTATATGGTTTAAAACAAGCACCTTGTGCTTGGTATGAAAGATTAAGGTCTTTTTTTATGGAAAATGGTTTTTCAAGAGAATAAGTGAATAATGCTCTTTTTCACAAAGACATAGATTTACATTTTATTATTGTACAAATCTATGTGGACGATATCTTTTTTGGCACTACTAATGACTTTCTATGCAAGGATTTCCTTGAGATAATATAGAAGGAATTTGAAATAAGCATGATGGGAACACTAAAATTCTTCCTAAGACTATAGATCAAATAGACTTCAAATGGCATATACATACACCAAACGAAGTATGCAAAGGAATTGCTCACGAAGTTCAAATTGGATGATTGCAAAATCATGAGCACTCCTATGCATCCAACATTAGTTCTTTGTGTGGACAATATAGATAAATAGGTAGACCAAATAGTCTACAGAAGTATGATTAGATCCTTTTTATACCTAACAGCATCCAGACTTGATATCATCTTTAGTGTATGCTTATGTTCAAACTTTCAGTCTAATCCTAGAGAAACTCATTTAACTACTGTTAAAAGAATTTTTAGATATTTGAAAGGTACCACTAATCTGGGTTTGTGCTTTAAGAAATCTGATAAGTATAGGTTAGTTGGATATTGTGATATTAACTATGCTAAAGATAGAATAGAAAGGAAGAACACTAATTGAGGATATCATTTCATTGGAGCCAACTTAGTCTCTAGGACAAGCATAAGACAAAGAACCATTGCCCTATCCACAGTAGAAGTTGAATACATATCTGCAACATCATGTTGTTCTCAACTTCTATAGATCAAGCATTAGTTGGAAGATTACAACATCTATGAAAGTAAAATTCCTTTTCTCTATGATAACATTGTTGCCATCAATCTCTCTAAGAATACTACACTACATTCTAGAACTAAACACATAGAGATTAAACATCACTTTATGAGAGATTATGTTCAGAAAAGGATAATTGATATTCAATTTAATAATATTGAAAATCAACTCGTAGATATCTTTACAAAACTCTTTCCTAAATATAAACTTGTTCATGTCCAAGAGAAACTTTGTATGAAATTTATAAAATAATGATTGTTTAAGCTTTTGTGGATAGCTTCCAATCATGACTTAGAGTCCAATGCATAAATATCCAATGTATGTCTTATAGAATCCATGTTTGTAACAATATCATGCATCCATTTCATACGCATTTAAGAAAGTAAGTTTTACTACAAAATGTAATTGTTTCAATGACTTGATTTAAATGTCTTTTTAATGTCTTGTTGAGTCATGTCACAATCAATGCTGCACGATTCGCTAGTTTCGGGTAGCACATTTTGTCAAAGGAAAACAAAAAAGGCATTTTTCTTTTTCCAAAACCTTTTGCCTTCTAAAACCACTCACTTTCCCTCCCTTTTTAAACCCTTTACCAAAGCGAAGTAAACACTTTTCAACTTTCAAGCTCCCAAACACTCTATTCTCTTACCCACTCAAAAAGAAAACCTAACTCTCTCGTACCCTAATCCTTAAACCTTCTCTCACAAATGGCAAACCAAGATAACGTTCCTGCAACCTTTAGAGTGGATAGTGAAGGACCGGGTTCTCTAATGGTTTTGATCGTGCATCATTTCAATATCACTATGCTTGAGAACATGGGCATTTCAGTAAAAGAGAATCTCAAGCTCTACGAGGTTCTCAATTTCTTCAACTGCAACAAAGTTATTTATCTAGCACTATTAAGAGAATTTCGAAGAAATGTTGTAATTAAAAAGTTTAGCATCACTGGTATGATTTTAAGGATATAGGTAACTATTGAATTGAAAATTGTGGCAACTACTTCTTGGTGTCTGTGTGAAGGAAAATAGGCATAGAGGTTTTGAGAAAAGGCTTATGGTGATGATACCATAAAGGACACCTTACTAAAGGAAAAAGCTGAAGGAAAGGTCAAGCTGACCATGCTGCTCGACGTTGTAAGAGTTTACTAACAAATGTTGAACAAGGTCATTCTTCACAAAGGTGGCTCAAAGGGAAGTATCTTTGTTTCTCATAAATTTGCCTTCTTCTATATGCTCACTGGGCAAAAGTTTAATCTACCTGCTTTGGTGCTATCTTTTATGATCAAGGAAATGAGTGGACGGAAAGCATATGTCATTCACTCTACTTTTTTAACCATAATCATCCAGGACTACAAAGTTTTTGACAAGTTTTATCAACTTCCAGTTAACAAACAGCAAGAATGCTCTTCCAAAAGACGTTTTAGATAAGTTTTGCTTGGAAGAAATAACATAGTTCAGAAGCATTTGGGTTTCATTTTAAAGAATCTAGTTGCAAATGAAGAACTAGACGAAGTGGTCAAGAATGAAGAAAAAGAGATAGTTATTACCACATAGCCCATCGTAGTGTCCATACAAGCAACGACAATGCCTGAATTGTCCAATGTCAGGATGACAATAGCTAAGACTGTTGTTATTGCCTCCAAGGTTGCTGAATCAAAATAAGCAACTTAACAAGAGTTTTATGTTGCAAAAAAGAGAATCTGATGATGATGAGTACCTATATAGAAGAGATAAGTTGTTGAAGAAGTCTCTTAACTATAACAATGCATTCCCTTTCCTTCTCACACCACCAAGAAAAGAAAACAACACATCAAAACCATCCACATAAAAACAAAGAAATAAAAATAGAACCCTGTATTTGAACCCTTCCTTAATCTCATTATTGAACCACATTCTTCCCCATCCAAACACTAATCGGTGAACCAACCACATCTGAACCATCCATATCCCAACCTCAACCATATATCCTCCCTAAAAGACAATTTCTTCAACCTAATGCTAGCAAAATTTCATATCCCTGAGAAACATTTACTTAGATCAAGCTAGATCAAGCCTAAACTAATCCTAGCACCAAAAGACTATGCTTTTGATCTCTCTAATTCAGGTGTCAACTTGGATGCTAGTTTAGCTTTTGAAGGATGATTAGAGTCTTAGGCCGCAGTTAAATGGAGATAGCCCTTATTGTTAGTAAAGTAACGTGTTGATGGCAGTCTCATCATTATCCGTCCAAAGATTCCACCTCATAAGTATGGTTTCCATCCTTCCACTCTACCTACAAATTCACACCTAGAGTATTATGAACCTCCAACCAACCGCCCACGGCCACTAAGCGAAAAGTCCAATGAACACAATCCTTTATGTGTTTCACTGCCTCTAAACTAGTTTCCACCAGGAAAATGTATCCTCAACTTGATCAAAGATACCTGCTATAGAAGATACATTCCTAGTGTTGAACAACATAGGATCCTCAACATGATCCTAATGAAGCTGCTCATGTCCTAAGATTTTATTCTGTTGATTTGAAGTTTCAGCCACTACAACTAGAAGAACTCAATTACATCTTTGCACACCATGACGAAGCTCTTTGTCATATGTTGAATGGTGAGTTTTTTGTGCAACCAAAAACTTTTGCACCTCCTACAATGGTCATCACTGTATCTACAGAAATAGTAGTTCAACCAGACAGGATTTATTCAAGATTGTCTATGTTGGACTTAAACAAGACGAAAGTAGCGAGGAAGAAGATTCATAAGGTGATGCCTGTGCTTACTTAACCTGAATTCAGGGAGCATGTAGACTTCAATCTTGCATTTGTTACAAATGCAAAGAATATTCATCCAATTAACCAAGATACTACGAGTAACTTTTGGGAAAGGCACCTTTGGAACTGTGAGCAAACCATGTCCAAAAGTAAAGTTAACCTTGATAAGCATCTTAATATACATATTGTTCTTGGTACCTTTTGTCAACGTCCAATGTAGGTTGTCCACTTTGATTATTCCTACATTGTACCAATAACACCTTTTTCTTACAAAGATTGGACAGTATTTGGAAAGGAAATTGGACTATTACATCTCACCTTGCATAATGTTGTATCTTTATCTATTGATTAGTGTCCTTTTCTTATATATAAATTCTTTCAAGTCTCTTTGGTACCTTTACCATGGCAATTTAAGCTTACAGAGCCTGTCTTATGTTTACCCATACCACCTCCACCTCCACCAAAACTAGACTAAGAAACAACCCTTCAACTGTCACCATCTCCACAATAGTAGGCTGAACCTCAACCTTCTTCATTAGCGACTATTCTTGTAGTTGCACTTGACCCCTATGTCAAGGCTTACTTGGATGAAGAATTGAACAAAAAGTTTAACAAACTTGAAGACATGCTGAAACTCTTTTTGGCCAGCTAAAGGCAACCTCCACCTCCATCCCCCCAACCTTGAACCCATTTGTCTCTTTTGTTTTACTTTGAACAATTTGACAATGATGGTTTTTAATTCCTACCTTTAGGTTTGATGACAAAAAGGGGAATATGTTTGGTTTAAAATTCTGCATCATTCATATACATACTCATATGCTTCTAGTTTAATTTTTACGTTGTTTATGCTCTGATTCTTTCTAAGCATTGATAAATATTGATGTCTCTTTGCCTTTTGCTCTAATATATCTTAGTTTATGCTTTATTGGTTGATCATTAATGCTCTGATATTTACATAAAGTTATGTCTTGTTAAGCTTTGTTATTGTAAGGATCCAGTTTGTTGGGATTAAAACTCTGCTAATAATCATTTGCGATTGGAAAAATAAAACATTATTTACTTTAAGTTGATAAAAACTTAGGTAAATTTTTCACATTTCATATAAACTTGAATTTAAATTTCGCGAATAAAGGATTTGTAGCATAATCATTTTGTAAAATAAAAACAAAGGTAAACAAAGAGGAAGGCCATACGGCATGGTAGTGTTTGCAAGTACCTAATAAGTAGTTTAGAAATATACTTTAGCCTCAATAGGCTGGTAATTATAAAACTTCTCATATGGATAAGTGATGTATAAAACGTAAATCTTTTGCTTCACAATGTACCTAATAGATAGTACATATAAAACCGAATTTAGGGAAAGGGGTAGGATGATTATACAACTTCCTAGAATGAAATATTCATCACATGTATTTAAAACAGTAAAATAACAATTCTAAGTTTGCAGAAATAAGTAATTACCCCTCTTACACAAATTCAATCCTCCAATTAAAGTCCAAGTCCTAACCCAACAAACTAACACATCACCCACAATCTAAGAACACCGCTAATATCATCTCACACTATCTGAATTATTACTTCTACCATGGACCTTGCTAGTGAGGATGAATACCACCTAGACTCATGTATTCACCAAGGTCACTCTAGTCAACTCCCACTTGAGCCATAAACATAGCAGTGTCCTCAACTAATCAACCCTTTTCATTTACAACATCGAATGATGCAAGTCTTATCTCATAGGAATGACTATCCTAGGGTTACAATTACCGAGAGCTTCATGCCAAAGGGCCACTATACCACTAGAGAGGTTGTTGTGATTATTCTTGCCTACTTGCTTCCTATGCTTAGCTTTGGTATCAAACCTGGTCAATGATCCTGCCTCTAAGAGTACTCTGAGGGTGACTACATCCTTCCATCTATTGCTTGATGACGAGTAGGGCCACAGAAAAGAAACAAAACAAATGCAAGTGGGTAAGATGACAAATGGAGACAACATAGACAATTGGTATATGAGCTTAAGGGTATGCCACCCATTAGCATGGACCCACATAGATATACATTCAATTATATTAACTCAAGGGTATGCCACCTTATTGGTAGTAACCCACTCACAAATGCACATTCTTTATAACAAGAAAAAAATAAGCAGCACTTCAATCATTCTATCACCTTCGTCATAAATAAATATATTCACTTGCTAGCTCAACACAAGCTCATAATAAGCCATCCATCATACTTCACAACATATAATTCATATCATACACATAGTCCATAGCATGTATAATCATCACAATCATATATTCACCACAAAGTCACATTACATAATAACACATTATAGGCATATTCACATAATACATAAGCCTTATAAATAAGGCAATCAATGCATGCTATACATGTCCCTTACTCAATCATCTCTACTCTTTCATTAATGCTTATGATGCATGCAGGTACCCATCCATCTTAATCTGGCACCATCCACCCTGTACCAAGCATTTTACATTTTGTACGAAACATTTCCACCCTATGGGTGTTTGTCAACTCGCCTCATTAAGAGGTCAATAACCATCCCCATTCAAGGAAAACAACCTTCCCTATTTAGGGAAACAAGCCTCCTTATTTAAGGAAAACAACCTTCCCTATTAAGGGAAAACCACCTAAGTACGAGGCATTTTACCCTTTTAAGCTTACCAGTCCATATTGGACCATTCAAAATTTTGATAATGTTATGATGCATAGTGAATGTTATTAAGTCTTTCCTTCTTATTAAGGCCAAGATGAGAGGAGCAGAGATAGATTTATAGAGAAAAGCCTATAACTTTCCCAATTTTCCCTTTCCTTAACCCGAATTCCATCCTCAATTTCAAAACACATTTCAAAACCAATTTTTTTTTCAAGAACTCCTAAAAGGAGATTTATTGCAAAACTCATGCATTAGGAATATAAGGGACACCCAAAATTCGTGCACAAATCTAGGTATCAACCTTATTAGTCCTATGCTCCCAAAACAAATTACCATTTCTAAAACTTAGAAGTTTCAAGAGAAATTATCAAGATAGGCTTTTCAAACAAAATGGTTGGGTGAGGAAAGCATTCAAATACAACTCATCTCATAAAATATATCATCATGAAAAGGGCTTTCTCGTACAACTCATCGAGAGGATTCTCAACAACAGCAACATAGCCAAAAATTGGCACTTATCATATTCAAGGACCCTTCTAGTCCACAACTCAGAAAACATCTCCCTCATCTTCCTAAGGTGTTTCTCATCATCATTTTCATTTTTATGTCGTTGGATGAAACCAATCAAGCCACACACAAACCCATGTCTTTCATAAACTACCACCATAAGGAAAGAAACTACAGCATCATCATATACTCATATATCATCATCAACAACTCATCATCACCCATACTCATGTTGTAGTATCACATTCATCATGTCCTACACTCAAGCATATACATGTATACATCATAACTTCTCAGTAATGCCATACAACACGCACCTCCCTTATTGGAGTGCAAACAAAACAAGTCAAACAATACCATCATTTAAGCTCATACATTTTTAGCAAGGTCATCCTTATCATTACAACACAACAAGCATCACTAAACGGTTCAATTACACCTACAACAAATAAAAGTCGCATATAGGCTGCCTAGCAAGGAACCCATAAATACAAGTAACATCAGGAAATGTCTACCACTTTCTCAAACCTCTAAGTGAGGTGACCTTGCTCTTACTCGAGAGCTAACACATGAGGATTAAGGCCTGCCAACTAGTTTTGGCTAACTCCTTTCACATCATCATCACTTTTACAACAACTTAAGCTTCATGCAAAATGAGATCACATGAATCTCTTTACAACTCATTCACTTGTCCTAAACTCATACATGGACACAAACTTGAGGAAGGTTATCTCCATCCACCTTTAAGGAGTAAGCAGTTAGGGAAATGATTCCTGTAACATTTCTTTAATTTTAAATATAATTCATATTAATTTAATTATTAAGTTAAGTTGATGAAAATGTGAGTAATTTCTTTTGGATTTTATAATAGAAAAATTCTAAATTTAACAGAATTTGGAAATAAAATTGAAATGATAAAAACTACTTATGTATACATACATACATACATACATATATATATATACATATAAAATTGTATATCATGATTTGAGTAATACATAACAGTCAAAAAGAAAGTAAAAGTACATCAAAAAACATATACTACCTAACCTAATATATACATAAAAAGATCCTATACGGAGTAGTATTTATCTATCCCATCCTTCAAGGAAAAATAATATAAACTAGGTCTACAAATCTGGAGGAGTATCCTCTAACTCGTCCTCAACTTCATCAGGCATTGCTGTCATCTTCAATAATTGCGATCAATCATACAGGGAAGAAAAACAATGGAGTGAGGTAATTTGTTCTAAAATCACTTTCACATGTATGGTAGGAATTAAAACACTATTAACAAAGGGAGCCTAGAGTTTATTCTAAGTTATACTACATTACCCTTGATTTGGTATGGATACATACTTCCTATTAATGGGTAAAAGTTCTCAACAAAACCTAAGAACTGACTGGGAGTACATATACCTCATCAACATCATCACATGGTACAGTCCTCATCATCAATGAGGAACAAATATTAGTAGGACATCCATTTATAGAGATACAGTCTCAAACCATTCCCGAATGCTGAGCAATTGTTAGGGTTATCGAGCTTGGTCTGGTGAATATTTCAGTTCACAGGCACTACCCTGGCCATTGAGACTTTCACCACTTGATATCTACTCTCAAGACCTCCTTAAATGGGTTCCTTGCCTTTTATTTCTCAATGTAACAAAGTATAACTTCCCTAACAAGGTGTCATGCCACTGCATGTCCCTTACTTTACATTACTCACTAATTTACTAATTTCTAAAGGTTCATTCAAGTCTCAAAAATTTGAGTACCAGTACAATTTCTACTAATATCTCTATCTTATATTACAAAGATTTGATCCACACAAATAATTCACATAATTCGTAATTCATATTAAAACACATAATCAATAATTCAATAAAAATAAAGACATAAAATCAAAATAAAGACGATAATTAAGAAATAAATCATAGAATGGTCAAAAATTTTCATAAAAATAATTTTTAAGCCTAGAAAAATTATTAGAATTTTATTATGAATTTTAGAAAATTTTTGAAATTTAGTGTTTTTAAGTAAAATATGTCAACAGGCATTTATAGAACACAATTAGAAGCACTAAATAAGTTTTAAAATTCATGAAGTTTTTACAAATGGTCTAATAGTGTGTCTAGACCTTACCTGAATGATAAGAACTTAAACTAAAATTTCTACAATAGTTTTCTAAAAATAAATTCATAAATAGCTCATAAAATAATTTTTATGCTTAGTTTTATATTATGAGATTTATAATTTATTTCTTCTACTATTTTTACTAAACTAATTGAGTATTACTAAAATTTGGCTATATAACAATTTAATTATCTATTATAACAGTTAAAAATATTTTATTTAAATTTTGGACAATATAACAACTTAGTAATTCTACTATAGTTGTTTGAATTTGAGCAGCATAACTACTTAATAAATGTATTTTAATTGAGCAGTATAATAACTTAGTAAAAGTTTTCAAGTTAACACATAAAACCACAACACATCAATTTGCAGTCATTAGAATATCATAAACCGATATATATATATATATATATATATATATATATATATATATATATATATATATATATGTGTGTGTGTGTGTGTGTGTGTGTGTGTGTGTGTGTGTGTATGTGTGTGTGTGTGTGTGTGTGTGTAAATGTAATTAATAAAAAAAATTAACCCGGAACGATAAGTTGTCAGGAGTGATGTGCTCTTAATTGACTCAACTCGTTTACTACTAGTAGACTATCTCACTACCCTCTTACCTTAGGTGTGATAAAATTGTTGTTCGTTGTTTGTCGCGCACCCATGTACTTCACCCCTACACAACACCCAATCTTGTGATTGATGTCGTTTCTTCATCGGTGGCCCGATAGATGATCAGGACCTGTCAAATTGAAGAGTGCAATGAGTACTACACAAATTTTGGGTTGCGTGAGGGATCAAACAGCCGCGAACCCCACATACAAACCCCAAACATAGGCCCATGAAAAAGCAACAACAGAAAAATGGAGTTGATTTGAAAAAGTGCTCTAATCATTGTGATTAAGAGACTATAAGGAATAAAATTACAGGTTCGTTTTAGTCTTACGACATCATACGAAACAAGAGGAAGCAAGACAAAAAGAAAAGAGAAGATTGAGAGAGATTGAGGACTTACTACAAAGATACGAAACTGTAGGCTCGCTTACGGGCTCGAGTAGACGACTTTGCACCAAGCAAAATTCGAGTTTGAGCTTGAAATACTCAGGCTTGAAGCATGCACGCAAGGATGGGGCACGGGTTGAGTTTGGATTGCTCACGGTTGTCACAGTTTGGAGCAGCAAGGCCATAGTTGCCTTTGCTATGCTAAACAAGGCAGAAAGAAATAAAGCCAAGGATGGCTTAGTGTTGGTTCACAAGTTGGAATGGAGATGTCGAGATGAAGGAGACATCGAGTTGGGGAGTGGGTCCCGGTGGCTTTTTGAAAAAAGAAGAAATGAGAATTGGGGTTGCTGATGTGTTGTAGTGCCGTGGAGGGGAGGGAGGCTGCTGAACGTATTAGCTAAGTTGAATGGGGGGGCTTCATGTGCAGTTTAACAAAATAAAGGAAGAGAATTAGAAGGGAAGTAGTTGACGAGTAGAAGAGGAAGTAGGGGAGGGCCGTCATGTTTGAGAAGTAGAAGGTGGCTTGTGTGCTGGAGAAGTTGAGGTGGATTCAACTTGCGAAAGAAGTTGGACGTAGGAGGTGGCAGTGCTAGATGAATCTTACAGGAGTGGAGAAATCTGCAACGTGTATTAAGAAATGAGGGTTGCCACGGTTCTAAAATGGAGATATAAGATGGTATAATGTGTTTAATAACAATGATCAAATAAAATATATACATATAGGTGTAACTAGAAAAATAGGAGGGACTCAATTGTAGACATAGAATTGGTCACAAACACTAACAAGATAATTTAGGATGCAAGGCTATCAAGGAAAAAGATTAGGAGTAGCTATAGTAATTGATTTTGAGAAATTGGGTCTATAGGACAAGCTATAGGGATTGCTATATAGCAACAATCTATGCTTTAGAAATTTATTTGGATGATTTGTGAGAACTAAAATTAATTCTAGGATTATTGAGATCGAACAATAATCTCAATATAACTATTTGATAATTTTGGAAGAGTTTATAAAATATAGCTGGATGTTATGTGACCAACCACTTTGGATCTAAATAAGCTCTAAAGTGTTCAATCCTTCTCGTAACTAATTAGTGATTTGTTTCATTAACAATAGTTATAAGCTAACCTATCTAAGCTACATGGATGTGCATGAATAGAATAAAAAATATTTATAATAAATTTATTTTAATAAAACTCATTGAAACTTATGTTTATAATTAAAACACTCGTATTATAAAATCGTATCTTAGGAAGCTCTTATAGCAATTATCTTGGTAATATAGAAGGATTTATTAAAAGGAATTCTCACATTTAAAACTCATAATTTAAAATACTATATCAATACACACACACACATAATTTAAGAATGTAAAGCTTCAAATATAATACTTCAAAATTTACATATTTCATTAAATCCTTCGTAACATAAGTTCCTATAATAACCATAATTGATATGATGATACTTTAAATTTAATAAAACATTTCATAATTAATTAGTATTTCTTCAAAATGTCTAGCCACATATTTACATATAAAACTCGACATTTAATTAGCTTAACCCAAAGTAATGTAATATAGTTCTCAAAACGCAACATTTTTCTAACAAATATAATTTATGAAGAAGGCTGTTTTCTCCCAAAATATAATAATTAAGGATCCCTCATATAACTTATATTTGCAAAACGTGCATTTAAATATGCATGAGCATGCACCTTCACAAGCTCGTACTACTGCAAGCTCCTATGGCATCAATACTTGCTCTTAATCAAGGTACAAGATACTTAGCTGAGTTTTTTTCTAGGGTTAAAGCTCGAAATGTTACAGTTATCGCTTTGAAATTATGAATAAGTTCATAATCTCAAGGGGAGCATTGTGCTTGATCAAAGGAAATGTATTTGATCTAATACATATTTGCTTTGATAATCTTTTTAATATGATTGTTTTGTTCTGATCAAAATTTTAATAGTGTTTGTCATCGTCAAAAAGAGAGAGATTGTTGGAATTAAAGATATATGAAGCGTCTAGTCCCTAAAATGTTTTGATGATAACAACTGCTATTAAAATTTATAAAAGTCTAATAATTTTTATTTTGCAGGATATAAGTGTTTTGAGATCTTAAGCGTCTATAAAATACACCAATATATTGCTTTCAATCTTTACTAGCTTTATACCTTAGAGTGTCCAACACCTGCTAAACAAGCCATCCAAGGTCTTTATAAATAAGCGTCCATAAAATTGAAGTGTCCTGATCTTCCTTACAAAAAGAGTCTAAAAATTGTTTTACTATAAATGTTTTATAAAGGACCTTCTACTTTGTATTGCTTATATATCTGGACAAAGTTATACTATGAAAAAGAAACCTTAGCAAAATCTCTATCATTCCTTAGACGATCTTATACTCTCTCTAAAACTTCACATTCTCTGTAACACAAAGTTATTTGTATATGTGCTTAATATTGTAAAACTCACTATCATGAGTTATCTTTTAAAACAAACAATATTTGTGAGTTTGGATAGGCTTAGTGTGAAGAATACTTGGATAGAAGCAATTTTGGGTTAAGGTTACTTAGTTGTGGAGCCTAAAAGGGCTTAGAGAATACTTGTTTTGTACTGTCCTTTTATCTTTCACGTTACTTTTGTAGATGATCTTTTACGTAGTGCATACAAATCGTTGTTTGAAAACAAATCTCTGGTCGAAGCAATTTATATTACACACACTACACACATAGTACATGTACAGACACACACAATATATACTATACATATATATGTAATATGTATATACACCCACTATATGAACCGACGACTAGTGTGGCCACACCACGGACGAGAGAGAGAGATCGATATGAGAGAGAGAGAGGAGAGAGAGAGAGGAGAGAAGAGAGAGAGAGAGAGAAGGAGAGAGAGAGAGAGAGAGGCATATCTAGTGAAAAAACTTTTTTTGAGAGATGAAAAAAGTAAATCTAAGTCGTATAATCATATATGAATGGATAAGATTAAAAGTTTTTTTTTAAATCACATGATCATTTAAAAAGTTATGTCACCTTTTAAAAAACTGACATAGTAAAAAAATTTTTTTGTAGTATTTAACTTATTATGATTTTAAAATTATTTATTCATATTTATATACTTATTTTTGAACTACATATGATATGTAAGAAAATAATTAAAACTTTTGCAACGTTCTTTAGTTTTAAATTTAATAAATTAGACTACAAATGTTTTTCGAAAATATAAACGTCAAATTAATTTCTTATGTTTTTAAAAACCTCAAAATTTTAAGCAAACAAAAATATAACTTTATTCTAATAAATATAGTGTTATCGCAAAACTTATAAAACAATATAAATATTCTTATTAATAATTTAATGCTAGTCAAGTCTTCTATATATTTTATAGAAGTAGAGTCTTATATTTAGGTTACAAAATTGAGTTAACGTAAAAGTAGATTTTGCATTTTATAATATAATAATAAAGATCATAAAAAAATAAAAGATTTAATGGGTCTTTGTCACGAAGATAATTTAGATTCCACAAGAAGCAACCTTCTGGGCCACAGAATTGGAAAACAAGTACAGATGGGAATAATATCACGTCAATTGATAAAGAAAGAAAAGCTGACGCAAAAGTAGGCGACGGAGAGGACGACGAGACAAGAAATTCTGAAATTATACTCTAATTAGTATTTAGCTTGAAAATTATACTCCGCATACAAAATAAATATTTATTTTTATATAATTAGAATTTATAATACATAAATAATTTTAATATATAAATAATATTATAATTAAATTTATAATAAATAAATATTGTGATCATATAAATTATATTTTAAATTTATCATAAATAAGTTTAAGAGAGGATCAACTACAATCGTATAACTTAAACTAACTATTATATCATTCATAATAGTTGTGAGTGAAAAAACTTGTGTATCTTATCCCATACCTTCTAGGAGTGCCTACAACCAAGAACACGAGGCAAATAGACTCCGATAGAGAGGATAATAACCACGTGAATAACATTTGATCCTATACTAGCCATCTTTGATATTCTTCTATAACATTGTCAAGATTCCGATCCATCTCTGTAGCATACTTCATCAGAATTATTGGATTCACAACAAAACGATGCAATTTGTGAACTGTAATGACGCCTTCAACTTGCTGACTCCATAGAAGAAAGTTTTTACCATCTAATTTGATAGAAAGAGAGGGCGTAAAAGTTACCGATGCTGATGAAGATGCCGGAAAAACCAAACATTGGTGACGATGGATTATGAATATGTAATGATTCTATCATTGGGAACACCTTTACAGGTCCCAAAAATTTTCAGCTCTAATACCATAATAGAAAACAATGCAGAGACGCAGAGAGAGAAGAGAAAGAAACTGTTTATGTTATTAGAATCACAAAAAGGTAGCTTACAAAGTACAATGAACATATTTATATGCTCTACATAGTGCTAACTGCTTAATTGAATCATAACAAACTTTTACACATCAGCTAGGCTAAACAAGCTTGTACAACTAGGCTAAACTAAATTGCTTGGACACCAAGTTAAGCTAGACAGCTTCTCCAATTCACAACTTAAAATAAAATGTGAATTTTATTGTTTCAATCATTAAATTATAATGACTTAAATATATTTTTAGTCCCTATTAAATGAGTGAGTTTTGATTTTGGTCTCTGCAAAAAATTTTCTTTGTTTTTTATCACTCTAAAATTGGAAATTACTATTTTTTATCCTACAAAATTAGCAAATTTTGGTTTTGGTCCTTGTAAAATATTTTTCTTTAATTTTATCCCTCTAAAATCTAAAATAACTATTTTTGGTCTCCTAACATTCATTTTAAGGTAAATAAATAACATTTAATTTAGGGATCTAGCAAAAAATTTTAAAGGTATCGCATGTTGACATAGTACTACAAATACTCGTGGGTGCCACACTAGGATAGGTTACTTGGCCTTTTGTTAAACATATAAGTAGTTAATGAGTATCATATAATAGTTGGGATCAAAAACAATAATTTTTGTTTTTTGAGGATTAAAATTAAAGAAAATTTTTTAGAAAGACTAAAATCAAACATCACTTATTTTATAGGGACTAAAAACATATTTATGCCAATTTTATATTATCTTCATTGTTTGTGTCAAATTTTATCAAAATTAAACAATAATAAGAAGATAATCAAATGATTCATAATATAGTATATTTTAAAAAGCATATATTATGTCAATTTTGATATACATGAAATCAAAAGAGAGACTCACTAAAAAAGTTATGACACCCACAAAAATTTGTAATTTTTAATAAATTTCAATCAATAATAGAGAATGTTATAGTGAGTGTATGACTAGCATTTCTCTACTATATATTGAGAATTTAGTTTATTTTTTTATTGCTTTCAAATATATTTCTTAAATTTAATTTGAAATCTTGATTTGATTTAACAATTAGCCCAAAAAATTTCTTTCTCAACCATTTTAAACCACTTCCCTTTTATTTTATCTTTATACTTAATTTTCTTAATTGTTTATCCTTTCGATCTACCATTTTCATCTTTGTTTCAAAATTGAATTTGAACAATTTTTTTAAAAAAGTTATCAATAATTAAAAAAATTTTACTATCACAATATAAATTATTAGGGAAATATCAAATTATACCTGTGTAACTTACATCATTTAATAACTTTTATTTGGATAGTTTTATCTCAAAATCTACCATTAAATTGAAAGTTTCTTTACATAGATCATGTCTACAAAATTTTATATTAATCCAAAGTCATTTAATGCCTCATCATATATATCAAAATTGACATAATATATGCTTTTTAAAATACACTATATTACGAATCATTTGATTATCTTCGTATTATTGTTCAATTTTGATAAAATTTGACACAAACAATGAAGATAATATAAAATGAGGCATTAAATGACTTTGGATTAATATAAAATTTTGTAGACATGATCTATGCAAAGAAACTTTCAATTTAATGGTAGATTTTGAGATAAAATTATCCAAATAAAAGTTATTAAATGATGTAAGTTACACAGGTATAATTTGATATTTCCCTAATAATTTATATTGTGATATAAAGTTATTTTTAATTATTGATAACTTTTTTGTAAAAATTGTTCAAATTCAATTTTGAAACAAAGATGAAAATGGTAGATCGAAAGAGATAAACAGTTAAGAAAATTAAGTATATAGATAAAAATAAAAGGGAAGTGGTTTAAAATGGTTGAGAAAGAAATTTTTTGGGCTAATTGTTAAATCAAATCAAGATTTCAAATTAAATTTAAGAAATATATTTGAAAGAAATAAAAAAATAAACTAAAGTCTCAATATATAGTAGAGAAATGCTAGCTACACACTCACTATAACATTCTTTATTATTGATTGAAATTTATTAAAAATTACAAATTTTTGTGGGTGTCATAACTTTTTTAGTAAGTCTCTCTTCTGATTTTATTGTTTTTAAGAAATTCTAACTAATAGTAGAGTATATGTTAGAAGATGTGTCAGAAGACTGTTGTTAACACTCCTCTGTTTAGTATTAGGATAAAACATGTAGCTCAATGAGAGTGACATAACTCTGAATAATGCTCTTGTTCAATAATAACTCCTAAAAACGCTTTAATTTGAGAATGACTTCTAAAAACACTCTCATTTAAAGATGAAGATTCAAATTTATAATATAGAACTAGATATAAATAAAATAATTACAAAAAATTGTATTACTATGTATGGTAATTTTCTTAACTCTAATATAGTGTAATCTTATATGTTTTTTGGTTCCTTATCAGTATTCTCCTTTGAAAGCAATTTGTTCAAGATATTGTCAGGCACTAAATTTAGACATATCTTTTAACAAAAAGTCAAACATTGATTTGTCACGTTATGGGAAACTAGTCTTTTCACTAGAGCGAACCCTTGTTTACAATATAATTTTCTATCTTGTCTAACATTAACTTTAGCTTTTAATTGACTAATATAATCTAATGTCAATTTCTTTACAATTTCAACAAGTACTGAAAGCAAAGGATTTCCCATGTTTTGTAGGGGGGGTAAATCATTAAACTGCTTCCTCAAATTATAATTATCAATTTTTTTAGTTTTTAAAATTATCAAAAATAAATTTTAACTTTGGAAATCAACAATCATTAGTTATTTTAACTCTTATTATTCAAGATCTGTTAATCCGATTTCTGAATTTGATAATTATAAATTATTTTGGTCTTTTACTTTAATGCACATCAATCAATGTAATCCTTGGTTATATTATGAATAAATCGATTTGGTTTTTGATGAAGATTAAGAAAGGCCTCCAAGAAGAGAAGGAAGACCTAAGAAGAAGAACCCCTTAATTAGGCCAAAAGGACCTAAGAAGGGAAAAGGAAAAAGGAAAAATCATATGATTGGGCTAGGATTACCTACAAGGGAAGAGCAAAAAGACCTAAGGAGCATTTAGAGATGATCAATGTAACACTCATATTTTTGCATATCAAATTATTCTCCTAATTATTTGTATTTATTCCTGGAGAACCCGATGTCAATTTTAAAATTTTGATCCTACAATTACATTCGTATTAGTGAGTAGTACTTAGTTTAAATTTTTAATAATTTTTGGGGAGTGAAGCCTAAAAATTGGTAAAATCATCATTTTGTCCTTAAAAAGCCAAATAACATAATTAATATACAAAAAATAGTTAGAGGTGTTTAAAAATTATTTTTAAGCCATCAATATACTTAGAATAATTAATAATAATTTTTAAAAAAAATTGAAAATTTATTGAGATAATTTTTGTAAAATGACAAAAATATCTCTATTTCAATTTTCAATTATTTTTCTAATATTTGACGATTTAATTCTGAAAAATTAGGAAGAAATCTCAAAAAAATTTGTTGTGGTTAAATTCAGAAGGTTGAGAGCCATCTAATCGTTATTTTTAATAATTTTTTCGAACTAGAGCCTAGAGAAATTAGAAAATGACAATTTTGCCATTATTTCTCAACATAAAAGGCTGATATGAGAAAAAGTTTTAATTGACATTAAAATGTCAATGTAAGCTTAAAATCATGTTATGTTCATTAAAATATAATTTTGAAAATTTTCTGGATTCCTGTATAAAATAACCAAAATATCCCTAGGTGTTCGATAAGCTTAACCAATATTGGTTTGACTTTCAAAAATGGTGAAAATGATAATATTAGTTCATTCCTAGGTAAAATATATAAGTTTAGAGTTTTCATAAATTTTGGGAATTTATTGAATTAAAATGGATTTTTTATAAATTTTCTAACTCAAAAATACAATATATATATATATATATATATATATATATATATTTGAAATAAATTAATAAAAATTAAAAATTATTATTATAAATTTATTTTTGATGAAAAATAATATGTTTGTTCATTTTTAAAATTAAATACATTATTTTGATATTAAAAGCTAATTTTTTCAAGTTTTGGTGATTTTATCGGTACCGACTATTCAATTACAGATAAAATTTACATTAAGGAGCTTAGGGACAACTCATGCAGCACATCCCCAACCCTAAAAGAGGTGATTCACCACCTATTTGGGTTATGTGTTCCTAAAATCCAAAAATAAATAAATGAAAAACCTAATTTATGACATGTTGCAGGACATCTTCAAGTGGACACCCAACCCTTTCTCCTCCTTTATAAATAGTCATAGTTTTGGACCATTTTTCAACACCTCTTCCCTCTCAAGCTGGCTAAAAAAGAAAATTAGAGAGCTTCTCTCGCTAGAAATAAAATTATTTTGTTTTTATGCTAAAATTTTACTAGTTTTCCAACAACTAATAAAATTCTCTACTTAGGAGCTTTGCACCAATAATTCCATCCTCTTCATCAACCACCTTGGAGGAAATGGGGGAGTGAGGTGGGTTCTAAATTATTGTTACTTTACATGTTGGTAGAAAGGATTTTTTCCTAAACTTGTTTAGGCATAAGTTTTATTACTATTATTATTATATTGTTATACTGTTTGATGTTAAACCTTAATTTTTGTTAAGTTGTTACTCTGTTCAAATTTAGATTATTAAATTATAATTGTTAAGTTGTTACTCTACTCAAATTTAGATTATTAAATTATAATTGTTAAGTTGTTACTCTGCTTAAATTTAGAAAATTAAATTATAATTGCAAAGTTGTTACTCTGCTCAAATTTACAAAATTAAAACGTTTTTATTTATTTGTTCTTCTGCTAAAATTTTAGTAATTACTAAGTTATTATTTTACCCAAATTTTACGTAACTACTAAATTTTAACTTTGTTAAAATTTTAGTATTGTGCACTTTCTGCAATATAAGGCAGAAATGTTGATTATACTAATACTAAAATTAAATGAGACCAGGAAAATCCTTGTTTGAGAAGTTAGAAAGTAATGAATTAGTGAGTAATGTAAAGCAAGTGACATGCAGTGACATGACACCCTACTAAGGAAGTTACAGTTTGGTATGCTAAAGAATGAAAGACAGGGACCCACTTGCTGAGGTCTTGAGGTAGGCATCGAGTGGTGAAGGTTTCATTCACCAAGGTAGCACCCTTGTGACGCCCATTCACATTAAACATAACCTATAATTATTTATTTAATTAATAATAGAGTAAAATTTTTCTCCTACTTTTTAATAATAGAAAATTTGTAAATTTAACGAAATTTGAAAATGGTAGTAAAAAAAATAAAATCTGTATATATTCATTGTAGAACCGTACATCATGATGTTATAATTAGAAAAATAACTAAAATACAGGGAGATAAAATATATACATTAAAATAGTTACTATTTATTTACAGTATATCAAAAAGATTTTAGTCAGAACAATGTTTGCCTACCCTATCCCATAAAATAACAAGCCATCAGACTAGTCTTATAAGTCCTCATCAATAGCTCGGTCTTCATTAATCACGATCAATCATGTACAAAAGAAAAGTAATCGAATGAGATGATTTGCTCTAAAATCACTTTCACATGTATGATAAGAATTCTATTGTAAAATACAGATAAAACACCATTGACAATAGTGGAAAACTTAGAGTTTATTCTAAGTTGTATTAAACACTTTTGATTAGGTATGGATCCATATTTATAGAGGTATACACTCAAACCAATCTTGAGATACTGACATTTATCGGGGTTATCGAGCTTGGTCAGGCAAATATCCTTGCTCAATTTGAGCATTAATGGATTTGACGAATTTGAATAATATTGAAGTTTACTCATTTGTGAGTGTGAGTTGAACATTGGCTCCTCTTTTGGGCTCTTAGATTGAACCTTCTTGGTTCTTATCAAAGGTTTCCATACCTTTGTGGCGAATCCTCGCTTGGCTTATCATTCTCCATAGAGTGTGGCATCTTCTTCCTCCTTCTTTTCTATTCCACTTTCTTTATTTTATCTATCATTTCCATTTTCTTGTCTTTTTTCATTTTGTCATTTTGATTCTTTTACTACTTTTTTGTGCGCCATTTACTTTAATTCTCTTATCTATTTGCGCAAGTCTTATCCTCTACCTTTCTTCTTTTCTTTTGTTTTTTGTAAGTCTAGATTTAAGATAATCAACTCAAGGATAATCCTTAAAACAATATGATTTCTAATCAGGATCATATCATTTTCCCAATGCCCAATACTAAATCGACTTATGTTGTCAAATTCATGAGTCAAATTGATAATTATTATCAATTGTAAGACTAAGTTAATTAATTATATATTATTGTCGTTGAAATTAATTAATTGTGCATTTTTTTGAGACTAAATTGAATAACATTTATAAAAGGTAAAGACTAATTTTTTTTATAATATAAAAAGTCAAATTAACCAATATTTATAATTTTAGAGACTTTTTTTTGTGAAAAAAGAACCCATCAAATATTTCTTTTCATGAGGATTATTATTGTTGTTGCTATTATGTTGTTATTATTGTTGTGGATTCAATTTTATATCCCTAAAATATATTTTCACTTCCAAAAATTATATAAAAGACTACATTAGCATCATATATTTTCAGAATATTTATATCGTTTTATTATTTTGTAGATAATATTATATTTACCAAAATAAAATAAAATTTTTCTTACTTAAAATTTAGAATTTAGGATTTTTTTAACGAGGAATTGATTTGATGCTTTTATCTGGGAAAACAAATTATTAAAGTAATTTATTCAATCTAAAAATATTTAAATTTTAAGGAAATGTTAATTATTTTCTTACATGTTAACAACTTAAAGATGTTAAAGATGTTTAAGATGTTTTTCCTATCAAACAAATAATATGGTAGGATATTATATTTAAAATATTAATTGATTTGTTTCACTATCGTCCTTGATTAAAATTATTCTTAGTCAAGTGTAATTTAATAAATAATATAAAAGTTGTGAGGTGTAAAAGTATTGTGATATTTCACATATAGATCAACAATGAATGGATAATTTTCAATTGTCTATAAGAAACAAATGTGATCGCGTGGACTTGAAGCAGGCACTAATTGCCATTTTTTTGTTTCGTTGTTGCTATTTTCACGATGGTTTCTTTCACAATTATGTAGAAGGCTGGAGAAAATGACAATTGACTAATTTCAATTATTTGAATTCTCAACAAAATTGAATGATGCTTGTTAATTCTAAACTCGCTGGCTTTCCACATTTGTAAGCAAAAGAAAATGAGCCTTATTATCTTTTCTATCCCATTCCTAGGGCAAGATATTTTGAAATTAGAAGTTTCTAAGCTTGTTCATTAGCTAAGTTTTTCACTATAACTTTTCCATTAGCCACCACTCACAAGCTGTCCTCTCTTCTTGTCTATTCATAGCAACTGCTCAATTGACATAATTAATTGACTAGTTTTAGACGTGTGGAACACTTTGGAAAGAAAGTAATTTTGAACAAGTTTTAAAATGTTTTCATGGTAAAACATAGGAATACAGTTTCCTGAGCTACCTTTATAATCTCTGTTAAAATTGCGAAGACTACCAACCTAACCTTTGTCTTTATGTTTCTGCTGTTATGTTTTTACTAACTTTCACATACTTTATAATAAACTCCATCTGCTGCACGATTCTTAAACAATTGTAACAATGGTAATTCGAAAAAAAAGAAAAATAAATGCTTAAAAGGGACTATGACAGCCAGATTAAGGACAAAAACTTAAAAATGCTAAAGTCAAGATGGAAAACAGTGTCAGGAAAACGATATTTACGTCATTGACAAAGGTATTTGTCATCAGAACGTATTCATTATTTTTTCTCCAGATAAATCTAAATGTTATTAAGACTACGAATTTGTTTAGAAAAATCAAAAGGTTGATAGTGAAAAGTAGTATTACAATATAATTGCATCGATTAAATAAAAAAGCCCAATAGAAAATATTATATTAATGGTCCAATTTCGATCCATCAAACTGAAACTTCGACGTCCTTGCTGATGCCAAGCGCCAATCTTATTGTGAGTTTTAATCTTATCTTTTTGAGAACCACCATTTTTATTTCAGTTTGCCTACATTTTAAACCTGTACTTGTAATCGCAGTTGACACACATACAAATCATCTACAATGAAAATTGAGCTTCTCTCATCACTCCTGGTGGTGTCGCTCTATTGGTTATGCCTTTGTAACCATATCTTTGGGGTTTCTGGCCTTTGTCTTGATGATCAGAGGTCTTTGCTGCTCCAATTTAAGAACAACCTCACATTCACAGACATGGCAGATAGAAGTAGCAGCAGGCTGAAGTCGTGGAATGCAAGTGATGATTGTTGCAGGTGGATGGGAGTGACCTGTGACAAGGAGGGACATGTTGCTGCTCTTGACCTCAGCCGAGAATCAATCTCCGGTGGATTTGACGATTCAAGTGTTCTTTTCAGTCTTCAACATCTCCAGAAATTGAATTTGGCTTTTAATGGTTTCAATACTGTCATTCCGTCTGGATTTAACAAGTTGGACAAGTTAACTTATCTGAATTTGTCATATGCTGGCTTTGTGGGTCAGATTCCAATGGAGATTTCTCAGCTGACAGGGTTGTTTACTCTTGATGTCTCTTTTCTTTTCCTTTTGAAACTTGAGAATCCAAATCTACGAAAGCTTGTCCAAAATCTCACCAGTATTAGGCAACTGTATCTGGATGGTGTAGATATAAAAGCTCCAGCACATGAATGGTGCGGTGCCTTGATGTCTCTGCGTTACCTGCAAGAACTGAGCATGTCACTGTGCAGACTCTCAGGACCCCTGGATCCTTCCCTGACAAGACTTGAAAATCTATCAGTCATTGTTCTAAGTTGGAACAATTTATCATCCCCAGTGCCAGAAACCTTTGCCCGTATGAAAAATCTGACCATCCTGCGCCTTTCTGGATGCAGGTTGACTGGAACATTTCCGCAGAAGTTCTTCAACATTGAAACATTGTCAGTTATTGACATATCATTCAACTACAATCTCCACGTTCTCTTTCCAGACATCCCAGTGAGCGGATCTCTCCGGATCTTAAGAGTAGGTCACACAAACTTCACTGGAGCATTTCCACACACTGTTGGTAACATGAAGCAATTAATTGAATTGGATTTTTCTTATTGTGGGTTTGACGGAACAATTCCGAATTCACTGTCAAACTAACAAAACTCAGTTATCTGGATTTATCATTTAACAACTTCACAGGTCCAATGACATCATTTCATTTTGAAGGACTGCACAATCTTGTCCATATTGACTTGAGTTATAATTCGTTCACTGGGAGCATTCCTTCATCCCTTTTTACACTCCCATCACTGCAACAGATTGGGCTTTCAAACAACGAGTTTAGTCAATTGGACGAATTCATAAATGTTACATCCTCTAGACTGGTGGTCCTCGATATAAGTAACAATAATCTATCTGGGCCTTTTCCAGTGCTTATCTTTCAACTCAATTCACTATATTTCCTCAATCTTTCCTCAAACAAGTTCAGCGGGTCAGTGCCGCCAAATATGCATTCCGAGCTCAAAAATTTAGTTTGGCTAGACCTGTCACACAACAACGTAACAGTTAAAGTAAATGTGACAAAAGCTGACCCCTTACCATTTCCCAATATTGAATTCCTAATTTTGAACAATTGCAGCTTGAAAGCATTTCCTGGTTTCTTGAAAAACCATTCTAGATTAGCCTTATTATACCTTTCAGATAACCAGATTCAAGGAATAGTGCCCAACTGGATATGGAAACTTCAAAATCTTGATACCCTTGATATTTCTCACAATTTGTTGACTGATTTGGAAGGACCTTTGCAGAATCTTACTTTGTCTTACCTTGACCTTCATTACAATAAACTTCAAGGGCCAATACCTGTTTTTGCTAAAGGCGTGGTGTATTTGGATTTCTCAAGCAACAGATTTAGCTATTTTATCCCACGAGATATTGGTAACTATCTGTCTCAGACATCTTTTCTCTCTCTTTCAAACAATACTTTGCATGGAAGCATTCCTGATTCCCTCTGCAATGCTTCACATCTTCAAGTGCTTGATCTTTCCATCAATAATATTTCTGGAACAATACCCTCCTGTCTAATGAAGTTGAGTGACACTCTTGAACTATTAAATCTGAAGAACAACAATCTCTCAGGCCCTATTCCCGATACAGTTGGAGCTTCCTGTGGTTTGTGGACTTTAAATCTTCATGGAAATCTATTAGATGGGCAAATTCCAAAGTCTCTTGCTCATTGCTCAAAGTTAGAGGTATTGAACCTTGGATCAAATCAACTTATTGGTGGCTTTCCATGCTTCTTGAAAGAAGTATCTACACTTCGTATCCTGGTTTTGCGGAACAACAAATTTCAAGGTTCCCTAAGATGTTCGAAAGACAATAAGACTTGGGAAATGCTTCAAATTGTGGACATTGCTTTCAATAATTTTAGCGGCAAACTGCCAGGAAAATATTTCACAACCTGGGGAAGAAATATAATGCATAACAAAGGTGAAGCTACATTAAACTTTATAGTTTACGGGCCAGCAGATGGAGTTGATTCATATTATCATGACAGTGTAACAATTATCAGCAAAGGTCTACAAATGGAGTTGATTAAAATTTTGACAAACTTCTCATCCATTGATTTCTCGTCAAACCATTTTGAAGGACCTATACCAGAGGAGCTGATGGATTTCAAAACACTCCATGTCCTGAACTTGTCAAACAATGCTTTGTTTGGTGAAATTCCTTCGTCGATAGGAAACATGAGACAGCTGGAGTCCTTGGACCTTTCACAAAACTCTCTGAGTGGAGAAATTCCTATGCAGCTTGCAAGTTTGTCATTCCTTTCATATTTAAACCTCTCCGTCAATCATTTGGTGGGGAAGATCCCAACAGGTACTCAACTTCAGTCATTTCCAGCTTCTTCCTTTGAAGGCAATGATGGGCTATATGGTCCTCCATTGACTGAAAAACCAGATGGTAAGGAGCCAAGGGTGCTGCCACAACTAGAATGTGGAAGTCTAGCTTGCACAATTGATTGGAATTTTATTAGTGTTGAACTTGGATTGCTTTTTGGTCACGGAATTGTTTTTGGTCCACTATTGATTTGGAAACGATGGAGGGTATGGTATTGGCAACTTATTCACAAAATTCTTTGTTGGATCTTCCCTCAGATATATCTTGAATATGTAGCTCAGAGAGGACAAACATATGTGACTTTAAGGTGGAGGCATTAGTGATTACCAAGGAGTGTGCAAGTAAGTGAAGTCATGATGCAATCAACTTTAAAAATATCTTGTTACATTTTACTGAGTACTATGATAAAATATTATTATCTATTCATAAATAAACGCCACTGAATTAATATAATTAAATGAGCAGTTTTTTATGTACATGTTAATAGCTTCTGTGATTCTTTTTATCTATTTATAATATATAAAATCTGTAGTCCAAGATGTGTGATTGACATGTCACCAACATCAAATTTTCTTCCATTGCTATATCAATAATATTGATAATTTGTTAGTTTCTATTTGAATTCCTTCTTTTCTCATCCACCTTATCAAATGTTTAGTGCATATTTGGTAAAGCTTTTGCTAGTGTGAAAAGAAGCAATATCACTTACATTTCCGTTTAACTATTTTAATTGTTTGATATTTAGTTACATTCTTTTGAGTGACTAAAATCAATAAGTATAAAACTATCAACTATCATAATAATTTTTTCCCACACTTATTCTTTGTTGGTGTGTTATGTTTTCCAGGATTCAGGAATAAGGTATGTGTTGGCAAGAGTTTCTAAATGTCAATGACAATGTCATAATTTGTTCAAGATCATGTGTGGAGTATCTCTTGATGTTTCAACTATGTAGGTTGTTTATTTCAATATGTAGGTCCATCTCTTGAGGAATGAGAGGATGGAAGGGATTATTTAGTTTCATTTTCCCCCCAAAAAAATTGAACTACATTGATATATTAATATTAATATCTGATTTCTTTTTCTATTGAGATTGTTTATTTTGCATATATAGATGGAAACACGTTGTTAGGATTTAATTTTAGTTGGTTCTCGTCGTAAAAATCATGGTTTGATCAACTATGTAAGCTATTGATCTTAAAAGAATTATGAGTGTAAACGAAGAAATGATTTTTATTGACAATAAATTATTTTTGAAAATATTAATATGATAAGTGCAATGTCATTAATGTCATCACAATTTCAACTCCACCTGCTTAAAGATTTTTAGGCATCATTGAAAAAATATAAACTTTCCACCCCACCCCATTTTGGGGTGAAATATTGGGTGAAAGAGAGAGATAAAAAAAAAAAAAAAAAAAAGGTAGAGAGAAGGTGATATATGTGTTAAGAGATATTATAGAAAAGGAGGAGATAAAAAAAAATGAGGTGGAAATGAGATAGAGGAGAGAAAGTAAATGTATATTTATAGTTACTTGGCACAAGAAGAGACGTGGATTGTCGGAAGAGAAAAACACTGCTGTTATGACTTGGTCGATGCTACTTCGTAGCTGTTAAGTGATGATTTAATTTTTATTTGTTTTAATTTAGGTTTTTTTTTATTGGTTGGGGAGAATAAAAGTGGGGTTCCTGTAAAATAAGAGAAATTATGAGGTGGTCCTAGACTACCATAGTTTTCATTAATTTTCACATGATATGAAATCAAGTGTTACTAATTTTTTTTCATAAATTATAAAATTTGAATATGTATTATATAAGCATTGGCTGGGATCATAGATACTTGGTGATCCTGAACTACCTAATAATTTTCGTAAAATAAACTCCACAAAAGCTGATAATAAGTTATAGTCGGGGTATCTTTTCAAAAAGTTCCTTATTTTTAATTTTTCTTTTTATAAAAAAACTACTTTTTTTTTCAAGACCTTTTGTGAATAAGTGTTTGGCCCAATTTTTATTTATAAGAAGAAATTTAGTTAAAAATAAGTTGGGTCAATCATACTCTTAATCTACTTCTATATTATTAATTAAAATATACTTGAAAAGTAAGATTCTCAATCTCTATTAGACATTCTCAATATTTTCTTCTTTATCTTATTTTGGATATACATTTCACACACTATTTCTATAACTAGTCAAGAAATTTCTCTCAACTATATCAAACTATCATCTTTTTATTTTTATCTATATATTTAATATTTTTAATTGCCTACGTCTTTAATTTACCCTCTTCTATCTTATCTCTATTTATAAATTAAATTTCAATACTTTTTTAAAAAAATATCCATAATTAAAAATAGCTATATATTACAATTTAAATTATTCATTATAATTGTAAACTATAATTTGTATATTTAAAAATATTTATTTATTATGAATTTTAATTATATAAAAATAAAAATGTACGACTAAAATACTAGTTGCAATATGTGCTGACAACTTGCTAATATTTTGGCTCCTTCACTGAGGCTTTCTTCTCCCCGAGACATGCTGCATAACGTAATTACTATACTGGTCCTGAACTAAGGCACAAACTGACTTCAAGATTTCATCCACAATGAACTGGCTTTGACCCTTTGTCCGTGCAATGCTCTAAAACACTCTCTCTGGATGACTCGGTAATTATAGGGATATATGCATTGATAGAATAACAACTTGACCACGCCATGCAGATAGTGTTGTATATTTTGAGTGAGTATTTTAAAAGGTTAAAATTGTAATTTAATTTAATTTAGAAATTATTTTTAAATTAATTTAGTGACTTATCAAAATAGATATTTTATTTTAAATTAGTTTTATTGACTTAGTCTTTTAGACTGAGTCTAACCTTATTCTTTGACTTGGTCTTAGGTGGTTTTAGAAACTATATTTTTTTTATAAATATATATATTTTAGAAGGTTTTGAGTGACAGTGCTCTCTACCACATCTTCTTTGCTTCTCTCTTGTGTAACTATTTGGGTTATTCTAAAAAGGCTTGTTAGTTTTGTTACCTCAACCATTTTTGAGAATGGTTGGGATGAGCCTGTTATATCCTAGGAGACTTGCATATCACGCGGATAAGTCCTTAAGAACAATATGAGATCACACATCTCAGGCTTAATTTATTCGTGACCATTTATGTTCGTGGATTCGTGATTAATCATGAGTTTGAGTTGATGGAGAGATCGTGATTATAGGCAACGAGAACTACAGATAGATAGTATAAAGTCAAATTTTTTTGGCTGGAATAGATCCAAAATCCAATGCACTTTCGAATTACATGGTTCGTCTTGATGTTTGTGTAGCCTTGTGTAAAATTTTGACAGGCAAAGATTCCACAACTTCATCTCATTAGGTGCAGGAATAGAACCAATAGGTGAAATAAAAGGGCAAGAAGATAAAACTACAGATTGCTTGTGAATTTTCATCCAAAACCTCAAATAAGGCATAGGCTAGCTAGCATAACAATTCTTAAAAGGAAAAAATATAGGTGCAATTCCTTAAATGCTTTTGATGTTGTTTTTCAATCAAAATTAGAGTTTCACTTCGGTAATCTACATTGATCTTTAATGCGTACAAATTACCGAAACGAAACTCTAATTTTGATTAGAAAACAATACCAAAAACACCTAAAAAACTGTATCTAAGTTTTCTCTTTTTATGCTAGCTCTAGCATTGGTGTCATGGCTACTCATTTGACATGCACAACGACCATTTTTATGTTGACCAGACACGATACAAGATTTGTTGTGTCCATAAACGGGCTACCTAACTGCTGGAAAGCACGGACCTGGGACCATATTCTTTTTCTCCTCCAAGGAAATTGCACGTGCTATAGTCACAGGGAAATGAAACGAATGGTCTTGAATTTTGGAAAATGAACGAAGGAAAGAAGAAAGCATATATCCAGCGAGAAACACATTGGTGCTATTTTGGGGAGCATGCAATATGGGTTACACGTTGAGTCCTTAGGGTAGGGGTGATGGTGTCATGGACGGTTCTGAATGGCGCACGCACTTACCCGGATTACATCTAGCATAGCGTGCACTAAACACTTCATTGGTTTAAACTCAATAATTCCTCAATATTGTGAGGTAGCTAAAGTGAGATAACCAGAAGAAAATGGGTATAAGAATTTTGAAGCTACGGTCAGCCCACCAGCGGAAAGCAAACAATGCAATTGATTATGGGCTGAAATGGTGTGAATGAAGGTGAGTTGAATTAGGTCTCCTGAAGGCGTGGCTGCCCCAGTAGAGGACAAGGAGCAATAAAATGGAGAAATGGGGTTCAAGGCATGTGTACTTTGGCCAAAGGATTTAAGTGTCCAGCAATGTGCTCAATTCAACTAAATTAACAATTCAGAATATACTAAAATAAATTGTTATAGATTAAAATAATAAGTTAGACGCAGATAATTATAAATAATAATTTAAATTTAACTAGTGCGAAAATATAGTTTGTACACAGACTGATTCAATTTTTTTATAACTTACACTTAACTATATCCCAAATACATTTTTCACTCCTTAAAATAGAATACATCAAAATAAAATTCGAGCAAAACAAAATAATTAGTCTACATGGAAGAAAATAAATTCTTATTCAACTGATACTCTTCAAAGAACGAAAATATAAAGTTTTACTATCCTAAATCCCCCTAAAATTTAAATTTTTATAGTTTTAAAAAAATGTGGACGTCACAGTGTGCAAACTATATTTATTATATCAATCTCTTGCACGACGATATAAGAAATTATCCCCTCCTCCATTAATTGTTTAATCAGAAAATAAATATTTGTTTTGATTACATATGAGACAACATTCAAATAATTATTGAATAGTTATATTTTATAAGATTAATTTATGATTTAAACAAATGAACCAATTCCAATTTCATCCATATTTTTACATATGCAGTATATTGCTCATGAAGCATGCATCACTGACTCCATGACACAAATTGATCATATAAAGGAAGAGTGATCATCTTATTTTTTCAATATTATTGTATAGATAATAAATAGATCAAATAATTTTTTATGTATGTCTTGATTTGATTATATATATTGTCATTTGGATGCTGATTAATTTGTTGGATATGTTTTTAATGAGTTTATCATTGGATACTGATTTTGATAATGTATTATGCTTAATTTGTACTTTTTACATTGATGTCTAGTATTTATTATGTATTTTTGTCACTAGATTTATGCCTAACTGGATCTGTACATAATGTACGGGAAATTTGTTTGACACAGGTTTAAATAGCTAGTAGGTAATAGAATAAAACAATATTTCAAAAAACCAATTTTGTCAGGTATTTTGATATACAATCGCTAACAAAAGGATATTTGTTAGTTGTTGTACAACAAAAATGCTAAAAAAATACCAAAGAAACGTTTGTTAGTGTTTATGGCTGAAAAACCGCAAATGAAAAGACCTTTTATTAGCAGTTTTGATTATAAAGATTAAAGACCAGTATCTAAAGTTTTTTTTTTTTACAAAAAAAATGAGAAAACAAACTTTTTCATAGCAAATCTTTAATATAATTAAGAATTATAAAATACTCCTTAGTTAGCAATTTTGATCATAAAACCGTTAACAAAAAGGTTTTTTTTTTTTAAAAAAAAGAGAACAATTTTTTTGTCAAAAGAAATATTTTGTTAGCAATTAAGTAAAGAAAACCGCTAACAAAATATTAATTTGTTAACGGTTATAAACCACTAACAATAGTTTTCCCTCTATGTTAGCGTTAGTATCATTAACGGATTAATCTTGATTAATCTGCTAACATTTTCTCTTCAAAATTGCTACCCAAAGCCTCTTTTATGGTAGTGAGACTAAAAATCCTTAAACCTGTCTTGAAAGGCTTCCATATTTGTTGGTCAAAAGAAAATGGTCCTTATATTAAATGCTTGGTCAAAAGAAAAGATCCTTATATTAAATGCTGTGAGGTTTTTTCCATATAGAAAAAAGAAAATGCATGTGTATTGACTTAACTTTATTTATAGCTTTTCCATTGGTTCCCACTCAGCAGCTGCATGTCCATTCTAGCTGTCTATTCATAACAGTACTCAATTGACATAATAAAATGACTAATTTTGTACAAGACAAAACTTATACACAATTCTATAAGTATTGTTGGTTGTGTTCTTTAATCATAATTAGAATTTTATTTAGGTAATCTGTGCGAAATAAAGGTTTACATTAAAGAATTATATAGATTGCCAATAAAAAACTCTAATTTTGATTGAAAAACAATACAAACAATACTTATAGAATTGTATGTAAGTTTTGTCTTTTTGGACATACGAAATGCTCTTGAAAAGGAATTATTATGTAGTTTGGAACAACTTCTAAAATAATGGTTTCAAGGAAAGGCATAGTAATCTTGAGAATTGAGTGATTGTGGACTGATTGGATGGTTTGCAGAGCAGGCATACTTTCTACTTTAGAACAATAATCATGGTTATGTTGTCCAACTTATCTATTTTTATCTAATGTGAAATTTCATATTCACATTTGTATTCCAATACTGACATATCATAAAACAATGATCTTCATGGCTTTTTGTAAGACTTCCCATTGGGCAGATCTCTCCAGAGCCTGACAGTAAACAACACAAGTTTTCACCAGATTCTGTAAACAATTATTAACCCTCCCCCCCCATTTAAGAAAACCTCTCTCATCATAATTTCACCAAGTCAATTTCACCCGCTTATTTTGAGGGTCTCCTAAATTTAGTTACAAAATAATTATTTGGTGGAGTCATCCTTCATCTCTTTTAACACTTCCCCTAGTGCAAAAGATTTATCTTCCTACAATCTTGTTTATGGTGATGAATTTCTAAACTCTTTCTCCTCTGCTTTAGAAACTCTAGTTTTATGCTATAATAATTTGAGAGTCCTATTCTTGTATCTGTTTTTCATCTCAGCAAACATTATTCATGCTTGACCTTCATAGTAACAATCTCCACGGTCACTTCTTGTTTTTCCTATGTATGCCACCTAATTGAATTTCTACAGAAACAACTTCAGCTCCGTTACTCCACTCAACATTGTTGATCGTCTGTCTCTGTGGCTAGAATCCTCATTCCAGTGCTTAATTATACTTTACTATATATTCCATATTTTAAAATCAATTTCAGGTATTTCACAATTCATAAATAAAATAGTAATGGTAATTTGAAAAAGAAAAAATAATGGCCACCCTTAAAAGGGAGAATAACAGCCCCAAAGTAAAGACAAGCTCAAAAAATTGAAAAATCTAAAATCAAGATGGAAACAGCTGCATAGACAACGATTTCTTACTCACTGTAAAAAGTACTATGATCAGTTTATAGTAATTTTTTTTTTCTCTACATAAATTTAAATGTTACTAAGTGCACAATTATATTTAGAAAAATAAAAAAGCTGGAAATAAGAAATTAATAGTATTAAAATGTAAGCCCGATAGGAAATATAAATGGTGCAATTTACATCGACGAAAATTCAAAGGTGAAACTTCAACGTTCCTGCTGGGTCCCTACTGAAAGCCAACAATATTGAACGAAGACTTTTTGCCACATAAATTGTGAGCTTTTTTAAACCTACAATTAAAATTTCTAATTGTCAGAGTAGGTGTCACTCGTAATTATCATCTACAATGAGAGTTGTGCTAGTCTCCGCACTTCTGGTGATGCTATTCCCTTGGTTGTGCCTTTTTAACCACGTCTTTGTGGTTTCTGGCCTTTGTCTTGATGATCAGAGGTCTTTGCTGCTCCAACTCAAGAACAACTTCACGTTCATCTCAGAAAGTAGAAGAAAGTTGAAGTCGTGGAATCCAAGTCATGATTGTTGTGGGTGGATAGGGGTGTCCTGTGACAAGGAGGGACATGTTACTGCTCTTGACCTCAATGGAGAATCAATCTCTGGTGGATTTGATGATTCCAGTATTCTTTTCTGTCTTCAACATCTCCAGAAATTGAATTTGGCTGGTAACAATTTCAGTTCTGTCATTCCATCCGGATTTAACAAGTTGACCAAGTTAACTTATCTGGATTTGTCAAATGCTGGCTTTGTGGATCAGATTTCAATGGAGATTTCTCAGCTGACAAGGTTGGTTACTCTTGATGTCTCCTCTTCTTTTTCCTATGAATCAGGGCAAATACTGAAACTTGAGATCCCAAGTCTACAAAAGCTTGTCCAAAGTCTCACAAGTATTAGGCAACTGTATCTGGATGGTGTAAGTGTAACAGTTCCGGGACATGAATGGTGCAGCGCTTTGCTGTCGCTGCATGACCTGCAAGAACTTAGCATGTCACAGTGCAATCTCTATGGACACCTGGATCCTTCCCTGGCAAAACTTGAGAATTTGTCAGTCATTGTTCTTAATCGGAACAATTTATCATCCTCAGTGCCAGAAACATTTGCCCATTTGAGAAATCTGACCATCCTAAGCCTTGTTAATTGCGGGTTGACTGGAACATTTCCACCGAAGATCTTCAACATTGGAACATTGTCAGTTATTGACATATCTTTGAACAACAATCTCCATTGTTTCTTTCCTGATTTTCCATTGAGCGGGACTCTCCAAACCTTAAGAGTAAGTGGTACAAACTTTGCTGGGGCACTTCCACACTCTATTGGTAACTTGAGGAATTTATCTGAATTGATCTTTCTTATGGTGGATTCAACGGAACAATTCCCAATTCACTGTCAAACCTAACAAAACTCATTTACCTGGATTTGTCAGATAACAACTTCACCGGTCCAATGACATCATTTGGTATGGCCAAAAAACTTACCCATTTGTACCTTTCTCATAATGATTTAAGTGGTGTAATCCCATCATCTGTCTTTGAAGGACTGCACAATCTTGTCGATATTGACTTGAGTTATAATTTTTTCACTGGGAGCATTCCTTCATCCCTTTTTACACTCCCATCACTGCAACATATTTGGCTTTTAGACAACCAGTTTAGTCAATTGGATGAAATCATAAATGTGATATCTTCTAGACTAGAGATCCTTGATATAAGGAAAAATAATCTAGCTGGTAGCATTCCTTCATCCCTTTTCACACTCCACCTGTTGCAAAAGATTCACCTTTCCCACAACCAGTTTAGTCAACTGGATGAATTCATAAATGTGTCTTCTTCTATTTTACACACCCTCGATTTAAGTAGCAATAATCTATCAGGGCCTTTCCCAACATCTATCTTCCAGCTCAATACACTCTCTGTCATCCAACTTTCGTCAAACAAGTTCGATGGGTCGGTGCAGCTGAATAAGCTTTTTGAGCTGAAAAATTTAACTGAACTAGACCTTTCATACAACAACTTGTCAGTCAATGTGAATGTTACAAATGTTAGCCCACCTTCGTTTCTCAGCATAAGCAATCTAAAATTGTAATGACACCTTTTTCTCATCTACCTTATCAAATGTTCAGTTCATATTTGATACAGCTTTTGTGAGTATGAAAGTTGTAATATCAGATACATTTCCTTTAAATTATCTTAATTCATGTTATTTAATTACATTCTTTTGAGCAACTAAAACTAATGAGTATAAAACTACCGATCATTATAGAAATTTTTCTCTAGTACTTTCAAACTCATTCTCTGTTGTTGTTGTGTTATGTTTTCCAAGATTCAGGAATAAAGTATATATTGGCAAGAGTTTCTACATGTCAATGACAATGTCATAATTTTCTCAAGATAATGTGTGGAGTACTCTTGGTGTTTCAATATGTTTCAACTATGTAGTTTTCTTATTTCATGTTTTATACTTGTTCAATATCACTAAATTTGATTTGAAAAATGAGATGATGGAGAGAATTTTGTTTCATTTGCCCAAGAAAATTTAACTACTACAACATTTTTTACCTACAACAATGCATATCTCTGCAATGCCCCAAAAGAAAAAAGTTCTCTTAAATTATAATAGACAATGACTTTTTATTCTATTTTTTTATTAAAGAAATTATATATTTTTCGATACAACAGTTAAAAACCATTCTAAAGATTAACGAGCAATTGTTTTGTACGTGCATTGTTATTTTAAATTTTTTAACAATAAATAAAAACTGTTATTTATTTATTATACATTACAAAATATATAAAAGAAAATATTTTTCCTAAATTTTAAAAATGATTAAAAAAATCGTTTAATACATTCAATTGGAAACCATTCTCTTAAAGGTGTCTTCCACTTTTCATTATACGTTCTCTTCTCCTTTTAATTGTGTCTTGTGATTTCGCACCCTAAGTCTCCAAAATATTGGTGCTATTGTAGGGATGGTTCTAGGTGGCTCTAGGGCCTTGCAAAATCCTTCTTTTCCAGTTCCCCTTCTTTTTTTCTCTCTTCCTTCATTCGTCTATTAATTCCTTGAAGATTCTACTCAACACAATCACTCCCCTTTCTCTTCTTCTCTCCAAATTGGTACAATTATGCAGAGGATTCTTATTATCTCAACTTCAACTCGAAGGCTTTCATTCTAAATTTTCATTTCTCACTATATTATGATCGATTCTTTTTTATTCCATTTTTTTTAGATTTATAATTGACAATTTCGTGATGTGTGTAAAATTTGAATTTATAGTGATTCAATTTCTAACATTGCAATATTGGACCACATATGCCATTGCTTACAACATCCTTCATCCTCTATAATTCCTTCTTCTCACTTGATTCCACAAGGTATCATTCTAATTCCTGCCTCTCTCTCGTTCAATCTCATATCTCTCTCGTTGTCTAAATTTGATTTCTCTATTTGTTATGTACCTTTTTGTAGAATGTAAATTTAATCAATCCAACTATTGAATTATGTGATATTATTTTCATGATCATGTATATCAAATTTCACATAATTTGGACTTTTCTTGATATGTCATCTAACATTGAATATTTACATATATTTTAATTTTTTATTGTACGTTAAATAAAGTGATACAATGAACTACTAAATAATTTTGAAATTATGTAAAATTTTGTATACTTAATCTAATGAATAAGAACATTAAATTCAACAGTTAGATCGATTAAATTTGTATTCTACAAAAAATTATTAAATGTGTAATTTGACTAATTTTGACACTTGGTGTTAACAGATCCTAATCCTAAGAGAGAGGTTTCTTGATTTCATATCTTATGTTATTAATTAAAGATTTTTCAATATTTTGATATTTAGTTTTTTGGCTGACACTAATTAGCATGGGTGTCAAAAAAAAGGACACAAACGATTTGCTTCGAGGAATTTAGCATCAAACCCATGGCTGACGCTAAAATCAACACTAATATCGATTTAGTGTCAATTTTCGTTGTTTAGCGTCAAGTTTTGGCTGACGTTAAATAGTGATTTTCTTGTAGTGTTAGAATTAGTAGCTATATAACATGAAGTATCATTCAAATGTAACCAACGCAAGTATCACACCTTTTTATTATTTTCTTTCTATTGGATGTTCAAAAAAAATATTATTCCACTTGCTATGCACCGTTATATTTCCCTGTGACCCCGTTGATAACACTGCCAAAGTCATTGCTCTTGAGACGACACTAAAGAACATTGTGGACCGTTGGTTCTTCAAAGCACAATAGAATATGTAATTAGAACATGTATGGGACGGATTAATTTTGGGCATTTTAGTATTTTTTTAAGGAAAAAACTGTTTGCAAAATATTCTAGCACTACAAGAATATCGCTATTTAACATCAACCAAAACCCGAAGCTAAACAATAGAAATTGACTCTAAATTGATATCAGTGTTGGTTTTAGCATTGGCCACGGATTTGACGCTAAATTGCTCGAAGTAAATCGTTTGTGTCCATTTTTTGGCACCCACGCTAATTAGTCTTGGCCAAAGCAGACACAAAAATGGAAGCTAATTAAAAATTAATTAGCCGACGGTAAGTGTTGCATCCATGAAATGGACTAATAGCGGTGACTTTAGGGCCGAACTACATAGAAGCAAGTTTTTTTAATAAATAATTTATTTATCTAGTATTAACTACAAAATCTGGATATTTAAATTAAAATAAATAAAAGCATAATAGAATTTAATATCAATAATGATATATAGAAATAAATAAAAATCATATAAAATAATAATTATCATGGACTAATACAATAGTTGAAATACACCCAAAAAAATATAAAATAAAATAAGTATCTAATATAGTCAAATGGACCTATCATCTAAGTGTGTATTTGGCCCAGCTTATTTTTAACTTATTTTCTTCTTAAAAGAAGAAGTCAGGTCGAACAGATTTCATGAAAATCTCTTAAAAAAATAAGCTACTTATTTTCATAGAAGAAAATTTGAAAAAAAAGTAGCTTATAAATAAGTTGGTAAGTAGAGCTTTTTTCTAGTTTATACGGAACTTATTATTACAATACCCTCTTCGAATTCTAACGCGACCAAATATATCATCTTTTTTTTAATTTTTCACTGTTTTTCCAATTTAAGTGCTTCACTAGCTTTTCCATTAAATAATATACATATATTAGATTGTTTTAAATTATGTTTATTTATTGTAAGGTTTTAATTTTGTTTTTAAATTATTTATTTTAGAAAATTAAAAAACTATTATTTATTTTTTAACTTTTTAAATGTTCTTTACATAGAATAAAAGAACATTAATGACATGAGTAAATAATATATATATATTGATATTATTGACTTAGATGCCATATTTTTTTAATTTTTTACTTTATAGTTAAGTTTTTTGAATTCTTAATTACAACACTATATTTATTCAATACTTTTGAATTATTTATTAATTTTTTTTAATATATATCGATATTATTAAATTTTTTTAAATACACTTTTTTATCTTCTAAAAATATTATTGAAAAATAATATATTTTTTTTAAAATAATACTTTTGTAATTAGTGCTATATATAATAAAATGTTTATAAATAAGATTTAAAAGAAAATTTTATTAATTAAAATGGTTTTTGACATTTTTAAAATTAAAAATTATAAATTTATATATTTTAATCCTTTTATGCATTTTTGTTATCATTAAAATAAATTTATGTTGACTAAATTAATTTTACATAATTGTAACTAAAAATTAACTCTACCTAATATTTTTTATTTTATCACTATATATATTATTTTATTGAGTAAGGCAATTAGTTTAAGCAAATTAAAAAAATTTAGATTTTTTTTACCAAACAACTTTTAGCTTAAAAAGATCTTTAAAAGCAAAAATGTAAAAAAAAAAAATTACCAAACAACTTCTACTTTATTTTTAAAGTTCTTATTTTAAGCTTTAACTTTAAAGTAGCTTTTAAGCCAAAAAAAAAGCTGGGCCAAACAGGTGCTAAATCATTCCGATAATGGGGATGTAGAGGCACCCTACTCTCAGCATCTAGCCCCTGCTATGGCCCCCTACGTGGTCTATATTGCCATTCGCTACATCAATCTTGGACTTGTCGAGCTAGAGTAGCAATGGTCTTCTTAACAACTAAAGCCCTTTGAGTAGCTACTGCTGCCTTTTCAACTTTAGCTATCCTCTCCTCAAAAGTAGTGTTGCTCGATGTAAGGGGAGAAACCAACTCCTTAGTCAATGATGTCACCTTCGAACGAACATTTACAAAGAAGTTTAGGTGCCATAAACTTGTCATTTGCTCCTATTGCCAGCAACATTTTACCAATGGTCAACTTGGTCGACTATCAAACCTCTTATGTCCGTGTGAAGGCCTCACCAATTTGGGATTACATCTAGCTAAGAAGCTTTTAATGTTCCTCTTATTCAATCTCAAATAACATATACTAGTAAGAAGCTTACATTGTTTGACAAACAAGTTGTATTAAAATATAGTATATGATTAACAACTTATATATGTCCTCTAAGATCGACTATCTACGCATTCACCTAAATTCTTCTTGTGGGTAGCCAAGAAGAGCTCATCAAGGTGGGGTTCTCGCCCAATGCCTTGGGCCTTGCAAACCAAAATTGCAACAAATGATTAGTATATAAATATGATAGATTGTAAACATAATGAACTTTGTAAAACACATGTGTAAGTGGATACGTACGAGGTCCAGTGCCATGTTAATATGACATTTACAACTTTTAGTGTGGATTGCTCTGCCTCTACTTGAGGTCAAGTTGCCCTTATTTCTGTCAGATGTCATCTTAAAGTCTGATTTATCTCAATAAGCAAGAAGATTAGCCCAAACCAGGTCTAGTGCCATGTTAATATGACATTTACAACTTTTAGTGTGGATTGCTCTGCCTCTACTTGAGGTCAAGTTGCCTTTATTTTTGTCAAATGTCATCGTAAAGTCTGAGTTATCCCAATAAGCAAGAAGATTAGCCCAAACCTACTCTTCCATTAATTTGGTTTCTTCCTGGCCTTGCTCACCTTAGTTAGCATATTTGTAAGATGTTTTGAACAATGCTCCTTAAACGTCTTATGAATCTATTGCACATAATGAGGGTCCCATGTGCATATGAAATAGTCAATATGTAAATGAAAGAAATACTTGCAAACTAATTAAGGATGAATAAACATAGTACAACTTACCTTAAATCACTCAAACCATTCCTCTTGATCTCTCCCTAGGACCACAAAATAAGAATGGAAGGCACCTCAAAACTATGCCAAAATGGCATGCCTCTAAGCCGCCAAATCTAACGAAGTCCAACTGCAAAGAATTAAAAGTCAGTATCAAACATCAAATTTAATGCTAAACAGCAACAAATAGAAATAATGAACAAAAGGTTAACTTACCCTTTCCTAAGAGGAGGTGTGATGTACCTCTTGAGGTCATCCATCTCATGCTACCTCCTTTGACCATGGTCCTCCTCTCTTTGACATACCTTACCTTACTAAGGTACTTTTTCCTCCTACTCAGGTACCTCCTTCTCCTAGTGTTGAGCTACCTTTTCCTTGTGTATGTCAAATAGTTGATCATCATCTTCATCTTGTGTCTACTAAGACGATAAGCTTGGCTTAAGTTTGCAAATGAACAAGTAATGACCTAGATTTTCCATTATCATGATGCTTGTCGCAGGTGGTCCTTGTGTGAAGTTGAGAAGTGGTGGTGTAGAACCTTTCTGGAGATGTTACAGTGGCTCCTGGTGGGCTGTATAATCTCCCATGTCTCTCTGGTGAAAAAGGTGCTATGTCTACATAGCAAGCTAGTCAAGTTGTATAACCCTGGCTTTATATCTGCTACCTTTAGTCAAGGATGAGGCAATTGTCTTCCCTTTATCCCGAGCACCCCCAAGCACCTCATCCTGCCATAACTAATGCAAAATATAGCATATAAATATACATATAACCTAAGGTTTATGTATTTATAGTAAATAGTTATAAGAACCACTTGAGTTTTTCAAAATTGTCATATAAGGTGAACTTACACCACCTATGCTAATTGTCGTCTTCGTCATTAATGTCTTCCTCTTCACCTTCATCGTCGTCTTCCCTATTAATGCCTTCATGCTCTCCTTGATCGTCATCAATTTCATCTTCCTAAATGCCCTCCTCCTTATTCTCTTCGTTGTTGTCCTCTGTTAAGAACGCAACAAGTGTACCAATCAGACAATTAATAAAGAAGTGGGAGAGTTATCATATACACAAAGATTGTGGTTTAACAACTAATGAACCAATCAATTACTTTTTGATTTGGGATTCTAGAAAGAATTGAGAAATTAATAATTTTTAGGTTTTTGGGTTTAATTGAAATAAAGAACACACTTAAACAATTTTAGAAAATTCAATTAATTAAAGTGGTTGGGTATCAAAATTCCCTTGATTTTTCCCTAGCATAATTTGTTTTACTTCTAAATTCATTCTTATTATGTGATTCATATCTAATTACTCTAATTTAGTTTCGCTCCAATTCCTTGGGTGGTAAACCTTTTATTCCTAATTATGAATCCTAATCCCTTAGGCTAGTAAAATTAGTAACAAGCATTAAGTGAAGAAAATTCACAAGGATGCATACAATCTATCTCTATACCTAGGCTCAAGAATTATATGGTATTAAATTAGAACAGTCTAAACCGTAATATTCTAATTGCAAGATTTAAATTACGAACTAATTCCTTAATGACTGTCAATCATGGAAAAGCATTAAGCACAAATTCAATAACTAAATCCACCTAAAAAGAAATAGGATTCAAAAGGGAAATCAATTACAAAAGGTTCGAACCAAGGTTTATCCTAACCTAATTCAAAGGGACTTGGAAACTCATGAAGTCACAAAGTACAAAAAAAAAAGAGAAGAAAAAGATAAAGAAGAAGTCATGAATCTTTAAGGATTAAACTCGAACTCTTCAAGATCCAATAGTTGGTGATTAATCCTCAAGCTCTTCCTTGTTTCTAGTCCTCATATGAGTCAAAGAATACTCTCAATGATGTAATTTTTCCAAATATATAACAAGTTTAGGCTTTTTAAATAGTTAAAATGCATTGGGCCATTACATAATTAAAAATCCCGTCCAATATAGTAAAAAGCTGTCAACCAAGGGTCAAAAAGGCGTCTAGTGAACTTTTTCAAAAATTGAAATCCACCTCGGTGCCAGGTAGGTGTTAAATCTCACTAGGCAATAGCAGCTTGCCAGCGACCAATTGGGTTGCCAGACTACAGCCTGTGGGGTCTGTTCAAGTATATCGTAGTTTTTCATGCGTCAAGTGCTCTAAAAGTATAAATCCTTTTTGGTGTCTTCACAAAAGTTGTAGATAATTTTATTCTTGAAAAAATAGCATTGTCTCATGTTATTTAGATGTCTACAACTCAAGATATAATCAAAACACTGCATCTATGTCAAGTTGTCAAGACAACACTTCTACTTCAACTTCAAACCCGATTTTCTCTATGATCTATTTTGAATTTGATTTAACTCTCTTCATGAAAAGTGTAGATCTGTGTTAATATTTTCGTAAAAACCAACATCACTTCAATCGCATTCCTAAAGCCCAAGTTGTGACATAACCAAGGAGGAAAGGTCGAAGTCCGAGACTAAAAAACAAAGTTTCTCACTATTGCTCATTTTTCCTACATTAAAAACCTAAGAAAATTAGTGTATTCGTGCACTTTTTCCATTTAAACCATTTAAACCATGAATCACAAGAAAATGTATACATATGAGATTTTTCTCACAATACCAAGTCAATCCATTAAAACATGTTGAAAAGGCCCTATAAATCTATATATGTTGTAAATTTATCGTCCTCATTCTCTAGTTTTTCAATATTTGTCACTTGGTAAAGGTTATCAGTACTGATCTCTTCATTCTTTGTTGTAGATTCATCAACTAATCCATGCATATGTTCAACTTCTACAATTGGTGGAATGACATAAATCTCATCAACTTGATAATGTACTTCAACCTCTGTGTCGTTAACTTTGACATGACCCCTCGCTTTTGTCATGATTATAATACACCAACCACACATCTTTGCACATTTTCAAATAAGGGGCATAGTAGGCATATCATGCCTTTTGTGCAAGGATGAATGGATCATATCAATCATACCTTCTAGATATCTTAATATTAATAATATTATACTGTGGATGAACCCTTGTTCCTCTATTCCTTATTGGATCAAATAATTCAAAGTAAAATACACATGTCTTATTACTTAAACTACGACATTCCAATTCTAAGATATGTTGAATGATGCCGTAAAAATCATCTAGACCTTTTGACTGAATCCCTTCACATGAACCCCAAAATTGATGTTTTTTTACCCTTACTCCAACTTAGTGTGAAACTTGCACCCATTAATCAAGTACATGTTCCAAGATGTTGCATGTGAATAAATACCCCAAGCTAGTAACTTTTATTTTGTGTTTGTCACTTCATCTTCTCATATCATGCGTATGAAAAAGATACACGTATGCTTAATTATGTCAAGAGTTGAGTGATGATTTATTATTACATTAATTGAGTATGTTACACTTACATATGCCTTGAACCAGGCTAGAAAATCTACATGAAAACGACTGAAAGCATCTTTATGTTTGATCGAGTAAGTTTTGCAAGAAATATAAAAAACAAATCATGTTTTTTAAGTCAATGTATGGTATGAAAAATGGAAAAAATATATTTGACACAATAGGAGACATTACTTACCCAAGAAATTGATAAAGATGAGTATATGAGCAGAATTCCATTCATCATTTGTCAGCCTTGGGTTTGAGGCTTCCCAATAGGATGTCAATCTAGATTTGCTTAAGACTAAGAGCATTGTTTGGAAGTCCTCATATTCCAATTCAGTATGTCAAATTTGATATACATAATCATAAAGATAATATCAAATGATTCAATGGATGAATTTATTGATTTTGTATTCTACATAAAGTTAATAAGAGGTCTAAGTGTTAAAGTGAAAGGATTTGCTTAATTAGATCGAGAAAAAAAATTGAGACCAAAATCAGATGCAATTCCAATTACAGAGACCAAAATATAATTAATCTTTTTAAAAAAAAAAATCAGTCCTAATTAATATGCAATAATTTCACTATTTGAACATATTTGAATTGACACCATATTTGACACTGTATAATTATTTTGATCTCTTATTTATTTTTTATCTTTTCCTTTTTGGCATCTCAATAAATATTCTCCCAAATTATTATCGCACTTTTATTGTGAAAGAAAATAAATTTTATTTTAAGCACAAACAAAAGTTATGTTATTTTGCACTTAAATTTCTTATAAAGTTTTTTACAACAAATAGAAATAGAAAAAAAAAAGTACAAAATAATATAAATAATGTAATAGAGAGATACAATAAAAAGAAAATGTTGCATTTTAAATGAACGTAATGAAATATACTAAAAATAAAAATCGTCATTTTTATAGAGTTACAAACAAAAAAATTTATATTTTACGAGGACATAAAAACTGATATATTTACAGCGATGTAAAATATATTATTGCTATAACGATATGTTAATTCCAAATAAAAACAATGGACCACAAATATTATAGAATCAATATATATATATATATGTGTGTGTGTGCCGGGGGGGGGAACATTTTTAAGCCAATTTTATAACATTTTACCACTAAACCGAGACTTTCATAAAGTTAAAACCCAAGTGAGATTTTATTCAAGAAAGAAGGCCGAACTGAAAGGACTGGTACTAGGCGTGCAAGAACAAGCTAGGCGCGACATTGTATCGTGAGGCAGCGGTGCACGACGGCGGTTGAATGGTTTGTTCCGTCAGTCTCTGATGGTGATAAAAAGGTTTGAGATATTATTCGATCAGTCTCTGATTTTTTGTTCTTTTGGCATCTTTAACTTAGGGGTAAAACTACTTCAATAAATTTTCAGAAAAATGAAACTCCAACTCGCTTCAAATAACTTACATTTACCTATTTCAATTGTCAACCCCAGCAATGTAAATATTCAGGTGAATAAAATTAATAAATGGATAATAGTGGTAAACCATACTTGTGGTAGACTGGTTTAAATATTCTTTTTCTGTAGACTACACCAAGAGGCACTTTAGTCCAACTCTCACGACCCCCATCTTTTTCCCAAAAAAGAGACTACCTTCCTCAGTGTTATTATTTAATTTCTTTTTAATTAGTTTCAGAGTCTCTAAATTAATTAAAGCAGTCATGAACACGTGTCTTGTTGGTTTAGAATTTTGACTAATATCATATGCACTCTTGTTTTTGTTGGTTTCTTACAATTTTGCGGCATACAATTTTGAATGAGCGATCAAGCATGATTTCAGATTCAGATGGGAGACATGCATAATGTAAGTGGATTATCTCTCCCTTCCTTCTAAATTTTGTGTTTTCTTCTTTCCCATTTTCTAAAGAAAAAATAGGTTATGTACTAATGGTATAAAGTAGTTTTATGCTGTCATTCAATCACAAATCATTATGTATGATAAGTTTGTTGACTTTTGCAACAATTACCTTAAAAGTTATTTCAACGGTGATTTCTAATTAATTGACAATGTAAAATTTTTTACACTAATAATATATAGTCATTAAAGTATTTTCTTAAATGAAAAAGCTGCTTTAAACAAAACCTGAGTTGGGTTTATAGACATGATGATGTGCTTAGCCAAGAAAGATGGGACATTTTCATTTCTCAGTATGTGCTCACTTTTTATTTAATTTTATATAATAATAATGATAATAAAACCACTCTTGATTTTTCACAGCGTAAATTATATATTATAATTACATTTTTATCTTTCTTTTTCTTTCTATTGATATCATTTATTACATTTATCCAGATTAAAATAAAAAAATTATAAGAACTAACCATAAAATGAGTATATTATAAGGACCAGAAATATATTTAATCTTTTTTTTAATAATAAGATAAAAGAGACAAGGATAAAATAAACATAATATTGAAAACAGAGGACAATATATAGTGTGTGTTTAGCCCAGCTTATTTTTAAATTATTTTCTTTTTAGAAAGAGAAGTTGGGCCAAACACATTTTATGAAAAGCTATTAAAGAAATAAGCTACTTATTTCTATAGAACAAAATTTGGAAAAAAATAGCTTATAAATAAGTTGATAGAGGGAACTTTTTTCTAACTTATACGGAATTTATTGTCGCAGTACCCTCTTCAAATCCCAATGTGACCAAAAATACTATCTTTTTTTAATTTTTCACTGTTTTTTCCAATTTAAGTGCTTCACTGACTTTCCCATTAAATAATATACATATATTAGTTTATTTTAAATTATGTTTATTTATTGTAAGGTTTTAATTTTGTTTTTAAATTATTTATTTTAGAAAATTAAAAAATATTATTTCTTTTTTATCTTTTTAAATATTCTTTACATAGAATAAAAGAACATTAATGAAATGAGTAAATAATGTATTTATTGATATTATTGACATTATTGACTTAGATGCCACATTTTTTTTTAATTTTTAAATTGATGGTTAAGTTTTTGAATTCTTAATTACAACACTATATTTATTTAATACTTTTTGAATTATTTATTAATTTTTTTAAAAATATATTGATATTATTGAATTTTGTTTAAATACATTATTTTTTATCTTCTAAAAATATTATTGAACAATAATATAAATTTTTTAAAATAATACTTTTGTAATTAGTGCTATATATAATAAAATATTTATAAATCAGATTTAAAAGTAAATTTTATTAATTAAAATGGTTTTTGACATTTTAATGTCTGTGACTAAGTTTGCTCGCCTAAGGAATTAAGGTGTGAAATTAGGAACAAATGGTTTACCGCCTAAGGGATTAGGGTTGAATTAATTTAGAGAAAAAGGTAAATTGCCTAATAGAAACGGGTTTAGAAGGGAAAGAAATTATATTGGGAGAATATCACCGGAGATCCCAAAACCTAACCGTTTTATTCATTAATTTTCTAAACATCACTTAATTGTATTCTCATTTTAATTTGGCTCTTTAATTTCTAAAATCACAAAATTTTCAAATCTTCCTTTAATTCATAAACACACAAGCAATTTTTGATTGAATTGAGATTAAAACCACAATCTCTATAGAGATGATACTTTACTTTCACTTTATTACTTGTATGGGTGGTACACTTATAGTGAACTTAACAATGGCAAAAAGGGGAGAAGTATTTAGGCTTTTGCTTAGAAGAGTAGATTAGATAGGATCAGTTTCTTTTTTGATTTTTCTTAATGTAATTATGCTACTCATTATAATTTGATCTTATTTTATTTTGAACAAAATATATGAACTCTTTTTCTTACTTAGTTATCCTGAACAAATTCTTATATTTGAATGATCTATGGATTATAAATTCATATCCTGCTAATTGAATGAATTGAGTATTGTTGCACTTGTCACTCAAATTAGCTAATACTACTTAGTGCAGTAAGAATTAAATAAGATTCTGATAAATCTAGACATAAAATTTCATCTTCTAAAAACTGAATAAGTGTAGGGGGAGCCACATCACAAACTTAGCATTTGTTCAAGGAAGGTTTATCATCATCAAGGGGGAGATTGTTGAATCCAAACTCTTGTTTTAGGCTAAAATAGAATTTTGGCCCCTTATTTACATTTTAGGTTTCAGTTTGGTCTCTTAAGTTTTAAAAGTTTCACTTTGGTCTCTTAAAGTTTCTCTATTAGATCAAATCGGTCCTTCCATTAGTTTATTACACAAATTTGGTCAACCTAGTGACACGTGGCAAACTATGAGAGATGCCACATCAGCCAAAATTAACACCGTTAGTGCCAAAAGCTGACGGAAGGACCAATTTGGTCTAATAGAGACATTATAAGGGACTAAAGTGAAACTTTTAAAACTTAAGGAACCAAACTAAAACCTAAAATGTAAATAAGGGACCAAAATTTTATTTTAGCCCTTATTTTAATAATGAGAAACCTTTAAAGGCTATTGCATCTTCTAAAAGGTTAAGAAGTATATGATCTTTTTGATACACCAAGATTATTGAAGATATACATCAAGCCATGACTGCCAGCTCTTGAAAGAATTTGGGAAGAAATCATTTTTTGGATAAAATATTAGAATGATGCATCATTAGAAAGGAGCATCAAATTAGATGTTTAGAAAGATGCATCAGTATAGATTATCAGTAAAGTAGTTCAGAATACCACATCAGAAAGGAGCATCGATCTTTTTCCAGCTAGCTGTGTCAAAAAAAAATTGTTGATTTACCCAAAGTGTTTTGCTGTCTAAGCAGTGTGGGACGCCTTCTCCAACAGCTATATTTTTTGCTATTTAAAAGAAGAAAAATCTTCTTTCAAGTGTGAAGTTGTGTGCAAAAAATTAAGAAAAAAGCGTGCTGCAAAAAAACCTCTGTTAAGGCATTCTAATTAAAGAAAGCTTCCAAATCACACAAATTCTCAGAGTGAGAAAGACTCACTTCTATACAAGATTGATTGATCCTAAGAGAGGAAAATAGAAGTGAGATAAAGATGTCCTTGCTATAAAAAATCCTCTCTATTGGGAGTTGTGAGGGACTATTTTTTGGGCAGTTAATCACAAAAAATCTGTTGTCATATTGTTGTTCAAACTGCCCAAAACCAGTAGGTGGTGCTGTGGTTGAAGTCTTGTGGTTCTTGTGTTTGTTAATCAACTGTACTAAGTTTGTTAATAGTATTTATGTTTGATTTCATGCTACCTCCCAAGAATTGGTACAGTTATATGGTTGAAAAGAACCTGTAAAGGTTTAAAACACTAAGTTTTGTGTAAAGGTGTTGTAATACTCTTTTCATAGTGAAATCCCACAAGTATATGGGGGACTAAATGTAGCCCAAGATTAAAGGGTGAATCAGGATAAAATTCTTGTGTTTTTCATCTCCTATGTACTCTCTTTTAAAAGCAATTTCATAAAGAAGTTGTTTTTGAAAAATCTAGTATTGCTGAGAAAGGTACTAAAAGAAAAACTTCTATTTTAAGGATAAGATTTTAATACCTCAAGAGTTTTTCTAACAAAGAAAAGTTTCAAACTGTAATCAACATCCTTTATATCCTTTTTAAAATAAAGATTCTTTAGAAACTTTATAACGGAAAGTAAAGAATATAGAAAGGTACTGTCATAAAGAATTTAGAAGCTTTATAACAAAGAAAAGTTTCAAATTGTAATCAACATTCTTTATATCCTTTTTAAAATCTAACAGAGTGCATTTTGAGCATCATAATACACTCTTAAAGGTTTGAAACTGAAAGTAAATTTTTAAAACCACAATTAAACCCCTTGTTGTGGTGTTTTGAGACACTTCATTAACATCCTTCCTTATCATCAATTTTTTTGGCTTAATAAAAAAAAAAATTGGATTGTAATGTATTTTTGGACATAATATAACTATGTAAAGATGTGTCGGTAAAAACTGAATCATCCAATTCAATCCAAATCGTATTTTAAGATATTAAATTGGATCAAATTTTTTAAGAAAACAATCCAAACCACATGTTTTAATGTTTGGATCAAATTATTTTTTGGCTCAAAACCGATCTAAATTGATCCGTGAACACCCTTAGTGAGAGAATGGTGAGAATGAGCGTGTGGTGGTCGATTATGTGAAAAATCACAGAGTGAGTAGATATTAGGGTATGAGCATGGGCTTGGGCCAAAAGAAGGAGTGAGTTGTGTGTGTGGGGGAAGAATAAAAGGTGAGTGGGTGCTGTGTACGGTGAGCGAATTTGAGTCCGTTATGGCATGTGTCATAACGTGAATTACGTAGATGTGGAGCGAGAGAGAAGAATAATATTAGACAAAAAGACTTATTAAAATGTAGAGGTCCTTCTCTTTTTCTTTTTCTTTTTTGTTTCCTTTTTTTCTTTTTCTTTTTTGGATCATTGATTTTAAAGAAATATAAATAATGTTATTTTTAAATTGGGTTAAAATAAGATTTTTTTTTTGTTAATTTTGTTTTTTATTGTTATTTTTATTCCTTTCTTTTCTTTTCTTTTTTAATGTTTTCCATTTTTTGTATTTTTTTGTTAATCCAGACCAAATTAGGTGTTTACAAGAATGTTGAGATCAAGATAGAAATCTTATCCTTATCATTTAGACTTAAGGATATTATCAATTTGTTTTTAAAATTAGAATGTAGTTAGTATTTAAATTTTCTGTTATACTTTAGCTCTATATATAGAGCCTAGCAATAAAGTTTATAAGTTCCTATGCATAAAATATCTCTCTTTTGTAAAAATTATTTTTGCTACCTAAAAAACCCAACAAATTGGTATCAAGAGTTGTTTTCTTATGAACCTGTGAAAATGGAAGCTGAAGCAAGTTTTTCATGTTATTCCTATCTTTAATGGAGAAAGTTATGATCTTTGGGGTGAGAATGAAGTCCAGCATGGAGGCTTTAGATCTCTAGGAAGCCATGAAAGAGGATTACAATATTCCTTCATTGTTGGACAATACCATGATGACCCAGATAAAGAATCATAAGGAAAGAAAAACCAAAAAGACAAAGGCAAAAGCATGTATGTTTGTTGGTGTTTCAAAAACCATCTTTCTAACCCGTGTAAGAAAGGCAAAATTATATATATAAGATTTGTTAACGTACACACACTTGTTTTTTAATTGAAGTATGTTAGCAAATTATACTACAATGTATCTTAAAATATATCATGGTGTAGTTTGCTAGCATACTTCAACTAAAAAATAAGTGTGATATATATGGAATTTGCTAACGTACACACACTTGTTTTTTAGTTTGAGTACGTTAACAAATTATAACTACAATATATCTTAAAATACACTATGGTGTAGCTTGCTAATATATTCTAACTAAAAAATAAATGTGTACGTTAACAAATTCTTGTGGGGTTTGCTAACGTACACGCTCTTATTATAATGTATCTTAAAATACACCTACGGTGTAACTTGCTAACTAACTAACTAACTATATATATATATGAATTTAAACATAATGTAAATTAACATTTAAATAATATCATTGAGTATTTTATTATATGACAGCAAAAAATATACATAAAAAATCATTAATATTTAAATTGTTAAAATAAAATTTAAATTTTACATTATATATAAATTATATTTAAATATATTTACATGTTATATGTTAATTATATAAAACTAAATAAATGTCCAAACTACGCATTTTCTATGCAAAAGTAGGGGTGTTTATAAACCGATCCAATCCAATGAAAACCGAAAAAACCGATCCAAAAAATCGAAAACCGAATAAACTGAAAACTGAAAAAATTGAAAATTGAAAAAACCGAAATTTTTTATTGGATTGGATCGGATTTCGGATTTGATTTTGAAAACCGATCCAATCCAATCCAAACCGAACTTATACATGCATATATATTTTCACTTGTAATTTTTTAATATCACTCATGTTTATATTTTTATTTCTTATATATTTGTAAAATTATCACATAAATTATACTTGTTTATAAAAAATATATTTATTTAAAGATAGTTTTTTAGTAACTATTTGAGTAAAGATACATAAACATAATTATTAAGTTGTGTAAATTTATTTTTAATAATATATATTTGAAGAGTTATACTAGTATTAGTTATATAATGACTTATTAATAAAATATTTGATATTTTAAATTAATTTTTAACACATTTATTATATATCATATTATTTATTTAACATATTTTTTAAAATAATAGTAAGATTAAAACCAAAAATCGACCCAATCCAAACCGCTTTAAATTGGATCGGATTGGATTGGATTTAAATTTTAAAGCAAACCGATTGGATGATGAAATAACAAAACCGAAATAATTGGATCGGATGGTTTTTCTCTTCAAAACCGATCCATTCCAATCCGCGAACACCCTATGCAAAAGTACAACATCCTACTGCTTCTCGTTTCTCATACATTGTGAAAATGGCGTAACTATTCAAAAGATATTTATTTCAAATTTCAAACAACTTTTTAGTTCTTTCTAACCCTTGTAAGAAGGGCAAATCATTCAAAAGTCTCTAAATCTGCTGGCTTTCCCGTATTCTTAATTAGTCAAAAGAAAATGAGCCTTATTAACTTCTCTGGCTTCTTTTCTATCCCATTCCCACGGCAAGACCTTTAGAAATTAGAAGTCTCTAAACCTGACATAAGCAATCCATTCATTAGAAAGAATAATGCATGCTCGTTAGTCGTTTGCTTAGTTTTCCATCATAACTTTTCCATAAGCCACCACTCACAAGCTGTACTCTCTAGTTGTCTATTCATAACAACTGCTCAATCGACATAATTAATTGACTAGTTTTGGACGTGTGGAATGCTGTGGGAAAGAACATAATTTTGTAGTTTTGAACAACTTCTAAAATGGTTTCATGGAAAAGTGTAGGAATACAGTTTCCTGAGCTACGTTTATAATCTCTGTTCAAAGTGCAAAGAGTACCAACCTTATTATTTATAATTGTGCACAGTTATGTTTTCCTAACTTTTGGATACTTAAAACCAATTCCATCTAACACATGATTCTTAAACAATTACAACAATGACAAATCGAAAAATAAAAAAAATAACGCTTAGAAAAGAACAATGACAGCGAACTTAAGGACAAAAGCTCAAAAAGTTAAAAATGCAAAGTTGAGATGGAAAACAGGGTGTCAAGGGGGAAATGATATTTGTCATTGGCAAAAGTATTTGTCACCAGAAAGTAGTCATTATTTTTTCTCTGCATAAATTTAAATGTTATTAAGTGCACGAATTTCTTTAGAAAAATATAAAGTTAATAGTCATAAAATATAATTACATCAATTAAGTAAAAAAGCCCAATAGAAAATATTAATGGTCAAATTTGGATCCATCAAAAGTGAAGCTTCGACGTTCCTGCTGATGCCTACTGCCAATGTCTGGGTCTCCGGGTGAACGAAGACTTTTCGATAGAAGTTGAGTTTTTAACATTATGTTTCTGAGAACAACCATTTTTATTTCAGTTTTCCTACAGTTTAAACGTCAACTTGTAATCGCAGTTGTCACACATACAAATCATCTACAATGAAAATTGAGCTTGTGTCATCACTTCTGGTGATTCCATTCTATTGGTTGTGGTTGTGCCTTAGTAGTTTTGGACATAATTGAACTGTCTACTCATAACAATGCTCAATTAACATAATAAATGAGTAATTTTGGACATACGAAATGCTCTTTGGAAAGGAATTATTTTGTACTTACGGTTTCAAGGAAAAGCTTAGTAATCCTGAGGATTGAGTGATTGTGGACTGATCGGAAGGTTTCAAAGTATAATTCATGTTTAGAACACTAACCATGATTGACATATCTCACAACAATGATCTTCACGGGTCTTTGTAAGACTTCCCATTGAACGGATCTCTTCAAAGGTTGACAGTAAACAACACAAGTTTCTCTTGGTCTTCAACCTTACCAGATTCTGCAGATAATGTGAGGCAGTTATTAACATTAAATATTTCTAAATGCCAATTTAATGAAATACTCCTAGTTTACTAGCAGAACTTACTGATCATTCATGTAACAACTTTGTAGTTGACATAAATTTCATTGATGCTCATCCCAATATGACAATTCTGATGCCAACTTTAGAGTGAATTCCCTAGTTTCTTGGTAAAGCAATCCAAATTAAGCTATCTAGAACTTTCTCACAAATTGCTAACCAAGTTTGGAAGAACCAATGCAGAAACTAGAGGCAATAATAAATTGTCGCTAGTTTCTGTATTGGTTCTGAATTTATTCATGCTTGACCTTCATAGTAACAATCTCCACGGTTCAATTCTAGACTTCTAGTTTTTCCAATGTATGCCACCAAATTGAACTTCTCCAAAAATAACTTCAGCTCTGTTATTCCACTCAACATTGTTGATCATCTGTTTCTGTGGCCAGAATCCTCATTCCAGTACTTAATTATATTTTACTATATATTTGTTATTTTAAAATCAATTTCATGTATTTCACAATCGTAAATAAAATAGTAATGATAATTTGAAAAAGAAAAAATAATGCCCACCCTTAAAAAGGAGAATAACAGCCAAACTAAAGACATGCTCAAAAAATTGAAAAATTTAAAATCAAGATGGAAACAGCTGCATAGACAACCATGTTTAAGTCGCCAGCAAAAGTAATATATATGATAAGGTTATAGTAATTATTTTTTCTCTGCATAAATTTAAATGTTATCAAATGCACAATTTTGTTTAGCAAAAATAAAATAGCTGGGAGTAAGAAATTAATAGTATTACAATGTAAACCTGATAAGAAATATCAATGGTGCAATTTTCATCGATGAAAAGTCAAAGGCGAAATTTCCACGTTCCCGCCGAATGCGGTAGTCTGGGTCCCTGCCTAGTGAAAACCAACATTGAACAAAGACTACCCACAAAAATTGTGAGCTTTTAAACACAACCTTCAATTTTCCTACAATTAAAACTTCTACCTGTGAGCGTAGGTGTCATTCATAATTATTACAATGAGAATTGTACTATTCTCAGCACTTCTGGTGATGCCATTCTTTTGGTTGTGCCTCTGTAACAACTTCTTTGTGGTTTCTGGCCTTTGTCTTGATGATCAGAGGTCTTTGCTGCTCCAACTGAAAAACAACTTCACGTTCATCTCAGAAACTAGCAGCAAGCTGAAGTCGTGGAGTCCAAGTCATGATTGTTGTACCTGGATAGGGGTATCCTGTGACAAGGTGGGACGTGTTACTGGTCTTGACCTCAGTGGAGAAGCAATCTCTGGTGGATTTGACAATTCAAGTGTTCTTTTCAGTCTTCAACATCTCCAGAAATTGAATTTGGCTGATAACAATTTCAATTCTGTCATTCCATCTGGATTTAACAAGTTGGAGAATTTAACTTACCTGAGTCTGTCAGGTGCTCACTTTGTGGGGCAGATTCCAATAGGGATTTCTCAGCTGACAAGGCTGGTTACTCTTGATCTTTCTTGTTTTAAGCTGGAGCTGAAACTTGAGAACCCAAATCTACAAAAGCTTGTCCAAAATCTCACCAGTATTAGGCAACTGTATCTGGATGGTGTAGCAATTCCAGATGATGAATGGGGCCGCGCGTTGATGTCACTGCGTGACCTGCAAGAACTGAGCATGTCAGAGTGTGGTCTCTTAGGACCTCTGGATCCATCCTTGGCAAGACTTGAAAATCTGTCAGTCATAAGTCTTGATTTCAACAGTTTATCATCCCCAATGCCAGAAACATTTGCCCATTTCAAAAATCTGACCATCCTAAGTCTTGTTAATTCCGGGTTGAATGGAACATTTCCTCAGAAAGTCTTCCACATTGGAACATTGTTATTTATTGACGTAGCTGCAAACAACGATCTCCGAGGTTTCTTTCCTGACTTCCCATTGGGCGGATCTCTCCAGACCTTAAGAGTACGTAACACAAACTTCACTGGAGCAATTCCACACTCCGTTGGTAACATGAGGCACTTATCTGAATTGGATCTTTCTTTTTGTGGATTTAACGGAATAATTCCCAATTCACTGTCAAACCTACCAAAACTCAGTTACGTGGATTTGTCATATAACAACTTCACCGGTCCAATGACATCATTTGGTATGGCCAAAATACTTACCCATTTAGACCTTTCTCATAATGATTTTAGTGGTATAATTCCATCATCTCATTTCGAAGGACTGCACAATCTTGTCGATACTGACTTGAGTTATAATTCTTTCACTGGGAGCATTCCTTCGTCCCTTTTAAACTCTCATCACTGCAACATATTTGGCTTTCATGCAATGAGTTTAGTCAATTGGACGAATTCATAAACGTGACATCATCAAGATTAGAGATCCTTGATATAGAAATAATAATCTGTCTGGGAGCATTCCTTCGTCCCTTTTTAAACTACCACTGCTGCAAAGGATTGACCTTTCCCACAATCATTTTAGTCAACTAGATGAATTCCGAAATGTGTCTTCTTCTAAATTAGACACCCTCGATTTAAGTAGCAACTATCTATCAGGTCCTTTTCCGACATCTATCTTCCAGCTCAGTACACTCTCCGTCCTCCAACTTTCTTCAAACAAGTTAAATGGGTCGGTGCCACTGAATAAGCTTTTTGAGCTTAGAAGTTTAACTGAACTAGACCTTTCCTATAATAACTTATCGGTCAATATGAATGTTACAAATGTTGACCCATCTTCCTTTCCCAACATTAGCACTCTAAACTTGGCATCCTGCCACTTAAAAACATTCCTGGATTCTTGAGAAACCAGTCCAGTTTAACCAATCTAGATCTTTCAGATAACCAGATTCAAGGAATGGTACCCAACTGGATTTGGAAACTAGATGATCTTGCCCATCTTAATATTTCTCACAATTTGTTGACTGATTTGGAAGGACCTCTGCAGAATCTTACTTCCAACTTGGATTACCTTGACCTTCATTTCAATAAACTTCAGGGGCCAATACCTGTTTTTGCTAAAGATGCGGAGTATTTAGATTTCTCAAGCAACAAATTTAGCTCTTTTATCCCACGAGATATTGGTAATTACCTGTCTGGGACATATTTTCTCTCTCTTTCAAACAACACTTTGCATGGTAGCATCCCTGATTCCCTCTGCAATGCTTCATATCTTCGAGTGCTTGATCTTTCCAATAATAAGATTTCTGGCATAATTCCCTCATGTTTAATGATGATGAGTGTCAATCTTGAAGTATTAAATCTGAAGAACAACAATCTCTCGGGCCATATTCCGGATACTATTCCACCTTCCTGTGGTTTGTGGACTTTAAATCTTCACGGAAATCAACTAGATGGGTCAATTCCAAAGTCTCTTGCCTATTGCTTGAAGTTAGAGGTATTGGAACTTGGATCAAACCAAATTATCGGTAGCTTTCCATGCTTTTTGAAGGAAATATCCACACTTCGTATCTTGGTTTTGCGGAACAACAAATTTCAAGGTTCCTTAAGATGTTACAAATCCAATAAGACTTGGGAAATGCTTCAAATTTTGGACGTCGCTTTCAACAATTTTAGCGGCAATCTTCCAGGAAAATACTTTACAACCTGGATAAGATTTATAAAGGATAACGAAGATGAAGCTAGACCAAAGTTTATAGAGAAGGAGTTTGATTTCAATAGTGATATATACTATCATGATAGTGTCACTGTTATCAACAAAGGTCTACAGATGGAGTTGGTGAAAATTTTGACAATCTTCACTTCATTGATTTCTCATCCAACCATTTTGAAGGACCTATACCAGAGGAGCTAATGGATTTCAAAGAGCTCTATGTCCTCAACTTGTCAAACAATGCTTTGTCTGGTGAAATCCCATCATCCATAGGTAACTGGCACAACTGGAGTCTTTAGACCTTTCACAAAACTCTCTAAGTGGCAAAATTCCTTTGCAGCTTGCAAGTTTGTCATTCCTTTCATATTTAAATCTCTCCTTTAATCATTTGGTGGGGAAAATCCCAACAGGCACCCAACTTCAATCATTTCCAGCTTCTTCCTTCAAAGGCAATAATGGGTTATACGGTCCTCCATTGACCGAAAAACCAGCTGGTAAAGAGCCACAGGTGCTGGCACAACTTAAATGTAGAAGGCTAGCTTGCACAGTTGATTGGAATTTTATCAGTGTCGAACTAGGATTGGTTTTTGGCCACGGAATTGTCTTTGGTCCACTCTTGATTTGGAAGCGATGGAGAATATGGTATTGGCAACTTGTGCACAAAATTCTTTGCTGGATCTTCCCTCAGATGTATCTAGCATATGTAACTCACAGAGGACAAACGTATGCAACTTTGAAGTGGGGGCATTAGTTATTAAAAGTGAGTGTGCAAGTAAGTGAAGTCATGATGCAATCATCTTTTTAAATGTTCCCTTTTCCAAACTCTATAGTTTTGGGTTTTATGTCTTAATGCCAAAAAATAAATTTGCAAGGCATACCCATTGGAATTTCGAAAATATATTCTATTACATTTTAATAAGTACTTTGATAAATAGCGTTGTTCCTTAAGCATGTTATCAAGAATTTGATTCTTGGCTATATAAATGGAGAAGACTTTGTTGGGAAATATCCTTGGTGCAAACCAAAAATGGTAGAATATTGTCATCTATTCATACATAACAACTATTAATTGATATAATTAAATAAGTACTTTTGGATGTACTTGTTAAATGCTCTTGTAGACATTTTTTATCTTTTTATAATATAATAATATATAAAGTTTGAAATGTATGTTGTGCAATTGACATGTCAACAACATAAAATTTTCCTCCATTGTCATATCAATAATATTGCTAATTGGTTAACTTCTAGTTGAATTCCTTCTTTTTCTGATCATCCACTTTATCAAATTTTTAATGCATATTTGATAAAGTTTTTGAGTATAAAAGTTACAACATCAATTACATTCCCCCTAAAAACTATCTTAAGTTTTTGTGATATTCAATTACATTTCTTTAGAGTAAGTAAAATCAACGACTATAAAACTATTAATCATCATAATAAATTTTTCCCATACTTTCAAACTCATTCTTTGTTGGTGTGTTATGTTTTCCCAGATTCAAGTGACATTGTCATAATTGGTTCAAGGTCATGTGTGAAATAATACCACTTAGTGTTTTATGTTTCAACTATGTAGTTTGTTTATTTAATATTTTATACTTATTCAATATCACTAAATTTGAAGTGAGAAATTAAAGGATGGAAAGGATTTAGTTTCATTTGTCCTAGAAAAATTGAAGTACATTGATATATCAATATTAACATTTGATTACTTTTTCCTATATTTTGAGATAGAAAAATATTGTTAGGATTTAATTTCAATTAGGTTTCATTGTAAAAGTCATGGTTTGATCAACTATGTAAGTTGTTGCTCTTAATAGAATTATAAATGTGATCAAAGAAAATATTTTATTGATAAAAAATTAAAAAAATATATTATAATATGATAAATGTAATGACATTATTTATCGTAAAGTGACATATGTATAAGAGTTTTCACATCAACTACAAGGTATTAAGAGAATATTGAAAATGTCAATAGTAACAAGCAAGTACAATCATTTATACTTGTAATGTGCACACAATCACCTTTATAAAAAAGTATACATAGTCATTTTATTCTTTAACGGTGTAAAACGTTTAAAAATCAAGTGTTCCTTTTAATGAAGTAAAATTTAAATGAATAAAGTCTCAAGTTAACAAACAATTGATATAAAAATTCCAAAGATTGATTAAGGAATTTAGCGACCCATGGGACATAGTGAAAACTTAGTAAGCAAGGACAGAGCCAGAATGAGTTTATAGGGGGCCAACTATAAAACTTAAACCTCATTCAACAAATATATATGTATAAAATTTCATATAAAGTATTTATAATTATATATTATAAAATATTAATTACATTAATAATTTATTGAAATATCTCTCTTACATATCATAATTTATCTATAATTGAATTTACATTATATTTTTAGTATTTTTTTAAGATAAATATCTTTCTCAACAAAAATTGTTTGACAAGTATTATCTTAACATATTGAAAATAATTATAGCTAAAGAAGAATAAATAAATTGTATATTCTATTTTTTTATATTCAAGTCAAGAATTTTTTTTCCAATATCTCAGTATCATTGTAATTAAAAAATGTTTAATAGAAAATATATTTATTCATAAGATAAGCTAAACATATATTTTTTTATAAATCCAAGATTATATTATGTTCTAAAACTCTACTAAATCAAAATGGATTATGTTACTTACCATATTATTTTTTATGACAATAATAACCAACAATCCTTGAAGAATAATTTATTTTCAGATTGTTGAAAAGTACGACAAGAAAAATAATGGACCAAGACAATATTCACTATTTTGAAAACAAATTTCAATAGACCTCTAGTACAATCCGATATCTAGTTTGCTTTCTTAAAATTTACACACTAGCATGTTTAGACTCGTATATTCGAGGTCAAAAACACATTAGAACCTCACAAACAATGCTCAAAAGACAAAGATGAGAGGAGAAAAATAAAAATAATATACTAAGAATAGTATAGGAAAAGAGAATATTTGTTGGTATCTCTTAAAACTCAAGTTGTCAATTCCTTGTATTAATAGTGTTCATAATAATTTGCTCTATCTGCAAAGGTTAATAAATAAATTTTAATCTCAAATAAATTATAATCAAAAAGTATAAATGGAATTATCTGATTGCAAATGAAATTATTTATAACCTTTAAAATAGCAATAACAAATTATAAAAGGAAAACACTATTAAAAAGAAAAAAATGATACACAAATATTTTATCTAAAAAGAAAAAAGACTACAATTATCTCTACATTAAAAACTATAAAAAGAAAAGTAAAATAATTATCTAAAAAAAGAAAAAATATGTTATTATGTTAAAAAAATACTTAAATACTATTATCCCCAAAATCAAATCCCACAAAATAAAAATAATTACTCTAATATATTAAAATATCATTATATTAAAAATTTTAATTATAAAAACTTAGGGGGGCCTAACATGCATCCGTCCCTATCAGCAAGTGAGAGAAAATGTCTAAAGATAGAAAAAACTTTTCCAAGAATAAAAGTTGTTTATATCCTAAACATAGAGAGTTGTCCTATTTTAGCTTTTCTAATTTTCTTATGTCCAATTGCAATTTGCCCAAACCTAAATTACAATTTAGGACGCAAACTGATAACCAATAATTGTTTGATGAACTTTGCATCCCTTTATTTGATCTATTGTCTGGAGCCTAATAACCATTGCCTGTTGTAATTTTGAAATCTTCAACATATGAAATTGGCTTGAGATGTTTTGATCAAAGTTGTAGCCCTACACCTTAGTTTTCATTTGGCTTTGGTGTCACACTCAATTTGGACATCTATAACTTAAGATATGTTCATCAGACAATGCATTGCTCAAACATCAAATGGTGCACTCATCTCCTCCGTCTAGTGTAATTTTCACCAAGTTAAAGGCCAAATTTAGTCTCGACTTCTGCATCAAGGTTGCAAATCTTTCTCTTAGTTTTCAACCAACATCAATATCACCTTATTTGGAGAAGTATAACTCGAGTTGGGGCATGCAAACTGTGGGATGTAACATCCCTTCTTTTTCTATTTTTTTGTAATACGAAAAATATATGATTATTTTAATAATTATTAGTATTTTGGAGTTTGCAGTTGTTTTAAAATTATATTTTAATAAAATAAGAATTTGTAAGAACTCTTATTTAAATTTGGAGGAAATTTGATAAATTTAAATAAATTGAAATTGGTGGATAAGATTCTTTTTTTAGTAAAATTAAATATTAGTGTAACATTCTCTCTTTTTTTTTCTCCCTTCCTAAATTTCTCTAATATGAAAATACAATAGTATTTTAATAATAAATAGTAATATAGTATTATTGGATTCACAACTATTTCTTTACACTATATTTTGATAAAATAAGAATTTGAAGGGAACTCTTATTTATTTAAATTTAGAAAAAAAATTATAAACTCAGATAAATTGAAATTTATGCATAAGATTCAAAATTTTAGTAAAATTTAATATTATTGTAACATCGTCTTTTTCCTATTTTCTTTATTTGTAAAACTAAATAAATTTTTATTTTATTTTATTTTATTTTATGTTGTCCGTCTTGCTAATATTTTAGTTAATAGTTTTAATAACCGTGTTGCAAATATATTTTAATTAAACAAAAATAATTCAAATAATTATAGTTACTCAATCATTGAATATATATATATATATATATATATATATATATATATATATGTATATATATAATATTTGAAAATTAAAATTTTTTACATAAAGTATATTAAATGACTGTGTGTGTATTAAATTAATTTAATTAGATTATTAAATTAATAATCAGATTAATGATGTTAAAAAATAATTTGTTGGGTTGAGTGATTTTATTTCTCTCTTTGGTCTGGGCCCAAAGAAACCATAGTCCACACACGTCCAATTGTAGAGATTTTTTATTTATTTTTTTAACTGCACATTATCCAACTCACGTGTCATCACCAACAAAATATGTGTCTTGCTTTAATTGTCGGTGCTGCTTACATGTGTGCCAGTTGGTGACCTCATTCAGTGGATCAACAAAAATAAAAGGGAGCAGCAACGTGAATCAGATTATAAAAGAAAAGAGAACACCGTTTACGCTTCAAGGTGTCACGGTTTTAAGAATTTGGGGAAACGGAAAAAAAAAAAAAAAAAAACGTGGCGACAAGGGGGATATAGATTTGGTATGCCACCGTTTACGTACCAATTGTAATTTGGTATGCCTTCACTGAAAATTACACCCTCTTTCTCTCAACTTCGTTCAAAATTTACCGGCCATCTCAATTCCTTTTTCCTTTCCTCCTTCGTCGCTTGTTGGGATATAGATTACCTGCAGTCAGAGAGAGAAGAGGAGTGCAATCTCTACCCTTAATTTTATTTTCCAATCAGGGGAAGATAAGGGAAATTGATTTGGTGATTGCAAGTTGAAACAGAAAAAAAAAATTCCCCTCCCTGTATGCAATTCTGGAACGTAGAAGCAGATCATAAGAGAAACAAGCGTGAGTGCAGATTTTAGGTAATTAGAGAAAGATACAAATTAGCAGAAAAAACAAACAGCAAGGGGAACTGAGGAAATAGAGAGACAGAGCGTGTGAAGATCGTATAAAAAGAGAAAGAACAAAAGACATAAATCAACAGAAACAAGCAACAACGTAAAGCAATTGAGAGGAGGGGAGTTTAACGTGTGGAGGGAAAGGGAAGCATAGCAGAGGGGATTTCGTCTTTTGGGGGGCCTTGTATTCTTTGGGCTGAAACAAAAATCCGAACACAACAAAAAAAAAAATGAAAGATAGAGACCAACAGAGAAAAAGATTATGCTATTTCCATCTTCTTCTTTTTTTTGTTCCACCTCCAACTTTTACAAAAATGTGTAAAATTATTTTATCCTCATTCTCTTTTATTCTCTATCTTTCTCTTCTTCCCATGAATCCCACCCCTGTTTTATCAACAGACATTTGCGTTGTGCACAATATACATGTGTATCCAAGTTTGATAAATAACGGAAATGCATTTCAGTTGTATTAATTTTTTTGAAAAAAATGATTAAAATATTAATTATAATATAATTTACTTTTTTAATATTAATCAAATTAATTATAATATAAATTATTCTTTTTAATAATAATCGAATTAATTATAATGCAAATTATCATTTTTAATAAGATCATAAATTGTATCATAATTACTTTGATTATTATTAAAAAGAATAACTTACATCATAATTAATCGATTACTATTAAAAAGGGTAATTTATATCATAATTAATTCAATTATTATTAAAAACAGTAACTTGCATCATATATTTTTTTTAAAATTATATCATAATTAATTTGATTACTATTAAAAAGAAGAATTTGCATCATAATTATTTTGATTATTATTAAAAATAGGAAATTATATCGTAATTAATTTAATTTAAATTAAAAGGGATAAATTTTTATCATAATTGATTCAATTAATATTAAAAATGATAAATTATATAACAATTAATATTTAAATTAATTTTTCAAAAAAATTAACACAACGGGCAAGCATTTCAATTATGCATAATGAAAATGTATTTCCGTTGTATTAGGAGATGTGACCTTTATACATAACGGAAATATATTTTCGTTATACAAAATGCATAACGAAAACGTATTTCTGTTAGGGTATTTTTGAGAAAAAAAAAATAACCAAACAAAGTATGGGATGAAATTAGCAAAAATTGGAATGAGAATAGCAAGTGCTGGAGAAACCAATGAGGACTAGGTGTTGCAAGTGATATTGGAACGTGTATACTGTAGCTGTGGGTGGACATCGTATGCAAACTAGGGACAACAGACTGGGCTGGAGTGCTTTTGGGCATGAAACATGTGAGTGATCCACGAAACTTAAGCCCACCAGGATTAAAAAAATTTAACCTGCAACGTATTGATAAACACCATAATATTAGTGCAACATTCATAACAATAATAATTTAATTATAAACATATATGATAATAATAATAATAATAATAATAATAACAATAAATATAATAATATTAATAACAAAATAATAGTGATAGAAATGTTAATCATCATCATAATAATAATAATAATAATAAATGATAATAATCATGATAATATTGAGAATTGAATACAATTTAATACATGTTGTGAAGCTACTTGTGGGCTTTTGTGGCTTGAGCCACATTAAATAAATAAATTAGGAAACTCTTTAAAAGAATGGCTAAAGATTAGAGGGTGAGGCCCATTTATAAATTAGACTTTAAGACTCCAATATTATTGACCCAAATTAGTAGTAGTAGTAAACACAGACTTAAAAACAAATAAATAATCTATTAAATATAATTCTAATCTTAAAATACAATTGATAACAAATGAATAAGATACTAACCTAAATATTAATACTAAATATAATAACCTTATAAACAACAAAATTCTAACCACTTAATAAAACATACTAAGTGAGATTGAATGTAAAGTGGGGAATACATAAATTTAAAAAAAAAGATTTAAAATTATTTTGGCTAGGATGAGTTCTACTTATAAAATTTAATAAAAGTTGAGGATAAAATATTGATTCTTAATCTTTAAGGGATGAGTGAAAGTAAAGAGGGACGAGAGTATACAAGCGAGGTCACTTATAGTTAAATTTAACTCCTTACAATAATTGTGATTGATTTCACTGAATGAATGTTGAATATACTATTATGTGCATAATGATTAGTCTTTTATATTAGAGTTGATATCAAGTGAAATTATAGAATTTTAACTTCTGGTTGGGAGGATTTATAGTGAAGCCGACTATTGGTGAATTGATATCAACTCTAATAAGACATACTATAATTATGAAGTCTACTTAATTGATATCAACTCTAATAAGATAGACTATAATTATGTCATTACTGTCAAACCTAAGGTTTTAGAGCAGCTACACCTTATGATGGGATGCGAATCTTATAGTGGAGGCCAAGAAGACCTCGAGAGTGTTTGGTGTATGTCATCCCGTAAGGGGCCAAAGGGTCGCGACTCTAAGTCGTGATTAAGATGATTTTGGTAACGAAGGCACTATGTTTGTGTAACAAGCTCATTTGGTCATATAACCCTAGCTTCATACTTGGCACCTCTGGTTGAGGATGAAGAAATTGCCTTCCCCTTATCTTAAGAACCTCATCTTGCCATAACTACTACAAAATCTAGCATATAAATATACATTTAACTAAGGTTTGTATATATATAGTAAATAGTTCTTAAAAAAAAGTGATTGAGTTTTTCAAAATCATTGTATAAGGTCAACTTACACCACCTATTCTAATCGTTATCTTTGTCATTAATGTCTTCCTCCTCACCTTCATCATCTTCTTCCTTGTTAATGTCTTCTTGTTTTCCTTGATCATCATCAATTTCGTCTTCCTAAATGTCCTCCTCCTCCTCCTTATTATTGTCTTCATTATCTAGTTGATCATCATTTTCCATCTACTAAAGGGTTATCAGTAACAGTCTCTTCAAACTCTACTGCAAATTTGTCAACTAATCCATATATACGTTCAATTTTGTAATTGGTGGAATGATAGATATATCATCATCTTGATAAGGCACTTCAACCTTCGTGTCATTAACTTCAACTTGGCCCCTCAATTTTAGTATGATTGTCACACACCAACCATGCATGCCCTTACAAAGTTCTAATAAGAGACATAGCACACTTGTCTTGCCTTCTATGCAAGGATGAAAGGATCATATCAATCATACCTTTTGACATCTTAATATTAATAATATTATACTATGGATGAACCCTTGTGCCTTGGTTCCTTACTAGATTAAACCATTCACAGTAAAACATACATATCTTATTGCTTAAATTATGGTATTCCAATGCTAAGATATGTTGGATGATGTTGTAAAAATCTTCTTCTCCCCTTTCAGTAAATCCTATTACGTGAAACCCACAACTAACATTATTTTACCTTCACTCCAACTCTTGGTGTGAAACTTACACCCATTAACCAAGTACATATTTCAAGATGTTGCATTCATCACCTCATTCCTCTCATAACATACTTATGAAAAAGATACATGCATGTATGCTTAATTATGTCAAGGGTTTAGTGATGATTTATTACTACATTAATTGAGGAAGTTACACTTACGTATTCCTTGAACCAGGCTAGAAACCCTACATGGATAAACAATGAATCGTTTAGCAAGAAATGAATCATTTTTTATATATGAATCACACTTAATCAAGAAGAATCACATTTATTAATGAAAAATGAATCACTTATCAATGTACTCTAATAAATGGAAGGAACATACTTAACAGAACAAGAGATATTACTTATCCAAGAAATGATTTAACTTCATTGCAATTAATAAGGACGTGTATATGAGCAAAGTTCCATTTATCATTTGTCAACTAGTAAATTTAAGGCTTCTTAATAGGACGTCTAAATTTACTCAAGATTGATAGCGTTGCTTAGAAGTCCTCATCTCCAATCTAGTATGTCAATTTTGATACACATGATCATAAAGATAATATCAAATTATTCAACGATTGAATTTATTGATTTTGTATTCTACATAAACTTATTAAGAGGTCTAAGTGTAAAAATGAAAGGATTTGCTTAATTAAATTGAGAAAAACAAATTTGAGAGATTGAAATTGCATACAATTCCAATTAAAGGGACCAAAATGTAATTAATCTTTATTTGAAAGAAACCTAATCCTAATTATTATACAATAATTTCACTATTTGAACATATTTGAATTGACAACACTATTTGACACTGTGTACAATTATTTTGATCTCTTATTTATTTTTTATCTTTTTCTTATTAGCATCTCAATAAATATTCTCCCAAATTATTATTACACTTTTATTGTAAAAAAAAGATTCCTTTTAAACACAAACAAAAGTTATGTTATTTCTACTTAAATTTCTTACAAAATTTTCTACAACAATGAGAAATAGAAAAGAAGTAAAAAATAATAGACCTCATGTCCTGACCTACTAGTCTTAACAAACAACCTACCATTCTAAAAATCACAACCTAACCCCTAATTCCCTTCCTACCAACATTCATTGCAATTAACAAAGTAATGACAACTCACATACCAATAATCACAAAGCCTAACATCTTCACCCTGTTCCTTTCAACACCAAGTTTCATATGTTGTTCTGCAATCTTCATCTTTAGTTGCAAAACTTGTTCTTCCAGAGCACGACATTCTTCCTTTTCTTTTGCCAATTTCTTGAACGTGAGTCTGACCTTCATCCATTAAAGTAGCAACCTTTTGGTTTAGCTCTTCAATTTGTAGAATAGGCTATCATCTACATGGCAAGTTCTTTTTTTCCTTCGTGTACAAAAGGTCAGCTCATAAAAAAAATTTGCTACCCTCCAATCTCTGCCATTAATGAACAAAAATTGAAAATCCAACACAAACCCAACAGAAACCAACATAGAATTTGACAAAAAATTGCAAGCTCTTATTCCAATGTGGGCACCTCTAGAACTTCTTCCTTATGTTTTTCTCACTACATAATGTCAACAGTATAGCTTCAAGACCACATTTGCATAAAACCGTACTAGACATAGATGATGAAGATGATGCAAAAAATCCCATCACAATTTTTTTTAATGCCATCTAGGCTTCGCCTAATATTAGACCTTTTTCACCAGACATGGGAGCTTCATCTCCTCGGTGGTTCTCTTAGGTCACTACAAAACAAACACAGATGAGACCCTCTTTTTTGTTTTGGTTTACTTTTAACTTTTATTTTCTTTTTCAATTTTTAATTGAAGATTTGATGTGGACAATGAGTCAACTATTACTTATACACATGGACGACGTGACGTGGATGACCATCAAACACGTCATCACTTAATGGAGGGTTGCTAATGGCTGAGACATATTTGAAAAAAAATAAATTATGAAGACAAATATGAAAAAAAAAATCATTAGGGATGAAAAGTAAAAACATCAAATTTTGTAGGGACTAAAAAGTTTTTTAAGTCTATGTTTTATTATAGTATTCAATCTTTACACTAATTAGTTTTATATATGATAATTATTATATAAAGGCATTTCGTTGAATATTGAATAATATATAATAAAACTGTTTGGTTTTATATATAAATAAAACTTTTAGCACAAGAACATGAACGAGAAGATATACTAAGGCATGGAGGGCTAAGATAGCTTTAGATATGTGGAGAAATTCTATTTAGGAGGACATGAGTTAGAATCAATTAGCTATTACAAGATTAGAAAAATTGTATTAGTTTGAGCTTTTTTATCCAAAATTATCATTTCTTTTTTATCTTTTTTATTGACTCTTGTAACTTTGAATGTTTTCAAAAAATCAATAAGTCCTTGCAAATCTTATAAATCCATAAAATCCTTTCAAATATTATAAATTCTTATGATTTAAATCTATTAAAATCCAAATTACAAAATCTGATTATAAAAATCTTTTAAAAAATTCTTATAAGTCATTACATTCCTATATAGTCTTTTAAAATTTGCAAAACATTTTTATGCCAAAATAGTCTTTTAATATCCCAATCTAATACAGCCCCTTAATCTCTCAGTGTACTTTCCTTCAAAAAAATTACACATGCCATTATTAACTTCACTTTCTCTAAATCTTAAATTTAATTTTTTAATAAATTATACTAATTATACATGCCTTTTATTATTTTCAATTTTTTCTCTTAATTTATATTTCAAAATTTTATCTAAATTAATTAGACATAAATTTTTTAACTTATATTTTTAAACTATACATAAATTTAAAAGTATTTGTGTAACATACTTAATCCTTGCTTGTTTGTGACTAGACAAATAACTTTTATTATTACTATTGAAATTCATCTAAAGATTTTATCCACAATAGAAAGCTTCAAAAATTGTGCAGTCAATTCAGTGATAAGAAACAATTGGGCCTTTTTTTTTCCATCAAAGTGGTTTAAGTAATTTGGAAGAAGAAAGTGATTAATTTTTCACCTCACAAAACAAAAAGAATAGAAATATTTAATGCTGAAATTCTTGAATAAGAGAGATAAGAAGTAGAAGGGTAATATTAATGGAGAGGATCTAAACTTACAACAAGATGGAAGGTAATTATGCATATATTGCAAGAAGCTTGGTATTAGGTTGGCCACCAGCCCACTATCACTATATCATAGATGCTGATGGGGCCTTAAGACAAAATTGATCAACCAATCAATTTCTTCACAAAAAACAATCAAAGGAACAATTAATAGCAATTCCCAAATTTCACCTAAGACTTGGATTCCACTATACTACGAATAGACATTTTTTCCAGTGGTTATAATGAAGTCAAAATTAGGGGAGATCATGGCTGATTATTGTCGATTGAATCTCAAACCTTAGTGAAGCACTTTCGTTGGAAGGTTCAAATTAAGTTAACCAAGTCCATTGCATTCAATCTAAAAAGACATATTACTTTAAGATAAATGTAAATGTTGAAAGCATTTATTAAAAAATTAAAAATGAGTTTTTAAAAAAATATATGTATAATATTTAAGATTAATAATATATTAATATTATGAGTTTTTTTAAAAAATTAGTATTAATTTTTAGTCAATGTCTTTTTGACATTAATCTTTATTTGGATCATTAGATTTATAGGAAAATTAAGTTTGTTCAATCAAATATGTGAAAATTCCACAACTTACAAAAAATTGTTCATGACTCTGTCATCTTTAATTGCTTAAATAATCATGTCAATAAATAGAACTATATTTACTTAGAACGTCACAATCTTCGGTCTCTTTAATTTAAGAGTGGCAAAATAATTCATATATCCATATTTCAATTGATCCATAGTTAAATTTAATCTAATCCATCCATTTTAGAAAACAAAAATAAATAAATCATGAATGGGTTGAGTTATTATGATTTATGGAAGGCTAATCATTTATCCATTTTTTTAAGTTTATTAAATAAGAAGTGGAATTCACCAATTTTTTTATTTTTCAATAAATTTTAACAAATAATACAAGAGTATGTCCAAAAGAGTGTGTTAATGTACTACTAGCATTTCTCTTTTTCCTTAATCCATTAGATTATTAAATTATTTAAACTGGATATTCTTATATATGCTATTTTCCCTTCACTTTTTGTGATTCATTAACAATAATATTGCAATTATTGAAAATATAATTTTAAAATATAACATATATTTAAATAGATAAGGTGAACCCACTAGGGTTGACCTAGTAGTGGAGGTTTAAGTAGTATGTATGAGGTCTTAGGTTTTATCTTCATTGTCACCATGTACACTAAAACAACAGAGAAGGTGGATAGATATTCATCCTTAAACAATGATTAATGAATCAATTTGATGGTTTAAGTTAAATAGGTTATGAATGGGTTGAATTTTTTTCAACGCATTTCTAATAGATCATAAATAAATTAATGGATTATTTTTTAGGCTTCAATATGCTTTTAGTCCTTCAAATTTGAGGCAAATTTGTTTTTAGTCCCCACATTTAGAATTGATCTTTTTAGTCTCCGTAATTCAAAAAAAATGTTTTAGTCCCTCTACCTAAACGTCATTAAAGACTTCACTTACGTAACTGATGAATTACGAGTCACTTACGTGACAACTCACTTTAATTTTGCATTCATGTCATTAAACATCCTACCACATGTGTGTTTTCCTTTCAAAATATTCATTTTGATGACGTTTAGGCAAAGAAATTAAAACAGACTTTTTTAAAATTACAAGGAATTAAAAGACCTATTTTAAATGTGGAGGACAAAAAATAAACTTATCCCAAATTTAAGAGACTAAAAACATATTTAAGTCTATTTTTTATCCATTCATATTATAATCAAATTCAAAGCTTATACAAATCATTCAATTTACACCTATATTTAATATTTAAATTTGTCTCAAAACTTTTACATTTTGAGCTGGAAAAGACTTTTGGAGTACTCCAAAAGTTTTTTTAGAGATCATAGGTATCACAATTAAGCATGTTAAGCACATTAATTTTTTCTTCACACTTCATTGATTTTATAGCTTTATATAGCTATCATCCTATTATAACCTCTTATTACTATCTTTTTTTCTCGTTCAAAAAGTTTAGGCGAGTTGTATCTCAAGGCTCTTAAGGCTAGGACAAGCCTCACAACTCAAAAAGTACTTACAAAAGTACTTATAAATTACCTACCAACAAGGTCTTCATATCGGCAATGGGATTTGAATTCACTGTCATTGTAGGATATAAGTCTCATCCTTACCAACTAGATCAACCTTTGTTGGCCTCATCTTACTATCTTAAGTCTATATATTATTGGTCTCTATATATTCATTTGCTTTATTAGCATACTACATTGTTTTTCATGTTGCCTATTACACAGTAATGTTTTTATTAGCCATAAACAAATATTCTTTTTTTCATCATTCTATTTTTGTATATATTGCCATAAAATATATTTTTTTTCATCATTTTATTTTTTATATACTTCTTTCTTTTTATTTTCTTCTCCACTTATTTCTTTTGGACTTTTTTGTGAATTTCCATATGTCCTTCTGCCTTTGAGTACATAGGTCTAAAGATGTTGTTGTGTAAACCTTATGTGATATAAATTTACTAAATATTAGGTTGCACTGAAGGTCAGCTATTGCCACAACACAACACTTTTCTTTTTGTTTCCAACATTTGAAAGCAAACTTTGATTGTGTTATTCATCTATGGCCTTACTGCTCAACAAGAATGCTTCGCTTGACATCTATATAGTCTTGAACCCCTTTATGGAACCAACTATAAACAATGATCACATATATTTCTTATAGCTTCTTCAAACAACTTGAAGTCAAAATTATGTCTCGTTCAACAAAGCACCAACCATCCTTAAAAGAGATATTAAGGCTATGGAAACTACAAACGAAGCAGTTAAAAACTGTAAAAAAAAAAAAAAAAAAAAAAACTAGTACGTGGTCATCTCCTTGATCATATGCCAAATAACTAGTTGATCTTTTGTGTCAAACAACTATGCAAAATCAATTGGGAGAGAAAAAAATATGTCATTGATAATGCTAGTAATCATAAATATGTTATTGGTAAATGGCTACAATTTCAAATGTTCGATAACAAACCAACCATAGAGTGAGTGCATTAGTATAAGAACCTAGATTTTTTTGAACAAATGTATGAAGATGTGCTAGATATTGCAAGCAAACATCCTATGTGAAAAGTTTCTTCTTTCTTGAGTGAATTCAAAAATCACCTAAAAACTCAAGAAAGACTTCACCTTACATGAACTAATTTGCTACAAAAAGACTAAAGAGGCAAATCACCTTAAGGATAAGTATAATTCTTTTCCTTCTAATTCATTTAATGCTAATCTAGTTGAATCTATTCAGCACCTCTATTAGGGAAAAACTCAAAAGAATTACATAAAAAAATGCAAAATAAATGGAAAGAAAAGAAACAAGCCAACAAATCTAGTTCCAAGGTTTAAAAAGACAAGGTCACATCTTTGTATGTAGGGCAAAATGGATACAAATAATACTAGTGCAATTTCTGCTAGGATGAATGGTAACAACAAAAGGCAAACTACTTAAAAAAAATTAAAACCATAAGAAAACCTTCTAATTAAAGGATGAAGAAATCATTGTTGCATTTATGGTTGAAGCAAACCTGTGAACAATATTATCGACTTTGAAATGCAGTATGAACTTAGTCTATGGTGCTTTTTCTTAATAAGGTCGATTTAACAATTATGCTTGAATTTAATAAAGTTGTAAACTAGACATGAGGACTTCATGGGTGAACTACAAGGATGAACTATGTAGTGCACTGAAGCTTTAGAAGATGGTATGCACTTCTAAAGAGCTTTCTAGCTTCTAAAAACACAACGTTTATATAAACATAAAGTAAAACAAGTTCAAAAGCAAAGCTTGCTACTTCTACTAGCATTCGGCATATAAGATTAAGCATCTAATAGATTTAGAAGCAAGAATTTTGTTTTTAGAGTATATTAGCATATAAACAAATATTAAAACATGAGAACACATGTGTGGTTGTTCTTTAATGTAATTAAATCTCTCCTCAATAAAAGGTTTAGTGAAGATATTAGTCAGTTGTGCTTTATTCCAATGAATTTCAAAGGACTCATTTTAAACTTTCTTACAGAAGCTTCTAAAAGCTTCAAAGGACTTATCCTTTGTAATGAGGAATAAAACCCATATGAATCTTGAGTAGTCATCCATTATCACGAATCAATATCTTTTTCCCTAGACTTATTAACTTGGTGGGAGCAAATAGATCTATTTGTAGAAGCTTTAATGGTCTAGTGGTTGACACTACATTCTTAAAGTGGAGGCTATATTAGGTTTGTTTACACTTGACATATGCCTTATATACTTTGTCCTTCTCAAAACTGATTTTGGGTAGACCTTTAATTAACTCTAACTTAAATAATTTAGAGATGGTTTTCATGTTTAGTTGTCTTACCCTCTTATGTCATGTCCATTTATCATCATTTAAAGAAATAAAACAAGACTGATTTAACATATCTTCTAGACATACACTATAAATATTCTTATCCCTAAAACCAAAAAATAGAATGTTTCTAGTGGATGCTTCTCTAATCCCATATTCTACTAGTTTGAACATAACTTCATAGCCACTTATCACAGAGTTGATTATTGCTTAGAAGGTTATGTTTTAACCTTTAACATAGTAGACATTGTCTACTTAAGCAAGGTTTTGTGTACCAATTTTGTCGATGCCTTTGATCTTGGCCTTGTTGTTGTCACTAAATGTTACAACTCCTCCATCCTTCTAATTTATGTTGAGGAACTTGCTTTTGTCCCTAGTCATATGTCTTGAGCAACCACTATCCAAAAACCATTGTCTTCTTCTTCTTATTGTTAAAAGGCATTCATCATCCTTTTGTACTTCTAATACACTTGCCATAAGATAAATGATTACAACTTCTTCCTATTCATCTCTTAATGAGTCATCAAAATCACCCTATATAGACATCATGGCTTTCTTCTTCTTTTGTAACTTATTTGGTCCTTTCTACAAAAAAAAAAAGAAAAAAGACAATCTACCTTGAAGTGACCAAGTTTATTCCACTCAAAGCATATGGTTAAATTCTTATTCCCTTAATTTTTTATTGATCCTTCTTGAATTGGAAGTTTCTCTTTCCTTTATTCTTTCTTATAACATTCATTATTTGGATCCTTCTAGAGATTAAAGTTAGATCATCATCACCAGAAATTGGATCTTCATCTTGTCCACCACCAAACTCTATAGATTGTAGTGTAGAAGTTTGATTTGACATGTTGCCCTTGAGGGCAAATGTCTTCCCTTTTCTGGGCATTATTTCATCCATAAGCTCTTGTTCATGGACTTTGAGAGATCCACGTAGTTCATCCAGCTTAAGAGTAACTGCTAGATTTTTTGCTTCTTGAATGGTAGTCACCTTGGGTCGCCAAACATTTTGAAGGCTTCTTTTTTGCTTAAGGCACACATAAGGAAGTATTTAACTTTGGAATTAAGAAGAAATCTCTGCTTTTCTTCTACAATCCACTTGGCCTTTGATTTAGCTTCTGAAGTTCCATTAGAACCTGTAACCATAGGAATGTAGGGACAATATTTAAGAATATCCCACATGTCTATATTTGGGATTCCATGAAGTACTTCATTTTCTCTTTTCAGTTGTAGTAATCCTTTACATCAAGGTTAGGAGTTTTGTTAGTGTATACATCTTTTGAAATGAATGTTCCACTACTCGTGTTAATCATCATTGTTTCCCAAATATTTTCCTCTCACATTGTTAGGTGTGCTCAACCTAAGAAGCTAAGCTCTAATACCAATTAAAGTGGATTAAAGAGTCACAAGAAAGGGCATGGAATTGTGACCCTTGGTAATTTTTAGCATAACCTATACAATTGAATTTCTTTTGATATGTTTGCTTAAGATTTCTTCTTAGTTATTAGAAAACCCTTAAAAGCAAGGAAATAATATTCAATCACTAGAATATGTTTGGAAAATTGATATAAGAAAATTGTGCGCAGATGTTCAAAAGCAAGATATTAATAAATAGTATTGAAAGTAGTACTTCTTGAGGTTGTCAAAAGGTTGATTTTACAAACCATAATTAAATAAACTTTCTAGAATTGATAATTAACTTATATAAAACATTGTTTTAATAATACAAACATTGTTTTGCTATAAAAAAAGGCTTTGTTCACAACTAAGGATATATTAATTCAGAAGCTCAACAAAGATAATACAAGTGCAAAACTAAAAGAAAAAAGATAAAAGGATACTGCAAAGAGGATTTTTTTTTTTTCACTAGTTCACCTATAAATCACTTGATCTATGTCTAGTCCTTACTTTAGTATGTATTTCTCATTGTAATGACTCCTAAATTACAAAGGTATTCTTTTTCACAAGTACTAGCATTCTTCCTTAAGGCTCAACCATAACCTAACTAACTATTCCATTAGCACTAATTCAGCCCAGTTAGTTTGGTACCTCACTCCAACTTCACTAGAGCTGGCAAAATAAGCCTTGCCCGATGGGCCGACCCGCACAGCCCGTAAAATGGGTTGGGCTGGGCTCAAAAAATGGTAGTCCAAATAGAATCGGGCCAATTTGGCTTGACCCATTTAGCCCAACGAGCCAATTGGTTTCAGGTTAAGCTGGCCCAAAATTTAATATATTTTATATTATAATAATATAAATATATAATATATGTTAAAATTGTTTTAAATAAAGGGAGAGTACTACTGAGTACTGAAACCATGAATTGTAGAAACGCAAGCCGGCCCTAATTTGAAAATCTCATTCTTAACTTCTCGTTCCATGTTCTGTAATCGTCTCGTCGGTCTTCTCCTCCTCCGGCTCTGCGGCGCGACGCCACCAGCCACCGCTGGCCCTTCTCGACGTCTGTTACCCGACGCCTCTCCTTGGCAACTCCGACTCCCACCTCCGCACACTTGACTCGACCCAATCCTCGCAACGCCTCCACTGCGCCACCTCTGACCGTCCATCGCGCCCCTTGTAGTTGCTCACCCCTCATCCCTTACTGCAAACCCATTTACGATTTGCGCTTTCTTCCTCGTGTGCCCTCAATACAAACTTGCAGTATGAGTTTTTGGCCTCTAATTATGTGTTATTTTCTTCTGATTATTAACATATTATGAACCCATTTTCTAAAATTATTAATTAGTTTTTGGTTTCCGTTGCATTGTTCTGATGACTTTAGTAGCCACAGTCCACAGATGTTGTGTACATTTTCCCTTGCTCTATGCTGTTATGAACTTATAATGTAAATAATTTGTTTTACAAAAATTGTGAGCCTAAGTGTCTCTCTATGTTGTCTCTCTTAAGTGTGTGCCAATTTTTTTACTACAATTATAGCTAAAGAATCTCTAACATTTGCCATGTTGTGTACATTTGCTTGTAATTATGTATTATTTGGTGCTTTTTTTGATTCAATTCTGTTTTAATTTCTTGTTTTTATAAATCTAAAACTTGTTTGAGTGAATGATGCTTAATTTTTAAATTGCAGTCATGAATTTTGATAAAAATTGGAAAGGATGGAGGATGATTTAGATATAATGGAAACTTCACATGATACTATTAACACAAAGGCTACCCCCACTAGTAATCCTTCTGTTAATCGTAGTACTACTATTGCTGGTAGTAAGAGTAAGAGGGATAATAATGATGAAGAAACTAGAAAGGTTAAGAAAACTACCTTTGAGGTGTGGAATGTTTTTGAAAAGGTTGGTCTAATTGAAGGAGTGGAAAAATGTAAATGTAAGGGATGTGGGAAATTGTATACATGTAAAGGAGCTTCGGGAACCAACCATTTAAGACGTCACATTCCTAAATGTAGTGCAATTCCTAAATACCATGATGTGGGGGGTTGGATAACAAGGCTAGCTTGGTGAAGCAATGGAAATTTGATAATAAAGCTTATCGAGATGTACTCGCTAGGTGTATTATTAAGCATGATCTTCCTTTTAGCTATGCCAAATATGAAGAGGTTTGAGGAGTGAATAAAGTGTTGAATCTGATTTTAAACCCGTTAGTAGAAACACTTGCAAAACTTGATTGCAAGCATGTGTATCTAACTGAAAACGCAAAGTTAAAAAATGTGTTAACTACTATTCCTAGTAGGATATGTTTGACTTTCGATATATGGATAGCTTGTAACTACCCAAGGCTACATGACTATGACTACTCATTATGTTGATGAAAATTGGAAGTTAAATAGTAAATTGCTTTCATTTTGTCATTTGGATAGTTCACATACCGGGTTAGAATTATCAGAAAAAGTACTTGGGATTCTTAAGGATTGGGGGATAGAAGGCAAAATATTTTCTCTCACATTGGATAATGCCTCTTCCAATGATAGCATGATAAAAGTATTAATAGAAAGACTTAATTTGCAAAATGGCTTGTTGTGTAAAGGTGAATATTTTCATGTGAGGTGCTGTGCACATATCTTGAATCTTATTGTTCAAGAAGGATTGAAGGCAGCAGGTGATGCTTTGTATAAAATTAGAGAAAGTGTCAAGTATGTGAAGGCTTCGGAAGGGAGGTTGAGGGAATTCCAAAAATGTGTTGAAGAAGTGCACTTAAGTGATGTGGGTGGTGGTTTCTTGAGGTTGGACGTGTCAACAAGATGGAATGCTCTGTATATGATACTTGAAAGTGCTATTAAGTATCGACGTGCATTCACTAAGTTGGGATATAGTGATATAGATTACAAGCTTTGTCCCAACCAATAAAGAGTGGGAGAGAACGGAGAAAATATGTGAATTCTTGGCCCATTTTATGACATTACTAACTTGATATCTAGGTCATCTTACCCCACTTCCAATTTATATTTCATTCAAGTTGCAATTATAGAGATGGGATTGAATAAAAATTTGTCTTGTGAAGATGAGTTGATCAAAGATATGGCAACAAGGATGAAGGCCAAATTTGATAAATATTGGAATGAATATTGTGTCACACTTGCATTTGAATGTGTTCTTAACCCAAAGGCAAAGTTGAATTTTATAAGCTTTTGTTATAGGAGGCTTTTTCCATTTGATTATGAGGACAAGGTGAATAAGGTGAGGGAAGGGTTTGTATAAACTCTTTGGTGAATATGTAAACCAAGCCTCTACATCAAGCTCATCTCTAGCTAGTAGTTCAAGAGACATTCATTCTCCTTATATGCTCATCCAATGCCAAGTGGATCTTTCTCATCATCCATCTTGAGATAAGTTTGAGTAACATACTTTTTATTAATTACATTATATTTAATTTGTTTATTAAAGTCTCAAATCTACATTTGTTTGTCTAATTGTAGGCGTACCAATACTTCAAATGATGGCAAGTCTCAATTGGACATATACTTGAGTGAATCATGCCTTGTTGGTGATGACATAGATGCCCTCCAATATTGGAAGTTGAATAAGCATCGATTCCCTCAACTTGCAATTATGGTGTGCAACATTTTAAGCATTCCAATCACAACTGCGGCTTTAGAATCCTCATTTAGCATTGGTGGTCACATCTTGCATAATGTATAGAAACTTGCTTATTTCCTGAAACTGTGCAAGCCCTCATTTGTACCCATAATTGGTTGCACGGTTTTAAAGAAATTGGACCTACTGGTAATATTGTTGTAAATCTTTTTTTAACTGTAAATTTTAATTTAATTAAATTAGTTATTGTCTTATTTTGTATTATTAATTGTAGACATACAAGAAGTAGAGGAGATACAATTGTTTACGGAGCAAACTAGTCAAGGAGAAACCCAACATCTAGAAATGAATGATTAAGTTAAACTTGTTGAGGTATGCTATGTAGATTCTGCACTTTATTTTATGCATAATTAGATATGAAATTTTCATTAAAGTGGTTCTACCTTTTGCAGAAAAAGTGTTGCTACCTTCTGCTATTATGGAGCAGTTTGGATGGTGTTTTGCTGTTGTTTTTTTGCTACTATTATAGAGTTGTTATGGAGCTAATTTGCTCATGTTTTGTTGCTATTTTGTGCTGAATTTTATTTCTGTTTTGCCGCTATTTTTGGTGCAGTTTTGCTACTGTTTTGGTGCAGTTTTGCTGCTATTTTGTGCTAATTTTATTGCTACTATTTTGGTGCAATTTTGTGCAATTGTTTGTTGCTGTTTTGGGGCCATTTAATGCTACTGTTATGGTGCTATTTTATGCAACATGTTGTAAAATTTAAACATCTAATTTGTATTTATTTGAATTTAGTTTGAGACTTTGGTTTTAATTTGAACAATATTGTATTATGGGTATGTATTGGTTTTAGTTTGAGATTTTGAAGAACTTTGTTGCTTATTTGGATGGGTATGGTTAGAGACTTGGATTACATATTACTCAGTTGAATGATTTGGACAATCTTATGGTATACATTTGATCTTGGTTTAAGACTTAATTTGAGAAATCTTATTGCTCATTTGGATTGGTCTCGTAAATTATATTGCTTATTTGAGACTTTAATTTCACTCATGTGACTTAAGTTTAGAATATACCCAATTAATTAAATTATTTTTTAATTTAAATTTTATTTATTTATTTTTAATTCAGGCTAAATTGTACCCATTGGCCCAATGTAGGGCTGGGCTAGGCCTAAAAGACACCAGCCCATAAACAATATGGGCCAGGTTAGGCCGGCCCACTTTCACTCTTTGGCCCGTCGGGCCAGCCCACCCATTTTGCCAGCTCTAAACTTCACTAATCCTTTCTTATTAGCCTCTAGAGAAGCATAATAATTTTCAAAAGATTAAAACTCTGACTATACGCTCTTTTAACACTCAATGAGAAGATATACTATATAACATAGAGCTCACAAACATTCCTTAAGATATTACAATAAATAAGAAACAAGAACTAATGTGGCTAACTAGGAATTGACTCTCTTCAAAAGATATTTTCTCTCTTCAAAAACATGGACTTTACAAATTTGATGTATGAGTGTATGGCACTTCCTTCCCTTGATGAATTTCTATAAGAAGTATCTTATTTATAGAGGGCCAATCTTCAAACTACTTGTTTATAGCCACTAGAAGGCCATACAAACTTGTTCAAAAGTTATGTCATGTCACTTTCATTGTAGCAACTTTTTGACTAAGTTATGACCATTTATACTTTTGGAATATTTTCTTCTTATGGTTTAAATCCTTCTTTTTGAATTTTTTTTTTCCTTGAATGTGATTCGTGGATAGTAGCATGTAGAGTTTTGGGATTTTTTCAAGAAATTCTCTAACAATTTCTGTGTATGTTTTGATTCAACTTTTGGAAGAATTGATCTTTCTGAAATACTTATATTTTGATTCTAGAGGGTTGTGGTGGATTCCAATTAGTCTTCCTTGATTTCATTTGTCTTGTTTACATCAATGCAAGTCGTGTGTATTAATATTATCCTTCTGGAATTATTCTGGACATAAATTTGAGCATGCTTCTTTTGATACAACATCTACACTATTTAAACATTGCTTAGAATGCCTCTTTAAATTTTGATATTTCTATCTTTTGAACTTCTACTACTTAGATTCCATCTTGGGACATTGCTTTTGATCATATGTAGCTTATGATCATATTGTCTCACCTTGATCTTTTGAAAGCATGTTGAAATATGTATGCTTTTGGAAATTCTCCTTCAATTATTTTGCTTCTAGAAAATGCAAACCTTAACTTTCTATGCTTTTATACATTTGCATATGTTGGAAAAATGCTTCTTAAACTTGATTGATGTTTTAAATGGTGTGTCCTTTTGAATAATGACTTGTCTTGCTCTTTAAAAACACTCTCAAAGTAAAGCATTAGTACCATAAAATTAGAACACTTAAAATTTATTTCATGATAGCTTGTTATCATCGAAACTTCATATTACAAATATACTTTCATATAATATTTTTAAAGTTTAATTATTCATTTGGTCCCTTCACTTATTTCCATTTTGCATTTTAGTTCCTACATCTAAAAAATCTACATTTTAGTCCTTATACAAGTAAATTTTTATGTTTTAGTCCTTGTTGTTAATTATTAAGCAACGTTGTTAGCTTTAGGTTATTTAAAACTACCACAAAATTGAAACTGGCGATGTAAACCTATTAGGAAATTTTTGGCATTTGTGAAACCACCAGAAATTTAAAAAAGTTCATTGTTTTTGTGGCACCGATTTCTTATAGTTTCACAACTGTCAAAAATTTGTTACAGTTTTACACCATCGGTTTCAATTTTGTGGTGGTTTTAGAGAACCTAGAGTTAACGGAGTTACTTGCTAACTAACAACAAGGACTAAAACATAAAAATTTGGTTGTTTAGGAATTAAAACATAGAATTTCTATGTATAAGGACTAAAATGCAAAGTATGAATAAGTATAGAGACCAAATGAATAGTTAAACCTTTTTTTTATTTTACTATGAGATGTGAATAGTAAAATAAATATTAATACACTTATATGTAAAGTTTTCATCGATGTAAATTGTGATAAGAATATTTACTTTATGATATAGATATCAATACAATTTAAAGTAAAGTTTTCATCCCCATATGATCGAAATGTTTAGTTATATGATTTAGACATTAATATATTTTTATGGCGATGCACTTATATACTTTTATAATTTAAATATTAATATATTTTTACTACAAGTTTTCATTCTTGGGTGATGTAATTATTTATTTATATAATTTAAATTTTAATACACTATATGCTATTTTTCATCCCCATATGATATAAATAATTTCCAATTTGATTTAATTATTAAGATAATTTCATTTAAGCGGTGTGAAGAATATATTTGCTATTTCAATTTAAATATCAATACATTTTCATATTAAGTAACTATAAATTATATTTTGATTGAATATTTTTTTTTGGGTCACCATATTATTGCTGTGAAGTATTCACTAGTCTTGCCGATGACTAATCTTCACCAAAGAACCTAACTGACAATCTTTAATAGGATCTCCCATCACAATCATGTTTTTTCTATTTATAATACTCGAACTCAAGACCTTACTTAAGGGATTCGAGTCTAGTTCCATTCAGACAAACAACATGTTAATATATTTTTTGAGTAATATACACACACACACATACATACATACATACATACATATATATATATATACATACATATATATATATTAAGTTTTAAATATGATTTCATATAAAGTACCTATTATCACTTTTAATTGAATTAAAAGTATTCACATAAAAAATTTAACCTGACAAACATATTTATATTATTTCATGAAAAATACTTTCTCTTTATAAATATGTTTGAATAATTGACGTTAGAACTCCTTTAAAAGAAATCTTATACACACCCATCAAATGACATTTCTAAATTTTGTTAACCTATATAAAGAATACATGAATTTATATTCACCTAAACCAATTATAATTACCGTAAAATATGTTGATAATTTATAATATATAGGTTTAAACATGTTTTAATCCTATAACTGAAAATTTTTTTATTTTATTTAAAAATATTTAATTTTTTATCCTTACAATGTTTGTCGTTATCTATTTTAGCCTTTTTTATGAACCTACCGTTTGCAATAAAATTTTAAGACATAGGTAAACACAACCAATCGTTGGCCAGACTTATATCTGTTATGCATTACTTGGGACCAAATTTTTTATTTTTTATTTTATTTTGTGCCAACAGCATTTACTCATGAATGATGTCTAGATGCCGATGTTTAATGCTTTCACATTATTTGGAATATGTTGCCTGTACTCCAATTCACCAAAAAAAAAAAAATCTTGCATGTACTCTTAGAGTATATTATAATTTATAAGGAGAGACACGTTGAAAAATATTTTTTAATATATTTATAACACATTATTTTAGTTCATTTTCTAGAATATTAATTGTACTTTTAGTTCATTTAATTTGAACTATTTCCAATTTTAGTCTCCCCAAATTTTTAAGCCAATTAAGTGCCTCAATTTTTAAAATCAAACAAGTTTAGTTTTTCGTCAATTTTTTTTATATAAAGCCCTCAAATTCTCATTTGTTATCTAAATATTAAACATTTTATGATAGATAGGATATAAAATAATTTTAAAAGTTTATAGTCAAATTTAGTGAAAATTGAATAAATTTTGAAAGATTTTGTTGGATTTAACATTAAGATTTGAAAAGGGAAAATTTTGATTTCTTTTTTTATTTTGGATAAAATTTGATATTTTAGTTCATGAGTTCTGACTAAAAAAAAGATTAAAATAATTTAATTGGTTCAATTTGCAAATATTTTAAGTAAAATAATGAGAATTTAAAAGTTTTAAGTAGAAGAAAATTAATAGAAAACCAAATTTACTTAATTTTAAAAATAAAGAAATTTAATTGACTCGACAAAAAATTTGGAAAAACTAAAATCAGACATAATCCAAACTAAATTTTGTTCAAATTATTTTGAATAAATAATAATTTTCTTGTCAATTTGTCGAAAGATTTTTTTTTGAAATTTGATTATATAAAAAAGTAACTTCGAAACATGTTATAAAATTGAATTCTTAAAAAATGAATCAACAATAGTGTTGAAAAAAATTGTATTATGAGCATTGTTCATCGTAAGAAAAGTATATTTTATAATGGTCTAAACGACATAAATTAATAAAATAAAATAAAGGAAGAACCTTAAACAAAAACAATAAACAAATTAATGTCTTCGTAAGACATTTTTTTCATTCAAGGATTGCTGCTGTGGGCATTTTCTTTATGTGCCAGATAGAACGAAAGACATTGGGCATTCAATTCAATACCTGAAAATTCTAAGGTGGCCGGGTATTTACTATTTGTATATTTCAGCCTAATATTCGAATATGAAATTTCCTGTCGGTCTGTAGCATAGCATTACTAATTTAACAATAAATAAATCCACTTGACTCTCATTCGTCATGTGCTCATTTCAACTCCAGTGAATATAATAAGATATTTTGTATTTGGCTTATCTGCATTCATAAAAAATATATAAGTGATTTAGATCAATCTATCGCTTCACCTACACATGTGAAATTTAGTATGTGTTTTGGTGAGGGAGCGTTTAAACAATTGTTTTTGAAAAAAAAATGATTATGCAAAATTGATTTTAGTTCAAATTAATTTGGACGTGAAATAGTTTATATTTCGATGCTTTTATTTTAAAAGTTAATAGTAAAATTTAATATAAAATTTTAGATTCAATACAAAAACTATCTAAAGTTTCTTCAACACAATTAATTTCGGACTCAATCAATTTTTTAATGTGAAACCAAATATATAAATATTTATTTAAACTCACATAAACTGATATTTTAACGTAATTTTAGATTGTCTAACATAAACCCAAACATACACTTAATTAATCTCATAATCCAACGACAATTTAGGTTAACAAGTATAGCATTACAAACATAGCTGTTAGTTCAACAACACAAGACAAAGCAAGTTTAAGATCCAAGCATAGAGTAAGGCGAGAAAAACGTTTGTCTTCTTTTAGGTATGTTTTGGTCTAAGAAATGTTTAAAATTTTTTGTAAAAATGACATGGAAATGAAAGCATCCTATGCTTGATAAAAGAGAATAATAATATTTTTTTAAGAATAAAAGACTCTCAAAAAAGTTTGTAAATGAATAAATAAAAATAAATTTTTCTCATCTTCAAAAATAGAAATAAAATTTTCGCATGATAAATGAGTGTATCATTACTAAGCTTTTCATAATAATTGACCGTAAATATATTACTTTTAAAAAAGATAAAAAAAATAAGTAAATATATTTTATAAATTCTCAGAAACAAAATGACTCAAAATGTCATTTTCAAAAAAAAAAATTATAAATGAGAAATTCCCGTTAATGAAAAGCAACCTCAACGGTTATTATTTTTTTTTTTGATGAGACTCAACGGTAAGATTATGCATAATGAAATGATACCTACCGTTTAGGCTGATCCACTGAATGGAAATCATTGTTATCATGCTGATATAAGCACAAAAATCCATTCTAGTATTCTATGTAGTAGGGTCATTGTTTTGAATAATCCAAAATTGCGAGGAGTCCCAACTAAAAAGCTACCAAAAAAGTCAACACATAATTAGAGGGGCGGACTTTGAAACGCGTAGAATGCAATAAAAATAATCTTGGTCCACCACAACTACCGTAGCCTTGTTTTTCTTCTCTTCTGGCAAAACAGCATTTTACAGAAGAAAACTATCAACTTACGCTCCATTTTTTTTTAAATTATTATATGATCTGGAATCAATTGATTTTAACCAATCTTCATATAACATGTTATTAACTTTTTTTTTTAATTAAAAAACATGACTACCTCTTACATGAAGATTGGTCAAGATTACATTTTTTGGATATGTGTGGAAAAAAGAGAGATAGAGAAAAAAAAAAAAAAAAAAAGAAGAGAGAAACTAACACATGTGACAAAAATGATGTGATGAAAAATAAATAGAGAAAAAAGTAAAATGAAATAGAAGATGATTCTACAAAATCAAGTTATGACTTATGACACGGCTTACTTTGAACGGCGCAATAGCTCTAAGTGGGTGTCTCTGTACTCTACACTTCTTCAACACAACTTCTACAGTTTTGGCCACCATTCCTTGAAAAATTTAGATGAGTTTAAGAAGATAAATAGTGGAGAACACGGGGCATAAGGGTCTTGTTCATGGGTCTTAAACTTTATGAGACCACCATTTGTTCCTTCACTTCTTCCATGTTGTGTTGTGTAGTTGTCACTCAGAGTAGACACCAATGAGAATTACATTAGTTTCATTGCTTTCTTTCTTTTTCTGCTACTTGATATATCTCAATATCTACTTCTCTGTCACCACTGGCAAATGTCTCGAGGATCAACAAACGTTGCTGCTTCAGCTGAAGAACAACCTCACATTCAAGCCTGAAAATTCCAGCAAACTGAAGTTGTGGAATCAAGTCATTGATTGTTGTAATTGGAGTGGTGTAGCCTGCGATGATGAGGGACGTGTCTTTGGCCTTGATCTGAGTGGAGAATTGATCAGTGGTGGATTTGATGATTCAAGTGTTGTTTTCAGTCTTCACCATCTCCAGAAATTGAATTTGGCTGCTAATAATTTCAATTCTGTCATTCCATCCGGATTTAACAAGTTGGAGAAGTTGACTCATCTGAATTTGTCCTATGCTGGCTTTGTGGGTCAGATTCCAACAGAGATTTCTCAGCTGACAAGGTTGGTTGCTCTTGATATCTCTTCTCTTTCCTATTTAACTGGGCAAGAGCTGAAACTTGAGAACCCAAATCTACCAAAGCTTGTCCAAAATCTCACCAGTATTAGGCAACTGTATCTGGATGGTGTAAGTATAACAGTTCCAGGACATGAATGGTGCAGCGCCTTGTTGTGGCTGCGTGACCTGCAAGAACTTAGCATGTCACATTGCAATCTCTCAGGACCCCTGGATCCTTCCCTGGCAAGACTTGAGAATCTATCAGTCATTGTTCTTGATCAGAACAATTTATCATCCCCAGTGCCAGAAACATTTGTCCAATTGAAAAATCTGACCATCCTAAGTCTTGTTTATTGTGGCTTGACTGGAACATTTCCACAGGGGATCTTCAGCATTGGAACATTGTCAGTTATTGACATATCATTCAACTACAATCTCCATGGTTTCTTTCCAGACTTCCCATTGAGCGGATCTCTCCAGACCTTAAGAGTAAGTAACACAAGCTTCTCTGGAGCTTTTCCACACTTTATTGGTAACATGAGGAACTTATCTGAATTGGATTTTTCTTATTGTCGATTTAACGGAACACTTCCCTATTCACTGTCAAACCTCCCAGAACTCAGTTACCTGGACTTGTCATTTAACAACTTCACAGGTCAAATGCCATCATTTGATATGGCCAAAAAACTTTCCCACTTAGACCTTTCTCATAATGGTTTGAGTGGTGCAATTCCATCATCTTCTCACTTTGAAGGACTGGACAATCTTGTCAGCATTGACTTGGGTTATAACTCAATCAGTGGGAGCATTCCTTCCTCGCTTTTTACACTCCCACGGCTGCAAAGGATTCAGCTTTCCCACAATCAGTTTAGTCAACTAGATGAATTTATAAATGTGTCTTCTTCTGTATTAAACACCCTTGATTTAAGTAGCAATAATCTATCAGGGCCTTTTCCAACATCTATCTTCCAGCTCAGTACACTGTCTATCCTCCACCTTTCTTCAAACAAGTTCAATGGGCCAATGCAGCTAAAAATGCTTTTGGAGCTCAGAAATTTAACTACACTAGACCTTTCATACAACAACTTGTCAGTCAATGTGAATGTTACAAATGTTGACCCATCTTCCTTTCCCAGCATTAGCACCCTAAAATTGGCATCCTGCAACTTGAAAACTTTTCCTGGTTTCTTGAGAAATCAGTCCAGATTAACCTCTCTAGATCTTTCGGATAACCATATTCAAGGAATAGTGCCCAACTGGACTTGGAAACTACAGAATCTTCAAAGCCTTAATATTTCTCATAATTTGTTGACTGATTTGGAAGAACCTTTGCAGAACCTTTCTTCCAACTTGTTTGTCCTTGACCTTCATTACAATAAACTTCAGGGGCCAATACCTGCTTTTCCTAAATATGCTACATATTTGGATTACTCAGGTAACAAATTTAGCTCTTTTATCCCACGAGATATTGGTGATTACCTGTCTTTCACAATTTTTCTCTCTCTTTCAAACAATACTTTGAGTGGAAGTATCCCTGATTCCCTCTGCAATGCTTCATATCTTCAAGTGCTTGATCTTTCCATGAATAACATTTCTGGAACAATTCCCTCATGTTTAATGACAATGAGTGAGACCCTTGGGGTATTGAATCTGAGAAAGAACAATTTCACAGGCCCTATACCAGATATGTTTTCAGCTGCCTGTGCTCTAAGGACTCTGGATCTCCATCACAATAAATTAGATGGAAAGATTCCAAAATCTCTTTCTAATTGCACAACATTAGAAGTGTTAGACCTTGGAAAAAATGAGATTAAGGATGTCTTTCCATGCTTGTTGAAGAACATATCCACACTCCGGGTCTTAGTCTTGCGAAAAAATGAATTTTATGGTCAGATTGGATGTCCAAAGACCAATGGCACTTGGCACATGCTTCAGATAGTGGATCTAGCCATTAACAATTTCAGTGGCAAGCTACCTGCAACCTGCTTCACAAGGTGGGAGGCAATGATGTCTGATGAGAACCAAGCTGAATCCAAGGTAAATCACATCCGATATCAGTTTCTCCAATTTGGTGGCCCAATATATTATCAGGATTCAGTGACAGTTACAATCAAAGGTCAACGGATGGATCTGGTTAAGATTCTAACTGTCTTCACTTCAATCGACTTCTCATCCAACCATTTCGAAGGGGAAATACCAAAGGAGCTATTTGACTTTAAAGCACTCTATACACTGAACTTGTCAAATAATGCTTTTTCTGGCCAAATTCCACCATCAATAGGAAATCTGAAGGAGCTTGAGTCCTTAGACCTGTCAGATAACTCACTGGAAGGAAACATTCCCACAGAACTTGCAACTTTATCCTTCCTATCATTCCTGAACCTCTCCTCTAATCGTCTGTCTGGGAAAATCCCCACAGGTACCCAAATTCAATCATTTTCAGAAACTTCCTTCATTGGTAACAATGGATTGTGTGGCCCTCCTTTACCTACAAACTGCACTGCCAACATCAGTCCTGCAACTACAGAATCAGCCGTGGAATTTGATTGGGAGTATATATCCACTGGAGTTGGTTTCGGGGTTGGAGCCGGAGTAGTTGTTGCTACATTGATGATTTGGGAGAGAGGAAGGAAATGGAGCAATGATAGCATTGACAAATTTCTTACGCTAGTTCTTCCATACTTCGGGTTAGCTTATACCCCCATTGAGGATGATGAAGACGATGATGCAGAAGAGAAGGACACTGATTCTAGTGAAGAAGATGAGTGGGATTATCCAAGCTTCAGAGGAAGGTATTGTGTCTTTTGTTCCAAACTTGACATCACTATGAAGAAGGTCATTCATGACCCCAGTTGCACGTGTTACCCCTCATCATCAGGTTCAAATTCTACTCATTCATCAAAATCGTTTTCCCCTTAGTCACACACAAGATGATCATCTGTTTCTGATTTTTTCTTTCCTTGTCTTTATGATTTCCTTTGAAAGCATACATGTATATGTTGTACATAATACACATTAAAATTATCCGAGACTGGCAAGCAAACAATGAGAAAGTAATAATGTCCCCTCTGGTTTTTCAGAAGGTGGTTTTTGTGGCAATCAGTGTTAAGGAAAAAAGAAATAAAAAAAACTTACAGAATAGAGCCAATGCTCAATCAGGATTTTCACCGAACACTGGGAGACCAAACCAATCCAATAACTGAATCGCTTCAAGGTTTATGTTGCACAAATGGGTGCACCGTGTACATCAACAATTGCATTTTTAGTAGACTTGTGAGAATAATTGTGCTAAAAATTAGGTAACAGCAAATCACGGTTTAGTAGAAAGAAAACTCACAGGCTTATATTTCAGATTTGGTTTTTTTTTTTTTTTTTTATAATGGTCATATCACATTTTCTGTTGGGTTTGTAGCCTTTTGTGCTTGGCGCATTAGGTAACGATTACTTTTCGTAGTAATTTTTTTATTATTCATATTACTTTTTAATCATTTATAAAAAATTAATTTAGCATGAGTGTTTATTATATTTTGAAATTTTAATTCTGAGGATTTAAAAATTGTTACAAAAATTTAATTCTGAAATGTATTGACTCTTTTAAGATCTTGTTAGAAATTATTTTTGTATTTTATTTTCACAACTTGTTTTCAACATAGTTTTTAAAATCTGTTTTTGGTATAGTTTAGGAAAATAAAACAAAAGAAAATTGTTTGTTAAAAAAGGTTTTAAAACAGTTTTTAAAAGAATTGTACATAAGGCATAAATATTTGTCAATTACACGTTTCACGATATCTAAATGGTGCTTTTATTTATTACAAAAATGTCATCAAACTTAAAAACAAAAAAAACACCAAAATAGTTCTAAGTTGTTTCTGTTTCCTTGTTTTCAAAATTCTAATTTTAGAAACAATTTATAGAACTCATGCACAACACAAGTACCCAAACATGTTTTTCTATTCTTTTGTTTTAAAAATTGAAAATAGATTTTGAAAAGTTGAATCAAATAAGGTCATAAATCACGTTCAAAAATTAAATTTCTAGAAGAGTTTTTAATATATTTTAAAATTAAATTGTTTTGGTCAAACTTTTGAAAAATTAATCTCGTGCTTTGCAGGAGATGACATTAATGATGAAATAGAGGGAGTAGAACTACAATAATGCTTGTTGAAAGGTTCATGACTTCAACAATGGAGGAAAGATTCACCTAAAATGATTTTGACGCTCAAATTAAAAACAGTTAACAAACAACAAGTGTTATAAATGTAGAATTTGAGGTTCATATAGTTTATTTAATCTATAGTTTGACAGTAAAAACAGTTATAAATGTAGTTGATTGTTTTTGAAAATGTTCAAAAGGGATTTCAACAAGTTGTTGAAGGATTTAAACAGTCTTTTACAATTCACTACGCATTGGAGGCATTCTTTGTAGTTTTAGCCAATAGGACGGCTTGTATTCCATCCTCACATACTGTCGTTAGGTCAAGCTTAATCTAGAAAAAAATGTAAAAAATATAAGGTGTAATAAAAAAAATAATGTAAAAAGTAAGAAAAAACTATGTTACCCTTTTTCTCTAAGTTCACTTTTTAAAAAAAAAGAAATTGAAAACACTATATTACCCTAACCCCTCCTTTTTTATTTTTTTCTCACCCCTTACCCTTCCCCCGTCTCCCTTCACACCCATCATCCAATTTTCACAAACACTTTCTCCTTCTCCATCACCTGATTTTCTTTTGCACCACCACCACTGGCATTTCGCACTACTTTCTCCCTCTCCTTCTCTATTGCTCACATTTCGCATTAGTTACGTTTTTGAGCTCCGTTGTATGTGAGCTTTCATTCCAATTTCCATATCTTTTTTGTACTGGTAGATGCAAAGGAAACAAATTTTCATTGTATGTGTTGGTTTGGTACACAACGAAAATATGTTTTCGTTGTGTAGCTAGGTTTAAAACACAACGGAAACATATTTCCATTGTGTATATGTTGGTTTGGTACACAACGAAATTTTCGTTATGTACCAAACCCAGATAGATAATGAAAACATGTTTTTGTTATGTACTAAACCCAAATACATAATAGAAATGTGTTTTTTTATGTATCAAAGAATTTTATTTATTTTTTTAATCTCTTATTATTTTTATTAAACTTTTATTAATTATTATTGAATTCCATTTGTCTTAATTAGTGCAAGTACAATATGTCACCACTTATATGATAAGGAGGTCATAGATGATTTGGGAGTTCTCAGGAAGTCTCTCGTAGGAGAGACACTATTGTTGCAGGTACATCTAAAGTTACATGAGCACCACCCACTACTTTAGTTTGCAAAGAAAGAAAGGCAAGAGCAGTAGTGCGACAGAAGCGCAATAGGAGCAAGAGGCAAAGGCGATAGTACTTGCTAACACACCACAGGAACCAATTGTTGCTCCTGAGCCTATTGAGCCCCCTAGGTACTTGTTCAACCATAGGCTGCTACGCCCTCTATCCAGGAAGTCCTATAGATGAGTTTGTGTTGAGGTCCTATGCACACCATATTACCCCACGCTTGTGGGAAGGATTGACTCGCAAAAAGCTAAAGGTGGTTAGTCATGGGAGAAGATCTTACTCTTGCCTTAGCACTTGCAAGTGAAAAGACTTGTGGAGGATTCAAGGTTGACCCCTTTCATACAAGCACGCTATTGCACAACAAACAAGGCCATGTTGCGTGCTTTTATTAAGCAGTGGCACAAGGACACCAGCTTCTTCCACCTTTGAGTAAGGAAAATGACCATCACTCTAGATGATTTGTCATCTCTCCTACACCTACCTATTACCGTGACACCATGTCACCACCAACAGTTGTCTTGTGAAAAGGCGATTACTATCTTGATGCATGAGCTCGAGGTCATGCACGAGGAGGCATTTATTAAGACCAACAAAGGAGCATGCATGACATTTGACTGGATGGAGAACATATATCATTCATGCATAGAGGTTGGCACGGTCATCTATGCAGTGTGAGCTTATCTCTTAGATTTGGTTGGCTGCATGATCTTTACAGACAAGAGTTCCACGCATATGCTCATTTGTTACTTGGAGCTTTTCCATGATCTTCATAGATGTAGCAAGTATGCATGGGGTGCCTCTGCGTTGGCTTTCTTACACAATCAGATTAGCATGGCCAGCCTACATCATACAAGTAGATCAGAGGATACATGACTCTACTATAGGTACCAAATTTATTTTTTATTTTCTTTCACTTGTAGGTATTTTGTTTTACAAAAGTTAACCTTGTTAATGGTTTTATAAACATGGATATATAAGCATTTTTTGACCATTGGCCTTCGCGAGTCAGTCGATATATATGCTAAGGGGCTCTAGTCAGGCATTGGCAACCAGGCCAGCGCTAGATCAGCTACATAGGCCTTCCATGACATCTCTTATTTCTCCTACTTCCTCAAATTTGGCCCCATGTTATGCGTCCATCTACTTAAGAAGTGCTACAACAATTTGGGCACATGTAGGGGATCACTCGCCTGTCTGTTAACCATTATCCCACCATCAAGACATGTGATATGCAGTTTGCTAAGCCAGTTGCCCACATTGTTGATATCCATGGTAGAGGAATGCATGTACCTTACTTAGGGTTCTTCGTGGGCCTGCATGGATGGCTACTTGGAGTGGTTCCACCACATTTCTCATCCATGTATCATTCGCCCAATAAAAAGAGATCCTTCACATGGCCCTTTGATAGTACTTGTGCAGCATCCTAGAGGTAGTCAAGCAAAGTCTCCTTCGAGCGATTCTCATTATTGTCAAGTAATTGTCCATATCTCCCTCCCCTGTGTATTGAACGACAATCAAACCTTCATAGTAATTATTATTATTATTTTGCAGAAGTTATTTGACAAGATAACTTAGAATCTTTAGACTATGCTTGATTTGAGGATGGTTACTAATGGCATTGACGCTTATACCTACAAGACACATTGAGACTTGCATAGTTAAACATTGCAATGGGATGTACATATCAAAGAAGGTGGAGGAGGAAGATTGGCTAGTAATATTTTGCATTTTTTTTTTGTATCTCACGTTTACTCTTCATTATTTTGTATTTTGTATTGTTTCATATTATGTTGACTTATTTTGTATGAGTATGTTCACTTATTTTGTAACATTTTATCTTCACTATTTTGTATTTTTCATGTTATGTTAGACTTAATTTATGTTTACTTATTTTAACTTATTTTGACTTATGTAAAATAAAATAAAATTTAAGTGTCAAAATTAACTAAATTAATTAATATTTTGTTTAAAATTAATCAACTAATTACAAATTTATTAATTTTTTTTAATAAAAAATAAAAACCAAACTACACAATGAAAACGTGTTCTGTTGTGTATTTGTATATAATATACAACAAAAACTTGTTTCCATTATGTTATAAGAAGTCACACCCCTACTTCCACTTATAACACAACTGAAACAAGTTTCTGTTGTGTATTGTACACAATGGAAACGTGTTTCCATCAAGGATATTTTTGTTAAAAAAAAAGTTGGGATGTGAGAATAACAAAATGGGATGTGAGTAACATGGGTTGAAAAGTTATACAATCAACCATCCAATAAAGCATTTGGGCTTTGTGACGGAAGATACAAGCTCTTCAACCTAGTAACTTTTTTTAATTATTTAAAACATCTAACATACTCCTATATTATAAATTAGAATACATAACTTGAAGAGTGAAAATACTAGACTCTCATTCTCTCTATTAGATATTTTTAATATTTTTCTTCTTCTCTCCTTGGATTGTGCATTTTACAAATTACTCAGCTAAAAATTTTCTCTCCCAGCCATTTCTAACTACCCTCCTTTCATCTTTATCTATATATTTAATTTTCTTAACTACTTATTCCTTTTAATACACTCTCTTTTATTTTTATCTCTAAATTGAATTTCAAATTTTTTAAAATAAATTGTCAACAATTAAAAAAGTAACATTAAATAACAATTTAAATTGTTCATCTTAAATCTTAAATATAGTTTATATATTCACATAAATTTATTTATTATGAATTTTAATTATCTAAAAACCATTTATCATGTGCAATATACAAACTAAAGTACTAGTATATTATATATTTAAGTCTTTGTTATTGAAAATGAACATATATCTTATTTTTTTTGTTCTTGTCCTTGTCATATATACATTACTTTATTTACCAATATTTAGTATTTTGTTTTATATTTAAATTATTAATTATTTTTAGTTTCTTGTTTTAAAATTTATTTATTTTCTCAAATTAATTACTTTTAAAATTTTACTTTTATACTATTTTTTTCTAAAATTTCAACTATTTATATTTTTAAATTAATTTTTCTCAAACTTTTTAAAATTATGCTAAATTTAAGCATTCTTTAGTTATTTTATTTAAGATGTTTTTTTTATCAATTTGAATATTTTTATTTTAATGTATACTTTTTAAATTTTATTTGAATTAAAAATAACCATACAATGCATAGAATACTCATTAATATTAAATATATTTTTAATCCTTAATAATATAATATTTTTATTAAATTAACCCCTATTTAAATTTTAAAAATTATATACTTTAATTTTTAGTGAGAAAACAAAACCAAAATAATTTAGTAAATATATGCATTAAAATAAACTAAATTTAAATTAAGGTTAAAATAAATAAATAAATATATATATATATATATATATATATATATATATATATATATATATATATATATATTAAGAATTAAAAACATATTTGGTATGAGTGTGTACATGCACTCGTGTACCTAGTGCTTTTGCAATGATTTATTTATAGAGTTTGACTATAAGTCACAATCATGATTGTCAAGTGTGGCCACAAGTTATCCTCACAACAATTGGGTTTCCTTATTCATTAAACATTCTAGAACCTTTAACATGAGAGGTGTCAACAAATGTGTTTTCAATCCTTACAAATAGGATAATGTTTACTTTTAGTCCCTCAAAAATAAATTGACTCAGTTGGTCTTTCATTTATAGAAATGTATCATATATAGTCCTAGTTTTCATATAAATGAAGGACCAAAATGAAACAATTTTTCGTGAAGCATATAATGACCACATCAATATATTTTCATAAATAAGAGACCCATAACAAGACAAATTATTTTTGAAGAACTAAAAACAAATATTGTCATATTTACATGAGGTGTTGGCTAATATAGATGTATAAAGTGTTGTTTAATGTAGGCTCATTAATGAATGGGGCTCAAATAAGCCCTCTACTTAAGACAATATTGGTTAATTTTGGCCGTTGTAATGCTTAATGGGTTAGGCATTAATGTTCTCAATTAGAAACACATATGTCAATAGATTTAAACAGAATATTGGAATGAGCTTCAGTTTTAGCTTTGGGTCAAATTAGTTATGTTCGACATTTTTGGATTTATCTATAACAATTGGCTAATTGACTAAACCAGTAGTGATAGATGCATTTTGCACACATGGCACAACTTTACAAGTTTTTGGTGTCCACGTGATGTCCACGTTGGACACACCAGTAGTAGTGGCGTGTTCAAAAAATGCCATTCATACTGGCATGTCCCATAAGGACACCACTTAGACAATTCATGTAAAAAAAGATGGCGTGGCATATAAAATGCTAGTTAAACTGGCATTTTTATTCGGTCAACACACCACTTTGATAAAATGTTTCAAAATAGCCCCAAATTGATAATTAGTTTGTAAAAGTGACCTAGTTTGGTCAATCAACCATAACAAGTACCTCTATCTAGAAGTATGCAGTCCTTTTTTTTTTATCTTCAAAATATGCAATTCATTCTTGTTGAATGAAAGAGAAAACAATATGACAGTGTTAAAAGGTGATGGAAAATCTTGGGAATAGAAGATGGAAAAGATAGGAAAGGTGTTCTAACTTTTATGTGGTGGAAAGAATAATAAGTGTTGAGGAAAAACAAAAAATTACTTGTTTGCGACCATCACATGTGAAAGGAAGGAAATCAAGCTAGTCATAATCATGTTGTTCTGCGTTTGACATTCATGGCAGCTTCAAGAAATGATAATGTTAGTAAGGATATCATGAAGGTCGGAATAGAGATTTGAGAGACAAGTATTGTGAAGGTGAATGTGAGAGTTTTTTTTTTATTATTTTTTTTAAATTAAGAGGAGGTAAATGAGAAATTATATTAAAATATTAAAGGTAAAAATGAAAAGAAAAGTTATAAGGTTTAATTATACTTTTTGTCCTTAAAGATTTTTATTTTTTTTTTGCCTCTACATAAAAAATTATGGCATTTTAAAGGAAAAATTGTCTTAATTATGATAGTTTTTCTACTTGAGGACAAAATTTGTAATATTTTGTAAATTGGAGGGCAAAATTTGCAAAAAAAAAAAATTAAGTAAAATTCATAGGATTATAAAACTTTAGGGGAAAAAAATGAAATTAAGCCGAGTTATAATTAGTTAGTGAGATAAATTTTCTCACCAAATATTGATATTCAAAAAGTTGAAATAGTCAAATGAATGTTGATAGCCAATAAGTGTTTATTTGAAACAAATAGGTTAGTCAATATCCAATGCTGTAGACAATTGTTGAAGCCAACATGATGTCTTAGTCAAATGAAGTATTAACTAAGAGCATCTACAATGTGGTACCTTATTGCATTGCTTAACTTTTAAGATGCGTTCCTTAAAATTTTCTCTCATTGGAGGTGGTCTACGTGGTGAAATGAGTTGCTTAAAAATAAGATGTGTTGCTTATATATGATACAATTCCTTAAGATTAAAATATCATTTTAATGTATCAACCATTGCAAAATTAGAGGAAAAAATTGGTAATGAAGAAAGGAAGAGGGAAGATGAATAGTATCATGTATGCAACAGATTTGTTTACCAATACCATAAAAAAAATCACATATTGATAACAAAAAAATTTTCAGAACTAGATCAGTTGAGGAAAGATTCAACAAGTTACAATAAAAAGAATATTCACAAAGAAAGCACATTTGACAAAACTAAATGGTCCAATGTGATAGATTTGCTATCAAAATCCTCCCAAAAAATTAATTTGATAGTGGGGGAGCGATTTTGGCAAAGTTCATTGCGGTGGCGGACTCACATGACAAGACCATCACATTGGAGTCGAAAGGTTAGTCGATTCAAACTTGTTGAATCCAAACCTTTGTTTTAATTATGACAAATCCTTTGAACTTAATTCATAAGCTTATGAGGGTTGAAAGGATCTAACATTGCTATTCAAGTGTTTCAAAAAGGTTTAAATTATAGCTTCAAAGATTTTAAGTGGTGATCATATTCTGAAGTAATCAATTGAAGCATCAAACTGTCCTAATTGAGAACTATGAGCAAGATTCACTACAAAGAGAAAGGTCTTGTTGGAATTTTAGAAAGGTACATTAGAAGTAGATGACTTTAGAAAGGTGTAGAAAATGCGATAGTTGTATTTGACATAAAGGGGTAGTTATTGTAACTGACAAAAGCAACCACAAATTGCAACAATCCTATATATCTCTAAAGGCTAGTTTTTCTACTGATCCTATTAAGAAGACATTCTTTTCTTCACATTGTTAAGGAAGCCATTTTATCAAAACGAAAAAATAAACAAAGAAGACATTCAAGTCCTTTATGTAAGGCATCCTAAAAAGAAAAACAAAGCTTCCATATATGAGATCTTCTCTTCATGAGATAGTGTCCACTCCGATAATTTGTAATCCAAATTTGTATATATATATATATATATATATATATATATATATATATAAGTGTGAAAAGGTGACCCAACTGTAAAAAATCCTTTTCGTTGAGAGTTAGCTTGGGGTGTGTTCTATGCAGTAAAATTACAAAAAAGAACATTTTGTAACTATGAAGTGTATACCTTTAAACTAGTTTGAGGTGGTGCTGAAGACGAGTAGAGCAATGTGCTACTACTATTCCTAGCTGTATTTTGTAAAACCAAGTTGTTCCTCTCAAGAACCAGAGTGGTTCTATGGTAGAGAAGAACCTGAGGAAGGTTAACTGTATTCTACTTGTAAGCTCGTTGTTGGTTGGTTAGTGAAAAATCCCACAATGTTTGTGGGGATTGGATGTAGCCCATTGGTAAAGGGTGAAGCAAGACAAAAACTTATATGCTCTCTTTCTTTGACTCCTATTTTACTTATTGCATTCATTATTCATCCAACTTCAAAAATAAGAATTGTTTCTAAAGTTGGTTTATTTATAAAGGTGTTGGAACCAAGAATCTCTATAAGTTAATTATCAAGGATTTATATTTAATTAGAACTGTCTTGAAATAGCTCAAACTTTTTGTTGAGAGTAATTTTTAGATTAAATTAAAAATTTATCAACAAGCTTCAGATAACAAATTATCCATATTTTATCTAAAAAGTGTTCAAATTTTATTAGAAACAAATTAATAAATTGTTTAAAATCACAATTCAACCCATTTCTTGTGGTATTCTTAATCACTTCAGAACCATGCTCTTGGACAGGCTCTCCATCTTTAGATCTGCGATGTGGATGAAGTCCTCGGCCGTAACGGTGGGTGTGGCAGTAGGGGAGGGGTGGGGAGTAGATGGGCATGGCAGATGGTATTTATCTCGAGTTGTCAAGACCATCCCAATGCCACAAGAAGAAAAGAGAAAATTATCTACCCAACAATAAGAATTAGCAAGAAAGGATGTAGAATGGGCATTTGTAGTGTTCCAATCTTGATTTGCAAGTATATGTGGTTTGGCATGTGCTTGGCAAGTGAATACAATGAAGAATATTATATATTCATGCATCATATTGCATAACATGATTGTTGAAGACGACTGATACACATATAATGTTAATTTTGAATATGATTATATAGGTAATGACATCTCAACAGTTGAACACTACAAAAAAAATATGTTTTTATTGGCGGTTTATTTGTAGCTGTCATATTAAACCACCAGAAAATGATGCAATTTCTAGCAAATCTTTTAACGGCCACAATTGACACATATTTTTGCAATTAGAAACCCTCAAAATATTTTAAATTATTTTGTTTTTATTTTTCTTCTTTGACACCTATCCACATTGTGTGTCACCTTAAAAAGTAAAAAAGTACTACATGTCACTGAATAATTCTTACCTTTCAGGAATTGGATGAGGTGGCATGTGATTGACCATGTCACTTAATATATTAAAAATGTTAAAAAATAAAAACTACTTAAAAATCCACGACTTTGTCCTTGGGTTCATAGACACTTTTCTCTTTCAAATCGCAATCCCTGCCCTTAGCCTCAAAAAATCCCTAACAGTTTCATCAGATCCAATCTCGTTATTTTGTGATTCTCTTATTGATGCATTTCTATTTATCAACTCTCATTCTGCGATTTTGCAGTTCGAGGTGAGCTTTCGTATCACGCGCTATCTTACGATTCTCTTATTCCATTATCTGATCTCTTCTATTTTCGTTGCTTCAACAAAACGTTTTCAACTCTAGATATTTTTCCCTTATTTTTTTCTCTTATTTTCCCCAGTTTCTAGACTCGATTTGTTCATATTTTTGCATTTTGTTCAGTTTTTGCATTTTTTTAATTCCATCTTCTGTTTTGATGTATGGTGATTCAATTTAGTGTCTATATTGTTAGTGTTTATAACTCTAAATAGATGGTAAAGGCATTTTGATGAGTTGGTTATTTGAATGGTTATGGTGTTGATTCTAAATTCTTATCTTCTTTTTTGTGTGTGTGTTTTGATTCTAAATTCTCATCTTAATTAGACCGGTATGTGTTGATTTAGGTGGAATAACATTATAAGTGATTAAAATAGATTAAGAATTTATATTAATATAAATAATCATATTATATCTTTTGTAAGGTAAAAATCAATAATAATAATAACTCTTAAGTGAATTTGAATTTTTATAACTAGGCATTACATTAGATCTGCTATTTGGCTAAAACAAAGTTTTGGTTAAAACTAAAAAGAATAAAGGAGGCACAAAGATCTCAAGATCCTAGTGAACTGCTTTCATGTGCTAGAAATGAGTGGCTTCTATAATGAGAAATAATGATTCATCCCCGGTTAAGCTTCCAATAGCATGGATCGGGCTTGCCATGGTTCACAAGGCTCAACATGAGATAGCAGAAACATATGAAAGTGAACAACATGGGCCGAGAGAAGTTGCAGAGAGTGTTGTTTGCAGTTTAAAATAGGTAATTTATTGCTTTCTTTTAGCTATCATTGACCTAGCTTTATCTTAATATTCCACTTGTTAATTAAGGTTTTATCATGCATATTGTGTTGTTTACACAGCTTAGGTCTTTATCTGCTTAATTATTTCAACTTAAATGTCACAACTCATAATGTCTTTTGGTGTTTTTATTATGGATATAGTTTGTTATATGTTTGTTTGGCATGCCATTCTTTTTCTACTAGGCTATGGCAGAAGATCAAGATGATGCTATGTAGTGGCATTAACTTGGTATTAATATTCTTTGCTCGACATTTCAAAACATCATAAAAGTACCTCAAAGCTGCTTTTGCCTGTGACAAGGATTGCAGCTATGCATGGTCTAACCTAGGTATGCTCTCTCTCCTAACTATTGAAGATGACTCATTTTAGGTATTCCAGTCTCATGTGCTTGATTCTTAAGATAAGTATTCATAACTACTCAAGATTAATTTATATCACATTCTCTGTGTAGGTTCCTTTAGCATTTCCTATTTTATTTGTGGTGTTGAGATTCTATGTGGTGTAGCTTTGGCAGTTGCAAATGAGCATGACTAGGGTGTGTTTGTATTGTCATTCAAAGATTCCTCTGTTCCCTTCACATGTGATTTGTTACTCGAAAAAATTATGTTAATATTAAATCTTGTTCTTCTCTCTTTTCTTTTAGAAATTAGCGTTATTTTTTTTTCACATGGAGGTTGAAGATTACCGATGATCTGCAAATAATTATTTAACACACACTTTGCACTTTGCACTTTGCAAATAATTGTTTTAGATAAGTTGTTGGTTATATTATTTTGTGTGTTGAGAATCTAATTGATTAAATTGATTCATTAGATCTCTTTTTTAAGGTGTAGGTGGTGAAATTACGTAACCAGAAAATGTGGATAAGCATAATACTAGAGAAGAGCTTGTTAAATAGAGTTCAAACACATCGGTGTTTGTCAACTCAGAACCAAGACGCGAGGAGCAAGTTCAAAATGCTATGAAATTTTCTGGATAACTGTGTTGCTTGTTCATATATGAATACAACCAGTTAATTGACTATCACTTTCTTGTATGTTCATCTATTGTCATGCTTACCTTCACTTTGAATCACAGGATTCACCTTTGAGTGTGTAGACAATTGGTGTAAATCAAGGTGTAGTGTCTAATGTTGAAGTTGCAAATTGGTCTTCTGTGTTTTTCCTTTTCGCCTTTGGATTGAGTTTAAACTGCTAGTTAATTCTTCATTTAGTTATTCTGTTCAAAAGGTAAAACTGGATTTTCCTCTTTCAGTTAGATTAACTCAAGGCTCACTATAATACTCACAGATGGACAATTGAAGCCATTATCAGACATTTAGCAGAAAGGAGCCGACTGTACCAGCTTTTACAAGTGTTACTACTTGGTTGGAATCTTTATCACATCACAGTTTTTACTGGTTGAATGCCCTTATTGTAGTTGGATTACTAGTTGCTTCAGGTGCTGGTATAGTTATGTTAACTAATGTATTTGCCACTAGAATTTGGATCCTCTCCCTTTAGTCCCCTCTCCATCTCTCACCATCAGAAATAATAACCATTGAATGTATCCAATGGTCCAAAAACAGTCAAGTTAAAAATTTAAAATAATAATTAAAATAAATGAGAGCTTTTAGATGCATCTAATAGTTATCAAAATTCCCTTTCTTCTTCATGGGTGTGGGATGCAGTTAGCACACCTTCACGCCAAGCCGCCATCTTTCTTAGGAGAATCAATCCAGCGTCATCATCTTTCTCATCCCATTATGAACCAACATCATCCCACTGCAAGGCCACCATGGGTCTGTCATTGTCCAGGTCAAACTCCCTCTTTGAAAGCATAAAGAAATCTTCCAGGCCAATAATTGCTAGCTATAGTTAACAACACAAAGGAGGCTACTAAGATAATTCCAACCCCAAGTTACAAATGTTAATGTATTGTTTTAGAAACAAAGAACCTTAAATTTGCCCTTATACACTTTATTTTGGTTTAACTATTTAAACCTTGTGAGTCTTTGTTAGAAGCATACAAAAATATTATGATATTCTATCTTTCTATTTTGGCACATAAGAGTATGGGTTTGACAAGAGCAGCATGTATATCATTCTCTTTGGAGTTCGGTGCTCTGATATCCATTTTTCAAGGGTAATTTATGATGTGAATTTAAGGATTCTTGATTTTGTGATTACTTTGTGTTGGTTAAAGAGAACCATTAAAATAGATTACGAATGAAAGGGGCTATCAACTGCTAGTAAATGCCAAATTAAAATTGTTTGAGATAGCATTTTCTGGCTGTTTATAACCACTAGTAAATGCTAATTAAAATAGATTGAGAATGCAATTTCAGGCGGTTAAAACCGCTAGTAAGTTTTATCATTTTTTCTGGCCAAAATTCCAGCGTTCAAACAAAGCTCGCCAAAAATGGCTTTTGGCACACGTGGAACTAGTGTTTATTCTAACCGCCAAAAATGACATTTGTGGCGATTTTTAAACGCCAGAAACTACATTTTTAACTACCAAAAATTATAGTTTTTTGGGTAGTGGAAGTATCTAATGATCCTCATCCCAATTATGCAGCAATATACTTGCAAAGGAGAGCATATCTTCATGAGCATATCTTCATGATCATAAACAAAACCATCGCCAACTTCAAGCAAACTTGGTAGAGCATATTTGGGAACATTTTAGACATGAAAATAATGAAAATGAATTTTTATGTAATGTTATGTATTTCTCATCATTATGTATTTTTCATTTGTTTAATATAATGTTATGCATTTTTCGTCATTTTTAATTATATAATGTTATGAATTTGTCATTATTTTTAGGCTTAATTATGTTTTTAGTCTCCCAAATTTGAGAAATGTATTTTTTTAGTCCCTCAAATTTTTAAAATTCCTGTTTTGGTCCTTTTGGACTACTTATAGTATCATTTATAAGACAGATTAATTCAGCTGTGCAGAATTAGTTGAGTTCAGTGTGATGTTTTCACTAACAGGGATATTACTGGGTGGGTTTTGTGTGCCATATTCACTAACTGCATTTTAGCAAAAGGACCAAAATAGGAATTTTTAAAATTTGAGGGACTAAAAAAAATACATTTCTCAAATTTTGGAACTAAAAACATAATTAAGCCTTATTTTTAATTTATTATGGTAAAAATTAATTAAAAATTAATTTTATATATTTTTATTATTTAATATTTTTATACATATTAATTAAAATAATTAAATTAATATTTTAATTTGACACAAAATTAAGTACAAATAAAAATATATAAAAGTTTGAGTTGTTTAAAAGTATCTTAAAATTGTACACGTTAAAACAAAAAGTGTATGAATTGCTTAAGGGTATCTTAAAAATAATGTGGTACTATGAGACCCACTTAAAATACCTAAAATAAGTATGTTTAGTTAGTCCCATTAAAATTGCTCTTAGGGACCAGTTAGCCAATGTACATGAGTTTGAGTGATGATTTGGTAGGGATATTTTCAAAATGAGCTGAATCGAGTTTATGCCTTAAGTTAAGGTTACTATATTGGACGCGATGCATTTAAGCGTTGTAGAGAAATAGGAATTTGAAGATTAGTTAGGAGCATATTTCACGTTGACCATATCATTGAATATGGTTGAAGAGCTATTTCCTTAAAAATAGTTTATCATAGTTTATTAGTGTATAAACAACTTAGTCGATTGAACCATTTCCTTTTATAGAATTTCATTTACTACTTTCCTTCAGCAGCTCTAAGCGATTTATGGAATAGCTTATGAACCTAAAACTGATGAACAAAGTCTCTTTATTAGCAAATAGCTTAATAAATAGGAGATTGTTGTGTTTGCAGTAGATTAATTCATTCACTCTTTTACTGGATTATTTGATCAACATTATCACAAGAAAATTAAATAAAAATACCAAACATCTCTATTTTAATGTCGCTTAATAAATAGGAGATTGTTGTGTTTGCAGTAGATTAATTCATTCGACTCTTTGACTGGATTATTTGATCAACATCATCACAAGAAAATTAAATAAAAATACCAAACATCTCTATTTTAATGAAATAAACTTGGAAATTAATTAAATAAGTTATAAAGCATTTGAAAAAAATTAATCAAACATTCTTAATCTCCTTATAATACTGAAGCCATTTTATACGTATTTCTATCCAAGCTATTTTATACCACATAAAAACCATTTTGTCACTTCCATAATTGAATTAATATAAGATAGGTATGATTATTATGAATATTGTTTATCTTAATTTTTCTCCTCTTCTTAATTTTACAACCCTTTTTTTTTCAATTTCAATTAAGAATCACATAAAGACTTTACTTAGGGACTTCACTAGACCCACAAAGGCTATGTATGAGTAGTCTTTAAACTTATTCAATCAAAATAAAAGTATTAGGGAAATGATTTTTTTACTAGTTTATAATTTTTTTAGGATAATAATATCTGAGTTTATATTTTATTATTGTTTTTTAATTTTTACCTTTAACATTTTAATAAAATTTCTCTTTTATCCTTTTTTTTTTAATTCAGAAAACCCCTCATCCTTACTCCTATAATACCCATAGCGCCCCCTTTGATTTGCTTTTCTCCCTTGCTCTTTCATTTACTATTTTCTGGATTTCTTTTTTACCATTACACTGTTATTTTAATTATTATGTTATTTATATTATTATTTTTCAATAAAATATTTAATCTTTAAATATAAATGATAAGAGTTGAAAAATAATTTAAAAATATTAAAATTATATTATCTAAGCTTATATTTTTATATGCAAAATAAAATAAAATATATATAAAAATCAAATAAACATTTTTTATATCATTTGATATTTATTAACCAATTAAAGAATTAGTTGTATCAAAATACTTTAATTTAATAAATTCATTCAAAAATTTTAAACTTTTAATTAAAGATTAAATTTTAACTTTTAATTAATTTTTCAATTTTAAACTAATTTATCAAGTACTTCTACTTAAAAAAAAACCAGGATAAGAACCAAGCCTTACTTAGAAGGTAATAATGTGTGGGGCGGTCAATACCCTACCTTTTGGTAACGTTTCCATTACTCAAAACATTGTGAACTGTTTTTTTTTTTCCTCCCCACAACCAGTGGTAAATGGTAACCATAACCATATCTGTCTCTCCCAAACAGTCGCACTCTCCCAATCCTTCAGAACTAAACCAGACCTTGTTAGGGTCAATGTCTCACTATTATTAGCAAATTGCTACCAGAGTCTTACCACACTATGCCCATACGAGTGGGACCCAAACCTAATCAAGCAATCTATCTTCACCATCAAATCAGTTATCCAAAGGTTCACCTGCTCCTTCACTTCTGATCTTGTTATCACTTATCAGGTCCAATCAATAGCTACCCCAGTCCACTAAATTCACCAAAATAATTGTCCCCTTCAATGATCTTCATCCCCATTTGCATCTGCAAGGAAAAGAAATGGTGGAGTGACTGATGTGTAGTATTTCACTTTATTCTTCTTTACAATTTTTTTATTAGATTTTATTCTACATTTTTGGAGAAGAGATTGATGTTTGTTTGACTAGAGAAGGTATAAATCAGAGTGCATTTAAAGCTGGTGAAATTTATATGCACAAGCAAGAAGACATGCAACTCGTGTGGAAAAACCTGCAATTATTTTAAAGGGGGAGAAATTATAGTCTTATTCATATTTTTATAATCAGAAAAAAATAAGAAAAAAATTGAGATAAGCAATATAATAAGAGAAATATAAGGAAAAATAAAATAGAAAAATATTATAAAAATGTGCTGTAAGAATAGAATAATTAATAAAGAGGTGTTGATAATTATGTCAACGTGTTGGATAATTTTACACAGAATTAATTTTACATCTTAAAGCATAATTTTAATAAAAGCAACACTTTATTACTTTTGTAGTGTACAAAATTCAATTGCAAATATATTGATAAAAATATCGTTATATTTTAATATTATAATATTATTTTAATAGTATTTACAGATTCTTACTGACAATTATATATTTAAAAGTGACTTTTTTAATATATATTCAAAAAATATTACTTTTATTTTACTTCAAGATCACTTTCAAACAAAATTAATTTTATAAGATCAAAATTTTCTAAAAGATATGATAAATGTATACCCCAAAGTGGAATGATTGGGATGGAAATAAAAGAGATAGAAATTAAAAAAAAAAAAAAAAAGAGAAAATGTCACATGTAATAAGAAAAAAGAAGAACATAAAAAACAGTAAGTATATACATTTATATATATTTTTTAAAACTAAATTTATAAATACTTGTCTAAACACACTTTTTTCCGTCCGCTATAATGAAAGCCAGAGCCACTTGTGGTTGTAGTTGTACACTTGTACTTGCCCTTTGCCTCTGACTCCAAAATTTTTTCCATCTCCTATAAGTTACTTATTACTACCAATATTTCAGCTTTGTGTTCTCACGAAGCTTCTATGTCATCATTTATGTAGCAGAACAAATTCTGCTCCTATAGGGCATTGTTGTGGTGTCACCAAAACGCAGAAGAACTCCTAAATCCTTAAGTTTACGTATACCGTGTGACACAACAAAGAGAGCATTTCAAGCAGTATTCAAAAGGAGATGAAAAAAAAAAAAACAACTTAAGATGAAGCCACTTTGTTCAAATTTATCGCGCATGTTGGACCCTTTCATAATACAAAAGCGTTAGGGAAAATTTTTAATGTGATATAGTGAAATGTAAATAAAACATTGCTTTTGGAAGATGCCCCAACAATGATACAGGTGAAAAAACAGAACTTTGTTTCCTTCGGGATGTGTGGGATTTTAAAATTGAAGCTTTAAAGCTTTAAATTCAAGTGGGATACTTTGGTTTAGTATTTTTCTTGAAAAGAAGTGCTGATTGCTTGATTCCACGTTAAGCTCTTTCCCGATCTCATTAAAAAGAGCAGTATCCAAATGAAACAAAAATCAGGAATAGTGGTTATTCTCTTTTAACTGTGTGCAACCTTAGGATGAAAAGCACAAACCGTACACAATAAAGCTAGGCAACTAATGGCCTATTTCGTCACTGGTTTTAGACATGCTGCAACCATAATACATTTTGCTTCGATTTCAGGGGAAAGGACCTTACTTTCTCTTTGATCACCTCTGACCTTTTGAATCAAACGATAAATGGAGAGCCCAATTAATTTCTCTCACTCAGTCACTTGCCAAATAACTTTGTGATTTTGCTCTATTTCCAGTCTTCTTGCAGGTGGGTCATCATGTCACATTGTGAAGGGAAATATGTACTACACCTAATCAAAGTTAAGAAATCATAGAAGCACGAAACTGAAGAGAAGCAACATATCCAAAAGAACACTAAAGAGGGAAAATTAAAAAGAAAAGAAAGGAAAAATGAACCTACGCGGGCCTAATCTTCGGGTCCCTACTTAAGTCAGATTAATTATTGCTCGAGTCCGATTCCAATATCTATACGCATAAAAAATCGTCAGGTTGTAATATGTAATTGTAATTGCGGCTGAAATATTAAGATTTTGAAAATTTTTACAATGGACCGTGATCATATTTACACCCCAAACAGAAGTATTTGCTTTTCAAGAGACACATTTTTTAATATTTTCCTTTTTCTAAATAATATTTTTTATTGATTAAAACTCGTGTATGTTTTAAATTTGACCTTTGAATATACAGTTACGTTAAATACTTAGAAATTTTTTTTTATTATTTATTGTGTAATCTTACTCTTACCTAATTCTAGTAAAATGGCCTTCCATATAAAGTACCTATGGTCTATACCAAACAAAAACTCATATAAATTCTACTAATTTGAGAACGAAACTCATCAAACACAAAATAGTAGAATCTATGTGAATTTCAATGAAGAAAAAAGAGTGTTAAAAAACCCATTACTAACATTTCTGTCATTTCAATCTTCCATGGTGTTAAGGTTTTGATGGTTACAATTGTATGTATAATTTAAAGATTAATGATTCATGAACACTTCTTTACTATAAACACTTTATTAACTTTTTTTTTCTTCTTGTCAATTATATCACCTATTATACTTATACTTTTTTTTATTTATTTCTTTCTCTTACTAGGTGTTAAATAAATTTGTGGTGTACACGAATCATTTTTTCTAATTTAAAACCTTTGCACAAACAAGAATCAAAATTTGCCTTGAAATTATTTTAAGCCTTTGATTAATTATACTTATAAACAATGTGCTCAAACAAAATATCCATATCCTACGGCAAAAATTGTCCGATTCACACGTCGACATCTCTTCTTTTTGATTCATTCAAAAATCAAAATCATTGTACCATGGTCATATTCTTGTATCTATATAAATACGTGTAGAAAGTGACCATGTTCCCTACCAAGTCCAAAGCAAATTCCACTAGCTTCTGCTCATCTCAGCAACAGCGCTTCTACCTTGGCAAATGGATTACACTCCTGCTAGTAACCCTGCCTCATCTGCAGGGTATTCTTCTAAGGCAAACAGAAACAAGGAGAAAAAGGGTGTGAAGAAGTGCAAAGGAGTGAGGCTTTCCACCGACCCACAAAGCGTGGCAGCCAGAGAACGAAGGCATAGAATCAGTGACCGGTTCAAGATCTTGCAGAGCATGGTCCCTGGTGGGAGTAAGATGGACACAGTGTCTATGTTGGAGGAAGCCATTCAGTATGTGAAGTACCTCAAGACCCAGATTTGGCTTCACCAAACCATGATAAACATTATGGATGATAATGAGACGCCCTCACCTGTGTACCTTAATGATTGTTATTTCCCTTCTGAACAGTTCATTTCCCCTGAGCAAAATCCGTCGCTTGATTATAACATGCAGAATTTACAGCATCTGCCACTAGCCCAATGCAGCTTCCAAGGTGAAGACACAACCTACTTTGATACCTCTTTGAAATATTGGCCAGCTTAATGAGTCTCTTAATTAATTTCTCCAAGCTCTTAGGTTTTCTGTGTACTACAATATGGGCTATGTCTATAGTTGATAGTATTATAATTAAGATCTTGTAATTTGTAATACGTTTATGACTGGTATCTTTATGAGTGTGATATATATCAACGTAGAGAAAGCTTAGTGTAGACTTTACATATGTAATCGTGTTATGTTGCAAGTTGAATTGTTAATGTTATTAGTGTCTCTCTGTCACAAACAACACCTCAATTTTTATTGCATTTATGTGTAAAATGGTCGTGGCTGTTTAGGTATTAGCGTATGTAGAACTTTTACAAATGGGAAGTAAGTGCATAAAGAGCATTCTTATAAGTTATTGCTACTTGTAAAACATATTTTTTAGGAGTTTTAATTTATCCCAAGTAAAAATAGAGTTAAACAATTCTATCATAAATGATTGGTGAAATTTTGTATGTATTTAAAGATGATTAGTATAACATAAAAAATTTGCACCAATCATCTTTAATAGAATTATTTAATCACACTTGAGGTAAGTTAGATAACCTCTATTTTTTATAATACTTTCTGTAACAATAAATTTTCTTTTCATCTCTCTTCATTATACAAACACTTTTCTCTCCTCTCTTTTCATAATTGTATTATGCAAATTTATTGTAGAAATACAATGTCTCATTTTCTTATGGGTCTCGTTTAGGAAATTTTGCAAGTGCCAATATAATTAACAAGCCGTCCGTGGCCATGTAGCTCGGTTTTTGCGTTGGTCTAACGAGCTAAAGCCCACGTGTTCTGCTTTATTGACATTTTGGGTTATTATGTCTTGCGTTGCATTACGGCATTGCAAAAACAAACGGCAAAATATCATATGCGTTGTTACCTTTTTAAATTAATATGATGGCTTTTTAATTGTTATTAATTATGATGAGAACTGAGAGGTGGCTTCAATTTTGTAGAAGTTTATTATTAGAATAAATAGTGTATGTATTGACATTTAAAGAGTTTTTATACTATCATCTAATCACAAATTGTGTCTGCCTTATTTATTGTTTTGTCAAATTTTATATTTGCTTCTATTGAAAAGGATGGCTAAATTTCATTAGTATTATTTGAGATAAATTAGGAAGAAGGAATACAAAATTTATAATGCTTATATAAATTAATACGATGCATAAATATACTTAAAATAGATAGATTAGTCAGTGGTGATTTTCATTTATGTTTATCATTCAAAAGTTGTGAAATAAAAGATTAAATTGATGAAAATTAAGTGATTAACATGAGAAAATAACTCAAACAAGAAGTTAAGTTCACAACTTAAAATATTAAAATTAAATTGACTAATCAGTTGAAATGTCAAATGCCATAAACTGTACTTAATTTGATATATTATAAGTAAATAAATAAATTTAATATGCTCCGATCCAACTTAGAAAGATGAAAGTAAAAGTAAAAGGCAAAAGTTAGTATATCCCGGTAACGAATTGCTTTTCTTTTTACCTCGTAACGAATTCTTCAAGTTTCTTGACTAATATTGGTCTTGTAAAGTTTCTTGACTAATATTGGTCTTGTATAAATGAACTAGTTTGATATTAAGTTGAATATATAATAGAATAATGATATTTACAAGAAAATTTAACAATATCCTTTTGTAAATTTACTTTATTTTTTTGTCTTTCTTTGTTACATCATTTATTTTAGTTTACGTTTCTTTCTCTCTCTCTCTCTCTTTTAATCTCTTTCTTCTAACTCACCAAATTTAGTAGTGGAGAATTTAAATAGCTTACAAAATTTTCTAAGTTCAAACCTTATTCATTGTACGTAGACAAAATAATCTCTCTTCCTTTCATTTATATTGTTATAAAAATTTGTTAAAAAATTAACATTACTCTATAATATTGATAATTCCATCTTAAAAAATTGTTATTTTCAACAAATTCCGATGAACAACCTAGTCACTATTCTTACGAAGTTTGACTTTGGAAAATGTACACTTGTTTAAAGCACTTGTAGAGTGGTGCTAATGTGTGATAGCCAGGAAGAAAAATGTTAACAACATATTTTCGAACATTCTCTTTTAAATATATGTTTTATTATTGATTAAAATAATAATTTTTTAAAATTCCTTATTTAATTGTAGAGAATATATTAGAAAAAAAAATTAATTGTACTTTTTGCCCTCAAAATTTTATAATTTCGCAAATTTTGTCACTCTAAAATTTTTTCGTGAATTTTACCTTTCAATTTACAAAATATTGCGAATTTTGCCCCAACATAAAAAACTACCACAATTACGACATTTTGTGATGGTTTTTCCTTTAAACAGCCACAATTAAAATAATTTTGTGGCAATTTTTTCTTTAATTGTGCCAGGTTTTCTATTTGGGGGCAAAATTTGTGATATTTTGTAAATTGGGAGGCAAAATTCGCGAAAAAAATTTTGAAGTGGTAAAATTAGTGAAATTATAAAACTTTGGGAACAAAAAGTATAATTAAGCCTAGAAAAAATGTGTCAAAAAATACTAGCACTACCCTATCTTTAAGAGTATTTACAATGCTATATGCTTAACTGAGTTTTTAAATATAAGAACAAAACCTAATTTTTGTTCACAGTTGGAGAGAGTCTCCATGAAAGTTACATGTAAACAATATTGCTTATATAAACTATGGTTGCTTAAGAATAAAAAATTATTTTCGATCAACAAAACGGAGAAGGAAAAATTCCAACAAAATTGCAAAATGAAATTCCAAAATAATAGAAATATAAAGATTGAAGATGGTGATCAAATCAAAATCTAAAATTAGAAATTTCAACCCAAATAGGAAATTTTTCGCCAAACCTTGAAATTGGAAAAATCTAGAAATTGCAATCTGATATCAAAATTAATGCAAATTAGAAACACTAAAATGCAATCCAAAATCAGGCCAACGTAATGAGAAGAAATAGAACGACATTGGCTATGTTTGGTTTTCCGTTTGGTTGCCTCTAACATACTTTTACATCACTAAACTTAGTTTCCTGTCATGTTTGGTTGTCAAAGTAATTTTGAAAATTCAATTTGTCACTAAACTGAGTTTAAGTTGAAAGCAAGATAAGGGTTACTTTTGAAAATTCATTTTTCCGTTAATAGTATATATGCAAGTACTCCAAACAAATTTTACTTTGTCAACATACTTTTGAAAAAAAAATATCCAAACATAAATGCCATTATAGTAAACTCATTTTTCATCAAACTTGATTTTATAACATACTTTTGATTCAAACTTATGTTTACAAACTTTAACCCAAACATGCACGTCATTTTGGAAGTTGCACAGGGATAAATATCAAACACAGTATAATTGAGAAGAGGAGAAAGCAAAGAGGAATATGAAGAGAGGTTCAAAACATTTATGGCAATGACTGATTCTGATGCTACCACATTTGGAATCTTCTAATGCCTGTGTTCCTGTTAGCTGCACTCTTTACAAGGTTAAAAGAGGAAGAATAAGAGATGAGAAGAAGATGACAAGGTTGAGAGAGGAAAGTGTGAAATAGGAGAACTATGGCGTGAAAGATATGGAAACTACATAACTACTAGAAAGGAGCAGTGAGGAAGAAGAGACGATAGAGATGTGGAAAGTTGTGTTGTGGAAGTGGTGTGAACGAATTTGTCAATGAATTATTACCATTGAAGTGAATTCGTATCTTACTGTTGACAATCATTTCATTGAGTTATCATTTAATTTTACCATTGCTAATGAATATCTATAAGTTGTGTTTCTAGTTAGAAAATTTTATGCTCAATTTCTCATGTCATAATTTCATTAATTGTTGTGAATTCACAATTTTATTTTTCTTTGTGAAATGAATCCCAATCATTTTTTTTTTTACCATTTCTTGAATTTTATGCAAAACTATTGATTACTTATAAATGAAAATTCTCAAAATTCTTTATCTTTTTTCATGTTCTCATCACCACCAATAAACCTACCATGTTCTATAAGTCCTCAATAAGGACTAATATGTGGAGTCTCAAGTTCCTAAAACATCAATTGAGTGCATGTTTGAGTCTCAAAATATTATCCACAATTTTTCACTCAAATTGGCCTAGAAAACATTATACTCGATGAAGGGAAAGGACATGTTGGTAGAAAAAAATCTTAAGTCAAATTCACAATGAAAGATGATAAACTTTTTATCCAAGCATGACTTAAAGCAAAGACATGAGTGGGACTAATTGACAAAAAATCATATGGTTTTTGGTTAAGAAATAAAGACAATTATAGCAACTATTGTGGGCTGTTAGTTACAAGAGAGGAAGATAGGTCAACTCAAATCGCAATGGCATCGATTGAATATTGTTCAAAAGTTTGCCAAGTGTTACAAACAAGTTGTTCATAGAAAGAAAAGTGGGAGCTCAAAAACAACATCATAATTGACACATACACAAATTTTTTTTCTCAGAATAAAAGTTGAAAATTTTAAAATTGAGTATGCAGGATATATAGTTGTTAAAGGATGAACCTAAATGGACAACATAATCAATAGAAAGCTCTTTAAAAAGAACAAAAGTATCTACTTCTGGGATGTTCTCACCATCTTCTAACCTAGAGACACCAATAAGTTGCGAATATGATCCAACATCGCCATTGATTCACCTAATGGGAGGTAAGGCAACAAAAAGGAAGAGCAAAACAAAGGCAACCAAAACTTCTTATAATAATGCTGACTTTACTACCATGCAAGCACATAAGGAAAGAATGACTATCATGGTAGAATTGGCATGCGTTAAGGATGACCAAAACAAATTAAAGGAAAAGGAGTTGAAATTAAAGGCGTTGGAAATCCTTTTCACGGATTCACCCTGATGACTCATAGACAATGCAAAGATCATGAAATAATATGTAACATAATTAGAGAAAATAATGAAGATAATATTGTCATTCAAACTAGTCATTATTCAAAGTATCTAGCTATCATGATGTACTAGCTATTAGTCAAACTAGTTGTTATATTGTATTAGTTGTTATGTTTTATCTTATGTATACATTTAATATAAGAGGAATTTTTCATCCCACTCAATTGTCCAATAGCTTCTCTTATCTTCTTATCAAATAATTCATACAATCTCCTCTTATTTCCATTTCATTTAACGGATTTGAACAATTTAGAATACTATGATAAACTAAAGTAACCAATCATATAAGCAAAAATTATGGATAACATCCACTAGGAGTGGACGTGCAAGAATAGTGATAGATCGAAGTAGTGAAGAATGACATAACCAATTGTTTACTAACTACTTTAAAAAGTCTAGTATATTGACAAAGGTTCATTTCTGATGAAGGTTCTTAATGCAAAGACATATGGTCCTTTAAATTGTAGGAGCCCTTAACAATCACAATGAGTATTTTTAAATAAGGTTGATGCAACTTGTGGAATGGGTCTTTCATTGTTACAAAAATGCACTGTCATTATTCGTATATTGACTTAAGATCACTTGCTGACAATGTAGATGACTATGTTCGAATTGGTGAAAGTAATGCAATGGAATGCTTAGAGAGATTTGAAAGGGGTGTGAACTAGGTATTTGGGATAGAGAAGGTCTAACAAAAATGACATCAAACACTTATTACAAATGGGGGAGGCACTTGGCTTTCCTAGTATGTTAGGTTCCATTGATTATATGTATTCAGAATGAAAAAAATTATCTTGTAGCCGAGAAAGGCCATTTTCTTGTGGTAATCATGTCAAACCCACAATCATGCTTGAAGTAGTGGCGTAACAAGATTTTATATATTTGATATGCATTTTTTGGCATTGTGAGTTCAAACAATGACATTAACATATTAAATCAATCTAATCTATTTAATGATATTTCGAAAGGATAAGCTCCTACAATGCAATATATAGTGAATAGAACCTAATATAATATGGAATATATTATCTAGCAAATGGTATTTATTTTTAATGGGTTACATTTGTCAAAACCATCTCAATGTCGCAAGGAGAAAAAGAAAATTATTCACTTAGTTATAAGAATCGATAAGAAAGGATGTGGAGCGAGTATTTTGAGTGCTTTAATCTTAATTTTTATGACTAAATATGATAGATGTGTGCTTGACACATTCATACAATCAAGTGTATATATATATATATATATATATATATCAGTGAATAAAACCTAATATAATATGGAATATATATTATCTAGCAAATGATATTTATTCTTAGTGGGTTACATTTGTCAAGACCATTTCAATGTCGCAAGGAGAAAAAGAAAATTATTCATTTAGTTATAAGAATTGACAAGAAAGGATGTGGAGTGAGTATTTGGAGTGCTTTAATCCCAATTTTTATGATTATACATGATAGATGCATGCTTGACACATTCATACAATCATATATATATATATATATATAGTGGTAATTTGACTTATTCTTATGATAATCTAAATAATGACATTTTACTCGCTCAAGAATCTAATAGTTTTCATCTTGATTTTGTAAAATATTTACAAAGGAGAACATTTCTTTATTAAACACCTTCATCAACAACTTCAAGTAAACTTGGTGTATTATATTGGGAATGTTTTAGATGTAAGGATAACAAAAATTAAATTTAATTTTAATTATATAATGTTATGTATTTTTCATAATTTTTAACTTATTGTCATAAAAATAATTAAAATAAATTTACTATATTTTAATATATTTTACTTATTATTCAAAATTAAAATACAAATAAGTTATTATTTTAAGTTAAAACAAAAATAAATATAAATATAATATGTGGGTACATGTACGACCCATTTTAAATTCATAAATGATTGTAAATTAGAGTAAAGTTGCTAAAATTCTTAAATTTGATGTGATATGATAGGACTCATCAAAAATAAATTAAAAATCAAGAAATGTTTGGAAGAAACGTCTGGTTTGTGATTTTAGATAAAATTTTGGTTGTAATATATAGATCAGAAACTTCTTAGAGACTAGTGGCCGACAATCTATTTATAATGTATGTCAAGTTTTCAGATGTGCAATCCAACGTGAATGCAATTACGACTCTATTAGCTAGGCACATTTATCTATAATTGTATACAATATTAAGATTTTCAAGGTTTAATTTGTATGAGTTTAATGGTCATGCACTGTCAGTGTAAAAAGTTTTACACTGTCATCCAATTAGAAATCACCATTAATATGACTTTTAAAATATTTATTATAAAAGTCAATAAACTTACAATAAATGGTGGTTTGTGATTAGATGATAGTGTAAAACTATTTTACACTGTCAGTGCATGACCATTAAACTTAATTTGTATAGCCTTGACAAGCCTTGGTAGTTAAAAAAGTAGAGTTTTGAAACACCGTAATATTTCGTGATAGGTGAAGCTCATATAAATCATGAAATTGATACTAAAGAAAAGCAGGCACAAATGCGTGCAAAAACTCAGCCATACGTTCTCGATGAGACAACAAATGCAGGAGCTGATGCAATCAGAGTAGAAATAGCATATGTAGAAATTGGTGCAACAATGCACAGCTAGAGTAGCGTGTGGAGCATGGAATTGCAATATCTTTCACGTATTTTCGTCTGATTCAATCACTTCTAGAGTTTCCTTTCTAATTCAATCCTTTTAGGTCATGGCTCCGATTCAGCATCACAGACATTCCATTTGTCTGTCTAAGGATTTTTGTCTTTGAATACATTTTCAAACCCTTGTGTAAGCTTCAACAAACATATTTTATCTCTTGATTATTGTCACATTGATAATGAAATTAAAATATTTTAAGAGTTTAATTGTTATGGACTGTCAGTTTAAAAACTTTTATACTGTCAACTAATCAAAAATCAACTTTAATGTAATTTTTAGAGTAGTTATTATCAAAATCAACAAACTTACCATATATGGTGAATTGTAATTAGATGACGGTATAAAATTGTCTTACACTGTCAATGCATAGCATTTTTTCTCATATTTCAATCTCTCATAGATAATCTCTAATTTATATCAACTACTATAAATTAAATCAAGATTAATTTTTGACCTAAAAAACTTCTAGGATATATTAGAGTTTAATTTCTTTATATATAATAAAATTATATAGTACTTGATATATACCGTAAATGAGCTATTGATTATATTAGTAAATAATCATGCAACAAATTATGCTGAATTCAATTTTTCTTTAAAATTTCCTTTACTATAAAAAAATACAACACAGATAAGTAAATTTAGTGTGGTAATTAGATGGATGATTATTTCTTAAATAAGCCAATAAAATATTTATCGCACCATACTAAGGAATAGGTTAGTTGAAAGGTTCAGCATCTTCATGTTATGTAAGAGAAAATAATGTAAGGGTAAAGAAGTTGAAAATGTTTTAAAACAGTAAGGATGTAAAAGTGATATAAGGAACCATCCAATCCTAGGTTTGCATTCATTTAGTCAGTCTATTCCCTTAATTAAAATACTCCTTTATATACGTAGTTTTGATATTGTTTCTTTTTTTATGTGTGGGAGATGGTACTCTCTCTTGTTATTATAATCTAAACATTTATCTTCTATTCTTCTATATATTCTTCTCATCTCTCATATTATTTGTTTCCTTTGGTCATCTTTAATTTTTGCATTATTGCTTAAGAAGACTATAGTAAAGTTCAGTGAAAAATGATATCAGATGAGTATTCATAAGTGGGTGATTTAATTTTAGGAGTGACTCTATATATACTATTACAAGTGGATGTGCTAGCATTGAGATCTAATTTTATTTTTTAATAGGTAAAAATAATATATATTAATAGCCTACAACTATACTCAGCACAAGGAGTATCAATGTTTAGGAACAACAATATAGTCAAGATTCAAGAATTACAAAAGAAAGTGGTCCAACAATCCGTAAAACCAATACCACTAAATCAGTAAAATCATGACTATGTCGTCAACCATCAAAATCGTACCAAGCAATTTCCTACAGATGACAACCATATAGATAAAACTGATGGCCATAACAACATCAAACCATAGCAGCTTCAAGACAGCACATCAACATTCTTGTAAGATAACCTATCTGACCATACTTATCTGGACAACAGAAAATAGAGAATGTATTAGAGGTTGTATATCATGGACAATGGACTGGTGCTTTACTTGGTTTGAATATGGCATCACAAAGAACTTCACATTTGACATTTGACAACTAACGTAGAGGAATACTAGCCTGCAACTGTCCTACACATTTGATATTCATATAGACAGATTAATTAATATTTGGAGCATCTAATTGTCCTACACATCAGATTTCGTAGGTTCCAAAAACAAAGGGAATGCCACACCAATACTCTATACAATGGACCAATGTACTAGTTGTATATTTTTCCCATTATAGGTATAGTTAAGTAAAATCAATATTTTACATTGAATATGTATTTCATTTTTGAAATTGCTAATCTATTGATTATTTTTTGGCTTCAATCTTTTACATTAAAACTATTCATTTTTTTTATTATATTTAAGGTAATTATTTTTAAGCTAAAAACATGTGATTTTAAAACATGTATAATAGTATCATAGCACGTCTATTTAATTATATACATAAGTAGTTTTAAAGTATGAGCCAAAACCTAAATACTTTACTAGTTATCCATTTAAAGAGTGCTCTTGTAAGGTCACTCGGATCAATAATATGCTTGCTATTTGTTGTCTCTTTTCTAATTTTTTAACTTTCTAAAAATAAAAATTTAAACAACTAGTTTAGTTATTTGGAAATTAAGATTTTAAATATATATTAAGATTTAAATTTAAATTTAAAATTTATATTTATATTTAACTACAAATAAACTAAAAGTCTTATTGTCATGTATTATGGTTATTGTTAGGTGTTGTTGGATTTTGGATTGAGATGACTTTTAGAGATTGATTGAATTAAATTGTGAATGAAGAAATTGGATATGTGTGTGTAAGATAATGGTATTGATCCAATCTTGGTAAGTATATCAATCAACAAGTAATATAGCAATGAATAGAGTATCGTTCCATGAAGACTTAATTGATTATCAGTTACTTATTACTAAACATTAGTTAAGTAAATTGTATGTTGGAAAGGGTTGTCATGAGTTAGTGGTTAGTAAGAAAAGAAAACCTAACTAAGAAAAGATGCATATCAACTCTACAAAGACATAAAGACTTAAGAAGAAAAAAATGACTCAAGATAGAAAACATAGGTTAAGCTCCTCTAGGCCTTCACTCTTAGATCACACTCTTTTACAAACTCAACCTCACACATTGCAGTTGGAATACGCTAATATAATTAGTTCCAATTTCTTGGTGGCTAATCCTATGATTACTAGACAAGAATCACAATTCCTTAGGCGCTCTCATTTAGCAAGCAAGTATTAAGTTCAAGATTCAAAAGAAACAACCACATGTTTCCATTCCCACTAGTCCATGTAATTATGTGTCTCAATTTTGTAATTCATCCTATGATCTACTTTTCTAAATGCAACCTCAAGCTAAGATCAATTAATTGATTTCTATTATATCATAGACATTAATCATAGAGAATCAAAATTGTATTACAATATATGAAATCAAGATACAATAGAGTTCAAAATAGAGTATCAATCACTACAAAAAGACTTAAAAATGAAATTAAAATCTTAACACAAGATTAAAGCATGAGCAAAATACATGAGTACAATCGATGAAGCTTCACATCTATTCGTAGAGCAGACCTCTATTAGAGAACCTTCAAGAATCAAAACTCAAATTTTTCTTGTACTAAGATCACACAGAGAATAGAGAAGACAAAGAATGTGAAAAAAATTACAAAGTCTCCTAAAAATGGTTCCAAAATCTCTATTTATAATTTTAGGATACCTAATATTGTTTTTAATATTTACTAAATTCTAATGATTTCTAACTGATACAATATTACGTGATTTTTTTTTATGATTTTTACTATCTAATTTCTTAAGCTAGTTCACTAAATCTTCATTAATATTCTCTATAAAAATTATAGTTAGTAACAAATAAAATAAAAAAGAAAAATTATAAAGATATAATATTAGCAGCTTGCCATGTAGCTTTTTACCCAAAAATAAAATAAAAATAAAAATAGGAGCTTTGGGCTTCTTAAAGTAACCTAGCTTAGAGGACATGATGAAGGGAGCTGCTATTCCCACCTCACTACTTGCTATTTTCACCCCAACTTTTGTTTATATTTTTTATTTCAAAAATACCTCCAATAGAAACGTGTTTCCATTATGTATTGTTCGTAAAGGAAACACGTTTCTGTTATATTAGAGGGGTGCGCTCAGGATCCATTTTCGTTATGTATTGTCCATAACGGAAACGTGTTTTTATTATGTATCCTGGGTACACCCCTCTAACATAATGAAAATGCATTTCCATTATATATATGTATCTAAAATACATAACGGAATGCATTTGGAAGTTAATAATTTGTATTTAGTAAATTTTTTTAGGGACAGCTTTTAATGGTTCACTAACACGTGAGCAGGGTAAGCGTTTGAATCGATGTAATCTGAACCCTTGATTTATTGTGTGTAATCTTAACCGTTTCTTTTTCTGATGCACAGGACATTGCTTTTAATGATTCTCTAACGCTTGAATAGGATGGTTGTGTTCATTACAGGTCTATGGACATTAAACACGACAAAGATGTGGCAAAGATGTTGTCCATCCTTGCCCAATTTCCTAGACTTGCACCGATTGAGTTGTAGGCTACATTAGGCAGATCTTCTGAAGAGATCCTTACCAGTCTACGTCAACCATGACTCGCCAAAGAGATCAATTCGTGCTTGCATGAACCTAAGATGTTAACTAGCTTTAACAGCCAAGCAACCATTAGTTTGAGTGAAGCATGATTATGCATATTGTTTACTGTTATTTGTATTTGTATCGAATCTATGTAGAAGTCTCTTTGTTTTATTGAATAATATTATTTACGTTGCATTTGTTTGTTTTTATTTGTATTGTGTGCTATAATTGCAACAACATAATACCAACAATGCAATACCAACAATACAATAAGTGTAACATATATAAAATCATGAACGTTTATAAAATCTAAAAATATTTATAATAAGATCCGTACATATGATATAAAATACTAATAAATATCAAACAATAATAAACAAAAATAAAAATTCAATCCTCGGAAAGTGGTCGTCCTCCTCCGCCTCCTCCTATGATAGGTGCACCCGAATGCCATGCCTGCTTATGCAATGGCCAATGCCTCCTAAAGCATCCTATTACCTTTTATGCCCTTAGGCACTACCCTCAGTCGTAGCATGTGCTCCATAATGCCAGCAACTCTCTCCTACTATGCCTACGAAAAAAGAAATGCAAACTTTTACTAAAAATGTGTCATTGGCACCATAAAAACACATTATAAAGATATGGATACTTACCTCGCATGAATAGGGGTCGCTAGACAAAGACTCTGTCATAGGCTGACCATGCCCAGGCTGCTATGATACAGGAACTTGCGGAGGATCTCCTTGTAGTGGAGGAATTAGAAAAGAATGAAAAACATGGTAGAACCACTCCAAGTAGCCATCGACAGATGTCCATAGAGCCTCATGCGACACAACAACTCCTCTATCTAGCGTGAGCGCCTGCCAACCCTCCCAATAATCAAACTGGTTAGTAAAAATGGGTACTAAACATGCAAGGGGTGAGGGATCTCCTGAATGTACCCAAAATGCCTGAACACCCTATCCGGTAGGTGAGAAATATTTTAAAAATGGGATGGGAAGGTAAGGGTTAGAAGTAGTTAGGTCTTTTTTTTTTTTTTTTTAAGTTAAAGGTGAAAAAAAAAGGGTGAGAATAGTAGGTCCCCATGATGAACTGCCTAGTCTGGCCAAGCCATCAGGTTTTACTCTTAATATTTCGAAAAGAGGAGAAAAAAAAAACAATAGAACAAAGGAGAAAGTACATATGTAATTTTCAAATGAGGGTATGGTTGCGTGAAAAGAAAGTGAGAGAGAAAAGAAATATTTGAATTTAAATTAGAGAAAAGTGAAATAAATGAAAATTTGAATTTTTATTTGTAAAAAGACAACTTTTGTCTTGCTTTTTTTTTTTTTTTTTTTTTTACATTTTCTCCAACTAAAAAAATGTATCATTATCTAATTTCTTTGTTCTCTTTTTTTTTTTACCCCTACCGTCCAATCATACCGGTAGAGTTGAAACAAGGAGAAAAGTATTTTTAAGCATGCAACTTTTATATTCAAATATCACGTTTATATAAGAATTTTTATCTTGACAAAAAAATTTACGTTTGTATTGAGATTTTTTAAAAAAATATATACTAGCAGGGTAAAATTTACACTATCATTTAATTATTTATTGTCATGTGTGGTAAGATGATTGATTTTTATAATAATTATTTTAAAAATCATATTTAAGATTATTTTTATTTAGTTAACAATATAAAAAATTTTATATTAACAATAAATGAAAATTAAACTCTTTCCTAGAAATAAGATGAAAAAAATTTATATTTTTTTAGTTTAATTCTATGCACCGTCGGTATAAATTTTTTTACACTATCACTTAATCAGAAATTATTATTTATATGACTTTTAAGATAATATTGTAAAAATTTACATACATACTTATCACACATGACAATTTTTAGTTGAATGATTATATAAAAATCATTTAAACGGTCAGTGCATATATATATAAACATTAAATAACTGATCCAAAAAAATAAACACAAACGTTAAATAATAATTTACTTTATCATTACATCATATCAATAAATATGATCACGTGGTAAAATAGTTAAACTTTATTAGATGTTTGTAAAAAAATACTTTACATTATATATATATATATATAAACCCCAGGCCGCGAATCACTACAACACAACCTGCCGGCCACCTTTTCATCAACCGCTGCGTCTTTAGGGTGTGAACCCTCAGCAAACGCAAACATGCGTCGACCACCGTACCGATATTGCATTTCCTCGGTGCCTTCGGTGATTCCGCCGCGCCTTCACCGTGAATTCTCGCGAGAAGATCACCAAACGTCTGGCGCCGCCGCTGAATCGGGATCGCCGGAGATGAGCTTCAAAGTTGAGATGTTCGCCTAGGTTGTGCTGCAGGGAGGGTGCGGCTCAATTTGGGAAGAGTAGCTCGAGACCCCTTCTGTGCATAATAGGGCTGGGCATTTAGCTTTACCCCTCTGCCCTCCGTCAATGCAGAAATGGGCTGGGCCCATTTGTATTTTTTTTTTGTTCCATTTCCGTAAAATTACCTCTTGTATAATAATGATTTCGAATATATATTTGATTTATATCTTTCGTTATGACAACTAAACTCCGCGCAAGCACTGAAGCCACGTTTAGCTATAATTTTTTTTTTCCGTCTATTTGATTACTAAACGTTAATTTAAGATTTAATTGTTAAGGGAGGATTCATTTCAATTTCTCAAATAAATGAATAAGACTTTTTCTAGTTTCTAAATAAAAAATATGTATAGGTTTAGTGATTATTCATGTTGGGTCTAGGATCCACTTGAATATCATAAATACTTTATTTGAACTTTAAATTTAATTAATAATTTATTAGTTAATATTTCTTTTTAGTAAAAATAAAAAATGAAGATTTAGTGATCATTCATATTGGGTCTAAGATCTATTTGAATATCACAAAAAGCTGCATCTAAGTTTAGGTTTAATTAATAATTTGTTAGTAGATGTTTCTTTTTGATAAAAATAAAAATGTAGATTTAGTGATTATTCATGTTGAGTCTAGGATCCACTTGAATATCACAAAAGCTTTATCTAAGTTTAAGTTTGATTAATAATTTGTTAATTGTTTTTTTTTTAAATGTGGATTTAGTGGTTCATCTGTCGGGTTTGGGACCTACTTGAGGATCACAAAATCTTCTATAGGAGGATGCCACATCTGTTAGGCCGCCTATCGTTGTGGATAATACTTAAGTTTTAATATTTTAATAATCCTTAATAATAAAAATAACAAAACTAAAAATATAACTAAAAAACATCAACCCACAAAATGATTTTCTACCTAAAGAATTACGAGAGTCTGATTTCCTCATTACACCGGAGGATACGTAGAAGCAGGGACTCACTCCTGTCGATCTCGAAAAGCAATAAAAATAAAACAATAATAATAAGAATCCTTTTTTAAAATAAATCTATAATAAAATTTACATAATATATATAAAATAGGGTTAATAATTTTATAAGAGGATAAGACAATTAATATTTTTACACATTAAGTTAAAATGTAAACATTTTTATAACGGACGTCATAGTGCTAACACCTTTCCTATGTGTAATCGACTCCCAAATCCAATCTTTGGTTCAAGACCATTTTTTAAGGTTTTTCCATGTTTTCCCTTAATAAATTATGGTGGCGACTCTTCTATTTTTTTAATATCATTTTCACTGTCCCATCGTAACCTTGGTTGCGACAAACATTTTCAATATTCTTAATTTTTACTCTTAATTAATATTGTGTGTGTGTGTATGTCTATATATATTAAAATACATAATTAATATTTTTATTATTCTTTAAAAATTAGTTTATAAAACATATTTAAAGATAACTAAACTAAAAAGGTGAAATAGACTTTAACACAAATATTAATGTATTATCATGTATACTAGTAAACTAGACTTGAAAACAAGTATTAATGAAACATTCAATGTCATTAATGTAATATTTGTATAAATATAAAAATAAAGACTTTTTGCTTATATAGCGTTAATTGTAGTATTTACTAAATAGGTTTAAATATGTTTTTAATCCCTATAAAATGAATGGGTTTTGATATTTGGTCCCTATCTTTTTTTTTTGTCTAAACTATTATGTGACACTCGTTAAATCTATATGTATTTAAAAGAAGGCCAAGTGAAATCTCAGATGACACCTACTAGTATTTGTAGTATCATGTCAGCATGTGATGTTTTTTAAATTTTTATAGATCCCTAAAATAAATGTTATTTATTTATTTTAAAATGTACATTAAGGACTAAAAATAGTGATTTTGAATTTTGGAATGATGAAAATCAAATAAAATGTTTATAAGACCAAAACTAATATTTTAAAAGGTTGAAAAATAAAGAAAATAATTTACAAGACCAAAATAAAACTAGTTCAGTTTATAGGGATTAAAAATACATTTAAACCTACTAAATATAATACATAATTAACTTCAACAATATTATCAAATATTATATTTAATAAATATAATATATGTCAATTAAACATATGAGTTTTCATATAAATCTATATGTATTAAAAAATGATATTTAATAAAAAGTAATATATTGTGATATTATAAATTAGAATACATAAATTAATTAGAAAGTGATGCTCTCATTCCCGACATGACATTCTCAATATTCTTACTCTTCTCCTATTTGGATGTGTATTATCAATTGAACATTATCAATATTTTAATTTTTCTTAATTTATTATATATGTGTATATATATATATGTGTTATATATATATATATGTGTATATATATATATATGTATATATATATTATATATATTTAAATTTAATTTATTTTTCTTGAAAAAATTAGTTTATAAAACATATTTTAAAAAATCAAACTATAAAAGTAAATACTTAAACACTAATTTTATTATAATGTCTATATATCTCTCTCTCTCGGAACCACTAAGGTTGGCCTAGTAGTGGGGGTTGGGGTAATTTGTATGAGAACCTAGGTTCTATCCTCATTGCTACCATGTACATCGAAAACTCTATCTCTCTCTATATAAGTAAACTAGACTTAAAAAGAAGTATTAATGAAACATTTAATGTCATTAATGTAATATTTATATAAATATATAAATAAATATTTTTTCTATATAACATTAGTTATAGTATTTGCTAAAGGACAAAACTTAGATATAATTCTTTAGATGTTTTTGGTACTTATATCCAATTAGAATTGATGTTTCACCTCATAAACCTATGTTGACCTTTAGTGTAAACATTTATTATGTGAATTATCGAGATGAAACTTCGATTCCAATTAGAGAACAACACCAAAAGTACATCTAAGTTTTGTCCTCCAATTTGAAGCGTGGGTACCTACATCAAAAAAAGACAAGTCACCAACATTGAAACTATTACTCCCACCAAAATCAAGAGATAAGTCAATTTTGTAGGCATTGTCATTAATGCGCTCCAACACTTGGAAAGACCATCCCCCTTTTCTTGAAGCTTAGATTTCCTCTTAGAAGAAAACCTTTCCTTCCTCAAGTGTACCCAAACCTAATCACCAGACTCAAACACCATCTTCTTCTGCCCTTTGTTTGCTTGCTTTGCATATCGTTCCATCTTCTTCTTAATTCTTGATTGTAATCTCGATTTCAAGAATGCAAACAAGTTGCTTTATTGGTTGTAACCTTGATTTCTAGATGCTTTCTTACTTTGTTCTTTCTTGAATTCTTGACATCTAGGAATCAGTGAAGCACTTAAGAAAGCAAGAAACTAATCAAGATGCTTTTCATGTATTCCTGATTTCTTGACATCTAGCAATCTATGAAGCACTCAAGAAAGCATGAAATAATCAAGATACTTTCATGTATTCTTGATTTCTTGACTTCTAGCAATCAATGAACAATTCAAGAAAGCAAGAAGCTAACCAAGATGCTTTCAAGTCTTCTTGATTTCAAGAATGCAACCAAGCTACTTTGTTGATTGTAACCTTGATTTCTAGATGCTCTCTTGCTTTGTTCTTTCTTGATTTCTTGACTTCTAGGAATTAATGAAGCATTCAGGAAAGCAAGAAACTTATCAAGATGCTTTTCATGTATTATTGATTTCTTGACATCTAGCATTCTATGAAGCACTCAAGAAAGCAAGAAACTAATCAAGATGCTTTCACGTATTCATGATTTCTTGACTTTTAGTAATCAATGAAGCATTCAAGGAAGCAAGAAACTAATCGAGATGCTTTCAAGTATGCTTGATTTCTTGTCATCTAGCAGTAATCAATGAAGCATTCGAGAAAGCAATAAGCTAACGAAAATGCTTTTAGGTCTTCTTGATTGTAATCTTGATTTCGAGATTGCAACGAAGTTGATTTGTTTATGGCTCGAAGTCAAGAAATCATGAATACATGAAAGCATCTCGATTAGTTTATGTTCTCTTGAGTGCTTCATGGATTGCTAAATGTCAAGAAATCAGGAATACATGAAAAGCATCTTGATTAGTTTCTTGCTTTCTTGAGTGCTTTATTGATTCCTAGATGTCAATAATTCAACAAAGAACAAAGTAAGAGAGCATTTAGAAATCAAGGCTACAATCAACAAAGCAGCTTGGTTGCATTCTTGAAGTCAAGATTACAATCAAGAAGACTTGAAAGCATCTTGGTTCGCTTCTTGCTTTCTTGAATGCTTCATTGATTGCTAGAAGACAAGAAATCAAGAATACATGAAAGCATCCAATTAGTTTCTTGCTTTCTTGAGTGCTTCATAAGTTGCTAGATGTTAAGAAATTAGGAATACATGAAAGCATCTCGATTAGTTTCTTGCTTTCTTGAGTGCTTCATTGATTGCTAAAAGTCAAGAAATCATGAACACATGAAGGCATGTTGATTACTTTCTTGGTTTCTTGTGTGCTTCACTGATTGCTAGAAGTGAAGAGATCAGGAATACATGAAAGCATCTTGATTAGTTTCTTGCCTTCTCGAATGCTCCATTGATTGCTAGAAGTCAAGAAATCAAGAATACATGAAAGCATCCCGATCAAGTCTTCTTGATTGTAGTCTTGATTTCAAGAATGCAACCAAGTTGCTTTACAACCTACATCACAACTAGACAACAATCACAACATAACCTTTACACCTTATTTTATAGCAAAAATGCATAAATGCAAAAACAAAAAGATTACATGCAAAGGATAATCAAATAGGCTAGATTGCTAGTCTTTTCATAAGGGATTATGAATACCTTGAATTATTGAAACATAGCGATGAAGAGGCAAGAGAAGTACTGTGATAAGCTTTTGAGTTATAATTAATTAATAAATTATTAGTTAAAATAAATTTTGAGGAAAAAACTTGTATGTGTAAAATAATAATATAAATTATGTGAAAATAAAAATTAATTAATTATTTAAGTTTAACTATCTAAGTTAGCGAGAGGGACTAAAATCACAATCGAAAAATTTTTGAGGGACTAAAATTGGTCAAACTTTTTTTTGAAGGACTAAAAATGTAAATTGTGATAAAATGAGGGACCATTTTCATAATTTACATTTTCTGGTGGTTGTGAAACCACCAGAAAAATTATATCAATTTTTAAAAAATAATTTTTTGCCACATAGTTGCCATGTCAAACTAGTAGCTCACTTGGCAAGCCACATGACTGCTAATGTGGATGCCACATCATTACTTAATAGTCCAACTTAATGATAGGGACTAAAGACATGGATGGAAAATTTATGAGGGACTATGACTAGTCAAAATATTTTTGAAAGGCTAAAAACAGAAATCGACAAAAAATAGAGACCAAAAACATAATTAACCTTAAGTTTAATAATACTATTAAACATTATGTTTATTACAGTTAATAAATACAATATATGCCTATTAAATCTCTGAGTTTTTCATATAAATCTATATATATTTAAAATATAATATTTAATAAAAAAAGTAATATATTTTATATTATAAATTAGAATACACATTTGGAGAGTGAGGTTCTCACTTTCCACATCAATTTCTCAATATTTTTTCTTTTTGTTCATTTAGATATGTATTCTTGATTAAACATTCTCAATATTATTAATTTTTATTTTTAATTAATATGTTGAATATATATATATATATATATATATATTAATTTTTTATAATTTTCCTTATTACTTAAAAAAGTTAGTTTATAAAAAATATTTTAAAATAACCAAATTAAAAAAGTAAAATAGACTTGAACACAAATATTAATATAGCATTTAATGTTATTAACATAGTATTTATATAAATAAACAATTAAAATAGATTTTTTCTTATATAGAATTAATTATTGTATTTACCTAAATGTCGTTAATCCGAATGGTACTAAACTTAGATCTCTTAAGTGAGGTCTATTATGTTTATTAAATTATTATATACTTTGCACTTATAACATGGTTACCCAAAAAGTTATTGTATTTATTAAATATAATATATAATAAATATTAGATATATAAAATTTAATATATTTATAAAATTTAATAAATAATATATATTTATTAAATGTATGACTTTTTGTATAAATGTATATATATTAAAAAATATTATTAAATAAAAAGTAATTATTACAAAATGTAATACGTAAATAAATAAATATACAAATCTATACATTGAAAATTTCATCATTTTTTATTATTGTTTAAAATCATTGTTGATAAACATATTTTACCGTGAAAGAATTTAAATGTATATTAATATAATTATTATCGCTTAATTTGTATTCTTAATTAATATTTTTAATATGGGGCAGGATTTGTTGACACTAAGTATAAGAGTTAGTCAAATTACACCTTCAACAACTTTTTGTATAATGCAAATTTAACCAATCCAACCGTTGAATTTGATGTTCTTATTAATTAGATTAAGTATACAAAATTTCATACAATTCTAAAATTATTTAGTAGTTCATTAAATCACTTTATTTTAATGTATAATATGATATTAAAATATATGTAAATATTCAATATTAGATAACATATTTAGAAAAGTCCAAATGATGTGAAATTTGATATACATAATCATAAATATAATATCATCAAATTCAACGGTTGGATTGGTTAAATTTGTATTATACAAAAAGTTATTGAAAGTGTAATTTGACTAATTCCTACACCTGGTGTCAATGGATCTTGTCCCATATATATATATATATATATATGTATATATATATATATATATATTGTCGCAATCAAGGTCACAACGGGAACGGCGAAAAAGAATTATAAAAACAGAGGAGTCACAACCATCGTATATTAAGGAAAAACATATGAAAAAATCCAAAAATAGTCTCAAACCAAAATAGGATTCAGGAGTCAGTTATGCATAGAGAAGGTGCTAGCACCTTATGACGTCCGTCATAAAGACAATTATTCCTAATTAAATGTGCAAAATTAAGATAGCTTCAAAAATATTTATTTTGCTCCTAAAAAAGATTTATTTTATTTATTTAAAATTTTTGTTATTTATTTATCAAAAGAAAATTTAATTACGAAGAAAATATTTTATTTTTGAAAAGAAATTAATTTTATTATTTTTGAGATCGACAGGAGTGAGTCCTTGCTCCTACGTATTTTTCGGTGCAATGAAGAATTAGACTCATGTAGTTCTTTGGTAGAACAAGTTTTGTGTGTTGATGTTTTTTAGTTTTGAATTCTTTTGTTATTGTTAAACTTAACATCATCAAGTTGTATAACTTTAGATGTGTCAAATTTACCAAATGATTAAATAGGAAGTACTTTCTAAGTGGTCATATTAAAATTTTATAATTATCTTTATTTTATTTGTTATTATTTTTGGGAGAAAGGGTTTGATTTAAATTTAAAAAAAATGAGTTTTATTATTGACGCAATCGAGTTAAAGACAGATAACAAAGAAATGCTAACTTTATATATGTATATCTTTTTAACAAATGAGTTTTATTTAGAATTAACTTTACCACATTCTAAAGATAACAAAAAGAAAGAGAAATAAAAGTGAATAAATTGCGGAAACTAACATTTTTTGAAATCAATCTTTTTTAGGATTTTTTTTATTATTGAAACAAATCACTTAAACCTGTCTAAGCAAATATAATACAAAAGAAAAACTAAGAACTAATAATATATCGAGATTATAAAGCCAAAATTAATGCAATCAGAATATTTGAAGTGCAGCCTTTAACACGCATGGAGAAGAGGATGCCAGATTTGAGTGAGCGTGGAGTCCCGCTTAACCGACTGGTGAGAGAAAATGTGGGGTAAGGATTAGGGATGTCAACGGGGCGTGGCGGGTACGGGTACCCGTACCCGCTTCCGTCCCGTCCAATAAAATTTATATCCGTATTCGTCTTATTATTTGTGCGGATATCTATTAAGCAGATACTTGTGGATATTTTTAATATCTGCGGGTATCCGTAGACATCTGCAGGTATTTTTTTTAAAAAATAAAATAAAAAATAACAAATTTATTTTATGTGTTGTGGACAATTATAAAGTGTTGCAAATATCACTTTAAATTTATAAATTAAAGAGTTATAATTTAAAATAATCACTTTAAACATAAATTTTAATTATTCTAATAATTTTTCTAAAAAGAATATAGTTTAAATGCTCACAAATTTATGTTCTTTTTCTTTTGTAATATAATTGTATAAGATTTATCTCATAATGAACAATCTTTTTGAAAATTTTGAATAAATTTATGTAATTTTATCTATATTAATATGTAAGGGTATTTAAGTAAATATATAATTGCGGGTAGCGGATATCTGCGGGTACGAGTACCATGATATCCATACCTGCCCCGTTAATAAATGAGTAGTGGGTATACCCATTTAAAATATCTGTAGATATTTATTTAAAATATCTATTTTTTACTCGTGACGAATTTTATCCGCAAATATTCATAGACACAGATATTTTGTCATACTACTTTGCCATCCTTAGTTACGATACTGACGAATGCATGTGCTACTACATGAGAGAGAAAGTCAGATGTTTCTTTTTTGTCTTTTTGTGGGATTCAAAAGGAGTGAATGGAGTGATATTTTTGGGCATGGTGAAAATGAGAGAGAGAGAAAAGAATGATGCATTTTTAAATTTTGTTATTTTTTTTTTAGCAAACTTAATGATGATGATTTTTTATCACACGTTCAAAATAAAACAAATAAAAATATAATAATTTTTTATACGTCAAAGGGATATTTTATTGATTTAATTTATTTTTTTATTTCTTTTAATTTTAAATATTTCATTTTTTAAAAAAACTCTTTTTTTTATTCTTCATTTTTAATTGTATTTTTTTAATTATCTAGACGAAATTGGGTATCAACATATATATATATATATATAATATTGATTAAAAATTTATAATTTTTATTATCGTTTAAAAATAAGTTTATAAAATATATTTTAAAATAACCAAATTAAAATATAAAATAAACTTTAATGCAAAAATTAATATAACATTTAATTTTATTTATGTAGATTTTTTTTTTTAAATGAATAAATAAAGAGACTTTTCCAGATATAGTACTTAATTATTGTGTTTTTTTTCCTTCACAACTATCTTTCTTTATAAATAATTTTATTCAACTGTCGGATATTAAAGGTGGACTATAATTATTAAAGATGGACACCTTCCAAATAAAGATTTGAATCTTGATTCATTATATTATTGGAGACTATAATTATTGTCTTTCTTAAACATAATATATAATTTACTTCTATAACATTATTAAATTTTATATTTATTAAATATAATATATTTACTAACTTTAATAAATATAATATATGTTTATATCAAATATATGATCTTTTTATATGAATATATATATATATATATATATATATAATATTATTAAATAAAAATTAATTATTATAAATTTTAATACTTATATATATACATTAAATATTTTATTATTTTTATTATTGTTTAAAAATTAGTATGAAATTGTACATGATAATACATATTTTATATTAAAATAGTTTATAAATTTCTTTTGGGATCTTTTTTTGAAAATTTATTAAACTTTTGATTTTTATACGTGATCACTTTTGTAATCTTTTCCTTACAAAAATAGTTTTTAAACTAATATTTATAATAAAACCATTCCCAATTTATTCTTTATCAATTTATAAACGTAATAATAATGTGATGTGTGTCATATGTATGTAATGAAAATTGATGACTTGTATGGTTTAATTAGTTATAATTTTGATCTATGACGTTTATTTTTAAGTGATTCTTTTATATGACACTAATTTTTAATTTGGTTCTTATATTAATTTTTTAAATCAGTCCAATATGAAAAGAAAAAAGAAAAGAAAGTTGATATTCAGCTTAAGGTGCAACATGACAATACATGAACTACAAGAACTTGCAATTGTTTGGCATATCTAATACCATGCTATGGTGATGTTCATATCTAAAGAGGACAAAACAAAAGCCATCGAGAGCATATATTAATTGGCATGAAGTTGTTTCAATTTAATTAGTAGTTTTCAATTTGAACTTTAGATATGTAGTTGTATTAAATATTTGGATGTATATTTTTGTTGTCCATAATAGTTCTATTCGATTTGAGTAAAATTGGTTCTAGTGAAGAAATTTTTATAACACCTACACATTGCACATCAATTATGACTATTAGTTTCAAAAATAACGTACATGTATTCACCCAAAATTAATTCAAGTCTTTACATTTGAATCATTTCCTTTCTTTTTTGATTTACTTTTCAGTCTTTATCTTTCTAGTATAGTTAAATATTTTTGCATTTCTTTCTTATCTTCTTCTCTTTCTTTTCTTTTACCTTCGCTTTCAATTTACATTTCAAACAATTCTTAGATTTGAAGTTCACTTGCAATTTTATTTACACTTTACATTTCCAACAATTCTTTTTGCAAAGTTTCAATATTTTCATTTCCCTTCAGAAAAATGTTTTCTTACATATTTTGCATTTCTCTTTATACTTTGAAATTACTTTTTGCTCTTGCATGTTTTACATCTTTGTTAAAATTGTATATTTATCTTCGGATCTTCATTCCAAATATCAATTTTACTTTAGATTCGATTTATATTTAAGTCTTAAATTTAATGCTTATGTTTTATTTCAAAATACTCGTTAAAATTTTCAAAGTTAAGGTTATTATCAAATTTGATTTAAACAAATCGAATACTGGGTCTTACTTACTAGCTTGATCGAAGATTATTGAATTAACATTTTAACTTTGTACATGTCTTCAAGTTGAAAGCATAGCGCTGTTAGTTTATTGAAAAGAACATGCAATTGGTAATTGATTCTAAGTGTTCCATAAATAAAAAAAAATTATTTGTTGTTAGAATTACAGTAAAAAGTTATCTATTTGACCAAAAACATTTAGAATAGAGTACAAAAGGCTCAAAACAAATTTTTGCATTAACAAATTAGCATATCTAGTAGGACAAGGTTTCCCTATGTTGTAAACCAATCTTAAAAATAGTGCATGAAATTGAAAAGTGGTAAGGTGATTACCATGACTAGTAACAATTTTCCAGTAAAACGTTGGAAATGGTTCAAACCAGTGTAATAACAATTCTCTTGGAAACCCAAATGGTTCGAGAAACATTGTAGTTAATAAAACTATCCCAACTTCAACAACTAATAATGCGAACATTTGTATAGCAACAATTGGAGTAGAAAATATTTCAATATCCCTTGTCAAAAATGTTAGTGCTGTACCTATGTCTACCCAACCTATCATAAGTTCACAACCTATTGTGAATTCAACAGTGACAACACCATTCTTGACATTATACTTAAAATTTAGTACTCCCTTACATATGCCATGAGGAATGCTTGGATATCAACTTCGTGGTTTAACCATGACAATGCTTCAACTAGGCCCAAATATTGCTTCGACTGTTGCATCTCAAAGTAGAGTGAATCTAAACTGTAATGGCATTTCGTATTCATTTGAAAGTATACAATAGGAGTTAATAACAATGAGGGAAGTCCTTTTAGGGAGTCTAGTTGTTAGCGTCATCGAAATCTTAGTCGAATATAATTATCGAAGACAATATATAAAGAAGATAAAAGTATGACCAAAGAATCTTCCATAGCTCTTGAGAGCACAATTTCGATTTTATCAAACTAACATATTCGAGGAGATTTTATGGTATGTATAAAGATGAGTGAGTAATGTTCGAAAGGAAGTTTTAAGTATGATTCGAGAAGAGTTTAATGCATGTGGGAAAAAGCTTAGGCCATGCTCGAAAAGAAGACTTGTCTGGATTAGAGCCACACTTGAAAGGAGGTTCATGTTAAAGTTAGAAGCAATTTTTAATAGAAGACAATTTCAAACAAGTGACAACATCTTATTTAGGTTCATTTATGTACTGTACATGCGTTAATATCATACATATTTGAATGTTAGATAGGTTATCTATAACTAAGCAATTGTGTAGCCATTTTTTCCTTGGTTCTGACATTTGCACAAACTATGTATACCGCACAAGCTGCACTAATGGCTACCGGTGCAAAGGACAACGTGTATGTTTTAACCCAACCTTTATTTCAATGCATTATATTTTTCTCATCTCGAATTCTACTACCAATGACCCTTTCTTCTATTAGTAACTCCTTCTTCGTATTTTAATTTCAATCTATCTATTTCTCTTTCTTTTGTCTATGACTTTTTCTTCTACCTATAACCTTTTTTAATAATATTTATGTGACTTAACGTATGTTTTAAATCATACATTAGTATAAATTAAAATTGAACTTGAAACTAATGTTCATATATGTATGGTTGTTGGTTAATTCGAGTGAAAGTACAATTATGATTCGAATATGTTATGTAAAGTTACTATTTGGTATCCTGATTAGAATCGAAATAATAATATTGAGTTATTGAATGAAATATTCTTAAGTTGAAAGTTTTAAACCGCTAGTTTAAATAAAAAGAATTCTCATTAGATTTTAGATTTTAAGTTCCATTTTAAATATTTTCGTTTGTTGGTTAGAATTTTTGTAAGAAGTTATCCATTAAGAATTGAAGTGATTTCGATTCTTAAAACAAATTTTTACCATCAACACTAGTATACTTTCAACCAATTTTACCAACCATACTCTCCATTTCATTCGACTGCAAATAGCTCGAATTGAAAATGCCTCTACCACCATCACAAATTGAACCAGTGATACAAAATATTAAACAACCTAAAATATTTAGAACAAAAATAAAAAATAATATTTATTGTTAGAATCACAGTAAAAATTATTTATTCAACCACAAATATTCAAGACGCAGAGAACAAAATCCTCAAAACAAATTTCCACCGCAGACAATACTTAAATTTATATGGTTACCTTCTAGGATTAAAAAAATTGCCGGTTGATTTCTTTGTTTTATTATCATAAACAATTAAAACACACGAAATGTAAAAAAAAAAAGTGTAGAAATAATTCTTTTTACATTACAAACACGCAATAAAAAGAAAAAAAAATCAACATACATTTTAAATGAAAATTAAGATAAAATCAAGCACACTCGGGGACTCATTCATTCTATCTTTTCTTCAATTAAGTTAGATCCTTCAATTTCGTCTAGAACGCTCCACCATCCTCCACGAGTTGGAACACGCGTCGCGCCCCCTCCGCTGGTTTTCACTTTCTCCCCACGTCACGACGCGCTTCGCCACGTGTCACGCACCCAAGCGTTTCCGAACACTCCCCTTCTATAAATAACTAAACCAAAAACACCATTTCCAAAGAAGTAAGAAGAAAAAAAAAACAAAAACAAAAACACGTTAAAGATTGCACGAACAAACCATGGCTAGCGACGGCAGCGACGAGTTCAGGCTAGTGTCGCCGACGATCAGCAACGAGGGGAGGTTACCTAGGCACTACACGGACGAGGGTCAAGGGGCGAAGAAGAACATATCCCCACCGTTGGAGTGGTACAACCTGCCGCAGGGGACCAAGACCCTGGCCCTCGTGGTGGAGGACATCGACGCGCCCGACCCTGACGGACCGATCGTGCCGTGGACCCACTGGGTCGTCGTGAACATCCCGGCGGCGGTGAAGGGGCTGCCGGAGGGGTTCTCCGGCAAGGAGGGGGAGATGGGCGGCGACTACGCCGGGATCAAGGAAGGGAACAACGACTGGAAGGTGCCCGGCTGGCGGGGACCCAGGTTGCCCACTCATGGCCACAGGCTCCAGTTTAAGCTTTATGCCTTGGATGATGAGCTTCACCTTGGGAACAAGGTTTGTTTTGTTGAGAATGGATAATAGCTTGTTGGAAATGTTCATTCTTTATCTTTGTTGAGGTTGAAAGCCTGTTTGGACTTTGTGATGTTTTGTTTTCTTTCCGACTATTGTTTATGGGGTTTGTTAAAATATAGTTAAATATAACAATTTTAATCAATTAGTAATTTTTTAATATATTTTAAGATGATTGGCTGTAAGTATTAATTCTACAAATTAATTTGAATGTGATTATTTAATTTTATTTTTATTTAAAGTAAGTTGGATAATTTTTAATAAAAATATTACACTTTTAATTAATAAAAAAACTGTATATGGTTGATATAATTTTTAAAATATTTATTATAAAAATTAATAAATTGATCATAAACTGAAGATAATGTAATAATTTTTATTTTTCGTGAATAGATTATTTATTTATCTAGATAAGCCTTTTAACAAAAATAGTATCAAGAGTTTAAATTGTGATCGATAGACTTTAAACGTGTAAAGATTTGTACAGTTTTTTTTTTTTTTTTTTTTTTTTTTTTTTTAACCATCATAATTACAGTTTTTGGCTTTTTATTAGGTACTTTTACAAACTTCGGTCTTTTCAACTTAGGACTAGATTCATATAGTTAATAATTTATTATTTCGTGCGATTTTTCAAGTAATTATCATAAAAAAATTATAATAAAATAAATATTAATAAATTTATTAATAAAAGTTATTTATAGTTGGATGATATTGTTTTAATTAATCAAAAATCATTTTTAGTATATATAATTTTTAAGGTAATTATGAAAATGTCAACGAACTTATACATTGTAATCCGTAATTGGATGGAAGTGAGTCAACTATAATCATACTATTTAAAAATCATTTTGAGTTTAACCAGTAAAATTAACAAACTTATAGAAGTTAACAAACTTATACGATTAGACGATATTAAATTAAATAATTAAGTTCCAGTCTTTAAGAAATAGTGTTCAGGATATATGAACTTAATTTTAATCAACAAAAGCATTGTACTGAAAAAATATATGAATCATTAGAAAAAAGGCAGAAGATTTATATGGTAATTAAGAAATTTCTGAGAGGATCATTGGGGAGATGAATATGATATTCGAAATTATAGCGATTGAACACCTTTCTATATGTGGTTCTAGGGCATAGTAAAGTGTCTTTTAGGATGTTTCCATACCAAAGTGTTTGTTCTTACGTGAATATATGTGGTGAATTGATTGCAGGTGACGAAGGAAAAGTTGTTGGAAGGAGGCATGGAAGGGCATGTGCTAGGAGAAGCGACCTTGATGGCTATATTCTGATATGATGTAAACAGATTTGTGGGTGCATTGTCTTTTGACTTATATATGTACCATTTTGAAATGTGACATGAATGAGACAAACATTTTATCCAATCTCACGACCCTTTTGAGCTCCGTTCGTGCTTGAGCTCGTACGTCTCATCTTTCGAGCTTCGTATCATTATATATTACAAGATAACTTCTTGTTTAAAACTTAAAAATTACTTGCTAACGATGTTATTATGCATTTCCGACGGTATATATGTTGTTTGAATAACCCAGATCCAAATTATATATTTTTCCACTTCTCCAAGGCCAGTAGTAAAGCCAAATTATTGTGCATAGCATAGCCTTTGAAAGTGTACAAAGACAAAATTGGTGGTACTGAAGCACGAAGCAATTATCAAACACAAAAAAAATGTTATACTGATACAACCTGCAAGGGAAAAGTGCAGAAAGTATAGAAAGCCACTCTTTGAGTGAGGGCTCATTCCGTCAGAAAAAATAATAATAATAGAGTTTTGGGAAGGAAATATATAGAAGAGAGAGAAATTTCTTTTGATGGTATATTTCTGTCTCGAAGATTCACCAATGTATCATATAAAAGCCACACCCTCTTAACAGAATAATAGAATTTGTAAAGGAAGGAATAAAACTAGTAAAAATAACTTGGCTAACACCAAATGTTTGCAAAATTGGTTAAGATACCAACTCAGCAAATGTCACGCACTCAGCACGCAGTTTTCCATCCACGCTGATTTCACATGGTGACGTTTTGGCCTGACTTGGACTTTTACTTCATCTCCATTGGGTTCCTTGGCTATTTGAGTGGGTTGCTGAATATCAGGTTGGGTTTTCTCTACTGTAGTAGTGGACGTATCACTTCCTCCCCCTTCAAATATCATCTTGTCCTCAAGTTAGAAAGATAGATAAGCAGCACGGAAATCGTGAATGGATACCCAAGAAGCTTCTTTAAGGGAACAACCCTATCATTGGACAAGTACTTAAGATTGGGGTTTGCCACGATTGAGAATGGTTTGAGTGGCGCAAATGGTCATAGGGGTCTCCACTGGTTTGTTGTCATGACTGGACAGTAGCAAATCCCTGGAAAATTGAGTAGCAGTACAAGGAAAAGGCTTGAGCGCAGAAACATGAAAGACAGGATGTATGCGACTAACTTCTAGTAGACTAACATAAAATGGTTTAGAGAGCTTATGGTGACAATTATGAGCAACAAATAGTTGTTGGTAAGGCTGTAAATGGACCAACACAAGATCCCCGACCTCGAAGGTAAGTTCACGGCAGTGAGCATTGGCCTTCTCTGCCATGCAGTGTTGAGTAGCCAAAAGATTGGCTTTGAGAGAGTGAAAGAGCTCGTTGCGAGCCTCATCCAATGCTTGAATGGAAGTAAAATCCCAGTTGTAATGAGGAATGGAAGGTGGAACTCGATCGTAAAGTGCTTGAAATGGAGGCATTTTTTGCTGTTGTGGTAATTGATGTTATAAGGAAATTTAGCCCGTCCAAGAAAAGAAGCCCAAGAACTCAGTTTGTCCCATGCAAAGGCGCGAAGGTATTGTTCGGGACCGCGATTCACCACTTCAGATTGCCCATCGGTTTGTGGACGATATGCACTGCTCATAAAGAATGTTGTACTGCTTAGTTTAAACAACTTGCGCCAAAAGGAACTCATGAAAGCAGGATTATGATAAGAAATCACTGAACGAGGAAAACCGTGATGTCGAACTACATATGATATCAATAAAAAGTTCTGCAACTTTGGTCGCTGTAAAAGTGGATGGCATGGCACCGTAGTGTGTTGATTTGGACAACTATCCACGACAACCATGATGACTATGAAACCTTTGGATGGCGGCAAACTTGTCACAAAATCCATTGTGATATCCTCCCAGACAGATTTTGAAATGGGTAAGGATGTAAGAGACCTGCAAGAACCTGAGTAGAATACTTGATTTGTTGGCAATTGAGATAAGAGGCTATGTAGGCCTCAACCGAACGCCGCATGTGGGGCCAAAAAAATTTGACAAATAATCAAACTAAAGTGCATTTGATTCCTGCGTGTCCCCCACATGGAGTATCATGCAATTCAGGAATGAGTTGTTCGAATAAAGGGGAGTGCAGACTCACCACATAACGTCCCCGAAATAATATTAGCCTATGAAGCTGCATATACCGTAGAGGAAGAAGGCCCTACAGGTGTTGGCCATGGAAGGCCAACAAATGGGGATCAAAAGCATTGGCCTGTTGCAATTATTGAAGGATTTTAAATGTTGGCCTGGAAACAAGAGCTAATAAGGACGCAAGATCCTCAAAGGACCAATTAGTAGGAACTCCGGATAAGGCATATGTTACCGATTAGATATGTCTGGCTTGTACTATGTACGGAACTAGAAACCGAGGAGTTTACGCACATATGCATGCTGGTCAAGAGTCTGAATCACTTGCTAAAGTAGTTCCTTGATGCTGCAATGGTCAGTGCCAATCACAAAGAAGTGACCTTAAAGATATTGACGTAATTTGAGCACTGCCGCATAATGGTGTAGAGCTCCTTGGTATATACAAATGAGGCACGAAGCTTGGGGCCGATCTTTTTACTAAAGAAAGCAATTGGGTGACTAGCTTGCATTAGCATTGCTCCGATGCCGACATTGGAAGCATTGGTCTCAATGATAGAATCCTATGAAAAATCAAGAAGTTGTAAGACTAGAGCTATTGTCATGGCATGTTTTATGGTCTCAAAAGCAGCTAAGGCAGTCGATGTCCACTCAAAAGCATCTCGGCATAGGAGATTAGTCAAAGGTGCTGCAGTGCTAGCATAGCCCAAGATGAAACGACGGTAATAGCCTGTGAGACCTAAAAACTCGCAAAGTTGCTTTACATTGGTCGGAGAAGGGCAACAAACCATGGCTTTGACTTGAGCAAGATCAGCTTGTGAAGTTGCAAGAAGAGAATCATGCTTGCCCTAAGGGGCTTTAATAAAATTTTGATGATTTAGCCTCACTTGATAAGTGCAAAGTGTATTGCTTATATATGTATGTGTGTGTGTCTTATGCATGCTTAATCCTTATCCTTGATGATTTGATCATGAGCTCTAAAAGTTAAGACATAATGGATTAAGAAATTGATAACATGTTATTTAAGAATCTAAATCGAATTAAAGAAGCAATTGATATTCAAATATGAGTTAGATTTGATAAAAAGTTAAAGGTTCTTGTGAAAGCTGTTTAAATGATTCAAATTTATGTTAAAAGTTGATTTAATCTGTTATGATGGATATGGATGTCTAATTGATCATTCTCATTATTTTGGTTTTGAAAAGTAGTTACATTCACAAATAATACGTTAAATGGATGTATAATTGATTATTTCGGAGGCCTAGAGGTTGGTTTAACGCAAATAATTGATTGTTTGGTAAAATAGTATATTATTTTGTTCTTGACTCAACTTTAAAATTACGAAGAACGAAATAATCGATTACGAGATTGAAATAACATATTATTTCAGTTTCCTCTATATAACTGTGAACCAAACCTTGCATTTTCTCATGACTTCACATTTCTAAAATTTGAAAGACATTTTCTAAAAGGAAAAACACATTGAGGGGACTTTGATTATCAAGATTACAAATCATTTTCATCAAATCAAAGAGATCTTGTATGGATCTTTATCTTGGATAAAGGTAAGTTATCAAAATGGGTATATATGTCTTGTATATCAATGTGTACATCTGTCATGAATTAAGGTGATACCTAACCCTAACTTTTATGTAATTCTTGGTTTTTTGACAAGGGTCTTCTCAAGGGTTTCTTGTGGTAGGTTTCCACAAGGGTTGTATCAAGGTGTCTTGATAGGTTTATAAGAACATTGGCTTTTGGGTCTTTGTTGTGTATGATCCTTGTGTTTGTGTTATATGTTTGTACACACTTAAATTACTAGTGGTATTCGTAATTGGTTTGATTAGAAACTGAATGTAGATCATAGTGGTAGTGATCAAACCAATATAAATCTGTGTGTCCTTTTTTTCTCTCTATTCTTCCTCGCAAAGTTGGTTTCTTGATTACTCTTTTATATGTATATCAATTTCATGATGATCTTGTTCATGTTGGTATATTAAAAACATGTAAACTACTTTCATCCTACTACGTATGTATTACTAAATCAAGTTGATTCAACTTTTATCAAAATCAAGGAGTATCATCTTTGGAAAATGTTCAGCATTCTTATAAAATTTTATTGATCCAATTCACCTCGTCTTGGATCTAACGCTTTTTGCTTAACAATTGATATTAAGAGCTAGGTTCTTGATAATTATTTCAAGTTTTTTTTTCTTGAAAAATGATTGGAAACCAATTGTCTTATGGTGAAGGCGGTTCTGTGAATAGACTCCCTATTTTCAATGGTGAAAATTATACCCATTGGAAAGTTCAAATAAAAATTTTCATTGAATCAATTGATGTGACAATATAGGACATTGTAGAAAACGGACCATTTGTCCTAAAATGTGAGGAAAAAGGAAATCTAATAAAGAAACATTGGACTGAATGGACTGAAGAAGAAAAAGACAAGCTCAATACAATCTAAAAGCAAAGAACATCATAATTTCAGCATTAATTTTTGATGAATTCTTTAGAGTCTCTCAATGCTCTACTGCTAAAGAAATGTGGGATGACTTACAAGAAACTCATGAAGGAACTAGTGATGTTAAAAGAGCTAGAAAGCATACATTAGTCTAGGAGTATGAGATGTTTCGCATTAGAAATGGTGAATCTATTTCTGATTGCTAAAAATGATTTGTGCATATTGTTAATCACTTAATCGATTTTGGCAAACAATTTGATAGGGAAGAATTGAATGTGAAAGTACTCAAGTCGCTTAACTGAACTTGATAACCAAAGGTGACAACAATTGCAAAATCCAAGGATCTTACAACCATGACACTTGCTGCACTAATTGGGAAACTCTGGGAGCACAAACTCGAGCTTCACCGTCTTGCTCATGAAGAAGAAACTGATAAGAAAAAGAAAAGTGTATCACTAAAGGTTTCCTCATCCAAAGAAGAAGTTAACAAGTGTGATAGCTCAAGCTCGGATGATTTGGAAAATGAGAACTTGACTCTACTTGTGAAGAAGTTCAGCAAATTCATGAATAAGAAATATAGAAACGGAAACCTTGTATCCAAGAAAATTACTAGAAAAATGAGGCCATTCCTTCCATCTACGCATGCTTTAAATGTGGTAGACAAGGGCACATCAAAGCGGATTGTCCAACTTACTTAAAGAAACACCAAGGGGGATAGAAAAAGTCTAAGAAACCAAGCAAAGCTAGAAGAGCCTATGTTGCATAGGATGAAATGACATAAGCTCTTCAAGTGAATCCGAAGTGAGTGAAGAAGCAAGTTTGTGCTTGATGGCAAGCTATGATGAGCAAAGTGTTGTAACTGATTCTGACTTTGACATCTCTTTCAAGTATGATCAATTGCATGATGCATTCTTAGAGATGCATGAGGAGGCTCAAAATTTAGGAATTTCAAATAATAGGCTTAAAAGCAAAATTAGGCTATATGAATCACAGCTAGCCAAGCTCCAAAAAGAGTTAAATGATCTTAAGTTAGAGCATGAAACCATGAAAATGATCTACAAAAACTCTAGCTATAATTGTATATCTTCATCCACTCTTAAAAACCCAAATTGTGAAAACTACACTAGTCTTAGAATTGAAAATAAATATCTAAAAAGGACTTTTGCAAAGGTCACAATGGGAAGAGCAAATTTGGATATCATACTTGGTAGACAAAAATGTGTTTTTGATAAAGTTAGAATTGGTTCCAATTATGAAACTCAACAAAAGTCTTACAAAAACTTTTTTAGCTTTAGAAAATCCACAAGCTCTCCATTTGTGACTTGCTTTTACTATGGTAAGAAAGGCCATACTGCATCTTGGTGTTACATTAGAAATTTTGGCATTCTTAGTGGCAAGTATATATGGATTCATAAAGGAACCAAACCCCCTACTAACACTCAAAGGCCTAATAAATATTGGGAACCTAAAATTCTGTCCTAATCTTGTTTTATAGGTGTGCTTGAAAGCATAAAATTCAATGTGGTATCTAGACAGTGACTGTTCAAGGCATATGACCGGGGACGTTACAAAGTTGTCAACTCTTTCCTCAAGACAAGATGGATTTGTGACCTACGGTGACAACAATAAAGGCAAAATTCTTGGTGTTGGTAATATCGAAAATCCCTTAAACATTACAATTGAGAATGTGCTGTTTGTTGAAGGATTGAAGCACAACTTGCTTAACATAAACTAATTGTGTGATAAAGAATTTAAAGTTGTTTTCAATTCAGATTATTGCATGACAACTAAAAATGCATCTAATGAGGTTAAATTAATAGGAAACAGAGAAGAAAACATTTACATGTTAAGTCTAGATGGTTGATGCATTACATTTCATAGCATGTTTTACATGATAATCTTTGTTAGTTGCATACATTTTTTATTCATTTATCCTAGGTTTTGTTTACATTTCTTTTATTTTTCTTTCTAGAACCTTGTTACTCTTTTCTGTGTGTTTTTGATCTTAGGTTAGTTAGTACTAAAGTGGAGTTGGGAGATTTGGGTTCATTGGAAGGCATTTAGAAGCTTGGGGAACCACCAAACCTTGGTGTAAGAAGAAAAAGTGGAAAAATCACTAAGTGAGCATGCACCACAACATGGTGGTGTCCAGCACAATGTGGGGCTGAACTTCTTGGAGCTTGAAATGTTAGATAGCATTCGCCACAATGTGGTGGTGACCATCACAATATAATGGTGAACAATTCTTGGAGCTTGAAATGCAAGATAGCGAGCGCCACAATGTGGTGGCCATAGCCACAACATGGTGGCGAGTTCCTTGATGTGTGCAATATTGAACAGTAAGCACCACAACACGGTGGTGATGGCCACAACGTGGTGACACATACTAGACTTTATTTTTGTTATTTTTTGGACTTCTTTCTTAGTTGGGCTTGGACCTATTATATTCCTAAATTATAAATAAGCACTCTTAGGAGTTTTAGGGGAACTTTTAGACTGTAGACGGTTGGGATTGGAGATTGATACTCTTCCTCTCTCAATTCTTTCGTGCTTGTCTCTTGTTTTCTTTTATTTCTTTTCAATGTTTTACCATGTCGATGGGTGAGTAGAACCGTAATTCTCTAGGATTGGGGCTTAGCCCTTGGGGACTTATTTTGCATTCATTTAATTGCCCTTATGTCTATTTGAATTCTCCTTTTAATCTTTTTCTTATTAAATTATCTATGTAGAAAGATTGATCATTGTTTCACATAATTTTAAATGTTTTGGGAAGATCTGAGAGGTGAACCCAATTGTCGGACCCATAGGAAAAAGACTTAGGTTTTAAACTAGGAGAGTACGTTTGATCCTTCAAGGACTAAATGAATTAACAAAGAATGTAAAGGGTTTAATTGAACGTAGCCACCATGAGAGTATGGCTCAATTCAATTAGATACACCTTTGTTTCTTGAGAAAGAACAGAGGATACCTTAGGTTAATTTATCTTTAATGAAAATCAAAGAAAGCATTAAGTAAGGTAATTAATCAAATAGGAACTCATGGTGCAAACCCCCAATCCTGAAAATCACCATATCTTGGCATTCTTAATTTCAAACATTCGTCTCATCTTTAATTCAATCTTAGTCCTAATATTTAATCTTGCATTTTGAAACCTACTCAATTCTTAATCTTCGTTCAGTTTTAATTAAACCTTGATAATTGCAAAGTCAAACATGCAGTCCTTATGGAAGAATGATAATTTATTACTGGACGATGGGATCACATTAATAGTGCATCTTCATTGTATACTAAGTGTCTCATAAGCTAGGAAAATGACATTTGGTTATGGCATAGACGTGCTGCACATGTTCACATGGACCATTTGAACAAAACTTATTGCTAAAGATCTTCTAATAGGGCTACCTAAGCTCAAGTTCAAAAACAACAAGCTGTGTGATGCTTGCTATAAGGGAAAACAAGTCAAAGTATATTTCAAAGCCAAAAATGTTGTTTCAACATATAGGCCCTTAGAACTTTTACACGTGGACTTGTTTGGCCCCTCAAGAACATTATGGTCTAGTCATAGTAGATGATTACTCTAGGTTTACATGGACGTTATTTTTACCCGTTAAAAGTGATGCCTTTAAAGCTTATTTCAAACTTGCTAATTAAGGTCATCCAAAATGAAAAAGGTTTGAAAATTGTATCCTTAGTGATCATGGTGGTGAATTCTAAAATGAGGAGTTTGAAACTTTTTGTGAGGAGTATGAGATTAATCATAATTTTTCTACACTTAGGACTCCTCAGCAACATGGTGTTATTGAAAGGAAAAATAGGTCTCTAGAGGAATTAGCAAGAACCATGTTAAATGAAACCAATCTACCTAAGTACTTTTGGGTTAATGTAATAAATGCTGCTTGCTATGCACTTAATAGGGTGCTAATTAGATCTATCTTAAAGAAAACTCCTTATGAATTGTATAAGTGTAGGAAGCCCAACACACCTTGAGGTATTTGGATGTAAATGTGTTGTTTTAAACAATGGAAAGGACCAACTTGGGAAGTTTGATGCTAAGGCGGATTATGCTATCTTTTTAGGATACTTCATGCATAGTATTGTATTAGAGTATACAACAAAAGAACCTTGTTAGTTGAAGAGTTAGTTCACATTGCATTTGATGAGTCTAACCCCTAAGAGGCGGGAAAGTTTGTGGATGATAATGTTGTAGATTTACTTGGAAACTCCTTCATAAATGAAGGACCAAGACTTGAGGACAAGGAGGAAGGAAATGTTGACACAAGCCATTGATTTTTGACTATGCAATAAGAGTTAAATTAATTCAAAAGAAATGATGTTTGAGAACTTGTGCCAAAAGTTGATGCTCATCAAGTAATTAGCACCAAATGGATTTTTAGGAATAAGATGGAGGAATGTGGAATTATTGTTCGAAATAAAGCCCATTTAGTTGCCAAAGGCTATAATCAAGAAGAGGGGATAAATTATGATGAGACATATGCCCCGGTTGTAAGGATAGAAGCCATTAGACTTCTCTTAGCCTTTGCTTGCATCATGGACTTTAAGCTTTACCAAATGAATGTCAAGAGCGCCTTCCTAAATGGTTTCATTAAGGAAGAGGTCTATGTGGCTTAACCCGTAGTCTTTGTAGACTTTAAATTTCCTAACCATGTCTACAAACTAAAAAAAGGCTTTGTACAGACTTAAGCAAGCTCCTAGGTCATGGTATGAAACACTAAGTTTGTAATTAACCAAAACTATGAAAGGGGTAAAGTTGATAATACCTTATTCATCAAAAGAACCAAACATGATATCTTGTTGCTGCAAATTTATGTGGATGACATTATTTTTGATGCCACTAATGGTTCTTTGTGCAAGGAATTCGCTAACTCAATGCAGGGGAAGTTTGAGATGACCATGATGCGTGAGCTAACCTACTTCCTAGGACTTCAAGTCACGTAGTTGGAAAATGAAACTTTCATAAGCCAAACAAAATGCTACTATGAGCTACTCAAGAAATTTGGCATGGAAAGCTCAAAAGAGTCAACTATTTCAATGGCAACCTTTTGCTACTTGGACATGGATGAAGAGGTAAAAAGGTTGATGAATCTAAATATAGAGATATGATTGACTTTGTAACAGCCCAAATTTGGAATTTTAAAAATAAACCATAAGGAGACTTCTTTTAGGGCTTTAATATTATATTATTTGATTAAGAATACCTTATGTGTTATTATTAATATTGTTATTGTTGTTATTATTATATTTATTATTATTATTATTATTATTAATATTGTTATTATTATTTTTATTGTTGTTGCTCTTGTTATTATTATTATTATTAGGATTAGGATTATTATTGTTATAAATATCTTAGTGCTGGAAATTATTAAGAATGAAATAATAGGATCCAAAGAGAGCAACTAAGGCCCAATAAAGGACTAAGCCTACCAAGCCACAAACCCACCCATGTTTTACAAGAAGGGAAGATAGAGAGATTAGGGTTAGTTGTTAGAAACTGGGAAGAGGTAAGAGAGAGAAAAAAAGGAGAAGAGAAGAAGGAAAAACCTAAGCAATCACCCTTTTAGGGATTTGGCAATCATCTTCCAATGAGTGTAGCCCTTTGTATGTTTTCCCTTTCCTATAATTATATAAATCTCTATTGTATGTGTGCCTGGCATGTTTCCCCTTTCCCTATAGTTGTTTGCTATTGTTTGTCTTTCTTGCCATGATATTTGTATGTTTATGCCATGTAGGGTTAGGATAAGGGTTTTGTACTTGTCAAATGTTTATACAATATTGAGGGGTTAAAGTAAAGCCTTTGACATTATTGTATGACTAAAGGGTTTAAGATAAGGGCATTTTGATGTTTAAAAATAATGTTATTCTTTCCTTAGTGAAGGTTTGGAATGGATGTTGGCTTGTTGGGTTTAAAGAGGACATTTTAATGTTTGAGAATTAAGAAAGAATAATACTGTGAATGTGCATGTTTGTGTGGATATATTGTAGTATAATTATTATTATTATTATTATTATTATTATTATTATTATTATTATTATTATTATATTAATCTAAATTGTCATTGCTCGAAGGTAGACTGAGATTATGGTGAGGGTTTAGGTTGATTTTGAGAGTTTTCCCTATTTTAGATATAGAATTAAAGGATTAAGCTTTAATGAGAACGACTTAGATTGATAGAAAATTCCCATTTTGAAATAGAATGTTAAGTAATTGGACATTAAAATAGTATGAACACGACCTTATAGAATTTTGGTAGTTTAGGAAGGCCCCAAGAAGCCCCCATGCTTGAAAATTTCAATTTTGCAATTGTTGAATGGTGAGCACGTCTGTGCTGACCTTCCTACCAAAAAAATGTCTGCTTAGTGGGCAAAAAAGAGTAGAAAGATGATCAAATTAGGCTTAATGGTCTTCATAAGAATTGTAGCCCTAGATGTTAGTAACTAATGGCTGTAGAATCACCTAACAATAATGTGTATAACTCAAGATATGCTAGAAATACCGCACCTATGTCAAGTTGTTAGTGGGCAGTAGCATGTTTAACTTTAAGTCAATTTTCGTCCATTATCTAGACTAAATCAGCTCATAATTCCTTCATAAAAGTTGTAGATTTTTCTTTTATCTTTCCATAAATACAAGATCACCTTGAACACATCTCTGTAGCCTAAGTTATGATCTAAACAAGGACAAAAGGTCAAAACCCATAAAAATCTAAATTAATTAAGATTTTCATTAAAGCCCTCACATGTGTGGTTGGAATTCTAATGTGAAATAAAGATAAAACACAGTTGGCAATAGAAGGAAACTAAGGGTTTATTCTAAGTTATATTATGTTACCCTTGTCTAGGCATGGTTTCATACTTCCCATTAGTGAATAATAGTTCTTAATAGAATTGGGAAATGACTGGGATTACATGCGCCTCTCTCAACATTATCACATGGTACAGTCCTCATTATTATTGAGGAACAAAATAACAATTTAGGGAGTCCATTTATAGAGATATACTCTTATACAAATTTTGGAATGCTGAGTAGTTGTTGGGTTATCAAGCTTCGTGAGGTGAATATCCTAACTCACAGGCGCTACCTTGGCATTGAGACCTAGCCTTCACCACTCAATTCCTAGCCCCAAGACCTCTGTAAGTGGGTCCTTGCCTTTCATTTCTCAACATATCAAATTGTAGCCTCCCTAGTAGGGTATTATGCCACTACATGTCCCTTACTTTACATTACTTACTAACTTATCAATTCCAAACTTCTCAACACAAGGTTTTCCTTAGTCTCAGGTAAATTGAGAACCGGTACAATCTTTTCTATGATCTTTGCCTCATATTATAAAGATTACACAATAATAATTTAGTAATCATCAAAATTTTGGTAGTATGACTACTTACCAAAGTTTTAGCAGAATAACAATTTAGTAATCACATTTTAATTACCAAAATTTTGGCATAATGACAATATAGTAATCATAATTTAGCTACCATAATTTTAGCAGAATAACAACTTCATAATTATACTATAATTGTCTAAATAATTTTAGCAGAATAACAAATTAATAATTACAATTTAATTATCTAAAATTGAGCAGCATAACAACATAGTAAGTATATTTTAATTATTAAATTGGGTAGCATAACAATTTAGTAAAAATTAAATTTTAACATTAAGCATTGTAAGAAAAATATAGTAAACTTAAACATTGAAATGTTTTGGGGAAAACCTTCCCTACCAACATGCAAAGTGATAGTAGTTTAAAACCAACTAAACTCCCTCCATTACCTCAAATATAGTTGACAAAAAAGAGAAAAGTTGGTGGTAATATTGGCATAGAGCTCTAGAAAGAGAAATTTGCTAGTTGATGGAAACAAAATTTAAGCATAATAATAAAGTAAAAAAAAAATTAGAGAGAGAAACTCTTCATATAGATTTTGGCTAGCCAAGAGGAGGAAAGGATGGTGAGAAATTTGAAAATTTGGGTGCCTATTTACAGAGAGTGGAGGGGGGGGGGGGGGGGGGGGGGGGGGGTGTTTAGGTGTCCACTTGTTCACTTCATGCATTATGTCATAAATTATTTTTTTTATTTTCTTTTTAATTAATTTAAGGGAAAAAAATATAAAATAAGTGGTGAATTAGCTATTCCTAGGCTAGGGACATGGTATGTGAGTTGTCCCTAAACTCCCCTATGTCAATTTTATCTACAGTTAAATTAGCGGATACTAATAAAATTGTCTAAACTTGAATAATTTAACTTTTAATATCAAATTATAGCATTTTAATGTAAAATTGAACATATATATTATTTTCCAACCAAAATAAATTTCTAATATTTAATTTTAGTTTTTATTAATTTATTCAGAATTTATTTATTTATTTTTTATTTCTGAGCTAGAAAATTCATATAAAATATATTTTAATTTAATAAATACCAAAATTTTTATAAAATTTTAAAATTAAATATTTTACCTATAAATGAAATGGGATTATTTTTTTCACCATTTTTGAATGTCAAACCAATACTGACTAAGCTTAATAGACACCTAAGGGCATTTTGGTTGTTTTGCATCAAAATTTTAGAAAATTTTTAAAATTATATTTTAATGCATATAACATGATTCTAAGCTCAAATTAACATTTTAATGTCAATTGAATCTTTTTTTGATATCAGCCCTTAATATTGAGAAATAAGGGCAAAATCATCATTTTTTAATTTCTCTAGGCTTTGGCTCAAAAAATTATTAAAAAATTACGGTTAGATAGCTCTTGAATTCTAATCACAATGGCGGGGAAACAGAATTTTGAAATTCCTTTCTAATTTTTTAAAATTAAATCATCAAATATTAGAAAAACAGTTGAAAAATTAAGGTAAGGGTGTTACAATGTGGGTGTAATGATTTGGGCCTTGGTTGCAATAGACAAATTGGTGAAGGTTGCTGGGCCTTGTGGAGGCCCATGAGGCCAAGGTTTGGTTGGTGCTGCAGTATCGACTAATTGAGCCTTATATGCCTAACCATAGCAAAAGCCTCCATCAGAGTGGTTGGGCAATGGAATTGGAGCTCTCGGCATATGAACGGTTGAAGCCCCGTGATGAAGAAACTAGTGAGGAGAGGCTCAAAAATATCCATCACCTAGTTGAGTAGGTCTTCAAATTTGGGACTAAAAATCAACTAGTTGCGCATGATGGTAAGAGGCCATTGCGCATTGCCCATTGAAACCATGTAGTGACGTGACCCTCCAAATGGAAGAGATGATCTGTAGTCTGGAATCTACTGGAGTGGAGTGATAGTCAAAGAATGCTTCCATTCATAAAAGCTAATTATACGGATTCGACCCATCAAAATGGGGAACATCCAATTTCATGGAACAAATGGGTGAATTACCTGGTTGGTGACCCAATGTCTTAAAGCCTGAAGGAGGCTGTGGCGTCAATTGGGTCCGAAACTCAGTACGAAGGTTATCCAACTTGGAATCAACAGCGAGCATGAATTGTTGGAGGTTGTTGTGGATAGAATCGGATAGAGTATCAAGCTGTTTATGAGAAATCAAAGAATGAGGAGGAGAAACCATGAGAAATTATGTCTGGAAACCTTTTAAAGAGTAATGTCAATGAAAGCATCAATGATACAACTTGCAAAGGAAAAGTGCAAAAAGTATAGAAAGCCACTCTCTGAGTGAGGGCTCACTTTGTCAAGAAAAAAAAAGAGAGAATGAAGTTTTGGGAAGGAAATATCAGAGAAGAGAGAGAAATTCGTTTAGATAGTATATTTTTGTGTCTCGAATATTCACCAATACATCATATAAAACACATCCTCTAACAGAATAACAGAATTTGTAAAGGAAGGAATAAAAGCAATAAAAATAACTTGGTTAACACACCAAATGTCTGCAAAATTGGTTAAGATACCAGCTTAGCAAATGTCACACACTCAACACACATAGTCTCCCATCCACGCTGATTTCATATGGTGATGTTTGGGCCTGACTTAGACTTTTGCTTCATCTCCGTTGGGCTCCTTGGCTATTTGAGTGGGCTACTGAATATCAGCTTGGGTTTCCTCTACTACATTAATGGGCATATCATTTGCATATATTCAGTCTTTATGACTGGTCTATAAAATTTTGGGTTTCAAGTTGATGCCATTGGCAGTCATATTGGAATTCTTTTTGGGGGAAAGGTTAGACAGTTTGTGTTCATCCCTTCATTTACAAAACCTTCATTATTTAAGATTAGCATTGTTATATATTTCAAAAGTTATTGGTAGAATTCATCAACCAGTATGTGGTAATGGAAAAGAACTTACACTTCAAGAAGAGAGATAAAAAAAAAAGATAAAAAAAATGATAGATGTGATGGGGGTGTTGGAAGAAAAAGTAGAGGAAAAAAGTGACCGACAAAGGTAGGAAATGAAAAGAAAAATAGAAGAAAATATAAAGTGATGGAAAAAGAAAAAAAATAGGAAGAAAATGAAGTAACAACAACAAAAAAGTATGACGAAAGAAAATGATGGAAAAAGAAAAACAAATAGGAGAAAAAATAATGTAATGGAAAAAGAAAAAATAATGGAAAAAGAAAAAATAGGCAGAAAATGAAGTAACAAAAAAATAAAAGAAAAAATAGTGTGGTGAAAAATAAAAAGTAATGGGAAAAGAAAAAAATGAGGTAAAAATAGAAAAAAAAAATGAGTGGGTGTGGCTATTGGTCTAAACGTTCAATTGAGTTTTATGTTATACTTGAGCAGCTTATTGATATATAAATTTTATTTTTTTAAAATATAACATTAGAAAAATATAAATAAAAGCTTACAGTTATATGGATATTTTTGGGTCACATGTAGCATAAGCTTGTGGTTTATATATGGGTTTTTTCGTGTCGGAGATGATCTGCTTTATGCTACACGTGTGTAGCTTATGGATATATGGATTTTATTTGATTTTTAAATAATAACAGATTATAAAAATAGAAATCAAAGATTATATTATGTAGGTTTTATTTCTTTAAAAAATAATAGACTAAAATATAAAAATAATTCACTCTAAAATAGAAACCTGAAACCATTTCTCCCATGCAACAATGTTTTGTTCACTATCATTCAACCAACCATACTTTCTTATAATTGCTTTATTGATGTTTGTGGTTGTCATTGTTATTGTTGTCATTATTTTCACCATCATCTTAGTTATTGTTGTTGTCATTATTGTCTTTATCATTATTATCACTATCGTCATTTCTTAGGGGTATTGTTGTTATTATAACCAATTAACTTACTGCTATTATTATTAGAGTATATGATTAGTTAGTTTGTTAAGAAGTTTGTTACATATAGTTAGTCTACTAAACTCTATAAATAGGAGCATCTGTAATTCATTTTGATAATCTTTTTTCAATCAATTCAATATGTTGCGTCATGAGTATCGATATGCTCTTTACCTCTCCTATGAGCTTGATCTTCATCCCTTTGATCCATGAATTCGTAACATGGTATTAGAGCGATATCGTGCTTCCACAAATGATTTTGACGAAGATATCTATGATTTAGATTCAAACTGTGAGGAAGAACATGATTTATATTCATAGGAGGAAGTTTCAAATGCTATGCCACTATAAGACTATACCTCCTTAACGTTCTTGAATATGCTAACATGGAGGAGAATAATCGCTACAAAATCGTTTTCGGCAGTTTCGGGCAAGACTCAGATCTTGATACGATACTTGTGACTCTTGTAATTCCAATCAAAACAACAAATGATAGGTTCGCCACCAAGATTGGAGAAATCACATGCTTCATTATTGCTGGAGAGAAGGATGAAGGAGAATCTCGTCAAGATCCACCTTCTTTGACGCTTCAACAATTTGATCTCTCTTTCTGCAATCTAGATCATAACATCTTTACCTTTGTTGATCTATTTTGCAATTTCGGATCTAAAAATTATAGTTTGGCTTTGAGTGTGATTTTGGTGGTTTTGATTTCGATGAACCTCAGTTCTACCACCATAGCTCTACCTGCACCGCCACCATTTTTTGGTCTCCTTGGCCTGTGCATTTTTATCTTTGATCCTGGTGGAACTCTCATAAACGTCTACGACTTCGCTGTGCGCAGCCTTCTCCACTTCGATTTGCCACATCTCTTCGTACCGCTGCCGCTCAAACCAGGTATCAACACCCAACCATGTTCGCTAGCCTTAATGCGTTTATCACTGACCCCATAGTGAATTCAAGAGAACTCAAAGACTAGTCATCAAGTAGTGGTGTTGAGTCAACTGAATTGTTAGCTACATCATGGTTCATAGGTGGAACCCTCGTGTTTTGTTTTGGCGAGGCACTAAATTTGGGTATGAATTTTTTTTTTTGGGTCTTGGATCTTAATTCCATTTGGGCCTGGGCTTATTTTTGGTCACTACTAGATTTTATTTTTCTTCTTTTAGCTTTATTTACCGATGTATTTTCTTTCTTTTTCATTTCAAGCTGACTATGGTTACCATTGCCAGCTTGCAGGGGGATATTATAGTATATGATTAGTTAGTTTGTTAAGAAGTTTGTTACACATAGTCTACTAAACTCTATAAATAGGAGTATCTATAATTCATTTTGATAATCTTTTTTCAATCAATTCAATATGTTGCCTCATGAGTATCAATATGCTTTTTACCTCTCCTATAAATAGGAGTATCTTTGTCATTGTTATTGTCGCCATTGGTGTCACACCTTGAGTGTTTGTTGTAGCCACAATCAACCTACCACTTGTGCAACCATTGTTGTAGCCACCACCTTTACACCTATGCAACCCATCGACCCAACTTCTCAAACAAAATTTGTGCTATTTTCATCCCAATTGTTGTTTAACTTACAATTATTAGTAAGCATAATTTATTGTTTCTCTATATCAAAAGATAAAAGAACCTCTTGCAGCAATATTCCATTTAATTGTTTAGTTGATTCATTCCTTTCAAAATTTATTGCATCAGTTTGCATCTTTTGACAAAGAGGAAACATATGAATGAAATAAAAGACTCAAGCTAGCGTGCTCTACCAAGTTATGTGGTTTATGGTGGAGAAGTTGGTATTGAGCGTTAGATTTAGTGTTATAATATTCAATGGTTGAGATCATTGATCATTTCCTTGGAAACCAATTGTCCCAGTAATTACAAATATTTATTTATTTTATTTTAAATTTGTATTTGACCCATTTGTCCTCGATTTGGTTTTACACATTTGTCCCTTTGGCGACATCCATTCGCAACGTCTTCGTCCACCACTGCGGTGCCTGCTCCAGCGACCAAGCATCCTATGGCATTTCCTCTTGTGGCGACCTTGGTGAGCTCCCCACTAATGCCAGTTTCAGTGAGCTCTCCCCCCGCTCCCGTTTCCCTGAGCTCACCCGCTGCACCTGTGCCGACAACTGCTCTGGTGAGTTCTCCTCTTGTGGTGGCACCAACCACCTTTGCGGTTTCAACTTCGGCTCTGAGCAAACATAAGAAGAAGGGTAAGAAGCATAGTGCCCCGACATCGTCAATGTCATTGTTGGGTCCTCCTGCATCACCGACAAAGGCTCCTAGACCCAATGAGGATGCTTCTTCCCCTGGACCTGTTACTTCTATGAACGATGAGGTATGTGTTGTCTCTTTTGTGTTCTTTTTACATTAATCTTGTACAACGTGCATTAGATCTATGATTTCTTGTTTGAAACTTAATTGAGTTGAAGTTGTTTATGCCATGGTTCAATGGTTTGCATAATACATTGATCTCCAAAAAGATGATAAATGGTATGTGTTCATTGTGTTGTTATGTCTATGCTATGAAGAACATGATGTCCTAAACCAGCACCTCCATCATTGTTCCAATCAAACCACACTCACCAAAGTCAAGCGTCAAACCCACATTGAACCACCACGCATCTGCGGAGACATCGAAACCACCAATTTTGACCCTTGTGAACCTTTGCGTCAGAGTACCTTAGTTGCCATCTGGTGAACTAGTTGTTCTGTCGTGGATCCTCGTCATGCTATGCGGGATCGTCGTTGTTGCTTGCACACGAGGATCCATCTGTCGTCGCGCACACGAGGGTATTATTGTATTTCTACTATATTAAAAAAATTGAATATGACATGTAAATAATTATAAACCGGATGTAACTTGTGATAGCGATTTAAAAAAATTGGACCACAGTACAACACCTAACCAATTGGTCCATCAGAGCATTGGTCGAAATAAAAATATGGTGATAGTTGATAAGCAAATATTGCTTAAAAAGATGAAAAATCTAGGGTTAGGGTGACATTTAGCTCTCAAGATGAGGTTGCTAAGTATTACATTAATTATACTTAATGTATGGTGATAGTTTTGCTTATAAAAAAAAAAAGAGTGACAAAAAATACTCTCCCAAACCTTATATTATGGTGAAATTAATAAATATTAGTAAAAGACTTTTGCAATGCATTAGATGTATCTTAACTATACTCTTTATCAAATTTAATATTTTCTTCTTTTAAATTTATTTTTAACTTTTTAGAAGAAAATAATTTAAATTATTTAAAATTTTAAAAATAATTTAAATATAAGAATATATTAAATTCTATAAAGGGTATAGTTAAGATACATTTAATGCATTGTAAAAGTCTTCTACTATTATATATTTCACCATAATATAAGGGTTCTAAGTGGGAGAGTATTTATTGTCACTTTTTTTTTTAAGCAAAACTATATTGGCACTCTTATTAAAATTAAATATGGCTTAAATACATTTTTTGTTCCTACAAGTATATTAATTTTTTCTTTTAGTTCCTACAAATGTTTTTGTTTATGATCCCTGTAATGTTTAAACCTTTTTGTGTTTTTGTCCTTCCTTTCGGTCTTTGTTAAAAAAAAATGCTTGTGACTGCATTAGTGTTACGACATAAGCATTTTTTTAACGAGACATTGCCATGTGGCAATGCCTAATGAAGCCATGTAAGCATATTTTTAACAAAAGGACTAAAAATGAAAAGTTTGGTCATTGTAGACATCATAAACAATAAAATATTACATGACTAAAAGCGAAAACTAGTATATTTGCAAAGACAAAAATGATATTTAAACTTTTAAATAATTTTAATCATGGTATTCTTTTCCTTCTTTGTTAATTGAATATTTGAATTAATAGTTTAAATTTTTTTATAAAATTTCATTGAATGGAATGGTAATAAACACATTGGAGTGCTACATTTAATTCAAAGATTTAGGTAATACATTCAATATTTTAATTAAATACATTGAATAATTGAAAGACCAGCCCCCGAAGTAGCTTCATAGAAGTAATGTTTGTATGATTGCCTCTGAAGGACTCTTTACCTCAAATACTGGCCATAAATGCAGCAAAATATGGGAAGTGAATGACAGTAATGCAATGCAAATCATCTGAACATATTAACTCAAATAAGAATGCAGTAACCATGTATCTAGTTTAGGTGTCTTCACTTTCTTGCATGATTAACCTTGTAACAAGTATAGCTGCATTTATAGACTAGAGTCCAAGAAACTTCACTTTATCCACCTAAAGGAAGACTAGTTGCTTCTTTTAAACGAGACTCTGACTCGTGTTCTAAATTTCACTATCTAATTGAAGATAATAGAAAAAAAGAAGCAAATAATGAAACACTTTTCTTCATAAGCTACAAAATAACAAATTTTTACGAGATCTGAATCATATCTTCATCACCAGATCAAACTCAGCCACGTTAGAAGTATAAGTTTCCTTTTGACCTCATTCTTTTTTACAAACTGAATAAACAGGAAATAGAATTAATCTTCTTTATTTTTACATACAGAATAATAAAATTCACATAAGGGCACTTCAAAATTAATGCCAATTGAATTAACAATATCACTAAAAAAAATATGTAGATTTGTGTAGGCTAGCCAAACAAATATATATCTCTAACTTGGACTTGACATAAAAGTAAAACAATCAAGCCTTTATTTACTAGGTGTAGTTGGTTATATGGATTAATTAACTGACTCGCTGACTACGATCTCGAAGTGCAATGAATCATCACCAGTATTTTGCAAGTGTAAGAACATGAACATACCAAGCAATACCTGTTGAATAGTCGTTGAGCCACTTTCTGTGAGTATAAACACAGGAAAACTGTAGGATTTCCACATAAAACCGGAACCCTGCATGTGTTGAGCCAAAAAATAAAAATAAAAAATAGAAAACCCAAATATATTAATCATTCTAACAATTGATTGTGTTGTCTCAAGACTGAAATAACATTAGCCAATATCCAACAAATAATTGGTAATATTTCCACCAAGGATCTTCAAATTCATCTAATATCACTATATGCTTACGATCATATATAATCCAAGATCTATTAATTTGTCTTTTAATAATAGCTCTATGTCACTGAATTTTAACAATGTACATCCATCAAAATTAAGAACTTCATAAAAACCAGAACATAACTGAATTTGATTCTGTAAAAATCGATCAAATTATAAAGTTGGAAAATGATTAGAGGTAACAAGCAAAGATAAAAGAAAAGGACAAAGATGTTGTCATGAGCTATAAATAAGCCAAGAAACTTGATGAAAAAGAAAGTTCATATGGATTCCATTCATAGCTGATATCATGGTAAGGAGCAAATTGAGCTTGTGGAAACTTTTGATCCGGAGAGAATCCCACACATGATTAAAAAACGTTATCACAGACAACTTTTTACGCAAGGATTGCTCTAGCATAACAGCCAGAAACCGCAACTGAGTTCTTCCAGAAAAAAAAATGCAGCTAGAAAGACACTTTATTAGTAACCATAATAGCAACCAACAAACCATTTAAAAGAACATGTAAACAGCTAAACTCTATCATGAAGTACACAAATAAAGTAAAGAATTTCTTATGATACTTGATTCAAGAAATTCACGCAGTAAAAATACCTTGCTGTCTGGTTGCCAAATTCAAATTTATTAGCACGTTTTCCATCGGGTATCATATAGCCTCTGAACCAGTCCCCAATTGCAGTTAGAGTTCCCTGATAGCAACCAAAGATTATGTAATACACAAGAGTCGCTAATCATGACACCAATTGAGCATCTAGCCAATTCACGCTTTCAAGTCAATTTTTTCAATGCAGAGAACAAGAAGGGGACACCTTCATAAATAAAACTATTCGCAATCCACTAGAATTGGCTTAGTATCGAAGAGTTTGGGTAGTTTGCATATATTTAAAGATGGTTGAAACAACATAAAAAATTATACCAATTATCTTTAATAAGGTTATTTAACTTTATTTTTATTTGGGACAAGTTAGAAGACCCTTGGAAAGGTTGTTATTTGTATAACAAATTTTGGGTTGTCTAACTTAATTCAAGTAAAAATGAGGTTAAACAATCCTGTCAAAGATAATTGGTACAATTTTTTATGTTGTATCAATTATCTTTAAGTACATAGAGAATTGTACAAATTATTTTTTATGAAGTTGTTTAACCCCATTTTTATTTAGAATAAGTTAAATAACCCCATAAATTGTACAATAAGTTTTACAACTAACAAAGAAAAGAAAAAAAGAGAGAGAATAGTATAATGTAATAAATGTCGTAATAGAGAGAGATAGACATAAATTGTTATATGAATAACATATCTCTATATTTATTGAATAAATAACCAATTTCTCTATCACTTTAGTCCTTAGATATTAACAGAATTTTTAAAAAAATTGAAATTATAATTTGTTTTCTCTAAGTTCCTAAATTTAACTACTTATCATCATCTTGGTTGCTGAACATATAATAATATTATAACTTAACCCACACCTGTTGGACTAATGTGAGTGATGGATTACGGTTTTAAGAACTTTTTGAGAATTTTCTTTGATCTGGAGACTAATGTGACAATGCCTACCAACTTTAAGGATGAAAGTAACTATTTATTTGTTGGTGTATATTGAGCTTTAAATTAGAACAATATTTTATAGAAAATACCAAAATAAAACATATAAGTTGTGATTTAAATTGGAATAATGCTTTAAATTGTGATTTATCACATCTACGACTCCATCATTAAATTTTAAAAATTTAAAATTTAGTGATGGGTCATATAATAAATTGTGATTCATCACTAAAACTAATACTAATAGAAGATAAATCATGAGTATATGTGTTATTATTCATGTTTTACTAACAATCTTAAATATTATCACCAAAATCTATATCAATGGGTCATGATAGTGGATATTGAAATTGTGATGTCACTATAAACATATATTAATGAAAGTATTAATGAAAAATAAATTGTGGCTATACGCTATCCCGTTAACTTGAAAAGAAGTATTAATGAAGCATTAAATGTTATGAATGTAATATATATATATATATAGCATTAATTATAGTATTTACTAAATATGATACAAAACTAACTTTAATAATAGGGTCTTACTAATTAGTGTCCTAAAGGCATTGATTAAGGAATCAATAAGTATAAGTTTTTATTGGAAGTGCTGTATTGAAAATCAAGAGGGAGTGAACTACTGCATTGGTTAGCATTTTCCTTAATAATATTATTAAATATTATATTTATTACATTTAATGAATATAATATAAATCTAATAAATGTATTAATTTTCAAATAAATCTATATAATATTTAAAAAAAGAAATATAATCTTATGTTAAAAATTAGAATACACAATTTGAAAGTGAGTACATTCTCACTCTCCACATGATGTTTTTAATATTCTCTCTTATTTCATTTGGATGTGTATTATTAATTAGGTATTTTTAATTTTCTTAATTAACATTTTAAATATTATATATATATATAAATTTTGAGTTATTCTTAAAAAATTAGTTTATAAAACATATTTTAAAATAACCAGACTAAAAAGTAAAATAAACTTGAACACAAATATTAATGCAGTATTTAATGACATTAATGTAGTATTTATATAAATAAATACAAAAAAACAGACTTTTGCCTAAAATGATATATTAATAAAATATTTAATGTTATTAATATAATATTTATACAAATATATAAATAAATTATTTTTTCTTATATAGCATTAGTTATGGTATTTACTACATATATAATACATAATGAACTTTAATAATATTAATAAATATTATACTTGTTACATTTCATAAATATATATCTATTAAATACATGAATTTTCATATAAATATCTATATATTAAAATATAATACTTAATAAGAATTAATATATTTTTATATTATAAATTAGAATACATATAACTTGGAGAGTGAGGATCCTACTCTTCACATGACATTCTCAATATTATTCCTCTTCTCTCATTTGGATGTTATTCTCAATTAAATATTCTCAACACTCTTAATTTATATTCTTAATAAAATTTTAAATATATATATATATATATATATATATATATTAAAATAAAACTTAATTTTATAATTTTATTATTCTTTAAAAAATTAGTTTATAAAATATATTTTAAAATAACTAAACTAAAAAAGTAAAATAGACTTGAAGACGTATATTACTCTAGTATTTAATGATATTAATGTTATATTTATATAAATAAATAAATGAATAGAGAGAATTTTTCCTTATATTGCTTTAATTATTGTATTTATTAAATATAATATATAACAACTTTTACAATATTAATAAATGTTAAATATATAAAATATAATATATTTTGTAAAATTTAATAAACAAAATATATGTATATTATAAGTATGACTTTTAGTTAGAATGTATATATATTAAAAAATATTATTAAAGAAAAAGTTATTATTATAAAATTATATATATATACACATTAAAAATTTTATTATTTTTATTAGTGTTTAAAAACTTGGTTAACAAACATATTCTAAAATAGAAAAATTTAAATGTATATTAATAAAGTATATATATCCGAATTTGTATTCTTAATTAATATTTTGATTATAGATGCACACACACACACGCGCGCACACACACACACACACACACACATACATACATACATATATATATATATATATATATATATATATATATATATATATATATTGTTTAAAAATCTAAAATTTGTCTTACCCTTCAATAAATAAGTTTATAAATTTTATTTTAAATAATTAAAATTTAAAATATTAAATAAATATTCTACATAAATAACTATAATAATAGCAATAAATGTTATATTTATTTCATTTAATAAATATAATATACATCTATTAAATGTATGAGTTTTCATAGAACTCTATATACATTAAAATATAACATTTAATAAAAAGTAACATATTCTTGTATTATAAATTAAAATACATATAACTTGCAAAATGGGGTTTTCATTTTTCATATGGGATTCTCAATATTTTTTCTTTTCTTTGATTTGGATGTGTATTCTTGATTAGACATTCTCATGATTCTTAATTAATATTTTTAATATATATGTATATATAACTATAAATGTAAAATTTTATAATTTTTATTATTCATTAAAAATTAGTTTATAAAACATATTTTCAAATAAATAATAATAAAGTAAGGTTTAAATATGTTTTTGCTCCCTATAATATATTGCTTTTTTGGTTTTGGTGCTTGTAAAAGTATTTTTTTTAAATAGTCCTTGTAAAATTCATTATTTTTTGTTTTGGTTCTTTTATTTTGTTTTAATCCTTGTAATATATCCATATTTTCCTTTTAAAACCCATACATTATATATTATATTACATTTAATGGTTTCATTATTGTGAATTTGAATTCATGCATTCATTTATTAGTTATTATGCATTCATTTATTATACTTAATGATAGATAGGTAGATAAATATAGATACTACACGAATATTTGTATTCAAGTCTATTTCAATTTTAAAACCCAATAGGGTCGGCCTAGTGATGGGAGTTGGGATAGTGTGTATGAAGTTATAAGTTTTAACCTCCGTGCGACCATTGTATACAAAAAAAAGGACTATTTCATTTTTTTAATTTGGCTATTTTACAATATGTTTTTATAAACTAAATATTCTACATAAATAACTATAATAATATCATTAAATGTTATATTTATTACATTCAATCAGTATAATATATTTCTATTAAATGTATGAGTTTTCATATGAATATATATATATATATATATATATATATATATATAATATTTAGTAAAAAATAATATATTCTTGTATTATAAATTAGAATACATATAACTTGCAAAATAGGGTTCTCATTTTGCACGTGGCATTCTCAATATTTTTCTTTTCTCACATTTGGATGTGTTTTCTCAATTAGACATTCTCATTATTCATAATTTCTATTCTTAATTAATATTTTTAATATATATATATATATATATATATATATATATATACATACGTAAAATTTTGTAATTTTTATTATTTGTCAGAAGCCAGTTTATAAAACATTTTGTAAAATAGCCAGATTAAAAAAGTGGAATAGACTTGAATACACATATTAATGTAATCTCTATATTTATCTATCTATCAATAAGTATAATAAACGAATGAATAATAAACAATAAATGAATTCATGAATTCAAATACACAATAATGAAAACATATATATATATATATATATATATATATATATATATATATATATATATATATATATAAATTTTAATTATTAAAAAATAGTGAAAATAACATATTCTTTTTTATTTAATTTATATATGATATTTTACTTTAAAAAATAAAATTCATAATTATAATAAATGAATGTGTAAAAGCCCATAAATGAATGCACAAATTCAGATTTTCAATAAAATATAAAACCATTAAAAGTTATTATCCTTCCCCCAATGCCTAACAATAAAATCAAAAATAAATTATTTATAAATAAAGTGTGCATTAAAAATTAACTCCCTATTCATATTGAACTTCTTAATATAATCACCCAATCAATAAATACAGAATTTGCAAATTTTAAAATTGCACTCCTTAATAGCTAGCCAATACTCATATGTTCCCTATATACATATAAAGAGCATGTCTCTAAAATTAAAAATAATAATTCCAATATATGACTTAGAGGGTAATTAAAGTAAAAAACAATGTATGTAAAAATTATACATACATATATACATACATATATATATATATATATACATACATATATATATATATATATATAATTTTTTACAATTTGTGTGTGCAATTTTTTTTCTATATTCATGTAAGTAATTTTATGTGTTTTGAGTATCATTAGTATTAAAAGTGTTTAAAAATTTTATTAATTAAAAAGACAAAATAAGAGAGTTTGGCATAAAATATATGGTATATTTTTTACAACTTTTTTAATATTAGAATAAATATTTATATTCTTTTATTTAATTATTAACCTAAATCAGTAAAAACTAAAAACTACAAAAAAATTTAGCATAATAAATTAATATAAAAATGATTTTATTAACGAAAATTATTAAATTTTAACTTAAGCAACTTTGCACTGGTAAAATATTGTCATTAAAATTCAATGTCCTTGAAACAAATAAAGTGGAGTGGGTAATTTCTTTTTATTTTTTTTGAAAGTGGTAGACAAAAGCTAAGAAAGAAAAAATTGTATCCAATATGATAGACTCCTCAATCACATATTATATATAATGTAATTGTATTAAATAAAAATACTATTTTAATATTTTGAAATAAATTTGTACTTATTTATTTATAAAATAAATAGAAATAAACACTTGATCATGGACTTTAATTTGAAAAAAAAATTAAAGAAGAGTTCAAGTTAAAAGAAGATAAATAAAATAAAAGTCAAGTATATTTGTTGTTCTTTTATTTTTTTATTAAATTTTTATATGCAACTAAACATTAATATTTTTTCTCTATTGATTAGAATAAGAGTGAATTGAGAATTTAGATAAATTTTTAATTTTACCATCTTTAATGTGAGATGTTTAAATACTAAAATTGCCACTTTGAGTAAGAATTTTCTTCACTATCTTTCCGACGCAAGGAATTAATCCTTCCAACTCAAAAACTAAGAAAAAAACTAAATATATGTATTTACTTTTAATCTTTTATTTTAAGGGTGATTCCTTCAACTTTCTGAATTCAAGAAGCAGTTTTTTTTTTTTCGTCGATTAAAACATTTTTATGTGATTCAAACCTCGACTTCTCAAATTTCATGAAACGGATTCAATAAGAGCAGTTTCATTCATTTACATTAATAAGGAAATGATCAATGCTTGGTCGAAATTCATGTCACACTTACTAAATATATGGTGAGACTCATATAATACTTCTAAAATATATGAAAACTTTTTCACAAGACCGAAAAATCTATTATAAATATCCTTTTTCAGTATACGTCTTTCACACTATATATTATGATATGTAAATGACCTTTTCTGTATTCTTGTTTTACTTTGTCATGGATACTTCTGCATTGTTTAACTTTATTTTGAATAACCCAAATGCCCTTGTTCCTTCTCCATGGGAACGAATTCTTGATATTCAGGTAATTCTGTCACAATCTTTAACATATGCAATTTAATAGGCCAAAATACATTTTTGTGGTTTCTTATGTTTTTTATTAAAACTTATTTTAGTCCTTTATCTTTTAAAAGATTCATTTTGGTCCTTTAATTCTTAAATTTGGGTTAGTGTTATCCTTCTAAAACAGTAATCGTTTTTAATTTTGGGATACAATTTTGAACCATTTTTGATCGATTCAACACTTGAAACTTGTTCCATTAGATTTATCTACATGAAATCTACGAAATCCAACCAATGTTGAAACTAAAAAGGGTCTTAAATATGATGAAAATCGCATGAAAAATGAGTCCAACAAGCAACCGAAAAAGATTTTGATATTGGATTTTTCAGTTTTTTGATTGCTTGTGTGATTCATTTTTCACGCGATTTTCACCATGTTGTGACCCTTTTAGTTCAAACATTATATCAGTGAGGTTCCATAGTTTTCATGTAGGTGAATCTAATATAACAAGTTTCATGTCTTAAATTAGTCAAAAATGGCTCAAAATTGTCTTGAAATCAGAAACGACCATTGTTTCAAAAGAACAACATTAACTCAAATTTGAGAGTTAAAGAACCAAAGTGAGTCTTTTAAAAGCTAAAAAACCAAAACAAATTTTAGTAAAAAGGTAAAAGACTAAAAATATGTTTTAGCCAATTTAATAAATGTATATTTTTTCTTATTAGTTAAAAAAACTAAACCATACTTTTATTATTTTAATTTCTTGGTCTTGACCTGGTCACAGAAAAGGCTTATTTACTATCGCCACAATGAGTCTGGATTTATGATATTCGATTTTAGACCTCTGGTCAATTTTGGAGGGGGTGTTTGCCTAGAAAACTCTATTGGGTCTAGTTTCATAGACCAAGAAGTTCTTCACCAAATGATGAGCAACCATCAAGATTTCCAGGACTTTCCCAGATTTCTTCTCTTTCGCACTAGTTGCACCGGCACAACATTTTATGGCATTATAGAACAATCGGTAGTTCGATGCCCACTGTGCAAGTGTATAATTAGGTGGTTTCCATGATTTTATCATCTACTTAGTATGTGGGAATAAAAGAAGTCATCATCATTTTAACTATTTGTTGTCATTATTAGTTTTTTTTTTCTTGTCTTGTAACTATTTTAATGGCAAGAAATGGGATATCCATATTAAATCATCTGAATTTATTTTATGATTGGACAACTTTTCATATCTTCTAAGAATAAGTATTTATTTATTGTTTATTTATTTGTTTCCTTTAGCTTTTATTGAAATTTATTGTAAATGGAAAACCAAATAAGTTTTCTCCAAGATTTCCCCTTTAATTTTTTTAACAATGTTGACATTAAAAATGGCTGATGGCTAATTTAGCCATTTTCGGACGACTAATGTAGGCCCAACACAAATACTTCCCCCCCGCCCCACCAAATGGCCCAAATTTGAACCTATGCTAAAGATTTGAATGTGGGGAGCAGTTAGAGGCAACTACTTTAGGTCAACAATGGAAGAAACTGCAAATCCCCATGATCTCCTAAAAACATGGGTAGTGGATAGTTTTGTGTAGAAAAAATAGATGATAATTGTAAGCCTCTATAAATAGTAGAAAAAAATTGACGTATTCGTGGTCCCTAACCAAATCAATCAAAATTATCTTTTTTAAAGCAATTTATCTTTATTTTATCACTTTATTTACAATTTTTCTTTATCACATTTCTTAGAGGAATTTAGCCAAATTTCAATTCAATGACTATTAAAAAGCTATTTAGATTGGACTAAGAACCCAATCAAGGAAAATATCCCTTCCTTGAGTTAATCGACTTAAGGGAATCAACTCATTAGTAATTAGTTGTTTGGACGGCTAACTAGTCGAATTTTCACACCAACAACAAATGGAACAACTTTTTTTTGAACAATCATGAGGGTGAATATCTTCACACTAGATACATTTGGAAAAGTGAGTTTCATTGTCTTGTGTAAGATTTAAGTATAAGTAATCAAGTTATCTATATGTCCCTAGAGATGCAATATGTGAATATTTGTCCCTAAACTTCACCTTCCCCTTAGCATAAGTTCAAGAAGTCATTTGAAATCTCGTTTGTATAGGCAACCTTCCTCAAGGAGACTCCCTTAGTGCTTATGTGCCTAGAGAATGATTGAGTAACTTCATCAAAGAAAATAAATTTGCAAGTATTTGAAATAATCCCGTGGGTCTGCACTTGAGTATTCTCACTCTCTAGGCTAGTATTCTTACCTCGGTTGGTTTTGAATCAATATTCTAACCTCTATATAGGTCTTCTCAACCCAAGTATTCTTTCACAAGCCTTTCCAGGCTTCAACCACAACATCCTTATTGTGAAAACTACTTAACTAACTTAGTTATGCCTACAGACACACTTTAGAAGTATTAGTCCCCTGACTAACCTTCTGAGTTCCCCTCACAGGTTTTGTTTAGACATACTCTAGTGCTCTCCTTTTCAACACTTACTACTTGAGTTTTACACAAAGAGAGGAGGTTTACATAAACTCTTGAAGATAGACACAAGGTAAACATAAGACTAGAGTATTTAGGCTAAGGAAGGCTCTTTTATCAAAAGGTGGTCTTTTTAATTCTGATCTTTATCCCTCTTCACTATTTTCCTTCCTTGCAATGAGCTTTTGTGAATGAGGGTCCTTTATAAGCTTTCAAGTAGTCATTTATAGCCTTTGGAAAGGATTCAAACTTAATCAAATAGTGTATGAGTTGTCCCTTTTATAACAGTTATTCATTTGACTATCTTCCTTGTCTTTTGTACTGCTTCTGATTGAACTTCAATCCATGTGATTTCTACTTCTTTCTTTCAAGGACAACTAGTACAAATTCAAATTTAAATTTGTGATAGTTGGTGTTAGCTGGATTTCTTGTGGTTTATTCCTTGACTACTTTTGAATCTCGTTAGGAATACAAATCTACAGAATGCTTCTCAGTCATGCTTTTTGGTAACTATAGTGCTTGTGTATTGGTCTTCTATGCTTCTAGTTGTTTTGTTTTTGTCAAAACTTGATGAATCATGCATATTCTTGCTTTTGAATACTTGCCGATCTGATTTTGAGCATGATTTTACTTTTGTTATTACTTCTGAACAATGCAAATATCTATATCCTATTCTTTGTCCAAACTTGCATCTTTTGATGAATTTTTTTGGTCATGTGTAGCTTCTAGTTATATTGACCCTTGGCCTGATTCATCTTCTGAACTTGCTTTTGATCATATACAACTTTTGATCTTACTGCACTTTGATCTTCTACCAGCATGGTTAGTCTTGTATGCTTTTGATAAGCTTTCTTTCCAATAAGGCTGCTTCTAATGGGCATATCCTATTTTTGGAGGCTGATATACTTCAGATTAATGCTTTTTGAGGTTGTCTCATGCTTCTTAATCAAGTCCTATTCTATAGGCCATATCTCAAAGCAAACCATTAGTAATCTCAAGTCTAGAGGACTCAAAATTTTCTTTTTGACAGTGTGTTTTCATTGAAACTTCATCATATAAGGGATTTGACTTCAACAATAAAAGCTTGAACTTTTATGACCCCTTGATTGACAACAAATGAAGCACTTACGTCAAGTAATAAAGTAGTTAGTAAAGTATTGTTCCGCAGGGAATCAAGCAAGTACCAATTTAAGCCAAATTGAATTATTTAGGCAAACCAAACAATGAGATTTAATTATTTTTATTTCTATTTTAATTCTACTGATAACTTAGAGGGGAAAAGTCAATACTTTAGAGCAATTAATTAGGGATGATTCCTCCTTTTCCATTCCTAATATATTTCCAAAAGGATCTAAATTAAAATTGTTCCTTTCTATGTCTTGTAGTTCAAATATGCTAATTTAGGCTAAGCTTTATTCCTTAGGTCCTAACCCATTACCCAAAACTAACACCAATAATTCCTTAGGTGATATCTAATTTTGGCTAAGCATGACATTTGGAGAGTAGCGTCTCATACCATAAGAGAAGGAAGCAAAAATTTTCATAGAAGCTCAACATGGGATGCTAAGCATGAGCTTTGATGCAGGCTCTAATGTTGGAAAGCCCTAATTTGCATTAGACATTCAACGTGGGAAATGTTAGGAAGGGAAATACGCTGGAAGATATGTCAAGTAACATAAATTTCTTTGGGTACCTAGCATTTGAGACACTATGTTGGCATATGGTTTTAAAGAGCTTTTTAAATATTCTTTGCCTAATGTCTTAGATATGTGACCAACGTTGGACACAAGCAATTACTTATCTGAGGGATGTAACTAAATTTTGCTACGAGTTGGGTCCATTTTAGTTGATATTTAAACCTTTTTGCAAGGCCCATTCATCAGATGCATTGGAAGATGACTTCTCGCCTCACTCACCCTAATTTTTTTTAAGAGATTCTTCATTTCTACCATTGAGGAAGCAACCCTTGGAAGAGAAGCTTGAAGATTCAATGGATTCACCTTCATCCATGATCACCTATGTCTTTCCCATTTGTATTTCTTCCATGTTTTGTTAAATTTATTGTAGTTAAGGCTAGATGAACTTTGTGAAATTCCTCTGTGTTGAACCTTATGATTTAATATAAGTTCTTGTGATTAGAGTAATCTACTCTGTTCTTGATGCTTTCTTTATAACTAAACATTGATAAGACTGATTTTAAAATATATGCATGATGAGGAATCATATGTATGTATTTTGATCTGAGTTGATTACCAAGTCTTTAGACAAGCCTAGGAATAGTATTTCTTAATACAAGTGTTCTTGTGAATTTCACACTTAATGCTTGATTTTAATCCTGGTGGAGCTACAGAAGTAGAACATTGAGGTTGATTCAAAGTGGTTTTATGCCAAGGAATTGGGTTTAACCTATGTTAGTGAAATTTGAACTTCTAATTCATGAGTTCATTATATTGAATCTTGGTAAAACATAAAGGATGAACACAAAGGGATTCAAATCCTTAACTACTCGTATCAACATTGATACCTAATATTTGAAAAAAAACCTAATAAACATAGCATTAGATTTATTTTTCTTCTTTTAATTTGTTCACATTTATGTTCATGACAAACATGATTTGCTTTTCCTTGATAGTAACTATTGGATTGAATTGACCCTCGTTGCCTTAATCCCTATGGGTACGATATCCAACTTGTTGATTAGTGCACTTGCTGAATTAAACCATTTAAACGTATAATTTTAAGAGCACACTAAAGGTTTAACACTTCCCTACACGTAAACCTTGATATGTTTACTCGTAGCTTAAAAGTTTTGATCTATATCCTGTCCAATTCCTCCCCTAACCTTCTTAGATTCGAGACGTTAATAAATCAAACAAAACCAAAAGATCATCCTGCAATGTTCTTCTTCCTTGATATGAATAAATCAACCACTTCACCTCATCTCTCAAACATCTTCCGCATCTTTGGAAAATTAGTGAAATAATAATTAATGGTTCCCTTGATCCTTTTTAAATATGTATAGCCTTGTCGTTGAACAGTCTTGAATCCCAATCTCGACCTTGACCTAATTGCTTTCTTCTTTCTCGATCTCACATTCTTAATCTCACAATAGTTCATTCTTCAACTCCCCTCTCTCTCTTCTTCTCCCCCCTCTCTCATAATGTTATATAAAGGTCAAAGATCATAATTTTGCTTGCTTATGCCTAGATAAAATTAATATAGGATATTTATATCATTTATTATAAGTAAGTCTACTCAAAAATCAAGAAAATAAGATTGAACAATACAAGGATGACACATTTCTCATCTTGTGTTCAACTAGATATATAGACAAAAAGACTAGGCCACACGATAGCATTAGTCACGAATAGGTTCTATATTGACTTGCATTGGCATTCTTATGGCTTGAATAACAATAGTGAGTTGGTAGATATCAAAACATATATTAATAGGATAAGATGGATATTTATGCCATAAGATGGCTTTAGCCCAGCTTTTAATTAGATTAAAGGTCCATCTAATGCAAAGGACATTTAATATGATGAAATAGTCTAACACATATTTAGGCTACTAACCATCTGGGTTAATAAGCTTAGTAAAGCATCACTAAACCTACACTTCTTACCTTTTAGTATTTTGTCGTTTATATGTGTGTGTGTGTGTGTGTGTTTGTGTGTGATGGCTAAAATATGCTAAATCCCAATTTAACAAAAACACAGAGACAAGTTGTCACATAAAACCCCCTAAAGGTGAGTGAAGCAAGAAACAATTTTTGGCCATCGCTAGCACTACTAAAAAAGGAGTCCAAGTTCTACATTCACATGGATATCGTAAAGTCTTCACTACACTTATAGGCTCGTGATTTGGAATAGGAAACAATGACCACCTAACCCTTCAACCAAGAGGTATATTCTATAACACTGTTTATAATTTTTACATGAATCCTTGAAAGGTTTTGGAATTTTAAAATTTTAAACACTTATTTTCCTGTTCATAGTGTTGTGTTGTGTTTTGCATCATATTGAGGATGTTATTTTAATCATATTTATAGGCATTTTCTAGATACTTAGGCATAATATTAATGCTAATTATCTAATTTCTCTTTTTAGGACTTGTTACTACTTCTTGTGTGTTTTTGTTCCCAAGAAGCTTGCTTGTGTGGTGACTTTGCTTGAGAGATTAAGGATGAAGACATAGAGAGAGGAGAACCAAGAAAAAAGAGTTTAGGAGTAAATTAAAGCTTATTCATAGTACAAAAGCCCACACCTAGGGTGTGGGGAGCACCACAACCATAAGCAAATTAGAGAAATGGAGAAAAACACGTCCTAGAGGTTGCCACACTTAGGGTGTGGTGCAGACTAGGATTTAATGCATTTTCTGCTTTTATTTTGTATGGACTTGGACCCTTTTATGATCCCAAGGTATAAATAACTCTTTTAGGGATTGTTGAAGAATCAAACCTTGCATGTTAAAACAACTTAGAGCAAAGGCAATTGACTTTTTTCTTTTCTTTTCTTCGTCTTCTACCCCAATTTGTATGTTCCCTCTAGTTTCGTTGATTTTCTAGGGATATGTCTGAGTAGTCTTTTATTTCTAGGATTAGGCATATCCCTTGATGCTTTAATGGATATATGATTGATTTGTTTATATGTGAAGATTGCATTCATGTTGTTTGATTCTTTTCTTATTGAGTTCATCTATACGAATAACCTAATCACCTCTTTGCATAACCTTAGGCCTTTTAAGGAGGAACTGAAAGGTCAACCTAAATGTTAGACCCATATGAAAAGAACCTAAGAATCAAATCACAAAAGTATATTTAATCCTTTGAGGAATAATTGAATTAACAAAGGCATAAAGGGTTTAGCAAAATCTAGCTACCACGAAATTAGGAGTTTAATTCAATTAAATACAATCTTTGTATCTTGAAAGAGAATGCTGAGTACCCTAGATTAATTCACCTTCAAAATTTGAATTGATAAAAGCATATAAGTAATAGTGATTAATCCGTTAAGTGTCATTGAGTGAAACCCAGTCCAGAAATTCCTTTGATATTGATAAATTCCCTTATTGTTTTGCTTGAGATTTCATTGATTGCTTTCATCTTAATTTATTTTGTTTTAATTGCAACTGAAACTTTCTTACCTACTCAATGAATTTTCTCTGTTTAATTTATTTAAATTATGATCAATTGGTAATTAAATGCACAGCCCCTTTGGATACGATCTTATTTTATTACATGACAATACAGTACACTTGCGATTTTGCACATCACATAGTTTATTTCAAAATTTAATTTAACATACAATGGATAAGTCAATGCAAGAATTGAATGACAATTTTATTAAGCAAATGATGGAGCTTTTAACTTTAAACTCTACTTTAGTTTCTAAGGATGTTTATATAGCTTTCAAAAATATTGATCAAATATGCACTTTGGTGAACCGGTTTTGTCTTTCATATTTTAGTGAATTAGATAAGAGTAGTTTGAGATTTGATCAAATTTAGTATTTTATTTTTGATGCTCCTAGACATCTAAATTTGAAACCTTATCTACCATATTTGAATTGTGTCAAACTTTGGTATATTGTCTTGGCTCTTTTAGTTTTTGGAGCTATAATAGAAATTTCATTTTCAATAATAAAAATAAATAAAACAAGACTGCGTAATACAATGAAAGATGGCAAATAATGTAATCATTAATTTTAAAGAATAGATAAAAAAGACTTCAAATCCAATATAATGATTAATGACTTCAAACATTTGAAAAAGAAAAAAATATATACTTTAACTAAATGCAACTTTTGTATCTTATTTTATACTTATTTTATATATGAATAAGAGGAATGCTAGCAGCACTATCTAACACTTTCTCTATTATTGACTATAATTTATTAAAAATCACAAATTTTAGTGGGTCTCACTTCTAAATGAGGAGAGAGACTCATTAAATGAGAAGTGAGACCAATCAAAATTTGTGATTTTTAATAAATTTCAGCCAATAGTAGAGAGTGTGTTAGAAAGAGAGTATTTAAGATATTGTTAGAAAGAGAGTGTCTAAGAGAGTGTTACTAGCATTTCTCATATGAATAATTACAATTATGAGTAACTTTAAGTATTGAGTATCGCTTCACTATTTTTGGGTCAAACCATTTCATTAACAAATATCTTTGAGTCAAGCTCTTCCATCTTGGATTTATTTTAATATCATTCCTTTTGAAGAAAAACAAAGGATGAAGTTCTTCGATATGTTTGATCTTCATTGTTTGACTTTAGTCGCTATAATATTTAGTTCATATGTTAAATTAATCACTATAACATGTTGTCGGTATTAATTTTTGTACCCAAAATATGAATATAATCAATATATTACAAGGACTAATTCAAATATAAACCAAATATTAGAGAGATTAAAGTTAAATAATAAGGATACAAAACAAACAAACAAAATCTTATTTTTCAAAAATTAAAATTGATCGACAAAATATTTTTTTTAGAAACTAAAAGTAAAAAAAAAATATATATTATGAAGATTAAAAATTTATTTAAATAAAAAATACTACAAAAAAAACTAGGATGTGAGATATGAAGAATTTATTAACCAAATCATTATTTAAGACAATGACAACGACAACAAATTCTTTATTCCACTAGTGAAATTGGCTACATGGATCACACAACGTTATTTGGCTCGGTTAAAGACCAAATCTTCAAAGATATTATTTATTGAGTTTAATGGTTATGCACTGTCAATGTAAAAAGTTTTATATTGTCAACCAATCAGAAATCACCATTGATATGACTTTTAAAGTATTTATTATAAAAGTCAACATACTTACAATAAATAGGGGTTTGTGATTAGATAACAGTGTAAAACTACTTTACATTGTCAGTGCATGGTCTGTTTTCGCTTATTTATTATGTGATCCTTTTTAACAATTTTTTCCAAAGTCTATTGGTATCTCTCTTCTCTTTTTCACATGATTAAAAAAATATGCAACCGACCCTTTTTTTTTTTACCTTCTTTATACGTATACAAATCACCTTACATGATTTTCTATCGGTGTTACACCAATATCTTAGCATAGAAAAAAATTATTTAACTCATTTGTCTCATTTTTTAATTCTTCTATTTTTATTTATTTAGAATAATGTTATGGTAAGATAAAATTAAGACAATAAAAAATTAACTCTTTAATTTTGCATTGCATTTTTTTAAAAAATATATATAAAAAATAAATAAAAATTAAAAATAAAATAATATGTAATATCATATATAGTATCAATTGTTTTATGTTACTTGTAATAGACTTGTTTTTAATAGATATTTTACTTTTATTACGCAATGTACAGGTTAGCCCGAACCGCTACGTGGTGTCAAACGCGTCAAAGCCATACTCTTCTCGTTCTTTATAGCATGACACTTGTTCTTTTACAATCGCACATCGCCAGCCCCTACCCGTATACTTAATAGAGCTAATATACAAACACCACACTTTATAGATAGCAAATTTCACCAAAAAGGTTGCATGCTAGAGTGTTCATCCATGGCTGGCACCGAGTTCAAGTTGGTTTCACCAGCAATTGACAAGGAAGGCAACGGGAAACTCCCAAAATATTGCACACAAGAAGGCCTAGGCACTAAGTGGGACGTATCTCCCCCGCTGCAATGGCACAACGTGCCCCCCAAAACCAAGAGTTTGGCCCTTGTGGTGCAGGACATTGATGCCGTGGACCCAACGGGGCACGTGGCGCCACTCACCCACTGGGTGGTGGTGAACATCCCTGTGACCGTGAAGGGGCTTCCTGAAGGGTTCTCTGGGAAGGAAGAGGAGGTGGGTGGTGAGTATGGTGCCATTGAAGAGGGGCTTAACGATTGGAAGGTGCGTGTGTGGCGTGGTCCCAAGGTGCCTAACTATGATGACAGGTTTGAGTTCAGGCTCTATGCTTTGGATGATGACACGCACTTTGATATCCAGGTACTATAACTAACTATACTTCTTATTTCACTGTTCGAGGGGTAGTGCCAACGACACTTATTTTAACATTTTTTTTATTATTGTTTAAATGTTTAATTATCTTTTTAGTTTTTATAGTTGTGCATATTTTTCTTTTTTGGCTTTTATAGTTAGAAATATTACGTTTTAATTCTTATACATGTATTTTTGATATCGATTTAGTCTCTGTCATTTTAAACAGTCACAAATTGAATAAAAAAGACAGAAAATGTTAATTTATGACAGTTTTACACTACCAATTTTTATTTTATGATAATTTTATTTCACAGAATTAAGACATACTTAACGGCAATGACTAAATTGATATTGAAAATGCATGTATAGGAACTAAAACATATTATTTCTAATTATAGGGACTAAAAGAGAAAATTTGCACAACTATAGAAACTAAAAAATAATTAAACCTTGGTTAAAGCTTATTTGAAATTACAAAATTTGGTTGGTCTACATATTAAATTAAAAGAAAGACTTATTAAATAAGAAGTGAAACTTACTAAAATTTATAATTTTAAATAAATTTCAGTTAATCATAAAGAGAGGCTTACAAAGAGAATATTGGAGAGAGGAGTGCTACTAGTACTTCCTCTTTATTCTTTTAAACCAAGTAAATACGTATATAGAAATACATTTTTATTTTACACATCTCTTTATGAGGGATTTTTTTTCTTTAGACATTTTTTTTTTTGCTTAAATTTAGAAATAATTTTGAGTGAGCCACGGTTGATAACTAAATATATTTGACCAATTATTCTACATGAAATATACTGTCCTGGATTTGGTTCTTTTGCACATATATGTAATGTTCAGCTAACACTATTAAACTAATTGTTAAAAAGATGAAAAGCGCGAAGATTTTAAAGAAAGAATTTACGGGGAAAAAGGAAAGGGCTAATTGATATTTCTAAACTATTAACTATACATAATTTAAAAATGATTTTTTCTTAAAGCCTATCAGATTATAGATGATCATAAATAAGTAGACATACACAAAGAAAACATGATTCTTGCACATTATTTATGTTACATTCATTTATTTGAAGAAAAAATTACGAAATAAAAAATTAATGGTCACAAAATTTAGTGACAAAAATTGTTTTTTTTTTAACTAATATTGGGGTCACTAACGAATTTTTTTAAAAATTATATATAAATTATTTCTTCATTAATTTTAATTTCCCTTGTAGGGAGCGTATAAAAAAGATTTTATTTATTTTATTAATAAGAAAGCTAGGAATACTGCTTTTATTACATTACCACCAGTAATACTCTACATTAGAGCATAGAAAAGGTTATAGCTTCTTTTGATGGAGGAATGTGATACATGAATGCAAGAAGGTCCTTTCTTTAATTCAATTTTCAAAATAAATGTTCGAAACATTGGCAGGTGACAAAGCCGAAGCTCTTAGACGCAATAGCAGGGCATGTAGTGGGAGAAGCCGTATTTACTGCTACTTTCTGATAAATGCATTGCTGATTTTAATAGTGCTATGAAAAATTCACGTGAAAAAACTTCACCTGTACGGATTCAGCATATAAAAAAAGCTACGTTTTGTTTGTTTTCTTGTTTATTATTATTCTCCTTGTATTTTATTGAAGTTCCGTAAATTATTAATCTCCAAGGCGCTTGAAGAAATAATTAGATCATATTGATATTTCATTAAACTTAACTCAACCAGTATTTAATTTGTGTTACATATTATAAATGAAAACATATTTCTTGTAAAATCAATATTTCGGAAGTTTTACGAATAATGTTGCATTAATGATATTTTAGCTCTTAATAGAAGTTTCTTGTATAATGGATCAATTTTTGACAGGCACGTAGGCTACTTAACATATTTTGATAAGTCTTAACTAAGTAACACTTTGGTAAAGGGTAATATTAAATTTATAAATTTTATAGTAATATTAATTAATAATTTTATATTTTCAAAAAAAATTATTAAAATTTTGCTAAACTTTTCTTAAAATATGAACATTCCAAATTTGTAAATAATACATTTTAAAATTAAAACATAATTATAGTAGTCCCAAGTTTAATGGAGCCACTATCGTTAAGAAGTATAATGCAGCCACTATTGTTAAGAAGTATGACGGAGCTACTATTGAATTTGATGTACTGCACAACATAACAGGGAGCAAAATAGAAGATACAACGGAAATATAAATTATATTTTAGATTTCTTTAAAACTTATATTTAATTTTATTTGTAGAAATAATGGAGTCATTCTAGTATTATCAGGCCAAAAAGGCTTCAGGCAATAAGAAAATTGTTTTGCTCACACAGATGATGAGCCGGATTTATGAGCTGTTGTTCAATCAAACTTACTTGAAAATCAGTGGAGCAAGTTAATGAGTATAGGAAATATATATTTATTATAGATGTATATAATTCTGTTACTATTTGTTTTAGTTATAGATTTGACATCATAGGTATAGATTGTTGGATTTAAATCCTTATTTTAGCACCATTACTTCTTTATGTAGAAGTCAAAAAAAATCGTAGACATATATCTTAGAATAATATACCAGAAGTTTTAGGATTTACAACATGCTTAATTATTAAGGATTAAAATAAATATATGGATCCTTAGTACTTGATCACCTTGTTAGTGCAGAAGACTTGGAGCAATCAAAGTCAAAAATGAGAGAGTCAATAATTTTATGGTTCTCTTTCAACCTAAGTCTCTTTAGCGAGATCAATCCAAAATTCTTTTATGAAAATTTAATTTTGCACATAAACAAATACATAATCTTTATTTTTGCATAAAATCAAATACATTAAATCTGAATCCAAACATAGAATATAAAGCAAGACTTTCACTAAACCAAGGCAACAACTAAAACAACACCATATAAGTAACATGCTTATGAAAGACCTTAGGTATCAACCCATTAGTTAATGGTTAGCTAGCAGACTGTTTGTACCTATATGTTCTATAGATATTTGTTTTTCTTGAATTCCCACTATAAAGGCAATGTCAAGACTAGTACAAACTAGAGAATACATGAGACTCTCAACAATCAATGCATAGGAAATTTTCTACATCTCTTCTTTCTTAAGATCACTAATAGGGCACTATTCGAGACAAAACTTGTCTCCTTTAGCAACTAGTGTATCCCCTTTGGCTAACTTTCTTTCATGTTGAATCTATTCAAAAGTGTATCGATATAATTCTTTTGTGATAACTAAATGATACCTTTGGAACGATCCCTACGTATCTGAATATCTAATATAAAAGAGACGTCACCAAAATCTTTCATCTCGAAATTCTTCAACAAAAATTTCTTGGTTTCGTATAATAAGCCTATATTGTTGTCTGATAGTAGAATATCATCAACATATAGTATCAAGAATATAAATTTACTACAACTAAATTTGTGGTACATACAACCATCAACTACATTAACCTCAAAATCATAGGAGGTAACTACTTGATAGAACTTGTGATACCATTAACGCGAAGCCTGTTTAATGTTGTTGATAGATTTCTTTAATTTGCATACCATAAACTTCAAGCCATGACACAAAGTTTTCTAGTTGCACCATATAAATTGTTACATCAATGTTGCCATGTAGAAACACAATCTTTACATCCATCTGATCTAGCCCTAAATCAAATGAGCTACTAGTGCCATTATTGTCCTAAAATAATTTTTTGAAGAAATTAGAGAGAAAGTTTCTTTATAATCAATGCCTTACTTTTGAGTAAAGGATTTGGCAATAAGACGATCCTTATATCTCTTAACGTTGCCCTTTGAATCCTTTTTGGTTTTAAATATCCATCTACAATGGATGGGATTTGCTCCTTTAGATAATTGGACAAAATCCGAAATGCGTCATTGTCTGCCATATACTTCATCTCATCATTCATGGCATCAATCAACTTTTGAGAGTGAAGTTAAAAATTTGCATAGCTTACTAAAGTTGGTTAGACCATCTCTTGTCAAATCAATGCTATACTAATGTTCTTGGATAAATATAATATAGTTATTCGAAATTGCACTTCTCCTTTCGTCGGTGGATGTTCTTAATAGAACCTCTTGAGGTTGTGGAGTTTGTCCTTCGAGTGGTGCTTGAGGAGTAAGCTTGAGGAGTAAAAACTAATGTTGTTTTATTCTTAAAGGATGTCAAGAATTGTAGCCTAAACATTATTATTTAGATTCGGATATATGAAGTGAGCAGGAGTAGACACAATGACTTAATTAATGTCAACCACGAGTTCTTCTTCAAAGACAATATTTCTTATGTTTCCTTTCCCTTGAAACTTAACTTCCTCAAGGAATGTAGCATTCCTCACCTAAAAAAAAGAATTTGGTAATAGGATTGTAAAACTTATACCTACAAGTGTGTTCAATGTAACCAACAAAGTAACAACTAATTGTTCTTGAGTCTAATTTTCCTTCATGTGGCTTATAAGACCTTGCCTCAGATGGACATCCCCAAATGTGCATACGCCTTATGCTAGGTTTTTTTTACCAATTCATAACTCATAAAGGGTTTTGTAAATTGCCTTAGTTTGTACCCTATTAAAGATATAAACTACAATTTTCAATGCCGTTTCCCAAAAGAATTGTGGTAAGGAAGAATGACTAATCATACTTCTCACCATACTTGAGAGTTTTGTTTTGTTGTTTTCCAACCCTATTCATGTTGAGTTTTTCCGGCATAGCGTATTGTTCACTTGATCTATCATATCTACCATAATACTCGCCACCATGTCAAATTTGACAATTTTAATTTTCTTTCTAAGTTGAAGCTCAACTTCGGCTTTGAAAAACTTGAACATGTCCAAGATTGAGACTTCTCATGAATTAAATATAGGTAATCATATCTTGAGTAATTGTCTATTAATGTGATAAAGTACAATTGTCCATTCCAAAAAGTCATAGGAAAAGGACCATAAATATCCATATGTATTAGTTCTAAGACATCACTAGCTTTTTTAGCACCTAATTGCCTTATGTTTGTTCATTTTTCCTTAATATACTCAGCACAGGCCTCAAGATCTGACAAATCTAAGGGCTCAAAAATTTCCTCCAACATAAGCCTTTGATTTCTTTGTTTTAAGATATGACCTACAAGCTTATGCCATAAAGTGGTAGAATTCTCATTTAACTTACAATTTGTACTTTTGTACTACATGAACCTATTTGCAATATAATGTTATAGGAACTATTAACATCAACCATACATAGATTATAATAATCAAAGAACCAAAACCAACCACATTTGAATTATAAATGAGACTAACTGTATTATTTCCAAATGAACAAGAATCACCAAGTTTGTCCAAACTAGAAAGAGAAATCATATTCCATCTAAGTGACAATAGAATTAATGTCTCAAATAAATCCAAAAAAAAAACTAGTCTGTAATTGTAATTTGAAAGTTCCTACAGCCTTTAATTGTAATTTGAAAGTTCCTTTAGCCTTTACTATAACCTTATTGTCATCTCTTACAAAGATGAATCTTTCAAGATTTGGCAGACGAATGCATAGGCAATCCTGAATAGACATACTTATGTAAGTAGTAGCACCAGAATCTACCCACCAAGTATCATTAAATAATTTAACTTCATAACAAACTAAAGTGAAAAGCTTACCTTAATGCCAGTTGGCGTATTTGGGATAATGCTTCTTCATATGTCTCATTTTCTTACAAAAATGGTAAGTAATTTTTTCTTCTTGCTTCTTCTACTTCTTTTTCTATTAAGAAGAGCTTTTAGTAGTATCCTTAACTCTCTTTCTTTTCTTATTCTGAGAGGTTGAAGCCAAGTGAGCATTTTTAGTATCATATCTTAGTTGCCTTTCCTCTTCTAGCTTGCACATAGTAAGATATAAACTTATTGAAAGGACCATTTGTCCTTACTGTTATAACTGAATTGCCCAAAGTGTGCAAGAAGAGAAATCAAAACTAAGTCCATGAGCAAGTCATTTGACAACTCTAACTTTAGTGCCTTGAGTTTTGACGCAAGATTAGACATCTTCCCTGATTTTCCCTTTGCCTTTATACTTCATTGCAATAAGTTTGGCAAAATGGTTACTTGTCTCAGCCTTTTTGTTCTTAGTATAGTATTGCTCAATCTCTTGTAAGAACTTTTTGGTATTCTCACTCTCAAAAATAGATCTCTGAAAATCCTTTGAGATAGAGCACTTTATGATCATCAAACATATCTAATTAGATTGATCCCATTTCTCAATATTTGCCTCATTAGAGTTATTTGCAGTAGGAGTGGGACGATCTGACCTAAGTACTATTTCCAATTTCATGTAGCTAAGAATAATTTCAACTGACTCCTTCTAAACTTTAAAATTTGTACCATTCAACACTAGAATTCTACTAACTTGAGTAGTGATGACATTAGCAGCGGTAACAATTAAAAATAAATAGAGAATAAGAAATAGCATAAGTGAACATGTCAAACATAATTAATGAGACATGTTTAAGAAATTCATAATGGCAAAGGATGAAGTGGATCAGAGAGTCACTAAAAGGGAGTTGAATAGTGACCCTTGATTACTAAGGTCTTATTTTTCACAAATAAGATCTCCTTCTGATATTTAATACTCTATATGCTTTTTGACTATCAAAAGTTTATTAGGAGTAAGGAAATGGATTTCTCATACTTGAATAATAATAACAAGCATAGTCAGAGTCTGTTTAAGTGTTAAGAAGCTAGTCTTCCAAAACTGTTTGTAAAATGTTGCTTCTAAAGGTTGTCAAAAGCTGGTTTTTTGATACAATATTCAATTCTCCTTCTACAATATGAAATAAATTCAGCTTGGTTTAAAACTTTCTAAAATAAATAAATAATTTGATTAAGATGTGTTTTCAAAATCAAAACTCAGTTTAGGTAGAGATTTCTTGGTTTTCAAATAAAAAAAAATTAAATGATAAACAATAAAATTAGTGCAATTAGATGAAAAACAGGGTAGAGAGATATTGTACATAGTGATTTTTATACTAGTAACCCTCAAACCTTGGGCTATGTCCAATCCCAACCTCAAGTAGGATTTTATCATAGTAATCACACTAGATTATAATGTATTTTTCTTCCTCAAGCCTCCACTAGTTTTCCACATAGTATTCGTTGGAAATGTTTGTAGGCTAACCACCAACAACATTCTTAAGCCTCTATAGGCTCTAACCACCACCAAGTATTCTTTTCCTAATCCTCTTCAGGAATAACCACAACCAAGTATTCTTTTCCAAGCCTCTTCAAGCTTCAAACTAGTTGTTTATGGCATCAAATGGTCCTCATAAGCTACATGGATTGTTCCTTTCATACAACTATCTTTGATTGGTTTTTATGTCTTTTTTGTGCTTCTAGAATCTTTTTCATGAGATTAGCTTTCACCTTTCTTAGAAATCCTCCAGTGCTATTTGAATTTGAATTTTGACACATGTCATAAGTTGAGTTTCGTATGACATTCTCTGATAACTTCTGCAATCTATTAAAAATTGTGTTTCTAAAGATTGAATTTTCTACAAGATGCTTCTTATAGTGTTTCAAGTTACTACAGTGCATATGTATCAGTCTTCATATCTTTTGGTTCCTTTGTTTGCATCATTACTTGATAGTCTAGGTTGGTTCTTTGCTTCTAGAACGTATTTCAATTCAATTTTGAGTATGTTGTTTCTGGTTATGATACTCTTTGATATTTTGAAAACATGTTCAATCTAGTATGCTTTTGATCAATTGTCCTTCTAATAAAGTTGTTTTTGATGAGCAAACATTATTTTTGGATGCTTGCATACTTCAAAGTGATGCTTCTCAAGCTTGATTCATGCTCTTATAATTTATTCCAGGGTATCATATCAAGTCTTTTCCAATAATCACATTTTCAAAGTAAAGCATTAGTTGCTTAAGTTCAAAAGAGTTAGAATTTTCTTCTTGACAAATTGTTAACATTGAAACTTCATCATATGAGGGATTTGACTTCAACAAATAAAAGAACCTAAACAAGATACCTAACACAACACTAATCCCCCATATTTGGACAATAAGGATTAATTGTAAGTGGTACTCTTAACGCAATGATCAAACATTAGTGATAAGTTCTGTCAAACAAGTGTTATCTTTGGACACTCTATTGCACACATGAATAATGAATTCTTATAATTACCACACATTTACTATAACACCCTAAGGGGTATTACCGTAACTAAGCCTAGCTTTCTAAGAACAAAAAAGAAAGACTTAAAAACATAGAAACATGTTAAAGCGACTCATAAATATAATTACATATTATATACGAACAATACAATGAGAAAAATACACACCTAATACAACTCATCTATCACCCGAAGGTGTCGAATAAAACATAAAGAGGAATACAAGAAAACAATATAAACTAGACTACATCTTCTTGCACATGACTCCAAGCTCCACCTATATATGTCTTCACTTGTATCCTAAAAAAAAGGGGAAACTTAAAGAAGTGAGACATAATGTCTCAGTGAGTGCTCAAAGGGTTCTACGGCTAGGTCAAACTCTTCTACTCAGACAACCTTCATTACTTATCTCTCATGGCTTTAGCCTCACTAGGCCTCTCATAATAATCCATAACTATGGTCGAGTTTACACCTTTCAATAATCAGTGCTTCCTATTAACTTCTCTCTCATTCTCACAATTATTATACAATCTTACTATCTCATTCTTAACCTAAGAACTCTTTCTTACCCAAAACCTTCTCTAGTATTTAAATTCTTCATGTTTAGATTTTACTCTCCTTCCTTTTATATTTAAGGTTATTCTCTAGGGGTCAAGTTTAAGGTCACAGACGTTCTAAAATACTTTTGACATTCCCTTAACACTCACCTTAATACCCTCATTTTGTTCTCTCTTACTTGTCTTATAATTTTCTATTACGTTGTGTGAGGATTCACTCTTTCTTTATCTTATTCACAACTATTATTATCCAACTAGAACCCTCATAACACTATCCTAGGGCTTAGACTTTCACTTATCCTTAAGGTAGCAAACACGATTTTAATTACAAACATACATTTATTTCACATCTTTTGCCTAGTAACTAGACATTCATCACACAAGCATAACATACATTCACAACATAAGCACATATGCATAATCTCAACACTTCATCACAAGACACAATTACGTTTTCACACGTGTTCACATTACATCAATCGCTCATGAAGGTCACACAGACTTTACATAATTACAATTGTAGCACACTTCAACATATCACACGATAACAAGATACATATGCATGCTATGTTACTAAACCACTACTCATGCATATGTCGCACCAACCTAAACCTTTCAGAAAGAAGACTAGGAGTAAATACAGGCCATAAGAAGCATCATCGGTACCAATGTCTTCGGCTTTCACACCCTCAACTAGCATGATATCCCCCGATGACTAGTCAGGGTTACCCAGTTTTGCTAGTACACCTCGGCTCCATGGGATCAGCATGGACCATTGGAGTTTTCCCAACTAGATAACCCCCAAGGCTAAGGTTAGACAACCCATCACGGCCTCCACCAGCCAGATTCCTACATACTTTCCTCATCACATAACTCAAATGTTATGATGCATGGTCACAAATAATGCTTACAACTTTTTATAGACTTTATTTCATATCACACTCAATTTTTTCAAGGTAAATAATAATCATACAATATAAACTCAACAAGGCATAAGAAAACAAACAACAATGAGTTAAAAACTGCAAAGAGGAGCTCATAAACACAAAGAACGGAATAGCAAAAGTCGTATCCGCCCAGCAGGACAGAAGTCCTGCCCGACAGTTCGGCGAACCCACCCAGCAATTCTGCATCGGAACCCAACCCACCTAGCGGGTGTCTTACTGTGCCCAGCGGATCCACGCGCCTAACATCAATGCAGAATCCAGTTTTTGAAGAAAAGTCACCCAACGGCTATCTAATCCCGTCGGGCGAATCCGAGGTACTAATTTTAATTTCTTTTTCCTATTGTCTTTGGGTTCTAAATGCTTCAAGATAAATAATTAGATTCTTAATCACTTTTCTACATTGATAATTGGTCAATCTAATCTATAATTTCCTTACTCTCTCACAATCCCCTCAAAACCCATCAAATCCTTAAATTTAGGTATAAGGAGGAAAAAAGATAAATAGATGAACAAGCACAACATAAAGGATGAGGAAGGACATGGGAGAGAGCACTCACCTTTATGGACATGCAAAGCTGAGTCCTAGGGTTTGGGTCCTCCGATTTCTATTCCTCCTCTTTCTCTTTCTCTTCTTCTTCCTTTTCTCCTCATACTCTCTCTACCCTCTTTCTTCTTCTATTTTGTGACGGCTAAACCTAACCCTCATTCTCTATTCTCTTCTTATAACATGTGGGTGGGTATGTGGCTTAGTGGGCTTTAGTCCCCTATTGGACCCTAGATGCTCTTTTGGGTTCGATGATAATATTTCTATTAATTTCTAATGCTAAGGCGTTAATAACAATAACACTAATAATAACAATAATAATAATATAATAACAACACCATAATAAAGAATTAATAATAATAACAACACCAACAACAATGAATATAATAACAACAACACAACACAATAATAATAATAATAATAATAATAATAATAGCAATAACAACAACAATAAATATAATAATGATAGGAACAATAATAAGAATAATAAGTGATCTAATACAATAACTCTTAAAACGTCTTTTGTCTAATAACACATGGGAAGGGTCCTACTAAGAGCTATCTTGTGGTTTATTTCTAGTACTTGAAATTTGGGATGTTACATTTACCATTATAGGCATGTCATTATTTGGCCAAACTTTGCCTTCCTTTGGGCCGACCACAATTTGCATAAATAATTTCATGCTAACATCTATGTAAACACAGTTAAAATAATTTCCACTATAGAGATTACTTTGGCAATACAATGCTTCAACTAATTTAATTGAAAATACCAAACAAATTTAAATAAATGGGGAAAGGTCCAAATTTGCCCTAATCATGCTTAAATGTTGACGTCAAAAATATTCTTTAATTAAGGTAACAGAAAAAAACTAAGTCATTGTCTTGATTATAGTAATTAGAAAATCCTAAATCATTATCTTAATTATGGTAATTAGAAAAGCTAATAATGACTATAATTTATCAAAATAAAGCACTACTAATATGGTTAGTGATCTTAAGAATAAAGGGATAAATATTCAATTAAATTAAGATATAACCAAAATTTTTCCTTATTTAGCTCCTACTTTGCAAACATATTATCAATATATTAACGAGCTATATAATTTGGAAAGCCAAAAAAATAGAGCTATTGTGAGAAAATAATCACTCATACCACATGCCACCAATCACTAATCTAATTGTTAAGATATTAAAGAAACATACCTCCTGAACCTTCTACCAAAAATTCAACTCAATCCAATGGTGAACACATTCCCAATTGCGAATTTGCGAGAACTACCTAATGAGTGTGCGAGTTGGATTTCTCCCTTCTCTACTTTCTTGATGGCCACAATTTTCTTTCAAGAAAAAACTCTCCCAAAACTCCCTAGCCCCATCACGGAAGGAGTTTCAAAAAAGGGAATAAAATCATACATGAAAATCATTCAAGAAAACCACATCCAAGCATCAAAAAATTAGAAAACTTGAATCCTAATAATCAAACAATGAGGACCTTCTCTGATACCACTTATTAGATTTTAACCCTTATTTTAGTACTATTAATTCTTTTATATAAAAGCCAAAAAAAATCATAAACATGAATCCTAGAACAATACACCAAAAGCCCTAGGATTTATAACATGCTTGATTATTAAGGATAAGAATAAATATCTAGATCCATACGCATTGATCACCTTGTTATTGTGGAAGACTTGGAGCAATCAAAGTCACAAATGAGAGAGGTGGTGGTTTTATGGTTCTTCCTCAACTTAAGCTTCTAGATTCTTCAATGAGACCTTCATAACTCTTTAGATGGGCAGAAGATAAACAATTGTGTGGCTTAGTATATTAGAAACTATAATCAAGTTCATTATTTATTAATTCCACCAGGGTTCTCATTATGCTAAAGTACGTCAATAAAGATATTCGCTCATCAAGCCCATATCACATTCTTTTAGTAATCTAACATGCTCACTTAATTAGATCACTTAAAATGCAACTCACTAAATATAAATAGCTAATATAATTTTCATTAAAATATGGACCCACATTAAATAAGGAAATATAAATTTCTAGCATATATGATATATTACACGTGTATATATTTCATATACCTATAGATGTATTCAATTGCTACATCATTTAGTAATAGATTCATAACTGTAGGTGTAAATTTCATATACATACAAATGTTTATTTCCATCATTATATGTCTTAGAGATAGGTTTTGAAAGTACAAATATATGCTACAGAATAGGATTCATTCACTTGAATTCTTGCTAGCACTATTAAAAGCTCTAGTCTTAATGCCCCTATTACTATAGTGCAACCTTTCCTTGGGTTCGTAGAGTCAAGTTTCCTATTTACCCACAACGGAGGACCCCACTAGACGAGGCAGGTGACCACAAGTCATGTTTTTGCTTTTTCTTGTGCTCAATCTCAAAACCTTTTTTTTTTTTTTCAGGTTAGGAGAAGGCATTAGTCATCTAAGTCAGGCTGCTCATCAATGCATATTATGTTGCCTTTTTCATTTTCAAACATCTAGTTAGTCCTAGCATCAAAGTTGAGTGCTATCACTGAGCTTTGAATGGGTCTCCCCCTTTTCGATGTTTGAAAATAGAAGCACCTAACTTTAGCATCAAATCTAGGACTATGTTGCTTGCCAATGTAATCAACTTATCTGAAGTTGGCCCATCTCAGTCAAAAGCTAGTGGCCCTCTTTGAGTCTCTCCTTCATTACCATCATCATGAGCCTTTTTTTTTCCTCTGCTTCCTATTCTATTGATCAAAAGCATCCAGTATCATGCACAATTTGGGCTTTCGCTTGAATTGGAACCTTTATGCATTGGTAGGCTTTCGACCCTTACAACAACCAAAAAGAAATAAGCCTTTCTTCCTAAAAAGGTAGGTCTTGAAAGCTTGTAAGATCAGCTAGCAAAACAGAAAGGAATTTGGACTCTCCTGGTTCATGTTTATCAATGAAGGATCTCAGATTATGCTTGACCATAGACCTGGATGCCTTTTTAGGAGCACCTGCCTCCTATCAATCCAGAGGTCATGGCAAAATCATGCAAGAGCTCCGAGACCACATTCGAGCTCTTAAAGACAAGAAGTGGGCCCTCTTCCTCAAATAAGAGGAGCTGGTTGTACGAGCTACGGATGTAGCTCCCCCAATCCCTAAGAAATAAGTGTGCGATTGCATGGATAGTTTCATTCAACATCGAGATGGAAGACATAACTTATGATTATCGGCTTTGATAATGCCATTAGTGATTTTATTAGCACATTGCAAAAATATCCGCTATAAGGTTAGCAAACCTTTGAGAAAGATTGGACATCTGCGACTTTGCTATCTATGCTTCTTGGTTGTTAGACATATTACTACATATACTAGAAATATATGTCTCTATCATTGTCTCATTTCATGATAGATTTATAACTATGGGTATAAATTTGGCCTACAAATCTCTATTTCCATCACTATATACTTTAGTGATAAGTTTAGAGATTTTAATATTTTTAAATTTCTTTAAAATTTAAAAATAATTGATTTCAATGTAAAGTAAATAAATTATTAAAATATAAAAATTTTTGAATTAATTTAACTTGATAAACTCTTGATAATGATGTCTTGTTAGATTCATTACAATTTTAATATTTTATTTTTAAATTGATCCAATCAATAATATTTTTTATGTTTATCCTAAATACATTTACATGTGTAATGTTAACTTTTAATTATTCATTAATATTTTTATTATAATTATCTGACTTAAAAAATAAGAGGATACTATAAACAAATTTTATTTATGTTTAATTGTTAACTATTTATATTTGTGTGCGTGTGCATGTGCGTGTGTGCGGGTGTGTGTCTATTTGTGTGAAAGTGGAGCATAAAAACCATACAAGTCAAAGTAAGGAGAAATTTGATAATAAACTAGTATATATTATCCAAATTGTCATCTAAGTAATTACTATTCAAGCTTTAAAACAAATGCATCATAATAAGAAAAATAGGAAAGTAACTAGAAAGCATAATCAAAACAGAAGTCAAAATTTTTTTTTTTTTGGATAAGCTAAAACAGAAGCCAATTTTAGGAAGCTAGTAAACAAATTATTTCATGATAGAATAGAAATTAATGGTCACTTGTTGCGTCAACAACTCATTCAATTGATCAATATTTCTCAACAACCTAATTGGAACTTCTACTTCCAACAACAATTTGTGTGGCGGCAATACAAAGTTGTAATTGCATTAAAAGATTTTAAGGAAAAAATGTCTAATTTTCCTCATGATTCTTTTGATTCAATGTTCATATTTTGACTTGTATTAGGTGTTTTATGTTATTGCTAGTTTTCCATATGTACATTACCCATATTTTCTATATATGATGTTTTCTTTATTTGATATTGCAGGGTTTGTTGAGAAATATATTTTTTTCTCATGAATGTAAGTATGTGTACAACTATTAAATTTGGAGTCTCTAAGTTGTATATATTTTTTGTTTTAAATAGGCTCCATATGCTTCTACTGACATTGACCATTTGAGTTTTCCAAGTTCAATACAAATGAAGATAATGAATATGGTACAACTTATATTAATTAGTGCTTACAAAAATTGCTATTTTTTTTATCATAAGTTATACTTCATTTATATGATCTTTTATATTACTTGCGGGTGAAGATTAGGAAGCTAAACTTTTCTTGACAACATAAACTTGTTGATTGATTTTGACTACATTAGCAATTTTGTATAAACACCATTTTGATTTTATGGAAGCATGTTTTATTGGTACCCATTTAACTAGATATTTCTTTGTGATTTTTGAGATAATTATGAGACTTTGTGGGTATAATATATGCTAATATGCTACTTTTAGATGGACATGTTTGGGTCATACTAATTTTTAATAAGATTGAAGTTTTATTTTATTTTGGTTGTTAAATATATTTATCTATTTATTGTTGTATATTTAGCTTTTATAAAAAGTACTAAACTAAATTTAAAAAATAAATTTAGATTATACTCAAATTATTTATAATTATTATAAAAGTCATTTAAAAATTTAGTGATGAGATTGTAAATGTAGATATAACAAATTATGATTTGTCACTCAATCTAACACTCTTGAAAGATAAATTGTGAGTCTATGTTATCATGTCTTTTTAACAATCGTAAATATCGTCACTGAAATCTATAGCAATGGGGTCACAATGGTGGGTATAGACAATTGTGATATCATTAAAACATACACTAATGAAAGGTAAACTACAACTATATGTGATCTTGTTTTGCTAACAATCTTAAATATTGTGACTAAAATCTATAGCGACAAGGTCATAATGATAGGTATAAAAAATTGTTATTTGTCGCTAAAACATACTTATGGGAGATAAAGCATAGGTACATGCTAAAATAATTTTTTTGTCAGCCTTAAATATTGTCACTAAAATCTACAATGACAGATACAATCATAAGTATGACAGATTATAGATAACAAAAATAAATGTTTGTAGGAATAAGTTTACAAAATATACCTATGATATTTTGTCTTGGACCATAGTTTTTTGTTATCTTGCGGTGTGCAAATGGTACTATAAGAAAAACAAGAAAAAAAAATACAACGAGTGAAAACTTAAATAAATTTGGATCAAGATGCTCATGTTACTCATAGTGCGAATTAGCTTAGGTTATGAGAGAGAAAAACCATTATAACATGAATAATAAAACTTACATAAATAATAGTGGGTCATATTACAATTGCTTTTTTCTTTAGGTATAATATGAAGCAATCCCCCATTAAATACATAACATGAGATGATTGTAATGTGTAAAATTTGTCCAAAATTCATAATTAAGTAAAGTTTGTTTAATGACAATAAATTATTTTATTTCATCCACTTTAAAAAATTAAAAATGGGTGGGGATTAAGTTACTCTAAGAGTAACTCTTGGTAGAGTTGTTTTATTCAATAACTATTTGTATGTATTAATTTCAATAATCTAATCATTAAATATTTTGATATTATTTCAACGATCATATACACCAAATTTTAGATAAATTGAACATTTGTAGTTAAGTAATTTTATAGTCAGCATTATTTAGTTATATTATATGTTAATTTAAATTCATTTAATGGAGTATCAAATAGTTTTTAAACTTTGTAAAAAATTGTAGACATGATATATTTAATATGAACTTTCAATTTAATTGTTGGATAGTTGGAATTTAATGTATGCAAAGAGTTGAATGAAGTAACTTTACCAAGAGTTACTCTTTGAGTAACTTATCACTGCCCATTAAAAATAATTTAAATAGAAGAAAATATTAAATTCGATAAACGATACATTTAACACATTGCAAAAGTCTTCTACTGCTATTTATTTCACCTAAATAAATGGGTTCTCACAAGGAGATCATTTATTGTCACTGTTTTTTTTATAAGCAGAACTTTATTGTCACTCTTATTTAAATTAAATAAGGCTTAAATACCTTTTTTGTTCCTACAAATATATCAATTTTTGTTTTTCGTCCTTGTAAATGTTTTTGTTTATGATCCCTGTAAAGTTTTTTTTTTTCATTTTTTTCTCTTTCCAATTAGTCTTAGTTACAAAAATGCTTATGTGGCTCCATTTAATGTTGCCACATAAGCAATTTTATAAATGACATTGCCATGTGGCAACACCTAATGATGTCATGTAAGTGTTTTTTTTAACAAAAGGACCAAAATTAAAATGTTTGAATATTTCAAGAATCATCAACAATAAAAAGTTGCATGGACTAAAACCAAAAACTAATATATTTGTAGAGACAAAAATGGTATTTACACCTTTCAATAAATTTTAATTATCATATTCTTTTTCTTCTTTGTTAACTAATTAATAGTTTTAAAAATTTAATAAAATTTCATTGAATAAAATAGTAAAAAACACAACAGCATGACAATAAACACTACTACATGATGGATTGTTATTCAAATATTTGAATGCTACATAATGGTTCTATTTCACAACTTGAGCATTTATCTCACACATGGCATCATTGAGGATGCGGTTGTCCCACAGCGATCTGTGATAGCGAAGAGTTACGAGGAGCGTGATGGCACTGCTGAGGGATTCAGAGTAGAGAAAAGAAGGTCGCGGATGGAGCCCGTTTGAGGTCGCAATGGCAGCATATTTCTATGTCCCCGTTGAGTCCGTCATCAATTTCATCTTAGGGTTTCAGTGTTGAAAATCCATTTCGGAGGAGGAGAAAAGATCGGATCTACAATAAGAGGTTGGTCGTGATTAGAGAAGAAAATGTAAATGGCTTTGATTTCCTGTAATTTGTGCTCTTCATTGTTCCTTCATTAACCACTTTTGTTATCCAGCTTTCTCAAGCGGAGATTAATTTGGAAAAGTGAAAAGAATGGTGAAGAATGGTTTTCAGCAACTGTTAAGTGTAGGCATGGCAGATTGTATCAAAGAAGTTTCTTCGTGAAGGCTGAAGATTTAATTGCTAGATTTATTTCTACCAACGAACATGAACTCCATCACGAACAAGAACCCCTCCATGGAACCTTGTTTCTGCAAGCAGACAAGATAAGGACCAAAATGTAATTTTAAAACTAGTTATTTACAAATAAGTCCAACTATCAAAATCAGTTGCCAGTCACATATCTGAACCGCGCGTTGATTAAAAAATAAATATTTTAATGGTATATGATGGCGGTGCACCCATGCACCACCTATTAAATGGTTCACTCTAGAATTCACCGCTTATTTATTGTTTATTTATATGTTTCCTTCATATTTAAATACAATTTATTGTAAATGGAAAATCAAAGAAGTTTTCCCCAAATTTCCCCCTTTAATTATTTTAATGGAACAATTTTTTTTTTTGAACAATCATAAGGTGCATATCTTCACAGTAACTAGACGCATTTGGAAAAAAATGAGTTTCATTTTGTCTTGCGTAAGATTTAAGTATGAGTAACTAGTTTATGCATATCTTTCTGAAGATGCAATATGTGAACATTTGTCCTTAAACTTCATCTTCCTTAAGCATAGGTATACGAAGCTGCTTGAAAGCCTGTCTATAGGGGCAACCTTCCTCGAAGAAATCCCCTAGTGCTTACGTTCCTCGAGAATACTTAAGTAGCTTCATCAAAGAAAATAAAGACGGAAGGATCTGAAATAATCGTCTAGTTTGGCCTTTGCCTATTCTTCAAGACCCCATGGATGCCATTGGCACCTTGTGTGGTAGTATTGAAGGTTCTACCTTTTACTATCATAGTTTCACACCCACACACAAAAAGTGAAATATGTGATAAATATATTTTACTATTAATTATTAATTTTAAATTTATAAATTAGCAAACAAAATTTAAAATTCATATATGTCATTTGTAATTAACGCATTGATTTTTTTTATAAATGGTGTTACAAGTGCATGATCCTTTATGTGACGCAACAAGCATTTTACTCATTGTTTTGATAGTAAAAAATATAGATGAAGGTTTGGAAAAACTAAAGTTAACATGTGTATAGATGAATTGTGTTTACAATTTTTAAAAATATTACTAGCAAGACCAAACGATGAAAAATAACACTTAAATCAATTTTTATAAATTACATTATAAAAAACTTAAAAAAACACAATTATATCCCCACAACTTAGAAAAACAAAGTTAAAGAAAAGAAAAAAGAATATCAAAATTTCAAGCCAATTTACCGAACAACAACTACTACATCCTAGTCCTTAACTATAGTCAAGATTTTCACTTTTCAAATTATTAGAGTACAGGAAAAACAATCTCATAACCCACACTACAAGAAAAAAAAATCATTTGGGACAAAAATTTTCATCACATTTTGGTTAATTATCCAAATTATTCGTCCAAAATTATTTGCGACAAAAATTCTGTCACATTTTGCTCATCGCAAACATTTGGGATGTAATTTTGATTCTATCACAATTTTGGGATGAAAAGTAGGAAGAAATTTAATTAATATATTTTATTTTATTTTTAAATTTTTTGAGTCAAAATTTGGGACGGAAATTGTAAATTTTATTTTTTATTTATCTTTTTTAAAAAAAAAAACAGATTTATATAACAATTTTGATCCAAAAAATAAATACTATTATTAGTTGTAAGATAATAACTTTGACAATGTATAAAATGTAAATCTCTTTGTTATTATTAATTGTAATTTGAGAACTTACTAATTACAGACTATTCTAAATAATAACTTCTCTAAACATATTAACCAATAATCATTATTACAGAGAAAAAGATTGCTAATAACACACTTTCTATCATTGGTCAAAATTTATTAAAAACTACAAAATTATGAGAAATTCATTAAATAAGATATGAGACCTATAAAATTTTGTAATTTTCAATAAATTTAAACCAATGAAAAAGAGTATATTTAAAAGAGTGTGTTCCTAACATTTCTTTTACAAAGAAATATTTCACAAACCATTATTACAAAGAAATATTTCACACCAATACTCTTTAGAGAAATTCCTTTGTTCAATTGGAATTCGCCTCACCATAGGGTGAAATTCCAAAATACAATCACACCCAATCCCATTCTAATTACACAAAATTTCACCCAATTCAGTTACAATTCATACACATTCAACGGAGTTTGGGCTTCTCCCCCTTAAAATCAAATGAAAAGGAAAGTTTTGTCTTGTTCTTTAGCTATAAAGTCTCTCCCCCACTTTGGCAGCTTTGGCATGAAGTGGAGAGGTCATTCTCGTCATTCTCTTTGAGCTCAAAGTATTTGTCCACTGTTTTCCATCAACTGCCGTCAGAGTGTGCACCTAGAATACCCAAATAAAAGGAAGGAAACCAAGTAGATGAGATAAGAGAAAAACAATTTCTGTTAGGGTTTGAGACAGAGAAAGAGTGCTTACCATGTAGGTTGTGACACCTTTGTTTTCACCGAAAAAATGGTGACTTCAAACTAGGGTCAGTGGCTAGAATCGTGACATAGTAGCAACTGTACAATGATGAGTAGCAAAGGTGTTCCCAATCAACATAATAACATGGGGAGTTTTTTGAAGCTTAGGCAACAAAGATTCCTTATATGGCTTCAGGCATTTGATTGAAGCTCTGTGGTGGTTGGAAAGAAAACTCACTAGTCACGAGTTAGGGCTCGCAATGATAGGGAAATAGTTCATCTTCTTCAGGGGTTCAAGTTTTTCTAGAATGGAAGGGAACAAATGAAGCCATTAATTTGGTCCAGGAGATGAGAGAGAGGCTAGTGTGGTCAGAAAAAGAGATAGAAATGACGGTGTAAGGAAATGGGAGTAAGATAAGGTAGGAAAAGGATACAGACAAACAAAGGAAGATGAACAAACCAAAAGGTCTGTGAAATGGAGTTGGTGTCGACGCCCCTAATTAAGTCCAAATAATATTAGATATCTAAGTATATATTTGGATTTCAATTGTAAGAGCTTAAAAGTATTTTTACTTGCAAGGCAACAAATTCTTTTTTCTTTATTTTATGCATTGAAATTCAAAATTGTGTTGTGAAATTTGCAAAATACTTTCCCAACTTTAATTCAAATATAGCCTATGTCTCCCTAAATCTGACAGCTTGGAAGGTCTTTGAATCATCGGTCGTTAGATTGGCAATTAAAAGGAAATAAATTAGAAAAGTAAATGGAAATAATTTCGGGGGAAAGGGCAAAAAAATAGTGAAAAGAGGAATAAATTAAGAAGAAATAAATACCAATAAATTAGTTAATTGGGAATAAAATCTGAAGAAATTATCATAGGTAATTAAATTTAATTTTTAATTAGGAAATAAAATAAATACAATGATCTCTTACTGAAATAAAATAATTTTGAAATATAGAAAAAATCTTATGAAATATATCAAGTAAATCAAATAAAAGTGATTATGAGATTAAAATCCCTATAATTTAATATCTTAATTTAAAAATTTTGAATCTCTGTTGCAAAGTAAAAAAATATTTCTAAATGGGATTTGATCAAATAATAGGAATTAAATATTTCAATTCAATTTTTCTAGAATAAAACATAACTCCAAAACTTATAATTTTTATCTTCTAATGACCAAATCTCTTTCCCATAAAAATAAATAAATAAATAAATATATGTGTATATATATATATATATATATATATATATATATATATATATATATATTACACAACAAGAATTAAATTGCAGCACCAACTAGAATAAATAAAACAAGATAAAAATCTAGAAGTTATTATCTTTTTCTGTATAATTTAATAAAATATGTTATTATCTTTCTAATAATGTAATAATATAAATATAAGATATTATAATAAAAGATAAATTTATTTTTTATGTTATGTTATCATATATCACTTTAAATAAATTAAATATTTTTAATTATGAATTTACATAAATACTATTTTCATCTTCTTTAATTATTTTTAATAATTTCCTTTTGTATGAAAAATTTTGATTGGAATTTTTTTAATATTATAATAAATTAAATAAATAAATGAAATCATGTAAATTAACAAATTATTTAAATAAATTGTTAATGTAATCATATTAAAAACAAAAAAATATGTTAATTTGTGATTGAAAATATGAAAAAAAAAAAGAAGTAAAAATATGGTAAAAAATAATTAAAAAATTAAAAGTAAAAATATATTCAATAAAATTTTATTTTTCCTTTTAGTTTGGCCTAATGTAAAAATTCAAAATATATTTCTTTTATTTTATATGTATGACTCAAAAAAATCATTAATTAAAATAAATCAAAATAACGAAATTTTAAAAATGTCACATTTCTCTCTCGTTTTGGTGACAGCACCTCACAATCATGTCCTCACCATACAAATCACCCCACAATACATTCACATCATTTCTTTCACCCTTTTTTTTCTCACTCGCATGCACATCATAAGGACCCAACACTCATTTCTTTCACGCATATCATTCTCTCATGCATAACACCTTCATGCATATCATTCTCTCACCACATGCAGTGAAGACAATTCAAAACAAAATCACGGCCCACAAACACTCAGAATTGGTATGATTTCTCTCTCACACTCACCTGATTTCGTGACATACATACAAGGACGTGATCAACACCCTGCACAAACTCCTAGAAGCCCATTCTCTATTCTTCAACCTCATATAACACCCGCACATTAATACCAGTGTGACTACACTCTCGACACAACACTCTCAACACTCACACACTATCATTCACTCAAAAAATCCACAAGCACTGGTGACACACATACACCTTTCACTCAATAATAAAAATGCACAGCACCCTCTTCTCTCCAGCACTTCATTCACCCTTCATTCACACACAGCAAATAGCACAGTTATAGCACACCTTTTCCCCTCTAGGATCCACACACACTCAACCTCTATTGTTTCATTTTTGTTCTACTTTATTTTACATACTTGGTTGTACCTTAGTTTGATTGTTGTTTGTTTATCTCCCCGTATTCATGTTATGTTTGTTTTTTCCCCCTATCTCTGATGCTAGGTTTGTGGGGGGTTCATGTGTAGCGTTTCTTTTTTTTTCTTTATTTGTTGTGTCACCAACGAGCTTAGGGTGTGGTTTTTTTTTTTTTTTAAGGTGTGGTTTAGTTACATGATTATTGTGGCCCTGATTAACTATTGTGGTGTTTTCTGTTTTATGTTATAGATATTTCAAAAGTCTCATGTCCCACATTGCTGAATTTGGGTTTCCATCTAGTGTTTATATATCAAAATGTGATATTGGATTTCAAAGTGGCTAGGAAAGTGGAAGAGGCTCATGCGCATGATAATGGGCCTTGTGGACTTGCTGTAGTGCAAATTTGTTGTATCACCCCCTTTCTCTGCGTGGGTTGTCATAGGTCTCAAAATATTTTTAGCCTTGGTTTTATTAATTTTATTTTCAAAATTAAATTGTTTTAAATTTTAAACAAGCTTATTTGGATAACTTATTTTTTTTGTAACTGTTGCATTTTAAATGGGCCAATATCCGTTTAACGTTATTATTTTTGTGAACATTTTTTAACGTTTTTTTTTTTGTGTCGACGTGGGGACAATTTTATATGGTCCGCTTGCTTCGTGTTTTCGAGAACTCTTCTTCTTCCTTTTGTTTTATTAAAAAGAGATATACAACTGTTCTGCCTTAGGGTTCCTTGGCTTGCCAGTTCTGTGCCTCAAATACGTTCTGGGAGGTTCCTATTGTATCCTGAAGGACTTGCGTACATCACGCGGATAAGTCCTTTAGGACAGTGCTATCACATGCCTCAGGAAAATTTTGCCCTCGTGCCTTCATCAGAAAGGATCGACTACATTTTCTTGGTCGGTGCTAATTAGGCCTTAGTCTACTTCCCACATAAAATGCAAGCCCAACCCAAAACTCCTGATAATAAATTGTCAATTTCATCATACAAAAAAATAATAATAAGCCTAACTTCCAAATCGAATGACTAGTTAGCTTTCTGCGTGTCTAGTTAGCTTGCTGTCTTTGGTTTTCCTTTTGTTATCTCCTTTTACCAAAAAAAAAAAAGAAAAAAAAAAGACTAACATCCCCTTTTTTGACAATTTTATTTCTTTTATTTTATGACTAGCAGGGTTCTACTAAATTATTTGCCTTTGATCTTGATTCGTCATGCTATTGGCTTGCGCATTCCATGTTATATTCGCTTTTGGGGGCTTACCTAGGGTTATAAGAGTTGAGGAACAAAATTTAGGTTTGCACTTGTTTTGTCATGTTTGTTTTGGGATTTTAATGTATTGGGTTCTGGGTGAAGTAAAAAAAGCTAATATAAATTAGGTTCTTTTTTTTTAGATAATCCAACGAAGGTGTAATCAAAAAGTCGAATGAACATTACTCAAAAGGTGTTGTTGCGCGAATAAAGTTAGCATACTCATTTTATTTTATTTTTTAAAATTGTGGTAAAAATAACTTTGAAAAAAAAATCTCTATACGCAAAAATGTTAATATAAGTCTCTTTACTCTCTTTCATTTTATTTAGAATTTGTGATAAAATCAATTCTTAGAAGCCTACTTAAGCATAAAAATAAAATTAACTTTTTACTTATCTATCTTGAGATTGTTATTTCTTTTAATTTTGCTTTTTAGCCAATAAGAATATTAGTTGAGAATTTAATCTCTAAATAAGATTGCATAAAAATAAAGGTTTAGTAATAACCATCTTAGATACACTTCTTATTTGGATATTACAAAAGCCTTAAAAGGTTTAATGATAATTATCTTAGATGTATTTCCTGTTTGATTATCAAAAAAATCCTTTTAAATAAAATATTTAAAAATTAAAACAAATATCTAGATAAAAATTAATTAATTAATAAAAGGCTTAATGATAATCATTTTGGATGCACTTCTTATTTGAGTATTACAAAAGCCTTGAAAAATAATCATTTTGGAAGCATTTCTTGTTTAATTATCATGGGAGTCTTTCAAATAAAAAAATTCAAAATTTCACAATTAAAAACATCAACCCACAAACATTTTTCTACCAAAAAGAACTACATAACCTTGATTCTCCATTCCACCTGAAGATACATAGGAGAAGGGTAACAGCTTGTTGGGCTAAAAAAATATTTTCATAAATATTCCCTTTCCTTGAGATTTGTTAATAAATGATAATAATAATAATAAATACATCTAAAATTAAAAATGCATGTTTAAAATAAATCAAATAAATAATTTCTAATAATAGGATTAGTAATTTTACGAGTAAAAGTGTCAGACAATTATTATTTTCACACGTCAAGTTAGGGATAACAGTCTCAAGACGAACATCGTAGGGTAGTAATATCTTCCATACATGTAACCGACTCTCGAATCCACATCTAGGTTTAAGACAGTTTTTAGGTTTTTCCAAATGTTTTTCCGTAATAAATGATGGTGGTGACTCCTTTGGTTTTAATCTTATTTTCGTTGTCTCATCATGACCGGTTGCAATAGAAAGGAAAGTGGGAACCTTAACCAAGTTGTACACAATAACAATAGTCTCCATATATCTAATTACAAGGGGAAGCTAGCAAACTCTTGGGCCACACGTTGTCATAAGTATTGGTAGTCTCACAGAACTTAAGGATGAGGAAGACTCGATGCAACTGATCTCCAAACATCTACTCCAGTAGACATAGACAACACGATCATAACAATCACACACACAAAGACAAGTATGTAAGGGTAAGCTTACTAAAATAATTATATGTTTTCATATATATGATAAATAAATAATAATATCAAGCAATTCATCATTGACAACAGACATTAATTAATACACACCTCTCATTAATAAGCATCATAATATAGATAAGCATAAAAAATAATGCAACTAACTGATTGTCATGCTATGTATGCAAACTCGACTTCATGGAGATTGCTAACAACTTGAGCGACCAATTAACTTGTCCCTTAACATGATACAACAACAATAAAAAACCACTCAGGTTACAATGGTGGCATGTGCCATAAACCATTAGGTTAACTAAGTCATGTAAAGCAGAAAAGTGGCGTTGTTAGGATATGTATATGGGAGTAATTACTACCACGACACAAGATTTGCCATAATGCTAATCTCATATGGAATTGCACGTCTACCTATCCTCAAGGTCCTATCTAAGCAACCTCTACTTGCCCTATTAGCACTAGATTGAAGGTCCTATTTAAGCAACCACAGCTTACATGCATGCTCGATCACAGCAATAATTATAGACTCATGCATGAATACATTATCAATCCATCAATAACATCAATAATCATAATTCATCTCATATATTTACTTAAACCATTCTCATTGATAAGCGATATCAATGTAGAGGTCTTATCTGAGCAAATTCTACCAACAACAATGTAAAACACAAGAAAACAAAAGAAAGGATTAAATTGTGTTTTAAAACATTTTTGCAAATCTTTTAATAAAGCACAAATTCATTTGTCCTTAAGGTGATATATAAATCTTGTTTAAAATAGACTTAGAGAGAAATCTTTCATCAAAGTGTTTAAGCAAGAAGTTCAAAAAATTTTCAAACACAAATATAGTTATGTAAACAAGAGAGAAAGAAGAGAGATAAAAACACAAAGGTTTTTATACTAGATCATCTCAACCCCAAGACTACATCCAATTCTTAGTACACCACCAAGTTTTATTATAACTTGTATAAAGTTACAAGTATTCTTTAACTCTAGCCTCTTCAAGCTCAACTTAAGTAGTCTTCACTTGCCTCTTCAAACAATTAATCTAAGTATTTTTTGAATCAAAGCCTCTTCAGACTTCAACCAATTTCATTTAGAAATGGTATCTCATCAGACGAATATACAAGGTGAGGTTCTAGTCTAAATTCTTAGTGACTTTAACACTTTGTATAGGAATATTCAAGAAATATAAGAGCAAGAAAAGCTTGAGAAAAACTAAGAGTGCATTCAAAAGCTTCAGCAATACAGTTCCTTCTCTTGTACAAATCTTCACAACTATTTATAGAGCTCTCCAAAAGTATTAGTTGAGGTGTCTTCAAGAGCTTTGTTCTTTTGTAAGGCCTTTGTGAAGAAAGTGTCATTGGAGCATTAAATGTAGTATTAAATGCCTTTCACCAGCTAGTCACTCTGATAAGATAAAGCAATGAGCATGTTTGCTTTTTTGTTCATAAAAGTACACTGCTATGCTTCTTTTTGGCAGGTAGCTCATCTTTTCAACGTAGTAGGTACATTAGCATGCTTTTGTTCCTTTTTCGATAAACTTCGCTCAAAACTCCTATAAATGAGACAGACTAGCACATATAATATTCAAATATGATATAAAGGCACGTAGTGGTTCATCTAATCATAAGACACAAGGTTTTTCATCTAATTTATCACTAAAGCATACTTTTGTTTCCTTTTAAAAGCTCGAATATGATTTGTTTATAAACACTTAATCTGTTCGGCATAATCAAAACACATTGAAGGCTATTATTTGTCCTTTGTCCTAACAAATAGGTTGAGGTCCTATGTAATTAAGCAACCTTTACCAATAATAGAGTTTTCCTCTCTACGTTTGACGTTGCCCATCTTTGACGGATAACATACATTATTAAGTTTTACAAAGGTTGATCAATTATATTATGCTTGTAAATTTTAAATAATTTTAAACTGACTATTTGATTTTTAAACTTTCCTTTATAAATATTGGATTTTCAGAATTTAATTTAAATGGAATCTAATATTTACAAAAATACCCTTGAATCATCAATGAAATATATTGGAATATATGTAATTAATTCAAATAATCACAAAATCATGTAAAACTAAATATTCTTAATAAATAATATTAAAATATGTCATTTTCAATTTGAATTAAATTGTTCTACCTGCAAAATGATAGTTTTTTTCTTAGTTTAAATTTTCTCACAAAATAGTTACCTCTGAAATTATTAAAAATACCAAATAATTTCCAAAAATTTATTTTTCAATGAAATTAATTAAAAATTAATATAATAACAATTACCAATATGAGAAATTATAATTTTATCCTTTATAAAATCTGGTTTGAAATTTTTATCAAAACTACCCTAGATTGACATCCTTTTTTAACACTCTTTTTCTAAAATTTATTATAAATTATCTAAAAGTTTTTTAATTATAAAACTACCTCAATCCAACTTCAATTAGGTGAAATAATACTGTTTAACCATTAATTGGATTTTCACTTCATTGAAATTTATTAGTTTAAATTTTCTACTAACTAGTTTGTCAAGAAACTTCAAAATATGCCACTTTTCTTCAAGTTCCCTATCTCCATTAATTAAACCAGCAGCAAGTAGCCCACAACAGCTCCAAATATGAAGAGAATGCCACTGTAAAATTTTATTTGAATTTTATTGAGTAATTTAGGTATTTTAAGTATTTTTATGCAATATAACTTTTTAAATTCACCAAGACAAATTTTTGGGCAGCAAGCCAACATTTTCAACACTTCCAAGCAGTCTTATATCCAACAAAAATAACAATTTCGTGGAGTCAAAGAATCACAAATCAAGTCATAACAAGTCATAATATCCATCAACTTGCACCTTTTTTAAGAGTTTAATGGTCATACACTGTCAACCAATTAGAATTCACCATTTGTATGACTTTTAAGGCTATTAATGTAAAAGTCAACAAATTTACTATACATAATAGTTTGTGATTGGATGGCAGTATAAAACTATATTACACTGTCAGTGTATGACATTTTTTCTCCTTATTTTAAACCATAAAAATTAAATAAAAAGAATCCATACAAACATATTTTCCAGCAACATATACATCCCCTAATAACATACATTTTTCATAGAATTTATTTCAAAATTTTGACCAAGGTAAATATTTCCCAAAGGAACATAAGATTTCAACTAAAAGCTTGGTCTTTCTTGACCTAATCACCTACAATACCACTTTAATCAAAACAACATCTACTCATTTTTAACCACAAATATTTCGTCAAGCCAAATAGAAAGGGTAAGCTTCCTTTACCCTTGGAGCCAACAAAAGATTAGAAGTTTTTGGGGTTGAAAGTGGAGAGATCTTGGTTTCTTTGTGCTAGCTTTTATCATGAACCAACATGATAACCCACAAGTATGGTTTTTCGTGAAAGAAAACAAAGAAGAGGTTAGAGGAATTGGGGAGATATGTTTTGGTCAAAGTAGAGGAGGGAAAGGTAGGAAGAACTCACCCAAAAGTGCCTTTGATTTAAGAGAAATGCAAGAGGTTTGGAAGCCCTAATGGTTGAACCTCCTAACTCGTTTTTCAAGCTTTGAAGAAAGTGAAAAATGGAAGATTTTGGGTAGAGTGGCTGATGCAAATCTGTCGTGAATGAAGGCCAAGAGAGTGAAGGAAATATGGCTACGAAATGACCAAAATCACTTAAATACAAAGGCTTTTAATTTCTGTGAATTTAAGACATCCTTTTTAATTCAAAAAAGATTTGAATTTCTCCTCCAAATCTGTTGGGTGGATCGGGCAAGTACCAATCAAAGGACCAAAGTACATGCTAATTGACCATAATTAACATAGTTGGTGGGAGTTACTTGCTTAGGTGGGTTTTAGGGGGAAAAATCCACCTAAAGGTTGGAAAACTGCTAATTAACTTGATTAATTGCTAATAATATAATTAATGAGTTAATGACTCACTAATATCAATTTGGGACATTTAGAAATAATTTTGAGTGATTCAGATTATTTTTTCAACTCTCGCAAAGCTTCCTCATTTTGGAACTGGATCAAAATAATAGTATTTTAATTAATGATGTCTAAATTTACAGGGGCTTAGTTATAATTAATAGTGACTAATTATAGTTACTCCCACTAATTTCTTGATGATTTGCTCATATTCACAAAGTAATCCTACAATGTCAACTTACAACACAGTCTTGGTTTCGGTTGAATTTTCTATTGAAGCCTTACACAAAAAAATCATGCATGTTTATTTAATTAATTTTTTTCATGAGTAAATTTAATTTTCTCTTGTAATTACTTTCAATCAAATTATTAATCATATATTAGAGAAGTACAGGTGTTACATATATTATTAATTTATTGTTAATAGTACAATATATTTATTAATGTTAATTTTAATATTATTAATATCCAATAAATATATACTAATTTATATTTATTAATTTATATTCATTAGTATTAATTTTATATTGTTAGTAAATAAATATTAATATTCTTTATTTAGTAGTAGTAATATATGTGCAATTTTGATTCTTGATTAAATTATATATATAGTATAATTTTCATTTATATACCATAGAAGTTCAATGGCCTAGTGGTTCTAGTGTTACGTCCAACACTTTGGTATAATTAATAAATATATACTGATAATATATACTAATAATAATAAATTAATAAATATTTACTAATAATATTCAAAATAATGTTATTAAATATAAATTAATAAATTTAAATTAGTATATATTTTTTGGATATCAATAATATTAACAAATATATTTTTTATTGAGTTAATAAATATATATTTACTAATTACATTTACTAATAACAATAAATTAATAATATATACTAATAATAATAAATTAATAAATATATAATAATATTCAAATTAATATTAATAAATATAAATTAGTAGATATTTATTGGATATCATAAATATTAATTAACAGATTATTAAATATAAATTAGTTTAAATCTATAATGCCTTCTACATTATATTAATTTATATTTATTAATATTAATTTATGAATATATTTATTAATACCAACTTTAATATTAGAAGTATATATTATTAATTTAATATTAAAAAATCACACAATCATGATATCTAGAAGACCTAATTCATGCAATTGGAACCTGGAGGTATGTAGCACCCATATGATAATTCTCCACCTCTTAAGCTTTACAATGATAAAGACATGTGGGTATGCAATATTCCCATCTTTTTGTGTGTTTCACTATATGCTTTATAACTTGTGTGTTTAATTATATGCTTTATTACTTGTGTTTAGTTATATGCGTTATATTCAATTTATGCATTATGAGTAAATCTTAGTTTCCTGTTTGAAATTCAACATAATGATTAAAGTATTAGTCATTGCATTAAATCTTGAATTGTCCAAGTTAGATAGTTTGAGAATATTCATTTTTTTACACTTGATTAATATATAAATGTTACGTCTCATCTTAAATTTGATGAAATTTCAGTTTAATACATTTTTTTTATTCTTCAGGTGCATACTTGATTAAGGTGGATTTGATGTCACCACTTTCAATTGGTACAATTGGAGACCAATGCGAAATGGTACCGAAATTTTGTCAAATTAAAGATATAAGACTTAACCTCTACATATTAATCAAGTATAAAAAAAAATGTCTTCCTAAATGGGATAGGGCCACACTTTATATAAAAAATTGAGATTTACATGCATGATATATGTTTATGTGTATTACAGAATAGAGTTATGGATTGTAGTTGGATCAATTCTAAATGCACAATTCATGAGTATGTGAATAGAGTGAAAGAGTTTCTAGAATTTGCTAAAAGAAATGTTGTTGACAGTAATGGAAGGGTTTATTACCTTTGTGTTAACTGTTTGAATGAAAGACAACTAGAAGTTGAAAAAATATGGGAGCATCTTCTTTGTGATAGATTTTGCAAGAGTTATACAAGATGGACATGGCATTTGAATTGTTAGACATGCCAAATGTGTCCCAAATAGGAGAGGTTGATGTAGATATAGACGATCAACTAGAGGACATGATCAATGATATTGGACAAAAGCCTTTTCAGTGAGCACAAGTGTATGATAATTTGTGTAGTGATGCAGAGAAGCCTTTTGTCTCTAAGGTACACTAATTTCACATGGTTGTTAACGGTGTTAAGATTGTTCATTTTGAAGGCGAGAAATGGATGGAGTGATAAAAGCTTCACCAAATTACTTGAGTTGTTGAGCGACATGCTTCCAAAAGGTAGCATATTGTCGAACTATAACTATAAGGCAAAAAATATACTGTATGCGATGGGTATGGAGTATAAGAAAATAAACACATGCCCAAATGATTGTATATTGTACATGAAAGAGTTTGAAAAGATGCATGAGTGCCCTAGATATGGGGTATCACAGTACAAAGTAAAGGATAATGATTCTAGTTGTGATGTAAGCACAAAGGGTCCTCCTTCGAAGGTGTTAAAATGTCTTCCAATAATTCCAAGAACAATTGTTTACTAATGTAAATAACACAAAGAACCTTAGATGGCATGCATATGAAAGGAATGTGATGAACAGCTTCACCATGCAGCTGATTCTTTACAATAGAAGAAAATTGATTGTTTGTTTTTGAATTTCGACAGTGAGCCAAGAAACCTTGGGCTTGGATTTACTACAGATATGAATCTATATGGTAACTTAAGTAGTAAGCATAATTCATGGCTGCTTCCCTAGTAATTTACTACCTACCTCCTTGGTTGTGCATGAAGCGTAAATATATTATGTTATCTATGATGATTTCAAGCCCAAGACAGCAAAGAAATGACATAGATATTTATCTAAGTCCCTTTATTAAAGACATGATAATATTGTGGGAGGAATGCATCAATGTGTTTGCTGAGTATTACAATGAATATTTCAAGATGTGTGTCGTGTTATTTTGTACTATCAATGACTTTCCAGCATACAAGAACTTGTGTAGATATAGTATTGAGGGGCATAAAGCATACCCTATATGTGAAGAAGGCATATGCTACCATTAATTGGCACATAGAAGGAAGACAATTCACCATGGGCATTGGAGATTTCTCATACCTAATCACCTATATCATAAATCGAGAAAAAGTTTTTAATGGATGCTAAGAGAATAAAATTGCTCTAACAACCTCAACTAGAGAGCAAGTTTATCAACAGGTGAAGGACATCAATGTTATGTTTGAAAGGACCCAAAAGTAGGCTACTAAGAAAAACATACGGAAGAAGAGGTCGATATTCTTTGATCTTTCATACTAGTGCAATCTTGATGTAAGACACTGCATTGATGTGATACATGTGAAGAAAAATGTGTGTGAAAGTTTAATTAGAACACTTCTAAACATTCAAGGTAAAACAAAGGATGGTGTGAATGCACGTCTAGATCTGGTTAGGATGGGTATACAAGAAAAGTTAGCTCCACAGTCTCGTGGTAAGCAGATATATTTGCCCCCAACATGAGACTTTGTTAAAAAATCAAAAAAGAAGTTTTTGTGAGTGTTTATGGGGCCTCAAAGTGCCATAGGGTTACTCTTTAAATGTCAAAAGGCTTGTCATGAAAGATCTCAAATTATTTAGCTTAAAGTCTCATGATTGCCACATTTTGATGCAACAACTACTACTAGTGACTATTTGTGACATCTTGCCTAAAAATGTTAGATATGCCATAACTAAGCTGTGCGTATTCTTTAATGCTATATGTAGCAAAGTCATTAACCCTCATAAATTGGATGAGTTGAAAAATGAGGTAGTTATTATCTTATGAGATGTATTTTCCTCCTTCATTTTTCAAGATCATGGTTCACTTAATTATTCATCCAATGAGAGAGATTAGATTGTGTAGTCCTATTTTTTAACGATGGATGTATCCAGTTAAGTGATACATAAAGATCTTGAAAGAGTATGTGAAAAATCCACATTATCCTAAAGCATATATTGATGAAAGGTACATAATAGAGGAAGCTATTGCATTTTGTTCAGACTCCATTTCAGAAACAAAAGTTGTAGGGCTTTCTAAGTCTCATCATGAAGGAAGATGTCCTGGTAAGACCATGGGTCAAGAGCAAGTGCTTCAAGCACATATGGATATATTGAATAACATTAATGAGGTTCACCCTTACTTATTTGCTCACAAAAGCATTGTGAAGGAAAAAAAAACCCTTGAATGAATGAAAATGACTGTTGAACGAGCATAACAAGACTTTCTTAAAGTGGTTTTAAGAACAAATTGTTAATGATGATACTGCTTCTAATACATTAAAATGGTTAGCACATGGGCTTAACTTTGACATCATATGTTGGAATGGATACAATATCAACAAATTTTCCTTCTATACAAAGGAGCAGGACGAGAAAAGTATCGTGCAAAACAATGGAATTATGGTTGTGGCTGAATCCATGCACTTCTCTAGTTCAAAAGACAAAAACCTTGTTATTGCATCCATATGTTACTTTGGAGTCATTGAAGACATTTGGGAGGTCAATTATGCTAAATTTAGAGTGTCTATTTTTAAATGAAAGTAGGTTGACAGCAACAGTTGTAGCACCCACTATAATAAGACAAGCGTTATTGTTTCTTAATCTGTTTGTTAGAAACGTAGACTTGATTTAAAACCTTTTTCATACTTATTTTTCATAAATGTTTAATAAATCAAAAAGACATTATATAAATAACCATGATCATGAAATAAACATCGCCATATAATATATATGCATTAAGTCTTTCGTACAAGTCAGATGTACATACATAAGAAATACATCAAAAAATACATCAGAAGGAATCCTAGATACCTACCCATAACTATACAACAAAAAGACCTATGCTAGAGCTATGTAAGTCTATGCTAGACCATCCCATCCCACATAATCTACAAAAGTTGCAAGCAGAGTAGCCATTATTACAAATCCTTGGAGTCCATTGCCTCAGTATCCTATGAATCCATCATGTCCTCATCCTCGTCATCTGAAGGAACATGGCCATAAGACAACTGCCTAAAGCCATCGAAGCTATCGACACTACTAACCTCCAAGGAGGAATGAATCCATTCATAATCCTCGCCCAAATGACAAAGACTCGGTTGTGTTAGGGTATGGTGGGATCATAGGTGGTGGCTCATAATACTAAAGGTAGGGTGCAAGAATCGCCATGATGCCAATATCTGAATTGTCGTCCATCTGGGAAAATGGAGCATCATCCACGTCTATATCTATTGGCAAAGGTGGAGGTGGGTGTGGTCTTTAAACAAATCCATCAGAGGCGATCGTAAAGAGAGTCATAGGCATAGTTAGCTTCTCCATGGGAAGGAAAACATTGGGTATAGGGGACATGAATGTAAAAGTTACATGTCCCTAAAATGTAAAGTACTGGGTAGCTGGGTCATAGGCCCAATGACCCTGTGGGCTGTAAGAAATGTGGATGTTTGCCATTTCATGGAATAGGTCCATCTACTCATACCATGATCATATATGAAAAGAAATAGAAAAGAAAAGAGTAAGAAATTTACAAAAGCCTTATTTGTTTTCTTAACAAGCTACAAACATAGATATCAAACAATAAATTATGGGAATCCTAAGGTCTGACCTATGTTATTATCACTCACTTACAAACCTTTACTTGACGTATACCTATCTCTAATGATTTACTTTAACCATTAGGAATCACTAGGAAATGATTAGGAGTTTGTATAATCTCTCACAAGGTACAAGCATCTATGTTGTAATCATCATCCTCGGGGAAAGGGTCACACACCCATCAAGGATATACACTCCACAAATCATGGTGATGTTAAGCAGACATTAGCGTTGCCAAGGCGATTTATGTGATTTATCCCGACTCAGGGCACTAACTTGACCATGAAGATGGTCACAACATGGTACCTTTACCATTAAAACCCCAACAATTGTCCCTGCCTTTCATCCTGTAGTGTACCAAACTGTGACTTCCCAGACATAGGCATTCATGCTTCTTAGCATGGTCTTAACTCAACAGGGGGTTTTCCTATGACTTTGTTTCTAAGTTTCAAGACATACTTTTTGGATAATCCAGCAATTTTTTTCAAATCACTCTTTACAAAGATTGCATTCATCCATAATGACTTAGAAACAATTCAAATGATCATATAGTAAAGAAAATGTCAACAATTAAAGTTGCATACATATTCATTCTCATACATTCATACATGTAATATAGTTTATTATTTTAATCGTTTTGATTTATCCTTCTTTTTTTCTAATTTTTCAAATTAGACTATCTTAAAGAAACAATTCTTAATACATAAATATAGCTAAGATGTAGTAATAAAGTTTGAGAAAAATTCTTTTCTGATGTGAAAAGTCAGGCTAGGATGCAACCACAGAGCATAGTTAGAGTTTCTTTTTAGTTATTTCCTTTTACTAAAATCAAGATTTATACATTTCCCATTTTGATAACAAAACATGTAATTTATCTACAAGTGTAGGCATTTTATTTTGTTGACAAAAACATTTACTAGAAAGACTTATTTGAACAAAATTTCATTCCTTAGCCATAAGTTGTCTAAGAATTAGATGTTAAGACAATTCAAATTTATATAAGAAAATTTTAGTTCCAAAACCTTTCCTAGTTGGGCCAAAAGCCCATTTAATTTGAATAACCCAAAACTTGTTTCTTATATTAGTTTACAAAAATTAAAAGAATTTTCTCTTTTAAGAATTTGTTGCGATGTATATACATGTATATAATTTAATAATCTGTTGTGATGACAAATCTTCCTACTCTACACTTGGAAAGTAAGTTGATCAATTGAAAAGTTATTTTAAATAATAAAAAATACAAAAAAAGAAAAAGGGATACATTTACTAATTAGTAGGATACGATTAACAATTGCCTTTATATTTCAATATAGCTGGCCTATTCAAATAGTCCATACACTTGTTCCCATTTTAAGTTTTAGTTTCTATAGGTGAAAACGATAAGTTTTAGTCCTTACACAACTTTTTATAATGTTTTGTCACCACTAGAAAGTTTTTGTAACAATTTTATATCGTTAGAAAATTTTCTTTGGTGACAAGAATCAAAATTTAACTTTTATGCATGTGTACCAATTAAGACTTACATTTTTTATATATATATAAAGACTAGGCATAGTAAGTAAATTCGAACCCATGTGTACCTTTTCGGCCTGACTCGATTTTGACGGGAAAAACCCACTTTAATTGGGGTTGGGAACAAGTTTTCCCTAACTTGTAAAAGCGAGGTCGAGTTCAAATTTGGGGATGTAACTCCTTGTCCCGCCCCCGTCTCATTGCAATTTTTTTGTTACAATATATATATATATATATGAGTTAAAATTTACTTTTATACTTTGATTTATTATAATTATTAAAAATATAAATTAAGTATTTTAATAGTTAATTAGTTTAAATTATAATATTATTAAATAATCAATTTAAAATTTTACATTCAACTAAAAAAATAATTTAACTCTTAATTTTTTATTTTTAAGTTCTTGTTATTTATTAATTATTATATATTATTTGAATTAAAATATAATTAATAACTTGATATTTAATTTGTTTAAAAGTATATAAGTAAATTAAAATTGTATAAAAGGATGTAACGAGTTTCTTAAATTCAATAAACCTTGATGAGAATGAGGTCGGGTTTAAAAATTTTTAACTCGTCTCTTTTTAAAGTTGAACCCGAACTCATCCCATCTTTTACAGGAGACGAGAATGGAGAGAGTCAAACTCGCTCCCGACCCGTCCCGTTGTCATGCCTAATAGAAACTAAAATTTAAAATGAAATAAATAAATAAACCAAAACAAATATTTTAGATATTTTCTTTTGAAGAGAATATTATAACCTAAGAATCAAAAAATGTAATGATAACCTTAAAAAGACGGAAAAGTGAATGACATGGACGAACTAACGTCTATAAAGCCAGCGTTAGAACTCGTGTCTTCTTAACCCTCGACTACCTCAATCAACAACCTGCGCCTCGGGTCAAGCTCAGTCCACTGCACCGCAAATTTCTTTGCCCTTATCGATGAATAACGCTGCAGATATCTCACCGGAGACGAGGCCCGCCGAGAGCGACGGTGGCGGTAGTGGGCCCAGGCCCACGATCAAAATCAACGTTTCTTACGGTTCCTCTCACCACGAGGTCCACCTCCCGGCCCAATCAACTTTTGGTTAGGTTTCTTCTCTTTCAATCCATGGTACCTGTTAGATATTATTATTCATTCGCGAATAATAGTTTCGAACGTTAAGTTTTACTGTACTTGAATGTGGTGAGTTTCGTGAAAGTTACTCTGGATGAGTAACCTGAGGGATTACTCTCTGAATTTTAGTTGGGGATATTTCGGGTTAAAAAAAAAAAAGTAAATTACATGACACTCCCTGAACTTTCCTTGGATTACACATAATACCTCTGTGTCTTTTTTTTTTTTTTAATCTTTGCAACAACCTCCCTTACAGGGATACACATGACACATGTAATGTTTTTCAAATAATTAAAGGGTTAGTATAGGAATAAAAAAAAGAAGAGTATTGTGTACAATTTGAAAAAAACTCAGAATATATCAGTGTAATTTACTCAAAAAAAAAAAGAAAAAAGAAAACTTTTGTGTGAAGGGAAAAAAAATAGAAATTCCTGAAATAGGATTTGATCTTCAAGTGACACGTGATAAAGAGATATTGGTGGAGTTTAGGGAACTGTAATTGATAAATGTATGGTGTATGTTCAAGATCCTACTTAATAAACTCTTGAAATTTTGTACGGAAAAGATTGAACTCTTGTTACTTAAAAAGTGGAGTTCTATCGTGTTAGTTAATGAAAGGTAGTGAGAACATATATACTCATTTCATGTGGTGATATCAGGAATTGTTCTGGACCTATTTTCTACTTTTACTTGAAAAAATGTTCTATGATATACTTACATCGGTTGTAATCTATTTATTTAAAAGAATTATTTATATGCATAGGAATCTTGATAGTGAATGATAAGTTCTGTAGTTGTAACGTTATTAGCATTGGATAAGTGCAAGTAACTGGTGAGAATTATGATGCTGAAATGAATATTCCAGCCAAGGAATACTACAGCATTGTAATAGCTTCTTAAGAAAGAGCAAAAGTTAACCATCAGAAAATTCACTTGCTTCCGTTGATTTGGTGCTGTGATTTTGAGTTTTTAGAAATAGAGTGGATTAAATTCATTCCTTATAACAAGTTTCAGTTAAAATTAAAAACTTTATTATTGGAAATGGCTAGCATATGGCTCGTGCATGTAATTCTATTTCCTCAGTAGCAGAGTCAGCAGCCTACGGGAAGATTTACTTATGGGTAAACTATTTTAAAATTTTATAGTTTTCGGTTCGTTTCTAATTCGTTCCTAAACTTTATTTGCATAAAGTTTTTTGTTATTTTTCTTCCATGAACATGATGCTAAGTGATTTACTTGTTGGCTGCCATTTGACACTTGTTCAAGATTAACTAAAAGTGTTGTGTTTATGGTCATTCTAGAATTTGGTCTTTAATTACGCCCAATGGCATCATGCAATCTGTATAGCCGACTTCATCTAGTGGGATAGGGTTTTGTTGTTGTATTCAGAGGAAGAGAATTCCAAGCAAGTTTGCTGATTGTACTTATTACTCTGGGGAGTGGATTTATTGAAAGTTCAGGGACCTGAAGCACACTACTTTGACTGAACTAGTAGTCTAGCCGTGACTTCCTTCTATATGCTGTTCATTCTGTTTAGAGCATTATCTTGCATCATGATATTGATTGTGTCTTCTTCTAGAATATGTTAAAGGAAATTGGTGGTTGACTTAAAAATGACATATACTAGTACAGAATATTGATAGAAACCCAGGTATTTTTAATACAGAAAAGTGAATAATTCCCAATTGAAAAAACTCCTCTAAAGTAAGCTTGTCTCCAAAGGGAGCAAATAAGGATGTAAGGTTTAGGTGGGTTAAGATCACAATGCACTTTAAATTAAATCAAGGATGGACACACCCTTGGACACTTATGAGACAAACTCAACTCAATTTAGAGGAGCCTTATCCAATTAGAAAAAGGATAATGGAAAGGAATCACAGCTAGACAGATTTATAGAAATAGACTCTCCCTCTCCCTCATAACAAATAGAAAGATAATGGAAGCTCTCAATATGTAAAAGAGAAGATAGCTCAGATCATTCAAGAGACCTATAAATTCAATCTTATCCCACACCCAGTTCTTGCTTGTTTCTCTCCTCTCCACCCTTTCCTTTTGTATTGCACTCCTAAGTAACTGAGTCTGCCCCCCTGTTCCACCTGCCATGTGAGCAGTGTGGACCCACATCATACTTATCACAATCCTTTCCTGTGATCAAACATATTCTATCAATGGTATATGTGTTTGCCTAACAGGATTGTTTCTGCTGTTTTCATACTTAATATCAAATTAAAATTCTCATGCATTATGATATTGATAGTTTCTTTGTCTGGAATAAGCTTGAGGAAATTGGTGCATGTCTTAATACTTAGTATCATATAGTAAATACTGTAGGAATAGAATGTATTCTGTTTACATTGATACATGTATTTATCTTATTTGGGTTTTCAATAACAGGGGATGTTAAGAAACTGCTTTTCAACAAAACTGGTTTAGAGCCTGAAGCGCAACGACTTTTCTTCAGAGGGATAGAAAAGGGTGATAATGAGCATTTGCACCTTGAAGGTGTAAAGGACAAGTCAAAGATTTTGCTTTTGGAAGGCACTGCTAGCAAAGAGAGGAAACTTGAGGAAACCAGAAGACAAAATGAGATGTCTAAAGCTTTTGAGGCTATTGCTGGTGTCAGAGCTGAGGTGGACAAGCTCTCAAGTAGGGTGAGCATGTGTTTTAATTACAAGTATTATACTTATTGTAGAAACATATCAATTGGGGAATGAATGTATGAATTATTTTAATTTTTCAGGTGACTGCCATAGAAGTAGCTATCAATGGGGGGAACAAAGCTTCAGAGAAAGAGTTTCTTGTGTTGTCAGAGTTACTTATGAGTCAATTGCTGAAACTGGATGGTATTGAGGCTGAAGGTGAAGCAAAGTTGCAGAGAAAAGCTGAGGTAGTATTTATGACATTAAAGTTGCAAAGTTGAAATGTTAATTATTTGTTTGTTATTGTCATCTTTTTTCCCCTCTATTTCACGCAATCTCATATATTGGTCAGTCATGCTCGATAACATCCCTCAATTTTACTGTATAAATTATAAAGCAGTGCATGGAATCATGACAAGTGTTTTTCACCAAGATGCATCGCACTTCAAGGTCTTCCTTGAGATAAGTTTTCATTGAAAAAAATGTGTTGACAAAAGAAGACTTGAGAAAGTGAGTTGAATCATGTCTTTGTCCAAAGGAAGCCTTTTGCTAAGACACTTGTAATACAATTTTGCAGAGATCAGGTGACTAATAAAATCATTAGTCAGTTTGATAAAATTGGTGGTTCAAATACTGATAGGGAAGAAGAAATAGAACAGGTTCTAGCCCAGAAGCCTAAAGGGCCTACTGTATGGAAGGCTTACACTGGGAGAAGAAATAGAAAGGGCCTGGGGTAGTTATTTAAATGACATGGCAGAGAGACAGTTTGTGTGACTGAGATTATATGCTTGGGGTGATACATGGTGTGAGGCATTCTCTAAGTTGATTGTTATTCATTGAGATGGGCAGAGAATAGGGATTCTCTGATGAGTGTAGCTCTGGTATTTGGCACTGTAATAGCTCAGAAAGATTGTTTTTAAGTAGAAGTTCGGTAATCAGAATGCTTGTGGATTTCTATCACCGCTACCACAAACAGTAAATAGAAATGGAAATTTAAAGGTGAGGATCAGCTACCAATTTGAAGTCTGTCCAGTCCCCATCCCAGGTGTGATTTTGCAATATCAATCCCAAATATTCTTTGATTCATCTGGCCTCTCCAAGCTAATTACCGGTACTTTTCATCAATCCTTGTCTCTCCAAGCTAGCATCAAATATTTTTCTTCAACACTAGCCTCTGCAAGCTAGAACAACAACATCAACATAGCAGGTTTTACAAGAAAAAAGAATATAAACTTGCAAAAATCTTTCTATACAGAGGGGATAAGCCAATGTAAGCATGACTCGAGTACCATTGATTTGTGTCAATTTTTGTTCAGTTTTTTCTTCTTTTTCTCTTCTGTTTTCTCTTCAAGAATGTTGGACATTTAAAGAAATTTTAGGCAAAGTGACATTAAACCGGGTCCAGCAGGAAAGAGAGTGTTTTTCAAAAAGGTGTTTTGTCCTCAAGCAAGATGGCTGGTATCCTTGAACCAGCCATCCTGTCCTGACCCTTTTGCTGCTTCTAAAATTTTGTGGCACAAACTTTGGCCTCACTAATTTCTTCCAGAAGATTCTGGAACATTATGCTGAGATATTTTGCATCAGGAAAATTTCTGACAGGCTACAGACGACTATTATTTTCATTAATTATCTGATCTTGGATTTGTTTGAGAACCAACTTGTTGAGTAATTCTTACTTCCTTAGTTTGGGCTTCCACATCAACTCATCTATGGATTGTTTTCTGAATTGGTTGATTTACATGAGGCCTTCTTCTTCATTGATTTAACTTCTTTAGGAATCTTCAAATCACTTCATAAGTCCATTATGCATTTTTTATTATCTTGACTTTCATATTAATTCTCCCAATGACATTCATATATTATAATTCATCAATAATCCCACATAAAGAATTTTGGCACGGATCCAACATAGCTATCACAGTCCTTAAGGACAATATGTTAGTTATCATTACAATTACAAAGCATTGACCAAGTTAGAAACCTTGGTCCAACAAAATGGCTCAATATTGCTTGCATATGAAAGATTTCTTTTTTCCTTTCTTTCTTTCATGTGATTTCTTAGAATCTATGCATGTGAGGTTTTCTTTCTCTAAATATGCAAGCTTCGGAAACAATGTGAGTATCTTGTTGATAATCATTGTTGGGCAAGTGTTTCATATTCATTTATTGTTTGACAATGTTTCATCATGTATGAAATTCTACTGATTTTTCTTTCAATATATTAAATTATTTGTATTTTTAGATGTTTCTTGACCTTCTAATAGATTTACCTCTTCAAGTAAATTTTCTTGGGTAGCATTTTTTTTTTTTTAACTTTGGTCAAATTTCCTTGTCCTGACCAAAGTTCAATAATGGTAGAAATATATTATTGTTTCAATCCTCTCTACCTTAACCTTCAAACATATCACTAGGGTTAGGGCTGCACATAGGTCAGGTTGGGACGGTTCGAAGGGAAAAGTTGTCTGTTCAATTAATTGAGTTCGGATTATGTGAGATCAATTTTAGGAGTTCTTTCAACCAACCTGACTTGGTCCAACTGGATCACTCTAGTTAGATTGGGTTGGGTTACATGAATTTATTTTTTTAAAATATTTTTATAAAAAATAAAATAAAAGTTTGAAAGTGTAATTTTTATATTATATATTATTTATATTGATAAAAAATTATGTTTGTAAAAAATAAGAATAAAATTTAAACAATATGAAAATAAAAAAATAAAAGAAAAATAATGAGGTCAGGTTGAGTCGAGCTAAATTGGTTTCCAAATATTCAAACGCAAGACCCCAACCTAGTTAGATCAGGTTCAACATTACTCTACCCGATATAATCCATTAAAACCCATTCAATTCGACCTTTTTTAATTTGTTTGGGTTAGGTTGATTAGATTGATCTGAATTGAGATCAATCCTAACTAGGCTACTACAAGTGTCTAACTGTCTATTACTATGCGGAAAATTGAGTTCTCTACAAAATCCCTTTGTTGTATATATTCTAAAATGGAAGAGTGTCTCAAGTTTTGTGTGACAAAAAGATATCACTCAAGCCTTAAGAGAAAACTTAACCTCACAGCTATAATACTTGTTATGCTGTATGGAACTAAGTGTTGAGAAGTAAAATGTCAACATGAGAATTACTCAGTGTAACCGAGATGAGAATATTATGATGGATGAATGGACATTGTAGAAAAGATAGGATTAGTAATGAATGCATTAGAAAGAAAGTTGGAGTAACACCTACTGTAGAAAAACGGTAGAATTTCACCTTAGGTGATTTTGGCATGAATGGGTAAAACCTGAAAAAGTCTTAGTAAGGAGAATAGATCGGACGAGGGGTAGCCTTACCGCTTTAGGTAAGAAACTGATAGAAACTGCTGCAAAACCATTAAGAAGGATTTAGATGTCAATGATTTGTCTACAAATATGATTCACAATGGAATATTATGGTATTGATTTGTCCATGTAGCCGATCCTGCCTATTGAGGAAAGACTTGGTGGTTGTATTATTTTGAAATTTTTGTGTTATCGTCGTAGCTTATTGCATTTTTCTGTCAAATGTCAAGCATATGTGTGTGATTGCTTACGGATGTCGTGCTAGTCTTCCTCTTCCTAGCTTTGTTCTGACCTAGATCCCATTGATGAATGTTGATATCACATTGGAGCAGTGTTGTTAAATGGCGGTGCCATGGCCGCTATGGTGGAATGGCGTGGCGGATTTTTTGCCAACCGCCATAGGCAATTTGTGAAGGGAGGCCCACTATGGTGGCACCATAGACCGCAATGGTGTGTTTGTATGGCGGAATTTTGGCCTTCCACCATATGCCGCCATCTGCTATTAATAACACTGCATTGGAGTATGACTGATAAGTGTTAATGATGTGCCTCGGAAGTTGAAACATGAAATATGTTATTTGTCAGTGTTAATTTCTTTATCAACCACTTTCTAACCATTTTCTTTGGAATGAAGAAATGTATTTGTTTAATGTTGGAAATATTGTCCTTCCCATTTTGGTGATCATCTGTAGTAAATTGCACCATCTCTTCACATATTGCTTCTTAAAATTATGACACACACACCTTTATTGTGGAGATGCAATACGGCAGATCTATATATTGCATCAGCATTGCGATTATTGCCTTTGATGGACTGAAACAAGCTATTACACTATTGAATAGGTGCAACGTGTGCAGAACCTTGTGGACAAATTAGATTCTCTGAAGGCAAGAAACTCCAACCCTTTTAGCAACAGTGCCAATGCTGTCACAGTAACAACCCAATGGGAAACCTTTGACTCTGGAATGGAAGCTCAGATGCCCCATCCGATAAGTCATCTTCAACAAAAATAACTCAAGACTGGGAGCGGTTTGATTAGCTCAGAATTTTTTTGAACATTTAAGTTATAAATATTGGCCCTTCGTCCTTTGTTCGAGATTCATTTTTTTGGTTTGCTTTAGAGGTCTTGGGCTCTTAGTGCAACGACAAGATTGTTGCCTTGTGATATGGCAGGCGGAAATTTTAATTGCAGAAATGTTCTCTCCGCTCAGAGGTAAAGTATCATATGTTTAATCTCCCTCGTGCACTTAGTTTCAGGCAAAACATGTAAACCAAATTGTATATTTTACTTGAATAATATTGGTGCATCTTTGGATCATTATTTTTTATCTGCTGTTTGTAAAGTTGTTCATAGTTTGTGCTTTTGTTGGAGGCGTTCATTTTAACGTAAAATCTTTGAACAATTTTTTATTTCGTTTTCTGCGTGAGCTGCACTGCCTCAAAATATACTTGTTCATCAACCACTTGCTGGACTAAAACAATTTAATAAGCTTTGTTTCAAATTTAATAAGCTTTGTTTCACTGACTAAGGTATCCTTTAAACCAGGGAACGTGGGATCATGGTTTTAAATTATAGTTGCTTGTGATAAGTGGGATTGTGGGTATAGTGGTTGCAATGTCTTTCTGGTTCGCCTCTTCTATGTACCGTTTAATAGTTGATGCCAAAGACTGACGTTCAGGTCCAATGAAACTGCCATAATCAAATATTATTCAGTAGTTAAAGAAGGTTAATAAGTTATAATCATCAAGAATGGGTAAATACGATTCAAACTCTCAGACAGGAGAGGATGTGTACATGTCCCTCAAGCAGACAACTGTTTGTATTTTCTTACGGATTGCATCCTCCACTCGATCCCCATCACCAAAGTTTTAGGTTGTGTTTGGATGAAAAATTTTAAAATTTCAAAGAATTTGAAATGCTTGAAATTTGATTTGTTTTAATGTAAATTTCTTCAATTATTAAATGTTTTGTTTGGATAAATCAATTCAATTTTTTTAAATTTTAAATTCTAAGTTTAGATATGATATTTAATTTTTACTATAACAAAATTTAATTTTTAAATAGATATTTGAAAATTAAAACTTGTAAATATTAAACTCTTTCAAAAATAAGCATTAGTTATATTTTTAAATTTTAATAATTTACAATAATTTTACTATTAATAATATTTAATAATTTAAAAATAATAATATTGATACATTTTACAATTAATATTGATAAAGAAAAGAGAAAGAAAAGAGAGAGAAGAAGAGAGGAGAGAAGAGAGTGAAGAGAGGAAGATGAGAGAGAGAAAGAGATAAAAGAAAGAGACCATAGATAAATAGAGAACAAAAGAGAGGAGAGGAGAGGAGAAGAAAGAAGAGAGAGAAAATAGGGGAAGAGAAGAGAAGTGAGAGAGTGAGAGAAAGAAAGAAAGAGGAGAGAGAGGAGAGAGAAAAAAAAAAATAAACATAGAGATGAAAAAAAATAAGTATGAAAAATTTTAAATTTTTACTTTTTTTGTAAAATTTGAAATTTTATAATTTTAAGTAATCAAAATACCTTCATAAATTATTAGAATTTCAATTTCTTACTAAATTTCTTATCCAAACAACATATTTTATCATAAAAGTATTTTAAATTCTCTGTAAAATTGAACTACCCTCTTAAAATTTCTCATCCAAATGTTTATAAACCAAACTACAAGTAGCATGATGCACTTTTCGCTTTGTTCAAGTTTTCATCTGATTCTATAATCCGCGGATATTCAATATTTATCTTTATGCTAACAGTATTTTTATAAATGTCGGTCTCTTGCGAATTAATTTATTTTTCACGTTAAAAAATGTTTATAGAAACCAATAACTATAAAAAACAAGGTTTGTTTACTTATTCGTTTTTATACCTTCATCATCTTTACTTTTTGTTCCCTATATTTAAAAATTATTCATTTTAGTCCTTACATATGCACTTTTGGTACTGTTTCGGTCCTTATCGTCAATTGTATTTTAATTCTGTGAAGTAAAATTGTAACAAAATAAAAATTGGTGGTAAAATTGCTACAACTTTTTTTTTGCTATTAATCTGCCACCAATTTTATGCATTTTTTATTTTGTGAGACCAGTTTAATAACAACCATAAAATTTGTGACGTTTTAATAATTGCTAAAAAATTTGTGAAGGTTTTACACCGCCAATTTATATTTTGTGACAATTTTATTTTATAAAATTAAGACACACTTGATGGTAGGAACCAAAATAATATCAAAAGTAAATATATAGAGATTAAAATAGATAATTTTTAAATATAGGGGCCAAAACGTAAAGATAATACAAGTATAAGGACAAGATGAGTCATTAAATCAAAAATCAATTAAGGAATGTGTTATTGAAAAGTTGTGGAAAAATCATTTTTGTGGTAACATACTCAATTGACTTTGCATTTTTGTGGGAAAATCATTTTAGTTCGACATATATTTTACTTTGCAATTCACCCCAAGTCGCTGCCATGCTCGAGTCAACAGCTTTGGACACGAGTGCATTGATTGCAAGTGCAATCTATATGGCCCACTTTACTTCTGTTCATTTTTATAGCGTGAATTTTATTCATTCCTCTGACATTGGAAATCAATGCTCCCCAGCTACCTAAAACTATCTAGTTAATCACTGTGTGACGAATTTCAAATTTTCAGTCCTGTGTTTGTATTTAAGGAAAGGTTCAATTTGCTGTTGAATAAATCTAGATTTTTAAAATTGAACGGGGAAGCTTCTACAGATAAAAAAAAAAAAACTTTTGTAAAATAAACTTGTTGATTTAAAAAAAAAGATTTGTTAATGGAAATGGTTTAGCTAATTACCATTGTTATCTAGTTGGGGTCTAGCTACTTTAAACTTATATTAGTGATTTGTGAAAAAAGTTTCGGCTCAAAAAAATCTATACAACAATTTATTGAGCTACATTAATTCCCCCTCCAAAATTGAGGAATTTCAGTTTTGTATATGTTCAGTGCACGATGGGCTTGGCTGTATTTATCTATGGTTCAATGAACAAAAATCATATCTCCAACATCCATGCAATTCCTCTCAAATATTGAAATTTTAATTTGCAAAATATACGAAGAGTTTAAATTTGATATATTGTTATTATAACAATGTTTACATTATTAACTAAATAAAAATAATTGTATATAAGTCTTTTAAAATAATTATTACAAAAATTAACAATTTTTATTTATACAATAATTTATAATTAAATGATAATGTTAAAAATCTCGACGCCGTGCATTCCAATTAAATTCATATAAGAATGATATAATAATCTCTTTGGTACATATACTCATGTATTATTAACCTCACACACATGATTGAACATTGCATTTGTATTGCACACATAACAGTACCACTATACAGAACTATATCTACATACTCATAGATCTATGGTCACACCCCTTGCTCCATTAACATCGGGCGTTGCTGAAGTTTTGTCCACTCTTGAGGATCCATGCCTGGTTGTATCATATTTTTCGCCATCACCCCAAAGGGCATAAGCTTCTTCGCCGTGGACAGCGTCGTCGCCGATCTCGAGCATCTCGTTCGGCATCCTCAAGGGTATGAACAACTGTATGGCTAGAAGAATCAGCGTGGTGGAGACCAAGTTCCATCCAGTGATGAAAAATGCTGCCACCAATTGCTTCAAAAACTGAACACCACCGCTACCACCATAGAAGGCACCCCTTGAGTTGGTCACGGGCAATATGAGTCTACAAAGCTCAGGTTCTGCTAAGAGACCTGTGAGGAGGCCACCCAATAGGCCAGCCACGGCATGTGTGTGAAACACTCCAAGGGTGTCATCTACCTGTGTAGTGTAAATCCACAAAATGCTAAGGACATAGAAATTATAAATTCATTGTAACTGTACCAAAAATAAAGGAAACATGCTAACAACATTCTCTCTAATACTCTTTTTCTAATACTTTCTTTACTATTGGCCAGACTTTATAGAAAATCACAAATTTTGGTGAATCCCACTTCAAATTTAATGAATCTAAGATGAAATATATATTTTGAAAACCGAACTGAACCAATCGATCGGACCGAAAAACCGATGAACCGGTCACTTGACCGGTTCAAATAAACCACAGAACCGGCCTGCAGAAAAACCAGTTAAAGAACCGAAAAATCCGTCAAAACCGGCCAAAAACCGGTTCACAGCGGGTTAATGAAAAATACTTAATATAATATTATTTTGATTTTTTTCTTAAAAAAAATAAAAACCAACCTAAAGTATTTATCATTTTTTTTATTTTAAATATAAACTTGTTTCTATTAATAAATGTTGATGTGTATAGTTAAAATTTATACTTAAGTATCATGACATATTTGATTTGTACTTTTGTAAGTATTATAAATATAAATAACCTATAAAATTATGTTTTATTTTTAATTTTAGTATTATAAAGTTATGATATTATATTTTTTAATATTATTTTATGTATTATTCAATTATTATTATTATTTTATTAATACTGGTTCGACTACGGTTACCGGTTAAACCTTGAACCAGTGCCTTGACCGGTTCAATGACTAGTCTGGTTTTAAAAACATAGGATGAAATTGTACTCACAACTACGAATTAAAACTTTGATGAGAAAAATTGTTATCAATTATTTTAACGTTTGATTCGGGAAAAAAGCATTTAAGTATAGATGTACACTTGTGATTGGAAATTCATGACAAAAGAAAATATGAATCCATCATAAACATCGGGGGGTTAATTAGGAAAATTAGCTCACCAATTAAAAAAACAAAAAAATATAAAAAAAAATGAAGAAAAGGGAAATAAATAAATAAATCTCATTTTCTCTATTTCTTTTTTTGTTAATAAAGCAGAATGTGGAAGTAGAATTCGATAATGTATGTCACTCGAAACAAGTTAAATTAGTGAATTGTTATTAATAGTTGAGAATCCACACAATGTATGCCACTCAAAGAAAAATGACATTCTCTCCAATAATTTTCACGTGAAGTGTTAGTATTGGCTGAACCATGCTGACCACAACTCTGGTGCACATGTTGAACGAGAATTGAAATATAATCACAATTATTGGTACCAACATGGAGTAAATTATAAGCAAAGTGGAAATCATGACACTCAATATATATGTAGACAAGGGTGTGTAGATCTGTACTGACTTGTGTGTATAGACTAATCATCAATCGACCAAAGTAAAAGGCACTCACAAGTGCGACTCAATTTCTAGGCGACGACAATAAGGGACTCACTCTCTTGAACGTTGCGGGTAGCAGCGGGTTGAGCGAGAGAGACAGCAATAGTCTAGGACAAGGGTTAAGGCGTCTAGGTGTGACCACGTGAGAGGTGAGGGCGTAATCTGATTTGAAAAATACCAATTTTTAGTTATTTACGGACCATTTGAGTGGTTGTGAGTTTTGATTTTTGGTTTTCAAATTCAATTTTCAAAACAAAACATGTTTAGCTAAAATGAAGTTAAAATAGTTTTTAACTCAATTTCAAAACACTTTACATTCATTTTCAAAACTAAGAAAAAAGGATTTGTGAATTTGGTTTTTAGTTTTATAAAAAAATACTCATCACTATATTTGACAATAGCCTTTCTCGCTACCACCACCATTACAACAACTACCACCATTGCTACCATCACTGCCACCGCCATCACTATTGTTGCCATCATCATTACAGCCTCCGTCACCACCATCACTACTACCACGACCACTAGCATCGCCCCCACCACCCTAAGTTTTATTACCACTACCATCTTCACCGCTACTACCATGACCACCAGCGCTGCCGCTACCACCATTGGCACCGCTACGATCACCACCGGTACCACCACAACCGCCTTTGTCGACACCGCCACAACCGCATTTGTCGACACCGCCACAACCGTCACCGTCGACATTACCACTGTTACCACCATCATTGTTGTTGTCACCACTACTATTGTCGTTACCACACAAACATATCATTAAACTAATTTTAAAAGAATAAGAAATTTCAAAATGACTTTATTTTGAAACCAAAAATTAGAAAATAAACTAAAACTAATTTTAAAAACTAAAAACTGGTTGTAGTTTTTAAAATTTTTAATACTCAACCAAAAACCACCCCAAACGGACCCTTAGTTTTTTATTTTGTAAGTAAAATAAAAAGGGTTACCTGATTCAAACTCGTCTTGAGTCACAGGTTAAGTGAACTGAGTTGAGATAATTCGAACTCAAGTAAGCTAGTTTTGCCCAACTCGCTTATAGCCCGCGAACTAGGTTGGGCCAAAATTTACTAAGGAGACTCAACTCAAATTGACACCTCTACTTCTGGTATGAGAGAGGGGCAAACATATTATTTACTATATAAGTTAATAAAAATATAAGAGAATTATCTTACAAAAGAAAAAGGAGCTATTTTTTTTTTATTGAGTGCATAGTTATAATCTATAATTATAATAAAGAGGATATTTTCTTTTAGTTTTTACTTTTTATTGAATTACTATATTTTTTAATTATTTTCTAAATTATTTATTACTTTACTTTTTAATTACTCTTTAAATTACTTACTACACTCTCTTTTTATAATTCTTTAAAAAATAAAGAGAATGTCTCTTTTTTCCCTAGTTTTTATAAATCAAATAAGATAGTTGTAATTATCTGAAAATAAAAGAGGAACATATTAATACTTAATAACTAGAAAGAACAGGAAAGCATTAAAAAGCTAGAGAAAGTTAAAGTGACCGTTAAAATCCCCTAAAATTCATTTCATCAAAGAAATTTTTTCTGGTAGAATTTCCCACAATAAAAGAGAGAATAAGCTTTACATGAGTATGTGCAGCAAAGCTTCTCAAAATTTCAAGACTTTCAAAGATTATAAACAAGTATTAGAGTCATGAAAAAATTTTGTAATGAACGAAATTTTTTAGCAATAGTATATAATTAAAAAATAAAAATACGCATATAATCACTAAATATAATTAAGACGCTATGCTATGAACCATTTCTTTATATTATATAAGGTCACGCATATTATCGAGGAACTTTGTATTTAATTCCTAACTTAAAATATAATATTATGCAAGGATTAGTAAATATAATGGAGCAATTATGAATAAAATAAACACCCGACTCCCTTGGCTCTAGCGTAAATACCTAATTTTGTATCAAGTGCACCAAAAATGAAAATAAAAATATCCTCTTTCTATGTAGTTTCCTATATGTTCTAATAAGAATTACTCTGTTTATATTTTTATGTATCATTTAAGAGTATAGCACACAGGTTAGCAAGAATAATTAATCTCTTTGTTCATGTTAAAATCATTCGTAATTTTTAGTATATTTTTTTTCTCTCGTTTAATATTATTTTGGTATTTCATATACTGTTTATTTCTCTCTTTTTTCCCATAAATTATAATTAATAAAATAGTAATTCATGGTATCTTTAAATTTTGAAATGAAAGATAAATATAAACAAATTTTTTCTTTAAAAACGACACATAAAAATAAATGGAAGGATTAATCAATCCTTATATTATAAATATAAGTCTTTGCATGGAATTAACCATTCTTTCATATTCTATTTTTCTTGTAACACATGACTTCACTTTTATCCAATGTTTATTTTTTATTTTTAAATCTTAAAATTTTATTTTATTGATTTTTAATGTTAAATTTTCTTTTTATGTTAAATTTTTAAATTCTTAAATATCATATTAATTTCTTTTTATAATTGATTGCATTAATATTTTCGTTTCAAGTTTCAACTTATAATACAAAATTAGTTCTTTTTTTTTTAAAATTTACCGTTTCTCCTTAAATTTAAGTTACTTATATTTTTACTTATATTAAACGTATGGATATATACTTGTTAGGCCATCTCCTATGGGGTTGGTAGATTGGCATTAATGATGTCAAGCAACTCAAGTTTCACTTGTTTGCCATTAGAAAGCAATTTTTATGGGATACAAGAAAGCACAGTTTCTATACAGAGTAACGGTGTTTTCTATTGTTTAGTGAAAACCAATGAAATTTATATATTAAAATATTAGTATATATTTATTTATAAAAATATTCTTTGATTAAAAACTAATTTATATTTACTTATTATTTAAAAATTAAACTATATTTTAATAATATATTACTTTATATTTCTTCACATATTTAAAAAATATTATTAATGTAACATTTCTTTTTATTTATTTAAATTATTAGTACATAGTATTTCTTCATGTATTATACAAATTATTTAATTAAAAATTAGTGTATATTTATTAATTTTTTTGGGCTTTTTCCTTTTGTATTTTAAATTTTGAGGTGAAAATTTTATGTAATTAAAGTTACTATATATTTATTTATTATTTAAACAATTGACATATAAATATATTAAAATGAAATTAAAATAAATAATAAAATGTAAAAGAGTAGGGTCAATTGTGGGATTCATTTAATAAACTTTTTAGTTAAATTGTTGTTGGGTTGAAGGAAAAATTAGTTAAATTTTTTAAAATAGTAAAGAAAATAATATATCATTATTGAAAACTGTAAAAAAATTATAAAATATAAAATATAGTAACTCATATGAGTTGTTTTAATGGAGATGCACTTGATATGATTAAATGAGTGTGGTTGGAAATTTATTTCATGATATGACAACGATATCTTAGGATTAACTATGTAACATGCATTAGATTAGTAATATATATCGTTGGAGACTTAAATGTCATGTGACCAATATGGCAAACGGATGGAAACTATTCAAGAAACTGATGATAACGATGTTTGAAGATTTTTTGTTCAAGATGAAGAAGCATTATACAACTATAACACTTAAAACCTAGAATTCCAGCTCTTTTAAATCTCAAGTCTACTTTTGAAACAGAAATCACAAGACACGAGAATTAATTAATTCATCGATCTTCTATGATCTTTTATATCAAATTCAACCTAACTCTTACCTTTCGCGGGGGAAAGAACTGTTAATCAACATATTGCATGTGAAATTATCCATTTCCTAGCTAACTTTCTAATATTATTGAATGAGAATTAATGAAACAAGCGAAGCAAAAGCGACCCAGACCTAAATGTAGTACAGAAATATTGTTGAATGAGAATTAATGAGACAAGCATAGCAAAAGCGACCCAGGCCTAAACTTATACAGGAATATTGTAAGTTTGCAACCTTTTAATTAATGTCCTTTTAAATATATTTTTATTATAAAATAAAAATGACTTCAGTCAAATATTCATTAAGGTTTATTATAAACATTTACTCATTTTCTATACCAATAGAAATAAAGATATACCCATTTTCTCTTTCATCACATTTTCTTCCTTTTTTTTTTTTTATCACATTACTTATCATATCTATCATTTTATTTCTCTATTTTTTTTTCTTATTTTTCTCTTTTTTTCACCCAATTCACCTCAACATAGGGTGGCTGTTTAGTATTTTACATTCACTAAATACAAGTAACGCAGAGAATAGGTGAAAGTATTATTATAAATATAGATACTTTCTCTTCATCTCATTTTTACTTCATTTTCCTTTTATTTCTTCCTTTATTTTTCATTACATCACTTATTACATTTATTACTTTCTCTTAACTTTTTCTTTTTTTCTTATTTTTTTCCCTTCCACTCCAATCTACCCAAAATGGGTGAATGTTTAACCAAACTGAAAAAGAGCTTTGTTAAGTGTGTTGTGATTGTGAAGTTGAGAAGTATGGGTTAATTTGACATAGAAAAAGAAAACCGTACCTTCTGTAGAAGGCTTGACTTCTTGTGGAGGATCATCATGGTCACCCATGGAATGCTCCCTGATAGTATTCCCATCACTATAGCCGCCCAAGATTGCACAAGCCCTGCAAGTTGCATCCCCAATATTAATGTCAACAACTGCCAACTATAGTGCAACTAAACATTATAAGTAATGGTAATTATATACTTTAAATATTATTTTAGCCCATGTATCATTAAATTTTTCATCATTCAACTTTTTTTGGTTGATTTTGATTATGTCACTATTTAGACTTTAGCTATTTGTTTATATATAATTGCAGAACATATATTTAGAATTATTATATCAGTAATTATTCTCAAGTGAATTGCAACATGATATGATTAGATGTAAGTCATATTATTATTAACTATGACAAAAATTATTTTAAAAAAATTAAATTTATAAAATAAAATTAATAGTTATTTAAAAAGACTAAAATCAAATGAGATTATATCTAAGTAAATTAAAAACAAACTTTATTTACAAAAAAAATTCTGATATGTGCCAAAAAATGACAATTTTTTTTTTTGGTGTTTCTGCAAATTGTTCACTTACAAAACTTGAATAATATTAATATTATGTATGGATTGTTTGGTTTAAGAATTTTTTTTATATTTTATTTTCAATTTGTATAAGAACTAAATTAGTAAAAACAGGAAATAAAAATAGAAAATAATAATAATATATTTTAATTATTTTTTGTATAAATTTTTTAAAAGAAGAAACAAAGCAAATGAAAACAAGTGACATTTTTACAATTAAAAATGAGAACAAAATAAAAAAAAATATTGTCAACTCAAGAAAAACCATTGAATTCCAATAGTTTCTCATTTTGATTTTGTTAGTTTGCCATTATAATGAACTTTGGTTATAAGTAAGGTTCCGTGATTTTGGCCTCTAACGTCAAGGTCTTTTTCAAGGGTTCAAACTCCATTTGTTCATGATTTTCCATAATATCAATAAACGCGACAAAACTGCAACCTGTGATTGATAAACCTTGGTTATAAGAATCAAACTGATGTTAAGAAATCCATACCTGCTCCTGGGGTGATGCAAACAAGTCCAGTCATCATGCCCTGAACAGCTCCAACCACCGAAGGCTTGCCGAAAAAGATGACATCGAGAGAGGTCCATACAAGGAGGCTAGTGGCAGCACATATGTTAGTGTTGAGTACAGCAATGGAAGAGTCAATGTTGGCTGCATATGGTGCTCCACCATTGAACCCTGACCACCCCATCCACAGCAACCCAGCACCCGCAAGCATAAGCAGCACGTTGTTTGGTGGGAACCTCTCCCTGTCACTCTTCAACCTTGGCCCCACCTAAAATCCAAGTTTAGCTTTAGGATTTTGAAGCAAATTCTGATAAGAGTATAGGGCTGTGCACAAAAAATGAATAAATTAATTCACTGCTTAAAATTGACACTATCAATTCATATGGCTTTTAGTATTACAAAAACTGGTAAATTAAGTCTTAATTTTACCAATAGTTAATCAATTTTTGAAATAATCTCTACTGGTTAAATTAGTTTATAAAATTATAAAGGGCAAATTACTGACACTCCATATGGTTTTTTGAAACTTTGCAAGAAATTTCTGTTTTTTTAAGACCAGTAGTAACTTTTTTTTTTATAAAAATACACAGTGTAATATGTTTTTTTGATAATGGAAATATAAAGTGTAATATATTTCTAATAAGTAAAGGATTATTGTAAACATTAAAAAACAAAAATATCAGTGTGAATTTCAAGAAATTATTAGAGTCTAATTTTTTAATATATACAATGGTTACACTGAAATTAGAACTTATGATTTCATAAGTACTATGTTAACCCTTACCACTAAGCCGATTTTAGTGGGTTATTATAGTATAATTTGTCCAATTATAAATACTCCTTGAGATCCTAATTTTGATTACCATTAATTAATTTGATCTTGACGCGTCATAAACAGAATCGACTTACCCAAGTTAAAAAATCCAATTGACAATAGTTATGGAAATAAGAGACTAAATTTACATTTTAATAATAATGTCAAAAATCAAATTTATCCGGAGTGTCAATTTTTCCATAATGTCAAGCACGGCCAAATCAACCAATAGTGCCAATATCATTTGAGCAAATTTCTCAACAACAAACACAACTTCGATACATTTTTTCTACGCAGGCTAATTCAATTTTGAAAAAATTTGACAAAATAATTCTGATTGATAAATGGTTGTGATATGTACCCAGTAAGCGGCAGTGAAGCCAGCGATTCCAGAGGAAAGATGGATGACATAGCCGCCAGAGTAATCAATGGCTCCCCAATGGTAGAGAAAGCCACCACCCCAAAGACTAAAGGCCCCAACAGTGTAGGAAAACATGAGCCAAAGTGGGACAAAAGCCATCCATGCCTTGATGTTCATTCTTCCAAGAACGATCCAGCCAGCAAGATTAGTGTGATAGCAGCAAAAGTGAATTGGAAGTACACAAGAGAGGCCATGGCAAACAAGGGCTCTGAAGTTGGGCTTTCAATTGTGCCATTCTTGTGGTGGTGGGTGCTTCCAGGGACTTTGGCTCGGTTTATGAGAAACTTTTGGCCGAGGGCGGGTGCACCCTTGCCCCAAAAGGGAAGGAGTTTGTCCCCAAAAGCCATGCGGTAACACACAAGGACCCAACATATTAGGACAGCTGCAAAGGCATAGAGGGCCATGAAAGCAGAGTTCACTGCCCATTTCTTCTTCACTATGCTGGCATAGAGGATCACCAGGCCTGGCATGCTCTGAAGACCCACAAGAGTTGCTGCTGTCAGTTGCCATGCGTTGTCCCCTTTGTTTAGCCAATCGGGTGATGCAGGGAGGTGTTCTTGGTAAGCTGTGGGAGTGGCCATGGGTAGCACAGTTTCAGAATTGGAGCAAATTTTCTTATCAAGCTTTGGACTCAAAAGTGTATGTTCAATTTATATGACTGAAGTTTGTGAATCTTTATGTCTTGGTATCATTTTGCTTTGGTGGGTTGGTATATTTATGTCTTCAAGTGTGCGATATAATTGATAAATAATCATGTTTCTTAAATATAAAATTAGATGTTTGATTTTTCTGTCTATGTATATGAAAAAAAAAAAATTGTTTAGAGACTTGGTCCTTTAAATGAATTTTAATATTTTGAGAAATTTTTTCCTTATCATAAGGAGGCTAAAATTATTAGAGAATCTTGGACTATTATGGTCTTAACTCTCAATCAATCATCATGTTACACATAATTGAGTTTATTGAATTCTTTTTCATCAACTAAAAGTTTAGATTGTGTCATATAAAAATTGATTGAGACTATAATTATGTAGTGATTCCATACCATCTAATATTTTTTCTTGGGAGAAAATACTTTGGATTAAAAAAAAGGAGTTGGAAATTAATTAAGATACTTGGTTTGAATCTTTTGAAGCTTCGTGTGAGCTGTCATTGAATTTTCACAAGTTGGAGTATTTATAAAAGAAATCAAGGTTGCTTAGTAAAACTCTGAATTTTGGCTGAAAAAGATGCTTATGCCCCATTTGTAAGTAAGTATAAAAATAAATGATTGGTGAGTTGTAGAGTAGTCTGCGGACTGTTAACGAGACTAGCAGAGTTCAACGGGGAGAGTTGCTCTCATTGGTGGGTCTAGGATTAAGGTGGAATTGTAACATATTTTTTTATTTTATTTTTATATATAGAGACATATTATATTATATATCTGCGTGGCTAAGGCACCGGATATTTTATGATAGTCTGACCAACACTTAGTTCGTGGTTTCTTCCGTACAAAGAGGTAACTGAAAATGAAATTATATCTGTACTTCTGTTATGCATAGTTTATTAATTATTATCATTATTCTGCATTATTTTAAAAAATAATGTACTATACCAAAAAAATAATAATGTACATATCTGTTAAATCTCGGGACAAATGACAACTTGACGGTTTAGTTTCATAAATGTAAAAAAATAAATTCATTGGTCGATTGGTATACCGAACCCTGCAATTGCATAAAATCCTACTCACAGCATGTTTGTTTAAGCTGACAAATGAAATAATTTTTTTTATTCGGTGAGAAAATGCATGGATATCAAAAGTCAAATTTCCATTTTTTGGCGAAAAATTTAAACAAATATAGGTCATCAATGGATAAAAGAAAATGAGATTTTAGAATCAAAGCTACCATGCGTTTTCAATATTGCAATTTGTTCAAATAATAAGCTGTATAATAATTGAACACAAATTTCACATCAGTAAATAGTAATATATCATGTATTGTACAATATTTTTAAATTTAAATAAAATTTGACAAGTGTAAATAAAAATATTTAAGAAACGTGTTTAAAATGTTAAGAAAAATATACATAATTAATTTAAATAATACCTAAGAATTATATATTAAAAGATAAAATGTTTTAAATTATAATATATATTATATAATTTATAAGATTTTAAAATTTAAATTTTAGAATGTCAATGTCATTCTTTTTTTGACTAGGAGAATGTCATTCTTTAAAAGAGAGATTAACAAAATAAGTTATTCTAAAATAATATACTCAGATTTAATATATTATAGAGGATTAAAGACCAATTGAGGGGAAAAGGGGTAACACTTAATGGTATGTTTGGTTTAGGAGAGAAAGCGAAAGGAAGAAAAGGAAAATGAAAAAAAGAGAAAATAAAAAAAAAGAATATAAAGTGAGATGATTTTGTAAGTTATTTGGAAGAGAAGAAAATAAAAGGACAAAAGTTAAAACTTTTCTTTCTTTTGTTTAGTTGTATAAAAATGAATATATATATATATATATATATATATATATATATATATAAGGAACGTTTCAAATGAGAAACTTTTACAATGAGAAAATAAGAACTTTTAATGATAGTCCTTGGATTAAAATTAAAACAAATTTGCGGCTGAGATTAAAACCCAAATAATCACCTCTTATAAGACCATCATTGTCACTAACGCCCAGGGCAGTGGTGGTGAAGGCAATGATAATGATGGTCTTATAAGAGGTGATTATTTGGTTTTTAATCTTAGTCGCAAATTTGTTTTAATTATGATCTAATGACTATTATTGAAAGTTCTCATTTTTTCATTGTAAAAATTTCTCATTTGAAACGTCCTATATATATATATATAATGACAAAAATATTCTTAATAAAAAATAAAAGTGAGGGCAAATTAGTCCTTTTATTATATAAAGTCATGTTTTCTTCCCCTTTTCTTGGAAATCAGAGTGATTGCAATTCTAGATGGTCCCACAATTTTTTTTTCTATATTTTAGCTGTTTCGAACGATGAAAGAAAGGAGAAAAGTAGTTTTTTCCATCCTTTAATCATCTTTTCTCATAAATCCTGTGCTCCAAATGATACGTTACCCTACGGAGATAGATGTCTTTTATATTAAAAAATCACACTCCTATTCCTCATAGTATGAATTATACCTTGATCCATTTTAATCTCAACAAATTTTTACCAACAAATTGTCTCTTTGATCCTAGCAACATTACACTTAGTTTTGAACCAGTATTATTAACTTTAGCTCTTTAGAAGATATAATGAAGATTATGAATGAAATTCTTAATCTGATAACGAGGATGTTCAAAATTTTATTTGATCTTTAAAAGTCTTAAAATTAGTAATAGAGTATATAAAGTTGACAATTAGTAACATTAAAAGTTATAGACGAAAAAACTGACCCCTAAGATGCTTGCTCATACATTACTTAATAGGAGATATATTAAAGTGGAGTTAAAGTGTAGCATCTTTCATCTGTTAGGGTCGGGGATGTACCATTTGTAATTAGATGAAAAGATAGTGTAAATTAAGCATCTCTTTAGAGAAAGGAGTGAAATTTGAAAAAAAAAATTAAACTATACATCAATAATTAATTTGTAATAAAAGTGATGTATGTTAAAATATTTTAATAGTTCTTGTGAGCTACAATTAATTGTGCCTTTTAGATTTGCAAAAAACGGTTTAATATCATGATCTATTAGATGATAATCAAGTCCGTTAATAGTGATCATTTGGTAATGAATTTTGGATACATAATATTCAAGTCGTACAAATAATAGTGTAGGCTTTAACCATTAGGCCCATGATGGGAGACACTTATGGTTATTATATACTTATGAATGAGAAATGCTAGCAACACATATTCTCTGACACAATCTTTTGAATATATTCTCTACTATTGACTGAAATTTATTAAAAATCACAAATTTTGATAGGTCTCATTTCTCATTTAATGATTCTCTTTCCTTATTTGTAGTTTTTAATAAATTTTAACCAATAATAGAGTGTGTGTTAGAAAGTGTATGTAGCACTCCTTACTTATGAATAGGTCTCATTTGTGGTCACTATTATTACAATCACTTGCTCTACAGCTTGTCCCATTTATAGCTGAGATTTGAGAGTGTGAGATTAGGTGTAGAAAGAGTTGGCCCTTTTCATTTACATTTTTAGGGGATTCACTTGACAACAATGTTGATGATCATGATTATAACGAGTGAAAATTCTATATCATAATTTTATGTAATATCACAATTGTTTTTATGCTCAATTATTTTTTACAATTGGCATTGAAACCAATATATATGATTTAGAACCAATTTTTATGAATTTTTGTTTTGATTGTTAATTATATTTTAAATGTGAAATGACAATATGGAAACAACGTTTATGCTCACTATATTGGCTTTCTATCAATTGTATACTCTTATAATATATAGGGTTAAATATGTTTTTAGTCCTCAAAAATTTCACCAAATTTGGTTTTAGTCCTTACACTTTTTGTTTCATTGGTTTAAATCCTTGAATTTTTGAAAATAGGTAGAGTTAGCCCTTCACCCTAACTCCGTTAACATTTTTGTTGATGTGGCTACCAGCCGCCACATGGCAACCACGTGGCATCTATGTTGTCAGCCACATGGTAAGCATGTAGATGCCATGTGGTATCAAGGACCAATTTCACTTATTTTCAAAAATTCAAGGACCAAAACCATGATTTTTCAAAAATGTAAGGACTAAGACCAAGTTTGACCAAATCTTCAAGGATCAAAAACACATGTTATCCTATTATTATTATTATTATTATTATTATTATTATTATTATTATTATTATTATTATTATTATTTAAATTATTTAACTACTATAATAATTAACTTAAATATCTAATGATTATAAAGAATTATAAATGATGATGGATGGTGGTGATTCCATTGATTCTTCAAGCTCATCTTCCAAGGATTGCTTCCTCAATGATAGAAATGGGGAAATTTCGAAAAGAAAATGAGATAAGTGTAGTGAGAAGTTGTCTCCCAACGCATTTTGAGCAATGGGCCTTACAAAATAGCTTTTATAATAGCTAGAGTGGATTCAAACAGTAACAAAATTAGTTACAATGAACAAATATTTTAGTCGCCAGCGTCCAACGTTGGTCAAGCGTGTCATATTGAAAATGTGTTTTTGGTTCCTAACGATTTGCAAGTAGTTTTCTTTATTTTCCTATAAAAATTAAAGGAATTTGTCATGAAAATCATGTTAAAAATGTGTTTTCGATTCCTAAAGATTTTCTCAATATTAAAAATTTTTGACAAGTGTGTCGAGAAATCATTATTATTACAGTAAAATGTGTTTTTGGTCTCTAAAAATTTAATCAAAATTGTCCTTAGCCCTTGCATTTTTAAAACCATGGTTCTGGTCCCTGAAGATTTAACCAAAATTGGTCTTAGTCCCTGATTTTTTAAAAATCATGGTTTTGGTCCTTGATGCTATGTGGAATCCATGTCACACAGGGCTAACACATGGTAGCCGTTAGCCACGTTAGCAAAAATGTTAATGGAGTTAGAGTGAGGGATCAATTCTACCTATTTTCAAAAATTTGAGGACTTAAACCAATAAGAAAAAAAGTTGAAGGACTAAAACCAAATTCAGTAAATTTTTCAAGGACAAAAAACATATTTAGGCCTAATATATAATATTTTATTATTATAGAAGGTAAAAGCCTTTGCATCATTTACATTTTAAAGAGAGGTTGCATTCTTATACCAATTTACATCAAAATAATCAAATTTTGTCCTAAGCAACCAAAAGGTGCATAACGATGACAATTTAGAAGCTCAAAATGAATATGCACAACCAACACAAAATCAGGACAATTTCCCACAAATTCAGAGCATAACTAATAATAAGGCATTCAATCATAAAGATACAAGAATAGATTTAATCATGCACACAAAGCCAAAAAGAGTTAGTGTCACCTAATAACTCAATCTCTATTCAATGAAATTGTGCCACAACTTACAATGAATCAAATGGAACCCAATGAAGTTCATGTAGGTGTAACCATTTCAGCCATGACATACATGAAAGAGGCTTAAGATTGCTTATGCAAACAAAATCATAAAAGTCTAAATGTTGGAGATCAGACAAAACACATTTTCAAACATATAATTTCCAACATTATCTCTAATCTCAACAGAAGCTAAAAATAGAACCTTGTGTTTATTGCTTTCTTATTTAAATTTTAGGGATTGAATTGAACATTTTTATGTAACTCAAAATCAATGTTCATGCTATGGAAGCTAAATGATGCAACCTAATGTATATCAGTTTTATCATGGCAAGGAAAAAGGTGAGGAAACTTTGGTTCCAATAGGTTCACAAAGAACACTTGCTACAATTCAATAATTGTCTAAAGGACCCTCAACATTAGTCTACTAGCAAGTGATAGAAAATAAAAAAGAAGTCTAAAAATTGCTTAGGAGTTCAATTAGAGTAAAAAGCATATAGGTGCAACTGCAATTACAATTCGGCTTATGCTTCATGCCCAATTAAGAAGTGTAGACTAATCCATTTGACTCTTACTCACACCATGATGGTCACCAAATAAAATCGCGAGCACTAAATTTTAGAAAAAAAATTAGATTAGGCGCAATTCATACTTAAACTCATGAACTAGATCAGGGCTATCAAAGAATCCTAGGGTTGCATGTTTTTAATTCATGATTTGAGGCAAAACCCATTAGTTCCCAAATCCATTACGTATGCAAAAATGAAAGTGTTGTGTATTCATACTATTTTAGGCCAAAGAATGCAGCCTAAACTTACCTACAAAATGAATTCCACTTACTTATTGTTCAGTTTGGTCCCTACAAATTTCAGTCATAACAATCTTGCTAGCTATATTAAGGAGCTGAAAATGATAATTAGATTGAATCAAATTACTAACAAATCAATCCAAATACAATTCTAATGCAGTGACCCATTCACAAATTTATATACACAAGTTAAATACATACAATTGACTTGGAGCCATAAATTGGTTAGATTGCTTGGTTCAAAATCAGCACAGAGCAATGCTTGTTGTGCATCCTTAGATAACCCAACCAAATTCAATTCTAATAAAGTTAACATAGTCAAAGAATAATATCTCTTGGTCTAATCTAATTTAAACAGAATGGTATCAACTTGTTAATTAGAGGATGCACACAAAGAAATAGGATTAGGATGAGCATATGCCTAGTCTTCATGCTTTTCCTTATAGTAACTGTAGCATTTTCAATTGTAAACTAATCTAACAACATTATTCTATTCAAAAGGATACAGTATCACAATTCAAAAAAATGGGACATTGTGACACCCTTTACCCCAAAATACATTTTAGAATATATAATTGTTGCGAAAGATAAGTAAATAGTACTTTCCTTAAAACTTTCTTTCGTGCTAAAAGATATTACACTTTCACTTTATATCAAATTCAACTTCAAAACAAATATAAAACTTTATAAATAAGTTTTGGCTCTCCAAAGGCCATACAAAACCAAAATATAAACTAACAAAACAAATGATAAACTGAATCCATACATATGGAATAAGAAGTTATCTAAGCCCTGATGTCACAACTATCAGAGCTTTAAAATTTCACATCTCAACATAAATCATTATATAGATATGGCTTATGCCTCCTCTCTAGCATTATCCTCAAGGTCTGGCTGGACATCACCTATAAACGGCATTCAACCAAGGAAACACAACACAAATAAAACTAAAGGGAGTGAGATACATCTCAACCCATGCTTGCAATATGAAAATGACAGCTAGGTAGCACACACACACATACATAACAATCATGTCATAATCACATAGGTCAAACACATTTGTCAAAAGGTGTTCATGCAATGCAATGCCTTTCTAGCTTTTACTATCGTATGCATGTGGTACCATTCAAAACTTTTTGTGAAAGTAGCCTAGGAGTACATGCAAATCAATGAATCGCCACACCATAGGTGTCCAACATTAAGACTTTCTACTAGGATGACAACCCCGGTAGCTTGTTAAGGTTACCCCAGTTTTGCAAGTACACTCCAACCCATAGGATCAGCATGGGCCTAAGAAGTTTCCACACTAGGTATCACCACCCTCAAGGCCAATTAGCCTCCCCATTCAGGCTCATAACCGTACTTTCAAAAACACATATATCTCATGTCATGATGCATCACTCATACAAGTGCACATGGCTTATTTAACATTTCACATGACATCCTACCTTTCATAGGTTAGGTCTTTAGTTAATGTGTTTCATCGCATATACTATAGCATCTCATCACATACACAAAGTGTCACGCATTACATATCATACTCATTAAGGTTTTCATGGCATAATGATGAAGGCATTGGCAAAGGTTGTCAAGGAGGTTATCATCATCAAAAAGAGAGAGATTGTAGATGATCATACAATGAAGAGGATGATGTTACATCGTATGAGCTCTCCATTTGGATGTTTTGATGATTCCCTCTCCTTGATCCCCTTTTTCATTGAATTCATTTGAGTTGTATTTGTTATTTCTTATTGACTTTGAGTGCCCTGGATTAATCTTTTGGGTATTGTGCTTATCATTGAGTGCATCTGTACTTTAGTAATTTGGTTTTCCCCTTGGTTTTATGAAAATGTTTTTAAACGAGAAATGGGCTTTTTAAAATGTTTAAACTGTTTGTGAAGTATTTCCATACTTAAATGTTCTTTGAAACGCCTATAGCTAGGAATACTTTAGAAATTGTAATTTTTTCAATTTCAGGGACAAGTAATTGAATAGCTTGAGGAAGTGTTTGAATACCCTTGCAAGAAAATTTTTATAGAGAGTACTATTTTCAATCTTGCAAGACATATTTGAATACTTGACCAAGTATTCGAATACCTGAAGGCAAAGTATTTGAATACATGGAAAAGTGTTCAAATACGTGTTGAAGTATTCAAATACTCTAAGTAAAAGTATTCAAATACCTACAGAAGTATTCAAAGACTCAGCCCTTGTAATAGATTTCAAAAGCCTATATTTAAATATTGTTTTTATATTTTTTACTTATGTGAACATCTTTGAAAAAGAAGGGGAAACTCTGCAAATTGTCTTCTCAACTTACTTTCATTATTCTATCATTGAATTGAGTTCTTGCATAGTAGGGTTATGTGTTTTTGGGATCTTGCAACACTTTTTACAAGAGTTGTGAAGTCTTGATAATGGATTCAAGCATCTAGGGTGAGGTTATCCTTAGGGTTCGCATTGGAGTTGAGAATTAGGGTTCTTGGGTGAGGTATCCCATCCACAAAGTGAGGTATGTTTGTGTACAAGAGAAATTTAGTAGTAACACTTAATCCTTTGAATTGGAGACTGGATGTAACTCTCAAGTGGATAAGAGTGAACAAGTATAAATTCCCTTATGCACTCTTCTAAACTCTAACTCTCTTTAATTTTGTTGATTACAGTGGAATTATTGGAAATTAACTTAATGATGGCTATGGGTAATTATTATGAGTTTCTTGAATACTGTAGAAATATGATAAGTCAAATGAAAGGGATGGTTATATGTGATAACTGATTTGTAGTAGGAAATGATATTTGTATTTTGTATTGTTCCTCTCAATGTCGTGTACTTCATTTTAACTATTAATGAAGAAGTTGTTGAAGTTTCGCTCTTTATTGTGGATATACTTTCTTGGGCCTTTATTTCTTGAAACTTAATACTTAGAACGTGACGTTCTATAGTAATAGTCTAATTAAAGTTATTTATGGCGCTTCTCGAATCCCATGGTTTGTACTTAGTACTTAGAATGTGACGTTCTAAAGGAAAAGTTTAATTGGAAATACTTATGATGCTTCTTAATCCCATGACTCAGAAGACTTAGTACTTAGAACGTGACATTCTAAAGCAAAGTCTAATCAAAGATATTCATGCTATTCCTTAGTTCCATGTTTTATGAGACTTAGTACTTAGGACGTGATGTTCTAAGGAACAGTTGAAAAGAGAATGTTCATATGCAAGCCATGCAACTTATGGTTCCTTAACAACCTTGCACCTAAAATGTAGTAATTGCATTCTCATTTCACCCATGATTATCACATACTTATAACATATTTTTCTTCAAAGTAAAAGAAAAAGGGAAAAATATTGAAAAAAAGAAAGCATCCCTACGACACCCTTACAGGGACTCACGCCAAGACAAAGATCATGGAAGGAGTTGTGGAAGATATAGGACAACACACGAAAAGCTAAGGGGAGATGTGAACCATTTGAAAGAGCAGATGAACAAGATCTTGGAGATGTTACAAATAATGGAATCAAGGAAAGGTGCAAATGGGAATTCATATTAAGAACTTCAAGTTACGCATGACTACCCTCCAGGATTCACTCTATTTCCACACGCCAATCATAATGCTTAAGCATGGCCTCCATATGGCCTCCCTATCAGTTATACCCCGCCTGTGGCCACTAATACTCTAGAGGTTAACTGTCAAACCTCCACCTCAAACCCCCCAAACCAAACACAAACCTAAGATCCAAACCTCGAAATTGATGGCACACAAGTCCATCCACCACAGTCCACCCACATACCCTATATGCCTCAGCCTAGCACTACTCTTGGAGGGCCCCTAAACTATCAAAATGTTAACCCAATGCCAACTGTTATCATCTACCCTCGCCATTCTAATGACACCCAATCCAAAGATAAGTTGCAGTTTTTGGAAGAAAGATTGAGGGCTATCGAAGGAGTTGACCATTATGGCTTTGATGCTACTGATTTGTGTTTGGTGCCAGATGTTGTGATCCCCCCTAAGTTCAAGGTTCCTGAATTCGATAAATATAGAGGGGACACTTGCCCAAAGAACCATCTCACCATGTATTGTAGGAAGATGGCCGCCTATGCTCATGATGATAAATTGTTGATTCATTTTTTTCAAGAGAGTCTTATGGGAGTTGCTCTAAGCTGGTACATGAACTTGGAGCAAGGACAAGTACGAACATGGAAGGATTTGGAAGAGGCTTACAAATACAACATGGACATGGCTTTAGATTGGACGCAGTTACAAAACATGGTGAAAAAAGAGAATGAAACCTTTAAGGAATATGCCTAATGCTAGAGAGGAGTGGTTGCGCAAGTACAACCTCCATTGTCTGAAAAAGAGATGGTCACGATGTTCATTGATACGCTTTAATCACTCTTCTACGATAGGATGATTGGAAACTATCATCGAATTTCTTAGACCTAGTGATTATCGGAGAAAAGGTTGAAATGAGGGTAAGAAGTGGGAAGATTGCTCATTTGTTTGCAGGATCTGCGAATGCAAAAAAAAACCCCAATAAGCACAAATAAGAAAAAAGGAGGAGAAACAAATGTGGTAATACCAACACCATTTATACCCAATTACAACCCTATTTCTTTTGTACCAAATTATCGACCGCAGTTCATACACAACCCACAAATAGCGATAGTTTCCCAGTCATCATACCAACAACCTTACCAACCTAGAATGGCCTATCGACCACTACCACCACAAGCTCTGCCACCTACCGTGCCTCAAACAAACCAACCAATAGTCCTACAGTCCAACACAAACAATACTAAAAAGAAAAAGGCAAATAAACAACAAAGAACACTTGGCCCAATTCCCATGACCTATACTGAACTTTTGTCGCATTTGGTCTGCAATTCTTTGGTTGTCCTTTACCTTTTAAAACTTGTTCAGCTGCCATATCCAAAAGGCTATGACCTAAATGCCAAATATAACTACCATGCAGGGTCTATAGGGCATCCTACAAAAAGGTGTTGGGCGTTTAAGTTCAAGGTATAAGACTTAATAGATATGGGGTTGTTAAGCTTCAAAGAAGATAGTCCAAATGTCGAAAATAATCTACTTCCAGGTCATGGGAGTACATCAATAAATGCCATTTATGAACTCGGTCAACTAGTAAGGGAGGTAGGGAAAGTTAAAACCCCTATGGGAGTCATTCTTTCAAAGTTATACAAATATAAGATGATTAAGGGGCGAGCCTTTGAAGTAGGAATATGTGGTCTTCACCCAAGAGCCGAGCACTCTATCGAGGATTGTGATGAATTTAAGCAGATTTTGCAAGGGTTGATGACTCAAACCTGGTCCAGGTAAGCCATTCGCAAAAACAAAGGATGTGCTAATGGCCCAGTCAGAAGAAAAACAAGGTGTGACTACTCCAAGGCTGTTGGTAATTCACTTCACCAGAAATATGTCTCTGCCAGTACCTCATGCTCCCAAGCCCATTGTTGTCCAAATCCTTGCTGCCTTTCCTTATAAAGACACTAAGGCGGTGCCATGGAAATATGATGCAAAGGTGCAATCAAGTAGCAATATGAATGAATGACAAAAAGAAGACCCTTATACGAGAGGAATTGTTGTCACGAATATTGTAGGGGTAGGTGAAATGACACGCAGTGACAGAATCTATAGTCCTGAAGAATTAAGGAGGGAAGACCTAATAAAGAATACTAGAATGAAGGAGAAGGAAGTCATTGAAGAAGAAGCCGCAAAAGATAAGAAGGTCACTAAAGGTGAAGTTATTGATAAGAAGAGGGAAGTGACGGATGAAGAAGCTTCGAAATTCCTTAAGTTCATTCGACAGAGTGAGTGCAAGCTTATCGATCAACTGAATCGCATGCCAACATGAGTATCCCTACTGTCTTTGTTAATGAATTCAGAAAGTCACAGAAAGTTGCTGATGAAGATTTTAAATGAAGCACATGTGACCCATGACATTACATTAGATAAGTTTGGAGGTATTATTGGTAACATCACTGCTAATAATTACCTCACCTTCACAGATGAAGAAATCCCAACCGAGGGAAGAGGGCATAATAACACACTACATATCTCGGTGAAATGTTGAGATCACATCATAGCTAGAGTGTTGATTGATAATGGGTCTTCATTGAATGTAATGCCTAAATCAACATTAGATTAATTGCCTTATGATAGGACTCATATAAAGCCAAGTTTTATGATTGTGAGGGCTTTTGATGGATCACGGAGGGAAGTTATGGGGGAGATTAAGATCTCAATTCAAATTGGTCCTTTCACTTTTGAGATCACGTTCCAAATCATGGATATCAAACCAGCTTATAGTTGCTTGTTAGGCAGACCTGGATTCATTCAGCTAGAGTTATTCCTTCCACTTTGCATCAGAAGCTGAAGTTTGTCGTGGATGATAATTTGGCAATTATCGTAGGTGAAGAAGATATATTGGTTAGTAGCCCTACTCCTGTTCGTTATATTAAGGTAGTTGAAGAAGCTTTGGAAACATCTTTCTAGTCTTTGGAGATAATCAGTATTGCTTATGTGGAATCTTTACCTAGGAGTTTGCAACCGTCAAGTGTAGTAATAATGGTAGCAAAGGTCATGCTGAGTGAAGGGTATCAACCAGGGCATGGATTGGGAAAATGCCTAAAAGGAGTTACAAAGTTGTTAGAGCTGCCAGAAAATAAGAATCGGTGTGGGTTGGGGTATAAACCCATCGAGGCTAACAAAAGAAGGATGGCAAAAGAAAATAAAGAGAAAAGGTTGGCTCACTTGGAGAATCGGGAGCCGAAGACTGAGAGTATTCCCATTTGTGACCTCTACCAAAGCTTCCAAAGCAGAGGATTGGTGCATGTAAATCAAGTGGCTATGGCTAAGGAGGATCAAAATGCAGAGGAAGATCAAAATGCAAAGGACCACGTCAACTAAGTGTACCTATGCAGCCCTGATGAAGAGCTGCACAATTGGGAGATCATTGAATTTCCTATGGCTTTTAATTCACTTTCAAAGTAATTGTAATGCAAACTCTGATTATGCCCATAATTTCAGTATCATTTTTTGTTAATTGGGCTTGCATGTTACTTTTTGGTATTGTATGAATGAAATGCATTTCAGAACTTTCCAGTTATTTCCTTCATCTTCTTCCTTTCTTTCATACTATCTTAATATCTATTTATTTCCTTTATTAACCCTAAACTGCAGATTTGGAAATAATCATCTTGAAAATAACAATGCTAATGTTCCATACTACAACTTTAATCACCCTATCTATTAAGTTGATGAGGACGATAATAACTTGGGAACTCCATATGAGTTAAAGAGGTTAGTGGAACAGGAGGACAAAATGATTCGACCCTATGAGGAAGAAATTGAAATAGTCAATTTGGGAAACGTAAATGATGGAAGGGAGGTTAAAGTCGGCACCACCATGAAAAGGAGTGAGCGTGATAGGTTGCTCAAGCTTTTATCTGACTATGTTGATATCTTTGTATGGATATATCAGGATATGCTCGGGCTAGATTCTAGCATAGTTGAGCACAAATTACCATTGAAGCCTGAACATCCTCCAGTTAAGCAAAAGTTGAAGCGAATGAAACCAGAGGTGTCATTGAAGATCAAAGAAGAGATTAAGAAACAATTTGATGTGGGATTCCTTGCAATGGCTAAATACCCTCAATGGGTTGCTAATATAGTACCGGTTCCAAAGAAAGACGGAAAGGTTAGGATGTGTGTCGACTATCAAGACTTGAATAAAGCTAATCCCAAGGATGATTTTCCATTGCCTCACATAAACGTTTTGGTAAATAACACCACCCAACATTCCTTTTTCTCCTTCATGGATGGGTTTTCAGGATATAACCAAATTAAGATGGCGCCCGAAGACATGGAAAAAACCATGCTCATTACATTGCGGGGGACATTTTGCTACAAAGTAATGCCATTTAGATTAAAAAATGCCGGTGTAACGTATCAAAGGGCGATGGTGACTTTGTTCCATGACATGATGCATAAGGAGATTGAAGTGTATATGGATGATACGATTGCTAAGTCAAGAACAGAGGAAGAGAACATCACCAACTTAGAAAAGTTATTTAAGCGTATGAGGAAATACCAGCTCTGATTAAATCCTACTAAATGTACTTTTAGCGTAAGGTCGGGCAAACAACTAGGATTTGTGGTCAGTGAAAAAGGCATAGAAGAGGATCATGACAAAGTGCGAGCAATCTTGGAGATGCCAGCTCCTAGTATGGAAAAAGAAGTTCGTGGGTTCCTAGGTAGGTTGAATTACATTGCCAAATTTATATCATAGTTAACTGCTACTTGCAACTTGATCTTTAAATTGCTAGACAAAAATCATACAATGGTGTGGAATGAAGACTGTCAAAAGGCTTTCGAAAAAATCAAGCAATACTTACAAAAACCTCCAAGAAGACCCCTCATCATGTACCTAATAGTGCTTGATAAATCTATGAGTTGTGTATGAGGGCAACAAGATGAATCTAGAAAAAAAGAACATGCAATCTATTATTTGAGCAAGAAATTTACAGATTATGAAATGAGATACTCGCTGTTAAAATAGACATGTTATGCCTTAGCTTGGGCTGCTCTAAGATTGAGGCAATGTATGTTAAGCCACACTACGTGGTTGATCTCAAAGATGGATCTAATCAAATATGTATTTGAGAAACTCGCTCTCACTAGTCATATTGCTCGGTGGCAAATGCCATTATCAGAATATGATATTGTTTATGTCACTCAGAAAGCTATTAAAGGCAGCACCTTAGCAGAGTACTTGGCTTACTAACCCATAGAAGATTACCAATCAATGCAGTTCGAATTTCCAGATGAAGACATAATGTCATTGTTCGAAGAAGAAGAATCTAAGGATAAGGAGAAATGGACGTTGTTGTTTAATGGAGCTTTAAATTCACTGGGACATGGAATCGGGGCAGTGTTAATTTCCCCAAAGAATCAGTTTATCCTGTTCACTGCAAGACTAAGCTTTGACTATACCAATAATATGGTAGAATATGAAGTGTGTGCAATGGGGGTCCTAGCAGTATTTGAGTTCAAGGCAAGAATTTTGGAGGTATATGGAGACTCAACCCTGGTTGTTCATCAGCTCAAAGGCGAATGGGAGACTCAGGATGCGAAATTAATCCTGTGTCATTCTTACATTAAGGGGTTAATGAAACATTTCGATGAAATCACTTTTCGTCACATTCCCCATGAGGATAACTAGTTGGCTGACACTTTGGCTACTCTATCTTCAATGTTCAAGATAAGCCAAGGAGGAGATGTACTGCTAATAAACATACAAAATCAAGATCAACCGGCATACTGTCAGATGATAGAAGAGGAACCAGATGGGGAAGCCATGGTTTTATGATATCATGTGCTACTTGAAAGATAGAGAATATCCTTCTAATGCTTCAGAAAATGACAAGAGAACCTTAAGGAGACTGGCAATGGGATTCTTCTTGAATGGTGATGTGCTCTATAAGAGGAACCATGATATAGTACTACTCAGATGCCTTGATGCGACTGAAGCCAAGAAGATAGTGGAAGAAGTCCATGAAAGTTCATTTGGAACACGTGCAAATGGACATGCTATGTCAAGAAAAATTTTAAGGATTGGCTATTACTGGTTAACCATGGAAGCTAATTGTTGTAGCCATGTAAGGAAGTACCATAAATGTTAAATATATGCTGATAATATCCATGCACCCCAGCATCCTTGAATGTCTTAGTTGCACTATGGCCATTTTCAACGTGGGGAATGGATGTGATTGGCCCAATTGAACCTAAGGCATCAAATGGACACCGATTCATCCTTGTTCCTATTGATTACTTCACTAGATAGGTTAAGGCAACCTCGTATGCTAGTGTAACAAGAAATGTAGTGATTAAATTCATTAAAAGGGATCTAATTTGTCGATATGGTCTACCAAGCCACATCATTACAGACAATGCAACCAATTTGAACAAGATGATGAAGGAGTTATGTGGTCACTTCAAGATTCAGCACAGCAATTCCTCACCATATCATCCAAAGATGAATGGAGCAGTAGAAGCAGTAAATGAGAATATTAAGAAGATTGTCCAGAAGATGGTGGTAACATACAGGGATTGGCATGACATGCTCCCTTTTACATTGCACGACTATTGTACTTTTGTTCGCACCTCTATTGGGGCAACTTCATATTCTTTGGTGTATGGGATGGAAGTTGTTCTCCCAGTTGAAGTAAAGATCCCTTCGTTGAAAGTATTGGTAGAAACGAAGCTTGAGAAAGCCGAATAGGTTCAAACTTGCTATGATCAATTGAACCTCATTAAAGAGAAAAGATTGATTGCTTTGTGTCATGGCCAATTATATCAAAGAAGGATGAAGAGAGCTTATGACAAAAAGGTCCGTCCTCGAGAGTTTCAAGAAGGTGACTTGGTGCTTAAGAAGATATTGCTTACCCAGAAAGATCATAGAGGAAAATGGACTCCAAATTGCAAAGGTCCTTATGTGGTGAAAAAGGCTTTTTTAGGATGAGCTCTAATCCTTTCAAATATGGATGGTGAAGATTTATCACTTCCCGTAAACTCTGATGTAGTCAAGAAATATTATGTATGAAAAGAAAGACAAACAAAAGTAAAAAAAAAAAAGAAGAAAGTTTGCTAGTTTGAAAACCGAAAAGGCAGTCTAGACAAAAGTTAGAGTGACCTAGTAGGCTAAAAACTCTAAAAGATTAGCCTAGGAAAAGTTAAGGTCAAATGAAAAAGAAAAGAAAAAAGCTCGCTAGGCTGAAAACTTCAAAAGACGGTCTAGGCAAAAGTCAAGGCAATTCACTATAATTACCTGTGTAAAGGAAGTGGGTAGAAAAATGATGGCGATGGGGAAACTGGAGCAAATTAAAGATTTGAAAAGAAGGTTAATGGGTTTACTAAAGCATCCGATATCCTTAAAAGCCAACTAATGGGCTATCAAAGTTGGAAACACGGGAAATTGGCGTTGTTAATCTGAATTTAGACTTGTCTTGTCACTTTCATTATGTTATCATTATATCCATCTTTTTTGCTTTCGTGTGAGACTTGCTCTTATATATAAGATTTCCTTTTGAAGCAATAAACTACTTTATTCTCCACCATCAATTCATTGACTCACCATATTTATTTCATTACATACTAAAAGTAAAGCACGTAATAACATTTAAAAAGGCATTACAATTATGACAAATAGTCCAAAAGCCATTAGAAATATGGTGAATCCTTAAACATCTCTGATAAAGGTAACAACTAATTGACAATTCAAAACATTGAATAACTTAGCCATGGTGCACCATGAAATAAGTCTCCAACATGATTTAAAGCATGGGTGGAAAGGAAGTTAACTTTGAATTCTCCTCACAGCTTAGGGCACTTGAAACCGTAAGGAGTCAAAGGTTGGAAAGAGAAACACACATATATTAAAAAAAAAAAAAAAGAGGTCCTTTAATCAAAAACATTTCAAATTACGCATACAATCTATCATGATATTGCATCATTTGTCATCAACTTTTGACTTTTCCTACTAAAGTTTAGTACTTGCTTAACATCTGCCTTCCTTTCGCATTTTGGGTCCCTATGCCCGTCGTTTGTAAATTTTGGCCCCCATGCCTGCCGGTTTTAAGTTCCTGGGTCCCCATGCCCGCTGCTCTTATATATTGGGTCCTCATGCCCTTCGCTTTTAAGTTTTGGGCCCCCATGCCCATTGTTTTTAAATTCCTAGGTCCCTATGCCCATTGCTTTCACATATTGAGTCCTTAAGCCCGTCACTTTTAAGTTTTGCACCTACATGCCTGTTGTTTTAAGTTTCTAGGTTCCTATGCTCGTCGCTTTTAAAAGTTAGGTCCCCACGCCTTCTGGTTTTAAGTTTCTGGGTCCTTATACCCATTGCTTTCACATACTGAGTCCCCACACTCATCGCTTTTAAATTTTCGAGTCCCTATGCCTATCGTTTTTAAGTTTTTGGGTCTCCATACTCATTGCTTTTATGTTTTCAAGTTTCCGCACCTATCTCCTTTAAGTTCTGAGTCTTTAATGCTTTTATGTTTTTGAGTTTGTGGACAAAATTAGAAGTTCATATCTTTACGTATCTTTTATTACGATAATATGAAAATATTCATATTATCTGTAAAGCTAAGTAAAGATGGGCAATTTTGAACACCTAATTTTGTCCACCATTCTTGTTATTTATTTAATTTATTTGTTTCTTTTTATTCAGTTTGTTACCTTGTACATATAGTCCAAACACTTTAAATTAATATCGATTTAATAACTCAATTTCTTTTACAATTTCTTTTCATGGAATCACTTAATTAGAAAAAGTCTCACTCTTACTATGACTCATGTTGTTTTCTTTTTATATCCTTATTTAATTTACTTATTTACTTATTTATTTATTCTTTTTTCTTGTTTCTTTTATTACCAGAGTGGGCTAATGTTGGCCTATTAGTATTTCTTGTTTGCCTCTCTAGGAACGGTCAACTTAGGCTTTTCTCTTTGACAATTAGAACAACAAAAATGAAAGAGATCAATAAATAAAAAAGTTTCTTTTTCTTTTTTCTTTCTTTTTCTTCTTTCTCTCTTCTTTGATGTAGCAACAACCGAACCATGTCTTGCAAAGTTTCAACTTCCCACACTAATGTTGCAAATCTATCATGTTGCTTCTACTATTGTCTAATTTCCTTGATTAATGCTGTAAAATTGTACAAATTTCTTTTCTAGTTAACCATCCTCTCAAGCAATCTTAGAGCATTTTTTAGGGCTATAAATACCACTGCAATAAAAAGGAGAAGGGGTTTTAAAAATTAAAAAAGAAGAAGAGAAAAACAGAGCAAAAAAAAAATCATAAAAAAGACGTAAGACTAATCAAAGAGAGGAACAAAGGAGAAGTTGGGGAACTTAAGCTACAACTTGGTATGTAACCAAACTCCTTACTATTCTAATTCTTGTGTGTGTGTGCTTGTGCATCTGGTTTGTGTCTGTAACTTGCTTCAACTAGTATCATGATCACACACATACAAATATTTTATCTCCAAAAATATAGATATATTGTCCTATATTGAACAAATGTTTAGCCAATAAGCTCTAGCTATCTATCATCATCATAAAAATAAAAAGAGAAAAATAAAGTAAAATGCTTGAACAGTCTTTGCACACATGTTTGTATATTCACATACAGCCCAGCTTCAACCAAAATTTTCCATTATAGTACCAACTAAAATTCACATATGCACCTAGAAATCAACCCAAATCCACGCAAACCAATATAAACCAACAAAACCCTTAACTCAAGAAACCCACCACACCGACACCAATGAAACCCAAACCCCACTAATTGGAGACACCCTCCATGACCAATGATACACCCAGACTTGCAAGAAAAATGACACCCAAGTCGTGCAGAATCAAAGATCAAAATATGAAAACCTGAAAATGCCCCATTATTATAGCGGATTCACACAGCAACTTACTCCCTCGTGAGGCAAACATGACGCCACCACGAATCAAACCAAACTACCACACAACCTTGTCCTTTGTCGAACCTGCCATCGCGCGATTCTGCTCTGACACCGTGCCTCCAGTGCAGTCGTAGCAACCTTTGTCTACGTCCAAGCCCTTCCTCGCCTCCACTGCTCACAAGAGAACCCCCTGTGCGTGTTGTCAGAGAACATTGTCCGACTATATCGCCACTTATTTCAAGCTCCAACGCGAGAACCGCCCCACCTTTTCCTCTTGCGTTGCAATGACCAAGACAAAAAAAAGGAACCCCAACCAGGAAGCTTTGTAAAACGCTAAACCTTTCTTCCCTTCTCTCTCCATTATGATTTGTTTCTTTTATTTTTATTAATTAGCTCTGTTGGACTTGGAGGGGAATTTAGGCTTGTTTTTTCTTATGGGTTAATCTTTGGGCCTACTTCACGCTGATGTGTTGATACCCTCTATTGTAGACTAGATTTTGTGTTGTTCCCAAATAAACTGGATTGCGAGCTTAATTTGAATCCACATGTAAAGGATTTTAGGATTTGTAAATGAAAAAATAACAAAAGAAAAGAAAATATATTGCAAAGTAGAAAAAAAAAATGAACTTTTCGGACCTTGTGTTATAAATTAAGCCTTCCTTTTATAATAAAATGATAATGAAATAATAAAGTAAATAATAGTAGCAAAATAATTTAAAGATAGTATTTTGTAAATTAGTATTTATAACTTATTTAACATTAATGGAATTATAAAAAATTCTCTAATAGAAAAAGGATTATTTGGATGTAGATTCTCTTTATCCTAGAGTTTAAGGATGCAAGTTGTACAACTTGTTGTCTAAAAACTCTTTTCTAAGTAAATTTTTTTATATATAAGGAGGAGAAAAATAAAAAAAAATTAAACCAAGTCTTACAATTTAATTAAAATTTGATGATAACAAAATCTTAAATAGAGAAAAAGGAGTATTTGGATGTGACATTCTCTTAATCCTAGAGTTTAAGGATGCAAGTTGTACAACTTGTTGTTTAAAAACTCTTTTCTAAGTAAATATTTTTGTATATAAGGAGGAGAAAAATAAAAAATAAATAAATCAAGTCTTACAATTTAATTAAAATTTAATGATAACAAAATCCTAAATAGAGAAAAAGGATTATTTGGATGTGACATAAAATAAAATTAAATTAAATCAAGTCTTACAATTTAATTAAAATTTGTTGATAACAAAATCTTAAACAAAGAATGGGTTAATAAGAAGTGACATCTTTTTATCCTGAGATTTTGAGACAGAGGCTGTACAGTTTGATGCCTTAAAACTCTTCTCTTGAATATAAAATGTTAAACTAAAATTTAATTGTTATAAAAATAAAATATTAAAATCAAAATTAAAAGAGTAAATTGGCTTGGTGTACACTTCTGTCAATTTATATTTTAGGACGTATAAGTCGTGATGGTTTAGAAATCCTAAAATAATTAAAAAATGATAACACACAATATTTTCTACCAAAAGAACTACGTGAGTCTGATTCTCCATTGCACCGGGAGATATGTAGGAGTAAGGGCCCAATCTTGTCAGTCTCAAAAATAATAAAATTCAAGATAAAATAAAAATCTTTTTATAATAAATAGAATTCTTTTTGCAATTATTTCTAGGGTGAGATAATTATTTTAAAAATCATTAATAATTTGCTTAATCAATTAGAGGTAACCATCTTTATGACGGACGTTGTAGGATGCTAATATCTTCCTTATGCGTAATTAACTCCCGAACCCAAAGTCTGGTTTCATAGACCATTTTCTTTTTAGGTTTTTCCAATGTTTTTCCTTAATAAATATTTGTGGCAATTTTATGTTTTTTTTTTATTTATATTTTTGCCGTCACATCATGGCTTCGATTGTGACAATCATACATGTTTATTGATATTGATTTACTAATTTAAACACTGATTTAAACATGACCTTGATGACCTCCTCTTACTGCTCATTGATAGTCCTTCCTCCTACCTTGAAAAAAAATGAGTCATGCTCATGTTGATAGATAGATTGGTCACTAGTCAGTAGTCAATACATAATCTTAAGAAACTTAGGCTTCAATAAGATCGAATTAATGACTTCTGTTGTGTACAATTTGTTAGTATTAAATGCTTAAAATTTCTAATTTATAAACCAAAAAAATAGTTATACTATTTTGATTGTCAGTCTTGTAATTTTAGGACACCCATAAATGGATGTGCATATGTGGTATAAATTGTAATTTTGTCTTATTTATTAAGTGCTATTGAATTGTATCCATGCAGATTGATAACTTTAATGATGACTCAGTTGTAACTCTCGACGATGACAATGATTTTAGGCTTACTAACATGGATAGTACTAACGAAAGCAAAAATGAAGTGGATAAAGATGTTGATAATGAAGAAGAGGGTCGAAGTGAAGATATTGATAATGAAGAAGATGGTGGTAGTGAAGATGTTGATAATGATGTTCACAAGAATGCTAAATACAAAACTTATTTGGATTTGACTATGTATGACGTTTACGGCATGGAGTTTGCAAGTGAAAAATATGCATATAGATTTTATTATGGGTATGGCAGATGCTATGGCTTTGAGATTAGAAAAGATGAGATATATCATGATCTAAACCACAATGTAATGATGTGTCAGTTTCTATGCAACAAAGCAAGATTAAGGGACAAAAAACACTTGATTAAGGATGATAGGAAAAAGGATCACAGGTCTCTCACCTATACAAATTGCAAAGCAAAGCTACATGTACGATAGATCCAAGTACCTCTAAATGGAAAGTTGTGTTGTTTGTCGAGAGTCATAATCATGAATTGTACCATTGAAACTTTGTGCCATTAATTCGTACTCACCGTGGGTTGTCTAATACAGACTGTGACACCCTTTACCCCAAAAACATTTATTAATTAATTGTTGCGAAAATAGGAAGTTCTAATTTGCATAATGATGAAAAGCACAGGTTTTTAAATTTCTTTCGCACTGTAAAGAATATCACATAGACTCATTCATCTCATAAATTATCATAAATGCTATCCCACAATATTCATATAATTTTTTAATAAAATCAACAAAAAATGTAATTTATAAAAACTTAAATATATCAATTGATAAAAAAACTAGAGCTATACAAGTTTCGACTGATAAACTGAAATAAAGCAATAAAATAAGGCTAGTGCCTTCATTCCGAAGTCACTCTTTTGGTTCCTGCGGGCCTTCACCTGTACGCCAAATTCACAAAAGGAAAAACACAAGGAAACAACAGGAAGTGAGATACATCTCATATCATGCTCAAAGTGTAACAATAGAAATAGGTAGAACACACACAACGTATGACAAAACACATTCTCACATTCTCTTTAGACAGACACACCACTAAAAGAGTGCTCATGCAAATGTAGTATTCCTCAGTTTCTACTCTGTATGCATGTGATACCAATACTAACTCAGGAAAGTAGTCTAGGCGTACATGCTATCCATAAAGAAGTGTCATTAGCGTACTAATCCTTTGACTTAGCATTCTACACTAATGAATATTCTCTGGTGACTAGTTAGAGTTACCCAGCTTTCGAAGTACACCCCGACTCCATGGGATCAGCATGAGTCGTTAGAGTTTTCACACCAGGTATAATCACCCCCAAGGCAGGGTTAAACAACCCCTCAAGGCCTCCACCATCCAAATTCACGCATACTTTCTGCCAGCACAATCATCTCAAATGTTATGATGCATGTCTCATATATACAATGCACACAAATGTCCATCTAGACCTTTTATTCACAAACAAGTGAGTCTCACCTTCGCCTCTCACAGGCTAGGTCCTTTACAGACGAGATATCACTCGAGCCCATTCTCGCTTCTCATAAGCTAGGACACTTATCATAATGATATCAAGTTGTATCATACATCTCATAACACAATACACACAAGCATAATATCACAAGTCACAATCACCATGCAAGTAAACCAACATTCATAACGTCACATACTCACTCCCCTTCTCCCATATCATATTCCTATCTTTTAACAGTCTAATTACTAGTCTCTCAATTCAACTTTTGATTTTCTAAGCTAGTCCTACTACCCTTGTACTCCAAAGTGCACACTTTACTAAGGAACTCAATATGGACATGCTTAAAGGAGCACAAACATGTTAAATCAACCAATTTTAAAAGCTTATTATGGCTTAGTATTTAGCTTTATTGAATATTTATTGGGCTTAATATTGGTGTCCTAGTTAAGTTTTGTATGTTTGGATTCAATTGGACTTTAATGAAAATCTTAATTAATTTTCAGATTTTGATGGGTCTTGACCTTTTGTCCTTGTTTAAGTCATAACTTAGGCTACAGAGATGTGTTTGAGGTGATCTTGCTATCTATGGAAAGATAAGAGAAAAATATACAACTTTTATGGAGAACATGTTGCTGCCTACTGACAGCCTAACATAGGTACGGTATTTTAGGCATATCTTAAGTTATACACATTATTTTTAGGTGGTTCGAAAGCCATTAGTTAGATAACATCTAGGAGTACAATCTCTATGAAGACCACAAAGTAATTCGATCATCTTCTTACTTGTTTTTGCCCATTAAGTTGACATTTGCTGTCAAGAAGGTAAGCACGAATGTGCTCACCACTCGACTATTACAAAATTGCAATTTCTGAGCATAAGGGGCTTCCTAAGGCCTCCCTAAACTACCAAAATTCTATAAGGTCATGTTCATACTATCTTAATGTCCAACTACCTAACATTCTATTTCAAAATAGGGATTTCCTGTCAATCTAAGTCAAATCCTTATAATAATCTCATTCTACCCTCAAACAATCATAGGTTCAATCAATTCACATCAAATTCATCTCAAGAGAAACCAACATAACCACACATTTATGCCAAACACATGAAGAGCAATAATTACAATTCATACCAAACTATAACATACAAAAGGCATTACAATCAACCCTCGAGAATTCAGTCCCAAGTATTCTAGGGTTTGGGAAATTTGCATTTCCCTTCACAAATACAATCAAATACAAATAGATACCTAAACCAATTTGGGTTTAGGGCCAACCCCCTACCCACGATTATTGTCACACCTATGAGTGAGATAGTCTCACTCCCTCTTACCTCGAAAGAAGTGAATCCACAACAAGAGGATGAAGACGGCTTGACAATGAATCCTACCATCTCCCAATCACGATTGTGGTAGCTCTTGCAAGGGCTCCTACGACAACTCTGCAATGACAACACAGATTCCAAGAGAAAACGAAGAGTGAGGTGGGGAATTAAGAATTGGGTCTAAGAGACCTAATAAGAGCTTTTAAAGATAAGTTGGGTTGCAGAAGATAATAGGCCAAGGCCCAACTTACACAACCTTTAGAAACTTTATTTATTATTTATTTATATATTTATTATTGTTTTAAAAAACATTTTAATTATAAAACCCCTTTTTTAATCTCCTTGTATTATTTTCCTAAAATACTATTTATTAAAATAATATACAACAAACATCATAGCCATATACATATATACAAGAAAAGGAATATCGGGGTGTTACACAGACAAAGATAAGGTGGATTGCTTGCATGCACAAGGTGTCAAGACATGTCACATAATGGGTTTTATGATAGGTCAAAAAGGTAGACATGCAGGTCTTAGCTTTAACAAGAAATATTTGTTCAATCATTTTAAGCAGCGTAAGCTATTTACAATCAAAGATGGGGATGCTTTGGTTGCCTTAAGTTATCTCCAAGGCAAGGCAAACAATCATCTAATTTTTTTTTTTCAAGATACGTACTTATAGATGATGGTAATCTGAATCACCTATTTTGGGTTGATGGTACAAGTAGGTCTGATTTTTAATGTTTTGGAGATGTAGTTGCTTTTGATAGCACATACAAGAAGAACAAGTACAACAAACCATTGGTAATATTCTCGGGTAAAAATCATCATGCACAAACTGTGATATTTGGTTGTGCGCTTATGTTATATAAAAGTACTATTACATATAAGTAGATATTATAATCTTTTTTGCAAGCAATGTCCAATAAGCATCCAAAAGCTGTAGTAACAAATGGTGATGGTGCAATGAAGGAGGCAATTAAGCAAGTTTTTTCATATGCTTCACATAGACTTTGTGTGTGGCACTTGTAGAAAAATGCGTCTAAAAATGTGAAAAATTCTTATTTTTTACAGGATTTCAAAAGAGTAATGTATGGAAATTTTTCACTAGATAAATTTGAAATTTTTTGGAAGGACTTGGTAGTTAAACACGAGCTTAAAGGAAATAATTGGGGTTACCCAAATGTACCAAAAGAGGTTTATGTGGGCTAATACTTATCTACGTGATAATTTTTTTGTTGGCATAAGGACTATTTCACTATGTGAAGGGATCAATTAAAGTCTTATCACAAGAGAAAAAAATACTATAGTTGAGCTGTTGTACAATTTTGAGCACTCTTTAAGAGATTACAATTATAATGTGTTGATTTCGAATTTTAATTCTTTTTACAAAAAACTTGTTCTTTCTACTTCTTTTTTGAAGATTAAGCAACATGCCTCAAAGATTTTTACTAGAGATATTTTTAAACTGGTGAAACCGGAGATTGTTAATGTTGGAACCTTGAATGTGGTTGAGAGATCTGAAAATGAGAAAAAGGTGATATTGAAGGTGGACAAATTTTGTTAATGTCGTAGTCAACATGATGTTGTATATGATAAACAGAAGTTTCAATTTGAATGTGATTGTATGCGGTTTGAATCTGCTGGTATTCCATGCAGTCACATAATATGTGCCATGTGGTCTAAGCATGTGCATTCATTTCCTACAAGCTTAATATGTAGGCAGTGTTTGAAAGGTGCTAAGAGTTCATCTATTTCATGCTATGAGCTAGGGGATAAGGATAATGACATGATGATTATGGCCCGTTTTGGGGTTTTAGCTACCTCTTTTAATAGACTTTGTCAGATTGCTGCAAAAAAGTGTGAAGGTTTTAATTTTATCAAAAATGAAATATTGAAGTTGATTAATAAGTTACAAAATGTGGGGGATATGCATATTAATGATGATGCCACAAAATAAAAATTACAAGAAGAGTAGAAAATGTTCTAACTATAATAAAAGTGGTCACTTAGTAAATTCTTGTTCTATTCTCCATTGTATGGATGATGACTTTAGTGTTAGTGATGATTTATGTGGTTCAGAACCCGATGGTAATACAAGTGAATAAGACAATGTAGTTTATTCTAACTAGTAATTTATTATTTAGTTATTTTTATAGTTGTTTAAATGAAATGTTGATTATAACTTGTTCTTCTTCTTTTTTTGCAAGGTAAAGAACCTTTATCAATTGATGAAAGTAATGGGCAGGATACCGCAAATCGACAACTTTCTACACAACAAAATGATAAGGTAATCGTAAATTAATCTTTAGTTGTTTTTACCCTTCAAACTTGTAGTTTTGATTTTATTTTGTTAATTATTTCAATTGTTCAATGTATTAATACAAATGTATACTAGAAACAAAGGAAGGAAGTTGGTTGTTGTACATTAGTGGAGGATAAGAAACAATGGTGCTCTAATATGAATTGGAGCAAGGACAGTAGTGTAAGTTGATGGTTACCTTTAAAAATGTAATTATTGAAATTCACTATGTATGTGTATGTGTTTGTATTTTATATGAATTGAAGTGATTGTTTTAATGTTTATACAGGAATTGAAAGTTAAAGTTAGCGGGTTTTAACCAAGTGAAAGACACGAACCTGCATTGCTCTACTCAAAAATTGAAAAACAAACTTGTAAGCAAATTTTTATTGTTGTTCAAAAATCTGAAAACAAGTTAGCGAGTCAATTTTATTTGATCATATTATTTTAATGTTTATATAGAAATTGAAAGGTAAAGTTAACAATTCTAACCAAGTGAAAGACATGAAGTTGCATTACTTTACCCAGAAATTAAAGAATGAACCTGAAAGTAAAGTTTTATTTTTGTTCAGAAATATGAAAATGAGCTAGTGAGTCAATTTTATATGATCTTATTATTTTCATGTTTATACAGAAATTGAAAGGTAAAGTTAGCAATTCTAACCAAGTGAAAGACATAAACTTGCATTACTCTACCCAGAAATTGAAGAACGAACCTGTACGTAAAGTTTTATTGTTGTTGAGAAATCAGAAAACAAGCTAGTAAGTAAATTTTATATGATCTCATTATTTTAATGTTTATATAGAAATTGAAAGGTAAAGTTAGCAATTCTAATCAAGTGAATGACATGAACTTGTATTGCTTTACCCTCAAATCGAACAACGAGCTTGAAAGTATTTGTAATCATTGTGTAGAATTTTTATGTTCAATGATTATTGTCTAGCATTATATATATATTGATGTTCATATGTATGTTTTCTTGATTAAGGATAAAAAACAAGCCACTCTTTGTAGTGTTCCAATTGAAGAAAATTATGAAAGGGTAAATATGTTGCCCCCTCAACAAATCGTTGCATTGATTGGTTCTGCATCAGCACATGGGATGTGTTTGCCTCCTGTATATGGACTTGTTCCCGTATACAATCAATATCTCCAAATTATTTTCCTTCTTCCAAATTCAATGCCAATGACAACGGTTAGTTATTTTTTTTACTGCAATAGATTGCAATATTGGTTGAGTGTCATATATGTAATTTAGGGTAAATGTAAATATTAAATTTATGTTGTTCCAGAATTATGATGCCATGCATAATGTCAATAGTGGGATGCCTTGGTATGATTTACTTCAACATGTCATGAAAGGTAGAAGTGGGACTAGTAAGTTGTGTTTAATTAATGTATGTGTTTTGCATTAGTACATTTGTAAAACATTTTATTTATAATATTGTCACTTGTTATGCAGGTGAAAATTATGGTTGAACATCATTGATTTTTACTACTGAATTGAAAGTAAGGTACTTCTTTCCATTTCATTTATCTTGTTGAACATCACAGATGTTTTAAGTTAGGTGGCTTTTGTCTATTAATCGACCATTCAATAACATTTTTATTTGTGCTTTTGAAGGTTATGTGGTTTCATAGGGCAATGACTTATGTACAACTGGAAAGATGCATTAGTGTTCTGAAATGTTATCATTAATTATTTGCAATAGTGTTTAATTTGTTTTTATGTTATTATTGTTCACTTACTATTTGACTTAATCCAAATATCACTTTTGGAATAAGACCACATTGAAGCTAACGTTATATATCTACTTTCACAGTGATTTAATGTCATTTTTAGATTAAGATTTTGAATATAGGGTTATTTTTGTATTTTGAAAGATTTTAAATATTAAGGACTTTTTGTCTCATGAGTGGTCTATAAAAGTTGTTCATGTCCCTCGTGAGTCCAATTTCATAACGGATTACCTTGCTGGAGGGTGTTTGAAGCATAATTTGGACTTTCAAGAGTGGCAGCATCGTGTAACACCCTCATTTTTACTTATTAATCTGTCTTTTAATTATTCTATAATTATCTATGGTGAACCGAATAGAAATTTTAGGAGTATGATCTCCATGGTTACATTCATATTAGTGAATATAATTAATTTAAATTTTTAATAATTTTTCTAGTGCCCGGAAAAATGGTAAAACAACTATTTTGCCCCTAAAAAGACTATATAATTGAGAAAATAGATAAAAATAGTTAAAATGTCTAAAAATTATATTTAAGTCATTTATGTGTTTAGAATAATTAATAATAATTTTAAAATTTTTTCAACAATTTATTGAAACAATTTTTATAAAATAACCAGTATACCTCTAATTGACTATGGGAGCCAACCAGAGACTTTTTGATCTCAAAATATTTTAAAAAATTTATATTGTGTATATTTTAATTATAAAAATTTTATTTTGAGGGAAAAATGTTGAAAATTGAAAATAATAATAATTTGATAAAAATTTGATTTATTAGCTTAATAAATGCCCTTTTTAGTGAAAAATTTATTATAAATAATATATATATATAAGAAAAATCTGAAAAAAAAAAATTTACACTCATAAAAATATGTATGAATACATGATGTGGTCAGAATTAATTAAAACTAAACAAAAAATTAAATCTAATTATTTACCATAAACTATTTGTTTTTTTTTTACTTTTACCATTATAAACACATGTTAATTTAAAAGTCAAAAATTTAAGCTGATAATTTCTTCGTTCTACTCCATTTTTCTTGTTGGATTCAGAGCTAGTAGTTGGGGCATTACAATTTAAATTATTTTTAATGGGATTAGTGGAAAAAAAAATTAAACCAAAACTATACTAATTTTCTCCTATAAATACCCCTCTATCTACACTTCAATTCTCACACTTTTTATCAAATTTTCAAACCCCTTCTCTGCTGGAAATATGGACATCCTCCTTCTCTCCCTCTCCAAGCCATAATTTTTTTTTATCCACCATTAAAGCATTTCCAAGCTTAGGTTTAGTTTCGAAAACTTAAACACTTCCTCTCCTCTTCTTAAGCACCATCAACAACCATATTTAGAGGTAAAGGGGGAGTGATGTTTTAGCTTCTAATATGTTTTCTTAATCAGTTTAAGTGTTGGGTTCCCCCTTAAATCCATACTATATTACTACTCTTAATATTATTATTATTACTACTATATATATATATATATATATATAATTTTATTTTTCATTTAATTGCTTTCATGTAGATGGTTTTGGAGTGGATTTTTCTCCCAAAATCCTTAGCTTATTACTTTTCATTTAATTGCTTTTATGTAGATGGTTTTGGAGTGGATTTTTCCCCCCAAACCCTTAGCTTCTTACATTCCATTGTTATTTATTTCTTTGTCATTTATGTTTTTATGCTACTTAGCTTATTCTCCATTTTATTTCCTTGTTATTTATATTTTTTCCATTTAAGTTATTGCTACTTACTTTTTGTTCATTTAATTATTGTTATTTATTTTATTGTCACTTTTGTTATTTATTTTTATGTTGCCTTTATTTTGTTGGTATTTCATTAGAACTTATTATCCTATTATGTTAAATTATCATTGAATTTAATTTTATACAAGTTAATTATTTTAAAACATGTTTATGGTCTTGGATCACTTGAAATAAATGTTTTTGGAACTTATCTCTAATTATGGGCTCTTAGTTTTTTCTATAAAATGAGGCTAGAAATTTTTTTTATGACAACTAAACAACTAGAATGGTTAAGAATAAAATAATTTATAAAATGGAATTTTTCTAGACAACAAAAATAAATAAATAAATAATGGTATGTTATCAAATGAATTTTTAAGACAATTTAGCAAGTATTTTAAACTTTTGTATTCAAATGAATTTAGAAAGAGGAAACAAATAAATTGGTCTTTTTATTCTAGGAAGGTATTTGGCCCATTATGAAAATAAAGTAGAAAAGAATTTTTTTTATCAAATTATTTATACAAAATTAGCTTGAAATGGAAGTAGTAGATTAAGGTTTAGGTTAGTAGGACATTTTGATCCTTAGAAACATTAACAAGGAACTTGGATCAAATTTTCATAAAAGTTGAACTTTTGATTTTATGAAGTGTTCAAGTTTTAAAGTGAGAAAATGAAAATCCTTGGTTGTTTTACACTATTAAGCTCACAATTTTTTAATAAATTAGGAAAAATGATTTCTTCTATTAATTTAAGTATTTTGAAAAATTACTTGTTTTAGTTCAACTTAGTAAAAATGAACCTTAGGATTAGTAAGAAAGTTGGAAGAAAAGTTTTTTTGAAAGATTAACTTCTTTTAACTTTTGTAAAATTAATTAGAGAAACAAAATTTAGAATCTATGGAATTAAATGAGCTTTTGGCCAAACTAGTAAAAGTTTTAGAAATAAAAATTTCTTGCATAAAATTAAATTATCTTGACATCTAATCTTTTCAACTTATGGCTAAGAAATGAAAATTTTGTTCAACTAAGCCTTTCTAGTAAGTGTTTTTGTCAATAGAATAAAATGCCTACACTAGTAAATAAAATACACATTTTAATTAGCAAAATGGAAAAAAGATACATCTTGATTTTAGTGAAAGAAAAATAACTAAAGAGAAATTCTAAGTATGCTATCTGATTGTAGCCTAACCTGACCTTCCACATTAGAAAAGAAATTATCTTAAACTTTAATTTCTAATTTTTCTTCATGTTTATGGATTGAGAACTATCCCTTTAAAATAATCCAATTTGAAAAATTAGAAAAGGAGAAGGATAAATCAAAGAAATTAAATTGAAAAATTACTTTTAAAAGTATGTATGTATGAAAATAAATTCTTGTATGCAACTTTGATTATTGATATTATCTTGCTATAATTGTTTCTCTAAGTTATTATAAATGTGATGGATGAATGTCTTTGTAAAGAGTGATTATAAAACTCTACTAGATTACCTAGAAAATATGTCTTGAACTTAAAAACAAAGTTATAAGAAACCTCTGATTGAGTTAGGGCCATGCTATGAAGCATGAGTGTTTGTGTTTGGGAAGTAACAGTTTGGTACACTGTTGGATGAAAGGCAGGAACCATTATTACAGTCTTGAGGGTAAAGGTACCGAGTTATGAACGTCCCAATGGCTAGGTTAGTGCCCTGAGCCGAGATAAATCACGCAAATTGACTTGGTAACCTGTTGCATGCTCAACATCACCGTGATTAGTGGAGTGTATATTCCTGATGGACATGTGGCTCTTTCCTCGAGGATGATGATTATGACATGGATGTTTGTATCTTGTGGGGACGAACTCCCAATCACTTCCCAATGATTTCTGATAGTTAAGGTGAATCATTAGAGATAGTTATGGATCCATACGTCTAGTAAAGGTTTGTAAGTGAGTGATAATAACGTAGGTCAGACCTTAGGACTTCCCCAATTGATTGTTTAACCTATTGTTTGTGGCCTATTAAGAAAACGAATGAGGCTTTTACAAAAACCTCACTCCTTTCTTTTTGTTTCTTTTCATATACGATCATGGTACGAGCAGTTGGACTCTAAGGACTTGCAGTGATGGCAACTCTGCATGTGACTTTTGTAAATTCTATAGGATGGGGTGGCCTAGTAAAGACTTATACTACTCTGACATAGGTCATTTTATTGTACAGTTACGGGAGGGGGGTATCTAGGATGTACTTTTTGTATTTAGTGATGTATTTCTTATGTATGTACTCTAACTTTGTATGTAAAACTTGACATTTATTTCATGATCATGATTCTTTATATAATGTCTCTTGAATTATTGAACGTTTTCCAATAAACGAATTAAGAACTAATAAAATAAAATGAACGTATGTCTTATTATAGTGGGTGTTACACACCCTCCCTTGGAAGCTAATTTACTACTAAAGGATTCAATAGGTGCAAAGTTAGAACATGCATGATCTTATGCTTTTAGGGCCCCATCCTATGTGAATACACCTATGTTTGAAGAGGTCCAAGTCTTTGTGCCATTGAATAAGCAGAAGGGTCCAAAGTCTTTTAGTTACCTGGTTTTTACGTAATTTGGTATTTTCTAGTCCTTTAAATGTGGAATTGTTTCTAACATGTAATAAATTTATTTATTTGGTATACAAGTTAGTTAATTGCATTGAAATGATTTATTAACCATTGAAAAAATGATATCTAACAGAAAATGGACAGCTACTTTGTGATATTTGATATAATTAATAAATTAAAACCAATAAAAATTCTATTTAGTTACTGTTTGGGCCATGTTATCTTTTCTCTACTTTATAGAGGATAAGTACCTTATATTTGTAAAGAAAAATGGACTACTAGTAACTTATTTTTTTATTTTTCAAAATTAATTCATGACAATTTTTTTTTTAATTTTAAGGTATTCTTTTCATTTTTAAATTAAAATTAAAAATACATTTTAAGCAAAAAACAAAACGTGGGCCAAACTGGACCTTAATTAATTATAAATTATAAATAATATAAATAATAATAAATATTATAAATTACAAATAATTATAAATATTATAAATATTATAAACAATAATAATAATTATGGTGCTGACATACGTGCTATATGATCCAAAATTATCTACCTTGCCACTTCGAATTAGTAATTAGGCTAACATTTGGAGTTTATTAATTGTTGCATTGACTGAAGCTCATGTGCGCACATTTGGAATTTGGACACTGTTGACACGCACCCTTTGCTATATCGGTGCATTCAACCTTGAAAATAAGCATCTCTACCTGGCTACTTTCTTGTCATTCATCTATACATTGGGTCATTTCTTGAACGAATACCTAATTTATCATACAACGGAGATTTCGAATATGACATTTTAACTTATTAAAAAATATTATTATGCATAGCTGTTTCATAAAAATAAAAAATAAAAAAACCAACAAGAACATTAATTTATTCCTTATACTTAAGATTTTCGCAACAGATATTACCTTAAAATTCATAAAATAAAATGAAGTCCTTGAAAAGTCCTGCATAAATTAAAACATAAGAAAAGAAAATCAATTCATTGCGTTGAAGGATAAAGCTGATGAGCTTGAGTTGTCTTGTGGGAGAGAGAAGCCCAATCCAACGCAATCTTCCCAGATGGAACTTGGGGGGCGTGGACATTGTGGAGTTGTGGAAATGGATGTGAATCAAGTGACACAATCAGCACCAAACAATTTTCAAGGACATTTTTGTCATTTTCTTCTATTTAGAGATTAAAGTGACCGTACGTTATATTTTTAGGAACAATAGGTTACTCGTTTAACATTTTAAAAAATAAACTTAAGCTAATTTAAAGAGGATCTATATGCTGCTAACTTATCACATGCCATCCTCGTCAAAACCGAGGGTAAAAAAAAGCAATGTAAAAGGTTTTAATTAAGAAAAAAAAGAGAGAGAAAAATATATGGATGCTTAGCATTTTTTATTTGAGGCGTCGGAAGGAAAGCGATAGAACCTTAAACTTCATAAAACAAAATAAAGTCCTTGAAAAGTCCTGCACAAATTAGAACATAAGATAAGAACATCAATTCAGTTCTTCTTTAACAGCAACAATGGCTCTTGTTGGTTGTTCTTCCATAGCATGATCCTCAACGTCAATGTGTTAGGGTCATTATGAAATTTGTCGAATGTGGTTGTCAAAAAGACATACACGAGGTAGGTTATCAAACATCTGTGCATTTTTTGATAAGATTCAAATTTTTGTTGAAATACCCTGTTCGACAAGATTATAATTAGTATACAAGAAAACTACTTAAAAGAGTTTGATTTGAGAATCTTCAAGGAATTCGAGTAAAAATCTTTGCTATTCGAGAAGGAATTCGAGTAAAAGATCTTGGACAAATTAGAATAATGTGCAAAGGATATCATAATAACGTTGAAAGTAGTTACTACTAGAAGACGGTTATATACAGGTGTCAACATATTATTTAGAGGTTATCTGTAGATTGTATACGTGGCTTGTTGTAATTGCTTTACCGTTAGATGAAATATCTATAAATATCTATAAATAAGGATATATTATATATTATTCAATGATATGATATGGCTTTGTTTTAATGATCTTTACCTAAAGCTAAATATATACTATTGCCTTTATCTTTTAAATTATATTATTATATTATATATTGTTTATTGTATTATATATTATTTATATTTATTATATTATATATAATACAATTACTATAAATATAAATATTATTATAGAATTTACTTTTATAAAATCATAAAATTCATGTGTTTTCACTTTCACTAAATTATTATGAATTTTGGGTTTAAAAATCTATATAACATAATTTTTTATTTGATTTATCATTTCAAGAATTACAGCATTAAACATTTTAAGCAATAACATGGTAGTCCACATCCTCCTCGGCCCTGTAGACTATTCGTTTAACCTATTCTTAAGTGGTTGTTGTTTGATCCAAGTGTTGTTCTCAATGGACGGCAAATCGGCAATACGTTGTCGAGTTCAAAGGCCGCAGCAGTGTAGCCGATGGTGGTGAATTCGTGAGACACACCGGTCGTGACAACGAAGCGAGTAGAAGCCGGTCATGCAAGCTTGAGCGCCGTCGACTCTACGATAATTTATTCAAGATTATATTTGCAAATTATACTTATTTGAGCACAATTGATTCAATAAATTAAATTTAAAAAATTTCTTTAATCATTTAGATAGCTAATATTGTAATGAAATAATTTCAATATTGATAATTAATATTCTTCAATTAAATAGTCCCTCCATTCCATATTGATTGATGTTTTAGCATTCAAAAAAAATTTCATATCGATTAATGTTTTCAGTTTTCAATGAAATATAACACTTTTATTTCAAATTTGTCCTAGATAAATATATGAACATAATGATTTTTAAGTGTTGTACCAGACAAGTTTTGAAAAGGGGAACAAGGATATTTTAGTAAAATTATTTCACTAAATAACTTATTTATTGTCTTTCTTAATTTGTGTGAAAAAAGTTAAAAATAAATCAATATAGAATGGATGGGGTAAATTTTAAATGATATTAACTGTAAAGTGCTTGCACAATTCCTATAAAGAAATTAATTTGTATGCATTCCAAAGAAAATCTTCTTTGGATGGCATAGTGATTTTAAATAATATTTTATTTACTTTCCACTTTTGGTTTTTATAATCAGTAAAAAAATGCTGCCTCTGTGTGTGTAGAAGCTAGAAGGGGACAGGCAGGAAAAATTCGATGGAGGATATAACAAGTGCAATTTAATTTTATTAAAAACTAAATAACATTAAGTTAAGAAATAAGAAGGGTAAATTGGTAGGAATAACTCATTAATAAAATTTAAATATTTTACCTATAGTAAAATATGGTTTCAAAATTTAAATTTTTTTAATAAATTGATTAGTTAGTTATATTAATTTTGATAAATAATCATTACATCAAGACCTCCTACAATTGTTTAAATATGCAAAAGTAAAGCAAGACCAAATAATATTCAAACTAACATGTCAATAAATTACACAAGTTGAATATAAATCAATTCCAAAAAAATTGGATATCAGGAAACTTTCTATCAGCAAAATGATACAAGCACAACTGAGTCACTCTTAAACTATATCGAGCTACACCGTAAAGAATTGAGCAAGGCTAAATTTTTTAATCTCTCACACAAGAAAAGTGAAAAAAACCCAAAATAATACGAGAAAGAAAATTTTGACTGACATAAAAAAACTAGAAAGATTAAAACATCAATTTTTTATTAGTTTTTTTAAAACAAAAATTAGCATGTAACTTAAACTAAGTTAAAATATCTATAAGTTTAATTGCTCATTTATTTTAGTGATGTTCTCTTTTTTTTATTATTATTATTATTAAATAGAAATTAAATCTAAATGATAAAATCAATTATTGTAAAATATAATTGCATATATTTTTAATTCATATCAATAATAAATGATGTTAATATATGCATGTACATAAATCTACTCTATATTCACATATATTTACAAAATTAATAGTGTATAAAAAATAATTTTTTTCAAGACTTAAAATAGCGTAAGGCATTAATTTAAATAAATATTTAATTATGTGTTAAAATTTATACTTACTAATAGAAAAATTGGTAGTTAAAAAAAATTATAAAAAAGCCAAATATACAAAAAGTATAATATTATAAAAAAGTTGAAGCTTATTTATTTAAAACTTATGATATAAGTTATTTATTAGAAAAAACTTTAGAGGTTAATCAATTATTATTAGATGAAACAAAATAAAGAGTAGCAAAAACATTATTTGAATATCATCTTATCTTTTTATTCATCATTAATTTTCTTATCATAATCTACAAGTTTAAATATTTATAAATCTATTTTCTTTTCTTTAACTAATCTTCTTTCATTTATGATAGAAATAATTTTTTACAGGAAAATCAATAATTAAAAAAATCATATTAAAATATTTTAATTATTAATATTTATTATTAAAATTATATATATATATATATATATATATATATATATATATATATATATATATATATAAGTTATATAGAAATGTAGATATATTTCTAAAAGATATATTTATCTAAATTGAAATGATATGAGACATTTGCAAATATAAAATTATTTGAATATATCAATGTTCATAATTATATATACATGTGTGTGTGTGCGTAAATACTCACAAATCTATTTTTTCATGATTAATGTTAATCATTTATTTCCTTTATGAAAGAAAAAACTAATAATTGCAAAATATAATTTAAAATATTTTTCATTATCAATACCTTTTATTAAAATTACATTTATATCTAAGTTATATAAAATGCAAATATATTTATAAAATAATATTTTTTAAAACACACATTTATATAAATTAAAATGATATAAACATGTCTAAATACACACATATTAATATTTTTCATTATTGAAATCTCTTATTTTATATCTTTTTTAAAATATTTATATACATAACTACTAACATGTATTTATATAAAATAAAAATTATCAAAAAATAAATTATAATTATAATTATAATAATATAAAAAATTTGTAGATTGTATTCTTTACACCCGTACAAGGCATGGGTTATTACACTAGTTGAATATTAAAGTAATGTTTTTCACAATTTGAATTATTATTCGCATTTTAAGTTAGTTTAATTAACTTAATGGCGCAGGGCGTTACATAATTCACTCCTATAAAAATGTGTTTTAATTTTCAAACGGGTTAAAAAGGCGATTGCAATTATAAAGACCATCAATTTCTGTCATTTACTTATCGTCTATATCTCATTTCACCTTTGAACTAAATGTGCACATTAGATAACGTTTCTGATTTTGGATTTTGAAAGAAAAGTAAGTTTTAGTTCATTAATTAGTGTTATACATTGATTGATTGAAGGCAACTTTAGCTTTGAGAAAAGATAGAAATAAGAAACGCGTGATTGAGAAATGAGAATGAATGGCCAACTAACCATTCTTCAACTCTTGTTAACTCTAGTGGACACTAGGATAGGGTTCTTAATCACGACACCCTGTCATCGTCGAAATTCTTGTCATTATTATGGACAAATGTAACTTAGGATTCTCGTGGGCTCTATTCCTGATAGTTAATCATGGAACTAGCTGCAATCAATTATCACCAACAATGATCATTTTCCCTTGTTTTTTTTCTTCCCCTTGTGGCTTGTTTCATTCCGAGGGAAACAATTAGTAGGAAAACATTTTCTAAATGGTTTCAGTAAAAGAAAATTGTTGTGTAAACAATTTCTACCAAAAACTCTGAATGTATTGAAGTTGTAATTAATCATTGAAAATAAATTCAATAAAAAACATATGCATATTTCCCGTGTATAATAAATAATTATTTACAATTTGTTTTTAAAATTAAGGAATGGATAAACTAAACATTCACGTGCCCTTCTAATCACTACAATTAAAACAAAATAAAATTAAAAAGCATAACCTATCTAAAAAAAGTAATGATATAAACCATAGGCGCTTAAGATCAATAAATCAAGCTCTATTATGATTGAGATAGGTGTACAAAGTCTCGATTAACTGCATAAATCATACAAAAAGCCAGCTAAACTACCAATAAAGCTTACAATCGATAATCACAAAGATGAAAAACCCAATAAAAGGTTATGTAGGAATCTCATACTATAGGCGACAAATAACTGATCATTGAATTTGAAGAACTAGATGTCCTAAATCTGTTATTTAAATTTTAGCCTAATTTGACACTAATAACTCTCCAAATCTAATCTTGTTGTGATCATCTTGTGTGAGCACAAATTTAACTTTTCTCTCTTCTATTTTCTCAAAAGTTATTCTCATTTAAATGAACTTCATTTTTAATCTCTTTTTGACTCTTCTCCATCAAACAAGTGATATGAAAAACACAAGATGGATAAAATTATGTATGTGGACAAGGAAGCAAACCTTAAATTGAAACTTAATTTGACTACATATGAGTGAAACTCCTAAACCTTGGGATAATGTTCATTCATGAGCCATCCAACTCAATGAGATATTTAAAGTGGTTCACAAAGTCACAAGAAGGGGGTTGAATTGTGATCCTTGATTGCTTTGGCCTAACCTACATAATTTAAACTATTTTTTGTATTAATTGCTTAATATGCTTCTTGGCTTATCAGAATATTGTTAAGAGCAAGGAAATATCTTTTACTTAATTAAACAATCTTAAGGAAATACACAAACGGTGTATAACTATTTAGAAGCTGAGTTTACAAATCTGTTTGATAAAAAGATGCTTCTAAAAGCCATCAAAAGTTGATTTCCTAATACAAAAAACTTGAAGATTTGTTTCACTTTCTAAATGAGTGAAAAATTTTGTTTCAAATGAAACTTTCCAAAATTGATTAATAACTAATATTAAACTAGTTTCAATGGTTAAAACCTAGTTTCATAGTAAAATAATAGAATCTAAAAGCAAAAACCAAATCAGAAGCTAGTGATAAGTAAAAACAACTGTAGAAAGTAAAAGAGAAGGATAAAGGATACTACACAAATGATTTTTATATTAGTTCACCCACAAATCACTTAGGGATACATCTAGTCCCTATCTCAATAGGTATTTGTCAGTATAATCACTCCCAGATTATGTAGGGTATTCTTTCTCAAGCTTTCCAGCAACCAAGTTCTTTTCCCAAGCCTAGGCAAAGGAATTAAAGGAAGATTGGTCTATACTTACTGCAACCATTCAAAAGTAGTGTGTAAGCATTCTATAAAAATTTAGTTTTCCAAAAGCAAGAATATATCCTAATAGATTCCAAAAGTTATCGAAGAATATCCGTTGAAGAAAATCTGGCTCAAAAGAAATATCAAATTCAAAAGAATGATTTTTAATTGAAAGGAACGCTTAAAACTCAAAAGAAAATATTCAAGAAGCTAAAATGGTCAAAAAGTTAGTCAAAAAGCTACTACAATAAAAGTGACATAATGAAACGCAGTTTTTGAACAAGCCTGACTGAGTTTCAAGTAGATATAAACAACTAGTTTGAAGTCTGTACTCTTATAAAAAGGCTATTCTACGAAGGAATCCACAAAAAGAGAAGAAGTGTAACACACTTAGGCGTCAAAATTGTAAAATCCATGCTTCTAAAGAGAGAGAATAACTTTTGAAAGAAATTCCTTCCTAGAATATCATTCCAATTTTGTTCTTTATCGTTTGTAATCTCTTAAGAAGTGTATTTATATTTTGTGTCATATTGTTTATCCGCTCATTAAGTGTTAGAGTGAGCAAAAGAGTCAAAGTTTGTGTCCTTGAAGAAGATAAAAGTAATCTAAAGGTTAATTAGGAGGATTAGTTCTGCTAGAGGGTTTGCACCAAGCTAACTAGATAAGTTAGTGTTGAGAAAGAATTGTTGAGTTGTGGTAATGAATAAAATTATAAATATTTTAAAATATGAAAAATTTATTTAACTATATTTAAAAAGTTAAAAATAAATAATATCTTTATTTTTTTTAAATAAATAATTTAAAAATAAATTAAAACCTTACAATAAATAAACATAATTTAAAATAAACTAATATATGTAAATATTATTTAACAGGAAAGTCGGTGAAACACTCAAATTAAAAAAATAGTGAATAATTAAAAAAGAAATGGTATTTTTGATTGTGTTGAGGTTCAAAGAAAGGACTGCGAAAATAAATTTCGTATAAGCTTGAGAAAAGCTCCCCCTACCAACTTAATTATAAACTATTTTTTTTTCAAATTTTGTTCTATGAAAATAAGTAGTTTATTTTTTTAAAAGCTTTTTATGAAATGTGTTTGTCCTGACTTCTCCTTTTATGGAGAAAATAAGATAAAAAAAAAAGTTGAGTCAAACACACTCTTACTATATTTTGAAAAATATTTCAAAATCTATCCCAGGCCATTTCAGTAATTGCCAAATAAAATTGGCTTAATTATACTTTTGGTTTCCCAAGTATCACAATTGTGTGATTTTAGTTCCCTAAGTTTTAATTGCACATATTGACTCTTCCTCAGTATTAAAATTATGCAATTTAGTCCTTCCATTAGTTTTTTGTTAAATATTTAACGAATTTTGCTGACGTGGTGTTGATGGATGACATAGAAGCTGATATGGCCCTAATGGATGATGTGACAACTAACATAATGATGACATGATAGTTGTCGTAGGTTATGATGTGTCAATGATATGACATATGAAAATAAAAGACAAAATTACCAAAATGACTCTAATAGGGCTTGAAACCCCTACTTTAGGTTTCAATAACAATCTTTAAGCACTAGACTAATAAATTTCTTTGAGATATGGGTGTAAAATATAATAAATGTAACTTAAAAGGAGACTAAAATTGTAGATATATTTATAACAACTAAATAAACAAATTTATATTTATTATATATATTATTTGTATTAATAATATTATTAATAAATTAATACTAATATTATTAGTATATTAATAGATAAATTAATAATTTAATAACTATAAATTATTTAAATATATGAATATTTAGTATAAATTATTAGGTTAATTTAAAATATAAGATATAAATATAAATTTTAGTGATTAAATATAAATTAGATGCTCAACATCATCATGGATCTCAATTGCCTCAACATTAATACTAATAATGTTTATTAATAATATTGTTAATATTAATTTATACTTCTACATAAATACATTAATAAAATAATAATACTAATAATATTAATATATTTTCAAAGATTATTATTTTATTAATATATTTCTTCACCATTTATATCATATCTTAAATAACTTATATTTATTATATTAGTAATTTATGTATAATATACTAATAATATATAAAATATTATTAATAATAATATTAGTAATAATTTATTATTAATAGTAATAATATATAATAAATTTAATTTTTTTATTTAGTAATAGTAAATATATGTGCAACTTTGATTTTCATTTAAGTTACATATATTATATTTTTCATTGATATATTAAACAAATTTATTAGTGTAGTTGTAGTGGCTAAAGGTTGTTATCGAAACTTAAGGTGGAGGGGGAGGGGGGAGTTAGGTTAATTTAATAATTTTGTCTTTTTGATTTGCATGTCACGTCATCAATACGTCATAACCCGTGTCAACTACTACATCATTGTCATGTCAGCTGCCACGTCATCTATCATGACAACATCATCTGTCATGTCATTTATTAGTATTGTTAAATATTTAAAAAAAAGCTGACAGAGGGACCAAAATTATACAATTGTAATATTTGGGGGACCTAATTTGTGCAATTAGAACATGAAAAACTAAAATCCCACAATTACAATACTTAGAGGACCAAAAAAACAATTAAGCGAATAAAATATACACCCCTTATGGCTAAAAAAATAAATAAAATAGCGGGTAGATGCTACAAATTCTCTCATTTAAGAGTGAGACACTGAGTACTCAAATTCAACACATTAGCAATAATCATGTGTACTGTGCGGGTATATTTAAATTTAAGTGAAACTTGAGATTTGAGAATTTGTAATCATAAAATAAAATTAAAAAATTAGAAACAATTGATAATTTGAAAATGTTAACAAAATATAAAATAAGTATCAAGTAATGATAAAGTTAACTGCATTTCACAAGAAAAAAAGATAGTAGAATAAAAAATATTCTTATTTTCAATAATGAGGTCAAGTCATATTATTTTTTGTTATTTTGATTTGTAAATTTATTTTATTTTATTTTTATAAATTTGATTTTCAAGAGGTAAAATTATTTATAAATTGATAATTTTGAATGATAAATTTATTAGTAAATTGATAATTTTAAAAATTAATTTCTATTGGCGTACATTAATTTTTAGGGATGAAAGTGATATACTTTTTTGCGTTTAGGAATTGAATAATATATTAAATATAATTTATATTATATGTTTTCTATAATGTAAAAATATATTTTAAGGACGAATGGATTTCTAACATACTTTTTATATAACTTTTTTGTTAGAATACTTTACTCGCTATAATCAATGTTTTTTTACTCAAAATTCGTTCTAAATGATATATTATTGGTGAAAAGTAATATGAATCTCTTCTAAAATACTATAATGAAGAAGATACAAATTTAACAGTACACAGACATAACACGATAAATCTTTTGCGTCCTCAACTACTTAATTATAGGATAGCCAAAAATGGTACTCGGTTATAACAACCGTCTAAGTGCTTTAATTATGAATTGACCACTGTTTTAGTAACTCACATTTCCCTAACCTGATTAATAAACTCGTAGGCTCTTTAACTCATGCTTGCTTGAGTACTCTCGAATATTTAATTTTTTCTCTCAAAAAAATTGCCAAAAAATACAGTATAATACAACTCATTCGGCTTGGTACAGATGAGGTACTAAAAAAAATCTGTGTATTGTAAAGATTATTATTTTTTTGGTATAGAATATTAGTATCTTCCATAGAAGACAATTTTGTTCGAGTCTAATAAAATCACTATAGCGGCAAAGGTCTTCCTTAATGCAGTTTCATACTTTAGACTTGAATTTAAGACTACTGTTTGAAATAATCTCACGCCAATTGATTTACGCACTTGGTGGTATTTAATTTTCACTCAGACTTGCTCGAGTGCTCTCGTATATTTATTTATTTTTTCTCAAATAAATTGCCAACAAAATACAACTCATTCGGCTTGGTACAGATGAGGTACTAAAAAATATCTGTGTATTGTACAGATTTTTTTTTTATTATTATAGATTATGAGTATCCTTTACAAGAGACAATGCCACTCGATTCGGGTAAAACTATTATAGGTGTCAAAGGTCTTCTTCTAAGTATTTAGCACTAGTGCATATTCAGGATTCAAATTCATGATCATTGATTAAACTGGAACAATTACCTCACACCAATTGATCTACACTTTCAGTGGGATTATACAGATTATTTTAAACACAAAAAAAATTTAAAATTTAAAATAAAATACTTGTCGAATGATTTGGTTAATTAATAGAGAATTATTTTAACAAATAATTAAGATAGCAATATGAAAAATACATACATTTAAAATTTCATTTTAAAATTATTCTAAAATTAGTTTAATAAATAAAGAATGTTTTACTTATGATTTGTAAACACTTTTTTTATATTTAATGATGAATAAATAAAAGTTGAACATTAATTGAAAAAAAAAAATTGAAGTAAAAATTAATTATATCAAATAAAAAAATATGTCTTCATGAAAAGAGAAATATGTAATTTATTTTTAAGAAATGAAAAGTCATATTTATTATGTAAAAGTAAACAACTGTTATGTCGAAATTTTATATGATACCGGTATATGAATAATTAATTTTCATTTCAACTGGACGATGAACTTGGATAATTTTTAAAGTTATATTCTATGAGTATGAAAAAAGGAAAATTTGTTTAAAAGAAAAATATTACATTATATCGGCTGTGAATTTGACGTGAAGCGAATTAGGAAAGTACGTAAGAAGCTGTTCCAAAGAAAGATTATTTTGGCACGACCGAATTAATTCACGATGGGACATGTCCAAATGCGCACTGCAGGACCAACTTGTGTGACACCCAACCGTCTAGGAATTTTCATTTAATCATTGTGAAATACCTTACAAAAATCTGACATTACATGTTACCAATCCAACATGAATCATTGGCAAAAATGCTTATCTCCACGATAAACGGCACACACAAACACAAGGACACGTACGACAAATTTTGGACCATATTTTCCTAGATATTAATTTGGCTACTTCCGAACATTTTGTCACATTTTCAAGCCTCTCTTTCCCTCGTCAGTTTCAATAATACAGCCAAGGCCAACTACGTAATAAAATTGAACACCCTTCGGTTGTTGCTGAACCTTCACTTGCACATAAGCAAGAAAATATACCAAAAGCTTCATGGCCACTGAACCGTTACCCTTCTCACCTTCTATAGTACCAAGTAATTCGCAAAATGATGAGTTACTCTTCTTGAGCGACCCAAAATTTGCGCGCCATGGTGAGATCTCGTTGCTGGTTCTTGTCCTGCTTTTTAGCGTCTTTCTTTTGGTTATTGCTATGTTGACGTATATGAAGCGAGTTCGTAGTCATCTCAAACAAATTGAAGGGTCCAAATTGGAGGCTTAGCCAGAGTATCATCTAATAGCAGGTACTGCAGTCTCCAACACTCGGCTAAGTAGCAAGTTATACAACTGTCTGTCACTGAATTGCTGGGTTGGGGCTCCACGCTTTTTTTGTGTTATCAAGTATCGAGGCAAGAATATTTAGCATATGGGATCGTTTGTATAGGAAATGGCAAATACTTTGCACAGGGATGCAAGTGAATTAGAGTAGCTAGATTGATTTCGAAGAAAAATGTAATTTAATATAATTTTGTTAGATATTTTATTTTATTGTTTAATTAGTTCAGTTTTAAATTTCAATTTGATTTAATTTAATCTAAATCAAGTTTGATAGTAAGTAAATTCGAAAATATATAATAGTTCGTGTGTACATCTTCAAGGATTAAAAACTATGAAGAGATGAAGGTCGTGAGACAGATCGGAGGAAGTGAACATGGTGACGAATATCAAGCTTTGACAACCATAATGACGGTAGTGATGCCTACAAAAACTCTGACGTTTAAGTTAATAAGAAGGTAGAGTCAAGAGCTTAAAAATTAATTTAAAAGTGTACCTCTCATTACGGTCGAGATATTTATAGGTTGAGAAATGTTAGGAACACACTTTTTAACACACTCTTTTAAGCATATTCTCTCCTATTTAATGTTTTTAAAACCGAATCAATCATTAACTCGATAAAGGTACTAGATTAATGGGTTACTGGTTAGACTGATGAGTCACTGGTTAAATCGCATGGACATGTATGAATTATAAAAACATGAATAGATAAGTATATATAATAATTTGTCTTATAGATGTTGAAACTTGCTCTTGGTTTAGTGGTAAGCATTCTTTTTACTTTCTGTGAACAGGTCAAGGTTCGATACATGGTTCATGTTAATTTTTGTATTTTCCTCTAGTTTGCAAGAGTGAGAAGCTTGTTGGGTAGAGCTAGCAAAATTGACCTGGGTCAATCCGATGGCCCAGTGAGCCAGGTCGGGCTGGGCCATTAAATTTCTGGCCCAAAAAGAACCAAGCCAATTTGGCCTGGTATGACAGGCCTGATAGGCTAAGTTAGGCCAATAAAAAATAGGCCCAAAAAGTACCAATCCTATTGTGGCCTAGTATTATATATTTTTTAATTTTTTTGTAAAATATATATATAAATTTAAGAAAAAAAACTATGGGCCAATTTGGCTCGACTCGTGTAGCCCATTATGAAATTGGGCTGGCCCAACCTAACCTTCTTTTTTCGATGGTCCATTTTGCAAGCTTTATTAGGCAGTATTTACAATAAAAGTTGCCACTTGAACAATGAGCACTAGACAATCTTTTGCATAGACCTTCAAGGCCTCTTTTTAGTTAAGCACATTTTGCTTTGAGATTTGCATAGTTCCTTTAAAAAAATAAAGAACTTTTCTCACTAAAAGGAAGATGAAGCGGTGCACATTCGCTGCTAGCGAAAGTGCTCATTGCAACCCTTCAACATGGCGACGCTCACTCTTTTTCTTCTTCTTTTATAAACATTTGCTACTGGCATGAACTTGCAAATCTTCAACACTTATTCTTCTTCTTTCATTCTTCTTTTCCTCTTTTTCACGTCATGCTTTCTAGGTACAACCCAATCATCAAACCACTAGTATAAGAGCTTTTGTTTTAAAAAAATTGAACAATCGGGTTCATAAATAACAAACAAGTCACCAATTTTACTAATAATTAGCCGAGTCATACCAGTTCCCATCGATTCAAATGCATGACCAATCAAATAATAGGCTTGGACAGGTAAGGTGACCAGTTTCTAGTTCGACTAGTTGGACCGATCGGTTCGAGCGAGTTTTACAACATTACTCCTATTAGTTGAAATTTATTGAAAATTACAAAATTTTGTGGGTACCACATGTTAATAAACCTCTCTCATAATTTTTGTAATTTTCAATAAATTTTAACTAGTAGGAAAAAGTGTGTTGCTAACACTCTTCTTATAGGTTTGCCCAGCCTACTCAGTTAGTGAGAATAACAATTTAAAGTCTAACCATTTTCCTAATCTTCTGGGAGACTATTAGATAATTAATAATAATTTTATCATTATATATTATGTGTTATACTGTAAAAATTATTCCTTAAAGTCCAAAACTATGGCTCAACCTCTTAGGTAGCCTTAGGTCATACTTGGGATAAGCCATGCTCTAAAATAGTTGCCCCAAAATTTGTTGCTCATGTTGACATAAGGTGTCAACTTATAAATGCTTTCATTGTTGTTTGATGCTTACTAAGTTTGAATATAGAGATCTTATTATTACTGACATGCACTTCACTAATTATCCATTATAGGTTGCCCCTAATAGTAGGCATAATTTTTGAGTATTTAGGCCTTTAATGTAATGATCCATGAATGTGCAAGCTCTAGGTTAGTGCGCACATTGTGTCATAATTAATCAAAATTTCAATTCTATAGTTTCACATAACAAAAACCTTTAACTTCCCACTCAGACCTTTAATCTTCACAAACTTTGCATTGTCTTATACTCTTTGCCCCTTCTTTAGTTTCTAGCAAACCATTCTTCATGTTTGCTAACTCCACAACCCTATGTCATTCATAGAGGACAAAGAAGACTCTCGTTTACCTCTTTCTTAAGGCATACTTCTCTAATCCTTTGTGTGATTGTCCTTTGTTTGTTTTTGAGTCATAAACAAAAGGTTTATCCCTTGACCATTATCCAATATAGGGGTGAGCAAGGATTGGGTTTATCTTTGTCCTTACCTGTCTCAAAATTTTGATCAAATCATTTATTTGAACTCGAACCTGACCTGATCAAGACCCAAAATATATGGGACAAGACTGGGTCAACTTGACTTTTAACATAGTATATCAATCTTAACATTATGTATAGTTAAATCGTTAAATAAAAAAAATATAAACTTAAAATAAGGTATATTTTAAAATAAAATAATATCATTATAAATATAATATCACGTTATACAAAATATGATCTGTTAAATAATTTTATTATTATTAATACACAATTGTTCAAAAAAAAAATTATACTTTTTAAAAGAATATAGGATATTAAATCGGGTTGGGATGACCTAAAGCATAACTCAAACCATAACCTAAACTCGTCCTCAAAATGAATCAAGTCTAATTTCAAAATTCGAACTCGTCAAAGTCAACCTTGAGCTAGGCTGAGTTAATGGGATAGGCCAGGTCATGCTCACCCTTAATCTAGTAGGATCATCGTAGGCAAATGACCTTTCGTCTCCAATAATGGAGTGTTTGTTACCAACAAATAGTTTGATAATAATTCTCTTTTTGGGTTTTCTTTGAACATAGGCCAAATCCCAATGTAGGTCATACCTATAAAGTGTGTGCCTACCTTATCATCAACAAATTAATGATATGATCTCCATCTTGTGCACCAATCATGCTAGGTTGGTATCTTTAGAAAAAGTGCTAAACTTTATGGGTAGGCAAGGAGGTTTCCTTAACTTCTAACATTTTTTAATTCAAGTTTTGATGATGACACCTTAAATCTTGTGGATAAATGGGAGATGAGAAATCAAGAAGTCAATTTAGTGCTTAGGGAAGATTTTTTTCATGCCCTTGGATGCAACTAACTTCAAGTGTGTCAATTTGGAGGCTCTTAGGTATCTATGGACTTCAAATGCCAAATGTAATGAATTTCCAACCTCCACCTATGTGTCACATAGCCTTGGAGGTTGTGCAGATTGGACCTTTAGGTTACCTATACCTAATAAGAGGATATACATACGAGGAATAAGAGGGTGATATTTCCTTCCTATTTACAAATTTATCTTCATGAAAATTATATTAAGATTTCCTTTTTATAAAATTTCAAATTGTTGTGTTGTAACCTTTGATGGTCAGCCTTATGCAAATCCATTGAATGCTTATAAGATTGTAAGGATCTTTGAGTTGTTTTGTGCAACCATGCTCGTTGCTAGTCTTTTTTCACCTTTTTAAGCCTTTCAAAGTTAAAGAAATAGAGAACGAATGATAAGGATGGTTTGCTCTACAAAACTCTTTGAAGAAATTTTCCGTGGCCTAGTATTTGTTCTTGCATTCAACATTGAAAATGGAGGATCTTTCTCATATGATGATTTGACCCTGATGGAGAAAAATACTACAAAATACCTTAACAAGTGACAAGACCATTATGGCCACACCAACTCTTAAGTGCTAAGCAAGGCCAACATTGAAGTACCCCAAGTGCTAGATAAGTATTTCATATAACCCTACAATTATAATTTATTGCTTTTTAACAAACGTCATGCTTTATTTTGTAGAAATTATGTCTAACCCACAAAAGCTTGTTGCCTTCATCCAGAAATGAAATATCAAGGTGAACCAAAATTAAACGTCCCTTGTCGAAGTTCCTCTTTTAGCTCAACTAAAAAATTCAAAAGGTATCCTATTAATATGTCCATATCATTTCTTGTAAGAGAATATAATATAGGTTGTTTAATTTTGAACCCCTAGCCAGCTCTAACAATGTGTCCATATTAAGTAGGCAAACCTTTAAGAGAACATATTGTGGGTTGTTGTTTCTTCTTCCTGCAGGAAAAATGGGCATGAGAAGTCTTGATTCTATAAGTGGATGTTATGCTTCCTCAACTTAGCTTTCATTTGTATCTTATCAAGTAGCATTCTCCATGCAAAAACTGAAATATTTGATAGGTCTAGTAGGCCCTAGAAATAAAAAAAAAGTATCAGCATGTTCATTTTGTTCTTGCAGTAAATTGTGTGTTGATTTTCTTGAGTATACTTGTGTGCTATTTCTTTTCCAAATCCACAAGTCATAAGAACTTGTCTTAATTGCACAGTATCTATGTCCTACTTGAAGCTTTTCAACATGGGTTTTTCCCACTCAAACCATTCTTCATCCACGCGAATTCTTATTCCCATGTTCCATTAATCTAATTCCCTACTTCTCCCAACTAAAACGGTTGTTGTTCTAAATTCGTGTACAGCCTGTTATATTTTTTACACAGATTTCCATACCCTATCCACTTATTATGCCAAAACTTCACCTTAGACCTATCTTGACTCACCATGAAATCTTCTTTTCAAACCACCTTTCTAGGTTGTTACTTGATAGGGAAAAATCGCAAGTGTATAGTTGTTGTCAAGTAATAAAAATATCATATCCACAGAAAGATTGTGTTTTATGATTACCAATTTATCGTGATTCAAGAAGATAAAACGAGAAAGAATTATTTGATTGGGAGAAAGAATGATTATATTGAAAACAGAGACTAAAAGGCAAAGTACAAAAACAAGTAATCAAGAATGAGCAAAATTAATGGCTAGGGATTAAGATTCATTCAATGATGATTAATGGATTAACCTTTTTTTTTACATGCCCAGATTAATTCCAATTTTGAAGGTTAATTAACCTAAGTAACCTCTATTCCCTTTTAGGACACAGAGGTGTATCTAATTAGATTGACCCCTACTTTCATGGTAGCTATGTTCAATTACACCTATTACGCTCTTTGTTAATTCATTTGATTCTCAAAGGATTAAACCTACTTTCGTGATATAAAGCCTAAGTAATGTTTATGTTTACCTTTCAGTCCTTCCCTAAAACACCTATGGTAATGCAAAGATGTGATTAAGCAATTTGCATAATTAAGGTCAATAAGAAAATGGTCGAAAAGAGGAAAACAAACTTTGCATATAGAAATAAAGATCACAAATCCATTAAAAACATTAAGGAGCTACGCCTTGCCCTAGAAACAAAGTGGCTGCTCAATCATAGTCATAGAGAAAACAAAATATGGAAGAAGGAACATCCAAACCCAGGGTAGAAGAAAAAGAAAAAGAGAAGAGGAAGAATCATCTTTAATCCTTCACTAAGAGTTGTCGCTATAGAACACAAAGATAACATAAGAAGGGGGGTTGAATTGTCTTATAACAAATTTTTGCAAAACATTTTTCAACGACGTATCGTGTGAAGGAAAAAATAAATAAAATCTTTTTCGAAAGCATTTTGAAAGGAAGACGAATGCTAAAACAGATCAGGAAGGGACACAGGAATTATACTGGTTCGTCTCACCCCAAAGACTTACGTCCAGTTCTTAGCAACAACCAAGTTCCACTAACTAAACCAAGTTACAAGTATTCTTTCAACAAGCCTCTTCAGGCTCAACCCAAGTAGTCTTTCACTTTCCTCTACAAGCAATAACCCAAGTATTCTTTAAAATAAAGCCTCTTCAGGCTTCTACCAATTTCTTAGAGAAAAAAGTTGAACATGAGTTATCTCATTGGGTTTAACGTTCAACAAACAAATATACAATGAAGAACAAATAAAGTTTTACAAATTGAGTTTTATGATTATCACAATATCAGAGCTTGATAGATAGAGATTTGAAACAGTGAACCAACTAACTTACTTTGAGATTGAGGTCTCTTCTTCTATTTATAGACTTCTCCAGAAAAGTATCCATTGTGAGTGTTTACGGGAGACAGCCTTCGTCTGGTGAAAAGAGTCGTTGGAGCATTAAATGCAAGATTTAATGCCTTTCACCAACTTGCCACATTGGTAAAATAAAACAGTTTGCTTATCTTTACCATTCTCGTACTCTATCTTGTAATAGTGGACATATTTTTCTTTCGTTTTGACATCCGCACGCTATTCCTTCTTTTACATGTAAAGTAAACTTTCCCTCGAGATTAGGTGCGTAGACTTCATTTATTTCGAGATTGTTTATGCTTTTTTAGATGACCAGTGTGCTGATCGTTAGAACATCATGTGAGAGAAGTTAACTACTGAAACTTTGAAACACGATTAAAGACGATATACGAGCAAAAAGATCAGACGATAGCTAGAATAAGATATTTGAGTAATCAGAAAATAGTTTGAAAAGCTCTTTTTAATTGTTTGTTATTATCAAAACATTTGAAGATTGTAAAATCGTCCTTTGTCTTAAGAGTCGCCCCCTGTAGGGTTCGATGTCTAAAATGTAACTTAAAGGTTCTATTTAAACTACTAGGCAAATATGAATTTGGGCTCAATTACATTAGAAATGAAAAAAAAAAAAAAACAAAGTCTGGATGCATTCACGAGCGTGAATGATTATACAATATATTAAAGCTCCAGGCACGTGAACCATAATCCCATAGGCGTGAATGGTGACAAGGTTTGTCAAGCACTCTAAAATATGCTCCTTCGGTTCCTTTTTCTAGTTTTAATGCTTCACATGTTTCTAGCCTCAATGTTAATGGTTCCTAACATATCTTGACTCACTCCAACATCTCTTTGATCTAGCTTTGGTGTTCCTAAGTCCAAAATGATAACTCTTAAAATACAAAAACACCTAACACCGTAACAAGTTCCAAAAATGGAGAAGCAATGAAAACATTAAGAAATTAAGCTATAAATAAAGGAAAAGTGTAAACAAACCTAACTAAAATGCTATGAAAAGATGATATAGAATACAACACATCATTACTCTTACTAGCCTTCCTAAAGTTTCTCCACCACACTAACCTTCTTTTATAGATCCTTTCATCTCCTAAATCATCAAGCATCCCATACTTAGATTGTAGTACCTTACATCATAGGCTACTTTGCTCATTCAACATCCTGTATCTCTATTTTCCTAATAGTGCAAGATTAAAAGTCTGTAAATTTTTAACTCCAAGTCCCCACCACCTCCTTTACACAACATACCTTGACCTACTTCACCCATGCTAACTTCCTTCCTTCTTCCTCTCCTCCCCATAAAACGCTCTTTTGAACCTTCTTGAGTTTGTTGGCCACACATACAAGCATTTTGAAGAATTAATGATAGAAAAATAAAGGGTGGATAAAATTGAATTATGAGATAAATCCTCCCTCCAAATGAAAGGTGTTTTTGCTTACATAGGGACATTTTCTAGCTCGTCTTTTGCATGATTGGTATCCAAGTTGCCTCCTTCCTAGGATTTGCCAACATCAGAACTCCCCAAATAAATAAAAGGAATAAACATGGTTATATAGTTTAATAATTAATGATGTGTATCTCTCTGTTGTATTGTCCCCAACTTGTATACTAGCCAACTTTCTTTTATAGAAATTATCCTTCAGCCCAAAGGCTAATTCAAAGCATCTCAAGATACTCTTTATGGTAACAACATTCTGTGTTGAAGCCTCACCAAAAAATAGTGTTATTAGCAAATTGCAATAGAGCAATTTCCACATTTTCATTCCCCACCTTGAACCCCACAAACAAATTATACCTTTCAACTTGCCTCATTAAACTTGTTAATCCTTCTACTATAATTAAAAAAATAAAAGGGACCATTAGATCACCCTGTCTAAGTCCTTTTTTAGCCTTAAATTCTTCTGTCGGGCTTCCATTCACCAATACAAACATTATAGCTAATTTAATGTAGCCTTTTACCTAATCAATCTATTCCTACAAAATCCTATTTGATGCATCATGTAATATAGGAATTTCCATCACACTAAATCATATATATGCCTTTTCATAATCAACCTTGAATATGAAACATGACTTCTTCCTTTTGATCTCGTCTACCACTTCGTTTGCAAATAGTATCTTATCCAACCTATTCTTTCCCGAATAAATGTACACTGCCTCTCATTTATTACTTTCTCCAACACCATTCTTAACCTATTTGAACAACAGTTTTGTAATTATTTTATACATGCAACCATTACGGGATATTGGTCTAAACACTCACAAGTCCTGTGAGTTCTCAAATTTAGGAATGAAAAGGTTGGTGGTGCCTAGTATAAGAATCTTAGGGCTTCAGTAGCCTTTATGATGATTGGAAAATTGAACAAATGTAAAGATAATCATCACCAAGCTAAGGACCCATAATAAGTCGTAGGTAAAAAATGTTGACCCAAAGTACCATACTCAATGAAGCAACGTATAATGGAGGATTCGCCAGACCCAATCTCTTGCTCAGTGAAGGCAATGTAGGAGTATTATTTTCCCTTATTGGGAATCTTGTGGAACTTGACCCATGATGAGTTTCGAAATCTTCAAATTCAAACTACTACCTAAAAGACCCAAGCAACCTTGATGTACTTTGGTATTAGCAACTAAAAATGAGAAATGTTGGCAAAATAAAATAACTCTAAGAGGAAAAGATTGAGCTTCAAGGTTATGCATCCAAGTTGTCTTTTGAGTCCAAGGAATTCAATAAGGAATTGAATGAGGAAAAAACCAAGGTGAGGAACAAAGAAGCAACCATTAAAGAGCTAGGCGTCAAGTTGAAGGACTTTAGACTAGTTGTTAGCTAGGTGCTTATTTTGGAAAAGAACAACAAATCACTAAAAGAGCACGTGACAACACTCTACGATAAGTTCACCAAAAAGGAGGATGAAATTAAAGATCTTTGTCAAGGAGAATATTGCTTTAAAGGTGAAAAAAAATGAAATGGATTCTAACTTTGAAAAGCAATTTAAGAATGTTTTTGATTAAATCAAATTCTTTAACCTTATATTAGAATTGTCCGCTAAATGTATGAACTACACATATCAAGTAAGGAATAAAGTTCAAGTTGACTTAGTGATCAAAAACCTCATTCTTCAAGTTAAGGTTGTAGAAAACCAAAAGGTAGTAGTTACAAGAACTAGCAGCATTCCTTGAACTAGGCCTTAAGTGTCAAGGTTAGAAAAAATAAATTTGTTATTAAAAAGAATTTAGTGGATTCAACCACTCCAGCAATTGCTTCAATGGGTCCAAACCCAAACGAACGAAAGAAAAAACTTGAAGGGTTAAGCTGTCGGTTAATTTTGTATTTTTCATCCTCGTTGACTGTTGTTCTTTTCTTTCTTTCTTTTTTATAGCTCAAAATGTTATCCTTTTAGATGTGTTTAATACATTATCTTATATGTAATGTTTATTTTTTTGCCATCGCACACATGTATTTAACTACTTTGAATGCTTGGAAAGATTTTGAAGTCAATCTTTCAAAATATGCTAAAATAGAAATAGGTAATAGGTTCTTTTGTAGGTTAACATAGGAATAAAATGCCTTTAACTCCTTCAAATTGACATCTTGTGAGCATTGACAACATGTGCCACTTGCTGTCGAGAATTGAGTATTAGTGCTCTTGGAACCCCTAAGTTTAGGTCTTTAGACTCCCTTGGTCACATCAACTTAAAAATGTGTCATATCCCATTATTTTTTTATTTAAGCATTGACATCAAGAGTTGCTTGCTTTTGTAAACCAAACATCAAATGTCCTTGCATTAACTTAGAATGAAGTTTATGAAAAGCAACTTCTCTCTACCCCATAAACCAAGCTTTGATCCTTAAGACATGGGTGGGTGTGAGTTAGTATTGTTGTGGTTAAGCCCTTTTTGAGATGAATTTTTAGTGATAACAAACTGTCCAAGAAGCAAATTCCAAGTGTCTAAACCTATATTAGCAACTGTTTACTTTGAGAATGTGATTAATGTACAAGACTTATCATCATATAATGGAACACATCAACAACAACATAAATTAAACTTAAAAAGCATCATTTTGGACTATGCAACTGTCCACAAGCTTAAAAATGACAAAGTTGTCTACACATTAAAAGCAACAATATCAGAAGTACAACTTCCAAAAGCACATTAGACGAAACATGGCTTCAAAAGATCAAGGTGCAACAAGATCAAAAATTGTATATGATAGAAGCATGAACAAAAGATGGAATCTATAAACAAAAAATGATTAAAGGCTAGAAAAACTAGAAGCTATATATCTGCATTGTTCCAAAAGCAACATAGTTGCTTCATTAGAAGAAACATATTAGAATTCTACTTGAACATGTTCCAAAAACATGAACCCATTTTGTATAACTAAGCACTGATGCAAAAAAATAAAACATATTGAAGGAAGACTAATATAAATGCACTGAAGGCATTCAAAAGCAGAATGTAAACACTTCGTAGATTTTTAGTTTTCTAAAAGCTAGAATCTTGACAGGTTCCAAGAGTTGTTAAAGAATATTCCTCTGAAAAAATCTAGCTCAAAACAATTGAACAAATTTAAAAGAGGATTTCAAATGAAAGAAAATGGTTATATCAAAAAAAGATTCCAAAGGCAAAAGAATTAGGCAAAAAGATATTCAGAGGCAAATATAATGAAAGTAACATATTGTGCAACTTTTGATTAAGTATGATTGAGTTAAAACAATTACACAAAACTAGTTTAAGGCCAAAAACTCTATATAAAGGCCACTATTCAAATGAATTTGATGTAAGGAAGGAAAATAACAAGTCTAAGCATTAAATTGCAGAATCTATGCTTTTAAAAATAGATTTTTAGCTTATGAGAGAAACACCTTCCAAGGGAAACACTCTAGTTTTGTTCTTTACTATTTGTAATATCTTAAGAAGGGTACTTAATCCTTGTGTAATATTGCATAACCATTATTTTAATGTTAGAAAGAGCAAAAGTTAGAGTCAGTATTTTTGGAAAAACTAGAGACACTCTACAGACTAATCTAGAGGATTAGTGTTGCTTAGACAATTTGTCTCAATATAACTAGGTTGGTCGATGTTGAAGATACAACTATTAAGTTGTGGTTGAGCTTGCAAAGGCTTGAGAAAAAATACTAGTTGTTGGAAATCCTATGGAGTTTAGAGAAAGAATGCCTTGTCTAATATGGTGAGATTACTATGGTAAAATCCTATTGTGATAGGGACTAGACACAGTCCAAGTGATTTGTGGTTGAACTAGTACAAAAACTCTCTTTGTAGTATCCTTTCTCCCTTAATCTTTTAATTTTTGCACTTATTTAACTTGTTTTAGCTTCTAAATGGATTTTTGTTTTAAGATCATATCATTTTTAGCAAAATGAAGTTTTACCATTGAAATACATTTTGTTTACGTTATTTGTTCAAACTTGAAATTTTCAATTAAAATTGAATTGATTTGATCCTGTAGAAGCAATTTTAGAATTTATATTAGGAAATAAGCTTATGAAATTTTCTATAATAAACTTTTAACAAACAAATTTGACAAATTAGCTTTGAAAACTTGTACAATATTTGTTTAAGCTTCTTAAGATTTTTCCAGTGTGTAAAAGGTATTTCCTTGCTCTTAACATTATTTTGATAGCCAAGAAGCATCTAGAGCAATCTATATCAGAAGAAGTTTACGTTGTGAAGGTTAGGCTAAAGCAATCAAAGGTCACAGTTGTAATATTTAGGGCACTGATGAAGGCAATGAGTGATCGTCAGGTACAAAAGAGATAAGGCACAGACAAGGAGCGGCTCCTGGCAGGCTTTTGGCAAGAGGGACATATGAATGAATTGAATATACATCGGAATGAGAGGGATCTAGAGATTTGGCAAGTGTGGGCCTGTACAGTTGAGGATAGCTTAAAAGAATTAATTAGTACTATTTATACCAACAAGATGCATATACTTTTTGGTAGCCTATCACTTAAGAACTTCACAGTTAAGCGTGCTTGACTTGGGACAATTCTGGGATGGGTGATCTCTTGGAAAGTTTCCTAGGAAGTATATGAATGAGGACAAGACACGTTGAAAAGTCTTCTGTTAGTATGTGGGGACAAGTTGTCAATCCTGAAAGCAACTAAGTGTTATAAAGTGGTACTAGAGCTAGTTGTTGGTGTCTTGGAAATGGCTACCTATAGAGGGTTCTGACTGGTGGAAGGTTTTGAGCAACGAGAAAGCTGAGTAAAGTAGAGTGGAAGCCGTCGAGATGTTGACTCTCAAGGGCAATGTTATGATACAAACTCTGGTGTTATGTGGTGTCACAAAGTGGTATTAGAGCAGGTCGGTCTTTTCGATTTGTGTGTTATGTGTCTTCTATGTTTCCTATGTGTGATCTGTGAAATTGTTTGGCATTGCTTAAGCTATACTAAGTGTTTTTGGTTTCTGCTATGCCATAAATCCTAGTTGTCTTGTCATGGAATATTGAGACTGGTCACCTCAATACTTCGTGCAATATAGGTAAGAAATATGGCAAGTGAAAATCGGATCCAAAGGCGGTTCCCTAGTAGTAACCTCACCTAGCCAACTTAACTCTAAGTAGGAAACCTTATAAAGGTTTGGGAGTAGCTGAAGAGAAACAATTGTAGAGACTTGGAATTCAAAATTTGTTGAAAATTGAATGAGTCAACCACCATCCCTTAAGGACTATAGTCCTACTAATGTGAAGTGCTAATGGGAGGTGTGACAGATAAGATGACCTTTTTAAGATACCTTTAGAATGAGAAAATTTAAGGTAGTATTTCTAGATAGGCACCCCTTAGGTGGAGTGAAATCACAATAGGAAGTTCGGAGTGCACAGCGAAAGCGTGACAATAGGAAGAGTTTAGGATCTCACCAACCCAAGAGACCAAAGGAAGATAAAAGTAAAAGCAAGAGAGATTAGATTCTCAGGGAGTCCTACAATAGAGGAATGTCCTAGCCTAGGAGGAGCGAGGCAGTTAACCCTATACCTTAGCTGTAGTTGGCCTTTTTTACCGAGTGTTAGAGACCAACAAGGATAACAAGTTTACCCTAAGTATCTGTTTGCTAAATGATAAACCTCTTAGTTATTTGCATGCCCTACGAGTAATATATTTCTTTTGCTTGTTATGTGAAGGATAGGGAGTTGCCTGCAAACTCCTTTGTCTTTACTTAAATGCTTTTGTGTGTAGATATAAATTGTTTTAGTACATGCTTTCTTTGATTGATGTGATAGCCCTTAAGTGTGAACAATGTTGCACTTGGTGTGGTTTGTTTCTAAATCATCTAAATTGCGTTGTGGTATACTAAGAAGCTTTTTTAGTTGGTTTTGTCTATCTTGTATGTTTTCTAGTTTTTAGAAGCATAGTAAAAGAGAGTTAAGTGTTTATTTGTGTCCTAAGAACGAAGGTTAGAGTATCATTGTCCTGGGACAAAGGAATAATAACCTAGATTTTAGGTTGCCTAAAGCCTAAGACAAGAGTATCATCCTAGATAAAATTGATGTAGTAGTAAATCCTATGAATAAGAAACCCTATGGGTACCTCAAGGATAAAAATGATCGAGACATTCAGGAACACCAACCTAGGAGTAACTTGAGTGATAATGGATTAGAACTACCTTGTAAAGAAAGACTTAGTGAGTCACACCTAGTAGAGACTTATAAGAATGGATCCCTAAGTACCCTATACCTACTAGACATGGAGTTGGCTTTAGGAAAAAATTATAGGGAATAATTCCCAAACATTATATACCTTCCTCAAACAGATGCCTATACTAAGAATCACTTAATTTTAAAGGATGTGTTTAGAAATTAGGGCTGGATAGGGAGGAAGAAATCACAAAAAGTACCCACCTAGATAGAACTCGTTCATCATGATGATTGGAAAAAAAATGGTTTAGGTACGAAATGAAATCTTGTGGAAAACCTTTGATCAAAAAAGTACGAATTCCCCTAAGAAAGTTAAGGAAGGATTATAGGGCCCTTAGAGTTAAATTTTGATCAAAGAGCTATTAGAAGGATGAATCTAAGGAGATTGGGAAAGATAAATAAGTGAGTAATGGAGGATGTGTTCTTAGGCTTTGATTTTTTAGGATAAAAATCTTTTAAGGGGGGTAGAATGTAATAGCTCAAATTTTTGAGTATTAGAAATAAATCATAAGGAGACTATTTTTAGGACTTCAATATTATATTAAGAATAGCTTAGGTGTTGTTAGTTTTCTTCTTCTTTCTTCTTCTGTTGTTATTATTATTATTATCATCGTTACTATTATTAATATTATTATTATTATTATTAGGTTATTATTATCATTAATATCCTAGTGATAGAAATTAGTAGGAATTAGATAACAGGACCCAAGATAACATCTAAGGCCCTAATAGAGAATTCAAGACTACTAAGGCACACATCCATGTTCTATAAGAAGGGGAGAAAGAGAGAGATTAGGTTTAGTTGTTAGAAAATAGGAAAAGGAAAAGAGAGAGAAGGGAGGAAAAGAGAAGAAAAGAGAAGAAGGGAAAACCTAGGCACTTCTCTTAAGGATTTGATAACCATATCTAGATGAGTGTAGCCTTTTGTATGTTTTCCCTTTCCCATAATTGGATGAATCCCTATTGTATGTATGTTTGTCATGTTTACCCTTTTCCCATAGTTATTTACTATTATTTGTTTTGCCTGTCATGATATTTGTATGTTTATGCCATGTAGGGTTAGGATAAGGGTGTTGTACTTGTTAATGTTTATGCAAGATTGAGGGGTTAGAGTAGAGTCTTTGATATTATAGTATGATTAAGGGGTTTAAGATACGAACTCGGGTATTATAGGGTGCCAAAGTCCCACATCGAGTAGTATGGGATGCTCAATGGAGTATTCAAGTGGCTTGGTTCTCCCCCCTTAATAGCTAGCTTTTAAAAGTGGGTTCCTCAAGTGCTTAGGTGCTTATCAATTAGTATTAGAGCTGGTTGTCGATGTCTTGGAAAGGACTACCTACAGAGGGTTTTGACCGGTGGAGGGTTTTGATCGGTGGAGGGTTCTAACCAACGAGGAAGTTGAGTGAAGTGTCGTCGAGTGAAGTATCGTAGAGTGTGAGCAATTGAGACGTCGACTCTCAAAGGCGGTGTTATGATACAAACTTTGGTATTATGTGGTGTCATAACAATTCAACCCCCTTCTTGTGACTCTTTAATCTACTTCAATTGGTATCAGAGTTCAGTCTCTTGGGTTGAGCACACCTAACAATGTAGGAGAAAAATATTCAACAAGTGATGGCTAGCATAAGCACTAGACTGTTCATTCCAGAAGGTGCTTCTACCAGTAAACCTTAGGTTTTGATGGGAAGGACTACTACTACTAGAATAACACAATGAAGTATTTCATGGAATCTCAAGATGTAGACATTTAGGATATTGTACAAGGTGGTCCTTAAATCCCATTGGTTAAAAGTTTTGAAGTAACTTTAAAAGCTAAAACCAAGGGTCAAATGGACAGACATAAGAAGAGAAATAGAGATAGCTTCTTAAATCCAAAGTTAAATACTTTCTTTTGTGTGCCTTAAGAAAATTTGCTTAATTAATTTTTATATTAGAAAAGATTTATAAAAGGTGTAGAATTAGTTTCAATTGATAAAATTCAAGGTTTTCGCAACTACCCAATTAATAATCGATTATATATGGCCATAATTAATTATAAATGTATTCTAGGATGTCAATAATCGATTATTGATTATGGTAATCAATTATCTTGAGTGATAATTGTAATGCCTGGCGCTTTTAGGATCGAAGATTGTCCCCAGAAACCAACACAAGACTTTTTAGTGTGCTTTGTCCTCACTCACACACTTCTTGAGAAATTTCCCAAGAGGTCATCCATCCTAGAATTGCTCTAAGTTAAGCACGCTTAACTGTGGAGTTCTTAAGTGATAGGTTACTAAAAAGTAGATGCATCTTGTTAGTATAGGTAATACTTATTAATTCCTTTAAGCTATCCTCAACTGTACAGTCCTATATTTGCACAGCCTTTGGATCCATCACATTCTGGTGTGTATTCAATTCATTCATGCGTCCCTCCAGCTAGAAGCCTGCTCGGAGTGACTCCTTATCAGTGCCTCATCTAGCATCGACGATCACTCCCTGCCTTCGTCAGCGCCCGAGATGTTACATGCTGTTAAGACAAAGGATGAATTTATAACCCTAAAATATTTTGATAATAACAAAAAGTTAAAAAGAGTTTTTCAAGCAATCGTCTAGTCACTCATAATTTGCATGTTTGCTATCGTCTGATCACTTAATCATGTACCGTCTTTATCTTTGTTTAAAAAGATTTAGTAACTAATTACTTTTAGACGAAGTTCTAATGATTTGTACACTGCATATTTGTAAAAGTGTAAACAACCTTGAAATAAATGAAGTCTACATACCTATTCTCGAGGAAAGTCCACTTTATACGTAAAAGAAGGAATGTGCGTGCAGATGTTAGAACAAAAAAACAGATATATCCATTGCTGCAAGATTGAGTACGAGAATGCCAAAAATAAGCAGACTACTTTATCTTATCAAAGTGACAAGTTGGTGAAAGGCATTAAATGCTACATTTAATGCTTCAACGACTCTTTTCGAACAGACAAAGGTTGTCTCCTGCAAGCACTCACAATGAACTTTTTTTTTTTTGGACAAGCTTATAAATAGAAGAAGAGATCTCAGTTCCAAATGCTGGACAATTTGACAAATCTTGAACTGTGAAAAGCTCTCATTCTTTTTTAAGATGCATGAAAAAATTCTGTTATTTGAACTTCATTGTATATTCGTCTGTTAGGACGTTAAACTCAGTAGGATAACTTACATTCAACCTTTTTCTCTAAGAAATTGGTAGAAGCCTGAAGAGGTTTTGATTCAAAGAATACTTGGGTTTTTTTGCTTGGAGAGGCAAGTTAAAGACTACTTGGGTTGAGCTTGAAGAGGCTTGATTGAAAGAATACTTGTAACTTGTTTAAGTTAGTGGGACTTGGTAGTTGCCAAGAACTAGACGTAGCCTCTGGGGTGAAACGAACCAATATAATTCTTTTGTGCTTCTCTGATTTTCTTTCTGCATTCGTCTTCCTCTAAATAACGTTTTAAAAATCTTTTGATCAATCCTTTAGACCATAAGTCTTTAAAAAGGTTTTGCAAAAATTTGCTATAACACAACCCCCCCTTCTTGTGTTATCTTTGTGTTTTACAGTTTGGTCTCAAAGCTCAGCCTCTAAGGGTTGAGCACCTTAACAAGTGTTAGAGGAAAAGATCTGTACGGCAAACCTTGAAGGACAGTTCATTCCTAAAGGAGCCTTATTGTCAAGGCCTCTAGCCTTCAATGGAGAAGATTATGCATATTGGAGAGACAGAATGGAGATGTACATCAAGTCCACTCATTATAGCATCTGGAGAATCATAACACATGGAGATCTCATTGTGACAAAGCTAGAAAATGAATACAATCAAGATAACTTCAACATGCTACAACAAAATGCAAAGGCTAGGTATATTATAACATGTGCCTTATCCAAAATTGAATATAACAAATTTTTGCAATTGTAGAACAACAAAGGAAATGTAGGATGCTATACGCATAACACATGAAAGGACAGAAGATGTTCGTCTCAAAAGAGCAGCAAATATTCAAAGACACTATAAGATGTTCACCATGAAGGAAACAGAAACTATTGATGAGATGTTTGGAAAATTTCAAACAATTCTCAATGGTCTCCAAAGCCTAGGTGTTGAGTTTTCCAAAGCTCAAAACAATCTCAAAATCTTGGATAATCTTCCAAAAGTATGGGAACCCAAGGTTATAGCCATAGCTGAAGCTAGGGACATGAAGACTTTAACTCTAGATGAGTTGTTGGGAGCTTTAAGAGTCCATGAAGTTCATATCTTTAAAAGAGATAAAATCAAAAATAATGACTCTATTGCTTTAAAGAGTGGAGAATCGAGTCGAAGAATAGATGAAAAGACTGAGACGAAAGCCAAGAACAAAGCCCTGAAGGTTTAGTCTGATGAATCTGGGAGCTCATATGAAAGCTCCAGTTGTTCTACAGACGATGAAATCTCTCTCATAACCAAAAAATTCAAGAAGATTCTAAAAAAGAAAAAAGATTCAAGCAATCTTCCAAAAAGAAAGACACTAGATACAGGAAGCCTTTTCAAGAAGAAAACAATGAAATTATTTGTTTTAAGTGCAAAAAGCCTGGACATATAAAGGCTGAATGCCCCAAATTGAAAAGCGGATGGAATTCCAAGAAGAGGAACAAGAAAAAGAATCTTCTAGCCACATGGGAAGATTTGGACAGCAGTAGTAGCAGTTCAGATGATGAAAAGGCTAACATCTGTCTCATGGCAGATACTGAGGAAGTAACATCTGAGGTAAAATCTATCTCTAAAAATAATTTGCATGAGTTTGATAGTTGTGAATCTGAGTCTGATAACAAAGAAGATATGTCATATGACACTCTTCTTGCCACTTCTCACATAATTGCTCTTGAGTATAAGAAATACAAAGAAAAGTATCAAGAAGCTATTTTAGAAAACGAAATACTCAAGAAAGATCTAAACAAAATGTATAAGAGTCAGGCCTCAGATTCTGAAAGGACAATATTTCTCTCTAAAGTTGACAGACTAAAGAATGAGGTCATTAGTCTGAAACATGATCTAGCTAAATTTGTGGATGGATCTTCAAAATTACAATTGATCTTGAAATATAGAAGACTTCCATTTGACAAATCTGGCATAGGCTTTGTAGAATACAAAGATTCTAAATCATCGTCTTCTAAATCTTATTCAACCTTTTGTAAATTTTCTGGGAAATCTAGACACCCATTTCACAAGGTGTCAACACAAAAGGAAACAAAGATCAAATAAGACCTTTGGGACTAACACAAAAGGACCTAAAAGTATTTGGGTACCAAAATCTCAAATAATTCCTGTTGCAAATATCCTTAATAGGAAAAAGGAAGGATTCGTTTTGGTACCTGGATAGTGGATGCTCACGTCACATGATGGGAGAAAGGTCTATGTTCCTAGACCTCTAACCACATGAAAGAATGGTATCATTTGGAGGAAATGGAAAAGGAAAAATCATTGGTATAGGTAAAGTCAGTAAACCTCCTCTTCCATCTATAGATAACATATTATATGTTGAAGAACTAAAGTATAACCTGCTTAGCATAAGTCAATTTTGTGATAGTGGGTTTGTTGTGTCCTTTCATAAAGAATTATGTATAGTCAAAAGAAATGATGAATATATTCTTTTCACTGCCAAAAGGCATAACAATATGTACAAGATTGAGTTTGAGGATCTAAACAAACAAAATGTTACTTGCTTATTGACCAAAGAAGATGAAAAGTGGATTTGGCATAAAAAGCTTGGGCATATCAATTTGAAACATATTTCAAAACTATATAAAAAGAGTTTAGTGAAAGGATTTCCTGAGATTTCTAAGAAAACTCATTCTTTGTGAAGCATGTAAGAAAGGGAAATAAATTAAAACTTCTTTTAAATCCAAAGATGTTGTTTCCACTTCTAAACCATTAGAACTATTGCATATGGATTTGTTTGGTCCTACAAAGACTTTTAGTCTTGCAAGCAAAAAGTATGGTTTTGTTATTATTGATGACTATTCTAGATATACATGGGTTTACTTCCTAACTCACAAACACGAGTCTTTCAATGTATTTGAAATATTTTGTAAACGTGTTCAACATGAAAAAGGTTTTTGTATCACTACAATTAGAAGTGACCATGGAACTGAATTTGATAATGTTGAGTTTAAATTCTTTTGTGAAAAGAATGAAAATTTTCACAACTTCTTCTCACCGAGAACACCTTAACAAAATAGGGTAGTTAAAAGGAAAAATAGAACTCTACAAGAGATGGCCAGAACCATGCTCTGTGAAAATTCAATTCCTAAGTACTTCTGGGCAAAAGCTATAAATACAGCATGCTATGTTCAAAACAGAATATTGATCAGACCATTAATAAATAAGACCCCTTATGAATTGTGGAGATGTAGAAGACCCAGCATTTTATTCTTTCATCCCTTTGGATATGAATGTTACATTCTCAACACAAGAGATCAATTGGGAAAATTTGACTCTAAGGTTGATAAAGGTATTTTTTCAGGATATTCTGATACATCAAAAGCATTTAGAGTATTTAACTCTAGAGCTTCTGTTGTAGAAGAATCCATTCATATTAAATTCAATGATACACTAACCCCTGATAGAAGACTATCAGATTTGGAAGATGATCTTGCAGACTTATAGATAGGATCATCTAATCCAATAAGAACAGATGAAGTAAGGGAATTAGAAGATATTCCTCAACAACAGAAGACTAATGATCAAACGAAAGAATCTCAAAAAGACTGAAAGTTCATTACCTATCATCTACAAGATCATATTATTGGAGAACGGACTTAAAGAGTCAAGACAAGGTCATCATTAAAGAATCAAGCATTTTGAGCCCTAGTCTCCAAAATCGAACCTAAGACTATTGAAGAAGCATTGACAGACGATGACTGGATGATAGCTATGCAAGAAGAACTACATCAATTCTCAGGAAATGATTTGTAAATCCTTGTTCCTAAACCAGAACATAAAAGCGTCATTGGAACAAGATGGGTATTTCGCAATAAGCTTGATGAAAATGGAAAGGTAATAAGAAATAAAGCAAGGTTAGTAGCACAGGGTTCCAATCAACAAGAAGGTATTGACTTCACTGAAACTTTTGCTTCTGTTGTTAGATTAGAAGCTATTAGAATTATGCTTGTCTTTACCGCTTATAAAAACATTAAGCTTTTTCAAATGGATGTTAAAAGTGCCTTTTTAAATGGTTTTATTGAGGAAGAAGTCTATGTTAGACAACTTCTTGGTTTTGAAAATGCAATCCTCCCAAACTATATGTTTCCACTCAAAAAGGCTCTATATGGTCTTAAACAAGTTAACTAATTGATTATGACAAAATATGTTAAAGTTACTATATATACTAAAATATTATAAATCGTAGGATTAATCTATATTAACGATTTAAATTTGTTGTAAGTTTTTATATTTACACTTGGAGTCAACGGATCATGTCCATATATATATATATATATATGTACACTAATATTTTAACATATGCATTGCATAGAATAAATAGTTATTTTATATAACTTAAATTTATAATAAATATATACTTCAGAATATATAAAAATTATATTATAATTAAAATTTATAAAAAATAAATGTTTTTTGAACTCGTGCTTGGTATGACAGATTAAGCAGTTTTCTCATTACAAATGGCTTTATGAGAGGTAAAGTAGACACAACTCTCTTTAGAAAAGAATCTAAGAAAGATTTCATAATAGTTCAAATTTATGTAAATGACATAATTTTTGGAGCTACTGATAAAACTCTATGTAAGGATTTCTCAGATTTGATGCAGAGTGAATTTGAAATCAGCATGATGGGAGAATTAAAATTCTTTCTTGGTTTGCAAGTTAAACAAGAGAAGGAAGGTATATACATTCATCAATAAAAATACACCAAGGAACTACTCAAAAAGCATAAGATGAATGAATCAAAACCTATGAGAATGCCAATGCATCTGTCTATTGTCATGACAAAGGATGAATTGGTTCACTTCTCTATTTAACTGCTAGTAGACCAGATATCATGCATAGCATTTGCTTATGTGCCAGATTTCAATCTGACCCAAGAAAGTCTCACCTAAAAGCTGTTAAAAGGAATTTTAGATATCTTGTTGGTACGTCTAACCTATGCTTATTCTATGAGAAAAATAGAGATTTCAGGTTAGTAGGAACTATGATGCAGACTATGCTGGTGATAGAATTGAAAGAAAAAGCACAAGTGGTAGATGTCACTTCGTCGGACCATGTCTTATATCTTGGACCAGCAAGAAGCAGAACTCAATTGCACTTTCTGCTGCTCAGGCATAATATGTATCAGCTACTAGTTGCTACTCACAGCTTTTATGGGTAAAATATCAACTTGAAGATTACTCTAGCTTTGAGCATAACATTCCAATGTTATGTGACAATACTAGTACAATCAATCTATCTAAAAATCCTATTCAGCATTCTAAAGCAAAGCATATAGAAATAAGACATCATTTTATTCGTGATTATGTTCAAAAAGGTGTTTTTGATATCAAATTTATTGATACAAACTATCAATGGGCTGATATCTTTACAAAAGCTTTACCTGAAGAACATTTTAACTTTATGTTAGAAAACTTGCACTTGAAAGTTTTGCATGAGTAAAACGTCTTACATGCATCGTCTAATTAATTATTTTAAAACTTTCGTCTTATGCTTCATCATCTTACACTTTATTATTAGACTTCGTCTTACTAACTCGAGTTTCTTTGAATATGAAAAGTTTTTATTTATTCGCCTGATCTTTCCCCTCATGATTATTCATCGATAACCACCCAAGAAACGTGCGTTGTCCTCTCTGTCACATCAAGTCATCATAAATGCACGTCTCTTCAATACTTTCAAACTTCAATATATTCAAAAATAACTGCTCTTTCTTTCTCTTTACACTCTCTGAAAACCCTTCATACTCTCTGCACTCAAACCCTTTCTTTCGCTTTCACTCTCAACACCTCAACCTTTCAAACCTACATTCATAGCCACTCAAAAATAGCTTGTCCCTATGAAGAGATTTTCAGAAAGTGACTTTGTTGCTGGAAAATGGGTTGATCTGAAGAAACTGGAAGAAGAAGGATTTCCTCTACATATATACATTGAGAATATCGAATAAGAATTGTTCGTTCAAAAGTGAACTACCTAGTATCACGCCCCATATGCCTATTTCTAGGCTTCTACGTCTAAGGTGAATGGAACCATCACTAGAACTATACACAACCAAGCCATCAACATCTCAACAAACACTATTGCAGCAGCCTCTAACTGCAAGGAAGAAGGCGACTTGTTCATAGAAGATTGGAAGAGAGTCATCACCTTAGAAATAGTCGACCTGGCATTATATAGAAACCTCAGTCCCCAGACTAGCAACAAAGATGTTCTGAAGAGGTTTTTGTACTCTTTAAACATAAAGTCGGAATGCAGACTCATCCACAACATCCTTCTACATATTATCCTGCCAAGAAAAGGCTCAAAGGATAATGTTTCCTCCAAGGACAGATTCTACATATACAAGATGTTGACAGGTCAGAAGGTTAACTTGCCTGCTCTTATCTTGGACAACTGGCGATTATGCCTCACCAAGTCAAAGGAGAGCTTCAAAGGCAAACAAAGGTATCCCATTCCCTATGCCATGCTTTTCACTAAGATTATTAGATTGGCGGGTGTCAATGAATCTGGATGGGAAAAGAAGAAACAAGGTTTTGAGATCGACGTGTCCATAATTAGGAAGATGAGGATAGCCCATCTGTTTACTGGATATGTAGCTAAACATCTTGAGTTAGCTCTAATCAAGGAGGAACCTTCTAAAGAAGTGGTTGGAACCGCTTTCCGAGTTAGATCATCTATTGATCCTTCTACTGGTACTACTTCTGCTTAACCTCCACCATAGACGAAACCCTAACCATCTCAACCACAACCCAAATAGACCAAACCACACAAACTTAAACTACCCATCAAAAGACCATCTCAAAAAGACCCTTAACTACAAACATAACCACAACCATCTTCCCCTCATAAAAAACAAAAACCCTTGACCAATCGTCTGAGATACAAACCAATCCCCCAACCTCAAATGACCTTCCCATTAACACTCTACTTACAACCACAAGCACAACCATCCCTAAACCTCCATCCAAATAGCCACCTCCACCACCTACTGCCACTAAACTAGCTGCATCTGCCACACCTTCCAAAAAGCCTTCAAAATCCAAAAAGATTCCTAAACCCAAAACGCGAGCACAAGAGGAATAGCAGCTCATGAGAGCTAGAGCTGAATCAAAAAGGGCTGAGAAGAAAAAGAATGAAGAAGAGGAGAAGCTTGCTGAACAAGAGCAAAAACAGATTGAGGAAGCGGTGCTGCAATCTGTCATTGAGCACTCACTACAAACAGCCCCTGCGAAGCCTAACGAGCAAGAGCTGTTTACTCAAGAGGACATCATCGCTACCTCAAGAGACCTAACAGTTAGACCAAGCAATGATCAGCATGCAAGGGCTGTTAACTTCAATCCGCCGAAAGCAGAAGGTCCATCGTCTAGAGGAGCTAAACCTATGATAAACGAAGCTTCACCTGATCTTTACCGATCAGAGACCCCTTCGTCTGAATGACTTCAAAGGCGGTGTGTCACATACTTTGAACAACATGATTCTCGAAGTGTTGGCCAAACCAAGGAGTATCAGCCTTCAGAGCCCTTCGACCCAGAGATTCTTCAAGCTTTCATCAATTATGAACTGGGCAAAGTAAACAACCCTAGGATGTGGACCACTCTTATCTCTAAAGAATGACCACTGTTGGTGCACCATGGGTATGCTGAAAAGATGCCTTTGATTTAAGCAGCTACCCCAACTCTTTCCTATGAGCCCTACATCACTCCATACGTTTGGGAGGACGGGTGCAACACACTGTCAGACGTTCCCATCTTCGTCTACCCTACCTCAACTAGAACCAGATTCCCACCTGGACATGAAGTATGGAGACAGTGTAGAATTCTTTGCCACACCTCCCCTTTTATGCTCAAGTGTAACTACTCTAAGTATCTAATTATGTGCAGAACATATCATTACAAGCCTAAAATAATATATTTGTTCTGCCATGGGAAGGTCAAGACATACCCTCTCGCCATCCGTCCAGACTTTGAAGAATGGCTAATTGGTGATGATGATAGGGAGCTGGGAAGGGTGATGAACAATTTCCTAAGGGAGAAAATGCAGATTTCCCTACAACATGCCATTTGTAAACGAAGGTGTCCTAACCTTGAGCTAGGCTCGCCTAGACTCATGGCAACTCAAATGTCACTTCTGCTGAAGCCATGGACTACCTTCCGCATTTGCTACTAGAAGACGATCAAGTGTCAAAATTTATCTACGGGAAAAGACAAAGAGCCAAAATTCAAACGCAACCCCAAACGACACTTGATGATCAGAAAGATAGCACTTTCACTTGCATAGTTGGCTACCCTGAAAGGAAAAGAAACTCTACGAAGTTCAGACCGAAAGAAGCTACAAGAACATGTTGAAGCTTTTAACCACTTTTTGGGTCTGACTGCGGAAGAGAATAACATTCTGAGCCATGAAGTTACTATCCGTCCAACAAGTTACTAGCTGCAAGTCTCTCCATCACCTTTAACCTATATATCCAACCCAAATAATTAACTCACAACAAACTGCCCTAAGACCTACATCTTCTTCTCCACAGACAGAAATACTTCTGAAGTTTTCCTTCCCTTTGGCCATTTTTGGTTATGTGGACCTCTTGTTCCTTATGTACTTAACTTATGTTTTGTAGAGGAACCCATTAAAGATGAAGCCACTAGCTCTGCCCCTATTCTAGAACATTCAGACGTCAGACAAGAATTCAAGGAATTGAAGCAGATTGTACAACGTTTTGAAGCTAATCTGGTAAAGGAACGCAAGAAATGTAAACTGGTAGAAGCTCTACTATCCAAGCTGGCAAAACGCTTCAAGGGTGACCTCGGCTCATCATCTACACCTTCAGACTTTGAATCTTCTGATTGATGATGCCAAAAGGGGGAGAAAGGAGAAAAGACGAAGAATAAAAAGGGGGAGAACAGAAGGAAGATCAGTCGTAGGGGGAGTATATCTTTTCTTTATTACAATGAATATTTACTTAATCGTCTTGTTTCACTCAATTATACCTCTTTTACTGAACTTAGCTACATTTCTTTCTGATACTGCATCTGCTTGAATGAAGTTTTTTTTTGTATTATGAAAAATGTTTTCTTAATTAAAACTTACACTGCAAAATCACTTTTACTTATAAAGATACTTTATGAAAATGAAAGATGTTTGTAATCATAAAAAAAGGGGAGATTGTTAAGACAAAGGACGAATTTATAACCCTCAAATATTTTGATAATAACAAACAATTAAAAAGAGTTTTTCAAGCAATCATCTGGTCACTCATAATTTGCATGTTGGCTATCATCTAATCACTTGATCATGTACCGTCTTTATCTTTGTTTAAAAAGATTCAGTAACTAACTGCTTTTAGACAAAGTTCTAACGATCTATACACTGCATATTTGTAAAAGTGTAAACAATCTTGAAATAAATGAAGTGTACGTACCTACTCTTGAGGAAATTCCACTTTATACGTAAAAGAAGGAATGTGCGTGCTGTAACATCTCGGGCACTGACGAAGGCGGGGAGTGATCGCCGGTGCAAAAGAGATGAGGCACGGACAATGAGCGGCTCCTGGCAGGCTTCCAGCGGGAAGGGTACATGAATGAATTGAATACACACCCGAACGAGAGGGATCCAGAGGCTGTGCAGGTATGAGACTGTACAGTTGAGGATAACTTAAAGGAATTAATAAGTGCTACCTATACCAACAGGATGCATCTACTTTTCGGTAGCCTATCAGTTAAGAACTCTATAGTTAAGCGTGCTTGACTTGGAGCAATTTAGGGATGGGTGACCTCCTGAGAAGTTTCCTAGGAAGCGTGTGAGTGAGGACAAAGCACGCTGAAAAGTCTTGTGTTGGTTTGTGGGGACAGTCACTTATCCTGAAAGCAGCCGGGTGTTACAAAGTGGTATCAGAGCAGGGCCTCTTTCCCAGTACGGTGTGGTTCGAGGACGAACCAAGCGGAAGCTGGTGGGCATGTAACATCCCGGGCGCTAACGAGGGCGGGGAGTGATCGCCGGTGCAAAAGAGATGAGGCACGGACAATAAGCGGCTCCTGGCAGGCTTCTAGTGGGAAGGGTACATGAATGAATCGAATACACACCCGAACGAGAGGGATCCAAAGGCTGTGTAGGTATGGGACTGTACAGTTGAGGATAGCTTAAAGGAATTAATAAGTGCTACCTATACCAATAAGATGCATCTACTTTTCGGTAGCCCATCACTTAAGAACTCCATAGTTAAGCGTGCTTGACTTGGAGCAATTTAGGGATGGGTGACCTACTGGGAAGTTTCCTGGGAAGCATGTGAGTTAGGACAAAGCACGCTAAAAAGTCTTGTGTTGGTTTGTGGGGACAGTCACAGATCCTGCAAGCGGTCGGGCGTTACAAACTAAATGTGACACCCTTTACCCCAAAGCTAATTATTAAATAAATATTACGAAAATATAACATACTTTTCATTTGTAAAATAAAACGATAGTTTATAATCTTTTTCTTCACACGATAAAGGACATCACATGCACAACTCACATTTACTAAAACTCCATAAGATGCTTTACTGATTAACCAAATGATGGTGACCCATAGTTGACCATACAAGTCAAAATAAAATAAAATAAACCAATTTAAAAGTAAAATTATTAGTCTAAAGTTTAAAAGCTAAAATAATAAATAACTAAGACCCCGATGTCACATTACTATCAGAGTTGACAAAACCGTAAAGAAACTGTAAAATAAACTGCAATGAGGCCAATGCCCCTACTCTAAGACTCCTCCTTAAGGTCTTGCTGAACATCACCTGTATATCACAGACACATACAGAAAACACCAGAAAACAAGGGGGTGAGATACATCTCACATCATGCTCAAGGTATGACAATGGAGACAGGTAGAATACACATCACATACATAATCAATTAACAGTAATTTGCAAAAAAAACCAGAATGCACAAAAACATATGTAATGCAATACCTAGCTTCTACTTCTTATGCACATGTGGTACCAACTTAAACTTGTCGGAAAGTAGACTAGGAGTAAATGCACGGCCATAAGAAGCGTCATCGGTACCGATGCCTTCGGCTCTCGCACCTTCAACTAGTATGATATCCCCCGGCGACTAGTCAGGGTTACCCAGTTTTACCAGTACGCCTCGGCTCCATGGGATCAGCATGGACCATTGGAGTTTTCCCAACCGGATAACCCCCAAGGCTAGAGTTAGACAACCCATCATGGCCTCCACCAGCTAGATTCCTACATACTTTCCTCATCACATAACTCAAATGTTATGATGCATGGTCACATACAATACTTACAACTTTTCACAGGCTTTCATCATGAAACATTAACACAATTTCATGTCATACTCAATTTTCTCAAAATAAACAACAGTCGCACAATATAAACTTAACAAGGCATAAAAAGAAACAACAATGAGTTTAAAACTGCAAAGAAAGGAGTTCATAGGCACAAAGAACGAAATAGCCAAAATCGTATCCGCTTGTTGTGCCAGCAGCGAATCCGCCTGGCGGGCTATATATCCCGCCAGGCGGGTCTGCGCCGCAACCAACCCGCCCAGCGGGTTGTGAGCCCCGCCCAGCGTGCCCACGTCAGGACCCAACTCGCTCAGCGGATTGTTCATCCCGCCCAGCGCCAACGCGGAGTGTAGTTTTCAATGAAAGCTCATCCAGCGGCTATTTAGCCCTACCGGGTGGATCCAAGGTACAGATTTTAAAAAGACAATCCATGATAATCCATATAAATTAAACATAGAATTCTCATAAAGCATATTAATAATTTGGGGAAAATCGCATTCCCCTTTGCACGTATACAACTATATAATTCACAAACAATTGGGGTCTAGGGCCAACCCCTCTACCCACGACCAAAGCCATACCCATGAGCGAGATAACTCACTCCCCCCTTACCTTGAAAGAGGCGATCTCCAGCAAGAGGATGCGAATGGTGCAGTAGCGTCTTTCTAAGGTTCCTCACCTCTTGACTGCAAAGGCTCTGACGGCACGGTATCTGCAAGGAGGCATAAGCGAAAGAATAAGGAAGAAGGATTAGGTTTTCAAGAAACCTAAAGAATACTTAAAGCTAACTTTGGACTCATAAAACTAAGCCCAATAAAAGGGTTTTAAACCTTTTAAAAACACTCTACTTATAAAACCCCAGTTTAAAAGCCCAATATTTCTTTTTCTCAAAATATCATTTTATTAAAAACACGGCAAACGAATAATAATAATAATAATTAAAGGAAAACATTGGGGTGTTACACGTGCGGATGTTAGAATGGAAAAGCATATATGTCCACTGCTACAAGATTGAGTACGAGAATGACAAAGATAAGTAGACTGCTTTATCTTATCAAAGTGACAAGTTAGTGAAAGGCATTAAATATTGCATTTAATGCTTCAACAACTCTTTTCCAACAGACGAAGGTTGTCTCTTGCAAACACTCACAATGGACTTTTTTTTTTTGGAAAAACCTATAAATAGAAGAAGAGACCTCACTTCCAAATGTTGGACAATTTGACAAATCTTGAACTATGAAAAGCTCTCATTCTTTTTTACGATGCTTGTAAAAATTCTTTTATTTGAACTTCATTGTATATTCGTTTGTTAGGACGTTAAACTCTATGAGATAACTCACATTCAACCTTTTTCTCTAAGAAATTGGTAGAAGCCTAAAGAGGCTTTGATTCAAAGAATACTTGAGTTTTTTGCTTGGAGAGGCAAGTTAAAGACTACTTGGGCTGAGCCTGAAGAGACTTGGTTAAAAAAATACTTGTAACTTGTTTAAGTTAGTAGGACTTGGTAGTTGCCAAGAACTGGACATAGTTTCTGGGGTAAGACGAACCAATATAATTCTTTTGTGCTTTTCTAATTTTCTTTCTGCATTCGTCTTTCTCTAAATAATGTTTTAAAAAATCTTTTGATTAATCCTTTAGACGATAAGTCTTTAAAAAAGTTTTGCGAAAATTTGCTATAACATAATTCAACCCCTTCTTCTTGTGTTATCTTTGTGTTTTACACATGCCCACCAGCTTCCACTTGGTTTGTCCTCGAACCACATCATATTAGGAGAGAGGCCTTGCTCTGATACCACTTTGTAATGCCTAACCGCTTTCAGGATCAAAGACTGTCCCCACAAACCAACACAAGAATTTTCAACATGCTTTGTCCTCATTCACACGCTTCCTAAGAAACTTCCCAGGAGATCACCTATCCCAAAATTGCTCCAAGTTAAGCATGTTTAACTGTGGAGTGCTTAAGTGATAGGCTATCAAAAAGTAGATGCATCTTGTTGGTATAGGTAGTACTTATTAATTCCTTTAAGCTATCTTCAACTATACAGTCCCATACCTGCACAGCTTTTGGATCCCTCTCATTCTGGTGTGTATTCAATTCATTCATGTGTCCCTCCAGCTGGAAATCTGCCAGGAGCTACTCCTTGTCTGTGTCGTATCTAGCACCAACGATCACTCCCTGCCCTCGTCAGCACCCAGGATGTTACAATAATAATTACAGGTAGTTTTTCAACAGGATAGTCGATTATCCTGATAAATAACCAATTATCCTGATTTTTCTGGCCTTAATTGTCTTTATCAAAATTGTAGATAATTTTGTCCTTGAAATTTCGGCTCCAATTTCTACAAATCAAGATACGCACAAAACATTGCACCTATGTCAGGATGTTCTGGATTCAATTTTGGCTTTATGATTTAGAAACTATTATTTTTTTATTCTTTATCTCTCAAGGTGACTCTTATGATTAAGCTTGAAAACTATTATGGCCAAAGAAAAGTAGTTCAACAATTTTGTGGCCCTTCTAGGACGTAGTAAGCCTAACATGAAGATTGACTGAGATGATGTAATAGAGCATGTGAAGGAAAATATATGTTTGTAATTATTATATTTTAATTTCATTGTATATGTGTATTGTAGCTTGCCTACAATGTTTCAAATTTTGAGAAGGAAGTTGATAAAAGGAGCTCTGGAAGGTCTTCGAGACTAATCTCACCAATAAATACATACGTTTTTGGTTACTTGAAAGTTGTCAATCCTTGCAAGGGGTATCCCTTTCTTAATAAGGATACTTGGTAGAGTTTTTTTTTCTTGTTTGTTGATTTCATTCTTTATTCATTTTATTGAAAAATGAATTGATTTCATATCTTTTTGATTTTATTGATTTATTTTTAATAGGAGAAAAGAAAAAAAAAGAGAGATTTAAGCAAAGAGTTTATACCGCCACAAATTATCTATTGAGGGTTATAAGTTGCTTGAAGAAGAAAATATGAAACAAAAGTGGAACCAACAACATGAAGTGGCTTAAGTTGCTTTGTCTATTATTGTTTCTCCTCTATCCCACGTACTTGTCATGAGAATTGGAAGAAGGTGTACCAAAGAAAGGTTGTGCGCGGGGGGGAGGGGGGGGGGGGTTTGGTTGGGTATATAAACTAAGGAGACTTATTCTGCTGTTGAGAGAAATGTAAGTAATTTGGGATCAATAAGAAACTATTATTTGTCTTTAGCAATGTAAATGTTAATTATGATTGTTACCTATATTTTAATAGGATTCTCTTGAAGAGCAATGCTCCTAGGCAAGTTTCACTCCAACTAGCCAAAATAATATTTTGTCCACTACTATAGGGAGATTAGTATACCCTAGTTATGTTTGAGGAGTTGGACGGGGAGTGGGAATCAGGAAGTACTTAGAGCACCTGCATGATGCCTATGTCCCAAGTTAAACAATACATGTGATAGCAAATGCTGGAGCAAATGGCAACACAAATGGCTGCCACAAGGGAGGAGATGATATCTATGTTTACCTCTCAAAGCATGCATAAGAGGGAATAATGGGCCTAAACATGTACCAAAGTCTTGTCCCATCAAAGAATTGCTTAATTATTTAGGATATTTTTTTTCTAATGAATAGACTCCAAGGCCAATGTGACAACCTCCAATGGATCCACTTACACGTCTATAGTGGTAATGAAAATCAAGGATCCTATAATGCTTCATATGGTGTTGATAAAGGTGTTAAAAAAAATTGAACTAAACTGAATTATTTGAGAAACGAATCGAACTACACTATAAAAACCAAACTATTTTTATAAAAAACTAAAATGAAATAATTTTATAAAAAATTGAATCAAACTATTTAAGAACCAAACCGAACTATAAAAACAAACCACTTTCATGAAGTGGTAAAAATTTTCAATGCAAAAAAATAGTCCAGTTCAGTTCAAAGAGTCAAATTTGAGAAAATAGTTTATTGAACTAAAAAAATAGTCTAGTTTGGTTCAATCGAACTATTTTCTAGTTCAATTCGATTCGTGCAAACTGTTTTTCTAGCTTGGTTTAGTTCTCACACAATTCAATTCGATTCAACTTTTTTGAATGTTATTGAAAGGAATTGGACTTCTTTGGCGCACTAGAATGATGTCTTTGAGTTCTTAGGCAGGGTTGAAATCTTTGCATCTCCATTATATAAGTATTTTTTTATGTAAGTAAACTTTAAGTTCTAAACAAATAACCATGTATTCAAGTCTTACCTAAACATTTTATCTTTCTAATGTCACATGTATATCCATAGCCTTTGTATCTCAAAGGGGCTAACTGATATGTATGGATTTCTTTGCCCACTTCACATCCAATTTATATAGGGAACATCCCCAAATGAGATTAGCCTACATTAATATATAGTAGGCTTTGTAAGGGCAATAAGGAGTGTTACCTAGCACTGTATCATCAAGAGTAAGAAAGAAATTGTAATTAATATGATATTATGAGACTTTGAATAATTCATACTCAATTTCGTAGGCAACATTAGAAGTTGGTGATTATTAATCATGAGCAAAATTAATGTTGTCATATTCTTATGTTCCTTTTGGCATAGTGCAATGAAGGAATTGAAGAATTTGATAGATATGTAAGTATTTATTTCTAAAACTTTTACTTTATGAAATACATTAGTCTACAACATATTTCATGCATGTGTTTGATCATAGATGTTTGAATATGTACCAAATGTTATGTTGTAAGCATTCACAATAGTTGAAGAAGTATAAATAGGTATTGCCACTTGTAAGTAGTTTTAAATATGATATGCAACCATCTATTCTTTTTTTCCTCCGATTTTCATCATTCATTTTTTGTCTTTTGTTTATGGTTATTTTGTGTTAATTTATAATGTCGTATACAAGTTGACAACCATGAATGTTAATATTTTGTCATGAGACATACACTCAACATCATCTTCGTAGACTTTGTTAATTTATTTAGAGAGGTAATTGTATTTTCACAACTTAATTAGTTTTGTTAAATTATTTTAATTCGTGTATTATAGTTTTTAATTGGCTTTTACATTTTCGAGATTCAAAATTACGGACCCGCTCTCTAAAAAGGAAATTTAAGAAGTTCAAAGTCATTGGACAAATTTATTTTCTTAACGCCATTAACTTATAAGTTGTGTACATGATGAATTTCACTTTTATTTTACTTTACTATGTTTCGTAATTGTTTTCATTTAAATTCGGTGACTTGTAAAGAACCACACTTTTGTTTTAATATGTGGTACTATATTATAATGAAAGATTTTGTTGATATTGTATCAATTAACGGTAATGTTATATGTTGGTTTTGTCTCTCTTACTAAAATATTTTCCTAATGGATTATACTGTATATTAGGGAATTTATTGTCTATTTTAGAGTTGTTTTAAAAATATAAACTTTCTAGATCAGTTCTAACCATAACCAATATGAAAAGTCACCTTCTAGATCGGTTGTGACCAAAACAGATCTAAAAAGTACCTACTTAATTTCTATACCAATTGATTATACACTTGCACCAGTAATCGATCTAAAAAGTAAAAAAATAATCAATCCAGAAAGTGTTTTTTGTACTAGTGTTTACTTAAAAGCTACTTTAAAATTAAAGCTCAAAACAAGAGCTTTAAAAATAAATTAGAAGCTATTTGGTAATTTTTATTTCTTTCAGCTTAAAAATGACTTGAGAGAAAGTAGAGAGAGAGCGGGGAGAGACAAGAGAACAAGAAAAGAAAGGGGGAGAGCAGATGGTAAACAAAAAGGGGAGAACAATGAAAGAGAGGAAAGGGGGAGAGAGACATGGAAGATAAGAGATAGCTAAGGGAGAGAAAGAGCGAAAGAGAAAGAAAAGAAGTTAGCTTTTTTTTTTTCCTAAAAATTCCATCACCTAACTTTTTTAAATAAGTACTTGTTTTCCTTTTCCTTTATAAAAATTAAATTTATTTTTTCAAGAGTTTTGTAGAAAAAGGTGTTTGGCTCAAATTCTCTTTATAAGGAGAAGTAAAGTTCAAAAGTTAGGCCAAATTCTTAGACTCATAACAAAAAAAATGTGAGAAATACTTGGAAACTGAAAAAAAATAAAAAAATTACAAAGCTACAACTGATCCTATTGAATCAAAGCAAAATAGTCATTCCCAAACTCAATAACTTAGCATACATGTTATGTAAATGTGTTCATTTCTATAATTAGGTAATTACTCATTTGAATCTTAAACCAACTCCTAAGAATATTAATTTGTGTGTAAATGTATAGTTATTATGAGTGTATGCCTTTAAGATTATCTAATGAAATATTGGATTTGTCTCTAATATTTTATTTTAGAAAAAAAACATTTAAAAACTACATCCATTAAGGTAGTAGATTTTAATAAATTCATTATTTGTTATACATGTTCATGTAAAATTAATTGATGATTTTCTCATCAATAGTTGAAATTTCTTACTCTTCTCTTTAAAGTAAATCTCTCATTTTAGGAGGGTTAAAGTTAAAAAATTTCATTTCTCAAGTAATATATATATATATATATATTGTATGTATGTATGTAAGTATATTCTTCTCCAATTATTGCACATCTTGTGCTTAATTGGAATGCTTTAATAGTATTCATTTGCTTAAAAATCATAAAATACGTTTTTGTTAAAAGGAACTTTAGCATATTTACCTAGATTTTCTATAAATTGATGGAACCCAACATGGTAACCAAGTTGAGCACGCGTATGGATCCTTTGCAGCCGTGTAAGTTGTAACCCCTCCGGCAAAATATACATCTCTTATAGCCAATTCTAAAAATATTCTTTTTATATTCCCAGTTTTTATAACCATCAGATATAAATCAAACGGTCAATATCTACATAGGCAGATCGACTTGAGAAGATCCAAGTGCAGCTGACCTAACCATCCACTGTATAAAATGGCACCCAAGCTTTATGAATTCATAACCAACTCTTATATAGCTTTCTCTCTAATCTTTAGCATAGGTATTCAGCTCTTCCTCAATAAGTGCTTTGAAAATAACATTTTCAAAACTTTTACAATTTCATTTCTTTGATAATTTTCTTGTTTCTAAGCATTCTAATTGTTTGTGATATGTTATTTAATTATGTTTGACAATTGTACTAAATTGCCTTTTTTATGATGTAAAATATTTTTTTTGTTAAAAAACAACCTTTTTAGCACATTTACCTAGACTTTCTATAAACTGATGGAACCCAACATGGTAACCATGATGAGCATGGGTATGGATCCTCTCTAGCAGTGCAACCCCTCTAGTAAAATATACACCTTTTATAACTACTTCTAAAATTTTCTTTTTATATTTTCAATTTTTATAACCATCAGATATAAATCAAACGGCCAATATCTCTGCTACAGAGGTAGATCGACTGGAGACGATTCAAGTGCAGCTGAGCACCTAATCAACCACTGTATAAAAGGGCAACCAAGCTCTATGAATTCACAACCTTTCTCTCTAATCTCTAGCATAGATATGCAGCTCTTCCTCGATAAATGTTTTGAGAATAATATTTTTCAAAACTTTTACAATTTCATTTCTTTTTTAATTTTCCTGTTTCAGAATATTTTAATTGTTTGTGATATGTTATTCAATTATGTTTGATAATTGTGCTAAATTGCATTTTCTGTGACCAATACAGGAGCATTTCCTCAAAGACTATGGCCAACCAAACCTTCACAAACTTATTGATCAATGACAAGCAATTTGCTGCTCTTCACTTGCCACCTAAGGCCCCAGCTAGCAATAAAAATAATTCCAGTGTCACTGAAGGCAGTGAAATTTTATTTCAAGCAAGAAATGTATTGAAAACACATGAGAATCCTTCTCTATTGTTTCTTGCGGATGAACAGGTTCTCGATCCTCAGAATTCTCCAAACAATATCGAGAATTTGGTCCATGCCACAGGCCCCAAATTGGATGCTAAAACGAAAAGGTAAATAATAAATTAGTAAATATGTATATCTGCTCACACCAGGAGCAAGTTTTAATAATTATATATTTTTAACAATTTTTTAAATAATAAGGGCTGACAATATGTGGATGATCATTAGATTATATTTAAATGGTTAATATTATAGAAAATTGCATGACTTTTTTAAATGATTATGTAACCACTAATTTTTAATATTGACTATCCATGTATAATCATATATATGACTCATATTTATAATTTTCATCTCTTATAATAAAAAGAGTTCTCACTTAGTATATCTCATATATTTGAATAAAAACATGCTTTGTATAGAATGCAGGCTAACAGGGTGTATGCTGCGAGATATCGACTCCGGAAGCTAGCTAGGGTACATCATCTGAAAAGTCAGGTTGAGTCCCTCGAAGTGAGTACCTTCCTTAAACGTTGTTTGTTTATTTTTTATTTTTTGCTGAAAAGAAGGGGCAAAGCACCCCACAACATTATTCCTTAAACGTTATGCCTTAAACGTTGGTTTATAAAAGCTTAACTTGGGCCTAATTTGCCATTTTTTTCCTTGTTTAGGAATGTAAAAAAAAAAAAAGTTTTTCATTTGGGCTCTGTTAGATAAACTTTTTCATTAAAACTTATAAGAGAAGAAAATACAAGAGTAAAATGAATTTAACTTTTTCTGTAAGTTAAAATTAACCTATGCACCTGAACTCTTTTGAAGAAATTAAATGAGAGAACTTCTATAAAAAATAAAAATTAAGTACATAAGTTAATTTTAACTTCTAAGAAAAACTTAATTCGTTTTTCTTTTGTAGTTTGTTCTCTTATAATTACTTGTAAAGAAATTTTTCCAAAGAGAACTTTAGTATACATATATGTTTTACATTTGTGTGCGCTATTTATTGGACCAGGCGGAAGTTTCAATGATTCGATCTCAACTGCTTTACTGGGAATCTGCCTACAACAACCTAGTTGAAGAGAATGCAATGATGAAAGCACACTGCGACGCTGCTAGTAAGCTGATTGCTGAAAAGGAAGGTGAAGAGAAGAGTGTATTACTAGTATTAATTAATAATAGAATTAATTAAAATATTTTTCCAATAAAAAAATTTATACTGTAATTCAATTAAAAATTATCATGTATGATATATTGATCAATTTTTATAATAACTACTTTAAAACTCATAATTAAGATAATTTCTAAATGATTAACCATGCAAAAATCTTTATGTTAACATGGAAATTAAATTAATAAAAATAATATTGCACATTTTCTTTCTTTCTCTTTGAAGACGTTAAATAAATGTATACATATGCATGGTAATTTAATAAACATTTATTTATATCCATTTTATTTTTCATTTTTCATTGGCAACTGATCGCAAATGCTTGATTGTGGTTTCAGCTGTGAATTGGGCTCTGATGCAAGAGATACAGAGGTTGAGGAACAGCTATTGATTTGGGCAACCATTCTCTGGAGGAAGTATGGATGAAGAAAGAAGACATTAAAATAAGATGAAACAGTGCTACAGTTATGCGACAAGTCTTCCTTAGGATTATGATACAATGTATAACATTGTACCTAGCATGTTATGGCAATATATATGAATAAAATCTTCTTTTGAAATATCTCTTTTATAAATAATCCAAGTCCAGCCTTTTGTGATTCTTGTCATTCTGGGTGAAAATTAATTAATTAATTAATTACAGGAACGGACGGGACAAACACACATATTAACAATCCCACTAACCAACAAAAGAGTCAGTACCTTGTAATCTGTTTCCTCATCTTACTGATCAATTTCCCACTTTTATATTACGAGAAACTTACAATCTGTAAAATTAATTTAAGATGCTACCATGTTTATCGACAAAAAATAAATAAAAAAATTAATAGATACCATGTGTGAGCTCGAACGCTCGCACAATTTGTGCCCAAAGGATATTAATTAATTATAGTTTCCAGGAAGGTGTAAGAACTTAACAAATGCTATGTACTGTGGCATGATTATTCAACACTGATTGGTCCGAGTGAAGCTGGTAGACGATAACACTTGCCAAACTTTATCTAATGTTAGGAATTTAAATTTTAAAAGTTATCATTTTAAAAGGAGTATTTTACTTAATCACTATCTTTGATCGGAGAATTGATTTCACGATTATATTTGTAAAAACATCTGATAATAAAAAAGAATTGTAATATTAATGAAGAAATAAAATAGATTAAATATGATAAAAATAAACGTTAGATTTATTTGGTTCAAATAGAGCCTTTGTTCTTTTATTTTTTGATGAGTTGAATAAATTTTCTTAAGATGGAAAAAAAGGTATAAGAAAACCAAAACGGAAAAGATGTTTTAAGTATATTTATAAGAAAACAATGGAATAATAAAAGGAAAACAAAATAATGTTTCATGTATGAACAGACTGAAATAAAATATTTTATTTTATTATGTTTTATTTTAGATATTAATAGTTATGTATTGTAAGTGTAAAAATTTTTACATTGCCAACTAATCAAAAATCACTATTAATTAGTATGACTTTTAAGGTAATTAATGTAAAAGTTAACAAACTTATCATATACATGATTTATGATTGGATGTGTTTTACAGTGTGAGTACATAACCTATTTTCTCTTTCTTTGATTAATACTATTATTTCTTTTGTGAAATTAATGTCATTATTTTTTTCTTTAAGGCATGTTATTTACTTGAAATGGAATTAAATACTTCCATAATGCTAGATTTTTTTAGTGCACTCTGATTCCGTTTAAGGCATGATATTCACTTGAAATGGAAATGTTTTAAAACACTAGAAGCTGAATGGTTAATATTATCTTATCATGAAAATTTTAGTAATTTCAATTAATATTTTCTATGGAAAAACATATCTATTTCAAAACTTTATATTAATAAATATATTGATTTTGAAATTACCAAAAATTTAATTATAAATTAAGTATTTAATTTTTTTAGTGTTTTAAAGAATTTCCATTTCAAGTGAATAACATGTTTTAAATAAAAAAAAGTAATGATATTAACGGTATATATTAAAGGAAACTGTCATTATTGAAAACTGCGTAGGAAATAGTTAATAGTATTATATATAATAACTGATTAATTTCAATATTTTCTCCACATAAAAGATAAAAATTTATTTGAATATATTTAATATTTTTAAGTCTTTCAGAAAGCATTTACCAAATTGATTTTAATGTTGATTTCTTAATTTATTATATTGAGTCATCAAATAGTTACATCAATTAATAAAGAAATTTTCCAACTTAATTACCAATTAATATTTTACTTTAAGGTATATATATAGAAATTCATATGGTATAATTATATATAACAATATTAACTATTTCCTTAAACAGGTTTCAGTAATGAAAGCTTCTTTTAGTGCACTCTAATTTCTTTTGTAAATTTAATATCGTTATTTTTCCTTTAGAGTATGATATTCACTTGAAATGGAAATGCTTTAAAACATTGTAAGTTAAATACTTAATTTTTTCTTGTCATTAAAATTTTAGTGCCTTCAATTAATATTTTCCATGAATATATATATATATATATATATATATATATATATATACATACATATTCATGAATATATTAATTTTGAAATAAAAAAAAATTATGATAAAATTAAGTATTTAATCTTCTTATCACTAGAATGATTAAATATTTAATTTTTTAATTTTATCAAAAAAAAATTTGGTCATTTCAAAATTAATATATTCATGAATATATGTGTGTGTGTGTGTGTGTGTGTACGTACTTATAAAATGAAAAATATTAATTGAAAGAACTAAAATTTTAATGAAAAGATAAAATTAAGTATTTAATTTATTGTGTTTTAAAGTAATTCCATTTCAAGTGAATATGATACTTTAAAGGAAAAATAGTGTTATTAAATTTACAAAAGAAATCAGAATGCGCTAAAAGAAGCCATCATTGCCGAAACCTGTTTAAGGAAATAGTTTATATTATTATATATAATGATACCATATGAATTTTAATATATATAACAAAGTAAAATATTATTTGGTAATTAAGTTCGAACAATCATATATCCTTCAATTCATTTATTAATTGATGTAACTATTTGATGGCTCATTATAAATTAAGAAATCAACATTAAAATCAATTGGTAATGCCTTTTGAAAGACTTAAAAATATTAAATATATTCAAATAATTTTTTATCTTTTATGTCGAGAAAAAATTGAAATTAATCAGTTATTATATATAATACTATTAACTGTTTCCTTACACACTTTTCAATAAGGTCAGTTTCCTTTAATACACTGTTAATACCTTTTTTCCCCCCTTTAAAACATGTTATTCCCTTGAAATAGAAATACTTTAAAACACTATTAAAAAATTAAATACTTAATTTTATAATGAAAGTTTTGGTAATTTCAAAATTAATATACACACACACACACACACACACGAGAGAGAGAGTTATATGTTGGATCTTTTTACTTTATAAAAACTAATAGCAACACATACACACGCAAGAGAGAGTTATATGTTGAGTTTTTTTGCTAATATATGTGACTTTTTTGCTTTATAAAAACTAATAACAAATAATTTTTTGTTGGTAGGTCTAAAGTTTGAACTTTAGTGGCTTTTTCCTTGGACTACAAACACACATGTGTGTAGGGCTGGTCCAAGTTTGAGTTTTAAGCCTACTAACAAAAAACTATTTACTATTACTTTTTATAAAGTAAAAAGACCACATATATTGACAAAAAAAAAAAAACAACATATAACTCTTTCATCTATAGTAAAAAAATAACTTTCAAGATTTGCTTTAGGGCTCACTCAATTGGGAGGGGGGATGTTAAAATATTTCCATTTCAAATATCATGCTTTAAAAGGAATCAAAGTGCACTAAAAAAATCTAGCATTATAGGAAACTTTGTAAGTTTAATTTTGAATTTAATTTTTGATATATTATTATTAAACACGGGTTATACTTATATCAAATAATTAGTGTATTGCTATATTAATTAATAAATTTGAGTTGTTACATAATTGTTAATAAAGCGAAATTTATTAAATTATATTGTAATATATCATTTCATATAAGTGTTAAATCTTCAAATATAACAATAAAAGTCTTATCACATTAGGTGAAATCCTATGTAATAAATCTTTTAATACTAGTTTATTTTTTGAATTACAATAAAATCATTAAAAGTATTCATATTAGAAAAGGAAAACGGCATTTATTTTTTCAATTAATAATTTCTGATTTTACTTTATAAATTATATTCCTAATTTGGAAGACTCAGGTCCAATTAATGTTGAATCCTTTTTAAGTAGAGTATAAATTTGCAATTTTTTAAATAAGTATATAAAACCTCGCACCAATAATTCATTACCGAAAGTTTTAGGGAAAAAATTAATCATTAAACTTTCATTTTTTTCAAAACATTTCTATTTTAAAAAACAGATTTTAATGTATGATATTTATTTATTTATACTATTTATTCAAAGTATAAATGATTTTAGGAAAGAAATAGATAAATATTTGGGAAAGATTTATTATAATAGTACAAAAGGAATCAGAGTACACTAAAAGAACTATCATTATTGAAAACTATGTAAAGAAATAGTTAATAATATTATGAATAATGATATCATGTGAATTTTAATATATATATATATATATATGTGTGTGTGTGTGTGCGTGTGTGTGTGATTCACTTGAAATGAAAATACTTTAAAACACTAACAAAGTTAAATGCTTAATTTTATTACTGAACTTTTGATAATTTCAAATAATATTTTCATGAAAAAATATATCTATATAAATAGATATTTTTATAAAACATTAATTGAAAGTTCCAAAATTTTAATGATAAAATAAAATAAAGCATTTAACTTTTAGTGTTTTAAAGTATTTCCATTTCAAGTGAGTAATATATATACATAATAGCTATTAATATTATATTTCAAGGTATATATATATTAAAATTCACATGACATCATTATATATAATATTGTTCACTACCTTACATATATAGTTTTCAATAATGATAGTTTCATTTAGTGCACTCTGATTTCTTTTGTACCTTTTTGATAAATCTTTCCTATATATATTTCTATGTCTTTCCTAAAATTACTTATACTTTAAATAAATTAAATAAATAAATAAATAATATACATTAAAATCTGTTACTTAAAATTGAAATCTTTTGAAACAATGAAAGTTTAATGATTAATTTTTTTCCCTTAAACTTTCGGCAATGAATTATTGGTGCGAAGTTTTATTATTTAAACAAAATATTGCAAATTTCTACTAAAAAAGAATTGAACATTTATTGGACTTGAGTTTTCCAAATTAGAAATATAATTTATAAAGTAAAATCTGAAATTATTAATTGAAAAAAATAAGTGCAGTTTTCCTTTGCCAATATATAAAAATACTTTTAATGATTTTATTGTACTTTAAAAAAATAAAAAACTTGAATTTTATAAATGCTTGATGTTAAAAGATTTGACAGCAACTTCAGCTAATGAAATAAGATTTCTGTTGTTATATTAAAAGATTTAACACTTATATGCAATGATATATATAATATAATTTAATAAATTTGGTTTTATTAATAATTATGTAACAACTAAGATTTATTAATTAATATAGCAATACATTATTTGATATAAACATAGAACCTTTTTAATAATAATATATCAAAATTAAACTCATGATCAAAATTTAATCCTGTTTGTTTTCACGAATGGTACTCTCAACTCCACATGTCACCAGGAATAATTAATAAAGGGTATAATCATACATGGAAATGTTAACAATTTAAAGTTTTATAAGACAGAAACACTTATTTCGTCACCCAAGAACTTCAATTTGCAATTTATTAAAAATGTTATATTCAATCCTGTTTCCACCCATTTTCAAGTGGAATAGAAGTTGAAAATAAAAAAACACTTCTAATAACTGCTATCCTCATTGAATTGCTTTGTATATAATAGTTTTTTCTAGTGGTGGATTCTTTATATGAGTTTTATAATATTAAATATAATATTGAAGTATTCTTTGAATTATTTACTATTTTATTTGTACATCCAAATAAAATAAAAGCAACAAATAGAAATGCTTAGTTATTAGACATCATTAACCTATATAGTCAGATTTGATTGCCCAACGAAAACACTTATCACCAAAAACTAACTATAAAAGAAAATGTTATATACGATGAGGCATTGAGTTTGCTTTCACCAGTATATCATTTGTCTAAAACTTAAACAATTATAGTAGAAATATTATGAATATACCATCATATTAATAAAAAAAATTTAATGTTATAGAAAATTATGGGTTTGACCTATACTGTTTATATTAATCATTCAATTTTTATTGAAGAAATGTTATACAGACGAAGATAATCCCAACACGTATTTTTTTTTGTCTGTTAATATATGGTATTATTTTAGTGAAAATAAAATATAAAGTAATAAAAATCAAGGATAAGACTTGAAAATATTGCCTAATAATCATAAATTAAAGGATCTAATTCTACGTCAAAAACTAGTAAACAAGTTTTACACTTTCACACAAAAGTAGTATAGCTAAAAACATCTATCCCTAAATCATTGATCTAGCTCGGGGTGCACAAAAACCTGACTTTTCTTTTTCTTGGGTTTTTAGCTCTAATTTGTGTAACTAAATTAATGTTCTCTTTTGGCTTTTTTATGACAGCAAAGGCAATTAATATCAGGATTCATCTAGGTAGTTCATGTATTTGGCAGTACATACAGAAAGAGACAAGAAACAAATATAACTATATGTCAAATAAATGTAAGAATTTGGTTATAAAAAGCATAGTTTCTGACAAGTACCTCAAGATCTCACTGGGAATTTGTCTCACTCATTCATTTACTCAGATCTAGAGTACTGGCCCTTTTCCCGTGTTCCTCACATCGATCTTGTGGTTCCTTCAACCTGCTGCCAAGATTAGAGGAGTAGGATTGAGAGCTCAATGAGAGTGATAGTTTGCTATCAACTTCATGGTCCTCCAAGGTTCCTTCAGCATCCATCTTTGAGTTTAGTTTTAGTGATAGATCCAAATCAAGTGCAGTCTCTGAAGCCTTCCTTTTCAATATATTCAATTCTGGTGGATTTGTTGCTGGGTTTATAGGCATGAGATTTTGTGCTCTTTGTTGCGTATTTATTGGTGGCGTGTGATCAACATGGCTAAATCTCGTGCGTGTGCATAGAGATTCATAAGCACCAAATGAAAGAAACTCATCTTTTGGTTCACGGATGTTACTTGTTGATTGTTCATTAAAGATGGAAGAACCTGCCTGAGAAATTTCTTTAGACCAATCTAAAGGTCTATGTAACAATTTTTCATAGACACCAAAAGAAGCATCCCCAAATCTATAACTGTAAGAGAAGAAAAAGAATTTAATGGATAAATTAATGCATTTGATTTAATTTATTTTAAAGAAAAATTATATCTCAAAAAAAAAAAATCTCAAAAATATGTGTTTTTGATAGAATTTGAAGCAAACCTTGGATAATTATTGGTGTAATTGTAGGATGAACTTTGACTCGGATTATACCCTTGAAGCATGGAAAGCTGGCTAAGATTATAAATATTTTTGTCACCAATTTCAACAAGATTATTATGATCGGCAAATACTGTCACATATAATCAAGTTGAAATCAACAAGGGGTTTGTAATCAGAAACCCTAATCAGTACTAATTGATATTGAAAAGTTTGTGGAGAAAAACTTCTCGTACCTTGATTTCGGTCATCCACGTTTTTGCTCCTAAACATCTAGCAAAAAGAAACGGGAAAGAAAACAAATAAACCAAACTAGGCCACACTAGGTGAACAGTTTTAAATAATTTATTTCTAAAAAGAAAATTAAAAAAATAAAATAAAAATTCAAGTTGAGGTAAGAATTATCTAATAATACCTGTAAATGACTCTTGACATGGGCAATACTTAAACCTTTGATATTCATCAATTGAAGAACCAATTTTGGTGTTGCTCCTACACCCAAAAAAACAATCAATATTAAAAAGATAAACAAAGCACTAAAAAATGAATTTTTCTGGACCAATTGCTGGAATTAATGACAAACATGAAGAATTGAAATATTCAAAACTAAAGCAAAACAATTAAGGAACTCACTCTCTTGTCCTCCAAGTCGTTGAACCGCGTGAAGAAAGCGAAGATGAAGATCAGATGTCCACCGAAGCCTCGGCAACTTGGATCTAACATAAGGCCTTATCTTTTTCTCACTCTCTTCCACTGTGCTGTTACTCGAGCTTCCTCCATTGTTGTTTTGCTTACTTTCATCTTCATTGCCCTGGCTTTCACACTCGTCTTCATCAACGTTGGAACGGCTTGTCTTGGAACATTGGGAGACACGGTTTTCTCCCATCTTCGCATGTACCTTGATTTTTCAACTTTATGCTACACTTTCCTCGAAGATTTGGAGTACAAGACAAAAGAAATTAAACAGTGTTTTCCGTGTGGATAAAGGTCAATTAGTGAAATCAAAACCACTAATTGAAGAAAGGAATAATTGGGGACCGAGGATTTTTGAGAAATCTTTTCATATGCTTCTTTTCCTATTGCTTATCCTCCCCCACACTTAGACAAAAAAAAAAAAAAGTGTTAAATATTGATCCTAGATACATGAACGTAGCTTATATATATAGTTGAAAAATCGATGACAAGTCGTACACCTAGATATGTGATGCGATAAGGTTAAAAACCCTACAGCGATCTTCAATTGGAATTTAGAGCTCCTTGTTTGGCTAGCTTTCTCTCTCCTCCCTTCTCTCCCTCTCTCCAGTCAATGCCCGTGTGAGACGAGTAAACGATAATATGGTTTCATATCGTGAGCATGTTGATGGATATATATTTTTAAATATGCATGGACATCAATGCAAGGAATATGATTAATTGTTTAATGTGAATATAATCTTTTTTTGTTCCCACTTGAATAGGAAACATATTTTTTTGTGAGAATTAGTAAGGTATAATTGCAATAAAAATAAACTGATCGATGATATTTTAGTATTATATACCAGTGGACCATGTCTGACATACACAAAAATATTTTGTTTTCGGGAAATTTGAAACATGGGTTTGATTGTTGGGTTTATCTTTCATGTACTCTGTCAAGCACATTTTATATTATTAGGTTTATTTTCATATGAATTATATTAAAAAGAGAGTAGCACTAATTAGACTTTATTAGTAGGACTCATTAAATTTACTTAATAATTAAGATTGTGTTAAGAAAATGTCAAAATAATTGCTAGCTAATATATTTTTTTTCTTAAACTAGGTTCTCTTTTTGTTTATTTAGATGCTTTTAATTTTTGAATTAGATAGCATGACTCTCATATGTTTGTTTACAGGTTTATACATTCCAAAATGTTAGAATTAGTTTGCGGAGCCACAATGAAAAATATATAACTGAAGATAAAAAGAATAGTATCTTATACAAGTATTAAAATAATAAATCATAATTTTATAAAATCCTCTTTAATTTTTAGTCAAAAAACTTTATTTGTACTGAAATACATATGTCCAAAGAATTTGCACTAAAATATTGAGTAATGCTCTACTCTTCTTCTTGACAATGTGAAAGTTAGATTGCTCAGTTAATTCCTTTGAAGTGAGTCAGATATTAATCATAAATAATGGATTTAAGTCTTGGTACATTGACGAGTTTGTACCCCAAATATCTAATTTATAAGAATAAGTGCATTCAATATTTATAATTAAATGTATTCAATAATACAATAACATAAAAAAAAATAAAAAAATTGTACCGTTAGGTGGAATTCGGTACAAGAAACATTTTAATATTCCTGAAAGAAAAATTTTCATGGAAATAAAAGTTTCTCATATTTGCTAAAAGAGAAAAAAATATATTTCTAATGAATAAAAGATTTTGGACCATACTAATTTATGAACGAGTAGGAATAAAATTTTTCTATCTTCATAAGTGAGAATAAAATTTTCCATAATAATTGAATGTAAAATTACTAAACTTCCATAATAATTAACGATATATATATATATATATATATATATTATTTTTAGGAAAATTTAATAATAACCAAACACATTTTATAAATTTCCCCATAAACAAGATTTCTGAAATCTCATTCCCCAAAATGTAGTTTAATTAAGAATAAAATATTTCTAATACTAAACATTAACTATAAATTTAAGGGAAAAAAAGTACTTAAGCACCTTGAACTTGACCTCTATTGCAAATAGACACCCTAAACTTTAATTTTATCTTAATTGATCCTTAATTTTTCTTCTATTTGCAAATAAATACCATGAACTTTAATTTCGTTCTAATTGATCCTTAAACTTTACCATTTTTTCAAATAGACACCTTAAACTTTAATTGCATTCTAATTGATTCTTAAAATTTATTCTTTAACAAATAGTTCTTTCTCTATGAAGTTTGAGTTAAATTATTTATCTTAAATATCAATCATCCATTAGTCTTTCTCTTCTTTGGTTATAATTAATTTCTTCATATATTAAAACTAAAATATAATAAAAATATGAATTTAAAAAAGAAATAATAAAAAGCAATAAAAAAATCTTTCTGTGATTTTTTAATTCTAAATTTTATTATGTTTTAATGTTTGCAAAAATGATTTATAAAAATAAACCAATAAATGACTAGGATTTAAAATAAACAAATGATTGAGATTTCTTCTTTGACCCAAATTTGATATGAGACTATGTATAAATTTTAAGGATTAATTGAGATGAATTGTTTAAGGTGTCTATTCACAAGAATGGTAAAGTTTAAGGATCAATTGGAACGAAATTAAAGTTCGTGGTGTCTATTTATAAACAAAATAAAGTTTAAGGATCAATTAGGATTAAATTAAACTTTAGGGTGTCTATTTGCAAAAGAAGTAAAGTTTAGGGGAGTTAAATACTCCTTTCCCTAAATTTAATTCATCATTTAAAAAAAGATATATTTTTAATCTACTTATTTTTCTTAAATAGTTATCCAATTAAAAGAAAATTAAATATTTAATTCTATATTTAAAATTATTTTCTTTTCAATCAATCATAATTATAAGAGTAATTATATATCTTCCGAAAGTGGCTCTTTATTATTTCTCCTAATACTTTATGAAATAAGTATTAAATAAAGAATAAACATATTTTTTTGCTAGTAAACATATTTAATATATTAGAAATATAAAAAATATTTAATATTTCTTAATTTAATAACCAAACTTCCATAATAATTGATGATATATATTATTTTTAGTAAAATTAAATAATAACCAAACACATTTATAAATTTCTCCATAAACAAGATTTCTAAATTCTCATTCACCAAAAACGTAGTTTAATTAGGAATAAAATATTTCTTAAACATTAACTATAAATTTAATTCATATTTTAAAAAAAGATATAATATAATTTTTTTCCTTAATTAGTTATCCAATTAAGAGAAATTTATTTTTTTATTCTTTATTTAAAATTAAAATTTTCCCAATCAATCATAATTATAAGAGTAATTATATATCTTCCTAAAGTGTCTCTTTATTATCTCTCCTAATACTTTATAAAACAAACATTAAATAAAGAATAAACATATTTAGTCTTAGAAATATAAAAAATATATAACATTTTTTTCTTTAATAAATAAAATATTAATTAGAAGATATTATAAAAAATGTAAAATTATCATAACTAAATTCATGTAAATATTAATTAATTACCAACTAGAAATTGCAGTGACAAATCAATGAATAGATCGCAATTAGAATTGACAATGAATCGAATTAACTCGAACATAGTTCAAGACTCAATTTGACAATTGACTCATTCAACTTGGTTCATGAACCAAATGAGTTAAACTTAAGTTAAAAATTGAGCTTGTTAAATAAACAAGTTGAACTTGAGCTATGTAAAGTTTAAATCGATTGGTTCATGAACTAATTCGATATATATATATATAATTAAATTGATATAGTTAATTTCATATTAATTTTATTTTTGTATGAAATAAATAAATAAATAAATAAAAATATGTGAAATAATTATAATTTTAAATCGAATTGAGCTAACGAGCTGAATTGAGTTGTCCACGAGTTTGAATCAAGTCAAGTTCGAACTGAAAACAAAGATTTATATCGAACTTGGGTAGAATTTCAAGCCAAACCAATTATTAACGAGTTGAGTCAAGTTTGGTTTAGTTCGACTCGACTCATTTTTAGCCCTAACTGCAATAAAAAACACCAAAGACTCTGGTTTTTATTGATGCACGTGTATGTGTGTGCGTGTGATACATGGGTTGGTGATTTTTTTGAACATTGATGCATCTGTGTCACTGTAACGCTGTGCTGGCTATGCACACCCAAACTTACCAACACTAAAAGATCTAATATGGTCCAGATCACGTGGCTGTCAAATAAAGCAGATGATATGAATTGTTTTCCCCTTATAGTCGGGAATCACGGGGTTTGTTCCTCTTCAGTACATATTTGTTTTATTAATTAATAAATTAAATTTATTCTGTCATTTCTATATAAGTAATTTTACCTAAGAATTATTGAATTAAAATTAATTTCTGAATCTATTCTTTATATGATAGAATTTCTGTTTTGTTGTGCTTCTCCGAATGAGTTGTAGGCGGGAGACAGGTCTCAAGAGATATGATTGTTTATTGGTTGGCATCACTACGATTGATACATTGGAACTTACGGCTAAGCATTCATATTAAGTTTTTTATGTTTGTTTATGGATATATATTTTTCTATAATGTTTTCAAAATTTATATGGAAGAACATGCTATACTATAGTTTTTGTAAATCCATAAGCATCGGTGTCAAATTTATCCCTTAGTATTATTATACTAGTTTTTTCTTTTTATTTGTGGGCTCACTAAATTATCCTCTTAACCTGTAATTGTAATTTGTAACTAAAAGGTTCGTAATGTCGCAAAAAACGAAAAAGGTTCATATATAAAATTAACCATTTACTGGTCTATATGAAATTCAAGTTCTTAAATCCCTTCCCTTTCGATCACAGATAGTGTGGTATTGAAGTGTGCATATCATTATAACGTTTAAAAAAAAAAAAAAGGTGTCTATATCATTTATTCATCAGAAAAAAATATCACATCCTAATTCACAAAAGTATTAAACGTAAGGCATACTTATGTTAGTATTTTTTTATTTTATTTTATCAAACCGAAACTATATATAAGCATTGTGAGTTTATACTAACAGTATAACATATATTCTAATAGTATATATATATATTAATTTTTATATTACTAAAATTATTTGTTAATAATACCAACAACAAAAAAATAAGGCATACTTATATTAGTATTTTTTTTATCTAACCGAAATTATATATAAACATTGTGAGTTTATACTAATAATATAACATATATTCTAACAGTATATATATTAAATTTTATATTACTAAAATTATTTGTTAATAATTATATATTTATCTGTTAGCATAAAAATTAATACTATCATTATTACATCATGAGTTTAATAGTTATGCATTGTCAGTGTAAAAAGTTTTACACTGTCATCCAATTAGAAATCACTATTAATATGACTTTTAAAATATTTATTATAAAAGTCAACAAACTTATAATAAATAATTGTTCATAATTAGATGATAGTGTAAAACTATTTTACACTGTCAGTGCATGACCATTAAACTCATTACATCATATTGACATGTTATTAACTAATAAAATTTATTTATTTTTTTACAAGCATACTCATAATATTTATATTTATATATCATTTTTTGTTAAACAAGAAGTCAAGAACTAAACTAATAGAGACAGGTTTAATGAATAATTTTTTTTTTGTCTGGGTAGAACTTTTTTCTTAGTGATTTTTATACTTTGTTTAATCGTTAATTATAATTAAGGTAAAATGTGTACTCATTCAAAACAACTTCAGTACATAAATAAGAACGTAAACAACGTGATTAATTTTACCCAGATCACAGCATAAAATATAAAAAGATGTATGATTTCACCTCTCTATCTGTACATATCGGCATTTTTTTGTTGTTGTTGAAAAACAAAAAAATTCCGAGCTTTAACATATTTTACTCTGACTGTTTGGCTACAATAACTTGTTTCGTATCCTCTGGTAACAGTCTATTACTAACACAGCAGGCTTTTGAGTTGGTAAAGAGAACACTTTTCATTCCTCGCACGTGCATAACTGTGCGGCTCTCCATGCATGCACCGAACGTGATTTAGATCAACAAAAAGGGGTGGCCATGAGAAAGGAAATTTCCTTCACTTTTGACCAATCACGAGGTTCTTGACAATGGTAGGTTCTGCAAGTCTAGCATTTGAAACAGTCCACTTTATCATCCTTCCTCGCACGGTTCTAAATTGTAGACCGCAACACATGTTATGGCTACAATATTGTGATTGTAGAGTTACTTGCAACGGCAACAGGCCACAATTGCAATATGAATTAAAATTACAGGAATTATCACAACGGAACTGCAACAGCCGCAACACCGTTCTATTCCACTTTTTTGTCAAAAAATAAACAAAAATTTAGACTTAAATCTTCTATTCTAATAGGTGTAGTCATGTGGGATGTTAGGGAAGGGAGGGAGACGTTTGATGGCGGCTGGCTGGGGTGCTAGTAGGCTGCATGATGCATTCAAGACAAGGTGAAAAGGGTGAGGTGGTAGAGATAGGCCAATAGGAGAAAGGGAAAAAGTGAGGTGGTAGGGGCAGGGGAAAAGATGCGGTGCAAACATATAATAATTTTACGTCGCAATGACTACAATCTACATCGTAGCAACCACAATACCCACAGTTACAATGCTCACAACTGTAATTTAGAACCATGCTTCCTCGGAAGAGATATTCTCAAGTACTTGCATTTCGTGAAGGATGTTCACCAAATTTATCTTGAGAATTGTTCTAAACTCTAGTCCTGAGGCTCAATCTATTCACACTACAACAAAATTGAACTTTAATAACATTTAAAAAATGTTATTAAATTATAAAAATGTTACTAATTGTAATTAGCAACATTTTATCAAATGTAGTATAAAGCTCGCGTCGCTAGAAGGTTTTAGCAACATTTTAGTATATTACTTGTAACATTTGATAAATAAATACCAATTAACATCCTTTGCAACATTTTAATAAATCACTTATAACATTTGATAAATGTTGTTAATTAATTGACATCAATTGTAACATTTTAATATATTACTTGTAATATTTTATAAATGTTGTCAATGAATATCTTTTGTAACATTTAACAAATGTTACTAATTTAGTTTTTTCTTACATTTAAAATATGTTTCTAAAAGGTTTTGACACCCTTTAAACATATATATAATAAATTATATTTAAAAAATATTGCTAAGAACATAGCAATAAAGAAGGCTTATAGCCTTATACTCAATTTGAACTCCGATTTCTATTTAGTCAAATCTGACAGTATGTTGCAACGTATTGCAGATCAAAGATTTATGATATTCTAATTAAGGAGATATTCTAAGAATGCTCATAAATACATGATTAAAGATTCAATTGAGCCATGTGAAATTCTTTCCATCCTATCAACACCTGGATGTTGGCACCATTGTCCTCCCCTTAGTTGTTCGGTACCCACTTGAAATTGGAATTGGAATTGAAATGCCTTGTTGCTTGTTCCCCACTATTGGAAGTGGCTCTGTGAGTTTCCTCCCGCTCGAGGCGGCGAAAAATATCACTGGCAGGTAAAGCTCCATCTCGCATGGGAACTGAGTTCTTAAAGTACTCTATCAACGCTTCCAAACCCTTTCATAAACATTAATTATTTAATTTAAAATAAATATTTCTATATATATATATATATATATTGTCAGCAACATTACTATAGTAGTATACCTGCCACACTATTAGATATATATGCCACACTACCTGGACTGGTAAAACAATATATTTATCCATCATCCATTCAATCTATCTATAAATAAATGTATCCAATCCATTCATTACATAATAATAATAATAATAATAGATTGAATCCAATCCATCCATTTAATTTTGTAGATGGTTAGTAATTCATTTACTATTTTTTCAAAATCCATTGGATTACATTAAATAAAATATAAAATCCATTGGATTAAAAACATAAAAAGACAAAGGCATCTTTGGTTCAGTTTCAGCCAAGGCATCTTTTGCTAAGCCTCAGCCAAGACATCTTCAACTCGGCTTTAGTTAGGGCATCTTTGGCTCAACTTCAACCGGGGCATCTTCGGCTCAGCCTCAGCCAGGATATCTTTGGCTCGACAAGGGCATCTTTGACTCGATCAGAACATCTTTGACTCAGCTTTGGCTAGGGCATCTTTAGCTCACTTAGGACATCTTCAGTTCAGTTTCAGCCAAGGCATCTTTAGCTTGGCATCAACCAGGACATCTTCGACTCGGCCAAGAAATCTTCAACTTGGTCAAAGCATCTTCAACTCAACCTTAGCTAGGATATCTTTGGCTCGGCTAAGGCATCTTCGACTCGACTTCGGCTAGGGGATCTTTGGCTCAACTAGGACATTTTTGGCTCAGCTTCAACCAGGGCATCTTTAGCTTGGCCTTGGCCAGGACATCTTCGGCTCGATCAGGGATCTTCAACTCAACCAAGACATCTTTGTCTTAGCTTCGACTACAACATCTTTGGCCAGGGCATCTTCGACTCGGCCTTGGCCTTTGACTCGGCCTCGACCAAGGCATCTTTGGCTCAACCTCGGCCTTTGACTTGTCCTCAACCAAGGCATTTTCAACTCAGCCTCGGCTAAGGCTTTTGGCTTAAGCATCTTTGGCTCGACTTTTACTAGGGCATCTTCGACTCAGCTTTGGCCAAGCGATCTTCTGCTTGACCTCGGTTAGGGCATTTTCAGCTCGACCTCAATTAGGACATTTTCAGCTCAACCTCAACCAGGACATCTTTGGCTCGACTTCAGCTAAGGCATCTTAGGCTTAGCCTCTGCCAGGACACTTTCAGCTTGGCTTCTGCCAAGGCATCTTTAGCTCGACCTCGGCCAGCACATCTTTGGCTAAAGTATCTTCATCTCAGCTTCGACTATAATATCTTTAACTCAATTTCAACTAGAGTATTTTCTACTCGATTTTGGCCAGAGTATTTTCAACTTGGCTGGAGTGTCTTTAACTGGGTTTCGACTAGAGTATCTTCAATTCGACCTCGGCTAGAGTATCTTAAACTCGGCTTCACTTAGGGTATCTTTAAGTCAACCTTGGGCATGGTATCTTAAAGTCGACCTTAGCTAGGTTTTACAAAAGTAGTCAAATTATTAAAATTTAAAGCTCACAAGCTGGCCATAGCCCACAGGGCCTTGTGGGCTTTTTTTGGCCCTAACCCACGTAGGCTAGGACCAAGTGGGTCAGGCCATTTTGACGGCTCAAGAATCAAGTGAAAGTGTGGATCGTGATGATGCTTCTCTGTGTGTGTGTGTGTCTATATGAGTCTTGTATAAAAGAGAGATGTCTTAAAAAGGAGAGAGGGTACTGTGTCATCTATTACGTGGTTATGAGGTTGTTAACGGTGAGAGAAAAGAAAAAATGTGATTAAAATGGTGAGAATTGTGATATTGTGTGACATGATTTTTTTACGTGAATGAAAAAGTGAGTGGGGAGTGGTTTGTTATGGAGAGAGAGGAGAGAGAGAGGGAGAGAAAATATTTTAAAAATAAAAATTATTTAATTTTTAAAATATATTATTTTTGTGGATGGATTGAATATTTATCCATTAAAAAATTATAAATAGATGAATTGGATTAGATTTTATTAGATGGATCATTGGTGGATTGAATTTTTTAAATGAATTTTTAATAGATTAAAATGAATTAATGAATTATTTTATCCAATCCATTATATTCTGACTAATTTGTTCGATCCATCTATTTGCCACTCCAACACATTACTAGTATATGTATGTGACTCTCTTTACTATTATTATGCTCAAGAATGAATTATTGAAAGAGAGAAATTAAAAAAGAAAATTCGAAAGGAGTTGCAAATGGCGAAAACTAAATTCTTGCAAAGGTGACTTCGTAGATTTTGCTTGAATTGAATACCTCCCAATGTTGCAAATGGAATGCCTTGTAGAGCCTCAGTGTTGCCTCTGTCGACACACACAAATCGCCAACATACTAGGCGCCATTCTCACACATTAAATGGTACTTCGAGTTAATTTTCAAAAGCTTCTGACTGAAGCTACAGACTATCTCATCTCAACTCAAATTAATTTTCTAAACATAAAATGTTTTCTTTTTCTTATCAGAACATTGTTTAAACATGAATGCTATGTCTTATCATTCACTGTGTTTTTATTTTTTATGTATGAGAATATAAATATTAATAATATAAATAATATAAAAACTTAAATTTAAATTATTAATATTAATAATATATAATAAACATTTTTTAAATAATAATTCTAAAATTATTTAATTATATTATTAATTTTATATTATAATTTATAAAAAGTAATAGCAAAGATATTATATAAAAAAGGTTTAAAATTTTTATCCAAAAAAAAAGGTTTAAAATGTAATGGATGGCGCCTACTCTTTTGGCACCTTCTTTTATAAAAAAAATTAGATATGTATAGTGCCTACTAATTAGACGCCTTTCGCGCAAAAAACTATAAAATCAAAGGTGTCTAATAAGTAGGCATTTTCTATCTTACACATCTCCAACTCGTCCAGTTCAAATCCTACGTGTCAAAAACAACCCTAAAACGGTACATACTTTTTTTCTATAATATAAATAGCTTTTTATTATTATTTTGGAAATTAAAAAGGGCATGTATAATTTGTAATGTATTTTTATAAGAGATTTGAAATGTAATTATCTTTTTTTTTTACTCCATTACTTATAGTTACGTAAATATCATTTTTAACAGTTTATCATACATCAATCAATTATTAAATTCTACATTCTAGGGGTCAGTAAGACCCGGTATGTCCCAATGACCCATCTCGATCTAAGGTTGATTTGGACGAGTATGAGTTTTGAAATTAAACCCCATGCATTTTTAGAAACAGGGTTCAGATTATGCTTTGGGTCGTCCTAACTCGATTTAGTGTTCTACATTCTTTTAAAAAGTACAACTTTTTTTAACAATTGTGTATTAATGATAAAGCTTTTTTATTTAATAGGTAATATTTTGTATAACATGATATTATATTTATAACTGTTGTGGGGGTTACTCGAACACTCAGCCTTAAGTCAGCTCACTTGCCGCCTATCCCGGCTAGCACAGCCATGTATATCCCGGATAATAATCCCTTGTTATCCCGATCCATTTTATGCCTATCCCAATACGGCATGGAAAGTGCCTAACGGCAAGGAAAACGTATAATGAGACACCCAAACGCATAATGCCACATGGCACCCAACCTTAATAGAATTTCCCTCTAAAACACTCTATATAAAGGACTCCACACTCATAAGGTACATACGCTCTCTTATACACTCATTCTTGCACCGTTACTAACTTAAGCATCGAAGTCCTTGCAGATACCACCATCGGAGATGCCAAAGACCACTGTGGGAGCTTACCGGAGATCCTTCTTTGTGCTCACCACAACATTGGCACCATTTGTGGGAATTGTTTTCTAATTCTCTTCACTATCTTCTTGTTTGAAGGTCTATTCGTGATGGTTAGCACAAGAAATCGTAAGTTCGTTGTGGCACTGTCACCACCGAAGCTTCCACCATCATCGCCCAAGGATAGCGACACCGTCTCCGTCAAGCTTGAGACGACTCTTGAGGCAAACGATGTTTTGGCACCATCCATCAGTATGGTTGAGCTCGCTGCAGAGGGAGTTGTTGAAGGAACAAGAAATGATCATTGCTAAATTTCGCGTGGAGAAGGAGAACAAGAAAGTTATGGAGAATAGTTATGACCACACTGAAAGGACAGCAGCATTTTCTCTGAGACCAGGTCATGTTGCGCAGGATGTGCATGATGTGCATATGGTTGTGGAAGTAAACGAAGATGACAAGATGATTCCGTTCAACCTCCCTTTCTTTGCAAGGATTTTGAACTTGTAGGTTCCAAAGCAGCTACAACAGCTGCCTTCGTTGGAGTTGTATGACAGATCCACTGATCCAAATGATCACATCTCGATGTTCGAGTCGACCATGTTGTACAAAGGAGCTTCTGCTTCGCTAACATGTTGAGCATTCCTGCTTTCATTGAAAGGAATGACGCTGAAATGGTTCCAGTCTTTGGAGCCGAGATCCATCGATTCGTGGATGATGTTAAAAGAGAAGTTTAGGACTGCCTTTGCAACTAGCAAAGCCAGAGCTAAAACTGAGGCAGATCTGAGAAGAATTTGTCAAGGCGTGGATGAACCTCTGAGGGATTATATCGGTAGGTTCAACCAAGAAGCAAGGGCAACTAAGAACTCACAGCCTGGAGTGGTGTTGATACTAGCAAAAGACGGGGTGAAGGAAGGGTCAACTTTCTTCTTGTCAATTGCTAAAATGCATCCGACTTCAATGGAGGAATTCTTGAAGAAGGTTGAGAAATACATCAACTATGAGAATGTGCTTGAGGCTAGGAAGATGAAAACAATTGAGACTGTAACGCAGAAGAAAAATCCGCAATCAAAGGCCAATAAACCACCGCGTCATGAGGACCAGATTTGTACAAAGGAGGGCCGAGATTTGAGGAGTATACACCTCTGAACACCTTTAAGAGAAGAATTTTGAATGAGGTATTGAATGTGGAGTTTGTTGAAGAGGGGATAAAACCTCCAAAGCTAATAAGAAACAGAGAAGGTGGAGATCAGTCCAAGTAGTGTCGATATCATAGGGCCTCGAGACATGACACTAATGAGTGCTACCAACTGAAAGATGCCATTGAGTTGTTGACATAGTTGTAAAAATCGGACCGGACCGGCCGGTTCAATCGAAAAACTAGTGAACCGGTCCTCTGTCCGATCCAATTAAACCAGAAAACTAACCAGGCAAAAAAACCAGTCTATGAACCGGTGAATCGATCAAAAACTAGTAAAAAAACCGGTTCATAAACAAAAAATGTCTAATAAAATATTGTTTTGATGTTTTTTCTTTAAAAAAATGAAAATCAACCTAAAATATTTGTCATTTTATTTTTTATTCTAAATATAAACTTGTTTTTATTAATAAATATTGATGTGTATTATTAAAACTTAGACTTAAGTATTATGACATATTTAATTTGAACTTTTTTAGTTATTGTATATGTTAAGAACCTATAAAATTATATTTTTTTTTTAGTTTTTAATATTATAAAGTTATGATATTATATTTTTTTAATTTTTTATGTATTATTTAATTATTATTATTATTACTTTATTAATACCGGTTCGACCACGGTTCAACCCCGGTTGAACCATTGAACCTTGAATCAGTGCCTTGAACGATTCAATGACCAGTCCAGTTTTAAAAACATTAATTGTTGATTAAATGAGGAAGACTTAGCCGCTTCGTAAAGCAAAACAAAGGTAATCGTAGTAGATTCCAACATTCCTCACCACTGAGAAGGGAGAGAACTAGGAGTCCAAGAAGAGGGCATTCTCCATGTAGGAGGGAGAGATCACCACGCCGACATAGTCTTATGAGAAGTCATTCCCCACCTCGGCCATCATGAGATGACGCCGAGGTTCAAGTTATACAACAGTAGTCACCACGGCAATCGTCATCCCAACGACCCACAAGATCTCCCATTCATTCTCCCGCCAGAAGTCACAATATCATATATGTCATAGCGGGCAGATTTTCTAGAGGAGGCCCGTCGAATAATGCAAGAAAAAGACATGCTAGAGAAGTATTGGCAACTTCTTTTGGGATTCATGTTATTGACAATCCTGCTAAGAAGAGGGCACCGCCATTAACCTTCAATGATTCTGACTATGCTGACATTGTTCCAAACCATGATAATCCTCTTATGGTGAACGCTTTCATGGAAAATAAAGAGGTTCACAGGCTCTTGGTGGAAATTCCAGAATTGATGTCGTATAGCGAAGGTTTGATTGGATTCTCAGGGCACCACATTACGTAGCTAGGATACATAAAGTTACATGTGACCTTTGGGAAACCTCCCTCTACAAAAACTGTGATTACTTGATTCATCGTAGTAGATGCTAAATCCTCCTACAATGCCATTTTACGGAGACCAACGCTAAACGCTCTAGGAGCCATTATCTCGGTGTCACATCTAGCAATGATGTTTATGGGCGACAACATGGAGGTAGCTACATTGCGGGGAGATCAGAAGAAAGCGAGAGAATATTATAAGGAATCCCTTAAAGTCAACCCTAAACTTGAGTTGGAATACCAACCCAACTACGGAAAAGGTGAAGTGTTATTAACAAAGCTAGATTGCTGAGATAAGATAAAACGAGATTCATGGATACCTTGTCCGGAACCAGAAGGCGAGTGCATCCCAATCCAGATTGGAAAGGAAGATAGTAAGGTTCTGAAAATTGGTGCCGATCTTGAGGAGAAGATGAAGAAAGATCTATTAGCCCTTATGACAAACAACACCGGCTTGTTTGCTTGGAAGTTAGCTGACATGCCCGGGATAGATCCTAATTTCTTTTGCCATCGGCTAGAAGTGGATCCTTCGGTAAAGCCGATGTGCCAACAGAGAAGGAAGATGGCCCTAGAGCACTTATAAGAGATTGAGAGGCAAGTTGATGACCTGTTGAAGGTCAGGTTCATCTGGAAGGTGAAATATACCACTTGGCTTGCCAACGTGGTCCTTGTTAAGAAACAGAATGGTAAATGGAGGATGTGTGTTGACTACACCGGCCTTAACAAGCATTACCCAAAAGATTCATATCTTTTCCCTAACATTAATAGACTTGTGGATGGCTCATTCGGGTATCGTTACTTGTCTTTCATGGACGCCTATTCCAGATATAATCAAATTTCGCTATACCTAGGTGATCAGGAGAAGATTGCCTTCATGACTGAGAAGGCCAATTATTGCTATAAAGTTATGTCATTCGAGTTGAAGAATACTAGAGCTACATACAAGAGAATGATGAACAAGGTGTTTGAGGAGCAGCTAGAGCGAAATTTAGAAGTATATGTTGAGGATAAGATTGTGGAGAATGCTACTCCTGAAGCGCACCTTCAAGATTTAGAGGAAATTTTTGCCCAGCTAGTGAAGTACAACATGAGGTTGAACCCCAATAGATGCACGTTAAGAGTTTGAGCGAAAAAATTCTTGGGGTACATGCTATCTGAAAGAGGCATTGAGTTAAACCCAAAGAAATGTCAGGTTATACTGGAAATGAAAAGTCCTCAAAACGTAAAGGAAGTCCAGAAGTTAACAGGGTGCCTAGCTACATTGACAAGGTTTATCACCAGATCGACACAGAATGCCCTTCCTTTTTTTCGAATTTTGAGGAAAGGCAAACCATTCGAATGGACCAAGGAGTGTGAAGCAGCATTTAGAAAGTTGAAAGAAACTTTGTCATCTCCCCCCTTACTCACTAAACCTGAACCGGGAGAGGTGTTGTACTTGTATTTGGCTGTGGTTGATGAAGTTATGAATGTCGCATTAACAAAGGAGACATCAGAAGGACAAAAGCTAGTCTATTTTGTAAGCAGATCGCTCCAAGGTGCTAAGCCAAGATATCCAAAGATGGAAAAGGTTGTATTTGCGCTTGTTATAGCAGCAAGTTGCCTCAGACCGTATTTCCAGTCGCATCAGATTGTGGTGAGGACGGATCAACCGATCAGACATATTTTGCATAGACTGGAGTTAGTTGGAAGGATGACAGCTTGGGCTATTGAATTATTTGAGTATGGGATTCAGTATGAACCAATACAAGCGCTCAAAAGCCCAAGCACTGGCTAACTTTATTGCAGAGTTGACTCCCGTAGATTCCTCTTCCAAAATCTTGACCTGGACTCTTTTTGTTGATGGGTAATCTACTGAAAAAGATAGCAAAGTCGGCATACTGTTAGAATTGACAGATGGAGTCATGTTGGAGTAGTCCCTAACTTTTACATTCCCTATTTCTAACAACCAGACAGAGTATGAACCATGTATAGCTGGGTTGATCATGGCATCCGACATTGGTGTCACCTCACTTCGTGTGTGTAGCGATTCACAATTGATGATTTCACAGATCAACGGGGCATACCAAGTTAAAGAGCTGATATTGTTCAAATATCTGGCAAAAGTCAAGACCTTTCTCCCGAGTTTTGATAATATAGATTTTGTCTCTATTCCCCGTGAGAAGAATGTCAGAGCCTACATCTTGTCCAAGTTGGCAAGCACAAAGTCTTCTGACAATAATAGGTCGATCATCCAACAAACAATCCACGAGCCTAATCTCGTGATGATAGTGAGCAAAACTGGATGACACCTATTATTAATTATCTAAAGGAAAATGTCACCCCAAAAGATAAGAAAAAAGCAAAGAGGCTGGAAAGGTCGGTTGCGTATTTATGTATTATCAATGACAAGATTTATCAACGCGGCTTTTCTTAACCTTTACTTAGATGCTTGAAAAAGTTGAAATTTGAATACGTAATGGCCGAGATACATGAAGAATGTTGTGGTCAGCACCTAGGAGGTAAAGCCCTGGCTAAGAAAATAATCAAAGCAGAATACTACTAGCCGACGTTAGAAAACGATGCTATGGAGTTTATTAAAAAATGTGATAGATGCCAAAAGTGCTCCGACATTCATCTCGCCCCTCCTGAAGAACTAAGCACACTCACTTCCCCTTGGTATTTTATTTGGTGAGGGATCGACATACTTGGTCCTTTTCTGAAGGCACCTAGTCAAGTGAAGTATCTAGTGGTAACAATTGATTACTTCACCAAGTGGATTGAAGCAGAAGCACTAACCACTATCACGACCAAGAATGTGGAAAACATTGTATTCCGACAGATTATCTATAAGTTTGGGATACCAAATGTCATGGTGTCAGACAACGACACAATTTACAAACAAAAGTTTTGAGGAATTCTTGGTCGGGTTGAAGATAAAGCAACACTTTACCTTAGTTAAACATCCCTAAACAAACGGACAGGCAGAGGCGGCAAACCGAGTCATCCTTCGAGGACTCAGAAGGCATTTGGACGAAGCAAAAGGGTGTTGGGTTGAGCAACAACCACAAGCCCTTTGGGCATATTGTACGACCCCCCATTCTTCCACTTGGGAGTCTCCTTTCTGCCTTACTTATGGCATAGAGGCAATAATCTCGGCAGAAATGGGAGAGCTGAATTGGAGAGTGGCTAAATTGAGATTGGAAGATAACAACGGACTCCTTTGAACTGAGTTAGATGTTGTTGAAGAAAGAAGAGAAGTTGCCGTAATAAAAGAAGTCGCTCTGAAAAGACAGGTCGCAGTAAGATACAACAAGCAGGTCATTCCCCGCAGCTTTGATCTCAGAGATTTGGTGTTAAGGCATGCTGACATTGGAGGGAAGAATGCCAAGCAGGGGAAACTTGCTGAAAAATGGAAAGGCCCTTATCGGGTTACCTCCAAGATTGGCACAAGAGCGTATACGCTTGAGACATTACCTGGGGTTACCATCCTATGGAACGCGAGCAACCTTAAACGATATTATAGCTGAAGCATGATTAGTAAGGAAGTCTAAATGATTCTTTGATTTCGCACGAGGTAGTTTTGTTCATAATGTAGCTGGGCTGAATTGTATACTACAATTCGTAGCTCTTGTACTATTTTTTGCCCCACATGATTAATAAAATGAGAGTTTTTCTGGCCTAGAAAACAAAGCGTAGGATGAAAAAGATTAAAGCAAAGAACAAAGCATATGAAAGAAAGAAAAGCCTCTATACCGCGTGGATTTACTCTAGCCGAGGTAAAGAGTAGAAAGGCCTCTACCCCGTGTACATAGATTTGCTCCAACCAAGGTAGATAGTAGAAAGACTTCCACCCTATGTACATGGATTTGCTCCAGCTAGGGTAAGAAGATTACCATCCTGTGTACGTGAATTCGCTCAAGTCGAGGCGATCAAATTACTATCTTGTGTACGTGGATTCACTCTAGTTGGGGTAGAAGGTAGATAAACTTCCACCTCGTTTATGTGGATTCGTTCTAGCTAGGGTGGTCAAATTACTACCCCGTGTACATGGATTTGCTCCAATTGGAGTAGAAAGTAGACAGACTTCTATCCCATGTACGTGGATTCGCTTCAGCCGAGGTGGTTAAATTACTACCCCGTGTACGTGGATTCGCTCTAGCCGGGGTAGAAAGTTATCACCTCGTGTATGTGGATTCACTCCAGCCGAGGTTTGAGATGAACAAGCAAAAATTCATCAAAAATAAAAGTGAGAAGGCAAAAAACAAAGAAATTAAAGTATGAACAAAAAGAGCGCGAAGCCGAAAACATCAGTGCCTGCGGTAAGCTACCATAGAACAATGATAAAGAACGATAAATCACTCACTACCCACAATTTGCATGAGAGAACAAACAAAAAGGAGATAAAACAAGGCAAGTCATTTACATGTATATATTATGCCCAGACTGTTCAAATTTCAAAACACATAAAATTGCCAGAATCTGTCAAAATACAAGTTTTTCAAAGTAAATTACAAGAAAAATAGGCATCCCGGCCCTTCAAATTTCGACGTTGGCAGCATCTTCTTTAGTGGGTTCGGGGTGAAAGGCACCAGCGATCCCGGCGTCAAGATCATCACCTAAAACCACAACCTTATTTGAGGGAGGGATTGTCGGTGTCACCTGCGAGGTTGATATGAAACTATCCGCAAGTTGCCTTTCGACATTTTGCCTGTCACTGTTTGATCTAGAATCGACCCCAGCCCCTGGTTGCTCCAGTCCAGTCCCAACCTCTTCATCGACATCACCTTCAAGGTCGAAACCAGCGACAGGAATAGTGGGATCCACTGGGACTATTTCACCATTAATGTTTGCATGCCAAATGCTGTTGATGATTTCATAATCGGCTTAGGCACACTCGATGTCCATGTTCTGCTGGAGGAGATAGCGCACTTATTCCATTGTGTTTTCAAAGGAAAGCTAGATAGACTCTATCCAGCGGCAGCGCATTTGTTGAGACTCTTCCTAAGAAATTACCACAGGGACCTCTAGCTCCTGTACTTTAGCTTCAAGATCTTGAACCTTACTTTCGGAAGCTTTAAGCTGGGAAGAAAGATTCAACTCCAGCTGTACATACTTGGCCAATTCAAAATATCTTTCTTATATATTCTTCTATTGAGGTTTACGGTTGACTAGCAAGTATATTCTTTCATTCTTTGTCTTTTCATTTGTTTATCTTTCTTTTCTTGTCTAAGTCACTTTATTTCTTTTAGTCCAAGTTACTTCTTTTTTTGTCTAACTTCTTTTTTTCTTTGTGAGTTTCGGGGGTATCCCCATTCATAGGTTTGAGATCTACATCTATGAATTGAAAGATTTGAATGATCCACTTTGTAATCCGTTATTAGAATCAATAGGTCTTCAAATCTTTCATTTGAAAAAACGGAAACCCTTATTATTGGATGACCAAGATACTTCCCAAAAATTGAAATTCTTGATCAATGGAGAAACAATATCACCATTTTTCTTCAATAAGATACCAAAGTGGATGATTGACTCATTCCATACTAGAAAGGATCGCAAGAAATCTTTCGATAACACAGAATCCTATTTCTCAATGATATCCCACGATCCAGACAATTGGCTGAATCCTGTGAAACCATTTCATAGAAGTTCATTGATATACTCTTTTTATAAAGCAAATCAACTTTGATTCTTGAATAATCAATATCACTTCTACTTCTATTGTAACAAAATATTCCCTTTTTTTATGTGGAAAAAGCCTATTTCAATAATTATGATTTTACGTATAGACAATTCCTCAATATCTTGTTCATTCGCAACAAAATATTTTCTTTTTGCGATGGTAAAAAAAACATGTTTTTTTGGAGAGAGATGTTATTTCACCAATCGAGTCACAGGTATCTAACATATTGATACCTAACGATTTTCCGCAAAGTGGTAAATAAGGGTATAACTTGTACAAATATTTCCATTTTCCAATTCGATACGATCCATTTGTTCGTGGATCTATTTACTCAATCGCAGACATTTTTGGAACACCTCTAACAGAGGGACAAATAGTCCATTTTGAAAGAACTTATTGTCAACCTTTTTCAAATATGAATTTACCCAATTCAGAATGGAAGAACTTGCATCAGTATTTCAATTTCAATTCAAACATGGGTTTGATTCACACTCCATGTTCTGAGAAATATTTACCATCCGAAAAAACAAAAAAACGAAGTCCTTGTCTGAAAAAATGCCTTAAGAAAGGGCAGATATATAAAACCTTTCAACAAGATAGTGTTGTTTCAACTCTCTCAAAATGGAATCTATTCTAAACATATATACCATGGTTCCTTACCTCGACAGGGTACAAATATCTAAATTTCATATTTTTAGATACTTTTTCAAACCTATTGCCGATATTAAGTAGCAACCAAAAATTTGTATCCATTTTTCATGATATTATGCATGGGTCAGATATATTATGGTGAACTCGTCAAATTCCATTGTGGAAGGCACAATGGAATCTAAAACTAAACCAAATCAAACCAAATCGCATATTATTTTGTGTTTGATTTAGACGGTTTTTTGCATAAAAATTGAATCAAACTGCACCATAAACACCCTTAGATCCTATCCTATAAATAAGATAGATCAAATTACACTATTATAAGTTACATTAAGGGCCTATTCGAATACATATTAAAAGATCTTTTGAGAACTTATCTTTTGGAATAAGCACTTTGCTATGTAAAAAATGGTGTTTGGGTGTACATTTTTTTTTAGCTTTTGGAAAAGTAAAAGTTCTTAATAGAGCTTATGATGAAGCTAAAATTTCCAAGTTCTCAAATAATTATCATTTTGAATGAGCACTTAAGAATGTATTATCTAAACACAATATTAGCTTATTTAAAAATGTCTTTTTATAACAAAGCTTTTAAATAAGCTCTTTTTCTATAAGTTCTTTTAGAAAAGCTCATCCAAACAGACCCTAATTATTATACCATTAATAACTTTTTATAATGCATTTTTTCAATTTAACCATTGAGTTATAATTATATATATTACCTTAATTGATTGTGTCAAATTTTATTAAAATTGAACAATATATATATATAAAGAAAGAAAGAGAGAGAGAGAGAGAGATGAAACATTAAATAATTTTAAATTAATATCATAATTTTTAAAATGTATAAATTGTTGTGACTTGATAAATCTTATTAGATTAAAGAAAATGTTTTTAGTTGATCATATATATAAAAAATCATTTCAAGCTAATAAAACACCCTTGTTATGTTATTTTTGTTATTATTATTAATTTAGATTTTGTCAATTAGATTTAGCTACCAATATAATCGTTGTTTTTTGAATTTTACCGAATCTTGACTTTTACAAGTGGGACAAACAGAACATAGGATTACGATCCGATCTAGTTTTCTTACGCCTTGTTTGAAAAATAGAATGGAAATTAGAGTTATTTGATTAAAGAGGAATAGAGGAGAAATAGACTGAAAATAAATTTGTAGGATTCTTTGATTTTAAAGAAAAGAAAAAAAAAGAAAATTGGATTATTAGTTAAATACCATTGTAGCCTTACATATATGAATACATGTATTTTCTCCTTTTTTTCAATCAATTTGGGTCATGGAAATCGATTTTGAATGATCTCTAGAAAGCATGAAGTTAGTTTATACAAGTACCCACAATGATTAAAATCGATTTTCACTCCAACAAAATCTGTTTTGTCTTCATGAAATCAATTTTATGCTTTGACAATGAGATTTTGGTTACCACTTTCCACGTCAAATCAATTTTGGAATGCCACAAAATCGATTTAGCAACACTACGAGAAACACATTCGCGGGTTATTTTTGGAAGAGTTTAACAATGCGCACAACTTTTTCGCAAATCATTACACTTTCACGTGGAAGATTTTTGTTGTGGGCCCACCATTTTTTAAAAAAAATTTCACACTTTTCTACGGTAGCAAACAGTACAATTTTCTTATTTTCATTCTCTTTTACCCTCCCCCTTATTTCGTCATTACCAAACAAATGATTAAAGAAAATGTTAAACATGCATTCACTTTTTTTCTATCTCTTTTTCTATTTTTTTAATTTTTCTTTCTTATCATATTATTTATTATACATATCATTTTTTTTTTCTACCTCTCCTTTCCTTCCACTCAAATAAAGTGTATGTTTATCGAGATTCTTTTTTTAATGTGCAGTCAACACAAGCCTACACACCGTGGTATCAATTTTTTAGTAGCCAACAACAATTTGCGTGTTAAGGTCTGAGGGAAATGTTCACTGCAACTAGAACACGTTAGCCTCGTGAGGTCAACGCTCAACAGTCCTATTGTGTCCTTTTTCTTGAGTTTAATAATTTTCAATTCTAATACGTCAAGCTACATTAGAATGCGTGAGCCTACATATTCGGATCTAACTTCATTATTATCAATTGAGAATGAGCATATCTGTCGTTTTATATCAGCCTTCTGCTAATATATATTGCTAAATTATTTATAAATGGTATGGAATCATTTGAATATTAGAAATCACCTAAGATTAAAGAACATAAAATATTATACATCACTCAATCATACATGCTTATTATATGGATTTATTATTCCCTACATATAATATTTTCCATAGATGAGAAACTGAAATAATGATTATAAAAAATTATTATGAAGTCATGCAAAAATGATTATAAAAAACTAATAATAATATATAACCGAATATTATCATTTCAATATTGGGAAAAATGTTTTATAAATATATTCAGGAAGAACTACCGAACGAAACAAATTAAGGATATAAAGAATTTATTATCTGAATTTAACATATATAATTATATCATTTAATTTACGGAAATATTATTTGGTCAGAAATTTGGAATACGAAGACTCACGAAAGCAATTACACCTTACAACTTATTTGTTTTTATCTCTAACCTTTCTTGAATGATCATGCAAAATCTTCTGAACCATGCATTAGTTAGATTTAAATTCGTTGAAATTCACTATAATGAATTCGATCGTACGATTTAACATTGGTCTAAGTTTAATTTACAATACTACTCTCCCCTAGTTTGAATCTCATAACATAAATATATTTGTTTCAATTTAGTTTTTTTTTCAAACGTTAACTCCCATGGTTCAAGTAAAATGATACTAACCAGACATATGTGTCGTAATTAATATTCAAAACATTTGCATAGGTCTCCCAAATTTTAAGGAAGTTAGGGGGCTATTCGAAGGTACAGTATGGAGAACCACCAGGGTTGTGTTTTCTCTGTTGGTACTGATGGGTACTAAAGTGACAAAATAATATATCATGCAGCTAAAATAAAATATGAGAAAAATAGAAATTGACACACAATATTTTAACGTAGAAAACTCTCAATTGATAAGAGAAAAATTACGGGCAAGACCAAAAAAATAATTTTACTAAGTAAAAGAAAAATTACAACCTCTCTCTACATATAAGAAGAGAACAATATATACTCTTTCTTATAATAGGAGAATACACACACTCAAAGAACACTCAATTTTCTCTATCTTGGATGGGAAACTTAAATTGATGGAAGGGGGGGTGCTATTTATAGAAGTAAAACTCCCTACACTCATAACCCCCAACTACACAAGTGAAGAAAAATTTTCTTCACCATCAATGCACCGTAACAATTTTTTGACTTTCAAGCCACAAAAGTGGCTTTACACGGTTTCACAATCTCCCACTTAAAGCTACTTTTGTGAGCTTTCAAATATCTTTCCATCTTGCCAATTCCTTGTTGTTTATGTTTCTGATAGGCCACAAAAGGATCGACACTGTATAAACTTGTCAATGTTGACCGGCTTTGTCATAATATCTGCTAGGTTGTCTTTGGTATGAATCTTCTACATATCCACACTTCCTTCCTCTACTACTTCTCAAACAAAGTAGTATTAAACACCTATGTGCTTTGTCCTAGAATGAAAGGCCAAATTTCTTGCAATGTGCAAGGCACTTTGTCTGTCACAATACACAATGGTCTTCTGCTGCTTGTGCCCAAGTTCTTCCATCAGCCTTTGAATCCAAATAGCCTCCTTGCATACTTGAGTAGCTGCCATATATTCAACTTCTGTAGTAGATAAAGCTACAATGGTCTATAATTTGGATAATCATCTTACCACCCCTCCTGCAAGTGTAAACACATAGCCAGTAGTAGATTTTCTTTTATCAAGATCACCTGCAAAATCTGAATCAACATAGCCTCTAACAATAAATTCTTATCCTCCAAAACATAATGCAACACTCGAGGTTCCTTTAATGTATCTAAGGATTCTTTTAACAACATTTCAATGCTCTCTACCAAGATCTGCCATAAATCTGCTAACCGCTCCCACTGCTTGTGCAATGTTTAGTTTTGTACAAATCATGGCATATATAAGACTTCCCACCACTGATGTATACGGTACTTAAGACATTTCCATCCTTTCTGCTTCATTGCTAAGACTCATAATTGAGGATAATTTATAATTAACAAGAAGTGGGATAGAAATTGGCTTACAGTCTTGAAGCTCTGCAAGACCTTCTATAAGTAATTCTTTTGAGAAAGCCAAATCTTCCTATCTTTTCTGTCTCAGTGAATTTGCATCCCTAAAATCTTGTTTGCTAGTCCCAAGTCCATCATATCAAACTCCCTAGCCAATTGTGCCTTCAATTCTTGGATTTGATCTTTGTTGGGGCCTACCACCAACATGTCATCCACATACAATAGCAAAATGATGAAATCATTATCATCAAACCTATTGTAGTATGTATAATGGTCTGAACTTAGTTTGTTATAACCAAGGCTAATAATAAAGAAATCAAATCTCTTATACCAACGTCTTGGCACCTACCTTAGACCATATAGAGATTTGGTCAACCTACAAACCAAGTTTTCTTTTCCTTGTTCCTTAAAGCCTTCTGGTTGGAGCATATATATTTCCTCTTCAAGTTCTCCGTGGATAACAACAATTTTTACATCTAGCTATTTAAGATGTAAATCAAATGCAGCACTCATAGCTAGAACAACTCTGATAATGGTCAGTTTGACAACCAGCGAGAATATCTCATTAAAGTCAATACCTTCTTTCTAAGCATATCCTTTGACCACCAATCTTGCACAATATCGCTCCACTTGATCATTAGCATCTCATTTGATCTTATATACCCATTTGTTTTCGATGGCTTTTCGACCCTTTGGAAGTTTAACAAGTTTCCATGTTTTATTTCTATGTAAGGCTTCCATTTCTTCATGTATTGCTGCCATCCACTACGTAGCATTTGAACTCCTCAAAGCCTCTTAAAAGGTTGATGATTCTCTTTCTTCAGTTAAAAGATAGTATGCATCATGGCTTGCCATAACATAGTCTTATTTGACGTGTTGTTCGTCAAACATCTCCATCATTAACCTTGTTTGGTTCTTGTTCTCCATGCTTTGGTTCTGCTTTTGAAGAATCATATTCTTTAGACTTTCCTCTATCTACACTGAAGTAGTCTTTAGGGAAGTGCTGTCATTTTTCTCCATTCTTTGACATTCATTTTCTGCAAAGATTACATCCCTGTTAACAACAACCTTGTGGGCAGTGGGATCCCACAGACGATACCCTTTAACATTGTCAACATAACCCAAGAATATACATTTTCTGGACTTTGGATCCAACTTTGTTATTTTTTGGGAGTTGTACATCACATACACAGGACATCCAAATACATATAGAGAAGAATAATCAGCTGGTTTGCCATTCCACATCTCCATTGGCGTCTTTAAACCAATTGCGGTTGATGGTGGTTGATTTATCACCTAACAAGCGGTTTTAACTGCTTTTGTCGAGAAAGATTTGGCCACTCCCGCTATTCTCAGCATGGCTCTTGTTCTATTTAGGAAAGTTTTGTTCATCTGCTTTACCACACCATTCTATTGAGGTGTATATGGAACTTGAAATTGTCTTGAAATACCCTCTTGCATGCAAAATACCAGAAAATTACCATCTATATATTCTCCTCCATTGTCTGTCCTCAAGCACTTAATTCTTTTGCCAGTTTCAAGCTCCACTTATGCTTTTGAATTCTTTGAATACTAGAAACATATTTGACTTCTTTTTTATTAGGTACACCCAAAATCTCCTGGAGTAATCATCAATGAATGATACAAAATACTTTGCTCCTCCCATGGATATTTCTGATGATTCCCAGATATCAAAATGGATCAAGTCAAGTATATGTTTGCTTTTAGTAGATACTCTAGCAAACTTCAATCTATATTATTTGCTTATCACATAGTGCTCACAAAAAGGTAAATTCACAATTTTGAGCCCTGTAAGAGATTACGTTCCGCAAGGACTTTTAGGCCTCGCTCTGACACATGACCGAGTCTACTATGCCACATCATCGTTGCTTCTTCTTCGCTTGCTGTTGTAACTGATGCATCTGCTTCTTGTAACGTATCTCCCAAAAGCATGTATAGATTGGCTTTGATCTTCTCTGCTTCAATCACTATAATATTACCTTTCACTACCTTTACGATCCCACCTTCAGTATAGATCTTGCATCTAAGGTCATCCAATTGCCCAATGGACAATAAGTTCTTCTTCAAGCCCTTCACATGTACCCTTTGAACTGTGCACACCATACCATCAAATATTTTCAATTTGACAGTACTGACTCTAGCAATTTCTAAGGTATGATCATTTCACATGAACACGGATCCTTTTGAGATAGGCTCATAAGTGCAAAACCAATCTCGATGTGGAGTCATGTGCCAAGTTGCACCTGAATCCATTATCCAAACATCATGTCAATGTTTTTCACCTTTAGAACTAATTGTTGCTTCGCTATATAGGACTTCTCCATCATTTGAGGTACTTGTAACACAACCTTGAGAGGTTGATGCTTCAGGGTCCTTTCCTCCATTCTTCTTGTTATGCCAACAATCTTTCTTCAAGTGCCCTCTCATGCCATAATTGTAGCATTTGAGATTCTTCCTTCTTTGAGATTTTGATCTATCATGATTTTGACTCCCACTGGAACCATATTCCGTTGATTTGCCTCTCATCATCGTTAAAGCCTCTACTTGTTTTGAATTCTCCAACCTATATTCCTTATTCTTTTGCCTAAATTTTTCTTCAAGAATAGCTTCAACAACATCATCAAAGGATAGACAACTGACAACATTATTATTTGTTATATTGATGATCAGTTGATCATAAGAATCTAGTAAACTTTGAAGTAGAAGCTCCGCACGTTCATTTTCTGCTATGTTGAAATCTGATGCTGTAAGCTAAGCAAATAACGTATTCAGATTGTTGATGTGATTCGTCATCGATGTGAATTCACTAATTCGAAGAGTGTAGAGTTTCCTCTTTAAGAATATTCTGGTGTGAAGTAACTTGATCTCGTATAATTTGATGAGAGTATCCCAAATCTCCTTTGTAGTCTTATTTTCTACAACACTAGACAAAACTGAATCTGCCATTGCTAAGTGCAAATTGGCAACAACATTGTCATTCATCTCTTTCCATTTTTCATCAGTGATATCTATGGGTATGCCTTCAATTGCATCTAGACAGCTGTCTTTTCTCAAAATTGCCTTTATCTTCAATTTCCACAAGGAGAAATTACTCCCCTTGAACTTCGCTATCTCATAATTTGTTGCCATGGTTTTACATCAAATAAATTTTCAGTTGAACCGGCTTGCATAATTTCCATCGTGAATAGTACCATATACTGGAATAATGGCTGTAGTCTGTGAATCAGTACACCAGGTAAGTTTCCAGGAAAGAAAGGTGGGTCACCAATGGACACACTTAAATACCAAGTCTATCCTAGCTAGAATATTCCTAGACATGCACTTCCACAGTACCACACTATATTATCAGTAGCAAGAAAAATTCTTTTTTGATGTGGAAGATCAAACTAAGCTGCAACCACAGAGCATACTAAGAATTTTCTTATAAATCTAACACCATACCAGTGTGTCACAACGGAATAATATCAGCAACCTATTGGCTCTGATACCACTGTTGGGTACCAGAGTGACAAAATAATATCACCCAGCTAAAATAAGATATGAGAAAAATAGGAATTGACACACAATATTTTAACGTGAAAAACCCTCAACTAATAAGGGAAAAATCACGGGCAAGACTAGAAAAATAATTTTGCTAAGTGGAAAAAAAATTACAACCTCTCTCTAAATATAAGGAGAGAACAATAATTCACTCTCTCTTATAATAGGAGAATACACACACTTAAAGAACACTCAATTTTCTCTATCTTGGATGGGATACTTAAATTGATAAAAGGGGGTGCTATTAAAATTCCCTACACTCATAACCCCCAACTACACAAGTGAAGAAAAATTTTCTTCACCATTAATGCACCATAACAATTTTTTGACTTTCAAGCCATAAAAGTGGTTTTACACGGTTTACGGGTTCACAGGTACCTTGGGTTGTTCGGGCTCCAGCAACAAACCTCTGGATGGTGGTAGCTGCAATGACTTTCAACGTCAAAGGTTTTCTTTTAGAGACAAGGTTATGGGAAATAAGAAGTCTCCACTTCAACCAAGAGCGGATTTGTTAAAGGAACATTTAGCAAGGGTTGAATATGGAGATGGGAATCCTTTGAAATCGACGGTGCATATTGCAAACTTAGTGTTTGAGGGATTATGTGCTCCATGATAGGATGCTTTGGTCATTAAATTACTGGATAAGCATATTGGCTTTAACGTTATGAGAGATCGTTTGTGTAAGACATGGAAACTCAAGGCAGGTTTTGACATGCTGGATATAGGGAATGGTTTCTTTATGATTAAATTTGATATTGAGGAGAACCATTTGAAGGTGTTGAAGGAAGGGCCTTGGATGATATTTGACCATTATTTGATGATCCAAACTTGATCTTTTGATTTTGTTTCTCCCAAAGCTACTATTGATAGAACAATGGTTTGGATCCGATTCTTGGGTTTGAATTTATTTTTCTATGATGAAAGTATTTTACTAGCTTTGGCCTCTGTAGTGGGCATGGTTCTAAATTGTGGTCCGCAACCGTAATTGCAGCCACAATATGAAGGTTTTTCAACTTACTGCAATCGCAACGCGACCTCAATTACGGCTGCATCAGCCGCATTTTCCCGCAATTTGTCTCAATGTCAATGACCGCAACCACACCCACAACCACAATTTAGAACCATGGTAGTGGGTCATCTAGTCTGAGTTGATTGAAATACTCTTGATGTACGTAGTGGGCATTATGCAAGAGTTTGTGTCGAGGTGGATTTGAACAAGCTAGTTGTACGAAGAGTATGGCTTCAAGGCCATTGGTACCGTGTAGAATATACGGGCATCTGTCCACGGAGTGTAAAACTTAGGTGCAACAACATGTTGTTTTGTTGGAGCAACCAGTTTTGGTAACGAAGGTGAACCCTTCCACGTCCAAGGATTTGATGACGGAAATGCAATCATTATCCATTAATGCCAATGATCCTACAATTGATTCTATGAATCCAAACGTTCCTATTTTGGTAGTTATGGAGGAGAATGAGCCTCTTCATGGTGATTGGCTAGTAATATAGCGAAAAAACTATTGTAATAATAGGGCACAAAAGAAGAAGGGAGTTACAATCAATGGCCAATCATGTGAAGAAAGAGAAATCTCATGCACAATGTAATAATGTGCATGTGTCATTTTCGTGGGCTAAGGTAACTATGGGCCCTCCATAACCCACCCCAACGGGTAACAGCAAATCAAAATTTGGCCCCCAAAATAAAAGACCGAGACGAGAGGTGGATCCCTCGATTTGACAATTAGTGAAGAATGCTAGCAAGTCAACTACTGGACTAGGGGGAACATCTTTGAAGAGCCCATTGAATAAAAGTGGAAATGAGCCTAATAGCAAAGATGCAGTGACAACTTATGGTTTGGGAGGTAGGGAGAATTCTACATTGAATTTAATCATTTCACCAAATCCAGATATAAAGCTCTTATAGAGGAAGAGGATAATTTGCCATAAGCAAATATGGACATTGTGCAAGCAAGCCATGTGCCCACTGGACAAGGGCAATCCACGTCTCATATTGCTTCGTAGGCTTTGCCTATTCTCTTTACCCTCTATGATTTTTCTTATGGGATTGTTTAGTGATGTATCTTTAATATCTTAGAACATTCATGGTGCATCCAATAATTGTACGTGGAGACATATCAGGGATTTGGTGAAGAGGTTTCAGTCAAGTCTCTTTGTAGTTTATGAGCCTTATACATTGTTTACTCGTATAGAAAAAAGGTGGGAGAATATTGGCTTCCAACCTTTTTATATCCAAGAGTCTAAGGCATGGCTCTAAATTGCAGTTTGCAACCCTAACTGCAGTCGCAATGTAAAGGTTTTTTGATTTACCGTAACCACATCGCGACCGCAATTGTGGCCACATCGGCCGTATTTTTCTGCAATGTCAAGGAACGTAACAAAACTGCAACCGCAACCGCAATTTAGAACCATGGTCTAAGGGTTATTTAAGGGGCATTTGGGTTTTGACTTGTAGGAGTGATTTGTCTTTTAACTTGGTGGATTCTACTAATCAGTTTATCACCTTCATTGTTCAGAAGCACAATGTCAGGTGGTATTGCTTCGCAGTTTATGCTTTCCCTATCCCTCACATTCGTGCTTTATTATGGGACTATATGATTTCCCTTGGTCGCAATATTTTGGGGCCTTGACTTGTGCTTGGTGATGTTAATGAAATTCTTTAATCATATGAAGTTTTGGGTGGCAATTTCTCCTTATCTCATGCTAGTTTATTGGTGAATATGATAAATGCCTGTAATCTAATTGACATGAATACTATAGGGGGCCTTTTTACTTGGAGGAAGAACATTCAAAATAAAGGACATGTCTGAAAAAAATTGGATAGATGCAATGGCTAATCCAAAATGGAGGATTCTATTTCCTCATGCTTTAATGGAACTCTTTGCTCTAAGCAACTCTGACCATAATCCTTTACTAGTTAGTTGCCTTAAATCTCGAAGTAAGAAAATTAAAGCTTTTCATTTTCAAGCTGCTTAGACTTTCCATCCTAAATATAATATGATCTTGTCTCTAGTGTTTGGAGGGGCTCTCAAGGATGTATGTTGTAAAAGCTTATAGCTATTAAAGATGAATCTATCACGTTTAATACTGAGACTTTTGGTAATATTTTCAGGCGAAAAAGACATCTTGAAGCTTGTATTAGAGGGGTCCATAAACAACTTGATGCCTTTTATTCTTCTAACCTTGTTTTATTGGAGAAGGATCTTCATAAACAACTTCAACTTGTGCTAGCCCGGGAAGAAATGCTTTGGTTTCAAAAATCAAGGGAGCAATGGGTTAAATTTGGTTTGGTAATAAATATACCAAATTTTTTCACACACAAACATTGATTAGATGAAGAAGGAATAAGATCTTTGGCCTAATGATAAATGATAGTTGGTGTTCTAATGAGGAGGTGCTTAGGAGATAAGCCTATTCTTTCTTTAAGAGCCTCTTCCAGAATAAAACTACTTGCAACCAAGGAGGTCTTCATTTACATAATATTCCCACCATCGGCCAAAGTTTGTTTGAAGCCCTCTTAAAGCCTATGTCTGTGGTGGAAGTTAAGGAAGCTATTTTTTCTATGAGCCCACATAAAGCTCCTAGACCAGATGGTTTCCAACCTATCTTTTTCACTCATACTAGAATATAGTAAGGGAGGATGTTTGGGAGTTGGTTGCACAAGCTTTTGCCATAGGTAATTTTAATACTTCTTTGGCTGAGACACTCATTGTTCCAATTCCTAAGATGGATAATCCTTTGTCTCTTAAAGATTTTAGACTAATTAACCTTTGTATGTTCTCTTTAAGACCATATCAAAGGTTTTGGTTCATCGTATTAGACCCCATCTTAGGTAATTTCAAAGTAGTTTTATTCCTAAGCATGGCACTTGTGATAATACTCTTATAGTATAAGAGATCACCCATACAATACACAAGAAGAAAGGTAAAGGTGGTTATCTTCTCTTCAAAAATGATTTTGAGAAAACTTATGATAAGGTTGATTGGGATTTTCTAAGGCTCACTTTATCTGAATCTAGCCTTCCCTTATTCCTATTAATTTGATAATGAATTGTACAACGACCGCATCTTTGAAAATCAAGTGGAATAATGAAATTCTAGACAACTTTTCACCTCATATGAGTTTATGTCAGGGTGATCCAATGTCACCTTATCTCTTTGTTTTGTGCATGAGAAACTTGCTATTCTAATTCAAGAACAAGTTACTGCAGGTTTGTGGCAGCCAATTAAAGTTGGAAAAAGTGGCCTGAAATGTCACACTTATTTTTTGCTGATGATTGCCTCCTATTTATAAAGGCCAAATCAAGCCAAGTGAGACTTGTTCAAAAGATCCTCACTTCCTTTGTCAAGCTTCAAGCCTTAAGATTAACTTACAAAAATCCTAATTCATGTCCTCTAAAAATTTTCCACGTTAAAAGATTGCTAAATTTGAGGGTACTCTTGGCTTCCATCATACCCTTAAAATTAACAATTATCTAGGATTTTAATGCTTATTAGGCATGTGAAGGAAGATTTTTCCTTTATTTTCGAAACCATAAATGCTAGACTGTCCGGTTGGAAGTCAAAGCTCCTCAACAGGGCAGGGAAAGTTACTTTGGCAAAGTCAGTATTAAATTCCATCCTAATATACGCCATGCAAAATATGTGGCTACCTAAGGGGATTAGTGGTGCAATTGATACAATAACTAGGAATTTTATATGGAGGAAGCAATCAACTCATTGGGTTAATTGGGAAACAATCACCCAAACAAAGAGGCATAGGGTTTTAGGTGTTCATACTGCTAGGATAGCCAATATTTCTATGCTGGGAAAACATGTTTGGTCCATTATCCACAAACTGTAGAAGTTATGGGTCAAAATGCTTAAGTCAAAATATTTATATGGTACCTCTATCTTTTTCCAGAAAGAATACACGCATTGGTCATACAATTAGGCATTTTTTACTAAAGTTGATGCTTCTTTGGAAGCAGGTTTCAGATACCGAGTTAGGAAAGGCAATGTCTCCATCTAGTATGACAGGTGGTACATAAAGGTGCTCTTTGTCAAAGAGTTGACTATGTTAATATCCAAGATGTTAATATGATCTTGAAATATATTTATAGTGACGGGGTCTGCGATTGGGGAAAATTGGCAAATCAACTTCCTATAAACCTGAAATATGAGATTTGTAGGCTTGTTCTAAATGATAGTGTGCCTAATTTGTTTGTTTGGGATGCCTCTCTTAATGGTTTAGATTCTGCCAAAATCACCTACGGGTGGCTCACGCGAACCCGTTCAACCGTTAGTACAGTTGGAGCTAACGGATCCTGGGTTTGGTCTCTTTAATTACCTGAAAACATTAAGCATTTCCTTTGGCTCTTGGGTCACAAAAGCATTTCTACTAACTATTTTCATGTTTAATGTCATCTCTTTTGATTCTTCCTGTCACAGGTGTGGAGTTCAACATAAGACAATCCTTCACTTATTGCTTGCAAAGCAAAAACTGTTTGGAGTATGCTGTATATAGATGTCTATCAGATGGGAGTTCTTCAGGATGGTTCAAACTAGATTCGGTATTATGCCACTAGAACAAATGGAGTAATGTTCTCGATTGCTAGTTGGTTTATATAGAAGGCAAGAAATTTAGAGATTTTTCAAGATTCTACCTTGAGATTTTTCAAGATTCAATCATTCATACTCCTACTCGTATGATTAAGTGGATTCCTCCGCTATAGGATACTTACAAATTAAATATTGATGACAGCTCTTTAGGGAATCCAAGACTTCTAGTTTTGGTAGTGTTATTAAAGAGTCCTTTGCACATTGGATTGGCGGTTACGCAGGTTTCTATGGAGTTACAACTAACATGAACACTAAGCTTCAAGCCATTTATAATGGCCTTCACCTAGCTTGGTATAAAGGTGTCTGCAAGTTAATTTGTGAGTCTGATTCTCGTATGGCTTTGGACTTCATTCAACATGGTGTGGAAGAAACCCATCTATTTTCTGCTCTAGTTTCTTTGATCCGCTCTTTTACTCGAAAGGACTAGTTGCTTTTGTTTCAGCACATTTTGCGAGAAGGAAATCATGTTGTAGATGGGTTGGCTAAGAAAGGAACCTCAAAAGATACCCTGTTAGTTATCCTTGATGTCTGTCCCCAAGGTTTTCATGATCTTATGCTAGCAGATGCAATAGACATCTATTTTGTTAGAGTTGGATAAGCTTGTCTTGTTTCTATTTGCTTTGTTTTTTCTTTCTGCTGCATAAAAAAAAAGTTGTATTTACTTTCACCATTTTTTGTTTTCATTTTCAATAAAAATAAAAATTGATAAAAAAATGTTTGTTTATGTATTTTTATTTTCAATTTTAGGAAACAAACTCAACATTTCAAAAAATTTTGAAAACACTAGAAAGTTATTTTCAGCATTTTCAAAAGAGACTGTGGCATTGTAAAAATTTTTAAAAGCCCCTTTTACGACTATGGTGGAGGTCCCCATTCATCCTCACCAAAGTGCATGAAAGCATATCAGATGTGAAATCCCTCTTTATCTCCATCATATCACAAACAATTGCTTCAGGCGGTCTTCACTTAAGAAAGTACAAGAGGCACACGAAGTCGTAACTCGTAAGATGAGCTCGTTGGAGAATGTGAGACCTAGCAACAAGCTATGCTTCAATGGTGGATGTCCGTGCATTATGTTCGGCAACAGTGGTTTGATCGAGTTTGCACATGGACAGTGGTCTAAAGAGTGGTTGATGCAATGGAGTTTGACAATGGTGGTTTAGTGGTTGATGCAATCAAAAAACAATGAAATGAGGAAAGTGAACAAACATAATTTCCAAATTTTTGAAAAAAGAGAATAGAAAATATTTTCAAAAAATGAAAATAGAAAATATTTCCACAAAGTAAACAGGCCCTAGTATAATTAGGTATGGCTAATATTATGGCTAATATTAATTTCTTTTACCTTTTATGTACATCGTACATATAAAGAGAGAAAGAGAGAGAAATAGGAAGAGAATAATTTGTTGATGTATACCCTTTTAGTTGTTTAGAAAAAGTATTTTAACGAGGTAAACCTTAAGAATATTTAAAAAAAAATCGAAGTTGTTACTTGTTAAAATAATACTCTTATGTTGGTACAAGTGAAACTATAATTGAATATCAAGTTCTAAACTACTTACACAAGAGCAAATCCATGTAGGCTTCTTCTACTTGCCGACTACATACCTTACAACACATGACATGCCTCCATAGCTCTATGATAAAAAAAAAATTATTCACGTAAAGTATGTTATAGATTTTAGAGTAATAATACATATCACAAATCAAGTGTATTACAAATAAAAGTTTAGAAATCAATTAGGTTTTTAATTTCTTTCTTTGATTTATTTCCCAATGAACACAATAAGACGACAACATTTTGCCTAGGACAAATAATCGGTAATTGCTAGTGGCCCTTGCATTGGAGAACAATTAGTGATAAGTTACACATAATTTTAAATCACTTGTAAACTTGTACTTACGAATGCAAATAAGGTAACACTCTTTATTACCTTCACATAGCCTACTCTACATGTAAACCCAAATTTCTTCTATCTTATTCCTTGTACTCTGAATAGAGAGAGGTCAATGAATCCATATAAATGAATGTTGCCCTTTGGGATACAAAGGCGATACAGATACCTAAGATATTGAAATAAATGTTAATTATAACAGTTTAATACTTAATTAATTAACTGTTTTGTAAATAAAATGTATTTACGTCAACCATAATTGTAGAACCAATATGCAAAGCAATTCATTATCAATACATAGGTCCATAATATCCCTCTAATAGATATAATATAGGATAGTAATGGGTCTACCTATGACATAAGGTTCCAAATTTAGCTATATAAGTTGTCTCCTGATGTTCATAGCCACTATACACAAACATTTAAGCGGATCAAGTTGATGTTCCGACCTTTTGGTTGTTAGATTAGTTAATATCCTAAACAATAAAGATAAAGCAATATTAGTAAATACGATTAAGTTATTTCAATTATAAATAGAGAAAGACATAAGTAAATAATTGATTATGAATACCTTGGCTGAAACAGGCTTCACAAGTCTTGTTGATCATATAATAAAATGATTAAGGGGCTACCCCATTGTTTGAACCTCCTTAGTGGGCACAAGAACTTGAGCATTTGCATCTCGAACATGTTCAACCATCACCCTTACCTTATCTTCCTCCATTCTCTTATGGTGTATGGTTAGCCCTAAATTGTATATTTTGTCAATTGCCACTAAACAGAGAAGATCATCATCAACATACAACTCACACTCTACTGGGATATCAATATGATCCTCCTCCTCCGATGTATCTTCAGGAGCATTACCCCCTTTTGTGCTCACATGTATAGGAGAACCAAAAGCTTGGACATTTGTGTTTTGTTAGGAAGGACCCAGTGATGTTAACTCCTCTCTAAGCTTCTATCTCAACTCCTGTTTAAGCTCTTCTTGCATCTCTTCTCTAATGTGATCCAACTCTTCCCTAGTGACAACTCCTGGGTTGGGGCCATAAAGTGAAGGTGCTTTAAAGTATTGTCAAATGCCCACACCTAATAGCAATAGTCAGTATATCTTGACGTCCATTGGGAACAAAGGATCTTTGCATGCTTTGTTCAACCAAGGAATCCTACAACATACAATTCACAAACATTGAGAAAAACGGTGTGTAAGCTTGTTACAAATTAGAATTGAATATTTACTTACAATCTTCTTAACAATAAGGTGTGTGTCCTTACATGTATACTTTTTCGATCCTTTTTGTCAAACTTTCTTCCATTTCTCATGGCATATAGGTAGAGATGGAGGATCAACAACTAACGCAAGATCAAATTGGGATGGTTCTTGATGTTGTTTCAACTTGTATTGCACAATCCTCTCCCTAAGTAACTCATAACCCCCACGAGACAATCTATGAGGGTGGATATTCTTTGCTTAAATCATATGCACCTTCTTTTTCCTCCTATTATAAATAACACATGACTAAATTCAGTACCAAAAAGAATGGTTGGCTAAGTGAAAAACTACAACTCTAACTAACCTGAAAGGTAAGGCCCTTGGCTCTCAACAAACCTCTATGATGTCTCCTTATTTAGGAAATTATACTCCCTACAAGGAGATTTGTCCCTCAATGACCCATATATGTATCTACTAGTGAGCTGTATCTTAAATGTCCTCCAATGCTCACCTGCAAATGTAATCCATTTCCTCCTCAGGAAGTATTTGGAACATCATAGGTGAGCTACATTACACAACAAAACGGAGGAGTTAGTGTATGATAATAATATGGTTACATACAATAGATACAACATAAAGGGTTAGTAAAATACCATGATGCTTTGCCAAATTTAATTCTTCACACTCTCCTCTACATGTTCCTAATCCTGGGTCAGAATACTAATATTGTTTCAACTAATGAAGGCCACAAAACTCTTGAATTGATTTTAGTTTGGCCCTAAAGGATTGCCAGTCGATCAATCAAACTTAATTGATACTTTTGATCACTATTATGGCTGAGGGTCAACTCTTTTAAATGTGCAGCACGTCTGCCCCTTTTTTTGTGTAGACTAAGCATCCTTCCTTAGTCAAAAAATAATAAAGGTCAATAGCTCCTCTAAATAATGGAAAAATAACAAGCCATGGTACTCAACTTATAAATATCAAGATAAACATAAACATCATGAAACAATAAGATAAACATAACTTGTTCTCTAATGTGGTCAAGTAAGAATGTTCTCCCATATCCCTTTATGATGATCATAATGAGTGGCATGTACATCGTCCACTTTATTTTCCTCAATGAAAGTAGGCATCAGTGTTGAGAAAGAAGAAGTCTAAAAAATATCAAGAGTTGAATCTTATTTGTATCACTACCATGCATGTTTCTTCCTTGGAGAACCATTGACCACCTTTTATTAGAAGGATCGTAATATAAAACACTTGTTTTGTTTAAAATGTCATGATGAAAGGCTCTTTCTTATAAGCTACCTTGTCAAGGTCCACTAATGTAAATCCTAATTCATCGACATGTTGCATCACTGTTATTGTCAACCTACTTACATTTAAAAACATGCACTCAAAATTTAGTGTAATTTACCTCCCAAATCTCTTCAATGACTCCAAAATAAGATATGGATACCATAATGGGGATCCAAATCAACCCACCACCAACAAACCAAGATCTTATAAAAGAAAAATGAAACAAAAAAGAGTGAGAAAGAGAGTGGGGATATGCTCATAGAATAGATGGAGAAATGGTTGGAAACAACTCACCAAAACTTGACTTTTTGAAGCAACGATGCAATAACAGTAACCTTCAAGTGATGGAGAGGCCTTAGAGCTTTAAGATTCAAGTCCCTATGATCTGGAAATGGAAGAAAATTTGAGAGAAGAGAAGGGAGGAGGCTATAGTTTTGGAGAGGAGAAAAAAGATAGAGAGGGAGAGAATGAAGAAGCAAAGTGAAATGTGAAAGAGAGGAAAGAAGTGTTAAATGAATTTTAGGGTTAGGTGTCACAAACTTTGGACCCAAAATCTCCTTTTTTGCCCTTAGAATCCTGCAGCCAAATGAAGGACCAATAGGGTCCTTCCATTGGAATTCTATCCTTTTTCATGCTTGTGTAAGGCATTGAGGAAGGTACAAAAAGTGGTGTTTCTAAATTGGTGAAAGATTTTAAATTAATTAAGATTAATGATTTAATGACTTAATTAGCATGTTAATGACACAAAAGACTAATTAGTCATTAATTATGGGTGGTGATTGGTTCAAGGTATTTTTCAGCTCTAGAAAAACTTTTTATAAAATATGCATTCAACACTAGATAAAATAATGTTATTTTGATTTGCAACATGAAAATTAATCTAAAATTTTACAGGAGCTTAATTATGGTTAAAAATGACTAATCATAATTATTTTCATAAAATATTTGACTGTCTACTCACAGATAACAATATAAGCTTACACCATCTGTTTTATAGTATAATCTAAGTTTTAGTAGAATTAACCACTGAAACTTACACATAAAATCACAAAAAAAATATTTAATTAAAACTTATGATTTTATTTGGGATTTTAACTTGTAATCATGATTAGTCAGGTTAAACAAGGGTTACTGAAAATCATGGTGTTACAAACAGACCCTCACAAAACAAGGGCATGACAGATTACATAATATGCCATGCCTAAAGGCAATAAAGTGTATGTCTTTAACGTGCCTAATATGCAGTGCTTAGTATTCATAGACGACGACTACATGACAATACGTATTATGATCTTGGAATTCAAAATATGGTAATGGTCATCTCCTAAAGAAAAAGAAACCCTATGCTGCCTGAGTAAATCAATTATGCAGTGCAACGAGCACATCATCCCACCTTGGATGCATGGTAACAAACATCTCGGCAGCCCTCGTACCTTGGCTCACCAAGTTGAGGGGTAACTATTTTGAATTTGGTTCCCTAAGAACCTAATCCGAGCAAGGTCAAATAACTGGGCCCCTAATCCAAGCGTCACCTTGAACTCAATGGAACCATGGCCACAAATAGTGGCCTACCCCGAGTTTGGTGATTACCGTTGATTCCTTTTAGAAAAGACACCCATGGCCATCCGGTAACACGAAGATCTCTACACAGGACCTAGCTTGGACTCAAGGTATTATTTAACCCAAATAGGCAACCATCTTGGACTGGACCTTCACCCATGTAACGACCTATAAATAAATGCATCATTTCGCCATAAAGGGAAGACATTCAACTCCCAATATATATTATTCCCACCTCAACTATTTCCTAATTTGAGCGTTGAAATTTATGAAGTGTCACCATCTCTATCGCTACCTTAACAAATGAGGCCCTCCGTACAATCCCCACCACAAACCCATGACACCCTAATTCTGAAGTCGTATGTCTGTTAGAGATTAGTCTCCAAACATTGGGCCTTCTGTATAGTCCCTTCTATGATCCCAGGATGCAACAGAAGTTAGTCTTAATATCATTTGAGTGTTCTTGACTCAAAAATGATTGTTTCTCTTTTCACCAAAAAAAGAAACAATATATATATATATATATATATATATATATATATGAAAAGTTTCAAATAAGAAACTCTTACAATGAGAAAATGAGAATTTTCAATGATAGCCTTAGATCAAAATTAAAAAAAATTATGGCTGACATTAAAACCTAATTAATCATCTTTTATAAGACCATCATTGTCATCGCTTCCACTTGCCACTACCACCACTACCATTGCCAAGCGATGGTGGTAGTGACAGCGGCGGTGGCAGTAACGATGGTGATAGTAGAGGCAGTGACAATGGTGGTCTCATAAAAGATGTTTAATTGAGTTTTAATCTCAATTGTTGATTTTTTTTAATTGTAATCCAATAACTATTATTAATTATTTTTATTTCTCATTTAAAACGTTATATATATATATATATATAGGGCGTTTCAAATAAAAAAACTTCTAGAAATAAGAAATGAGAACAATTAATAATAGTATAATTTTTTTCCAAATGAAAATGTTTGTAATATACACTCTTAAAGTAGTATAAAATTAATATGAAATTTAGATTGAACTCTAGTATTTTAGTGATAAAATGTGTTAAGACTAAACAAATTTTAATAAAACAAAATATATTTAAAAGCCACAAAATAATTAATTAATGGTATTTCTACCGTCGGTGTTGACCATTTACTCACTATAATATGACCCAACGAGCTAACAACGACGCATAACAGTACTCTTCGCCTCGAAGTCAATTGAGGCAACTACCATAGAAATGAAGACAATAACATAACACATAAATTAAATAAAATTAATTTATGGAAACAGTATATCTAGGGGTAATATTATATATAATATGTAACCAAAAAAAATATATTATATATCATATTATATGTATAGGATAAGATTCTTTTGAAATGATATATATATATATATATATATATGTATATCTATATATACATATACATATACATATACATATGTATATGTACATATACATATGTATATATAAATATATACACACACACATACATATATATTAAAAATTATTTTATTTTTAAATTAAATTAAATATATCATTGCTTTTGCCGTAAACTAACTTACTTTTTCCTATATTATATCAATAAATTTATATTTTCTTGTGTCGCGACGAGACGGCAAAAAAGGGTTTTAAAAATAGGAAGTAGCCACCAATATTTATTAAGGACAAACATTGAAAAACTTAAATAAAAAATTGTCTACGAAATCAGATTTTTGGTTCAAGAGTCAATTACACGTAGGGAAGGTATTAGCATCCTACAACGTCCGTCATAAAGACGGTTACCTCTAATTGATTAAGCAAATTATTAATGACTTTTAAAATATTTATTTCACCCTAAAAACAATTGTAAGAAGAATTTTATTATTATAAAAAGATTTTTATTTTATCTTAAATTTTATTATTTTTTGAGATCGACAGGAGTAGGCTCCTGCTCCTACGTATCTCTCGATGTAATGGAGAATTAGACTCACGTAGTTCTTTTGTAGAAAATATTTGTGTGTTGAAATATTTTTATTTTTATTTTAGAAATTTTGAACCGCCACGGCTCATATATCCTAAAATATAAGATTGACAGAGGTGTACACCCAAGCCAATTTATTATTTTAATTTTGATTTTAGTATTTTATTTTCATAAAAATTAAATTTTAGTTCAACATTTTTTGTTTAAGAACAAAGTTTTAAGTCATCAAACTGTACAGTTTGTGTCTCAAAATCTCAGGATTAAGAAGATGTCATATCTAATTAACCCTTTCTCTATTTAAGATTTTATTTTAAATTGTAGGACTTGATTTAATTTTTTTTTCTCCTTATAAATAAATTAAAAAACATTTTTTTACTTAGAAAAGAGCTTTTAGACCACAAGTTGTACAACTTGCATCCTTAAACTCTAGGATTAAGAGAATGTCACATCAAAATAATCCTTACTCTATTAGAGATTTCTCATAATTTTGTTACTATTAAGTCATAAATAACTAATTTATAAATATTATTATTATTATTTCATGCAGTTTTAATGAAATTATACGTTAATGATTTAATGATTTCTTGTATTAAGATGTAATGGCAATTGCAAAATGATTGTCGAGGTAGTTTTCTTACAAAAGCATTTAGTTTAAAATCAGTTCTTAATTTATTGTCCTAATTAATTTAATTAGCATAACATATTATTATTCAACGTAGCCTGCACAAAGTGAAAGCTTACGTCTACTATTTATTAACGTTATCGTTTGCCTTTTTCGTAACATAGTTATTCAATTCTAACACATTTTTATTACTTCCCGAGAAAAAAAAAAGGTTGATAATCAAAGATTCTTTTCAGATTTTAATAAACATTCAGTTTGAGGAAACTTTGTGGGCCAAGCCCGTTCCGGCTACAATGAGCAAAATAACAACGAAACTAATAAAATAAAAGGATCCCCAAGCTATCCGGTTAGTAAATCATATTATTCTCACTCTTATTCCTAAGTGTGAGGAGCCCTCTTCTATCTCTCAGTTCAGACCCATTACTCTTTGTAATGTTATATACAAGGTGTTTACTAAGATAATGACTAATCGTATTAAGAGGATCCTTCCTTATGTCGTGGGTCCTCTTCAAACTAGCTTTATTAAAGGTCGCAATGTTGTTGATAACTATATCATCCTTCACGAGCTGATTCATTCTCTGGATTCTATTCGGAACAATAAAAGATATATGATTCTTAAACTTGATCTTCGAAAAGCTTATAACCGTAGTGGGACTTTGTGGTGGATACTTTTACTAATCTGGGAATACCGTTATGGATGATTGAGCTTATTCATGCATGTATGAGCACATCCTCTATTTCTATTAATTGGAATGGGCAAAGCTCGGAATCTTTTTCTCCCTCCAGGGGAATCTGACAAGGAGACCCTTTATCTCCTTATACTTTTCTGTTGTGTATGGAGCGGCTAGCCCACCTTATTCGTGACTCGTCCATAATGGAACTTGGAAGGCTTTTTCCTTTGGAAGACTTCATAATGTCCAGGTTTCTCATCTTTTTTTCACTAATGATTTAATTTTGGTTATTGAAGCAACTAAGGATCAGGTGGAGGAAGTTAATAGAATTATCAACTTGTTTAGGTTTGCCTGTGGGCCAACGTGTTAATCTCCATAAATCGAAAGTGTATTTCTCTAAAAATATGAAGCTGGAGGATGTTGTTAAGTTAAGCACTTTGCTCAATATCCCTAGAACTCTGGATTTAAACTCTTATCTCGATTTCCCCTTGATTCATGAGAAAAAGGGCCAAAATCACTTCAAATTTGTCATTGATAAAATTTGAAAGAAGTTATCTAGTTGGAAGTCTCGTACTCTCTCTTTGGCAGGTTGTATTACCTTGGCCCAGTCTACATTACTCAACATTCCAGCGTATGTTCTCTAGTCTGCTATCTTACCTGTCACTATTTGTAATGAGATTGAGAAGCTGTGCAGGGACTTCATTTGGGGATCCTTTGATGATCATCGTAAAGTCCACCTCATTTCTTGGGAAACTATTTGTAAACCAAAAGAGGAAGGGGGCTCGGATTCAGGAATGTCAAATTGCTTAATATCTCCTACATTTTAAAGCTGGCTTGGTCTTTAATTGAAGACCCTAGCTCTCTTTGTGTCAGGGTCCTTCGGGCCAAGTATCATTGTGGAGTGGGGATTATCCCCACAATCAAAATTAACAACAAAGCATCTCATATATAGAGAGCTATTTGTAATAATTGGCATCATATAGTCACTAATCTGGCTTGGTCTGTTAACAATGGTCACAAGGTTCATTTCTGGACTAATATTTGGATCCTTAACATGGACTACCTAGCCTCCATGATACCAGAAGCAATCCCTGCCCCTAAAAGAAACCTTCTGGTCTCTGCATATGCAGTTAATGGCTGTTGGCATTGGGATGTGCTTCAAGTCATCCTTCCTCCCCATATCTGCTTAAGGATCGCACCTGTTCAACCTCCTAAGGAGGACTTTGACGATTTCCCTATATGGTGTCCATCCAGGGACGGGACCTTTTCCATTAAGGAAGCCTACAGGTTCCTTTATGGCTATAACAACCAGACTTCCCCTCCTTCCTCAAATTTTCCTTTAGTTTGGAGTTGGCAAGGTCCCCAAAGGATAAGAGCTTTTTTGTGGAAGCTTATGCATGGCAGACTCCTTACTAACAATGAGCGCAAGTTCAGGCACATAACCCAATCTGACCTATGTCTGCGATGTGATCAATTCTCAAAAACTATAATGCACACCCTTAAGGATTGTGAGAGATCAAAGAGTTCTGGTCACCACTTATCAAGGCTAACCTTTGGGCTAAATTTTTCAGTCTTGGTCTTAATGAATGGATTCTTTTTAACCTTACTTCTAAGGAGCTTGTGGCGCCTATCGGGACTTGGTCCACTCTATTTGGGGTTATTGTTTATCAGTTGTGGTATGACAGGAATTAGATTGTGTTCAATCAAGCCTCTACCATTATTTCCGGCTTCATCCATCAAATCATGGCCCATGCTGTGTTTATTGCCAAGGACCTCAATAAGCCTTACCGCTCTTGCTTCGAATCTGGTACAAAGCAAATTTCGGTTGCTTGGAAACCTCCTCCCTCTAACTGATTTAAGATTAATGTGGATGGCTCGTATCGAGCATCTTCTAGATTAGCTGCCTGTGGTGGAATTATTCGAGATTATTGCGAAAAATCTGTCTCATGTTTTCATATGAATTTAGGGGCTTGAAGTGCTATTTGGGCTGAACTATGGGCTTTCAAAACTGGGGTCCTAGTTGCGAGACAGCTTCATCTCAATGATATTCTTCTTGAATTAGATTCGTTAACAGCCATTCATTTGATTAGGTCGAGAGTTTCTATGTCAAAGCATCTTCAACCTATCATCAAAGAAATCAAAAGATTGCTTGAGTTGGATGATTGGTCTGCATCCTTTTTGTATATCTACAGAGAGGCTAATAGGTGTGCAGATTGTCTTGCAAATATGGGTCATCAAGGACATTATCAATTATCTATCCTCCAAGATATTCCTCCTATCTTAGCTCCTCTTATAGCTGATGATGTGAGAAGGGCTGCTCTCCATCGTTGGGTCGCCGTTTAGTTTTTGTTTTTGTTTCCCCTGTTAGCTAAAAAAAAGAAGAAGGAGCAAAGCAAAATGTGAAGCCCCGGAAATTACTAGAAGCAAGGCGTCAAAAAAAGAGGAAGCCAACTTAGGGCTTTTCACGCCGCAGAGCTTCGGAACGGGGAGAAAAAGCTTCATCCTGTCAAAGGTTGACCAAAGGGGGCCGTTCAACAGCAACATCCCCAGTGGCAGTACAGCTAGCAAACGAGAAGCTGTGAGAAGAAAAATGTGTTGCACGTGTAGCGTGATAGCGGAGAAGGAAGGGAACAACGTGGCGGCGCATTTCCAGCTTCAGGGTAGTCGTAGGTGGCTATGTGAAGGCGGTGACACAACAATGTTGAGGGAAGCGTGGCCATATCTCTGGCAACGCAATGGGATAGGAAGAGATGCAGAGGTTCGTCAACGGTGCAGGTAGGCTTGCGCGGGTTGCAGATTCGATTTGCAGAGGTAAAGAAGAGATGTGTTTGCTGTTGTGGGTTTCGATCTTGGTGTTGCGTTTTTTTATGTGTGTGTGAAAGAGGATGGTGCTATTGGTCTTGAATAGTGTATGTGTAAGACAGTGCAGAACAAAGTAAGCATGTTCTTTGCTATTAGTTCAAAGGCAAGGTGAGGAATCCAAGTTACAGGGGTTGTTTCATTATTTCAATCAAGATGAAATTTAATTAGAAATCACAATTGTTATACATGTATTAGTAGAGAACACACAAACAAATAATCAGGCAAGTATTAGCACAACAGATGCATTAGACAAAACCAATATAACCCACATTATCTCAACAATGGCAGAGTGTGAAAGAGAAAAAAAAAAATACCTCTATAGCTTAGTTCTCACACACTCTAGTAGGAAATTCCTTCCCTCTTCACTACAGCAGCATAACAGTACTCCAAATTTCCTCTTCTTCTTTCTCGGTAACTCTCTATTCACACTCACTCTTTTCTACTTTCAATTTTTTTGAAACCCCATTTTTATCTATTGCCATGGTATTTATAGACCCAAAAAGTGTTTATGGTTGCTTGAATTGATTCAAAAGTCTGGTTGATTGAAATACAATTTGTAGCTACAATTAAGGAATTTGGATGATGGTAGAAGCAATAGGACAGTTTTGCAGAGTATTAGTTTAAGGACTTGGTTAAATTTGCAGGGTATGGTGAGAAGCTTGCAGCAGGAGGAAGGGGTGGGTAGTCATTGCTGCCTCAGAAGAAAAGGAGAAAAGAAAGAAACAGAAAAGAAGAGAAAAAAATTGTGTTCTGATTAAAAAAGGGGCGGGGCGGGGGGGGGGGGGGGGGGTGTGGGCGCAAAAGGAGCAGATAAAAAGAATGGGCCAACACTACCTAGTCCAAGAAAATAAATAAATACATAAATGAATAATTTTTTGAATAAAAATAGAAAAAGAGAAAATAACAGGAATCATAGTAAAAAAAAAATGAGATTTTTAATTAAGCTTTGCTATTAGTAAAATAAATAACTAAACAATGTAAAAAGAAATTGAGTTATTGAACAGGTATTAATTTAAAGTGTTTAGACTTTATGTACAAGGTAACGACATAAATAAAAGGAAACAAATAAAATATATAACAAGAATGGTGGACAAAATTAGGTGTTCACATCTTGTATATGCTATATTATATATCAGACTTGAATTCGTTTTAGAATTTTACGAATTTTTATGTCATACAACGTAAATAAATGTCAACGAATTAATGATATTTGTTCTATAATTCCATCGCTATAAGTTAGTGGCACTGTTGGAGGTTTTAGATATACTCTTCCTAAGTTTGCAGTGCAGTTGATGCAACAGAAAATAAAGTCATAGATCGATAATATTAAAAAAAAAAAAGGAAGCTATGGATTAAATTCTGCCAACCTTTTTTCAGAAGCAACATCATATATAAAATGATAACTTGCAATATCAGTCCTTGCTCAAAATAAAATGAGAAAATAGATTATGCAATGACAGTTTTACATTGTTATTCAATCACAATCTATCATTTATTTTAAGTTTGTTAACTTTTGTAATAAATACCTTAAATATCATATAAACGGTGATTTTTGATAAGTAGACAGTGTAAAACTGTTTTACACTGATAATGCATAACCATTAAACTCAAATAAAATTTGTGAAGAAGGGATTCACGAAATAGTCCCTGTCTCCCTGAATATTTTTTAACGCCATCGCCAACAAACTCTCTTTTGTCAACAGATAAATGGTGGTTTAGGATAATTGCATTAACATATGTTTGAAAATGATTTTGGAAGTGAAATATAGGAAAAGTTTTATTGTTAAATTAAGAGAATTATATAATATTTAAAAATAATAAAATAGTAAGACATTAAATTTAATTATATTAATTTCTCATTTTATTTTTTATTTTAAAAACTATTAAATTAAATAATATTTATTGAAATTAAAAAAATTACCTTTTTCTCTCTTTTTCTTTAAAATTCAACTACCAATTCAATGGAAGACAGGTCCTCTCTCTTATTATCTGCTTCCTTCCATCCAAGTCAATGATGTTCAAGATGACCCAAGTGTTTTTTTTTTTTCTCAAATTTTGACAAAAATAGAAAGACCTTCAAGGACACGGTGGCTTCTTGCCTAGATCAAAGACGGAAATGGATTCCCCGCAGTCGGAGTGAGAAGAAAAAGCTAAATCTCCACCCTTAATTTTATTTTCCAACTTTATAAAATTAATAAAATATAAAAAGAAAAAAATTACAGCCTTTAGATGATGACTGCAGGGACAACAGCGTGAAATTTGACAGTAGAGAATCCAGGTCCATGAAAGACCAGCCAAACAGACACACTGCTCGCTACAACAAATTCTGAAATTTTCATTCAAATCGCTGTTCATATATTAAAACCATCAATGACTAGGGGTGGCAAAACGGCCAGCCTGCCACCGACCAGCCAAAAGTGGGCGGAGTGGGTTGATCCACCAACAAGAAGTGGGGTGGAGTACTTAACCTCCTCCGTTTAGCAGCAGGTTGGCGGGTTGACTTGCAAAAGAATAATGAGTGGGTTAGCGGGTTTAAAAGGGTGGGTTGACGAGTTGACCTGCCCCACTTTCAAACTACCAATTTTCATAAAAAAATTCAATTGAATTTGAATATTTTTTATTATTATCTAATTGAATTGGATTAAATAAATTTTATTTTAATACACATTATATCACTTTGATTGTTTGACATATAATTTTACTCTTTTACTGACTCATTTATTTTTTTATGATTAGTTGATTTAAAATGTTGAAAATGATATAAAAAACATCAAAATAAAATAAAGAAAATAAAGGAAAGTTTATTTTACTTTACAAAATAAAGAAAACATCAATACATGCAGTGCAAACTTTCTAAGCTACTTTGTATATTACTATACCATAATGAGGTATAAAAAAACTTTGTAAAACACTGTAGATTACAGAGCGTGTGCATGTTTTACTTTCTTCTTTTTATTAAATATTAATGTCTGATACAATAACTAAAGAAGAGAAAAATTTTTAAAAAAAAGTGGTGGGCCACGGGTTGACCTGCCCACCCCTCAAGTTTGGCCCGTCGGGTTAGCAAGTTTTATTAGCTTACCCACCCCATCAAAAATGATGAGTCAAGCGAATCGACCCGACAGGTCGAACCCATATTGACTACGACCGAAAGAGTAAACATCTCATTAGTAATAATTTTCAACAGTCAAAACTCAAAAGCCAAACCTTTAATAAAATTAAGATTAATGGTATTTTTAATCTTTGAAAAATATGTTATCTTAAATTTTAATCCTTAACTTTTAAAATCATTAGTATTTGTTTCTATTTTTTAAGATATTTAAACTTTAGTCGCTAAAGTTAATAATATATATAGGAGATGAAAATTTATGGTTTTAAAGACTAAAGTTTGAATATTTCAAAAATACAGAATCAGAAATTTATAGTTTTGAAAATTGGATACTAAAATCAAAGATGGTCCATTCTCAGAACTTACGGGAATAGATTTTTTGTAGTTTATGATAAATATTTATGTAACAATTATGTAACTATTCTTAAGTTCTATTAGATTTTTTTTTTTTTGATATAGTTTATGGTAAATAAATAGACAATAATTATTAAATTAATATTTAATTAAAAAATTGTGTAAAAACCATTCTGTTTTAATTTTTGACAATGAATTCTAACCGTTACATATAAAAAATATATAAATTCTTAGAATTTATAAGAAAAAAAATTGTTTGTTGTTTTAATAAATTAATATGCAAAAGTCACTAGTTTAAATCCAACATCATATGACATCAAATAGATTTCAGACTAGTGAGATCAAATACAAGTTCAATCAACGTGATTAGTTTTTAAAAATTGTGTTACGTAGTGCAAACAAAATATTTTAACACTTAACAAATTTGATATATATGAGAAAAAATTTTCTCTATTGTTCATAATAAATTATTATGCAATAGTTATAAAATCATTCTTAAATTTACTGAGAATAATTTTCATTCATAGTTTGTGACAAATAAATAGGCAACGAGCAAGTTTTTAACTAATACTTCTTTTGGTCCTTTATACAAGCAATAAATGGGAGTATTTATTTTTTTTGCTCTATTTATAAGAAACAAAGATCCATTTTTAAATATATTTAAGAAGTCTATTTACAAGACACTCACCAATTTGCCATATAAGTGGCTGCATCAGCTTTTTTTAGCAATTTTGGTGGAAAATCATGATTCTTTTAGCAATTTTACCATTTAGTTTAAATTAAATTTTGCAACAGTTCTTGAGTTACGAGCAATAAATACAACCGACACTTAAATCATTTCATTCCAAGGGTATTTTTGCAACAAAATTTAAATTTATATAATTATTAGTTAAAATTAACTGACTTAACTACTTTTATTAGTTTTGATGATTTAGTTGTTTGTTGCTTATATAAAGAGCCGATGGTAGTACTATAGAAATAAAAAATATTAATAACAGGTTAAACAATTTTTTATTTAATAAATAGATTGATTTTTAGTATTTTTAATGAACTATAAATAAATTAATGCTTTATTTTGAATTTATTTATTACAATTTAAATAAAAACCATGTAATTCATCTTACACTCTTATTTAGGGTTGACAAAATAGGTCAACTCAACCTAATCCACTTTTAACTCATCAAATAACAAGTTAGGTTGAGTTAAACCTATTTTGAGAATGAGCTAGAAAAATCTCAACCTAGCCCAATCCTAGATGGGTTGTATGTATAGTTAGATTGACTTGCCATAATTTTAAAAAAAAAATTAGTTATAAAAATTGTGACCTATGAATTGACCCACCAAATAAAAAAATAAATAGGAAAAAAAAACATAAAACATCCATACATAATCACAATAACCATTAACTAGCCTATCAAAATATTTAAATACTTGAAACATCAAATACATTAACTGTTGACTCTAAAAGTCCAAAACTAGAAATTTTAATATTTTAGTTCATTAACACCAATAAATCTACAATTACAAATAAGTTTTGGTGGGTTACAAAAAATACAATACAATTATAAAAAAAAAATTAACCTAGCGGTTTAACCAAACATAACATGCCAAAAAATGTGTTGAATTGAATTTAACTTGTTTGAAAGTGGGTTAGAAATCCCAACCTAACCCAACCTATTTAGTGTGTGTTTGGATTGTCGTTTTATAAGCACCAGATGTCTATTTGCGCTTTCCAAAGCACAAAATGGAGAAATAATTACACTAGTAGATTGGAAAAAACGTTAATTACGTTCAATGAAACTGTAACCCAAACACATCCTTAGTCATGATTAGGGTTTCATTATGAAACACATGTATTAATGGTCTTCCACATGTTCTTAACGACGGGTAAGTAATGAGAAGTTTTATTTGATGAGGTGAGACTCTAACGGTGGAGTCATAGTTGGAGGGTTTTTTTTTTTTTTTTCTGACAGATGATTGAATATAGAAGACCTTTTTCTTTCTCTTTCCATTCTTTTTGTCATTTTGTTTTGGCCTTTTTCGCCTTTTCCATTTTTTCGGCCTTTTTGCTCCTTTTCTCTTTGGTCAATGGAGACGTCTTCATCAGTTTACAAATGGATGATTCAATATAGGTCAAACACTTTTAAGGCCGAAAAATTGGATCCTGATAACCTTACTCCGAAAGGCAAGGCCCAATGTTTGGATTTTAAAGACTTCGGGTCTGTTTTCCACTTCTAACAAGCGAGAATAGTAGAAAGTGAAAATACCACCTACAATGCAAAAAATTTAAAATTACTTTGAAGCTTAAATAATTTTAAAAACATATAAAATAAAATTGGAATAAAATTAACTATTTTATAAATATACATTAGTAGCGGATGTGAGACTTAATTTTGAAATCTTTATTGTCAAATAAAATTAAAAGATAAAATGTTGTTTCGTGCCTCTTTTATTATTATTACTACTAACGGATGCTTGATGATATTATTATTGGGCCAATACTACAGTTTGGGGTCCAATTTTAGAGTGTTATTTTATTTTATTATTTGAAATTTCGAAATTAATGTTGGGCCTCCGGTCCAAATTGTAGTTTTACAATATCAAACTGAAAACCCAATATGCTATATACATGGCCGTTGGTGCGTGACAGGGTTGGCCTTTCCCATTTTCATTTTTTTAACTTTTAAGGCCTCACCTGTCAAATGAATAGTTGACACTCAGTCACAGTACCTAAAGAAAAAGGTCGTTGACATGAGATTATTTTCCCACAATCCAAAACTCGTATGTCTAATAAGCTAAGAGTAAAAACATTCTTGAAGTTCTCCAAAGTCATCACATAAACTTTCTTAACACAAAGAAATATCAAGTAATTAAAGCAGGTTTGGAGAACATTTAAATCAACTGCAAAGTGCAAAGTTATACAGAAATCACTAATCAAGTAAATGGTGGAAAAACCCAAATCAAGTATAATATGTTGCTTACTTAATGGATTTACTAATATCTTTCTATTGTACAATATAATGGGGTGATTCTATTTGCATATCCTCTTTTTCTCTTCACATCTTTCTACTTTTTCCTTTACCATCTAGAAATTAATTTTTAGAGGGTAAAAAAAAAAATCTTATTAACATACATCTCATTCTTTTACAACTTATTTTCTCTCTATTTTTCTTTTTATCCCTCTCTACATTTCTCATCACATCACAAATCACTTCTATCACTTTCTTTTTCTACTTTTTCTTTCTTCTCTCTATCTCTCTCTTCCGACCAGCCTAATCCACCCCAAAATGGAGTGGACGTAGATCATTATTTAAAAATAAAATAAAATAAACTGCAAATAGAATTCTCAATGAAATGACTCGAATGGGCTCAACTAAAAGTACACCCTATTTGACTTGGCCCTTCATTTGGAACAATAATTAATGGACGAAAATCCAAAACAATAATATATATTTTCAGTGTATTATATACAAAGTTGAACTTAGGCATATGTACTAGAGTGTATATGTTCATAATGTCTTAATGGCGGATGGTAGACTCGAAATATGATTGTGATTGAGCATCCTCTTCCACCCACCATCCCCATATGAAGCAGGAGACAAGAAGGTCCGTGACATTAACATAAAAACTTTCTTTTGTTGTTGGTTTTATACACATGTAATTGTGCCCTGGATTCGTGACCAATGAATACGTGCATAGTACTGGCGTATTGCAACCAACCAATTTTGCTGGCTAGATAAGGACGAGAACATATGTAGATAATTGAATATAGCCTTTTCTCTAAAACAAATGGAATAACAAATCTGATTTTGTTATGAATATTTATTAAAAGATGGATGTTATATTATTTGTTCTTAATTTAATTTAAGATTTGATTTTTTTTTTATTAAAAAACTTACACATTCAATTAACTCTCCTTTGAATCATAAATAGTTCATTGGTGTTTTAAAAAAAGTGTATTTTTCATATTAATCAATTATTTCCCACGTCTCGTTTTATTTATCATTTAAGGTAATGTATACATCTTAAGAAAATAATAAATTATACCAATTCCCATAGTAAAATAATCTTATGTAACTAAAATGCTCATAAACGATTAATTATACTATAGTTAGGGAACTATCAATGCATTTATTTTTTGAAGGTATTATTGAAAAAAAGTAATTAATACTTTTTTATTTTTTAAAATAGTAAATAATTTGAGATAGAGAAATATTTCAAAAATGACAAATAAAATAAGAAGGAAAAAGTACACTTTTCTTTCTTTGTTTCTTCCCTATTACTTATGCTATTTATTATTATTATTATTATTATTATTATTATTATTTTAACGTATTATCGGTACATATCTCTATAATTTAAGTGATGGCTTAATCACTTGAAAATTCTATTAAGATAGTAACACTTCTCTTTTCTTTTTTTAGTATGAAATATCCTTTTTTATATTTCATTATCAAATATCTTTTATTAACATAATTTATCTTAAAATTAAATAAGATTTTAGTCTTAAAAAATTGCAATGTTTTCATTTGGTCCCTCATTTTTAATTTTTTCAATTCAAATCGCTTAAAAATCTTTCTTCATTTCCATATGACTCCTTTATCAATGATTTGTTAAATTACTTGATTATTTACTTATGTGGCATCTGAGTTGGTTCATATAATGTGACTTAGAGATGACATGGATGATGATATGTCATTAACAACACAGTTTCCTTTATATCCTAAAATCCTTATATCAAAAACCCTAACCTCAAACCCTAAGGTTTCATTTCTATATTTCTATAATTGTTCTCTATTTGCAACCAATAATGTCGATGGTGTCTACTTCATTGAGTTCAAATTTGAGGTTGAATATGAGATTGTGTCATTGTGGGAAATGGGTAGCTCACCACATGTAATGTCCTGTGATGTCATATTAAACTAACTCTCATCACAAAAAAATAATTTGATTTTAATAAAAGGTTATTTAATTTAATTACAAAAATGCATATAAATTTTTGTGTTTTGAGAACTGAGATGAGTCATACATAATGATCGATTAAATATAATTAAATAACCACAACGTAACTACTAAATAATACTTCAATGTATAAGAAAAATACTAGTGTATTGCACCTCATGGTGCTACAGCCCAAAACCATAATAATGTACTAGAAATCAAAATAAGTTAGGAGTACAAAATCATATGACAAAAAGTTGAGACCAACAAATGATAATAAAATACATCAAAAGCGGGGATGGGGTGATCCTAAATGCAACAAAAACAACTCCTAAGTTGGTCACACTCTAACCCTAACACCACTGCTAAGAATCTTTGATGAGTCCTAATGAAAGATGTCACTAATCGATCTCTAGGAGTGTAGAATGGTGTCCTTCACATGTCCTTGTTAGGTAGGTCCAGTCCCACTAACATATTCGTTGTGAAAGAGAATATAGGCACATTAATAGGAATAGGATGTTCTGACTTTTAAATTCAATGCACCAGCATCATGGTTCGTGTGGGCTGTGGTTTATGAACTCAATGTATGGAACTCCCATGGGCTACTAGCTATGCACCATTTGCTTTTATGACATGAACATCATGATCATCGCACATACACAAGTATAAAGGGTAAGCATGTAATACTACAAAAGTACATGCATAATGACCTACATCATGCATGCAGAGTAAATGTAAAAAAAAGCCAACAATAATAGCATATAACAAATAATCTCATCATAGCATCACATAATAGTAATTACATGCAAAACAAATACAACATTCTTGACAACCAATGCATGTGACAGACTCAACTATATGGAGATTACTTTCTTTTGAGGCTATCAGTTGGTAATGTCCCCTAACATGGTAAACATCATCAAAAGGACTCTCTAATCCATAAACACAGTACATGTCAAAACCTGTTCAATAGACATATTAGTATATAATCATAGGGAGCAATCATGGCATCATCAGGATATTTGTATTAGGGTAGTCACTACCACAACATAGGATGCGTGGTCCCAGCCCTTTGTAGAATCCCTCATCCAAATATCCATATGGTAAAAACTCATACCTCTACTTGCCTTCTTAGACTTGGCAGAGACAAAGTGCCTACTCATATCCTTGACAAAGACTCATGCTCATAAATGCATGACAACCATAGTATTCATTATCACTATACAATTACATCATCATTAGTTAGACCTTGTGGAAATAAAATCAACGACACTACCATTAAGCTTTAAAGCATCAAGCTAAGTCATAATTGGCCATTACAGGCCTTAACATCAACACCACATCACAGTGGCTCTCCACAAGATCTTAAACATTTTAAAACCATTTAGTACAATTTTGGACGAATTTGTATTCATTTCCAAAAGTCTTCCCTGAATTTTCAACATTACACGATTAAATCGTCGTTTATGCTTAATATGCATGTTATTAAGTTTTAGACAAAATTGCACTTTTGGTCTCCCAGTATCACAATTGTGTGATTTTGGACCCTAGGTATCAATTAGGCGAACTAGATCTCCCAAGTATCACAACGTTCAGATGATGTGGCACTAACGTGACATATAAAAATTATAGAAGAAATTGACATAGTATTGGTGGTGGTGTTTGAAACCCCCCACCCCCACCTTCTTCACTCCAACAACACCTCCATTATCATTAGTCAAAGTGTTGACTTGATATATGAATGGAAATTATACTATATATAACTTAAATGAGGGACCAAAATTGCATACATATTCACTACTACAAACTAAACAATATAATATTATAAAACCAAAACAAAAAATAACATGCTTTTTAGGCTTAATTGCACTTTATGCCACCCAAGTTTCATTATTTTGCAAATTTTGCCATTGTATTTTTTTCTCTCGCATTTTGCCACCTTATTTTTAAAATCTTGTGAATTTTGTCCAATTTTGTAAATTTTTATTTAATGAACAGTTAATAATTGTGCAAAATTTGCAAGATTTCAAAAATAGGATTGCAAAATGCTAGAGAAAAAAATACAGTGGCAAAATCTACAAAATGATGAAACATAGGTAGCACAAAGTGTGATTAAGCCTACTTTTTAATACTATATATCTTAATTATAACTTAGCCACTCTGTTTTAAATAATTTTTTCTTTTATAAATTGCGTTAAAATTGTGTTGTTTTAATTTTTTATTTTTCTTTGCATATTTTAGTGACTGAAATAAGATATTATTATTGATGTAATAATTTTTGTTTTGTATTTCACTTAAAAAAATTATAATTATATTATATATTTACAATTAACCTTCTTTTAGTATATTTATATCTTATCTGACATATTTATATTTTTGTAGAAGAATATTAATATAAACTAATTTATATTTATTAATATTAAATTATTAAAATTCATTTTAATATTATTATTATATATTTATTAATTTATACGTATTAATATTTATTATCATTATTATATATTTATTAATTTATCAGTATTTAATATTTAATATTATTAGTGTATATTAATAAATTAATATTGGTAAATATAAATTAGTATATATTTATTGGATATTAATATATTGGATTTTGATAAATATATACTAATATATATTAATATAAACTAATTTATATTAATATATACTAATTTATATTTATTAATAGTATTTTGTATTACTCCCTTGAGTCCTTATTAGTATAACTCAATAATGACAGGGGTAGTTTTGGAAACTTAATATAAATTTAGGATAAATTTAATGCTACTAACTAAACTAACTAATTGTTTTAATCCTTGTGAATTTGTTAATGTGTCTTATAAAAAGGACTATAGAGAGTAATTTATATTTATATTCTTTATTTAGTAGTAATAAATATATGCAATTTGGGTCCCCTATTTAAGTTATTATATTATAATTTTCATTCACATAACAAACACTTTGGCCAAGTGGTAATGAGGTAGGCCAGGCATGGGTAATAGTTCCCCCTCAACCACCCTGCTGGATGAAATTTGCCTCATACTTGTAGGGGTATTCCTTAAGTAGATATCCAATAATTTTATAAATATAAGCAGGTATCCATGAGTACCCATGGATATTTTTTAAAATATATTTTTTTTCTATAAAAAGTAAATAAATTAAAACAAAATTAAAATAAATGATTTTTAAATATATATTTATACTAAATATAAATAATTTTGAAACATATATTTATATTTAAAATAAATTAGAGTAACTTACTTTACATATAATTAAGGGTATTTAATTGATTTCAAATTGTGAGTGTCAGTAAGCACGAGTACCTTGTTATTCGTTCTTGCCCCCTAAATAACCAAGTAGAGAAAAAAATCCATTTATTTTACTCACAGGTACTCATTAAACTATCCATTTTCTATTCGTAGCAAATTTTACTTGTAGATATCCATAGGTGTGGATTTTTTTTCCCATATCTAGTTCACCATCTTCCTTTAGATCTTCATAGTCATCACCATGAGAATGCTTTTTATATAAGCATTGAGATGATGTAGGTTTGATCATGAGGAAGTGAAGGTAATAACAAGATGTTGGAACATTGTGTCTCCCCCTTAGGGAAGGAATTAAAATTTACCCAAAGGTGGAGATAGATTGCATGGTAAGTCAAGAATCAAACTATAGAAATAGGGAACATGTGCACACAGTTCCCAATTAAAGAAGAACATAATTTGGTGGTGCTAAACTAGTCTTGGTCTTTTACTTGAGTCAAAAGGAGAATTATTGTCCTCTTAATGTCATGTTATAAAATACAACATATAAAACAAAATATAAAATATTATTTCTTTTAGTTAATTCTAGTAAAAAAAAATTTGTACACTAAGTCCATTTGTTTTTCATCCCTCCCCTCACATTTAATGCATAGAAATTTTGACCAAAAACAAAACCTCATGCATTAAATTTGAAAAACAAATGAGACATTAAGAATAAAAGGGGCTTAGTGAAACCTATAATACATAGAAAAATTCATTAATTGATACAAATTATAATGAAAATATGACAAAAACAAGATTCGTGGCTCAAATTGCCTCCCACTTCTACTAAAAGTTGTAACTTGGTATAACAAGTCATTTTAAAGTCACATACTTCATAACACAACATTAATTACACCTTGAAGATGAAAAAGATATATCCCTAAGCTTATAATGGATAAGTAGTAAGGATAATGTGTTTAAGCTCCTATACAACAATAATAGTCACAAAGACATTGTTTTTCACTTGATCAATACATAGCCATTGATGATGTCATTAAACCTTTCAAGTAACATTTTGCATTGCTCTCCAAGAACATAACTGTGTAATGACTCACTATCGCTACATGATACTAATTGACAAAACCGCGAACAAATTCAATTTTAATTATAATTCTTATTAATTTTATTTATAAAAATGTTTGTAAATTATTCGTGTTTCAATTACTAGCTAGTATTAAACAAGTAAGCATTTGCAATTAAAGTTTAAAACATAAACAAGGAATATACTGAATAACATAAGGGAATAACATAAGTAATAAAAGTAAAGTGTTATGCCTTATGGCACTACAAGCCATATACAAAATACTGTCAATGTATCTTAAGAAGTGTGAAAAAGTGTGTGCCAACATAAAGTGTACTTGTCAACAAAATATATACATCACGAGGGGAGGGGGAAATCTATATACAAAGCGTACCCCCTAGCTAGCCACACACTACATCTTATGCCTAAGATGACAGGTACGAGAGAAAAAGTCAAATGACTCCTATGACACTCCCTAATCCTACTAGAACTCCTTTGAGGACTGAGGTCTTACAGGTAAAAGCCTTCAAGAGGTACCAACAGTATGACGTAGCCCTAAGGGTACGAATATATGCCTCCATATCTGCTCGACAGGTAGCCAAAACTCTAATGAGACATTAAGTATGACTTAGAGGAATAGAATCCCAATGGAGGAATAAATGATAATAATAACTCTTATGTACCAAACCCTTTGGGTAGCCTATTCTACGAGCCAAGCCTTGTTATTCTTGATGATGGTATCTTGGAACTCAATCAAGAAAGGTCCTAGTCGTTGACGTCTTGCCATTTATTCTTGCCAAGAACGTCGCAATCATCACAGTCAAACAATACACAGACAAGCAGTACAAAGGTAAGCTTACGAAATTAAACATAGATAATAAATGGATTGACATACACCTTCAAAACAAAGCAGTAATACCAATTCAAGTCATCAATAAAAGCAAACAACAAGTATATAAATCACACAAGAATTATAATATTCATGAATAGGAAAAATATAATATCAGTTGTGCAATGCATCTAGACTCGACTTCGTGAAGATTATAACAACTTGAGTGACCATCTAGATGTGTCCCTTAAACATGGTATAACAATAGCAATAAAGGACCATGTGGATCCAACAAGCGTCACTGTGCTATAAACCATTAGGGCTGACACCGATCCTAATCTTGGAGTAATTGTGGCTTCATCAAGATACACATATGTGACATAAAGAACCTTATGTAAGAAGACAATTAAAATACTTAAGCTTTAAGAGGATGCCCCCTTAATTAGGGAAGTATAGAGATCTTCACAGGTCTTTGAGGTAGAATCCTTTTCAGATCCAAGGTGTGGTGCAAGTGCCCCTTGGTAAAGGAAGAGTAGCATTCCTTTGGGTTATCTAAGTTGTGATCCCTTTGGCCTTAACGAGTGGTGAGATTCCACCTTTGTCTAATGAAAGGCATTGTCCCTTAGGAGTGTTCATGAGTCGTCCTATCCTACCAACTCAACCCATCCCAAAGGGACTTTTGATGGATTCAAGTTTAAGAAATTGGACCCGATGCAATTTGAGGACAGATTCAGGTTATCCATTGAGTCATCCCAACCCAGTCTAATGTTATATTCTTTTAAAAAGTATAATTTTAAACAATTATGTATTAATAATACAACTTCTTGACTTAATAAATAATGTTTTTTCTAACATGATACTATATTTATATTTATATCATTTATCTTAAAATATATATTGTAAAATATACCTTAATTATAGTTGTATACCTCTTTAATTCTACGATTTAGCTATATATAAGTTAAGATTAATATATTGTGCCAACCAGTTGGGTTGATCCGATCTTGTCCCAAACATTGTCGAGTTTTATTAAGTTGGCTTCGAGTTCATAAAATTGACCCGATCAAAATTTCGGCCCAGGTAAGGATATAGGTTAACCCATCCCACGAACATCCCTACTGTCCCCATTAAAGAAGGTGAACATCCTCCGATAAGAGGAGGATGTAGGAAGACCAACCCCTTTGATAACTGAAGGTGGTAGATGCTCTTCAACAATGGGCGAATGGTAAGTTATGGCATAGAATCATGAGCTCAAAGGACCATATGATGGTAGACTATGAAACAAAGCCAAAGCTAACTAGAACCAAACAACTAACTAAACAAAACCTTTACTATGAATGATTATTGATTAATAATGTGATGTATGTTTTTCTTGTTGGGTAAAAGGTGTAATGCATGCCTATATAATAGGTGAGAGATGGGTAATGTGTTTATGCATTAGGTGAGAATGTATATCTTAAGAATTAAAAAAATGCATGTGCTATCCCTTATGGCTCATACTATGAAACTCCAATGGCCCATGCTGATCACATAGAGCCGGAGCATACTAGCAAAACTGGGTAACCTAACTAGTTACCGGGAGATATCATACTAGTTGAGGGTGCGAAAACTGAAGGCATCGGCACCTAATGATGCTTCTTATGGTCGTGTACTTACTCCTAATTTACTTTCTGACAAGTTTAAGTTGGTACTACATGTGCATGAATAGAGATTTAGGAACATAGCATGCATATGCATCTTATTGTAGCATGATATGTTGAAGTGTACTATGTTGTAACTATATGAAGTCTATATGACTTTGTTCATGAGCAATTAATGTAATGTGTATACATATGCAAATGTAATTGTGTCTTGTAATGAAGTTTCAAGGTTATGTATATGTGATCTTATTATGTGTGTGTTATTCCTATTTAATGAAATAAAACGAGGTGTATGTCTAGTTACTAGGCGAAGGATGTGAAGTAAATGTATGTTCTAGAATAGTGTTATGAAAGTTCTAGTTGGATAAAATAATAGTTATGAATGAGATAGAGAAAGCGTGAATTCCTACACAGCGTAATAGAAAGGTATGAGATAAGTAAAAGGGAACAAATTGAGAGTATTAAGGTAAGTGTTAAGGAGTGTCAAGAGTATTGTAAAGTATCTGTAGCCTTAGACTTGACCCCTAGAAGACAATTTTGAATATCAAGAGGAAGAAAGGTAAAAGCTAAACACAAAAGGTTTAAATACTAAAAATGGTTGCGGTAAGGAAGTATGAATAACGAGGATGAGTTTTTATGTTGAGAATGAGATAATAAACTAGCATAACAATTGTGAGAATGAGAGACCTAGTGAGATTAAAGCCATGATAGATAAGTGATAAAGGTTGTTCGGGTAGAAGAGTTTGACCCAGCCATAGAGTCCTTAGAGCACTCACTGTGACATTATGTCTCACTCTTTTAAGTTTTTCCTTTTTTAGGATACAGGTGAAGACGTGTGCAGATGAAGCTTAGAGTCATGTGCAAGAAGACATAGTCTAGTTTACATTGTTTTCTTGTATTCTTTTTATGTTTTGTATGATACCTTCGGATGATAGATGGGTTGTATTAGGCATGTGTTGTGTTTTATTGTATTATTCTTATATAAATCCAATTATATGTATAAGTAGCTTCCAAATGTTGTTTCTATGTTTTAAAGTTTTTTTTTTCATTCTTAGAAATCTAGACTTAGTTATGGTAATACCCTTAGGGTGTTACAGTATATACTCTTCAACAATGGGAGAATGGTAAGTTATGGCATAGAATCATGAGCTCAAAGGACCATATGATGGTAGACTATGAAACAAAGCCAAAGCTAACTAGAACCAAACAGCTAACTAACAAAACCCTTACTGTGAATGATTATTGATTAATAATCTGATTTCTATTTTTCTTATTGGATAAAAGTTGTAATGCATGCCTATATAATAGGTGAGAGATGGGTAATGTGTTTATGCATTAGGTGAGCATGTAGTCTTAAGAATTAAGAATTAAAAAAAATGCATGTGCTATCCTAAGAGTAAATAAGGGGGTATGCCAAAGAGATGAGTAATGTGCCCATAATGAGGCAAGAATAGACAAGATGTATGTTCTCACCCAATGCAATAGGAGACTTAAGATCCTAAGAATGATAAAAGTGTATACTCTATGTCAATGACAATGTTAAGAGATGATGTTTAATAACCATAGACTAATAATGGACTTAGGCTTAACTATGACTATTAGTCCTACGTATCGATGTCTAAAAAGATGGATCCTTAGTAAGAAGGATAGGTTCATTAGTGAATTGTAATAAGGTAAACTAATATGTCAGGAAGACATTTAGATAATCGAGATGAATTATATAAGGATGTAATAAACACAAATTGGATGTATTATTAAGGATGAGCAATAAGGGTGTGAAGGGTAATGTCTTTAATTAGAGGGTCTAGATACAACCATAGATATGTGTGACTCTTAAACACCCTGTGAGGATTAAAGTCTTAGAAGGTAAGATAAAGACCCTATAGGGTAGGTATGTCACACCTATCAGTCTGTCTATTAAAGCACTTATCGAGATTTTGTCTCATTAGTTTATTCTTTTATGTTTTTAGAGTAAACAGGCAAAGGCATCCTTGGAAAGAGCTTAAAGCCGTATGCGAGAAGAATGTATAAATAGATTTATATGTTTTTCACCTTTATAAGAGCATTTATTATGTCTAATGTACTTTTAGTTCTGTGTTTATTATACAACACCCTTTATGTCCCAGACATATTGTATTAAATACTTGTTTTCTTAATGAATCATGATGAATGTTAAGTTGTCAATTATGTTGATTTATAGCTTTCATTTACAAACTCTGTGTAAATGGTATTTTAAAAATCTCATGTCCTAAAAATCTAAGTATATGGTTACGGTAATACCCTATAGGGTGTTACAAACTCAACTTTGTCCTAATTTAATAACTACACAACTTATTATGGTAAGAGAGAAAGTCAACTATGGGTTACATACTTCACTCCATTACCTTTTATTCGAGTTAGGTCGACGAAGAAAGTTGATATTAATCATAAAATATATCACTGTCTTTGACATTTCTCGGAAATATGCCTTCAATAATTACCTTAAAAATACTCCAACACTTGACCATTTTATTACTATTGTTGCCTTAGAGCCCGCCCTTGGATGGTTTCACCTTTTCTCTAGTAGCCTTGCCTTCAACCTTGAGGTATTATTATGTGAGTTATGAATGAAAGAAAAGTCCTTGCTTTAGAAAAAAGAAGAGCGCCAAAGGTTATAATTTATTCATCTAAATCAATGGCATATGGGATAGGTGAAGAAAGGAAGGGCGGCATGAAGCAAGAAGCCAATCCCTTGTTAGTTAAAAATTGCATCATCTATATCAATCTTACAAACATCATGGGGTGGGGTTTGCAAACCAATAGGCATTTGCACTATTTTTAGCTTCTCTTTCTTACATTGCTTTGTTCACCACATCCACAAGATAGTTCTATATCCTAGAACAATAGCAAATTTCTACCACTCCGTAAAGCTCATACAATTACTAGTATAAGTTCTAATTGCTCTTCATCAATACATTTCTCCATTTCTTTCACCTAATTTGAGAAATTAAGAAAATGTATTTGTTGAGTACAAAAGGTTAATGAGTAGAGCAGTCAAATTTTAAATGCCTAAGGGCAACCCTTTAATATATGAATGGTAGATTCAGGCTTTATTCTATATTTGTCATAAAGCAAGTCAACCTTTACCTTTTTTTTCCCATTTTTTTTAGATAAGCCAAAAATTTTATTAATTAACTAAGTGATAGAACAAGATATGCATACTTAGCAAGAAGATTATAAAAAGAAAGCTATAAAATAAAGAAACACATAGTAATAGCACACTAGGTATATCCTAAGATGATAGCAACTTCTAACCCCTTACCCAAAAAAAGCCAAACAAAATAGAAAAATAATTGGAGAAATTCCAAAATGTTGGGTATGAGTAATGCAATGATCATATATTTGTCCCTTTCCAACACAAATTAGTGTGCTAAATCATGTGTCCTTTGGCAAAATATATGGGACCTATGTTTGCAATGAAGGTGATACATGTGACCTTTGGTAAACATAAATGGACCAACAAATTACAAACCACCCTCACATGTCCCTAAGAAATCTAAATGGCATACTAAACGTGTAACAAAATGTAATAAAACCGAGAGCTTGTACGAACCTCTAGGGATAGTGACAACAACAAAATAAGAACAAAGTGTTATAAAACATAATAAGATTATGTAGAACCCGTTACAGTCAAAACAATAACAATTGTTTGTTGTTAAGGATTCCAAGACAACCACTATGATTGGAGAATCAAAATGATAAGGGATATGAAAAAGCTCTACATCTAACTATAATCCAATTCCAAAATTTAATATTAACAACCTCCATCAATTGTTCCATATCAAACTCAATGGAGTCAAAGATGTGAGCATTCCTTATCCTCCATATTGCCCATATGATTGAATACTATATCGACTATCACAAAAATTTATTTGTTGTACTACATGGAAACAAACTTACAAATTGTGAGAAGCGAGGTTTACAATCATGATGTAAAGCTGAGGAAATAGCCCACCACCATAACAGTGCATCCAAGCCTTGGAAAAAAAATCACATACAAAAAATAAATGGTTTGCAAATTCTTCCTCGTTGTGGAACCCTTTACACAAAGTCTCTAACCTTGGCAAACCTTTTTAAGAGATAAATTCAATAAGGAAGGAATCCAATTTTGGACAAACTTCCACACGAACACCTCCACCTTTGAAAGCATATACCTCTACAATATGTTTTTAAAAATTGGATCCCGTGAACTATGAAGGAATTCATTAACACCTTGTATGTTGATTTTTCCAACTAAACTCCACTTATGTTCACCTTCCAAACCCACTTATCTTTCTTGCTCCCTTGTATAGTTGTTGCAATTAATAGATTTTGCAGTTCATATTTCAAATTCTCCTCCCATTGGAGAAATGTTCTCCTTTATGTCTACTTCCATCTCTATTCCCCTTCCTTCCACCCACCTAAACCACTCATTAAGGCCTTTTTATTTTTTGCCACCATAAATAACATATCAAACCTATCAAATGTCTTTCTGATAATCATACTAGAATAAAGAGTCACCCCCATCCCCCACCTTCCTAAATACTAAATGCAAAAACCAATTCTCCACAAATTCTATGCTTGAATTCTCTAATGAACAAATGTCGTTCCACCACCTAGAGCATTTACTCCTTGCTAGTTTGAGCCTTGCATATGCATTTGCATGTTTATGACTCAATTTCTCCTATTCTTTGTCTTGCATCAAAAGATCATTTAAATCCATATCCAAAAGGGACACAGGGACATACTAAAGTCCAAAATATAAGACACGGGAACGTTGAGTACCCAAGTAAAAATCTCATGACTTGGCATTGCATCTAGTGTGGATTCCTTTTTGGTGTCTTTAATGTAGATCTTCCAATTGAATTAACAATTCCTGGTTTTGGATCTTGTGTAGGAGCTCAAGATCAGCATGTTAGGCTGGCTATCCAGTGAAAAAATCTTGTTTCCTTCAATAGAGCATGGGACACCATTCCAACACTTCAAACGTTGTATTCATTTGCAAGTATTTTGCGTTATTTTCCTATAAAAATTAAAGGAATTCCACATGATAATCATATTAAAAATGTGTTTTGGTTCCTAAAGATATGCTCAATATTAAAAATGTGTCAAGAAATCATTATCATTATAGTAAAATGTGTTTTTGGTCCCTAAAAATTTGGTCAAAATTGGCCTTAGTCCTTGCATTTTAAAACTATGGTTTTGGTCCTTGAATTTAGTTAAAATTGGTCTTAGTCCCTACTTTTTTAAAAATCATGGTTTTGATCCAGATGCTACATGACATCCACGTCACACATGGCTAACACTTAGGTGCCACGTGGCACTCGTTAGCCATGTCAGCAAAAATATTAATAGAGTTAGGGTGAGGAAGCAATTTCACCTATTTTCAAAAATGTAAGGACTTGAACCAATAAAAATAAAGTTTCAAAACTAAAACCAATTTTAATAATTTTTTCGAGAACTAAAAACATATTTAACCCTACTAAATATTACTTCACATATATTGCATTTAACTTCATAGTTGTCACCACACTACTTGCACTTTTTTCTTTGTAACATAATTCATAGAGGTTTAGTATCATCATCTTGTTCTTTAACTTGATTAGAAGTACTCATATCTACATTAATTTCATATAAATTTAATTTAGATACTAAAAAAAGTAGTCACATTTGCAATCTTCCTACTGCAAACATTATAATTTGAATCTAATAATTAAAAATTAGCATATATACCTTATAATTAGGCACTATTCTATGGAGTATGGATTACGGAATACATTTACAACAATATGCGAATATCTAAAATGGGTGGATCCTTTTATATATTGCCACACAACTTCCTATGTACAAAAAAAGCCACCAACTATAAACTATAGAACCCAAGTGTCACTCAAAAGGGCAAAACAAATTTGTTAAATAATGAGCAAATTATCAACAACAAAAAAAAGATTTCAACAAAAAAAACATTAAATGGACGAACCACTAAAACATAACACGATATATAGTCATTAAATGCAAAAATGCAACCACCCACAAAAATGCAAAGAGAGAGAGAGAGAGAAAACCAAACGTCAGAAATAGAAAAAGAAGCATAAAAAAAAAAGGAAAATGCAAAAGAGAGCATGAACTCGCAAGGCTATACAAAACCCCCTAATAAGATGAAGACACTTGAACGACCAATATCCAACCACTAACCACTGACAAGAAAGGAGAGGCTTGAGGAGCTTATGGAAGAAACGAAGAAGATTACAAAAGAAAGGGATAAGCTTGCATTGTAGCAAGGAGAAACTTGTGAGAGAAGCTTATGGAGTGGGACTGATGTACATGGTGTAAAGGTTAATATTTTAAAATTGTTTTGTTTATTATTATATTTTAATTTTTAAGTTGATTTTTTTAAAAAAAATTGGTAAAAAAAAATCAGTGTCTGATCCATGTCTAGCCATTTAAATCGTTCCAAGTCATGTTTCAGCCATTTTTTTTTAATTTGACACCACTCAAGCAGTGTTCAACACGTGTTTGCAGTGTATTCGAGTCGTGTCCATGTCGGACATGTGTCCAACACCCTAACACATCCTTTAACAGCCGTGTCAATGCTTCATAGGTTATAGCCCAACCCCACATTTTTATTTTTCAAATTACGACTACTTGAATTTTTTTTTCCTAAACTAATATTTGGGGGGGGGGGGGGATTTGTCCTTACATAGTATATCTTTTACAAAAAATACTAGACTCATTTAGAACCTGTATAACTATAGACTTTTTGAGCAAAGTTTATGGAGATAGTGAATGCTAGTGTTAGCCTACCCATCCACATTGTAAGAGCTTTAGGTGTTCATTCCATTGAGGCTTCATCGGTGTTGAGAAATACGAGGGGGTAAAGTACTGAGGAGAACTGCATTAATGGGTCACAAGCCAACCACATAAGTGAACTTGATACTACATCCAACTGAAAACCTTAAGGGTCCATTTGGGGTGGTTTTTAGTTATGAGTTTCGAAAATTTCAAAAACTACAACTAGTTTTTAGTTTTTAAAAATAGTTTTAGTTTTTTCTCAAATTTTTGATTTTAAAATAAACTCACTTTGAAATTTCTTATTCTGATAAAATTAGTTTAAGGGTATGTTTGTGTAGTGGCAGCAAAGGTGGCAGTAGTGGTGGTGATGACGACGAAAGTGACAGTGATAACGGTGCCGATGGTTATGGTGGTGATAGCAACAACGGTGACGGCGGTGTTAGTGGTGGTGGTGGAAAAAGCCATTGTCAAATGTAGTGATGTGTACTTTTTTAAAAACTAAAAACTAGATTCACAAAACCTTTTTTCTTAGTTTTGAAAATAAATGTAAAAGTGTTTTGAAATTAACTTAAAAACCATTTCAGCTCTATTTTAGCCAAACACATTTTGTTTTGAAAATTAGATTTGAAAACCAAAAATCAAAAACTCACAGCGACCGCAAATGGGCCTTGAGGCATTAGGTTTATAGGACTTTATCACTTATATATTGCTCAACGTATCCATGTCTATCCAATGGAAGACTTCTTACACACACTTGCACACCAACAATCTTCCCCTTAAGTGTGAGTCTCTTCCACATAGTATACTCCTCCTCAAGCTAAAGCCTTTTTGTTATCCACGAATATTCATGGTGGCCTTTAGAGCTTAGCCATTGTTGTCAATTTGCTCTAGATACTTGCATCGCCTTTAGCTCACATCAACGGAACACACTGCCCAACCTCTACATCTTTAGGAAGACTTTCAATACAAGAGATCCTTATACATAAATCCATACATGGATCCACTACCAATTTTATTACTCGTTTGAGCCAGTTACCTGGTTGAACTATTAGATTTGATATTACTTATTGGGAAATACGAGGGGGTAAAACATCAAGAAAAACTACATCAATGGGTCACGAGCCAACCACACAAGTGAACTTGACACCACATCTAACCCAAAACCTTAAGGCATCAGGTTTATGGGTCTTTATCACTTATATGTTGCTTAACATATTCATTTCTATCCAATGTGAGACTTTTTACATACACTTGCACACTAACAACCAACCACTTTCCTAACTTTCTTAATCTACTAGTTGCCTTATTTCTGTAGAAGAACTTGCCAATTCCCTAGTTTGCATTGCTTCTACTAATTGTTATAACTTAAGGACGCTTGGAGTGTCAGTGCTAGACAATCCCAACAATAAGAGGGGGAGGTAAGTTGAGGGAGCGAAGCATATCCATAAGCTATAGTGATCAGACAAGTAAGATAGTTGAACCATTGAGTTCATTTGATCAACGTTCTCTTACGACATGCAAGAATTACTAATCCTAAGGTAAAGAATCAAGAAAGACAATGCTCAAATTCTTAAACAACTTGTTGAACTTCAAAGACTTTTTGGCCTACACCTCAGCAGACCAACTCTTTTTGGTTAAGGAGCTGGAAATGTAAGCAGGGGTGAAAAATAAAAATAAAAATGCCCCACAACAAATTCCATCTTCGATGAGGTGAGTCATTAAGGGGGTTAGAGGTAAGATAGAAATGAGGGTGGGGTGACCCCATAGTCTGAATTTATAAAAGAGGGACTAAGGTATGAAATATTTCTCAGGAATTCAAAATCTTCCACATGATTTTTTAGAGAATTCTTCCTATCTGACCTAATGTTGTACCCTTCACGTGTTCATGGTACAAGACATAGGTACTTATTCCACAAAATGAATGTTCGACTATAAGGAGGATACACCGATGCTAGAATAAAAAAATCTCCAACATTTCTCGAAGCTCATGTTCTATAAATATATGAAATGAAAAATATTGTTGATTACGAAGAAACTACACTATTCAATATTCAATTATTTCATTCTGTTGTATAAAGTGTACATTTATTCCTTGAGAGACATTCATTTTGTTACCATTGTTCCTTATTTATTATCTTAGTGATAATATATAGTTAACCTTCTTGAGCCTAAGTGAAAGCTTGAATATACTTGTTGTAAAGAATAATTAGGATTAGATCTTAAAGATACTTGTATAAAACCCACTAGGGTCGCCCTAGTGGTGGAGGGTTGGGGTAGTATGTATGAGGTCATAGATTCTAACCTCAGTGCGACTATTGTACACCAAAAAAAGATACTTGTATAAAAATAATTAGTTTGTAAGGATATTTCCTTGTCTGTCTGACATAATATAAAAATCTTAATTATGGTCAACAACTGAATGTAGTCTTTATAATTTAGATTGAACCACAATATATTGCTTATGTTTTTCCTCCTTATTTTGCATCTCCTTAATTTATTTATCTAATTGAGGTTATGATAATTTGAAATTATTTTTGTAAAAGAATTTTATTAAAGTTTGTTCTGAATATTGTTCTAAGATATGATGGCTTATGCTTCCCTCAAACAATTGACTAAACTTAAGATTATTCAAAGTATTAACCATTTTACAAGCTATTTTTTGAATACTTAAATTTGTTTAAAGATTTTTGTCATTTACAAAATAAAAGTTTGAAAACATTGAACTTCCTTCTTGTATTTTTCTTTTTGCCTTTTCACTCAAGAAGAATGACTATGTGAATACAAAGGCTCCCCTTAAAGTATTTAATCAACATACAAATCAAAATTTTATTTTTTTATATTTTTAAAAGTTTTAAATTATTATATTTTATATTTTTTCCTTTTAAAATTTCTTCAATTAAGATGTTAAAATTGTTTTTTTAATTTTTAATATTTTTAAATTTAAATCACTTATATTTTTATCCTAACTTACTTGAAATATCTGTCAACTTTATGTAATTTTTATTATTCAAATTTCTTCTCTACCACTTATTATTACTTTTACAATACATTAATAAGATTTAGAGGAGGAATTATTAATTAGAAAGTAATCAGCACATCCGTGCAAAAAGACAGCCAATGCTGTCTTTTATGTTTAGCATTTGTCTTGGAATTAATTTAATAGTTAGTCTATGTGGTGAGTAGGTAGAGCTTGTTGACTATTATGTTTTTGACAGATCTTGATCTCGTTAATAATTAATAATATTATACTACTAGAAAATGATTGTCTCTGCAACTAAGTTGGATAGACTTAGAATTTGCCAACTATAGCTAGCAACAAGGTTAGGTTTATATTCAACAGATAAGGAGAAAGGTGATCAATTATCAATAGCCATTGTTGATGGCTTCCCAAAATATCATATAAAAATATTGGATTAGAATTCTTTAATGCATATACGGAATAATGTTAAGGCATAGTAGTCGTGTAGAAGCAAAACGTGATTGATTACCTGTAGTCGTGCACAGTCGTGTGAATTATTTTTAAAAAATTAATGTTAAGTACGTCACGTGAAGTTTGCTTAGTGGCCTATAAAAACACAAACTTTTTCTTGTAAAGCAAAGTATTAATGTGAAATCTCATTCAATATGTACGGAAATGTCTCAATCTTTAGCACTATATATATATGTACTGAAAAGTCTCAACCACTAGCATTATATAGAGAGAGAGCTTTATAATAGCAGTTGTCTACTATTTTACATCTTAATCAAGGCCAATATCAAAATTTAAGTTCTCAAACCTGGAAATGACTTGAGTTTTGTGCAAATTTGTGTCATATTTAATCCATCGTTCATTATCCAAAGAGAAGAATTAGTGGCAGAAAGCTTACGAGAAGTAGCACTTTTAAGGGGAATGATTGTTTAGATAGAAGAAAACGTATGTACTTAGAGTGCAGTAGACAAATCAATTAATGCAACAGAAGTCCATAATCTATACGTCTATTCTTAAAGATTTCCTTGTGCTTAAAATCTTTGCATATTTATAGATATGAAATAATGATGTTCTCATATATATATATATATGATTTAATTTGACAAATTTTATGGTGAACTACTAAAAAAAGTGGTTCATGGTGGATAATTATGTTTTGATCTTTGGATATGTTGGTATAATACGCAATGAATGTGATCACTTACCTGCAACCTTTTGAGACAGTTTTTGTTTTTTAAAGATTTATTTGTAGTTGACAAAATTGCCCACCTGTAATTTACACAATGCCCCCTTTGTAGTTAATATAATATAATTTCTCTTAAAGTTAAGCATCAATTATGGCTTTGGTGGCAGTGTGTTGTCGATTGGGGATCTCTGGTGGTGGCATGTTGTCGATTGGGCACTTGGTGTTGTTGTTGGTAGCCCTTTCGTTGAGCCAAGATTCTACAACTATGGCACCATAGAAACACAGGCACAATGTGACAAAAGAGAAGAGGGGAAAGAAAAATTGGTCCTCATGCCGGCACTCGCAATGATGACGATGGAAGTGCAGCCAGATCGTGCCCTTGTGGCACGAGCAACACGCGGGCGAGAGAAGGGTTCAGGTTTTGTTCGCAAGCAGAGAAGAAGATCAGAGACAAGGGCGATGCTTGAGCCTTGGCTACGCCGGCGTGGCAGCAACACGACACAAGTGTGCGCAAGAGAGACATAATGGTTCAAGCGATTAAAAAAGCTTTTGGCTTAGGGTTCAGTGGCATGCAGGATGTAGTGTTGTGCAAATCCGTGACTTTAATTCTCAGTTTTGTGTTCGGGTTCAGTGGTACTTGTTATCTGAGATTCCATGGCTAAAGTGGTTGAGTAAGTGGTTTTTAGTTTCAATCTTGGTATAGTTTTCTATATAATCGAAGTTTTCACCTTTTTGACCTCGTAAGCTTTTCACCTTCTTGACCTCGTAAGCTTTTCACCTATCATCACCATCGCTTATGGCTTCCCAATCTCAAAGTAAGCTTAGTGTTTTGATTTTACCAGAAAGTGACAGTGCCATTGGAGTGGCATCGTTGCCCAAAGGGTAGCCTGTGTTCTGCAAGACACATGTAGGCTCGTTCCGGTGCTGACCTCCAATAAATGTGTATTGTTGAAAATTATACTCAAGTGTTATGATATATTTGATTTGAGCTTTTTATGTATATTTTAAATATTAAAAACCTATAAAATAGTGTTTATTTTTAGTTTTTAGTGTTGTAAAATTATGATATTATATTTTGTTAATATTATTTTATATATTATTTAATTTTTGTTATTATTTTATTAATACTAATTTGATCACATTTTAAATACGGTTGAACTATTCAACGTTGAATCAATTCCTTAATTAGTTTAATGATACATCTAGAATTAAAAATATTGCTTTTCGACTTTTAAGTACTCTTTTTATGTCAAATTGTTTCTTGCTTTGACAGTTTTATTCTATTTGAAAATATTTATAATTTCATAATATCAAGAAAATATTATTATTCTAATCCCGTTTAAATATTAATTAATTTACAATTACATTATAACTCTTTTTAATAAGAATATTTTAGTCAATAAAATTATTTTATCATAATAATTATTTTAATTAATAATCATTTAAAATGTATGCTTTACCATGAAAGACAAATAATTTGAGATGAAATAAGTAATTTAAAGCATTTAATGAAATGCATTTATATATTTTCACACTTTCAATTTATGAGTTTAATAGATATGTACTGTTAGTATAAAAGTTTTTATGTTGTTAATCAATTAGAATTCATCTTGGGTATGACTTTTAAGATAATTATTATCAACAAACTTAATACACATGGTTGTTTGTGATTGGATAACAATGTAAAAAATTTTGTACTATTAGTGCATATCCTATTTTATCTTAATTTATAGACAAAAAATTAAAAAAAATTCTGGTGTTTAGATGAAAAATTTTGAGAGAAAAATTTAACTGTTAAGTAAATTTAAAATACCATACATTGAAATGACTTATTTAGACATCAAATCCAAAGAATCATAAAAATAATGAGAATTTTATAGGAGATTTTTTTTTTCAAACTAATGAAAGAATTTCAAATAACGCGTAATGAAATTTGCATATGAAGAAAATTAAATTACTTTGTATAAACTAGAGAAAAGAGAGGTATTTTGTGTCTCTTTATATTTTTATTTTTAAAAATAAAATAAAAGAGAGTGAGGGAGAAGATTAAATTGAAAATGAGAGAGTAAGATTAGTTATGATATAGAAAAGGTGAAATCAGTCATCACAAGCTGCAATTAAAGAATAATAACGTCTAAAGAAAAACGGAGACAAAAAAAGCCATTGCCACTATACATTGTTACAGATACTGGAACGTCTCTATCACTAGCATTATATATTGAGAGCTTTATATTCCCAATAGCAGTTGTCTACTATTTTATATCTTAAACAAGGCAAATATCAAAATTTATCTTTAAGTTCTCAAACCCGGAAATGACTTGAGTTTTGTGCAAATTTGTCTCTTACTTAATCCATCATTCATTATCCGAAGAGAAGAATTAGTGGCAGATAGCTTATGAGAAGTAGCACTTTTAAGGGGAATGATTGTTTAGATAAAAGAAAACGTATGCACTTAGAGTACTGCAGACAAATCAATACTGCACCATAAGTCCATAATCTGTACGTCTATTCTTAAAGATTTCCTTGTACTTAAACTCTTTGCATATTTATACACTAGCGTTTAACTCATCTTGTGAGCGGGATATATGGTTAATTATAAATTTACAAATATTTTTTATTTTATTTAAAATATTTTTAAAAATTATATGAGAAATTTATGTTTAAATTTATTTATAAAATATTTCTTATTTTATTTCATAATAGTTTAACATTTAGAAATTAAATACTTTGGGATTTGACTATATAAATAATGTTTTGAATAATTAAAAATATAAAAATTTATTAAATTAGATGCAAATTATAAAAGTCAAATGTTACTTTAAATAAATTATTATTATTCTTTAACAGAAAATTTACATTTCATTAGCACTTATGTAAGATGAGTTGTTGTAGGTGTTTAGTATTATCCTGCACTTATGATAACAAAATATAATAAATATTTATCTAATGTGAGTATTCTTTCTCCTCAACATAACTGTGAAATATTAGCTACTCATAGAAAAGTATATTAGTTGTAATAAATACTTAAAGAGTGATATTTTTTCATATATTTCAATCGCTTTTCCATCAAAGATTTTTAATGATATTAGTTTAATTTATATGTCATAAATAAAGTAACATAATATAAAATTAAATTAAATGCCAAAATAAAATATTTAATTTACAATAAAATTATAAATTTTTAGAAAAGAATAATATAATATAATATGTGTAATTGTAGTGGTATACATGCTTAATAATCTTATTTTTTTAATTTTATAAATTTATATATAATAAATATTTTTTATTTAAATTATTAAAAATATTACACACTTTGTATTTTATAGCGAAAATTATTATACGCCTGAGTTTTATATTAATTGTGTATAATATAAATATTCATACAATTTTAAATGAGTTTACCATTTCAATAATATATAAATATTAAAACCATATAGTATATATAATTATTAATATATTTAATAACAAAAAACTGATTTATATTTAATGAGAATTTATTTAAATTAATTATAACATATTATGTGTGACATATTCACTCTATAACATAATAATGAATATATAACTTTTTTCAAATAATATAAGCATTGAGTATAAAAAAAAAACAGTAAATTTTAATGTTTTACGTAAATAATATATAATTTTGAATGACTTTCCTATTACTGTTAAATGTTAAAATGATTAAATATATTGCATTGAATTTAATATTACACGTAAATTTAAATTTTGTTTTATTTTTTAAATATGAATTGATAAAATAATTCAATTATTTTTACAATTATGTTCCACACACAAAAAAAAATTATTATTTTCCATGAACATATATAAGAAGAGTGACATAAAAGGAAAATTTGTGTAAGAAAGATGGTATAAAAGGAAATGCACTATGGATTGAATGGGGAGAACCCACGAAAATTGGTAAGTAAAGAGAAAAAGTTCTTTTGGTGAGTTTGTGACACTTGTCCAAATTTGCCATCAAATAGTTCTTAAATATATATATTATAGATATGAAATAATGATGTTCTTTTATGTGTGTGTGTGTGTAAGTGTATGTACATGCCTTGAGAAGAAGCGACCAAAAAGTCAAAAGATTGGTGGAAACTAGGTAAAAATCTGTCTAAATCCCAAATATTAATGAATATTATGATTTTGATAACTTTACCAATATTTGTTTTTTCTTTTTTATTTTAGATATGAACTTGTTATTGTTAATAGACATTGATGCGCATGAACTTACTAGGGTTGGCCTAGTGGGAGGTTAACCTTGATGCAACCATTATACACCAAAAAAAAAAAAGACATTGATGCATATTATTGAAAATTATACCTAGGGATATCAAAAATATTCATACCCACAAATATTTGCGGATAAAATTTGCAACAAATAGAAGATGGATAGTTAAATGAGCATCCCGTAGATAATTTAAACAAATATATTCGTACTTGTTAATAAACGGCATGGGGACGAGAATCAAGGTACCTGTCCTACGGGTACTTGTTATTACTCGTTAAGTAAAATGACTTAAGCGCCCTTATTTAAATATATAACACCACACAACATTTGTCTAGAATAATCTAATAATTTTAATATATTTGCATATAGTAATTCTGTAGAATATTTGAATAATTTTGGTTCTCTAACTATTAAAGTTTTTTTTTTTAGAAAAGCTATGAAAATAATTAAAAATTATGGTTAAAGTTTTTTTAAAATATTTTTTATTTTTTAGTAAATATCCACAGATGCCTGTGGATATTGAAAAAATCCATGGGTATTTCCCTTTCTACACTTATTGTGATGTCTAGAAAAGATACAAGACAATTTCATATAGACACAAGGCCAAAAAAGCATCCAATGACTATGATACAAACTCACCCACACCATTCATTCCACAAGATGAATCCTTAGCCCCACAAAACTCACCCATCATACACTCACCCCCTAGCCCTCAATCACCTCAAATAGAAACCACTACCTAACTAGAACCCATCGTCTAAACACACTTGAAACACAATAACCCAAACCCACCAAGAAAAGAACCCAAAAGCAAAAGAAAGGACCTTAAACCAAGAAAAACAACACCACCCATGACTCTAAACCCCAAACCTTTAACCTAGAAACTGGCCAACCCAATTGGTATGTTCCTACACTAGTTGGAGAACCTAAACCAAACTTTCTTCTACCTAGCATGGAAAGATATTCTAGCATGTCTATTCTGCTTAAAACATGGAGTAGACCTTTCACCAAGGTTGAAAAGGAAGTTCTTACTGAAGAGAGAAGCAAGCCTTCTCACATACCAATATTTGCAATTTGGATGTCAATTTTGCTTTTGAAGGAAAAGCTCAGAACCTTGAGAAAATCAAAAGAGAATGGCCTATCCTTTTTGTAAATCATAAATCCCCCATCATTATTCTTAAACCAAACCTACCTACATCCTCATACACTTACCTCCCTATTACATACCCACCCAACCCTCACTTAGAAACCTACATACATCCTACAAATAGACCTACACCACCTTTAGAGATCCACAATGAGCATGGACCTCTCTGTGTCTATTTGCCCTTGAAAAGATTTCCTCCAAAGAAAATCTACCCTAGAAAAGTCATTTCAGCATGGAGATTCCATGCATACATGCCTAAAATTCTTCAACACAAGATCATGAAACATGAAGAGAAAACAAAGCTGGCCATTGAAGCTAAAAGAAAGGCCAGAAATACTAGAAAAACTGGAGACAGGATGTACATATTTCATACAAATGTCATATTTCGCCCTCTAGACCCCATTGAACTAGGGTTCTTTCTTAACATGATGCACATCTTGTGGCCAATTTTCTCAAGGCAAGTGCAACTTTGAAGACTTAATGGTATATTTCTCCCATTCAATGGGTTAAAAAGTCCACGAAGGTACTTATTTACCCTGATGGAATTTCTCCCAAATTTCCCATGATGGACATGAATAAACACAAGATTGCAAAACACAGAATCAGCAAAGCCATTATGCCTCTTCCTTCGAAACCTGAATTCTATGCTTACCTAGATCTTTCATCCTCATGGATCTTAGAACACAACTCCAAGGTTTAGCACATGAAGATACTGCCTCAGCTTTCTAGGAAAATTATTTATGGGAATGTGAGAAGCAAGCATCCACGAATGGACTTTCCCATGCAGAAAAGGCTGATGTCAAGATGCCTAAGAGAAGCTCCTCATCGTTGTGTCCACTTAGAGTTATTCATTTTATTGACTCTCTAATGGCACTGTCCATGGTTCTTTACCCTGAAGATGGTAGCATTCAAGGTCTATACTCAATACTTTGCTTGCTCTATTGACAATTGACGAAGGCCCAACTACTAAAGATCATCCATTCACTTAGGAACATTTGTATGAAGACTACAAGGACCCCTTTCCATGGGAGTTCAAGCTACTTGAAAATGTTTACTTTTTGGAAGCACCACCTCAACCTCCACCAAGTGAATCTCATCTTACAACAATTGTTACTAAAGTTGTGCCAACTTCCCTCTCTCCCATCCATCAACACCTATACCTGAACCATAACCTATAGCAGTTTATCAACCACCTACATCATCCTTCACCCTTTCGTCTGCACTAGCATTTGCTACCGTTGATTATGTTGATGTCTGTTTCTCACACTTGGAAGCTACGTTACAAGCTCTTATAAATACTCAACTACAATAGTAAGCTTTTCTATAGCCTCAAGCTCCTCAACCACCACCACCTCCACCACAACCTTAAAGATTTCTTTCCATTTCTATTTATATATTAAGTTTTTCTTCTTTTATGACAATGATGTTGTTTACTTCATTTTTGATTGATGTCAAAAAGGGGAGTAATAAGGGAAAAATTTTGTGGTGATCAAACTGTCAATCATTAATACATTAGTTCTTATTACATTTATGCCATGATCTTTTTCATATTTCTATCTTACATACTTTGATGCATATACTCTGATCTCTTATATATGCTCTGATCTCATAATAAGTTTATCTATTTGATATAATGCTCTAATCATTCATCTATCTGCGATAGCGTCTTCAAACCCTTGATGTGCAGATACGCTTATCTAAGTTCATAAGGTATGGACTTAGGGTGAGTCATCATGTTTTATCATGTCCTTTATATGCTTTTATTAAACAAAGTACAAAATTATAATAATGTTTGTCATCATCAACAAGGAAAAGATTATTGGAACCAAAGACGTGTAAAACGTTCAACCCCTAAAAATGTTTTGATGATAACAAAGACTATTAAAATTTTATAACCACACACAATGCAAGTTTTATATTTAACAATATATATTTTCATAAAAGAAACTTGTTTTTAACTTGGATAGTACATATGTTTTTCATAAAACTAAGCTTTAGGATAACCATCCAAGAGTTTTATCAAAGTGTCCAATATGCCTTTAAGCAAGTGTCCAACATGTTCTTATCAAGAAGCATCCAAAGGACAGTTTTTCAAAAGCTTCTCTTATATGTTTATCTTCCATATCCTTGTTCGTGCTAAAAGAAACATAATACAAACAAAAAGTAATTCAAAAATTGACTAAGTTTTTGAAATGATACAAGACAAACATTCTATGTTACGTGTTTCTTAGTTGTCACCAAAGAATATTCGTTTTGTTTCTTCTTATCCTTATAGATAGGAATGATATGTTTTCACAAAAGGATTACAAAGAGAAATTTCATGCAACAAAAAGTAGCTTTTAGCCGTTATGCAATAGTGTACGACTTGACAACTTTTTCTCTTTCTAGTATACTAAAGGACAAACCTTATCGGCTTGGAGCTGCACCTCATCACAAATGCCTCCTCTTTCTTAAACTATCATTTTCTAAAATTTATATAAATGAGACCTTTATGAAGAAACAAGCGAAAAGAATTATGAATCTATTGCAAAGAAACCTATTGGACGATCTTAAATTTTCATACACTTTGTAAACAAAGCTAATTCCTTGTATTTAACTTTCATATCCTCACTCTGTAAGTAGATTTCAGTGTATACCTTAGATCATCTTTAATCTATGTGAGCCTGAAGAGGCTTTGTGAAAAGAATACTTGGTTTTGTTAAGTAAGCTTGAGGTAGATTACTAGTTATTGTAAGCCTGAAGAGGTAGGGAAAATACTTGGTGTAATTTGGAATAGTTAGTAGAATACCTTCAGGATTGAAGGAATTGGACGTAGCTCTAAGTTATAAAGTGAACCAGTATAAAATCTTTAGTGTTCTTGCTTCCTATCCCTTATCTCTATATAGTGTCCACATGTTTTTCAACTTGCTTTCAAAGGTCTTATTTTAGAACTTGTGTTTTTGAAAAGGTTTTTTTTTGAAAAAGTTTTCAAAAGACACTTGCACACAATTTAACCCTTTTCTTATGTGCTGACTTGTTTATTTCAATATAAAGTTATCTTTAAACTAAAATGGATTAACTATTATGAAAATCAAGTATGTAGATAAAGATAAAAGGATGGAAGTTTAAGATGATTGAGAGAGATATTTTGGCTAGTTGTAGAGACAGTATATGAAATGCACCTCCCAAAAAGAGAAAAAAGTATTGAAAACTTTTAATTAAAAGAGTGGAAAGAATAGGAGTTTCATCCTCTAAGTTAAGAATTTTGATTTATAGTATAGGAGCAAAAATATAAAAAATTAAAACATGACACATGTCTTGTATTAAGTCATTTTTCCCTGTATTTTTTTACTCAATTTTATGGTTTTAATAAAATAATGCATAAGAACATTAAAATGAATAAAATATAAAACTTTTTTCAAGTAAGGGCAATCTGAAAATTAGAAAGTTATAACTCATTTTATCCTGTCCTTTTTTCGAATGATGGAATGAAATCTTTGTTCATTTCATTATAAAATATCCAAACAATGGAATGACATTTTTAATTTATTCCATTACATACCATTTCCACTCTATTATATTTTGATTCACTATGTTCTATTATCTACCATCAATCTAAACATAGCTTTAATGAGAGTAATTTTAGGAGTTATAATCACTTCCATTAAGTGATCACATGTCTTATTCTAATGTCACGTATTGAGCATTTAATTTTATTTTTTAGTTATTATTCCTTTCAAATATGCTTCTTAATTTTAATTTCAAATTTAATTTGATTTAATATCTAGTTCAAAAATTTTCTTTATCAATCATCTCAAATCACTCTCCTTTTATCTTTATCCATATACTTAATTTTCTTAACAACTCATCTCTTTCAATTTACCTTATTCATCTTTATTTCAAAATTAAATTTTAATATTTTTAACTTAATTGTCAATAATTAACAATAACCTTGTATCACAATATAAATTATTTATCGTAAATTTAAAATATAATTTATATGTTCAAAAATATTTATTTATTATAAAATTTAATTATAATATAATTTATATATTAAAATATGTTATTTATTATAAATTTTAATTATATAAAAATAAAAATTTATTATGTACATTACACAAACTAAAATATTAGTATATAATTATTTTAAAAAAATATTAAACTTTGAACCGGATTAACATGATCCAAAATACAACTTTAACTCATCCTTAAATACATCAAATCAAATTTATAAACCCAAACCCATTGAAATTAATTTTGAATCAAAATGAATCAAAAAAACAGACCGAGTCATTAACATTTAACATCTTGATTATAACCAAAGGTTTGAAAAGTAAAGTGATTGGATTGAAACCAAACTCACATGCTTCAATAGGGTCAAGATCTTTTCCATTTCCTTTTCTCTCCATTTCTTCAAGTACTATGATTTTAGAGAAATAAATGAAATAGAAATGTGTAACACGTAATGGAGAGTATCATTTATTTTTCCAAAACCTTGGTAATGGAAGAAATCAAGAGGATCATTTCCCGCTTCAATATTTGTACTGCAAGCTCAACCATCGCAAACTGACACGGATGTTGATGAAATCTAGACCAAATAATATATTGCATCCACTTAGAGACTTCTCAAAATAAAGTATCGTACACATTAAAAAAACATATATATTAACCAATATAAGTTGTAATTTTTATTGACTAACTAGTATCTTAATCTATGCATTATACAAAATAAATATTTTTGAACATATAGATTATATTTTAAATTTATAATAAATAATTTATATGTTGATACAATGTTATTTTTAATTATTAATATTTTAAAAAAATATATTAAAATTTAATTTAGAACTAAAGATATTGAAAATGATGAATTGAAAGAGTAGATAGATTAAAAATATTCCTAAAACCATTTTCATTGAAGAATGACAACTAAAAATGCTTTAGTCGAAAAATGACAATTAAAAATACTCTCGTTCAAGATAGCTATTCGAATTTATATAAAGAGAGAAGTTTTATTAATAAACTTATTATATTTTATATAAAATTAACAATTTTAAAAATAACATTGCGTTTGTATTTTATTAAACTCATTTACACTATTAAATGTAAAATCTGTAATTTTTTAAAAAACACACTATTTTCTTCTTTTATTTACAAAATAACAAAGTGAATATTGTTGAATTTGTAGCTTGAATGAATCTATGGAGTACAGACAAATGAAAATACACCTAAGTTTTTTGACCTTTGAAGATAGTATATAATTATAGTAGTTCCATAACAAGAAGTGAAACCACCTTCTATTATTTAATGATTGCCATTATTAACCACTCAATTCTTCACGCAACTTAGCAATTTTTTTTTTAAGGTATGCAACCTAGCATTTTTAACCTTTTTTTTAGGTCCAATTATGTTCTTAAACCTTTTTTTTTATTAATCAAATCTAAGAAAAAATATGAATCAAAATTCAAAACACATCATTATCTTCCCTGAACTGTGCTAATTCTTGCTATAATTTGAGAATTATTTGTTTTATATTTAAAATAATCACTTTCAAAATTTTTTTACTATTTTGAATATAACTAGAATGTGAGTATTTTATTAAGACTTTAGTTATTTACTATATAATTTTTATCTAATGTATAAATATGTCATGTTTATGTATTAGTTATCATATTTATATGTATAATTAATTTTTATCATAATTAATTATGACATGACTTAAGTATATATCATCAATTACTAAAATAATACTTTTCATAATTAATCCAAACAGTTTCCTAAGCAATCATTTAATTAAGTGGTTCAATTAGCTTGCTCTTTGGGCCACTCATTAGCATAAAGGAAATTAAGTTACTTCTTTCAATAAATCTTTATACATATTAAATTTTATTAATTAATAATTAAACCAAAATTTTTATTAAGTAAGTTAAGTTTGTAAATTTTTATAAAATTTTAAAACTGTTTTTTACTTTGTTAAATAAATTTAATTTAATGTATAATATATTTTTAAAAAAATATAAGTAAATGTTGATTATAAGATTATACAAATAAAAATGTTTGATTTGTCTAAAATTTTGTTTACATGATTGTTGAGTTAATACCAAAATATTCAATGATTGAATATATATATATATATTGAATGTTAAGTCTAAGACAATCTAACCTTTACTTTTAATGATAATTGTAACATCTGATTGGCGCTACATGCAGCTAACTAACTAAATATGTGGAAGATTCAATTTTAAATAAAATCTTCATTAATTTAATTATCAAAGCGTGAGTAAATTTTTTGCGTTCTAAAACAATAATGTCATGCATTAATAATTAACATGATTAAATAAACCACACAACTATGTAATAGAGTCATATATACCAAACTAAAAAAGAATTAATGTGTTATGCCTCATAACTTTACAATACTGGAACTAAAAAATAATAAGTGTATGAAAGTACATGCTAATGGAATGGTAAGACACTTGGGAACAAATACATATGAAATGGGGATGGAAGAATCTACTTCAAAGATACATTCTTTAAGTTGGTCATAACTACTACCTTAAACATTGGATCCTAGACATCATCATTGAAACTTTAAGTAAATCTCCTTTCTCCCAACTAGGTGAGATGTAAAGTAAACCAAAGAGGGATCCTTTGTGACCCCTTCACATTATTCTAACTTAATCATCTACCTATAAAGTATTAATATTTATTAAGCAATTGTAAATAAATTAACACATTTAATTAACAAAAACTTGGCATGTAAAATTTTTATACTTGTTTATAAATATAAAAATTCGATAATTGAGAAAAATAAAACTTAATTAAATTATATACTGTAAAGGTAAAATTAAAACAACACTTATCATAAGATAACATAATACATATATACATAACTCCATGTATACGTATGCATACACACACACACACACACATACACAAAAGTAGATATGTCATCATACATTAAAAATGTGTCACAAAGTTATACATATGTTAATATAACATCCCCATCATCTAGAAAAAAGTTTGTCAAAAAGAACCCAATGAAGTTGACATCATCAAACATATACATACAAGAAGACCCTATCCTACCCAAGTATATACAGTCAAAATACAAAAAAGGTCCCTAAGTCAGAGCAACATCATTAACTAACATTTACCCATCCCATCTTCTACAACTGTACAATTAAAAGCTAAGCAGTTACTGAAGTCACTTTGATGAATCCTCCTCATCCTTCTCATCAGCATCCTTTTCAATGTCTAAGTCATCACGTATCAAATGACGCTTGAGAATAGGGTAAGGTGATAAAAGCTCAAGGACTTAGTCATAGGTATGACAAATGGGAACTACTTGATCTTCCTCAGAAGCTCTAAAAGGTGCAAAATCATGAAATGATGGTGGTGATGGTAAAGCTCTAACATATTTGGAAATAGTAGGTATCATCAGCATTGGGGAATTCTAAGGATGACGGGTTGAATGCATGTATAGGATCTATAGATAGGAAGTGAAAATGATCAGACCCCTAAATGTATCATCCTTGAAAAAGTCATCATGAATCTAGTTCCCCTCCTCGAAGAACTATAGAGAAATCTTCACTAAAATTGGGATATCCTCTATCTCGATCAACTGATCGTAGTGAAGTCGTACCATGTACATATATAACGAGAATAAAAGAGAAAGAAGTGAGGTGATTTAATCATTAAATCACAATCACAAACGCAATTGTAGGATCACACTACATAAATAAATCACAATCAATGATCAACTAGTTTTTCATATATATGCGTAGGATTCCTATGACTTGACCTAAGTTATAATGCAATACATGTGGGTCCGTTCATTACTTGATGCACCTTATCAAGTCATCACCACATTTAGGAAGTGATCGGGAGTTCTTATTCCTTACTTAACATCAGTACATAATATTTTTTTCTTAAGAAATATAGCCACACCCTAGCTTCATATTCGAGAATAATCTCTATCGATTCTAATGATACTTTTAGTTGTTAAGGTTATCAAGTCTATTCATGTAAAGATCCCAACTCGAGGTTGTTATCCTAACCATTGGGACTTCACAACTTGATACTGTACCCTCTAGACCACCTAAGTGTCCTTGTATCCCTCAAAGTACCAATTAGTAGCTTCCTAATTCATTTTCAACACATGCAAATGAGGATGATCATAACTCTTGACTCAAGGAAATTACTACTGAAGTTTCAACCTTTCCTTATATTTCTCTAGAAATTTTGGCAAAGTTTTCTCTGTAAAGTTGTACTTTCCCACATACCTTACCCAGAGGTATGTCACTAATTAACAACATTCTCAACAATAATCAGTATACATATTAATTTATATCAATAATCATCATTGCAAATATCATCAATAACATAATGTTCACCAAATACAAATGGATCATATAATACAATTTATTGATCATATGTTTATCATAATGACCTACATAGGTAATATAAGGTCTCTCCATCTAAACTTATTTTATCTCTAAAGTCTTATTAGATCATGGATTGAATACTTTTCCCTCTCCTATATCATAGTGCTATTTTCTAATCACTTAAAGTTTTAGACTACTTAGGGAATTTACTAAATCTATAATTGTCTAATTTAGTCTTATTATACATCAAGTCTTAAAAACATTATGGATATCTAGTATACTAATTGAAAGTTGATTCTAATCATTTACACTTCCTTAGGCACTCACATTGATTCTTAAATATATGTAAATTACCTAAATTAATACATATTAGCTAATGTAGGATTTTAAACTAAGCATTCAAATTTTCATTAAGATTAACACTTAGTTAGATTCTAGTATACTATTCGGCCTATCAATCCATTTCTTAATTAATTTCACTTACTCAAACTTTTCCCAATTATTTTGATCTTAGTCTTTGATTAAAATTAGGAGAATTAAGTTTCCATAGTATTCTTGGTAGTGTTGTAAAACTTGAACTGGACTAGTCGGTAAGACTAGCTTAACCAGGGATAGAACATATGACCGATCTGGTCAACCTATTTGATCAGATGTGCACTTGAATTGGTGGTGATGTCATTAATCTAGTTAAGAATCACTAAAAACTAGATTGAACTAGTACACATTTGATGTGCACCATTGTCACTTCATATGTCTATGGTGAGTAAGAGAAAAAAAATAGATGAGATGAATGAAGTTTGGGAGAAAGAGAGACGAGGTATATGAGAGACGAAAATTAATAACGAAAAAGGGAAGAATGAATCAGTGGTGATGTCACTAATCTACTTAAGAATTGCTAAAAACTAGATTGAACTGGTTAGGTTCAACTCGTTGGAGAGGTACACATTTGATGTGCACCATCCTCACTTCATATGTCTATGGTGAGAAAAGAGAAAAAAAATAGATGAGATGAATGAAGTTTGGGAGAAAGAGAGACGAAGTATATAAGAGAAGAAAATTAATAACGAAAACAGGAAGAAGAGTCTGGTGTAAATGAAATGAGAGAAAGGAAAAGAAGAAGAGTCTTACCATTTGTAAGAGGTTGAAAAAGGAAGGAAGAAGATATTGAAAAATTAAAGAAGGAGAAAAGTCTCATGTACGAAGAGTATTGGAGATTGTAAAAGTTATTTTTTCTTGCTTTTCCCAACATTTCAAACGTGCATTATTTCTTGTGTTCTTTTTTGACAATAATATTATTATCACTAAGCATCACAACAATAGATTATATTGTACTAAGGGAGTTGTTAAAATGTGTTAAAATAAAAAATATAAAGTTGGGTCTCGAACCTTTGTCTATTGGATTAACAAAATCATACTTTCCACTATGTCATACTATTTAATTATGTCATATATATCACATTTATTATATATAAAAATCTTTATACTGATTTATGCGGTTTAACTAATGACTCACTGGTTTGACTAACGACCCAATGACTAGATACCCTATCCAAGCCAACCATTGATCCAAGTAATATAACACTAATTCTTGATATTTCCTTTGCTAGTTCTTAATTTATTATAAAATTACACTTCTAATTCTTTTTACTTTTCAAATTTGAATCTTCATCCTTTAATCTTATAAATTAGAATCATCCTCTTATTCATAAACTTAATATTTTTCCTTGAACTAATAGGTCATTTGGCCATAATGGTTTAAATTGCCTAAAATTATAGTTGTTTACCATTTGACCTAATTAGCATTTATAATATTCTTAAGTAGTCATTTTAGGTTGGTGAGATTTTTCTCTAGTAAATTAAATCTCTTTTCTCACCTAATTGCCACCTAAAACCATTGCTACATGTTCTCCCATGGTTAAGCTTAATTTTTCTAAATCACTTGAATCAAAGTCTTAAAATTAAGGCTTAATTACTAATTTGGTCCCATAATTTATTTATTTTATTCAACTGGGTCCCTCTATTATTTTTTGCTTCAATTAGGTCCTATTATTTTCAAAAAAGTTTAATTAAGTCTCATAATTTTCAAAATGCTTCAATGTTAGCTTTTTTCATCCAAAACAATGCATTTTCCATCCAATTTTACACTAAATGGCATGAAAAATGACTTCATTTTTGATGAAAAAGGATAACATTGGAATATTTTTAAAAATTATGGGAGTTAAATAATTTTTTTGAAAATAATAGGACCTAATTGGAGCAAAAAATAATAGAGGGATCTAATTGACTAAAATAAATAAATTAAGGGACCAAATTAGTAATTAAGCCTAAAATTAAATTATTCAATTTTCTTCCATTAACTCCTACACTTAAATCAATGTTAACCATGATCCATACTTAGTTTCTTTAACATTTTAAGACATCAATCTTCAACATTTGAATAGATAAAACTAAGAACAATTCCAAGGCACCAATAATTCTACTTGGTCGAGACATATAATAAGAGATTCAAGCTAAGATTTTTAATTGCTCAAATATGTTTTTAGTTCGTCAAAATTCGGGTAAGTTTGTTTTTGGTCTCCAAAATTTAAAATTAATCTTTTTAGTCCTTGTAATTTGAAAAAAAAAATATATGTTTTAGACCCTCTGTACAAATGTCATTAGTGTATTTGACACATAAAACTCACCTATTAGTGTCCCTTATAGTGAAAACATCACACCAAACTCAACTGATGCTATATAGCTAACTCAGTTTATCTTAATTAATGATGTTACAAGTGGTACTAAAGGACTAAAAAATTCTTTTTTTAAAGTTATAGGAACTAAAAAGGTTAATTTTAAATTCAAGAAACCAAAAATAAACTTACCACAAATTTGAATGACTAAAAACATATTTAAGCCATTTTTAACTTTCCAAGCAACCAAATCTTAGTTATTCATCAATCCAATATTTCCAACACAAATCACAACACAATCGCAATTTAAAATAAATATAAAGCCACCATAAAGCAATTCTAAATATCAAATTCATGAACAAATAGATTATAGCACAAATCATACATTAAATAAATGTAAAACAACATCCTAATGGGATTCTAGGGGCAAAATTTCATCCCTTGAATCATTTTATGATTCCAAAACAATCAAATCTCTTCCTTTCCCTTACTTATTATTTTCACTAGTGGCAAGAGAAATAAAGAAAGAGTGAAGCTAGGTTCTTAAGCCTTACTTCAAGCCTTAAAGAAGTAGCATGCAAGTGGAATTGAGAAATGAACTTGGAACCACCCAAATCTTTGGCCAAACTAGATTGAAGGAAGAAATTTGTGTTCACTTTGGTTCTTAGGTTGAGTAAGTGGTAATTAGCTAAGCCACCCCACCCAAAATGGGTGGTGTAAATTTTTAGGAATTTTTTCTTAAAACTAATTTTAATTACTTAGCTAAACTTTTGTTACCACTTAAGTGATTTAGGAAAATGGTTAAAATCATATGGAATGGTAGTTTTTACCAATATGACCAAATTGCTCTTGTAGGTCTCTAGGGGCAATTTTGAAAAAATTTTAAATAACTAAGGACAAATAGGTTATTTCACTTCAAATTATCTAAAATAATTTATTAAATTATTCCTCATTTAAAAATATAGTTTATATAATTTTTCATAATTTTTCTAAGTTCAAAAAGCATTAATTAAGTGTATATTGTCAATTAGGGACATTTTAGTGATTTTACTCAAAAATTCAAAAAATTTCTAAAAAATCATTTTTATTATTATAATTATTAGTCTAAGATTAAAATAAATTTTCCCTATTTTTCCTAAAAAAAAAACTATTTTATGACTTCTAAGGCATTTTAGTAATTTTTTGGGTTCTAAGTTGGAAAAATTATTAAAAATCAAATCTAGATAGTACTTATCAATTTGAACATAACTGTGTCTATCATATTTTTTACAATCCTATGAAGACTTCTAAACATAAGATATAAAATAAATAGAAAATACAGTAAACAAAAATGAGTGTTACATCCGCCACATATCCTTAATGGGTAGCTAGACCCCATGATCAGGTGCAGAAAAAAGGAAATTATAAGGGCTTCAATCAGTTTGTACATGGAGGTGAATTCACCTGCATAACAGATTTTCTCTTCTTCAAGGTAGATTTACCTCAGTCTATGTCTTTCTACTAAAAAGTTCATATATCTTGTACATAGAATTCCCATCTATAGGCATGGACGCATCTACGAAATTAGCTCTCATGAATGCAAACACCATGATCATCATAGAGCACACACACAAAAAGGGTAAGCTTACATAAATAAGCATAGAAGTATGTGCATTGTAACACCTGTAGGCGCTACATGAACTAACTAACAAAAAATCACAAAATATTTAATTTTGAATAAAACTTCCATTAATTTATTTATGAAAATAAGGATAAATTTTTCACATTTGCAAATGATAATATCATACACCAACAATTTGTGAAATTAACATGACAGCATAAATATTAGATAATATGGTCATGCATATTAAATGTAAAAATAATAATGTGTTGTGCCCTATGACACTACATACATAAGGTTGAAAATATAATAAGCATCATGTCTCCAAATGGGGTAGTACATGACAATGAAAAAAAAAAAGACATTTGATAATAGAGTACATATGAACTAGGTAAAGGGAAACTTGTAACACCTTATAATTTCAAAGTTTGTATCATAGCACTGCCTTCGACGTCTCGGCAGCTCACACTCTACAACACTTCACTCGGTGACACTTCAGTCAACTTCCTTGTTGGTCAGAACACTCCACCGGTCAGAACCCTCCGTAGGTAGCCCTTTTCAAGACACTGACAACAGCTCTGATACCACTTTGTAACGTCTGGCCTCTTTCAGGATCAATGACTGTCCCACAAGCCAACATAAGACTTTTAGCGTGCTTTATCTCACTCACATGCTTCCTAACAAATTTCCTAGGAGGTTACCCATCCCAGAATTGCTCCAAGTTAAGCACACTTAACTGTGGAGTTCTTAAGTGATAAGCTATTGAAAAGTATATGCATCTTGTTGGTATAGGTAGCACTATTAATTCCTTTTAGCTATCCTCAACTGTATAGTCCCATACTTGCACAGTCTCTAAATCCCTCTCATTCCGATGTATTCGATTCATTCATTTGCCCTTCCCATTGGAAGCCTGCCAAGAGTCGCTCCTTGTTCGTGTCTTATCTCTTTTGTACCGGCAATCACTCCTCACCTTCGTCAACGCCTGAGATGTTATAAAACTAGTATAAAACTTATTCCTAGATGACCATCCTAATATGTAACACCTTTCACATTTTTACTAAACGTGCTCTCTTATCATGTAAGAAATAGTATTTATTTAGTTATTAGGAATGAATTACATATTTTTGGAATTAACTTAGAGTGAAATATCTTTTTTAAAGCACAGAGGTAGTAGTAAAACAACATTCCTCAACAAAATGTGTGTGTGTGCCATCATATATCCAAGGTATAACATGGCTTACTAAGACATACCATGCAACTTGTTATCAGAATAAGATTTTAAAAAGAACCAATAAAGTTGACATCATCAAATATATACAAAAATAAATAAATCCTATGTTACCCCAATATACACAACCCAAAACCTAAAAAAGGACCCTATGTCAAAACAATTAACTTTATTTATCATCTACCTATCCCACTTATTGCATTTTCACAACTAGTACTAGACATCTGCTAAGATTAATCAAATGGATCCTCCTCAGTAGTTGTAGCCTCATCATTAGCATTCTCCTTAAAATAAGGATATCCTCAATTTCAGTCCACTACTTATAGTGAAATTGTATCATATACATATATAACAATAAATAAAGATAAAGGACTAAGGAGATTTGATCATTAAACCATAATCACAAAATGTATTTGTAAGATTATATAAACAGGTTATGATCAACAATCAATAATGTCATGTATGCAAAAGGTTCCTATGACTCAACCTAAGTTATAATATAATGCATATAGGTCAATTCATTACTTTATACTCTGCCTCAACTGTTTATCAAATCTAGGAAGTGATTAGGAGATTCCATTCCTCACTATTTAAGGGTACACAATATAATTCTTTTCTCCTAAGAATATTAGCCACCTCACGGTTTTATATACAAGAATAATCTCATCGATCTCGATGATGGCTCAACAGTTGTCAGGGTTATTGAGTCTGTTCATGTAAAGATTTCGGCTTAAGGTTGTTATCCTAGCCATTGGAACTTCATAACTCGATATCGTACCCTCTAAACCTCCTCTAGGTCCTTGCATACATCCTTTAGTATACCAAATTATAACTTTCTAGGTCATCCTCAACACATGCAAATGATGCATGATCACAACATAATACTCAAGGCATCTATTGCTAAAGTTTCAACCTTTTTTCACATTTCTCTAGAAATTTTGACAAGTCTCTTTTGTAATATGGTACTTTTCCACATACCTTACTCAAAGGTATGGCAACAGACATCAAGATCATGATCATCAAACATTATATACTTCAATATGTCTCAACATTCATCACTTTATGTATCTCCAAACATATAATACTCATTAACATAATCAAATCTCATATTATCATATAGTGGCCCAAAATGACCAAACCACATTGAGTAATAAAAGCCTTTCTAACTATTTTTATTCATTCATAAATTCATGTCTTATTAAAATTTAGATATCTATTTCCTTTCCTAAATTCTTTTAGGTTCATTAACTAATCACTAAAGCTTAGAGCTTTCTAACTAGTTACTAATATTATAGTTCTTTAATTGGTCTTTTGTACCTAAAGTTTCAAGAACATAAAGTACCTAATATGTTATTGTAGAGTAATTATGGTCATCTTCATTTTAGATATCACACTAGTCCTTGAATCATAATAACTCACCTAAATGAAGGCATATAATCTAATACATGATTCCTAATTAATTATTCAAAGTCTAGTTGAACGTAATCCTTAACAAACTACTATGTTGTTAATTTGACCTATTATAGTCCTTTCTTGACTAATTTCATTCACCTAATTTCTACCAATTAACTTAATCTTAATCGTTCATTAGAATTATAAAAATTAGATTCCATTCCTATGCTAATAGGACATTTGGCCATTAGCACTAAAATTACCAATATTTCATTTATTTTACATCTTGCTAAATTAACATTGATAGGATACTTAGTTGGTTGTTTTAGTTAGTTTAACTTTCCTTACGCAAATTTAATCACTCTCCTCACCATTAATCACTCCAAAACTATTTCATGTACACACTTAAGGTAGGTCCATTTTATTTACTCTAAGTCATTTAATTCAAATCTCACATTCACTAATTAAATGAGTTCTTTAAATCTTACATCTTAAGGCATTAAAATTCCTAAGCTAAACTTAGTTAACTTAGCACTTTAGGATCCTAATCTTTACCACATGGAATAAACAAAAATTAAAACCAATCCAAGACATATGATCCCTCATATGGTTGTGGCATATGGCCTCCAAAATGAAGTTAAAATTTTCAAATTTCAAGAAATCCATACAATTATCTTCATCTACTAATCCAATCAATCATAAACCACATCAAATTCATCATTCAATTTCAACACTAAATTGATAAAAATAGTTCAAATATCAACTCAATAAATATAAGGTTTAACACACATATTATATATCATATTGAAGCAAAACAACAAGTTAATGGGATTTAAAGGATAAATCCCAAATCCTTTGAACCATTTTGGGACCCAAAAATGATTAAAACCCCTCCTTCCTTGTAAAAGCAATTCGGTTAGCACAAGAAAAAGGATAAGTGAAGATATTTGTGAAGCTTCCTAGCTTCCTTGAGTCCTTAATGAAGCTGGTTACAAGAAGGATGAAGAAACAACTTGAAACTTGAATTGTTTTCTTGGAAAATTTTGAGAGAAATCAAAGAAAGTTTGAAAAAGTATTGTGTATGATGTGTTTAGCTAAGTGCAAACCAAGGGAGAAGGAAAGAGTTGGTCACTTTTGTAGTTAGGTAGAATAGGTGGTCATTATCAAGCTAAATTACTCAAATTATGTGGTCATAAAATTCAATGTTTTTAAACTTTAATTTTAACTAAGTAACTTAAGTAAATTCTATTTAACCACTAGGTAATTTATTTAAGTCATGGTAAAGTTAAATAGAATGGTAACTTCTAAATTGGCTAAATGAAATTGTCATTTTAGTTTCTCAGGGTATTTTGTCATTTTAAATTAATTAAGGGCATTTATGTCATTTCACTCATTTTACCCAGAATAATTTATAAATCATTAAAATAATTTTAATAAATCATTCCTCACTCAAAAATATAGTTTAGATAATTTTCTAGATTTTTTTTTCAAAATTAAAAGTTACTGATTGAGCTTATATAGTAATTATAGGCATTTTGGTCACTTCACTTAGAAATTTCATATAATTTTCAAAATATTTTAAAGGCTAAAATAGAATTTTGGTCCCTTATCTATATTTTAGCTTTCAATTTGGTCCCTTATGTTTAAAAAGTTTATTTTCGTCCCTTAAAGTTTTCCCACTGCACTAAATTGGTCCTTCTGTTAATTTATTACATTAGTTTGGTCAACTTAGTGACACATGGCAAACTGTAAGAGGTGCCACATCAGTAAAAATTGATACTGTTAGTGCCAAAAACTAATGGAAAGACCAATTTGGTCTAACAAAAACATTGTAAGGGACCAAAGTGAAACTTTTTAAACTTAAAGGATCAAACTGAAACCTAAAATGTAAATAAGGGACCAAAATTCTATTTTAGCCTATTTTAAAAATCATTTTTATTATTCTAAATATTATTCTATACTTAAAATTTAACTTTTTCTTATTTTTAACTATTTTTCTTAATTTAATATTTATTTTTGACTTTTATAGGCAATTTGGTCATTTTATGGCTCTAATCCAAAAAATTATTAAAAATCAAATTTAAATAATATTTATCAATTTGAGTATGATTGTGTCTCTTAAAATTTTTAGAATCCTAATCAAATTTCTAGGAATAAATCACAGAGTAAATAGAAAAATAACTATTAAAAATGAGGGTGTTATATAATACATCCTAAGTCTTATAGCTAAAAGGCCTCGGAAGGGTCCTCTTCCTTTACTTCATCTAAGCTTGCAAATCTTAACAGTTGTCCTTGGACAGGAACACCACAGACTCTACTATGTATAGATGAGGTACAAGTCTATCTCGCAAGGTGTAATGGGTTGCATCCTACATCTCTATTATAGGAAGCTAAAACTCCAGGGTCACGTTCATAGTAAAAAAGATGGGTATCCTAGCCAAAACATACATAATGGTAAGGTCCCTCGTATATCTAACCCATTGGGAGACCCAATCCACCTGCCCTGCATTGTCACAACCTGTGAAGAACTCTTTAAACTAAAAAAGGATGGTGCCCAAGTGTTGACGCGGTCTTAACATCTGCTCTTGTGAATGTGAATGCCACAATCATTGCAATACACACAAACAAGTAATAGGTAAGCTTAATAAATAAACATACAAGTACATGCATAATGTACATTACTCAAAGACAAGTAGCATAACAATAATATTATTATTCGTAACAGCACATATCATATAATAGGGCATATTACATCACAAAATATCAAAATAAATGTGGGCACACAAAATGATGCAATATACTGACAGTCATGCATGTATTAGATTCAACTCCATGAAGATTTCTAATTATCGAGCGACCAACTAGACATGTCCCTTAACATGGTATAACACAATCATTAATTTGCAAGTCAAGAAGGTGGCATGTCTATAAACTATTCAAGTGACACCGATATTGATTACGAAGCAATTAGTGGCATCGTCAGGATATGCATATGGGGGTAGTTGCTACCATGACACAAGGTTTACAATGACCTTGGCCACATGTGGAATCACATGTCTACATATCCTCAAGGCTACACAACGATACCTCTACTAATTTTCCTTCACCATTCTCAAACTAAGTGCATGCTCACAATAACAAGTGGACATATGCATGATTGCATAATCAATTACACAATCACATCATCATCATTTATTCAACATAATATTGACATTTAGACCCTTGTGAAGAAAAACAATGCTACATTGTCCTTGGATCTTAAACCTAAGCTACAACCTAACAATCAACTCTTTCGGGTCTCAACAAGTCTGCCACACCAAGGAAGGCCTTCCACAGGGTACCAAGCATTTACAACACCTTGTAATTAAAGTGTAAACATTAAAAAAAATTTCGTAAACATTTTCCACTTTACCTGCTTACGTTTTTGTCTACATGTATAACATAAGTTATTAAGTTTTATGAAGTGATTTATTTTTAAATTTTAATTAAATTAAGTTTCTAATTTACCAAAATACCCTTATTTATTAAATTCTATTAAATTTAGAAAATTCATAATTAATTCAAATGGCTTTATTTAATATTTTATGGGCAGTCATTATTATTGTTTATGACCTCTAAATTTTTTTCAGAATTTTCTAAAATAATTTTGTGTGAAATTACCATTTTACCCTTCTACTTGAGTAAAATACTAAAATAGTCATATTTAATTCAAATAATGCTAAAATTTTTAAAAAATAATAATATATTATTTAAGTCAAAAACAATTTTTTAAAGTACTAAATGATAGTTATACCCCTTTATCCATTTTTCACAAAAATAGTCAAAAGAAACTAGTATTAACTCTAAATTTCCTAAAAATAACAAATATGAGTATAAAAAATATTTTCAATGTATTTTATTTATAATAATAAAATATTAATTGTTCAAAATAAAATTATGAAAATAGTTTTTAATTAATTAATTTTGGATTTTATCTTGAAATTAGTCTAGATTAACTTATATTTTGGGCAATCTTTTTAGTACAATCTTTAATTCTCTAAACACTTTTAGAACTAAAAACCCACATTAACTCATTGTTATTAAGTGTATGTTCTCTATTTAATTGTTGTTTGATATTAAACTTATTTTTATTTATGGTTTTAAGGCTCTTAAATGTCACCTAAGTCATGAATCTTCAAGAGGAAATCCAAGACTTAAACTTTGTGTCCAATACAGTGGTTGTCTAGTAGTACCATGGATTAGTTAATGTAACACCCTAGGGAGTATTACCATGACCTATACCTAGATTTCTAAGACAAGAAATCCTTAAACACTTTTGAATCATAGTTCATACAAGCAAATCATTTAGTAGAAGATCTCATAAATATAAATACAAACTTTTCATGCATAAAACTTGTAAATAAATTAACATCTAATACAATACATCTGCATGCATAGGTGTCGTACAAAAGCTACCAAAAGAAAGATAAAAAAAATACAATAAACTCTTATACGATGGGAAAACATGAAATAAAACATATCCTCTTGCAAAGTTGCCTCATGCTTCATCCGTGATACTTTCACTTGCTTACTCTGTAAAACATAAGGAATAAACTAACTGACATAAATGTTCTAGTGAGTACTCTAAGAAGCAACTAACATGCAAGAGATATCTATCCTAATAGTTTTATTTTTATCTCTTAGAGTTCGACCCCTAAATTAGGATCTAGAAGTCATGCATTGCCTATGAGAAAATCTAAACCATCTACTTTTAGAGTTTTTCCTTTATACCTTTAGTCCTCATCACAACTATTATACTATCTTGTTGTTGTTGTTGTTGTTGTTATTACATAACATTTATCTTGGCTTAATATACATTCTTACCACAAACACTAAGTGGTTACTTATTCCTACTTGGGATCTTTCTCTCATGTCTCGATACTTAGAGTTAACCTTTATGGATAAGTCTAAGACTGTTAAAGTTCTATGGTTCCTAAACCTTATTTTATAACATTTGCACTAACTTGAACCATTTTGTCTTCTATTACTTGAGATTATAATCATTCTACCACAGCAGGTGAGAACATGAATTTGGTCTTTTTGTTTCTCATCTATTCTTGCCCAATAATGGACTTTCATAACTTATCGATAGAGCACAACCCCCTTATGTACTCTTGGGGTATCATATACCCTTCTTAAATTCTCAAAACACATGTTCCCACCTAATGTTTAGGTACACTATTCCTTTCTCTTATATTGTTTAGGCACACATCACATTTTCTACCCACATAGAGATGTCACAAATAACATCATTAATCATATCATAGGTTTGTTTAATTAGTTGTTTGATTCTGCTTAGCTTTATTATTAGGTTCCATAGTTTACCAGTCACGTGACCATTTAAGCTCACAATTCTATGTCACTACTCTCCCATTGTCGAAAAGTATCTAACACCTTCGTTATCAAAGGGATTAACCTTTCTACATCCTTCTCATGTGAGGGATGTTTACCTCATGTGAAAGGGATGATACCTTTCTTTGCCATAAGTGGTTTTATATCTTACCTTACCTCGGAACCATAGGGGATTCACTCTATGGGTTTACACTTTCCCTGCACCAAGAATGTATCTTCTAGGTTTTACCATAACTTGGGGGACTAGAGGGGGTCCACCCTACCCTTGGCAAGAATGAGGTTTCTTTTCAAATCTTACCACACCTTGGGGATCGAAAGGGATTCACCCTTCCTTGCTAAGAAAGTCCTTTTTAAAACTTACCACTTTCTAGGTAACCTTTTAACTTTTAAGTGTCTTAAGTGTTTTCTTATGTAAGGTTCATTGTTTAAGCACGATCACATACAGTAACAACCTCGATTTAAACAAATACATCAAATATACCACATAATCCTACCATAATACTAGGCAATTACATATACAATAATAAAGAAGTTAAATAACCATAGGAAATCAAAATTGAAAGCAAGGAAACCAATATTTACAACATGGATAATTCAATCTTAAAGCTAGGATATCAACACTTTTCCTAGAGGGTTCGCACTTAGCTACTTCACTAAAGGCATCAAACTCCTTCTTTGGAGGGGCCTACGCTTAACACCAGGACTCCACTAGTGATATGCTCTTAGTGCGAACAAGGTCGCCCTTAATGTCGTTAAGTATGAGGTTCATACATTCTCTTTGGATGTCCTATGCTTAGCACACAAGGGTGCGCTTAGCACCACTAAGTATAGGTTCCAAACTTCATTTTGAAATATCCTACACTTAGCACACAGAGAATGTACTTAACACCCCTATGCGTCAAACCTAAGCCTTTGCTAAACTCGCACTTAGTACTATGAATTTGCACTTACTGCGAACCATCAATCTATAGATCGAGAAACCTTAAATCTACATGCCTTAAGGCCAATCATGGTCTCCTATAGCCCTAAACCATGGGTTCAGGACCGTAAATCACATCCTTTACATCCCTAGACGTCAAATCTACTCTATAAACCCATCAATCCCCCATTAATATCAAGAATCCTAAAAAAAAACCCTAACCATGAATAATGCCTATGAAAATAAGAATGAAAAAAGGGAAAGAGTAATCAACATTTAGAGGATAAGGGGGTTGGAAAAATAAAGGAAACATATTCATGTTGAAGAGTGCACAAAGGTGAGGTCTAGGGTAGGATTTTTGGACTCTTCCTTTTATTTTCTCTTCTTTTTTTCTTCTTCCTTTCCTTTCCTCTCCTCCTTTTCCTTTATAAGACGTGTGTATGTGTGCGTGTGTGTGTGGCGGGGGTAGGGGGTTAGCTCCCTCTTGTGTGTTAGAGCCCTATCCTTTCATTCTTATAAATTTCTAGTCCTTAATAAATATTGTAAAGGTAGGGGAAAAAAGGGGTTTTTCCTTATAGTTTATTTTTAATACCTGACATTGGGGATGTTACATTTCTAGCCTCCTTAAAAAAAAATTGTCCTAAAAAATTGAAGCCTAGAAATGTAACATCCCACAAAATTAGATATAATAATTTAATATTAATTATATGCTATTTTAATAAGTAAGAGTGTTTTAATTAATAATATAATAATGGACGTATTTAAAAAGGAGAGATGTTATTAAAAGAATAGGCCTCTAGAGCGTAATAAGGGGATTAGGGTTTATAAACCCTAAGCCACAAAGCCCATATAATGCACTTGAATTGGGAACAAAAGAAAGAGATAGAAGAAGGGAAAGGAGAAGAGAAGAAAGGAGAACTTAGACACCCCTTTTGTGGACCATTGATCATTTTCAAGTGAGTGTAGCCCTTTCATGCTTCCCCTTCCCTATTAATTGTATTAATTGCTTTTATGTTAAATGTATGCATTGTTCCTGTTAATTCTCTTCGCATGTACCCCTACTCCTTATGTATGTTTGAATTATCTTTCTTAGTATGTAAAGTATAATTGTGCCATGTTAGGGTTTTAAAAAAGGGGTCTTAATATGAATCAACATTTGTAGTATGATTGAAGGATTGAGGTAAGAAATTGCATGATTGATAACATTAATAGGAGTGTATATGTGTACCTAGTAGATTTATGATTGGGGAGGCCAAGAGAGGTTTCCATTCTCACAGATTGGCGATGCCATCTGTAGAACTATGAGCATAGTCATGCTCCACTAAGCATGGTCATGCATGGGTTTCAATTCTCCATTGCAGGTTTTTCCACAATGCAAAGCACAACCATGTATAGGGGAAGCATGACCATGCTTCCTAAGGCATGGTTATGTTGGGGTTCACAATCACCGTGAGCGATGCAGAGCATGGTTGTGCCTATGTTGCTGTATGCTAAATGTGGCTATGTATGTGCTTGAATGTCGTACTTGTTATTGTTATTATTATTATTATTATTGATATGTGAACTCTCATTCCCGTTTATGAGTGATTGATCATAAAGATATATGTTTATCCTATAGGTAAAATATAAGATATGTGTCTATCCCATAGGTAAGGGTATCCTATAGGTAAGAGATAAAATATATGTTTATCCCATAGGTAAGAGGTATAAATATATGTTTATCCCATAGGTAAGGGATGCAATATATATGTCTATCCCATAGGTAAGAGATAAAGATATAAGTATATCCTATAGGTAAGAAATAAGATATAAGTCTATCTCATAGGTGAAAGATAAAGATATATGTTTATCTCATAGATAAGATATAAGATGTTTGTTCATCCCGTAGGTAAAAGATAAAGATGTATGTCTAAGAGATAAATATATGTCTATCCCATAGATAAAAGATAAAATGTATGTTTGTTTTGGAGGTATGAGATAAAATATGTATGTTTATGTTGTTAACCTTAATGTATAATTTTCTCCATTTTCTATGAATGAATACAATATGATATGTATAACTGTAAATGAATGCAACATACTTATTGTGACTATTGAATGGTCTTCTTTGGTAAGGGAAGGGTGGTACCCTTTTCCATCCTCAAAGGATGACCAAAGATGAATGTTAAAGAATGTTTAAGATGTAGCATCTTCTTTGACAAGGGAAAGATTTGTCTCTTTTGGTCCTTAAATAGTGGTGTCACCCTTTGATCCTCAAAGAGACCCTCTGAGTCCTCTTTATCAAGGGAAGGGTAAGTGGCAAAAGCCATAGGGACGCCTCTTGAGATTTTGAACTTAAATCTGCCAAAGGACAGAAAAGAAAGGAAAATAAAAGAATGTTTAAAGTATTCCCCAAATATGGTACGTATGGACTATTATACCTTATGAAGTATGTGAATGGCTGTATGCTTTAAATGCCATGTCTTTGATGAACTTAATGGATGTATATGTATGTTCTATTATATGTGATGTTGTAGTGTCCCTAGGGTACTCACTAAGATTTTTATCTCATTAGTTTAAGTTAAATGTTTCAGATAAAGCACGACCTGGAGCATTGAGAAAGGAGCTATTTGGCATAACTTATAGCTTGTAGCTTAATATTTTGCTTAAGATTTGAGTCTCTTTTTTTTTTTTTTTTACAGTTAATGACCTCTTACGTGAGGACCAACTTATTATGTTTATTTACCTTGAGTACCCATAATTAAGATGTTATGTTTCATTTTATTAATGATTAAGGTACTTGTTTTTTTTAAAGACTAGGTCTTCCATAATATAAAGTATGGATGTATGGTAGTGCCCCTTAGGGTATTACAAGAAACATACTCACAACTACACACATTTCTTCTATAACACCCCAAGGGGCATTACCTTTCACACTACTTTCATTTACAGAAACATAAACTTTTTAAAATAAAACTTTAATGCTCCTTAAATAAAACATAAAATATTTCAATACATGAGTACCCAAGGTACCTTACAAGACTTAGTAAAAATCCTCAACATAATAACTAGGCCTCACATAGGAGGTTATTAACAATAAAAGAAAGAACTAGAATTCTAAAACAAAAATATCAAAGTTATAAAACTATGAGTTATGTCAAACACTTCCTTTCTTATTCCTCCCACCTTTACTTATTCTGAAAACATTTAAACTTAACTTAATGAGACCACAGTCTTAGTGAGTGTCCTAGGTACACTACAACACCAAATAAAACACATATAACAAACATTTGCATCTTCAACAATTAATCATGGTATTTAAAGTATATCAACATTCATGTCATACTTAAGATATCACAATTTGTAGACAAAACATAGTACATGTAATTCACGTTACAATACACCATCGAAACAAGAATCATATCATTAGTAGGATGCACATGCAATGTAATGCAACTTAACTTCTACTTCTCATGCATATGTCATAACAATCTAAACTCTTGAAAAGTAGACTATGATGACATGCATGGCCATAAGAAGTATCATCGATATCAATGCCTTCATCTTTCACACTCTTACTAGAACAATATCCTTTAGTGACTAGTCGTGGTTACCCAGCTTTGTCAGTCTGCTTTAGCTCCATAGGATTAGCATGGGCCATTGGAGCATTTCAAACTAGGAATAATCACCCCAAGGCTAGGGTTAAACAACCCATCAAGACATCCGCTATCCAGATTCCTATATACTTTCTTTCATCACATAGCTCAAATGTTATGATGTATGACTCATATACATAATGTTCATGATCTAACCATACATTGCACAAGTAGGATCCTACCCCTCTTAAGCTAAGCCCCTTATTTCAATACTCATCAATTTTTCATACATATTTCACACCATAAAAGCTGGTACAAATTTCACCTACTCCTAATCATTCTAAAGGGATAAGCAAATGTTTATGCCCTACCTATGAGATGGACATACAGTTTATCTCTTGCTTATAGAATAGGCATGCATCTTATCTTTTACCTATGAGATAAATATAGATCTTATCTTATCTTTATTTATAGGAGTGGATATACATCTTATCTTTACCTATAGGAATAGACATACACCTTATCTCTTACATATAGGAATAAATTATATCTTTATCTTTAATTTATCTATAGCATAAACTATATATTTACTTATTATGTATGAGATAAACTATATATTTACTTATTATGTATGAGATAAACTATATCTTTATCTATTATCTGTGAGATAGATTATATCTTTATCTTTTATCCATATCTTTATCTTTTATCTATGGGGATTGAAATAATAATAATGATAATAATAATATAATTTAAACTCAACAATTTAACATCCATTCCAAAACCCTCACGAAACCCTAAATGTGGGTGATGTACATTCACACAAACAAAGAGGGAGAAGCAAATCCTATTCCTAAACATTAATAGGAAAATATGTTAGACACACATACAATCAATATTCATATAATTATGGGGAAGGGGAAACATGCAAGACACACGTACAATCAGGATTCATATAATTATGGGGAAAGGGAAATATGCAAGACACACATACAATCAAGATTCATACAATTATAGAGAAAGGAGAACATGCAATACACACTTACAGTCAAGATTCATACAATTGTGGGGAGGAGGGAACATGCAAAGAGCTGCACTCACCCAAGGAAAACAACAAAGATAAGCTCTATGGTTTGGCTCTTTAATCACCTTCTCTTCCTTCCTTTCTCTCTTGTCTTGTCCTCTCTTTTCATTTTTCTATTTTTTGATGACTAAACCTAATCTCTCTCTACCTTCCCTTTTTATAAACATGGGTGGGTGTGTGGCTTAGTGGGCTTAAGTCCTATGTTGGGCCTCAGATGTTATCTTGGGTCCTATTATCTAATTCCTACTAATATCTATCATTAAGATATTAATAAGAATAATAACCCTAATAATAATAATAATAATAATAATAATAATAATAATAATAACAATAACAACAACAATAATAATAGCAAGAACAATAGCAATAACAACAAGAACAACAATAATAATGATAATAATAATAATAATAATAATAATAATAACACCCAAGGTATTCTTAATCAAATAACATAATATTAGAGTCCTAGAAAGGGTTTCCTTATGGTTTATTTTTAATAATTAAAATTTGGGCAGCTCCTCTCAATTCCTAAGGGACTGTCCCCTCAATCTCTCGTTGAACTAAGTCCAATCTCAATATGGTTCTTCACCCCCTAACTTTACCTAGACAAATTTTATTCTTATGACTATACTAGGTTTCGCATGATCTTAAGCCAAAACTAAGTTGATGACTATCATAATAAGCGTCTCCTACCTAGTAGGTATATATCACCACTCCTTTCTGCCTTTACCAAGTATAACTCTAAACAAATGTTCTAGGATCAAAATGGTTCTCCTAGTAGAGTTATCCATTTGAGAAGGTAGGTGGTGTTATACTTAGCCTATTGAGAGGTTAATATCAATTTCAATATCCAAAGTGTACTCAAAATTTATTCCTATAGTTTACTTTAGTCTTAACTTTCCATGTTTACTTAATCACACCTAGCATGGGCTTCAAAGGCACATATATCAATTCTAACTCATACACTATTTGGGTTACATGCGAAAATTTACTATCATGGTTTTCACCACTCTATTGGTTCCCTAAAGTGGTACTTCAACTTAGATTCCTATTTTTTAATATGTGTGACATCTCTTTAGTCTTAGGTTATTCGGTGGGGTTTTTCTCAATTGAGGTATGCTATGCTAAACTAAGTTTGATGATGGTTCAAACTTCAAACATCACTTATAGGTCTCGGTACTCCTTCCTATAAACTTATCATAGGTTATACCCTCCATGTGTTCATTCATAGCTTTTCTCATTCCATGATCACTCAAGTCACTTCTAGTTTGAGGTCCCTAGGAGCCTCTATTTATTCCACCTCACTCACTATTACAAGGGTACACATGGGGTTTCATACTTACAATTCTTGTTATCACCTTGGTCCATCTAGGATAGTATTTCCCCTTACGAGGTTTCTACCTTCCTATATTGGGTTGGACACATTCTAATACCTGATCTTAGGGTAAGGAGGTAAGACAAAGCTTAGCTTTCTTCCACAAAGCATGTGATGGTTTGGAACATCCTAAGGGAACTTTACGATACAAATCAACATAACTTGGTCAGTTTAGAAACAAACCATACCAAGAATAGCATCGTTCCCATTTAAAGCTCATCACAACAAACAAGGAAAATATACAATGCAACTTACAGAGAAACAACCTACATAAACGCATCCAAAGAAAGGGTAAAGAGCTTGTAGACAACCCTTAAACCCTTTGCACAAACACAAAAGTCAAAGAAACATGCTAGTCCTATGACATGCAAAACTAAAAGAATTCATTGGTGAGGGAACCTACATCTTGTAATCTAGTTAGTCTTGGTTAAAACAACAAGGAAGCTCTATGAGTAGGCTCCTCATCTCTCATATCTTGTTGTAAACTTGTTGGGTATTTTAAGCCTATGAACGTTGGTTTCAAAAATAATCTTGAAGAAACGGGTATAAAAGAGCATTTGAATTATTAATCACTTCTATTAAATTATTAATTGGGGATGTGTATCCCTAATTAATAATATAAAAATAATGGTAATGTCTAGTGTGATTATTTTACTATATTGTTAATTCCTTTCACTTATTTTTGACCAAATTATATTTTGAAAATAACCAAATGTCATTAAAATATAGTAATTTCATTTATATATACTAACACAAACATGTCTAATTCATCTTGACTCGTAACTAATGTATTAGGCTTAAGTCTTGTATAAAAAGTAATTATTGAAATAGTCCCATTACGTTCTAATTGTTCACAGTTCAGATAAAAATATAAAGATATATGTGATTTTACACAAAAAATATAAGACATGTATTAAGTAAGAGATGAAAGTTTAAGAGGAATTAATTTGTCTATACAATCAATATATTGAGTGATAAAAATGAAATTTAAATAAAATAGTTTTAATTTACGCATAATTGTATCACTAAAATTAATATATATTTTTTATTTTCTTACTAGATAAATCTCTCTATATATATACATAGAGAGATGAGAAATTAATTTTTATTTATTTAAGGAAATACAAAATATTTAAAATCTTGTTGAAATTTATGAAAAAAGTAAAATTCTAAGATAGGATTTAATGAACAACGTGCCTAATATATATGAAAGGTGGTTTATTAGGGTGAGTCCCATGTTGAGAATTTTTTTAACGTGCCTAATAGTGGAATAGCTACGTAATCTTTGCAAGTCCAATATCAGCACACTGATATTTGGAGGAATTAAACGTTTCTCTTTAGGGTGTACCACGTTCATTATTAATTGAACTTGGAAAGAGAAGGAGAATAGGAAACAAAAATAAGAATGATGAAATGTAGGTTCGGAGTCATAGACAGCTATCATCAATAAATCACCCAAATAATTTGCTATCATGTGCTTTCATCACACGCGTTTAATTAGACCAAAACCAAAGGAAAACTTATCCACCCTTTACCTGTTATTCTCCTATTGCTCCGGGAGTTGCGGGCCTGCGAGTTAGAGACAGAGAGAGAGAATGCAAATTATTACTAACAATAATGGGTTATTCCAATATTGGAGGACATGGCACCATACAACACACCACCATTTTCCTTGGCTATTCTTCACCACCGGCTTATTTTATTTATGTTGTTATCAGTTTATTACATTCCCACAACACGTCCATAAAAGAAGACAATTCCTTTTGTTTTTGTTTTCATTAAGAATACATGATAAATTTTTACTTTACAATTATTTGTGTAAGAATGCTATTATAAAATTAATTTGGGGATGTTAAATAAATTTGAAAATTTTATCTTTAACCGCCTACTTTAATGAGGAATTGTTTGTTTAAGTCCACAAAAGTGATTTTAATATTGTATATAAGTAATATTTTATTTTTTCCAACAATTATTTATTATAGTTTTTTAAATAATCTAAATTTGTGTTTTTAAATTTATTTTTTTAAAAAAATAACCAAATACATTGAAAGCATTTTTATTAACAAAATAGCATTTTTTAAGAAAAAATCTTAAACACACACTGTAAACGTTATTGCACGTTAATTTTTCACTTATTAACTAGAAATTCTTTCAATAGTTATCTTGTCCATGTTTTACAGTTCAATTGATATCGAACGACTTCATAATTTAATAGATATTAATTTTCCTTCAAAAGATTAAAAGTAATATAAATAGTGAAGATTTTGACCATCCATTGAATCACCTTTCTCTCTCACCTTAACATTTACTAACCTTCAACACATAAAAACAATCTAGTTCTTTTTCCTTCCTACCACTTAAAAATAAAAGAAATCCAAGGTGAATCTTGTCAGCAGATAATAATTTAATCAAGCAACACATTCCCATCTCCTTCCTCCCTCTCCATCCCTTTCTCTCTTTTATGATTTTGTCCATATTCGACAAATAAAAATTAGAGGCAAATCCAGACCCACGTAGAAATAGCAAACCCCACAGACAAAATAGTGGCAAATCCATATATTTAGAATAATAAAAAATAATAGCAGCAAAAGTACACAGAAGAGAGAGAGAGGGAGGCAGAGAGAGAAAGAGCGTGGCCGTTTCAACGGCCACGTCCACGTCCACCTCACCCCACCTAGTTGGGCCACTCCTCCATCGTTCTTATTCCCTCCCCACCTTCCCTATTTTCTGCTTCCCCCCTTTTCATCCATTTTCTCGGAAAACCAAAAGCAAAAACAGAAAACAAGAAACCCCACCAAAAAGAAAATAAAAAAGAGGGAGGAGGAACCAAAAACCTGGGTTGGCCAAACCAAACCAAACCATAAAACACAACACAACACAACACACAACCCTCAAAATCAACCAATTCGTTCCTATTCTTCCCATTCTGCCTGCATCACCGTGCCCTCCCCCCCAAACCAAAAACCCAACGGTGCTTGCAGTGCCAATCCCCAAACACCAAAAAAACACTGAACACATTTTTTTTTTCCAAATGTCACCACCTTAGAAATTATTTATTCATTTATTTATTTTTTTGACAAAAATTATTGAACTCGGAGAAAATGCAACACAACATCTTCGCCACAATGCGTAGCTTGAAGATCATGGACGGCTGCAAGGGCACTCAGGTCTACGCCATCAATCCCTCCAGCGCCGGCACCGCCGGCTCAATCGGCGAGAAGCTTCTCCAACAGCTCCACGACCACATCAAAAGCCAAACCCTTAGGACCAAATCCGGTCGGAACTTCCAACCTCCGAACCTAACGACACCCTCCGACGTTGTCCCCTCCGACGGGTCCCTCCTCCCCTACGGCCTCCCCATGACGGACCTCCTCGAACCGAAAGTCGAACCCTCCCTGATGTCCGTCGACTTCGCCGAAACCCTGGCCGGCGTCCGCCGCCGCCTCGAGGACCGCCCGCAGTTCGACCGCTCCGAGGTCTCCCTCGAGCAATGCTCCGTCTTCCGCGGGCTGTCGGACCCGAAGCTGTTCCGCCGCAGCCTCCGGGCCGCCCGGCAGCACGCCGTCGACGTGCATGCCAAGGTCGTGCTCGCGGCGTGGCTGCGCCACGACCGCCGCGAGGACGAGCTCATCGGCTCGTCCTCGATGGACTGCAGCGGGTGGAACCTTGAGTGCCCCCGCACCACGCTGGCCCCGGGCTACGGCCCAGAGTCCGTGTATGACCCCTGCGCGTGCCTGCACGCACGTGCAGGGGATTATGATCCCTGCGCGTGCAGGGATCATGCAATGATGATAGTGGATGATGAGCAATGCTCCACCTCAGAAGAGGAGGACGGTGACATGTCATTTTGTGTTGGGGATGATGAGATTAGGTGTAGTAGGTTCAACATGGCCTCACTTTCAAGGCCCTTCAAGACAATGTTGTATGGTGGGTTCATAGAGTCCAGGAGGGAGAAGATAAATTTTTCGCAGAATTGTTTTTCTGCTGAGGCGTTGAGGGCTGCTGAGGTGTTTAGTAGGAGGAAGAGGTTGAGCCATTTGGAGCCCAAGGTTGTTTTGGAGTTGCTGTCTTTGGCGAACCGGTTTTGTTGTGAGGAGATGAAGCATGCCTGCGACGCGCATTTGGCGTCGCTGGTCTGTGACATGGAGGATGCCTTGTTGCTTGTTGAGTACGGACTGGAGGAGACCGCGTATTTGCTTGTCGCGGCTTGCTTGCAGGTGTTTCTCCGGGAGCTTCCCAGTTCAATGCAGTGTTCAAGTGTTGTGAAGATGTTTTGTAGTCCGGCGGGTAGGGATAGGCTGGCTCAGGCGGGGCACGCGTCGTTTGTGTTGTATTATTTTTTGAGTCAGGTTGCGATGGAGGAAGAGATTAGGTCGAACACGACTGTGATGCTGTTGGAGAGGTTAGTGGAGTGCGCGAAGGATGGTTGGGAGAAGCAAGTTGCGTTTCACCAATTGGGTGTTGTTATGCTTGAGAGAAAAGAATACAAAGATGCGCAGCATTGGTTTGAGGCAGCGGCAGAGGCAGGGCATGTTTATTCTTTAGTGGGAGTTGCAAGGGCCAAATATAAGCGTGGGCACACGTATTCGGCATATAAGTTGATGAACTCGCTTATTTCTGATCATAAACCGGTTGGCTGGATGTATCAGGAAAGGTCTTTGTATTGTGTGGGGAAGGAAAAAATGATGGACTTGATCTCTGCAACTGAGTTAGATCCAACTCTTTCCTTTCCTTATAAATTCCGGGCTGTTTCTTTCCTCGAGGAGAACAAGATTGGACCTGCCATTGCAGAAATCAATAAAATAATCGGTTTCAAGGTTTCGCCAGACTGCCTTGAATTGAGAGCTTGGTTCTTGATTGCCATGGAGGATTATGAAGGAGCCCTTAGGGATGTCCGGGCAATTTTGACTTTGGATCCAAATTATATGATGTTCTATGGCAATATGCATGGTGATCAGTTGGTAGAACTGCTTCGTCCTGTTGTTCAGCAGTGGAGTCAGGCTGATTGCTGGATGCAGTTGTATGAGCGATGGTCCTCTGTTGATGATATTGGTTCCTTGGCTGTTGTACACCAGATGTTAGCAAATGACCCGGGGAAAAGTCTTTTACGCTTTCGGCAATCTCTCCTTCTGCTACGGTGAGTGTAATCCCTGCATTAATTCAGTTATATCTTATTCCTACGTAAGTGAGTTCTGATATAGATTCTAATTTGACTTCATAATTTTCTCCATGCAAGAATTCTTTGTGAATAAATTGTTTACTGTGGGTTGTGTTTTACTTTCCCTATTATCAGTGAGAAGCGTAATGTCAAAATCTGGCTAGAAATATTTTGTTGAGTCTTTTCATTTTTAACTTGCCATATATCTGCATGGAATTCATGTCTCGATTTGCTGCTAAACAAACCAGTTTATAGTCACATTGTATTATGTCAAAATTAGTGAAAATTTTCACATGTTCCATCCATCGAAGCAAACTACGGCAAAATAATGAAACTGTAGAACATTTTTATTGTGTACTGGCCAGGATCTACATTGAAGTATTTATTATGTAATATCCCAAAAGCTACCTACATTTTGTGTATAGTTTCGTAAGTGTTAGTCCAGGATGTGCCTTTCACTTGTTATTGTATCTTCGCTGCCTTCAGAATGAATAGAAACTGATAAGTACTTTGAAAAACTGGTTGGGTGTGTGTTTTAATACTAATTCTATCTTGTTTAGTTATGTACTTTTCTCTAGTTTTTCTTTTTAGTAAGTGTTGATACTTGATTGTTATCAACTTAGGATAGCTAATTTGTCTCTTAGTCCTGGTTCATTTTAGAGCTGGAGCTTGACTATTATGGGTGTTGATTTTCCTGAATCTTGCAGGCTGAATTGTCCAAAGGCTGCCATGCGTAGTTTGCGGCTGGCTAGAAATCATTCTACTTCTGACCATGAAAGGCTTGTCTATGAAGGATGGATATTGTATGATACCGGTCATCGTGAAGAAGCATTAGCAAAGGCTGAGAAATCTATTTCTATTCAAAGATCATTTGAAGCGTACTTTCTCAAAGCTTATGCGTTAGCTGACTCAACTCTTGATTCAGAGTCTTCGAAGTATGTGATCCATCTCTTGGAGGAAGCTCTTAGATGCCCTTCAGATGGTCTTCGGAAAGGACAAGTGAGTGTTAAGTTTTGGATTAAACATGTTATGTTGATATCAGTGCTGAAGTAATGTATTTATATTTGTTATTCTTTTAAATTATAGGCACTAAATAATCTAGGGAGCGTCTACGTAGACTGTGATAAACTGGACCTTGCTGCTGACTGCTACATGAATGCACTCAACATCAAGCATACACGAGCACATCAGGGGTTGGCTCGTGTATATCATCTTAAAAATCACCGCAAAGCAGCATATGATGAGATGACAAAGTTAATAGAAAAGGCCCGGAGTAATGCATCAGCTTATGAGAAACGTTCAGAATATTGTGACCGTGACATGGCAAAGAGTGATCTTAGTATGGCATCACAATTGGATCCTCTAAGGACTTATCCTTACAGATATAGGGCAGCAGGTGAGTCTCATACAAGTGGTTCTATTATCCTCTGTTTTCTCCTGACTAGTCATGATGGTCAGGGACGGTACTGTAGCTGTGATTGTCATTTGCAAGTCATTTTTGTGTTTCGAATGTTTTTTGTTGCATTTGTTATAGCTATGGTGATTTTATTACTGTCTTAGATTTAGAGGTACAATCTTCGATTATGATTTGACCAGAAATTTTCCTACATACTGGTTTGTCTTTGTCAGCGTAACTTCATAGACAGATATTTTAGTTTTCCATGAAAATAATAGTAGTTGATAACTTTCCGTCGATTTAGTTGTAACATTTAACTGTGTAAAAAATCAATGCATCTTTCTTTCTGCTTTCTTCATTTGTGTGTTTATATACCCCAACTCAAATGTTTATATTGACAACCCATATTATTTAAGTTTCCCCTCTAAATAAATGCTCCTTGTCTGAATTTGAGGCATTAATTATGCAGTTACCTGGAAACATCATATTGCATAAGTATTGCAGGAAATGACTTGTGGATCTTGCACAATTATACAGTAGAAAATGAGGATCGTTGCTTTAAATTTTGAAAGAATATCATGGCTGTTCGTAGGTTTTCTGTTCGTAATATGCCTTTCAAATCATACATTATTGTAGGATAGATGTTTATTTGGGTTTGTTTTATCTTATTGAGAGTGATCAGTTATGAAGTGAGAGATCTTTTGAGATGGTGCTTATCCTTGTAGCTTTGTATGCTTTTGTTCTGATCTTTTGTCTTGGTTCATGCTGAAATACTTTTGTTTGCTGTGACAATCTTGATAGAGCAATATGAACACAATATATTAGAACCTTTGAAACCTGTTAGTGCAATATGTCTGCATGCACAAAGCTTATCAACTTCTGACTCAAACTCTGTCTACCAGTTTTAATGGATGATCATAAGGAAGCTGAGGCAATAGCAGAGCTTTCGAGAGCCATTGATTTTAAGCCAGATCTGCAACTATTACATCTTCGAGCGGCATTTTATGACTCAATGGGTGATTTTGTTTCTGCTGTCCGGGACTGTGAAGCAGCCCTTTGTCTGGATCCTAGTCATAATGAGATTCTTGATCTTTGTAATAAAGCACGGGAGCATATTAGAGAACAAAAGTGACAGAATCAGATATTTAAAAAAAAATCATGTTTTCCTAGTGTTCCCTATGGGGACAAGCCTATTCTTGCAAACCTGTACTTTTTTAACTCATGAAGGTCCGGTAATCATCAATGTCATTCATCTGTTAGATTTTGTCTCCAGAAACGGCATGGTCTATATCTTTCAGCTGGCCTTCTGGAGAGCGGAACTACAAAAGGGAAAAGAGAATTCAGAAAGGTCATTTGGATTGAAACCGAAGAGGAAGTAGAGGAGCAGGACAGCTTGTAAATATATGTGATGACTTACGTTTTTATCAGAGTATGGTCAAGTAGTACTGACAACTACTGCTGCTATGCTCCACTATGCCACACCAGCAAATTGGTGATGAGTTACTAGTTAGACAAAACATGTACATGAAAACCAATTTGTTATGTAAGTCCAAGATTTAGACAATTACCATTATATTTTTGGCTGAGCAATTGCCAATTCACATTGTGTTATAACATTTCCCACTTTTCTCTGTCATATAAATACAATTTCCCCTGACGACCCTTTTAACGTATATTCATGATGAGTTCTATTTGGAGAGGCTATATCCATAACTAGTCATACAAGTTTTCAACATTACATCTGCTTAATACATCTGTATGTCTTTTTTCTTATTTATATTTTTCATCATTACTATTGTGTTAATATTTTATATTATTTTAAAACATCACATTACCTTGTAAAACGTTATTGAGCATGTAAAACACAAGTGTCAATTGAGAGGACGATGCATGCCTATATTACCTGATCTTTAAACATTAGTCCTTTTTCCTTTTATACTGCATCTGCAACCCTTTATTTTTAACCCGTTTTATTTGGCTTTTGTGCTTTTAGTCTATATTAGTTGCTCATTTTGCGTGTAACTCCTTATTGAATAATGGGATTTTTTATTTTTTATTTTTTTGTTGGGGGGTTTAACGTTACAATGGCTTGCAATTCCCTGTGAGATCCGACTCCTTGCTTCTGTGAAGTCTTCCCACGTGGAAGCAGACCTTTTCAACGCACCTGTGACCCACTATAAAGCAAGACCTTAGTTTTAATGGTTTTCACGAGATACCCATATTTCCAACTGCTGTTATTTATTCCACCCAACCAACTAATGTGATGTCCTCTCTAATACCAATTTTTTGAACCTTCTGTCACACAAGTATCTCAGATACTCGATCTAGTTGTCGAAGCTCCCTATACGGAAGACAAGGAAGCAGAAGAATAAGAAGGTGGAGGAGGTTTTGGAGACCATGGATTGGAAACGTCCTAGAAAGTTAAACTTAAATGCACCCCTTTTGTCAACAAGGCGTCTTGGTTGTTCTATTGTTGCAGATGCATCTTGCTCATCAAATTCAGTTGGTGCAGGCCAAAATACAAGTGAAAGAGTTCCATTTTCATGGGAGAAAGCACCAGGCAAGCCAAAAGACACTGAGAGGAGCGATAACACCCAAGACGGAGGCACGCCTCGCCTAAGACTACCGCCCCACCATCCGTTTCCTCCGAAAGAAGCAGCTAAAGCTGATGTTGATGTTGATGATGGTGATGATGCATTTCATGATCAAGGAGATGGTAGTTGTGATGGCAATGACAACCAGGATGATGTTTTCTCAGATGCTGTGGATGTTTTCTCTCTATCAGAGGCATTAGATATTATCCAAAGGAAATCAGAGAATGCTCATAGTGAAAACAATGACAGGTTGAGATTAAAGCTTGCAGAGTCCAATGGATACCAATCTCCTACTTATATGATCAATCGCTTTCTTCCTGATGCCACTGCTTTGGCTGCATCATCTGTTTTACATTTTTCTAGTAACTCTGAAGAGAAAGTTTGTGATACTTGCAGCTATCCAGAGTGTTACATCTCAGGGTCAGCAAGGCATTCATATGCTTCTTCTCCAAAGGGTTGTGGCTTGGAACTTCTCTTCCCCTGGCGTGTGAAACATAAGCTTTGTGCTATAGAGAGCCCTGTGTTGCCATGCTCCACTAATATGCACAAGCATCAGCGCAGCTCAAAACAGAAGAAACATCGTTCATCAGCCTACATTCCTTGTACAAACGGGAGAGATATTTGATGGGTAGAGCTAGTTCTTTGATTTGTTCATTTTTACTTCATACAGAATCTTTCCTTTATATATGTGAATAAAATATATATCATGTGTTATGTTATGTTACCTACTTGAAGAATGTGCATTTGTTGTATGCCCATTATTAATCTGTTCAATTAATAGAGCGGGCCTAAAAGATCGACTCAATGTTGTGTTCGGGTTGAATTCATTTCATCTGGTTATGATTTAGGATTACAGAAAGGTTGTAGAATTAAATGATTGATGGTTTTGTGCAAAAGCAAGTCAGTTTGATTATCTAGATTAGTACTCATAATTTAAAACAGCTACTATCTCATAAACTTTGATTCATTTCAAAGCTTCTGACTATACGGGGTGTGACATTACTTGATTTGTCGTTTGTAAATCAACTAGCTCCGTGTGTTGTATTAGTATTTTCAAATTTAAATAAATTTTGTAAAAAAGAAATTAAAAGAAAAATATTTCAAATTATAAAGAAGTATTATACAAACAATGTATTATAAGGTAAAAAAAATACTTAACATTATAAAAACATGCATAACTAGTTAAAAAAGTAAATTTAAAAGAAAAAAAAAAAAGAATGAGATGTGTTATTTTTTTTGGAAGAGTATACTAAGAGATTAAGTCACTTTAAGAAATACATTTTAATTTAATATACAAAGGTTAATATAAAAGTAATTAAATAATATTTGTAGTTTAAATTTGAGGGTATAGAAGAAATTTTAAATCAAAAAGAAGAATTTGACAATAATTTATACTACCTCTACCTCTAGTCCTATATATAAGAAATAAATGAGTGCATTTTTTTGGTCCTATATAGTTATAAGAAACATAGACCTATTTTCAGGGGCATTAATTGCTAATTTTCTTTTATACTCTTAACTTATTGTGAAATTTATTAATAAGACATTCACTCATTCTCCATGCAAGTATAGACATTCATTAACCCATTAACAAAATAAGCCATACTCATTAGTGGAAAAATTATCTCTTAAAATATTAGTGTCATTAAAGATAACAACTACTTAAATCATTTAATTCTATGGGTATTTTTGGAATAAAATTTAAATTTATGACATTATTAATTAAATTAACTAGCTTAACTATGTTTATTGGTCTTGATGAATTAGTTATTTGTTTCTTATATAAATGACCAAAAGGTAGTATATTTTTAGGTGTTCTATATGTTATATATGTTTAAATAAATTTTTGGTCTTTATATTTTTACTTTTTCTAGTTCTAATCCCTATTCACTTTTTTCCTATCATTTTGGTCCCTTATACTTTTAGAGTTAGTATTTTGAGTCCCTACCATCAACATAAGATTGTTAAGTGATGACATGATTTATTGTTAATCACATCATCAATGTCATATGTGAATAATATGATAGGTAATCACTTCAACTTCACCCCCCTTTCCTTATATTTTGGACTACGTTAGAGGCCCAATTCACTAAGTGGGTTACTTCAGTCCAAAGAGCTTTACCAGTCCAAGCTTTGGCCAAAGTCAACATTTAGATGCAAGATTCCTAAGATGTGCTTAGTGGATCAAACCTTGACTAGACTAAAGTTACTTTATTGTTACACCAAGACAAGGTAATATTGCCCTTGAGAGGCCTTGGGCTTGAGCCCGATAATCTAGCCTAAGTTATAATATATTTTGTCACTCTAGTAAAATAGTCATTAGCTTGAATGTCAAAATGCCTTTTGCAAGTACCCACCCTTTGCTCATAGTGTCTCAACTATACTGAAAAGTTCCACCACCATCAAGAGAGATCTCGGATTTCAACCCATGTGGAAGCATACTTCAATCAATATCAGCCAAAGTTTGATCAAAGTCAATAGCCCTAACTTGGATGTATCATTGGCTTTATCTGTGGGAGCTCAATAAATCCAATTCCAACCCATCATGGTCAATACAAGATGTCATATGACTTAGGTGAAGGCCACTTCGAATGGCCATGTTAAAGAGGTCAATTCACCTCACAATCCCGTTGTCAACCTTACGCCATCACAACCACTCTTACTTATTTTATGCTCGGCTTGTGGAGCCATAGCTGAAAATGGAGGTCGAGTAGTTAATAGTAGGGATGACATCATACAACGTCTTCAAGAACACATTGTTGAATTGAGACAACCTCTTAAGCCAATTCAACCACATGTGGATGAGTTAGAACAATGTATCAGGCAGTTGGAGTATACGTTGTCCCAGAATCAGATTCCACATCACCAAAATCAGCTTCGATATGAAGAACATTAGTAAAGTGCTACGACCTCCAATTAGCACATGTCTAGGAGCCCTCTACAACACCTGCTATTTCTTAATCTATGATTTAAAAACTTGATTGAAATAATTATAAGTGAAAATATAATTTTAGTTAAGAAAATTTAATAAAATAAATATGTATGCTTTTATGTGCAAGTTTCAATAGAGATTTCCACTTTACATTGTAAAAGTAAAAAAGCAGTCAAAGGACATATGGAGTTAAGTATGATTAATTTATTATTAATTTTAATTAGTCCTACCATACTAGGTTAAAATAATTTTATTTTAATTTGATGCTTGATACTTAACAAATAAAGCTTTCCAAAAGTAGAAAAATTTTATCTGAGACTTCTTGACTTATTCTAAATTGTCCAAATTAATTTTAAAGTACCATTTACTCTTAGAAAATTATTAACATAATTGTCCATTAATCATATATTAATTTCCCCATTTTCCACCTAATTCCTTATTTATTCATTTAAAATCTTACCTTGCCAAATATGGTAAATAAACTTTGAAAACTCCCACCCATTTTTGGTATCCTTGGGGACATCCAAGTCTTGGCTTCTTTAGACCTTTATGACAAGTTGATTTAGTGACACAAAGCCTTAAATTGTGGATCTCATCATAACCACATTTTACCATTGGGTAATGACTTATTTGCCTTCACCTTCAACACTTTAAAAACCCAAAAACCATGGCCATTCTACAACTACTGGCCAAACCTATATGGGAGGGTTCTCTCCACCATTTGTTTCTTGTATGCTCATTGGAAGTCATCCATAGCAAGGTTCCATCATAAGCTTGAGAGATTTGCACCTATTTTCACCATTTGGTAAGTTTCAATCATGATTTCCTTCGCTTTCTTTTCACGTATTTTCCTAAAACTCCAAACCCTTCTCTTGACTCATCATTTTATAATTCATCTAATGAAAACTCAAACCATGCTTGTTACTATTTTCATTTTCCTCAAAAGCTTGAAGCTAGGAGTGCATTTCCTTCCATTCTCCATCTTCCAAACCCATATTTGTTAAGCCTTCAAGAACAAGGGAGCTTACTTGTCTTTTTATTTTCTCTCAAATATTTGAATGAAAATATGAACATGAGGTTTTGCTTGAGTTTTGTGGTGCTCGATTGCTGTTGGACCTAGAATGGTCACTATTGTTTGAGTTGTGTTCAAGCTTCTTAATATCTTGATATCATGATGTATTTCCTTGTTTTGGACCTTGAGAATGAGTTTTTTTTTTTTTAATGTGAGCTATTGTTTGGTTTTGATTGAAAGTGATTTTACTTGATTTTTGTCATGTGAAGTGATTATTTGAGCTAATAAAACCATTGTATGTTTAAATAAATTTATTTGACATGTTTTTATACTCTCTATGCTACATGAGTTTGTGATGACTAAAAGCTAAATGTGGATTTTGTTTTTAAGTGTTTAATATGGTATTTATTTCACTTAAAAGCCTTAATATGATTATTGGGTTGTTTAGGGAAAGTAGAAGCATAATTAAAACACATAAAATACTTAAACTTTTAAGCCATAAAATTTTAGTAAAATTTTGTAAAGATGTCTTGGCTTGGAGCATGAAAACTGTGGAGTTCGTTTATGTAAACATTGTATGGCTGCAAACACACTTGCTTGAATGAAGGGTTGAAGATTCAAGACTAGAAATTTAAGTTTACGCCGTAAAATAACAATTTTAATGAGTGAAAATCCTAACAAAAATTTAATGACTGTAAAACACAGGAAAACACAAGGGGTGTTGAATTGTATTTTAAAACTTTTATGCAAATCTTTTTGCAAAACACAAGTTTGTTTGATCTTAAGACGATATGAAAGCTTGTTTAAAAATATACTTTAGATAGAAACTTTTATCAAAAACGTTTAATCTAAAGTTTCAAAAGTTTTTCAAACACAAAACCACTTATGTAAGTGAGATAAAAGGGAGAAATAAAAAACACAAGGTTTTTATACTGACTCGTCTCAATCTCGGGATTACATCCAGTTCTTGGCACACCACCAAGTTTCAGTATAACTCATACAAACTTACAAGTATTATTTAGTCCAAGCCTCTTCAGGCTTAACCCAAGTAGTTTTAGATATGTCTCTCCTAGCAAATAACCCAAGTACTCTTTGAATCAAAGCCTGTTTAGGCTTCAGCCAATTTCATTTAGAAATGGTAAAGAGTAAGACTAACTAATTAGGCTTTGTCTTATCAGATGAATATACAATGCGAGGTTCTAGTCTAGTGACTTTAGCACTTTTGTACAAGAGAATTCAAGAAGATTAGGAGTAAGAGAAGCTTAGAAAAACTAAGCATGTTGAATAACTTTAGCAAAAATAGTTATTTGTATTGTACAAATCTTCACAACTATTTATAAAGCTCTCAAAAAGTGTCTGTTGAGGGATCTTCTAGAGCTTCTTCATCTGTTAAGCCTTTGTAATTATTATGTATTTTATAACTATTCTAGTCAATTATTCTCTTATAGGGATAAAAATGTAAATTCACATCCAAATAACTAGTTGACAATGGAAGGTGGTTCACCACTCAAACCAAAGTGGTATATAAATACTATGTCACAAAAGGGACACCTCTTGATGACTAGAGCTCAGTCGAATAAAGGACGAAGGTCAAGTGAAAAGATAATGATAAAGCTAATCAGAACCTAACACAAAACAGAAACAAAACCATGAAATGACTGATGATGAATGTTGATGTTATGTATACATGTATATTCCCTATTTGGGGTAGAATATGAGATGTATGCCTAGTTAATAAGTGGGTGATGTTGTGTAAACCTATTCATTAGGTGAGGATGTGGAATAAAAAGGTTGTATGCTACCATATAGATATGCAAGGGGTTGTATCTAGTAAAGGTTTATGTAACTCTTGAAAAGACAAGTAAAGACGAGGTTAAGAAAAAGGAAAGCTAAGTCCTCACCTGATGTAATAGGAAAGCACGAATCAAGTGGAGGATTTAGAATGGTATATGGTACAACTAATGATAAGTAATGAGGTCAAGTGCCTTAGTGCAAGAATGGTCTTAAACTTGACTAATGTAGTCAAATCTAAATACTTCAAGGAAAGTAAGAGGAACCTGAGAGAAAAGAATAGTTAAGCCAACTAAGGAGTTATGGTTCGCTAAGGTTAGTAAGAGTGTATGAGTTGCATAGTTGTGAGAATGAGTACTAATGGTATAACTCAATTCCTAAGCAAGGGAATATAAGTGTTCAGTGAGGACCAAGACCATGAGAGTCGAGAAAAGGATTACTAGGATAGTAGAGTCAACCTAGTCCTTAAAGCATTCATTGAGACTTTATGTCTTACTCCTCTAAGGTTAAAGCTTAGAGACGCTTGCAGGAAAATATGTTAAGTTATGTACCTTCCAATGCTTGGGAGTTTGTTTTTAGTTTTATGTATATTTCTTTTTATATGTTGTATGACACCTTTAGTGCAAGAGATTGTAATAGATTTATGTTTCAGTATTCTGCTTAATAGCTAATGTTTTTATATTCAAAGTTTTCATGTCTTAGAAATTTAGGCCAAATAAAGTTATATCCTATAGGGTGTTGCAATGGCGGCGATGGTGACAGTGGTAGTGGTGGGTTGGTGGCAACGAAAACAGTGGTGGAGGTGATTATAGCAACAATGATGGTGGTGGTTACGGTGACAATGGTAGTGGTGGCAACAATAGTGGTAGTGAGGGAGCGACAGTAGAGAGAGAAAATATAGTTATTAAATAAGAAATAAAAATAAGTATTTTTGTCTTTTTAATATTTTGTACTTAGGACAAAAAGTTGTCCCATGAGTAACCAAAAACTAAACTTTTGTTCTATCCATCTTCATTTGAGTTAAGTTGTCTTGTGATATTTTTTAAAATTAATGTGAAATAAATATATTTGTATTGTCCAGTATTATACTTTTTAACAAATCAAAAGGACCTAACTCTACTGAGTTAGATCTTTAGTCATTTGAGATTTTTATTACTAAAAATTAATGGTATTAACTATCAAAACGAAACGATTGTGCTATTTTGCCACTCATTTCAGCTCCCTTACTAACTCTTTTTTTTTTTTTTGAATAAGCGCAACCTTGCCAACTTGTTATGATCCATGCTGGTATCCACGTACATCACCTCTACCAACCCTAACCCTTTTCAATTAGAGAAATTCTATTGTGCCTCTATAAATTTGAGGGGTTTTGGAACAATTGATTTTTAGACCAATAGTTATTTCTTCCCTGCCCATTCTTTGTACATAGCTCACTCTCCATATTTCAAAGAAAAACTCAACTCATGATCCCTTACTTCTTTCTTTGGTGCATGCTAACCAAATTCAGCCCCAGTGCTATAACATTCAATGAACCTCATACCACCAGCTTGCCCATCAACCCAACACTAGCGAGCTACTCTCATTAGTGTTGAACTCGAAGATGCTTAAGCCCACCTACATCAGCAGCTGCAAGGAACCAATACCTAGCCACAACATCATGTCTGCCATGACTCTGTCACTCTTTTAAGCTATACTGCATCCTTCACACCATGACCAGTACCCAAATCACCTTTACATATACCTTTACCAACCTCCTCAAACACCATAAGCCACCATGAACATACCATAATTGCATCACTCCCTGTTGGACAACCCTACTAAGAGATCATGCTACACCCAAACGCATAGCCACGAGCTATTGCAAATCAATTCTACCCTCTGTCGCCATGCGGACCGCAATTGTCACCTCTGTGCATGACCACCATGACGCCGAAAGTCATGCATCAGTTTCACTCCACATCAAACCCCTTTCTCTTCTCTCATGCCCATGCTTTGTTTTAATTTCCAAATATGCATTTTCTTATTCTAACACTTTAATTTTGATTTAGGTCAACATTGTGGCCCTTAAAAACTAATTATTCCAAAACAACTCTTTTTATCGGGGCACCATAATAACTCCCTTTCAATTATTCTCAAATTCAATTTTAATAGATGAGGTAAAGTAGGAAGGCCTAACATTCTTGGAATTTTTTGTCGAGAAATTTATTCATTTTACAAGACTACTTAAACATATACAAGTAGTTAGCAAGATAATATTCCAAATATGTAATCGAAGTTTGACAAGTATAATAGTTATTAAATTTCAATGTTCCTAGAAAGATTCTACAAAATTAGTGACATCTAATTTTTGAGGAGGGACATCTAATTACTCTTAAAGCAGAATGACCAGGTGAAATTAACGAAAAAATATATATCTCTTATTATTATTATTATTATTATTATATAGCACAAACAATTAAGAATAAATATGCATGTATTAATAATATAAAAGTTTTTTTAACTCTCATTCAATCATAAATCACAATATACAAAAATTTGGTTGACTTTACGCTAATTATATTAAAAATTATATCAATGATTTTTTATTAGTTTAACAGTATAAACTTTAACCTATTAAACTCAACAATTAAATACAAGATAATTGTTGGTCTTAAAAAACAAAGAAATTAACTTGACCAAGAAAAGACATAATTTTACGTGTTTAGTTTTAAATCCTAAGCATATATACTACAAGCTTAGCCGGTTATCCAAACTTGTACCCTACATATATAGCTGGACTTCATTGTGATATGTTGCAAGCGCGTGATCTTATCAAGCAGTGTAAAAGGTTATCATTTTTACATGGACTATAATAATGATTACCGAAATATTATCAAAAGGGCTACCTAAATGTTAATTAATTTTATAAGGGAAAACAAAACAAAATTTTAAAAAAGGGAAAACTAAAAACAAATAGTAATTGAATAAGATCAAATATACAGAGCATTCTAAGTCTTAGATTCACCGCAATAGAAATTAACGGATTTTTAAAAATAGCCTCTTTATTACATTTTTTTTAGGATGAATTATTCTAATTTAATTATTGGTGTTTCTTTTAGAATCACAATAATGTATTTGATTAGATCAATTCCTACTTTCATAGTAATTGAATTTCATCAAACTCATTAAGATATGTGATAATTCAAAGAAAATTCCTCAAGGCAAACTTACTTTTGTGATTTGAATCCTTAAGTTCATTTTTAGGGTTTAGAATGTTAAATTTCACTTTTTAGTTCTTCCCATAATAACTAAGGCCATATGAATGAGAAGAAATCAAATTCATAAGTATGAAGGACATCTAAAATTTAATTAAAATAATTCTAACATTATCAAAGGGAGCAAATGCAAAAGAAACTGCTAACCACTGATGGGCTACCCTAGTTACCATAGAAATAAGAAACAACTCACTATGGTGAGCTTACAATTTTTAATCATACAATTTTTAACCATCAAAATAATGAAGAAAAACAAAGAAAAGAGTCACAAAAACTTCAAATCTTTTATTTTTAAAGAATTGGAACTTTTTTTGGTTGAACTTTCAGGATCATTTTTCACCTTACCCTCTTCGATCTGTAACTTTGGTTCTTTTGATCTCTAAGCGTAAGACTACTCTTTGCAAAATGATCACTTTGCCCCTTCTAAACATGCCCTAGTGGTTCCATTTCTTGGACTATATACTTATGCCTTTTGAGCCTAGAGGATAAGAAACATATTTCATGGGCAAATACTACAATAAAAAAATAATAATAATAATTAATTAAGCAAAAATATAAAATAAAATCCTAAAAATTTACATAAAAATATAAAGTAAATGATTTTTAACATAAATAATATAAAAATAATATTCATATTTTACACGCATCACATTACTTGATGAATGATGAACCCTCGTGCATCCTTTAGTTCCTTGACAAAATGATTTTTCTAAAAGGAAAATATTTTGAGTACAATTAAAAGAAAAAATGAAAAAGAAATAACGGTAAATTTAAAATAAAATATATGTTATTTAGATGGATAAAATTAGGAGTGTAAATGAGTTTGTTGCGTCGAACAATTGAAGTTTAGAGTGGCTTATGAAAAAAATGAATTGCTCAAGCTAGATTCCAATTTAATTAAATGAAGCTAACTAAAAGCTTGAGTTTAACTTGTTAAAAAAATAATAATAAAGCTTAGGGTTTGACTTATTTAACTCATTTATAACTTAATTACTTTTGATTTGCATTGAGAATATCCCCCAATTGATAGTTGGAGACTAATTTCTTTCGAGACGTAGAGATTACCGAAATGAGTTTTGTCTCTTCCAACAAAGTTTTCTCCATATGAACACCAATCAACATGCTTAAAGAATCCAGTTATCTACTAACTGTACTGGACCTTGTTGGTATAACTTAATTACTTTTATGAAAATTTCCTTAAATTATTTAGTGACTTTATCAATTTATTATTTAATAAAGATTTTAATAGTAGATGATAATTTACAAACATAAATATGTGCTCAACATGTAGTATGTAGAATTCAAAAATCATATACTATTATATTTTCATAATTCAAGAAATAAAAAAATTATAACTTCTTAACTACTACAAAAAGAAACTTTTAGAATTTTACGTATTTTCATAATAAATATATAAACAACAAAGGTTAGTAAAATTCTTATCAACAACTTAAATAAACGAGTTATTCATAAGTCGTTAATATCGAACTTGTAAAACTTGAACTTGACTTATTTAAATAATCAAATTCATTCTCAAACTTTAATGTTTATCTAATTAAAACAAAAAGAGTTTGATCGAGCATTTAACGAATCAAACCTGAATAATTCACGAATAACTTAGCTCGTTTACACTCTACATAAAATTAAACAAAAAATATTTTATTTTTATTTATTTAAATAAATTATAAATTAAAATAAAATAAATTAAAAAATTAAAAAAAAGACGAGTATAATCTTGCCCAATTAAAAAAAGACAAGTATAATTTTTCCATAAAATAATTCAAAGTAAATAGTCAATCTTGTCCTCTAAGTATTACACTCTTATATACAGTCATTTCTCAAATATTGAATATCTATTGATTTAGTCTGTAAATTGATATATTTTACTAACATTTAGAGATCATGTTAAAGAGATTTTTAATATTTGAAGTACTATTTAATTTTTAATACTTAGGATTTCTTATGTAGTTTTTTTTTACTTTAAAGACCATTTGTTAGAGAGAGTAATTTTTTAAGGATGAAATTAATTGTTTATTCAATAATCCAAACACATTTCCGCTTCCCGAATAACAACCAGAGAGGCCAATTTGGCCTCCGATTTCTCGTTCGTGTATACGTTTCTCCACTCCTGAATGCTTAGCCACCCAGTTTCGGCCTCTGCTTTGTGCTTTGAGTCATTCATTATCCGAAGCTATTTTTGTGCTTCAAGGAGCCGTTGCAGCCGGAGCAACCTTCGTCGAATGTAAGTTGTGATTGTCTGCTTAAAATGATTGACTTTGTATATGTTTAGTTTCACATTAGATTCTTTATAATTACGTTAAAATATCAGTTAATATGATTTTAGATAAATTTTTACATATTTAGTTTCATGTTGAAGAATTGATTCTGAGTCTAAAATTGATTCTAAATTAAACCAACTTTAGATAACTTTTGTGTTAGATAAAAGATTTTATACTGAATTTTACCACTAACTTGTTTCTATAATAAAAACATTTAAACATAAATTACATTATTTCAAAATCAATTTTAACCTAGAATTAATTTGGTAAAATTAATTTTATTCAAAATTACTTTTGTCATGCTCATCCAAACACACTTTATTGTTAGTGCTTCCTTCGTTTTCTCTGCTCATTCAGGTAATTTTCTCATTTTCTATCCTTTCTCCAACGGCAAGTTCCTTTTCCACATTCGCTCCGCTTATTTATGAAACAAGGGTACACTCAATCTCTATTCAAAATTCAATCTTTCTTCTTACTGTGAATAGATATGCATAGGAGACCTTTTAAAATGGCTATGACCTTTCAAGCATGTTGTTAATGAAGGGTCCTGCAGTTATAATCCAATGGTGTAATATATTTTTATCTTATATGTTTATTAAATTTCTAAATTATAAAAAGATTTAATCACCTTTTTGGTTTTTATAGTTGCGCGAGCTTTTATTTTTGATCTCTATAGTTAAAAATAATTCATTTTAGTTCATATACATACATTTTCGATACCAGTTTGGTCCCTATTATTTTAAACCGTCACAAATTAAATAGAAAATACCAAAAAATGTCAATTTGTGACAGTTTTTTACCGCCAATTTTCATTTTGTGACGGTTTTCTTTTACAAAGTTAAGACACACTTGACTGCAAGGATCAAATTGGTATCGAAAGTACATGTATAAGAATTAAAAGAGATTATTTTCAAATATAAGAACCAAAAGATAAAGTTCGTGCAACTATAGGGATCAAAAGGTAATTAAACTTTATAAAAATAAAATTAAGGATGTAGATTGTGTGCAGTTGAATAACTAACTGCAGGGAATCCAAATCCGAATCTTAGTTAGAAGTACAAAATCTGGCCTGTGCATATTTTCTGATTGATCTCTGTTGAACTTGTTATTTTATTTTTTTTTGAAATTCTCGGTTGATGGTTGTGGGTGGGGTTTTAGTTTTGCTTCGGGGGTTGTTGTAGGTATTGCATGTGGTTTCTTCTGTTTGCCTTCTTTGCATTTCGTTATCGTTTTCTGTTGGGAAGTGTTACTGGTGATGCTTCTAGTGCTGTGGCTCATGGATAGGAGTGGTGTATGAAGTTTGTGCAGTATACCAAATTAACAATGGTGAAAGAAAGGGGCGCTAAAGTTGGTAATGTCGGTACTTAGAAGAGTTGGAAATGGAACTTACATTTTGTTGCCTTTCTCGTGCTTGACTTCAGGTGTGGACAGGAGGGCCTACACATTGTATGTTTCACCTCATTCCAAAGGTAGAAGAAACCCAACTCTATCTTCGTTTCCTCCACTTAATCTTATTTCTCCCCAATCCCAATGCAAACAAGAGTGTAAACACTAGACAAATTTTTGCTGTTTCTTTTAATTTTAGAAAATATTTTTGAATGCACATTATGTGTTGGATGGACAAAAATTAGTATAACGAGGAAGCACTTCCAATACTACTAAGTGCATGTTTGGATTGCAATTAGAGAAGCTCAAAAATACTTTTAGTTTCAAAGCAACAAATTTTCTTTCTCATTTTGTGTCTTGGAACTCAAAAATATGCATTGGAATTTCTAAAAGTATTTTTGTAACTTTAATTCAAGCATAGTCTAAATAGGCACAAATGATACACTAGAGATGTCATTAGAGATTAATCACCTGATCGCAAATAGTTTTATTTAGTCACAACTACTCAATTAGTCCATAGACATCAAGAGATCTCTCTTCAAAGGGTTGTCTACTAAGTAGGATTTTAGTAGTTCCAGGGAAATCAAACCCCATTTAATAAGAAAAAAAAGATTTTAGATACATATATATAAAATAGATAAAAAAAACAAATAAATAAGAAACAAAAGCAATTATAAACGGTGTTAGCTATTTGACTTTAAAATAATAAAACCACTTTAAAAAATTTGTATCGCTAGATATGAGGACTTTAAAACTTTTGTTTATTTTGCTTGTATACTCTATTTTTGACTTGTGCTTTCACATGTTGCTTTTTTTTTATTATGCAATAACAACATTTTTTTAATTTATAAGTTGATTTTGTTTCTGAATTCGACCGGATTGATTGATAACACGTACATAATTTTTTTATGCAGAAACAAACCCTTCCAATTGTATGCGAGAAAACTTATAATTTTTTTATATCAAGTTTACCATCACATGTCTCACCTTTATTGCGTGTTTGTTATCTTTAATGAACATTTATTATGAATTTTAATTATATAAAATAAACATTTATTTTATACAATAGACTAAATACTAGTTCTTAATAAAAAATTTGTACCATTAAGCAAGACTCTAAAAAGAATAATTAATTCGTACAAAATAGAGGCCCACCAATTTAAATTTGCACCAAGTCTCGTACAGTGGGAAGAACATAAACTAAAAACTCTAGGTACAAACAATTAAGGGAATATTGTCAAAAGAAAGAACAAATTAGATGAATATTCTTTTGTTATCTACCAGTTTCTATTGACATTGTACTCCTGCCAATGGATGATAAACTGTGAGAGGATGCAGTGTTACCCGTAGGCATGACTTCTAAGAAAGCTAAGTTTGTTGTGCTGCTTTGAGAATCAAAGTGTCTCCAGTCAGAGATATCAGGAAGAGGGTCATCAAAGTTTAGGTACCTAGTCACTTGTTTCATAGAAGGTCTATAATCAGCTCTATATTGAGTGCATAAGAGACCCAATTTCAGAACCAACTCCACTTCCTCCTCATCATAAACTGAATCTAGCTTAGGATCAACTACTTCAAGAATCTGACCCAGTTGGCAATTTTCAAGAACCCAATCCACCAAGAGAAACTGACCTGATGAGCCAACAGGTCTTCTTCCAGCAACCACTTCAAGGAGTAGGACCCCAAATGCATACACATCAGAGCTTGTAGATGCTTTTCCTGTCCTAGTTAACTCTGGTGCAATATACCCTATGGTGCCAACCACACTTGTTGTGTGTGACACTTGATCATGACTATAAAGCCTTGCTAGTCCAAAGTCACCCAAACGAGCATTGAAGTCCCCGTCTATTAGAATATTGCTAGATTTCACATCCCTATGGATCACCACTTGCTCCCACTCTTCATGAAGATACAACAGCCCTGCAGCTACACCTTTGAGAATATTGAATCTCTGGTCCCAATCTAAAGCAAAATTTCTATTGAATAGGAGAGAATCAAGGCCCCCATTTGGAATGTAATCATAAATTAAGAGTAGATCGTTCTTGTGCTTGCACCACCCTTGAAGATTGACCAAATTCTTGTGTCTCAATCTTCCTAAGCTTTCAATCTCAGCTGCAAATTCCCTCATTCCTTGCAATGGACTACGCATGATCCTTTTAACAGCAACCTCAGTTCCTGTGCTAGGTAACACACCTTTGTACACAGAACCAAAGCCTCCAACTCCAATTAGCTGGCTCTCTATAAACCCCTTTGTTGCTATGTGGAGATCTCTATAGCTGAACCTATGAGGACAATCCATTTCCCAGTCCTCAAGAGTTTCAAATCTCATATACCTCTTATAGAGTGTCACAAAAAGCAAAAGGCACAACAAGGTAAAGGTCAAAGCAGACAAGGTGCCAATTACAATCTTGACCCAAGGAAAAGAGGATGGACCTTTCTCCTTTGGTGGTGGCTTTGGAAGGAGTGAAAAATTGAGTGGAGGAGCAACCCCATTCACTGAAAAGCTCCATCCAAGAATATAATGGGAGCTTGCTTTCCTCTTACCTGTTGATGCAGAGAAACCAAAAAACATGCTTTCCTTCATAACAGACTTGATGTCAATGACCTCGGATATAAGTGGCTTGCTTGGTTTTGGTACTTTTAAAGGGGTTATTGTGACATTCAAGATTTCTGTTTCACCATCATATTCAATCCAAGCACAAACAGCATCAGCCTTCTCCATGCTGAAGTCTTCCTGCTTTGCACGCGTGCCTTCTTCGAAGTAAGCTGCAGCGGCAGATGTATTTGAGAACATGCCATTTAAGTTTACCCCAACATGGTTTCCTTCAGTGTCAGTGTCACCTTTGTAGCCATTCACTGTATCAAATTCAACCACCAAGATGTGATTTGAGGTGTTCATATCATTAGAAGAGTTGAAAAGACCAAGAAAATGGCCACCTTCAGCTTGTGGGAATTGGGTTGAGGGAGCTATGGTGAAGGCAAGACCAAAGCCACCAGGGCCAGAGCTTGGTGACACAATTGAGAAAACAAAGCATGTACTGAAGGAAGAAACTTTTGGTTGGACCACTGAAGAATTTGTTTTCTCAAATACTTTGATGGGTTTGTTATAGAATGCATGGCCAAAAATATTGTTTATTCTTTTAGTGAGCTCAAGTATGCCTTGGGGTTTGACAATGTTAGACTCCCCTTCAAGGGTGAGATTGCTTTCACTGTTATTGAAGCCATGGAATTGGAAGGAAAAAGCAGTGGAAGCAACAAGGAGAGTGAGAAAGATGAGGAGACCAAAAAGAGGTTTTGGAGCCATTGGCACACTGGGGAGAATTATGCTCTGCTAAAACAAGTATAGGTATACTTATAATGTTCAAAGGATATGGACAATTCAGAAGGATGAGAACCAGAATTGGTCAAGGTCAAGAACACGTAATGAAAAATTAGTATAAGGACCAAATAACATGTAAGTCTGTGTATCAAGACAATATAGAACAAGTAAAAGCCATTATTATCTTTTGTGGTGTAGGTGCAAAGTGGTTGAAGCAAATGGGAGAGTTTTGTCGCCGTGATGGAAATGGAATCGAAATTTCTTTACCATAAATTTAAAATGAGACCGCAAACGAAATCGAAATTTCTTGTTTCTTTTTGGTTGTTTGTGCAATGAGTAATGATATATAAGCATCAAACACTTTATACCTATAATTTATCTCTATATTTTTCTTTTTATTATATTATATCATCTTACTTATATTTGTTCTCTTCTATTTTCATTTTTCTCTTTTTCGTTCTCTAGACGTCAATTAATACCTAAGTGTCTGAATTTTTCTCCTTGTGCAATAATGCTTGGTAAGGACACATGAGATCTGAGCCACGCCCTTATCTAAATAGAAAAATATTATTTTTACGGAAACTCTATAATATCTATTTATAATATATTTTTTCTTTTATCTTTTTTCTATTATATCATCCGTCTCATTTCATCATTTTTTTCTTTTGTTTCTATATCATTCGTAGTTGTAAAAAATAATATTTTTAAAATCATACTAAATATTAGATTGGTAAAGATACTGATTCACATTTCATTAATTTGACCATATTTAAATCAAGGTTGAAGAATTGATAATAAAATATATTTTTTATATTTTACAATATATTAAGCAATAAATTAACATAAAATTAGCCTTTATTTAATTTAAAAATGTTTTAATTTTTTTAAAAAAAAAACCACTTTTTTTTATCTTCTTACTTAATAATTTTAATTGGTTTTAGCTAGATTGATCAGGGTTTTGCTCCACTAATTTCCTGAGTCATTTGGACCAGTGACCTCTTTGGTTCCGATCGAACAGAATGGTTCGATTTTAATAACAATGATAATGATAATAAGAGTTGTACAAAAATATCTGTACACATAAAATAAAAATAAAAATATCACTGACAAATTCCCTAGGATACTTTTTATATAAATTCTACAAATATAAGTACAAAATGTGGTCCAACAATTTAACAAGATATATTACAAAACATTTTGGTAGCATTCTTTCTCAGGTCAATATAAGGCAAAGAATTAAAATGGAGGTGCGTATAATTTTGATGCGGAACCCGTCATATACGTAAAAATGAATTGTTTATATTAGATTTTATGTGGTCTTAGGCTTAATTACTTTTTTGGTCCTTATAGTTGCGCAAACTTTATCTTTTGCTTCTTATAGTTGAAAACAATCCATTTTAGTTCTTATATATGCACTTTCAATACTAGTTTGGTTTTTATTATTTAAAACCGTCATAAATTGAATAAAAAACACTAAAAAATGTCAATTTGTGGCTTTTTTCACCCCCAATTTTTGTTTTGTGACGATTTTCTTTCACCGAGTTAAGACACACTTGACGGCAAGAACCAAATTGGTATCGAAAGTGCATGTATATAAACTAAAAGAGATTATTTTCAACTATAGGGACCAAAAGGTAAAGTTCGCACAACTATAGAAACCAAAAAAGTAATTAAACTTGTGGTCTTATTATGAGAATTTTTTTCTTGACAAAATTTTATGAGTCTCGCTAATTTAACATTAATAAAAAAAATTATAAGATACACTAATAATGAAAAAAGTTTTTATATGAGTTTAATGGTCATACACTGTCAACCAATTAGAAATTATCATTGATATGACTTTTAAAGTATTTATTATAAAAGTCAACAAACTTACAATAAATAGTGGTTTATGATTGGATAACAGTGTAAAATTACTTTACACTGTCAGTGCATAGCTCGTTTTCTCTTTTTATATATAATAATAATTTTTAAATTCATACTAAAATGATTTTCATTTTAATTGATTAACTGTGTAAGACATACAATTATTGAAAATTGAACTCTTAATAAAAAAATAAACATAATTTTTATTTATGTAAAAATCTTTTAGTTCTGTGGTCATTTTTTTTCTTATTTTTATATAAATAATTAATTGTATTATTTCAATATAAAATTTAACACAATAAGTGTTATAATATATAAATATTCTTGTTTATTACTTTTTTTTTTTATACACGTATTTGAAAATTAAAAGGAAAATATATTTTTTGTTGTTATTTTCATTGTTGACAAGACATTTACCATAAGGGTCGTTGGTTGTGGATCTAAAATGATATGAAAAGTAACGGCAGTAACTGTTCGCACCCATTCTTGGCCACATGAAAAAGAAAGTACCATTTTTTTTTTTGATAAAAAGAAAGGATTAAATATATTGTTAATCCTTCAAAAATTGAATTGATTTGATTTTAGTCTTTAGGAAAAAATATTTCAATAAATATTAAAAATATCTTAACTAGATTCATATGTTAAACTTTGCTTAACTTTTCTGTTAAATGAAGGTTATATTAGCTTTCAAATAAAGTATTTTATTACCTAAAGAGTCCAATGATAATTTTTAATAAAAAATCATAGTAATTACTTTTGCTTTAAGATTAAAAAAATTTGTAGTTTAGGATTAAACATATAATAATTTTATTCAAAAAAATATGTTACTAATTTGACGTGGACATAATAGTTGACATAGATAACCACATTAGCAAATTAATGATAACTGTGATGCTAATGTGGTGGTCATTTAATAAAAAAGTTAAACAGAGTTTTGAACAAGAATCTAATTAAGGTATTTTTAATATTTGAGAGACTTTATTTAAAGAATTTTTGTTCTGAAGACTAAAACTAAAATGAATCAATTTTTGGAAGACGAAAAACATATTTAACCTGAAAAAGAAATTACCATAAACCAAAGATAACGGTCCACTCGTCTGCAATAATTGGTGTTATTCTTGATAAATTTATGCTAATAGTGATATTTTTTTGGTGCTGTATATTCTTTTTTTTTTTTTTGGTGTTGCTAATAGTGATATTTATACGAGTTTAATTTCATGTATTATTAGCTTAAAAAATTTTACTCGGTTAATTAATTAAAAATCATTTTTTGATAATTCATATGATTTTTAAAATAATTATTATAAAAAAAAGAAGCTTATCATATATAATAATTTGTGGTTAAATAATGTAATTTACACTGTTAATCTTAATTAAATTCTTTATATTTTTTTTTTGTGTACAATGATAATATTGAGATTAGAAATTATAACTTCATACAAACTACTCAAACCTTTCACCACTAGGTATTTATTTATATATTTTACCTCTGCTTTTTTATCTCCTTATATTATTTTTTTAATCATTTTTTTCATTTCTCTTCTGAAAATATTAAAAAATAAAGTGTATGTCAACCACTTTTCAATTCCTTGTTCCTTGATACACCGAGTATTACACTGTTTATTTAAAAATCTCTCAAGCTATTTTCCAATTCCTAAACATGGGGGTTATCAAGAGATATGGACACCCATCACCTAGAGGGCAAATAATAAAATTGTCCTTTTGTACAGGTTAGTGTATTGGTTGTCCTTGGTAGTCCTTTTGTACATGGTTGTGGTATTGCAAGAACATTTAGTTGCACAACTACAATCAGGTAACAGGCGAAAAATATCAAGTTCATCCCACAGAATTTTTAATTCAGTGAAATAGTTAGTAACATTTAATTCTCCTTGTTTAAAGGGTGAGAGTGTATCTTGAAGGTCAGCAATTCGAAACATATGACCTTGATAGGGGTGAATATTCCTAGATACACCGAGTATTAAATTGTATACTTACTTATCTCTCAACCTTGATGGCTACTAGAAATAGCAAATGCCAACTCATGCAGGAAAGTACCATATTATAAAAGAAGATGGGGAGTAGTAAAACTCGTTCAAGAGAATTTATTGATGAAATGATCATTTTCTTGTTTTAAAAACTCCCTTCAAAAGTCGGTAAACAAAAACCAAACGCTACACATATTTACCATATTTAGGCTAATTTATAGTTTATTTGTCTAGTTTATAAATTTATTTTACTACATTTTTTTACAAACACAGATATTATTTACGGGAGGCAATCATACTCGAACCGAGTATAACTACTATGAAGAACAAATTAGTTTATTTCACTAATTTTCATGTATTATTAGCATAAAAAATTTTACATCATCAATTAATCAAAAATTATTTTTATTATTGATATGATTTTTAAAGTAATTATTATAAAAATCAAGAAGCTTATCATATATGATAATTTGCAATTAAATAATAATGTAAAAACCTTTACTATGTTAATTTTAATTAAACTCTTTATACTTTTGGGTGTATAATGGCAATATTGAATTAGAACGTTAAACTTCATGCAAATTACTCAAACCATTCACCACTAGGTATTTGTATGATATTTTTATTCATATATTTTTCCTCTACTTTTCATTTTTTTTATTCCATTATATCATTTATTATTTTTTTTTTTTCCATTTAACTTTTGAAAATCTTGTATATTTAAAAATAAAGTGTAAGTCAACCATTTTCCGATTCCTTGTTCTCTGAGACACCAAATATTACACTGTTTATTTAAGAATCTTCCAAACCATTTTTCTATTCCTAAACATGAGGATGAATATTCCTAGATACACCGAGTATTTCAACACATACTTTAGAATCTCTCAACTTTGACGACTATTAGAAATAATGAAGGTCAACTGACGCAGGAAAGTGTCATAGTACAAAAGAAGATGGGAAGTATTAAAACTCATTTAGGAGAATTTATTGTTTAAGGCTAAGTTTGGATTTAAACTAAGATAAGTATTTTTGCGAATTTCAATGTAAATTTGTAAATTTTAATATGTAAATGAAGAAGAAAAAAATTGTTGTTTTAAAAGTAAAAATACTTTTAAACTGTTCCGGGTAAAATCCAAACATACACTAATTCATCATTTTCTTGTTTTAAAAACACCCTCAAAAGGTCAGTAAATAAAAGCCAAACACTACACGTATCTAGCATAATAATTAAGTTAATTTATAGTTAGTTTAGATAGTTGATAATTTATTTATTTTTTTACAAACCACATGTATCATTTACGAAAAACAATCATAGTTAATCAAACCAAGTATAACCACATGTAGGGAACAAATTAATTTATTTAAATAATTTTCATTTATTATTAGTTTAAAAAATTTTACACCATTAATTAATCAAAAATAATTTTTGATAGTTGATATGATTTTTGAAGTAGCTATAATAAAAAAAACAAAAAAGCTTATCATATATGATCATTTGTAATTAAATAATAATGTAAAAAATTTTACACTGTCAATTTTAATCAATTTTTTTTTGGGTATATAATAGCGGCACTATAAGATTAGAATTTAAGATCTCATACAAATTAGCTTAACCCTCCACTACTAGGTATATACATATAATATTTTGTTTATATGTTTTTCGTCAGTTAATTTTTTTTTTTTATCACATCATATCATTTTTATTATTATTTTTTTCATTTTTGTTCTGAAAATCTTGTATGTTAAAAAATAAAGTGTATGTCAACCATTTTCCAACTCCTTGTTCTCTGATACGCCGAGTATTACACTGTTTATTTAAGAATCTTTCAAACCATTTTCGATTTAAACCCTAAACTCTAAACATGGGGATGAATATTCCTAGATACACCGAGTATTACACTGTATACTTGAGAATATCTCAATCTTGATGGCTGCTAGAAGTAGTGAAGGTCAACTCAAGCAGAAAAGCATCATAGTACAAAAGAAGAGGAGGAGTATTAAAACTCACCCAGGAGAATTTATTGTTTAAATGATCATTTTATTGTTTTAAAAGCTCCCTCGAAGTCGGTAAATAAAAACAAACTGCTACACATGTTTAGCTTAATATCTAAATTAATTTATAGTTTATAAAGATATTCAGCCATTTTTTTGTGTGTGGACTACGTGTATCATTCACATAAGACAATCACACTCAGGGCTGACCTTGAGCCTAGTTTGGAAGGGCGATAGCCTAGGGGCCACGGTTAGAAGGGGGCTCAAAAATTAGAAAATGTATATAGTTGTGTAGTAAATTTTTTTATATTATATTGTTTTCATAAATAGATTGAAATTATTGTCTCATTTCATGTGTCTTTTTATCTAAATTAAAATGTGACATGTGATTTGAAAGTATCATTCTCTTAGTCGTTAGTTTTTTTCCTGATATGTTATATTAATAAATTTATGTTAAATGAATTTTCAAGTAACTGTGACATATTAACATGTCATGAACCGACAATAATAGACTTAAAATGTTTGCTTTTTTAACGAGATAAGAAACACTAACCAACATTCAAATGATAAAGGAATTTAAATTAAAAATTAGTATATTAATAAAGAACAAAAATATATGTAAGCTTTAATCTAAATAATGATATTTTGTCAATGATAGACCAGAATGATGAAACTAGAACATTTTCTTTGAGGGGGCCAATTAAATATAAAAATTAAATTAAATTATAATTTTAAAATTAATATACTAAATTTAACCAACAAAATTAAAAAATTTATAATAATTGACCACATATTATGAAAACCAAAATTATATAAATTAAATAAAAGATTCAAGACTATAATGTTGTAGCAAGTAGAAAGAGATTTATTTTTTAAAATTCATGATATCAATTTTAATGATAGGAAATCTTTATTATATTTAGATATCATGTTTAAAGTCTTAAAAACATAATTAACCCTCAAATTTTGTTAAAGCAAAATTTAATTTTTAACCTGAATATAATAATAAGAATAATAAATTCTTTATTTCAAACAATGAAATAATGTTCCTTTAATTTATTTATTTGGTGTGAATAAACATTTAGGAAAAACTAGGGAGGCCTTAAAAAACTATTCAAAATGACAGTTGTATACTTTTTAGGAGATGTATCCATCTTGAGTGGTAAGAGATATGAGACAAAAAGAAAGAGAAAATGTGAGACGTAATAGGAGATGTGATAAGAAAGGAAAAGAGAAAAAGAAAATAGAGTTATAAGAAATAAAATTATATAAAATCATTTTTGAAAAATTATATACACATATTGTGTATATATATGTTTTATTCTTTTAAAGGGTGACCTTATATGTAAATATGTGAGTGTGTATGATTTTTTTGGGATGTAAATTGAATGATAAATGATAATATAAGAGTAAATTTAATGAAAAATACGATACATTTTTTTGATATTTGTTAAAACTATGCTTTTCGCTTAATATAATAAAAATATATCATTTTTAATTAAATTACGTGTCTATTTTTTATGCAATATATATTTATATTTTTAAATATTTGTATATAAGGGTGTTTCGCCTCGGGCCTATAAAATGTCAGGGCCGACCCTGATCATACTTAAACCAGGTATGATCTCTTATGGGTAACAAATTAATTTATTTAACTAATTTTCACGTATTATTAATTAGTATAAAAATTTTTACATTGTCTTTTAATCAAAAATTATTTTTAATAATTGATATGATTTTTAAAGTAATTATTATAAAAATAAAAAAACTTATCTTATATGATAATTTGTAATTAAATAATAATTAAAAACCATTACACTATTAATTTTAATTAAATTCTTTATATTTTTTTTTCTTATGTACAATGATAGTATTGAGATTAATTATAGCCTAAGGCTTTATGCAAACTACTAAAATCCTCTACCACTAGGTATTTGTATAATATTTTTATTTATACATTTTTCCTCTACTTTTCTTTTTTATCACATTATATCATTTTTATTTTTTTTTCCCCATTTCTCTTAGGAAATATTGTATATTAAAAAATAAAGTTTATGTCACCATTTTCCGATTCCTTGTTTTCTGATACACGGGGTATAACACTATTTTAAGAATTACTCAATCTTGATGGCTGCTAGAAATAGCGAAGGTATACTCATGCAAGAAAGTGTATATCATAATACAAAAGGAGATGGAGAGTATCAAAACTCATTCAGGGAATTTATTGTTTGAAGGCTTAAATATATTTTTAGTTTCTATAATATACTTGTTTTATGTTTTTAGTCTTTATAAAAAAATGATATGTTTTTGGTCCCTATAAAATTTTGTTTTATGATTTTAGTCCTTATAAAAATTTTTTAGTCCTTATAAAATTGTAAACTTTTAATATTGGTCCGTCTTATATTAGAAGATATTCATTTTAGTTCCTATTATTTAAGAAATATCAAGTTTGTTGTCCAATAAATGGTTGACATGTCATCAGCAAATAGTGACGGGGGCTAAAATCGTAAAATCAAATTTTACAAGAACCAAAACCATAAAAAAAATTATAGGGACTAAAAGCATAAAATGAATATATTATAAGAACTAGAAACATATTTAAATCTTGTTTAAACGATCATTTTTTTGTTTTAAAAACTCCCTCCAAAAGTCCATAAATAAAAACTAAGCACACTACATGTGTTTAGCATAATATTTAATTAAATTTATCTTTTATTTGGCTAGTTTATAAATTTTTTTAACTAATTTTTTTTATAAACCATAGGTATTTTTCATAGAAGACAATCATACTTGAACTAGGTATTACTACTATGAAAAACAAATTAATTTATTTCACAAATTTATAATTAATATGCTATAAACTTCTTGAGCTAGCTTATAACTTATAATTGATAACTTGTTATTATTTTATCATATTTATCTTCAATATTTTAATATAGTTTCACTTTTATTTTTCTTTTATATGTTAAGGTTAAAATATTTTTTCCTTTCCCATTTAAAAAATTCCCTCAATATTGAGGTTATGTGGAATACCACCCAAGTTGCTATTGCTATGTTATGAGCATGAATTTTACTGAAAAATAAAAAGAGATAAATATATAATGTGTAACTTATTAACAAAAAATTAAAAAAATACAATATCAAAATATTAATTATTGCAATTTAAAAGTATAAATACAAGTAAAGGAATAAAAATGAATTAATTTAATTATTGTTCAAATTTTAAATAATTTTTAGCTTTTTTTCATATTATATTATTTCTTTTAGTTATTATATTCTTTATTTTCATTTTTAAAAAAATATTGAGAAGAATTGGAAATTTGTGAAAAATTAAAATTAAAATTACCTAAAATGATATTTTTGTCTGAAAATATAAAATTTATATAAAAAATATATAAATGTCTTTTTATATCATTTTACATTTTTCAACTAATTAAAGCTAACTTTATCAAACACTTTTAATTAAATAAGTCAATTTATCAACCAATATTATATTGGTCCAAGTGGTACTAAGCTTGGATCTCTTAAGAAAGATCTCAAGTTCAGGCTTTGAAAATGGAAAAAATGGTTAGAAAGAAAGATCCTACTAAAAATGACCCAGCGATACTTCATACCTACATTGTAGTAACAAAAAAAAAATCAACTCTCAACTAGTAATAGGGCTCAATCAGGGGTGACCTTGTTGGGTCATGGTCATTTAAATTACTATAAAAATAATTTTGGGGTCTCCATAAAATATATAAAAATTTATTTTATCTATTTAATTTATTTATTTTCTCATATATTATTTTTATACTTAATATAATTATATATTTTTTATTTATAAAAAGTATTAGTTAATATTATAAATCATTTGCATATATTATGCATGTAAAAATTTAAATTTTCTTTACTAAATCTTGGTTTTTTGTTCTTAAGCTAAAGTTTTGACTCCATGCCTATCTAATAAAAGAAAATAGGCTATTCACTGATAGTGTAAAGTAATTTTATACTGTCATCCAATTACAATCCATCGTATATGATAAATTTGTTGACTTTGATAATAACTATTTTAAAAATCACACTAAAACTGATTTTTAATTGGTTGATAGTATAAAAGCTTGTTAACTTTCAGCTAACTTATCAACTTTTAAGTAACTTATTAGTTAATTTTCTTAAATATGCTCCTAATATGGCTAGAAATAGGAGTGTAAGCGGATACGGGTCAACCTCCAAACTCAGTCGACCCGACCCAACCCAAACCAATTTTAATGGTTTGGTTCAGACTGTTTGATGGTTTGTGTTTTGTGTACTCAACCAGAGCTTAATCGGTTCGAGTTTCAAGTTCACGGTTTCCATACTCAAAGAAAGGACCAAACCGAAGATACAAGCATGGTAAAAATGAGCGCAGTAGTGCACCATGAAGCTAGGGGAGATCTCACGCTAGTCAGACCAAGGCTTACGGGAAAAGCATTCCAGATCCACGTCCTGCTGAGTCGCAGCAGGAGAAACCCTCTATTTCTATATTTTTGTTGCACCGACCCTCTGTTTCTGTTGCAGGAAGAGTATTTTAGATCCAAGGCTTGCAAGAAGGTTTGCGTTTCAAATCCATGTCTCATATGTTTTAAGTTAAACGCGAACAACCTGATAAAGATTGGCTTAGTTCGGCTCATATTCCATGCCCAAAACTAAAAAAAACTAACCCAGTCCATAACTCGTTAATTTAAATTTGGATAAATTACATTTTTAGTTATGTAATTTTGGTCACTTTATTTGTTTTTAAGAGAAATTTAGTTTTTTTATTTTTAAAAATTTACAATTTTGGTCATCTTATTTTTATAGAGACATTTAGTCTCTTTAATTTTAAAAATCTGTAATTTTAATCTCGTCATCAAATTTCTTGTATTAGCCGTTATTAGTTTAATGTTAATTCTAACATATCAACATTGATTTTAACATCGACTCTGAAATTGATACATTATTTAAATATTGTTATGTTAAAGTCAACTTTAAATAACTAACGATCAATACAAATTTGACGGCAAAATTAAAATTACAATTTTTTTAAAATAAAGACTAAATATATCTAAAAAACTAAAATTACAGATTAAAAAAATATAAAAGAATCGAAAATCCCCCTACCTAGAAGGCTAAAAGGGGATCCCTACGATGTCTGTTTAGATATTCTGGAGTTAATTGAGGGATGACGATACAATTAATGGTTCTGTTACAAGAGATAATAATTTGAAATTATTGCCTCTTATATTAATTCGTACCTTTGCTTCTTCTCTTATGATGTAAAATATAGTGGTCCCCACTCCTCATCCTAGAAGTCTTACTGCGGTACGGGACGGTTCTCTAGTTAGCTATCAAAGACTCTGCAAGTGCATGGCATTCAATTAGAAGGTACCCTGATTTTATTGCGGACCTTGCTCTTTGATTATTCTTGACTTCTATTTTATACAATTTTTTTTTTTATAAATCAAATTAAAGATACAATCTCCCAGTATCTAAATATTTAACTAATCGTATGATACTTTTATATAATTTACCAAAAATTGATTTATACAAAAAATGTTATATGATATAATCAAACTAATATCCTTATAATAAAAAATATTTATAAGAATGAATTAATTATTTTTTAAAAAATATTCCTAATTATTTATTATAATTTATCCTAAATACTCAATTATTTTATTTATAATTATACTCTAACTCTTTTAATAAATGTGTTTTAGTCAAAGAAGATTACTTCATCATATTAATTGATAAAATTAATAATTTTTAAGATGTGTATACTACTTTTTGTCATAAAATAAATTCAAATAAAATATAAATAAGTTACACCCTTAAATCAAACTTGATGGGTCAACGAGTTAAATGCTTAGGTTTAAGTGATTTCCTACCCCTCTATTTGGTAGAGGAAAAAAATATGAAAAGAAAAAAAATTAAAATTTGAAATTTGAATTAAAGAAAAAGAAAAGAAAAGAAATTAAATTGTTTGGTTTTGAAAATCAACATCTCTCTCTCTCTTTTTTAATTTTCTCTTAAAAAAATATATCATTACTAGTATGTTAGCTTATGCAATGCACATGATAAATGTTTATTTTATATAGCTATAATTTATAATAAATAAATGTTTTTGAATATATAAATTATATTTAAGATTTATGATAAATAATTTATACTATAATACAATATTATTTCTAATTATTGATATTTTATTAAAAATATTAAAATTCAATTTTGAAATATAAATAAATAAGATAAATTGAAAGAGATAAAGGGTTGAAAAAATTTCTAAAAACACTCTTGTTGAAGAAAATCAGCTAAAAATGCTCTGGTTGAATAATAGTCCTTAAAAATGCTCTCATTCGATATAGCTATTCTAATTTATATAGAGAGAGAATTTATATTTTTTTCTCTTATCTTGATAGAGCACACACACAAAATTGTTATAAATAACGACAGGTCCAAAAAAAGTAATATTTTTATAATATTTTTTATATTTTATTTTTCTTTAATTTTTTATCACATAATTCATTTTATTTTATATTTCTTTCCCTGTTCTCGTATGTTTTGAGAAGAAGTGGCGTGAGAATAGTCACTCAAAACACAATAGTCTTTCACAGTTCAACCAACCAGGTCAATCTGAATTATGTACAACCCAAGTCACGCAACTTTATGGCTGAGTATATGACATTATTTCGCAATATTAAATAGTAGGATATTGTAGATAGAGTGTAATAGTCATGCACTGTCAATATAAAAAGTTTTATATTGTTAATTAATTAAAAATTACTGTTAATCAGATTTTTAAAGTATTTATTATAAAAGTTAATAAATTTACAATAATGATAGTTTGTGATTAGTAGATGACAGTGTAAAATAGTACATAGCCTGTTTTCTATTGTAGATAATGGAGATATAGGATTCTAATGTACAACTGCATAGCGAAAATTAATAGCGTCCCGCACTATACGCAGTCGTTGGATATATTGATTATTGAGCTACTCCTTAAATATAAGTCTGCCCTATAAGATCTATTTAACAACTTTTTTTAACATGTATGATGATCAACCATAAATGTATATCTTTTTATATTTTTACATTAATCAAATATAATTTTTTCGATACCATCGAGTGCCTAGCATGAAGTTGTAATTAATGATCTTAAGTTTGAGTTGTAGGTATATAATTGTATTAAATACTTTGAGGAAAGGTTTTACTTTTGTCACCTACATTGATACTATTTTATTTGAGTAAAATTGTCTTCCTGTGAAGAATATGTACAGTCTATATAAAAAAAAAATAATTTGGAAGATTCTGCTTCCACACAATTGTTTATCACAATTTTTATAATTTGGGAGATATATAAGAAGAGAAGAGAGAATAAAATAGGTGATTTGATAAAACAAATTAAAAATAAAATATAAAAATATTATAAAAAAATTTGGTTTAAGTGCCAAATTATTTTATTTTATTTTTAATCAAACTGAAACATCTTGAGGACAATTCTCATATTATACGCGCCAGGTGTGTACAATTAATAGGATGAGGATTACTATATAAAAATAAAAAAATAGGATGAGGATTATCTATGGTAGGAGTGTAACTGGGTCTGACCCAACCGAGACCCGACCTACTCAACCCAACCCAACTACATTTTAGCGGATTGGGTCGGGTCATCAGGTTGGGTTCAATTTTGGTTGACCCGATTAAGGTCGGGTTGGATAACGAATTGATGCATTCTCAACCCAACCCAACCCAACCCGATTTATTATTTTTTTACTAAAAAAATTAAAATATTATAACATTCACATATATTGTATTTTTCTTTAGTATTAAATTTATGTGGTTAAACTTATATTTTAAATTGAACATGTGTTGAATGAGTTTAACAAATTAAGTATTTTTTATTTTTTTCAAATATAAAAAATATATTAATATTTTAATTGGCCACCCAATCCGACCCAACCCGATTAAAGGTCGGATTGGGTTGGGTTGGGTCGCATCGAAAAAAATACAAATCTAACCCAACCTAACCCGATTATTTTTAATTGGGTTGAGTCTTAAATACACCTAAACCCAACTCAATCTGGGCCATTTACACCCCTAACATGCGGTAAGAGAAAGAAGGAAATTAGGATGTTAATTCTCAATTTTATTTCTCAACTTTATAAAATTAATGAAATATAAGATGAAGAAATTTCAACCATTAAATCTTGACTGCTTGATTGAATGTGTGAAGTCGGAGCGCAGGCAATCAAGGACTCATTTAATATCTGCCTTTTGCCTTCGTTTCGAGGTTGGAGCCTTTTCGACAATTAATTACGAATTCTTTACGCGGTATAAGGCATGGCAGAAAAAAAAAAAAAAAACTAACTAAAACTTAAATATGTTTTTAGTATGTTAAATTTGGGGTAAGTTTAATTTTTGTCTCTTAAATTTAAAACTAAGTTTTTTAGTTTTTTGTAATTTTAAAAAAATATTTAATTTCTCTGTCCAAACAATTTGTCACATAAAATTCATTATTATTGAATTTATCACACAAAATTCACATAATAATGTCCTGTTAATAAAAATATTATACAAAACTCAACTGATATTGCACAACTAGCTCAATCTATCCTTGTCAGTAATGTGACAAGTGATCCTAAAAGACTAAAACAAGTTTTTCAAAATTATAAGGACTACAAAAATAATTGTAAATTCAGGGAACCAAAAACAAATTTATTCCAAATTTGAGGGACTAAAAATATATTTAATACAAAAACTAATAATTATTCATTTTTCCTTTTATTATTATTAGCATGGAATAATAGAAAATAATGAGTAAAATATAAATAAAAAATGAATGAACAAAATAACGAAAATAATATGAAATTGCCAAAACGAATATATAAAGTGACAGATAAGATAAAATTCAAGCTCCAATACGTACAATTTTTGGTTGTGTTCCTCGGGCATTAGGTGGTCAGGCAACAAAAATAGAGAAAACAAAATGAGTTAAAGTTATTGAGTTGACTTAACTCATTTAATTTGTTAAATGGGTTGGGATAAGATTTTTAACTTACGATCTTATGATGATTTTAACTCGACCCAACTCATTTTTTGATGAGTTGAGAGTATGTTGGGTTGAGTCAATTTGTTTTGTTGACTTTTTTCTTTTCTTTTTGTATTTATTGTAACTTACTAAGACTTGTTTGTGAATTTATTAGTATTGATAAATTAAAGTATTAAATTTTTTAGTTTTAGCCTTTTAAATATATTGGTAGATGTTTTGATAGACTAATTAATGGTTATTATAATTATATTTGAATGATTTATGTTTTTTTTCTTACTTTTTATTTATTTGGTGAGTTAATCCATGTGTCACTCTTTTATTACCTTTTTTTTTTCATATTTTTTACTTTTTAAAAATTATGATAGATCAACCTAACTTACCTCACAACTTACCAATAGATGAGTTAGGTTGGGTTACAATTCTCAATTTACTCTCAAAACGAGTTTAACATAATTCAACCTATTTTTTAGCGAGTTGAATGTGGTTTGCGTTAGGTTGGCTTGAGTAGAGCCAATCTGGAACCTTTAAACAAAAGCTCAATATTTTGTGTAGGTTAACCTTTATAATTCCCGTATGTCTACTGCCTTGATACGTAAAAGGAAAAATCAACTAGAACGAAGATAAGGCAAACATCCACCATGCAGTGGTCAATTGTGATCTTATTGAATATGTGATTTTAACACATGCTTCCTACGCCAAAACAAAATTAATTAAAACAATGGGAAAAAGTAAAGTTGAATTGGGAAAATGTGAGTATTGATGGACGAAGAGACTATGAAAATTTCTTCTAACAGAAAAAAGAAAAGATGTTGAAAATCTCTTTCAACAACAAAAATTATTTGAAGAGGGAGGTTTCTACAACAAAGAAGCATATCAAATGATTTACCGGTGCACCATCTTTCTAAATCGTTACATATATGCATTAAAAAAAAATTAACGGTTGAGAATGTTAATCAGATCAACAAATCTTAACTGTTGATTTTTTTTTATTCATATATTTAATGGTTTAGAAAGATGGTCCATCATAGAATTTGCTAAAGAAGAGAGTTTCGAGTATAAAGAAGATAGACAGCAAGAGGAGGGTCCTGTTATGATTCTCAAGGATAACGTTAAGCAAAAACAAAGATGAGAGAGAGCATAAGGAACCTCGAAGAAAGGGCAATTTCTACGGTGAACTTATGATACATATGGTTCATCAATGAACCAACAATTTTATAGTATTATTGAATGTGATCTATTGGTGAATCACAGACTTTGGACCATTGGATTTAATTTTAAAAACAAGAATGGTAGAGATAATAGTGTTAACCTAAATATTCAATTATTAAAAATTAGAAATTAAAAAAATTAATAACGAATAGACGTTTTTAATCCTCCACTTCGAAGAGGGGTTCATCGTTTGGAGAAGCAAAATTACTGTAGCCAAATATTATTTTAATAGGTTAATTGAATTTTTATATAAAAATTTTAAATGACAAATAAAATCCCTTGAAAATATATGGGAAATTATAGTTTGTTTTTATTACGTGATGTTCTGTTTTTTTTTTTAAGTATACATTTTTGTCTGAAATCAAAATTGATTAATTTTCTTTTGGGTAAATTACATTAAACGATAAGCAGGAATACTCCCATGAAAAATATGGGAAATTATAGTTTGTTTTTATTATGTGACGTTCTAGGGTTTTTTTTTTTTTTTTTGAAGTGTACATTTTTGTCTCAAATCAAAATTGATTAACTTTCTTTTGGGTAAAATTACATTAAGCGATAAGCAGGAATATTCCCATGAAAAATATGGAAAATTATAGTTTGTTTTTATTACGTGATGTTCTGTTTTTTTTTTTTTTTGAAGTGTACATTTTTGTCTGAAATCAAAATTAATTAATTTTCTTTAATTACATTAAACGATAAGCAGTATATTATTTATTAACAATAACTCAATTTTTCATTATTATTAACATGAGAATTGTTAATTATTTATAATTTTTAAATATTATTCATTATTAACTACATTTTACGTCACATTTGATGATTTAATAATTTTTTAAAATTTTTTTGACATAATTTCATGGGATTTTATCTTCGTTCAAGTTCCTTAAAATTACAAATATAGTCTTTTTCCTAATACTATTAAAGCAATGTTGCCTTCGGTTAGGGAGACTTGTCATCTTTAAATGCATTATTACTTATGAAAGAAGAAGAAAATACATAAGAAATTGGTATGCGTGAGAGAGTGATCGAGATTAAAAAATAAAAAAAATGGAGCTAATACTATAGTTTTGTAACATCACGAGAGGAACATCAGGCTAATAATATAGTTTCATCTCATATTCGGACAAGGCTAATAATTAGTTGTAATATATTAAACAAGGGTTTATTTGTCTTTTTACATTTTAAAATATATTTCAAATTATATTTTTAAATTATTAATTTGCTACTATAGACTTCTCCACCTGTGAACCACTTGAATCGCTTCTTCACTTTAGAACTTGCCTTAAGGGAGTGAAAGGGTCTAGAACAAAAGGGTTCTTTTCTCAAGTTGGTTGTTTCATGATTTTTTAATCTCAGAGGTGTAATTTTTTAAAAAAAATTACCAATTTGGTGTAAGTTGTATTTGAGAAATACAACTTCTGAAAATGAAATCATATATATACTTATGACTTTCAAATTTAATTTATTTTTACGACTTTCATAAAAGTATATGTGACTTCCATTTTTTTAATTTTAATACGACAAAAATGAATTAAATATGGTAAAAAAAACTTGTTTTATTTTTTAAAGAAGTCGTGTTTCTCAAATGAGACTTCGATTTATTTTTTTAAAATTCTTCAAGAAGTCATGTTTAAGAGATAAGACTTCAATTTTTTTTAAAGAAGTTGTATTTGGCAAATGAGACTTCAATTTTTTTAAAATTTTCTTAAAAAATTAGTGTTTTAGAGATGAGACTTCAATTTATTTTTTATTTTTAAAAGAAGTCGTGTTTTGTAAACAAGATTTCAATTTTATTTTTTATTTTTTAAAGAAGTCGTATTTGGCAAATGAGACTTCATGAATAAGACTTCATATATGAAGTCTCATCTGCCAAATATGACTTCTTCAAGAAATTAAAAACAATAATTGAAGTCTCATTTGAAAAACACGACTTCTTTAATAAAATAAAATAAATAAATATTTTTACCGTATTTAATTCATTTTTATCGTATTAAAATTAAAAAAAATAAAAGTCGTATATACTTTTACGACTTCTTTTGAAAGCTGTAAAAAAAATGAATTTAGAAGTCATAAGTATATGTACGACTTCATATTCAAAAGTTGTATTCCTCAAATATGACTTACTCCAAATTGGTAATTTTTTCAAAAATTACTCATTCTGGTAATTTTTTTAAAAAAATTACACCTCCAAGGTTAAAAAAGCCTTGTTTCACTTATTAAATTCATAGGGTGATTGATAAATGTAGGTCACTTTTATAAAGTATTTATCAATTTGGGGCTTTTTTGAAACATAATATTAAAGTAAGGTGATCAACGATAAAAAATGCTAGTCAAACTAGGGTATTTAGTGCCATGTCAATTTTTTTTAAAGCGTTCAATAGTAGAAAATGCAAGTTAAACTGGGATATTTAGTGCCATGTCAGCTTTTTTTTTTTTTTTATTTTAGACAAAAATGCCATGTGTTGTCCACATGGGATCCGCCAATGGTAGTAGCATTTTCAAAAGTGCTACTGCCATTAGAGTATCTCACATGGACATCCATGATATTCGTAGTTGACACATGTGCAAAAAGCTAAAACGCTATCACCAATAGCTTTTTTTTTTAAAAAAAGAAACTAACAAAACCTGAAGTGATTAGACATGCACAATGTACAAAACATTATCACCAATAGCGTTCCAATTTTTTTTAAAAAAAACTAACGAAACCTAAAGTGATTGGACATGCATAGTATACAAAACACTACCACCAATAGCATTTTCATTTTTTTTTTTAAAAATAACAAAACCTAAGTGATTGGCCACACACAGTGTATAAAACACTATCACCAATAGCGTTTTCATTTTAATTTTTTTTAAAAAATTGATGACACCTACATATGTTGTTTTACAATTGAATCATGTTGGTTTAAATTTTTTGACTTGGTTTCAGTTCAAACCTTGAGGTAGAAGCGATAATCTTTACTTCACAGACGCTTTTGGTAACAAATCAGTTCGTTTGTGAGATTTGTCACAAAGGGTTTCAAAGAGATTAGAATCTGCAACTTTATAGAAGAGGGCATAATTTTCCATGGAAGCTAAAGAAAAAGAATAACAAAGACACAAGAAAGAAAGTGCATGTGTGACTCGAACCAACATGCATTCACTATGACCCGTCAAGGGTGATAGTGTTTTATCAATTTTTTTAATTTAAAATGAAAATGCTATTGTTGATAACATTTTGTATAGTATATGTGTCCAATCACTTTAGGTGTTGTCGGTTAAAAAAAAATAAAATTGAAAATGCTATTGATGATAGCATTTTTCACATGTGTCAACTACAAATGTCACAAACTATCTACGTGGGATACCTTAGTGGCAGTAGCATCTTCTAAAAATGTTACTACCATTAGGGTATCCCACGTGGATCACACATGCCATTTTTGGCTAATTTTTTAAAAAATAATAAAAAAGCTAACGTAGCACTTAATACCTCAGTTTGACTAGCATTTTCCATTGTTGACAGCTTTAAAAAATAAAAAAAGCTGACGTGGCACTAAATATCCCAATTTGACTAGCATTTTCATTTGACTAAAGTTCCATGTTAATCGCCCCACTTTGATTTTATGTTTCAAAACAACCCCAGATTGATAAATACTTTGTAAAAGTGACCTACATTGGCCAATCAACCAAGTTTACGAGAAGTAAGTTTTCCATGCACACTCTAATCAAATAATATTTGCACTAAGCCTCCTATCCTCACTAACATAATTTATTGTACATGCAAATATAGATTGGGTTTTGTTCAATTTCATTTGTTATTTTGATCTCCATCTCTACGATTAATTTTTTATTTATTGAGTGACAAGCATTCTTGTATAAACATATGTAAAAAAATAAATAATGTTAATAAATGAATAAGAAGAGCCACACACCCAAACCTAGTTACATTGCAAACTAAAAACATTCTTTCAAGTACATCTAGAAATGAGTTGAGTTGAGTCAAATTTGGTTCAACTCAACTCGAATCATAAGAAATGATTTAGCTTGACTCCAATTCGATGTATGAACCTTTCTTTTTTTAATCTTGAACTTGATTCAATTCAAGTGTGTGAACAACTTGATTCAAATCATTAGCTTCAATCACATGAACCAAAAATATTTTGATTTATTTTTATACTAAATAAAATTTAAAATTATGATTATTTTACATATTTTTATGTATTTATATATTTTATACAAAAATAAAATTAATATGGAATTAATTAGAAAATTAACAATATGAATTTAATGTTATATTTATATATTTGTTAGATCTAGGATGATCTGTCCCTTAGTTTTAATGATAACAAATAAAGCATAAGATTAAATATTTTTTATAAAAACTATTTTCTCTTTACACAACAGATTGTCCTAGTAGTATACTTTATAAAGGAACTATCTCAGTGTTGGACTTTTAATCTTTGTTTGTTAACTTGCTTCAAGATTTGTCTTATATGATTAGTTTGATAAGGAAGCAACAAGGACTCAAGGAAGATTGTCCAAAGTACAAGCCAAATGGCGTATGCGAGAAGCTTTAGCCTTCGTCTTTATCAAAAGAAACAAAAAGAAGAGTTACACATATTCTTGCATCTAAAAAGACGTGAAAGACACAAAAACAAGTGACAAGACAACGTTTTAAAGAAGTTAGCGTACTTCAAGCATGAAGATAGAAAATTCTATTTGCTATAAAATAAAAGTACAAAAAAAAGGTGTTAAGAAAGAGTTATTTATTAAAGAGATTTTGCATTTACTTAGCTTCATTTAATTCTTTTAAAACATTCTCTATGACCTTACAAATACTTTGTGAGCACATAAACTATTATTTATTTCCTTTGAGCTTATAGAACAATATTTTAGGTTATCGTGGTTAGCGCAAACCTTGAGATATTTGCTAGTGCCTATAGAAGTAAAAGAAAAAGAATACCTGGGATTATGCTTAGAGAGGAAAATACAATCAATACTTGGGGTTGAGCCCAGAGAGACTTGTAAAGAAAGAATACGTGTTTTATGTGTCTAGAGAGGCAAGATAAAAGAATACTTGTAACAATATTGAACTAAGTTCCAGTAAATATGTGTTCTAGTGGAACTCTTGATGGTTTGCTAAGGATTAGACATAGTGTCGGGTGTGAGACAAACCAACGTGTTTTATGAGTCACTTTATGCAACTCAATGAATGTGTCTTACAATTGATCATATGATGACTATCTTTCAAAGTAAGAACCACTTACCCAACTTTCATCAAAAAAGTCAGCCATAAGATACAAGTTTACTTGTTCCTTTTCCTTTGAGCTACTTGATGAGTCAGAGTCATTTTTCTCCCAAGCGATTATGCTCTTATACCTTTTTTCACTTTTTTGAACATTTTTTCTCCTTCTTCACCATCAAGCTCATATTCTCATCTTCAAGATCCAGTGAATTGAAGCTTTCACTATCTCCACATTTCTCTTTAAATGATGAATCTTTCAGTGCAATTCCCTTTTTCTTTTTATCAATATCCTTATGCTCAAATAATCTATTCAATTCTAACTCATCCTCTTGAAGCTTTCTAAAGAAAGTGGCAAGGCTTATGGTTAAGAGATACTTTTATTCAATTATTGTACTGAATTTTGGTTTCCAAGCTCTATTAAGACATCTTAAAACATTAATTATTAACTCGTTTTTATCAAAAGTTTTGACTAGACCAACTAAATGATTTACTGTATGTAAAAACCTCTTTTGCAAGTCTGAAATGCTCTCTCCATTTTTCATTCTAAACATCTCATATTCATTCATCAATGTATTCTTCCTAGCTCTCTTAACAATGGTTGTTCCCTCATGTGTTACTTGCAACGTATCCCATATTTCTTCAGTAGAACTACATGCAGACACCCTAAGGAATTAATGATAACCAAAGCGTAGATGTCATGTTTTTTGTCTTGAGATTGTATTGAACCTTTCTTTGTCATCCTTACTCCAATCTTGCTTAGGTTTTTCTTTTCTCTCACTACCTACATTAGGCATAGGAATGTATAGACCATTCTTTACTGCATTCTAAGCATCAACATCAATTGCCTCAACAAAGATTTTCATTTAGACCTTCCAATAAGAGTATCCTTCATCATTGAAATCAAGGGACAATTTATAGAGGCTTCTTCTTCAAGAAAATGATTGTTCTTGACCATTTTAAAAAAAACTTGAGGTTGTTAAGCATAACTTTTTCAAGAACTAGCTTTGATGTCACTTGTTAGACAAATGGCAAAACAATCTGGGATGGGGCAAATTAGATTGTTAAATTTTTTTTCCCCAAAAGTTCAATCAATTCCTCTAAAAGTGATTTTGAATAGAGTTTTAATTGATTTTGAATGTTAAAGATGTTTAGAGAATAAGATATATTCACAATAATAAGATTATAACCTTAAAATGAATGCAAATCACAATAGTATTCATAAGATATTCAAGAAAACAAAATAAAAAAGTGTTCAAGGATAAAGAGATTGTGCACTTTTTTTTTAATATTGGTTCAACCACTACAGCTATGACCTACACCTAGTCCTTAGAGCCTTTTTGAGATTTATCATTATCTGTTTCAAGTTTTTATAAAATTCCATTACAAAAACATCTTTTTACTGAATCCTTCTAAGTACTCACCATGGATACCTCACCAAAGCTTAGAAAAAACCATGTATGATACCTCACTAGGGGTGGAGATAGGTTAGGCTGCCTATTAGGGGCCTATGGCCTGACTTAACTCATTTTTTAAAAAGGCTAGGCTTAGAATTTTTAAAAAGCCTATTTAGGTAAAAAGGCTTGGCCTTAGGCTTAAAAAAAGCCTATTAAGCCTAATAGGCCGGCCTATTTATATACATATATACTAAAATATTATTATATTAAATATTATGTTATATTGTATATACATAATTATATATAATAAATATATTACATATAATAATATAAAAGAATATGTAATTACTAACAGGCCTTTTTAGGCCAACAAGCCTACTTAGGCCATTATAAGTATATAGCCTTTCAAGCAGGCTTATAGGCCAGGCTAGACTTTTATGCATGCCAGGCTAAGGCCTTTAAAAAAGGCTTATGATAGGTAAATAGGCTAGGTTCAGGCTTTATCTTTTTAATGAAGGTTAGGCTTAGGCTTACTAAAGCCTTGCCTGGCCTATTTCCATCCCTATACCTCACCTACAATCCCACTTGAGAGATACCAATCTCTTAAACAAAACCTTACACAAAAGTCAAAACAAAATCACCTGTACGTGATGGATACACAAATTGAAAACTTGAAGTGTTTTTCTTAAACTTTGAGAGAGTCAACTTAAGAGCTCATTAACCATTCAAAACTTGATAAAACATATTTCTTTCTTCACTTTTTCATATATGATATGAAGCCTATGAAAGATAATCACTTATATATCAATTGGACTTTCAATAGTTTTTTCTATTATTTTTGTTGTAGACATTGATATAATTGATTATCAAAAGTTGGTAATCGATTATTTTGATTTTTAGACAACCTGGGCTTGTTTTGAAGACATTGTTACCAATTATAGCCCTATTGTAATCAATTAAAATAGAATGAATGTATTTTCTAAGAACTTCCTTTATTTTTGTAATATATTATGATTTCCATGTAATCGATTACATTATGCAAAAGTTTTGAAAACTAGTCAAGAACAATTTAGTCTATTACAAAACACACATAATATATTGCATCAGAATGGAACATGATAAATTTCTTTTTCCAAGCCTTAAAATAACTTCTTCTATTCTAAGCATCTTAAAAACTTCAATTAATCTTTCAACTGATTAATCAACATTTGTTAACACTTGAATCAACTAAATTAATTAACTCATTGCATGATTGATTGATTTTAATTCCAAAAACAATCTTTGAGATTTTTTTAAGTTAATTTTAATTAGGCTCAAGATCTAAACTTTCATTAAAGCAAGAAAAGCACAAGAAACCTAATCAAAATTTAACAAAGCACAAAACTACAAATCACAAATATGTAAAATTTTTCAAATCTTCATTTCAGCTGTGAAGTCTTTATTAAAACACTTGGTCTTATAACCATCTTTATGTCCAACTTCACATATTTATCATTATCTTTCACATGATTTGTATTGGATTGGATGAAATCATAGAAGTTGGACCATAGATGGATTCTAATCCCTAACTATTCCTATAATCCATTTTCTATCCTTAAAAACCAAAAATAATAAATAATAGTCATTTAGATTTAATTAATCTTTTATGCTCTTCTATTTTGTTTGATTTCATCACATTACCATGTTAGTTCAAAAAGTAATTAATTATTAAAATTGGGCATTACACCAATCTCTGTGGAAATGATATACATACTTATTAGATTATTACTTGTTCAATTAGTATCCTTGCTGAAATTAATTACACATTTTATCATACCTACTAGGTAGTTAACATAGATCTGATTCATTTTTATCAGAAAGAGCCACAAACATGGATTGTCGAAGAGCCTTAATAATAATCCTCGCCTCCACAAAACAAGGAAAGGATTAAAGCAAGTCAAATAATATTCACAACAAACAAATAAGTATGCCTTCTAAGGACCTATTTGGATCATCCTTAAGAGTATTGCAATACTTGATCACGTTGTGCTGCCACCGATACTTACCAACAATGTTGACAATCTCTCGTTCCACTTTAGTAAGAAAATAGTATCAAGTTGGGAAAGAATTATGGTCTAATATGTAATGACAATTGTCCCAATATAGTGGAAATGGAAGAGAACTGTTGGCACTCATGAGCAAGGGTTTCCCTTTGACGGTTAGTTAAAGATAAAAATACTCCTTGAAATCCTTTATTGAGCTAGTGTAGGCTTTAAAATGGTGTTTTATTATAATTTTTAAATGACAACCACCTTGAATGGGTTTTGTGTCTTGGAGCAGTTTAAAAAGGTTAAAGAATGCAACATGCAAACAAACCAATCCTTGTTTTTCATAAAAAAGTTCAAAAGTTTAAACGAAAGCTTAAACATTGGGATGAAGCTGAGAAGGCCCCACCATCAAATGATCAAGAACGAACCGCTCAAAGTTAGTGAAGGAGAGGCAAAGGCCTATCTCGATATACTGGACGTTGTATATAGGAAGGAAATGGTGATGTTCAGTGCTTTGAGAGTAAATTTGACCATCGAGACTAGGGAGTTCAAAGATTTAGTTGGTGCTTTCTTTAGAGGTACGCATCACCTCGATATAAATAGGAAGATGATCCAAATGTGCCTTAGTAACCTGTTAGGAAAAAGTACACATGATGTTAGGTTCAATCTAATGCAATTGATCTAAGTAAGGAAAGAGCTCAAAAGGCATCTTCTGCTTACCCATAATTCTCTCGAACCTACCTAAAAGATTCAAGAACTCATCAGAATCAAAGCTTGAACTAGTAGGGGAAGTTGGAGGGAAAGATCTTTGCCTAGCAAGTCCCTTTAAACTTGACTATTCCCTTTAACAAGAATGACTCACTAGGAAAAATGGGGAACAAAAATCACAGAGGAATGGCCTTAATGGGGCCAAAAGAGGATTTAGAACAAGCTCTGTGCTAATGGGGATCTAAACCCCTCTCAGGCAAAGTAAAAGGTTGTCATTATCAACAACTCTACCCATGCACAAAACAAGGGAAGATCTCTCACTCATTCCTAAAAACAAAAGGAAAAAGCAAGGGATAATACCTGGAAAAATTAAAAGAAGCAATTGAAGAGACTTTGAAATTCTCAAGAAACAACAAACACAAAGGAGAGAAGAGGAAACTAAGTATTTGCCAAAAACTAAAACTTTGGAGTAGGAAAGTAACCATCGAAAGTGAAAAGTCACTCATAAATGCACCAACAAATTTTGAATAATATGATTTGGTCGCTTTGACTGAGGACTAAGAAAGAAAAATGCCATTAAGCCAATTTATTAGCTTGGGGGCCAGTTGTTTTTGGCCCTGCCAAGGCTACTTAGGCCTATGTAAGTAAATAAGCAAACATGTACACTAGTCTAGTATTACCAAGCCCAAATATCTGACCATAGTTTATTGCCCCTCGTGGCTCAAGAACCTTCTTACTATGCACTAAGACCCATATAGGCACAAAGCATGGGATTATGACTACAATTCATTAATAATAGCAAATCATATGATTAACCTCATAGACATATCCCACACATCATCATGCAATAAATGCTACCCTAACTCAACAAGAGTCTTATAAGTAAGCCTAATATGCCTCAAATAAATAACTCTAATTTTCACATACTTTATTTTTTTCTACAAATACTAACTTGGGCATTGGAGTCCTCACAGATGTTGGAACCAAAGACGTTGAAGTGTCTAGACCCTCAAATTTTGAAGATAACAAACTTATTAAAGTTTAAATCTTTGTTTTTAAATTAATGAGTTTTACAACGTCCAAACTCATGGCGTCCAACACGCTAATCTCATCGAACGTCCAAAGAATATACATGATGATCGTCCAAGAGTAAAAGTCTCATTCGTGAACTATGTGTCTTAAGTATTAGACATTTGTACTAGACGCGTCCAAACGAAAGTTCTTAAATGGTTAAGTTTTTTTAATATTTGTCTTGCATACATATCTCGAGACTAATGCCTTACCTTTTTTAGATATATAATGTTCAAATATTTCAAGCATTAAATGGTAGACAGAATCATTTTAGTGCAAAAGCACAGCAAGGCAGAAAAAGCAAGTCAATTCCTCAACCTGCCAAAACGAAAGAAGAATGTTCAGAAAAGCAGACCTCCAGCACATAGCTTCTCTTGCCATTTTAGTGCAAGTTCAAAAGTTGTCCTGTCTGGAAGCTCGATACGCGCATCTTTTTCTTGAAGATTGAAGCCCAGTCTTCTTCAACGGCTCTTTTCTGCTGAAGACTATATATACCGAGAAAGAAGAAGAAGCAACGACGACGAATCAAGCACGAACATAAAAACGCTAATTGCTTTCTTACGCGTCCACTAGACGATAGTTCATATATCTCTGATACTTTACTGTATTGTGCTTAATCTTCTATATCCTCACTGTGTGAGTTGAATCTTTTTGTAAACAACTGTTCTTGTTGTGAAAGCCTAAAGAGACTTAGTAAAAAAGAATACTTGGGTTGGTAAAGCAATATGAGGTGATTGCATTGTAAAGCCTGAACAGGCCGTGAAGAATACTTGTAACCAAGGTTGATTAGTGGATACTTTCTAGGTGAAAGGACTGGACGTAGCTCAAGGTTGAGTGAACCAATATAAAATTCTCTATGTGCTTGTCTTCTCTATCCCTTAACTTAAAAACGTTTTCAAACTTGTTTTTATTTTGAAAAAGTTTTTTAAACGCACAATTCAACTCCCCTTTCTTGTGCGTCTCTTGCTATTTCAACATATGCTTCATCGAAGCTTGACTTGCAAAAGATCATCCCAAATTCCAAAATCTACTTTCAAATATTCTTCGTTTTAGGTTATTTCTGTACAACTGCTAATCTATCTTCACTATATCTATCATATTATTATATTAAAAGCAAAAAGATTTAAAAAGAATCTTTACAAGAAAAGTGAAAGGAAACGAATATGAGGACTTTTTGTTTCCCTTTACTTAATACCAAAGATTTACGAGCTCGTTATTTATTCGTATTGCAGTCTAAAAAGACGGATCTTTACCATATTATGTATCAAATGGTTATAATATTAACCTATATTTTAATGAATTAGACCATGTCAAGAAGTCCTCTCCATGCAAAATATCTTAAAATGAGATAAGGTATCTTCACGTGGATTTGTCATACAGACGCTTTGACTGTTTGCATTCATGAGGAGGAAAGTCTTTCTACAAGAATCTCTATACCAGACAATTTTTATAATTTTGCAATAACAATAGAAAAATATTGGCAAAAGAAAAACACCCAAATTTGTTTATAAAATATTTGAGGGTAAATATATTAGTTCCTGGAAATATAACACCTCTATTTGGTACTTAACAAATTACGAAGACTAATATATCATATTATTCTTTAGGATCTTACGTTGTGTCCAAATTGGATTAACATAATCGATATTTATGATTTACTAGTGCCTATGGTAGATGGATTTTGCATTCTGAACAATTATTAAATTAATGTTTGTTATAAAATTTTTAATGTATAGATTTAGATGATTATAAAAAAATTAATAGAAATGCGTTTCGCCATAAAAATTGTGCGAGTCATTTGCAGGTTTTGGGTATATTTTATAATTGTTTTTCTATGAAAACCTTTCAAAGATATATAGGTTTTGTTTAGATAATTTTTTCTACAAACACTTATAGGAGGAAAAAAAAAGAATTAAGCTTCTGACATAAGTTTAAATTTGTTTATGTATAAGTTAAAACTAGCTTCTAATGAGAGAGTTTCTATAAATTAGTTTATGAATAAATTAATTTGAGTTTTGGAGAAACTTAAATCATTTTTTTATTTTTATTTTCTTCCTCTATGAATGTTTATTGAGAAGTTTATGCAAATAGAATCATATAATTGTGGATAATTCTACTTCCTCGTTCTATGTGTGTGCTGAATAGTACTTGTCCGAAAAGGTTTTCAAATAGTACAAAAGAAAAGCTCCAAAGCCAGAGGGTTAACGCAACTTTTATTATATTGAAATGAATCTAATCTAGAATTGAGGAGTTTCTGTCGTAGAATGTTTGGTCTTGCCTATTGCAAATTAGAAAATGACAATGAATGATGTTATCAACTAATTAGTCATTCTCAGGCAGTGAGGCATACATACCAGACAGGATTTTTTAAATAATAATTAGATAGCAATCAACTATTTTCTAATTTTCTAATACAATGACGAAGTGTTGAAGCGTGAATCATGACGCTTCAATATCTTAATTTTTATCATGCTAGCTGTTCCTCGATAGTTCAAGGACAATATCACGTACCTTACCGTTTTATTGGATAGGTTGATGTTGTGATAGTGGTCTTCTGTGTTTATTTATAGTGGGAGTGTCACCTACAAAGACTTTGATGTTCAAATTAATGAGTTTCAGTCAAAAAGTGAGAAATAAAGTGATAATATATTTTGTATAAGCTGGTCCAAAATATTTATGGCCTCTTAGATTTTATCATGATAACAAGTTGATTATCCGATGAGAATGATCATGATCCTAAAATTCTTGGAGAGATATCCACCATTTCTTCTGCTGTTTCAATAGAGTTGTTCTCCTGCAAGTATGGGTTCTTATGAACATGGGTCGAGGTCGAGAACAATTTTGTTGAGATATCATTAAGAAGATATTGTAATTTTATTTCTTTTTGGTGTAAGAAGATATTGAAATTTCCTACCTTTTATTAAAAAAATCATTCAATAACTAATATTAGTACATGTAAATGCAATTATTAAAATTTATTTAAAATTATAACTACAATGTCATAAATACAATTTAATTATAAAAATATAATTGTAAAATTATTAAAAATTCAAGTAATTACATTTGACTACGTTAACATATCAAATATTGTTAATTATATATTTCTTTATTTGTCCGCGACTGTTTATCTAATGTGTATTGAACGTATTACTTCTTGCGAATTTTAAGGTGTTATTGCTTGTTTTTACTTTAAATTGTTAAATTTGTTAACGAGCTCCAATTGTATATAACTAGATTTTAAACATGTGTGTTGCACGGATTTTTTTAAATTATATATTTTTTATATTTGTATGCATTATTATTTTAAAAATATATGTACATAAATAAATTATTAATTTTTAAAATATTTAATGGAAAATTAAAATATTTACACTAAAATTGAAAAATATAATTAATTATATTTTTAATTGAGAAGATGAATTGTTTAAAAATATTAAGCCTATTGAAATTTAATATGATTTGTTCCTTCTTCAAGTAATGATTGTGCTGCAATATGTATATAGAATGTATAAATTCAAAATGAATGTAAGGGTAATAAATATGAATATATAAGGATTTAAATTTGCGTATTTATTTTGTTGTTGTGGATATTATGTTAGCACGTATTTGATTTTTGTATGTTTATAATTAATAATTTTAAATATATTTATTATAAAAATTAAAATTTATTTTAAATTTGTTAAAATAGTATGATTTCTATTAAATATACATAGTTGTTAATTATTTTAAAATTATATTTTTAATTACTTAGAATATATTGATTTTAATTTTGTGATGTTGTTAAAGTTTTGAGTTGGTTAACCTAAATACAACATAAATTGAACACTCTCGATCAATGTAATGAGATTCGTCTATTATTGATGTTGTTGTTGTTGTTGTTATTTAATTTTAATTCCATTACTTGCTACTTTTTAAGTTATTTATCCATAAGAATTATTATATGTTTCAGATTTTATATCTTATCATTTAACTATTATAAAAATTATTTATCTATAAGAATTAATATTTATGTGTGATACTAATTTTTTTTAATATTATTACATACTACTTTTTTGTTACTATTTTTTTCTCATTCTACATGAATTTAGAAAGACAATGTTATTAATAACAATATTTAGACTATTATTACATACTCTACAACTATTTTATATTTATGATATATATTGGGTATTTATTATTCTTTAATGTCTTAATTTATAAGAATAAAAATCATAATATCTTATAATTGACCGTTATGAAAGAAAAGAACTCTATTATGATATTTAATTATTATTGTTATTGTTTTATTTTTATATTAATTATATATTAAATTTAATTAGTGTTGTAAATTATTTGCTATATAATTGATCAATTTAATGTGCTATTTAACATAATTTACCAAAAAAAAAAATACATGTGAGCCTTTTGCATCAATTTAATCGTCATTTTTCAAAATATTATATATATATATATATATATATATATGGGGAGAAAATTATTAAATATAATTAAGTGAACCTATCACTACTATTACTACCATTATTGTAATTGTTGTTGTTGTTATTATTATTATTATTAATTTTTAATTATCAAAATTGTGTAATAATTATTAGTAATGTAATCAATTTAATTCTTTATTAAAAGTAAACCTTATATAAAGAGAGAGATTAGTCTATCATTAATTTATTTTAATTTATTTTATGAAAACAATTAATTATTTTTTATATCATAATTTTTTTGGAATAGTTAATAAACATCAAAGTATATAATAAGAGTTTAATGGTCATGCATTGACAGTGTAAAGTAGTTTTACATTGTCATCCAATCACAAACCACCATTTATTGTAAGTTTGTTGACTTTTATAATAAATACTTTAAAAGTGATATTAATTGTGATTTCTGATTAAATGACAGTGTAAAACTTTTTACATTGACAGTGCGTGACCATTAAACTCATATAATAAACCATATGAATAACGCGTATAAACATATAATTAGGCAATTGAATTAAGTAGAAAAAATAAATATAATTTATGGAATAATTTAACTATATAAAATTCATTAAATTATGTTAAGTGAGTTACAAAAATAGTGTAACAAAGAAGAAAATTAATGAATAAGAAGTAAAATTGTAATAATAATATGCTTCTTTTATGTCCTATTAAACAAAAAAAAAAGAAGTAAAAGTTAGATCATTGATTTTTTGTTGCTCAAAATGAGAAAGACTAAAAATATATATACATTATTTATAATATAATAGAAAAATGAAAAATATAAGAATGTATATGAAAAGCTTGAACAACAATAATATTAATAATAATTAAACATAAAATAATGGAACAATAAAATGAGAAAAGAAAAAAATGCACAAAGGTGATATTCGTAAAAAGAACAAAAGAAATAATAAAAGACATATAGTAAGATAATATCTCTCGCAAAATTCATTAGATGATACGTTGTTGTAAGAAGTTTCTTTTCTTATCTGCAAAGCCAAGACATATTAAGCAAAATTCTCTTTCTATCAAATTGCAGAAGCAAAATGAGGAAAAAAAAGTGCAAAACCAAGAAAAAAAGGTAAGCAAGTGAAAAGACAAAGAACGAAGAAATACACCTATTAGTTAACCCCTAAACCTTAGTAGAAGAATATATAAGAGAGAATAAACGCACATGATGATTAAAGCATTTATTCAGTTTTACGAAATTGAACAAGAAAATTAATTAGACTTGAAAATGGTACATTAAGCTTTGAGAAATGATGACCTTTTGGTTTTTTTTTTAATTTTAATTTCTAAACCCACCCACTAAAAATAGTTTTTTTATAATTTTAATTTAATACAAAGTTTGAAAGACTAATATAAACATATTAAATACAAAAATGCGAAATGGCTTATATATCTCTAGTTTAGGTAGGAAAAATTGCTCCAACCACCTTTCTTTTTTGTATATAAAGATAAATATTATATTAAACTTTTACTCAAATATATGTAAAGATAAAAAATGAACAGGCACACCTCATCATTAAAAAAAAGAATGAATGGATCATAGGATTTTTAATATCTATATGATTTTTTTCAACCAAAAAAAATGAAAGGTCCTTTCCACATTTGGATAATGAAAGGTTTATTCTAATTTTTAATAAAATATTAATAAAAATTGATTTAATATGTTTAATGTTACAAACATGAATAAAATATAGTTTATTGCTTCGTATTATCTATCTATATATATATATATATTAAAATTTGATTAGGTCTGATCAACAGATATGCATGAATCTAATTTGAAAATATATATTATTAGCATAATTATAATTATTAAAATTATATAGTAAATATTATTAATGCAGAAAATTTAATTTTTATTAAATATAAATAGGTTTGTTAAATCTAATTAGGTTTGATCAACGGATATACATGAATATGATTGACAATATATATTATGAACTTAATTATAATTATCAAAATTATATAGTAAATATCATTAAAACGAGCAATTTAATTCTTCATTAAATATAAATAGGTCAATTAAATTTGATTAGATCCCATCAATAGCTATGCATGAATCTGATTTGAAAATATATATTATTAACTTAATTATAATTATTAAAATTGTATAATAAATATCATTAATGCAAGAAATTTAATTCTTTATTAAATACAATTAGGTCTATTGATTAGGTTCGATCAACGGCTATGTAAAATTCAGAACTTCATTCTACGACTATACAAATTTCAAGTCTCCTTTCTCTCTCTCTCTCTCTCTCTCTCTCTTATATATATATATATATATATATATATATATATAGATTCTATCAACAGGTTGACCTAAATTATAGTTTTTTTTTTATTGATACCTACATTATAGGTTTTGAGGTAACTGTTAGGAGTGTTCATTGGATCGTATTGACCCGATAAACTTGACAATCCAAATCAAATCAATTAAATTGGTTCAGGTGATTGGTTTTTTTCACTTCAAATCTGAAACAAACAAATTAAAATCAAGGTTCTTAGGTTTATCTTTTTTAACTTGAACCAACTCGATGACTTGATTAATTATTTTTTAACTTTAAATTAATATATTTTAGACTTTAGTACATAATTTCTTCTTCTTTTGTCATTTTTTCTTCATTTTTTTATCTTCCTATAATATGATTTAATATTATTCCTATAATCTGATTTAATATTATCAAGCGTCTCAATTTGGTCATGTTAATTACATAATTTTTTTATCATGTTTTAAGTAAAGAAATTAATGAGATATATAAAGTGATAATTATAGAAAAATTAGATATTAAATAAAATAAATATTTAATCATTAAAAAACAAGAAATAATTTTAGCTTGCATTAATATAAAATTAAAATTTTATATAACATAGACAATAAATAGAGATAAAAACTTAAAAAATATCATAATTTTTTTTATCATAACCCGATGATCTCAACCAAACCAACTTGATCTTAGATAAAAAATATGAAATAATTTAAAATAACTTAAAAAATATGATAGATTTGAAATATGAAATAATTTAAAAATCTAGAAATAAAAAATTTAGTTAAATTTTGATAAAATTTAAAGGATTTGGTATGTTATAGTAGGTTTGAAGAAGAGAAAAAAAAGATTTTTTTAAAAATAAAATTTGATATTTCAATCAATAAACGAGTTTTGCTTGAAAGAAGCTTTAAAATGATTGAAACAATTCATATTTGTGAAGATTGTAAGTAGAAAATGAAAATTTTAGATTTTTAAGTAAAAGATAAAGTAGTGATAAAGGAACTTAACTGTAATAATAAAATATTGAAGGATTATTTTCACTCAACAAATTATTAAAGGATAATAAAAATATTTTACTTCTAATTTTTTTCCATTGTCTTAAAGACAACACATCGAATTATAAGATTTTGTCTTTGCTTATAGGGAATGTTAGAATAACCTGCTCCAATTTATTTTTTCTTTATCATAACATACTTTTCAAAAGATTTTTTTTTGGGTTCAAATGCATAACAGAGAAACACATACGTGCACTGTCTTCAGAGGCGTTATTACATGTACATGCTTTCTGAACCACACCATTTATTCAGTGAAACTTCATGGTCATTACAAGGGGTGCATACACATAATTTCTTATGAAGCAAAACGAAATTGTATTGAAAAGACATGAAGTATTAACTAATCAATTTCATCGAATAATATTATATTCGGTAACAAGGGGTACATTCCGTAAAAGCTGCCAAAAGAAGAAGAAGGCTGTTGCTGGCATTGGCAACCTAGTAGGAATAACAATAAAAAAAAAACTGGTTGAAAGTGATTGGTGGTTTTTCTTTCATAAAAAGATAACGATGCTAATATTTCTTTTTATTTATCCTACAATAGAGACGATCGTTGGCATACAATAGTATATTTAGGAAAAATTCCTACACTCCCTTCAAAAAATATACTAAACTTCAATCACCATTCTAAACCAACTAACCAAAAATTGACAAACCGGTCAAGTGTTTAAGACATTTAATTTAGAAAACTAACTGTGAAAAAAGTTTAATTCAAAATTAATGATAATAAGTCCTATAAGATTAGAACTAGTTTTTTAATTGAGATAAATGACTATGCATTGCCAATATAAAAAGTTTTATATTGTCAACTAATCAAAAATTATCATTGGTATGACTTTTAAAGTAATTATTATAAAAGTCAATAAACTTACATACATGGTAGTTTATGTTAGATGATTGTGTAAAACTGTTTTATACTGTCAGTGTATAATATATTTTCTCTTTCTAATTACGTATAAAATGTTATTTCGAGTTTATTTGAACAATATATATATATATATATATATATATATATATATATATATATGTATGTATATAATTTTAAATATTATGTACATTATTAAACTTAAATATATTATCATATTACTTAATTATTTTATCAATATATTAATATTTATTTATGATATTATATAAAATTAAAAACTATATGATTAATCATTACTTATTTAACCATAGTAGAGCACAATTGAATCAACACCTTCTTCAAGACAATTATCCATTCCAATTTAAAAACATCGTCCTTCGAAGGAGTATTATATCCCTTAGAAAATTGTTCCTCGTGTCTAACTATTTAACCATGGTTAATTTCTTGTTTTATTCTTTTATTCTTTCCTAACTCACTTTGGTTTTTGACTTTTGTCGTCACATAGTTCTCCCTGTTTTTCATCCTATAATTATTCAACCATGATCTCTGAGCAAAACTCATCCAAATTCCAAAGCGAGAGTCTCCTCTGCAGTGTGCATAAACCATTAGATAAAAATGATGCACCCTGAAGTTCTCGAATCCTCATCATGGTCTTCACTCTACGAAGTCAATAGCTCAACTATTGATCATCAATTTGAGCACTATGGCTTCGAAGTTGATGCCCATGTGGGCGTTTCGGGATTCAATTCCCTTTTCAGCACTCAAGAGGACACTTCTTCTAATTCGTCAGCCTCACACCCTTTACCTTCCATCATGTTCACCCATGACCATTTTTTCCACTACCCAATTGAGAAAGACACCCTTCAACTCCCAACATTGATGGATGTCTATGATTTGTCTATGGATTTTGATGATTTTGATCCCATCCTAGGGGATCATCACGAGAGTGAGGAAGAAGATGCTATTAATTGGAGTCCAACCCCATCTTTGAACTCAGATTTGTCTTTAAATCAAAAACCATTAACCTTACCCCAACAAGGCATGGAAATTGAAAACCAAGTGAGTCTTCCACATATGTTGGAGGCCCTTGGAGAAGCCATATATCAAGGGAAGAAGCCACTAGCTGAAGTGATCTTGAGATGCACGAGGCAGAAAGTTAGTCCAGTTGCTGAACCTCTTGAGCGCCTTGCATTCTATTTGTGCCAAGACATGAAAACAAGCCAAGGGGATTGTTATCTCACTCAAGAGTCTTCCAAGAACTTTAAGGCAGCATTTAAGGCCTTCTACCAAGGCCTCCCACATGGAAAAGTTGCTCACTTTGTGGCCAATTTGGCAATTCTTAAAGCTATGCCGCATGATTCTGAAGTCATACATATTGTGGATTTTGACATGGGAGAAGGGTCTCAATGGCCTCCATTGATTGAGGCTATTGCAGCCCTTCAAAAAACATTGAAGTTGACATCAATCAAATGGGGAGCGGAAGGTTCTGAGGGTGTTTCCTCTCCATGGAAGTTTGAGGAAATTAGAAGGGAGCTCTATGAGCATGCTAGATCTTGTGGCTTGAAGTTGAAGGTGGAGGAGAAGGGAATGGAGGAAGTGGTTAGTGAGCTTAAGAAAATGAACAAAAGGGGTGGAAGGAGAGAATTTTTGGCCTTCAATTGCATGGTGGGTCTTCCACACATGGGGAGAGGAAGGAGTAGAAGGCATGTCATGGAGTTTCAAAATTTGATCAAGAGTTGTGGCAGCAAGGGAATTGTCACTTTTGGGGATGCGAGAGCTTGTGAGAAGTTGGAAAATGACTTGGAATTCAGGTCATTCTTTGAGAGGCATTTGGTGCATTACAAGGCCATGTTAGAGTCAATTGAATCACATTTCCCAACCCGGTTCTCAGATGCAAGAACTGCCATGGAGTGCCTATTTGTGGCACCTTATGTCTCTTCTCTTGTTTGGTTGCAAAAGTGGGAGGAGATCAGAGAGGAGTCCCATTTTCAGGCAGAGATTGGCTTAGAGGGTTGCAGATTGAGCAATGGAGTTTTAATGGAAGTCAGAGAGATGTTGAGTGGATGTGAAGAATGTTCATATCAGGCCAGGATTGAAGGAAAGAATGACAATCAATTGATTCTGGAATGGAAAGGAACCCAACTAGTAAGAGTTTCAACTTGGGGAAATTAAAATCAAAGGCCAAGGATTTACTAACTTTTGTGTATTCCAATAATTTGTAGTTTTGTGCAGATTCTTTATGCTCATAATTTATGTTCGGTATTTTGTTCATAATATAAAACCAATATGTTGATAATTTGATACAATACAATTTGTTGCCCTACATATTAGTTGTCTCCATTTGTCCACTTGCAGCTTAATTAATAAAGTAAATGAATTCAAAATGAATTTTTTTGTGGATTTGGTTTTGTACTGCTCCAATGGTCGATCTCTATTAAAATCAAGATAAAATATATTTGGTATTGAGACCAGCTTAAAAGGAAGAATATGAAGCTGAGTGCACAGTAAGTACATTGCAAAGCATGATTCTTATCTATGAAAAGCAACTTTAGTAAAAAGCAAAAACGTATACTTGGCAGAGTGTCAAATCAATTAGAAGGTGTACATAATATCACCCAAAAATGATATTTGTAGTGTGCCCCGTCCCAAATGCAATATAACAGCTTGTAAATAATGATTTTCTCGCAATCTGTAAAGGGACGTGAAATAGGTGTGGAAATGATAAAGATATGAAGAAAGAGAAAATAAGAAATGCAATACGTGATATGATGGGGAAAAAAATTGAAAGAAAAAGTTAATATAAAACGGATGTTAGTAAAAAGATGTAAAAAAATCAGAACTGATAGTTTATTTTATTTTAAACCTCCCTTCTCCATCTCTCCGCTTTTTTTGTTTTTATTGTATGTAGAGATTGATTGAACGATGAATTAGCTCAAAGGTCTCCCATACATAAATTACAATGAAAAACAAAGGGGAGGGGTTATTGAGCAAGGACAAAAAAATAGACAAAAAAGGGGGGTTTCCATGGTTATCTACTGTTTCCATTCACATTATATTAGAATTTATTAGCTGGTCATATTAAAGAGTATGGGACTTGGGAAGTTGGGGGGTAGGGACTTTTAGCTTGAGAGACTTCGTCCAAAAATACAATCACATTTTGAATTCATAACTATTAGTTTACATACTTTTTTTAATGGTTTCTATCTAGTCCACTAATAGGAAACTTGCTCTCTAATATGAGCCAAGTTCATTACAATAAAAATGAATATATAAAAAGTTTTCACTTGATCCATACTTTTACAACGTGGGACTTTTCGGCCTTTTCCCTTACCATTTTGGAAATCATCTTCCACTCTCCTTCACTACAAATTGGAATAGGATTAACTACAATCACTCTCTTAAAGCATAGTTGGGCCAAAACTTCCATCCCTCATTGAAGGCACATAGCCTCTGCAATTAGGGGTGTTGACAAGTACGAATAACCCGTTAACTTAAACCAACTCAATCCGACCCAATTAATTTGGTTCAAGTTTTTTAAGCATTTGGGTCATATCCAACTCAACCTGTTTAAACCTGTTCAAGTACGGGTTGGGTAACGAGTTTTGATTTACGGACTTGTGAACCCATTACCTGACTCATTGACATAGCATTTTATTTTATTTATTATTTCTTATATATTATATAATTTATATATAATAATTTTTAATTTAAAATTAACAAAAAACACACCCCATAAGGCCACAACAGGCCCAACCCACATCGGTGAAGACATGAAGTGTAGAAGTGAGCCCAGATTCTAGAAACTTACCCTAGCAATTCCTTTTCCCATTTCGGCATTTCCCTTTCCCAAATTTCGCTTCGCAGCTTCTTTAAATTTCCCTTCCCAAATTTCACTTGTATCTTTTTTAGTCATGTTATATTATATTTCTTGCACAAATTTTAAATTTACTGCAAGAAAGATTATATAATGTGTCAAAATTTCTTTTAAAAAAATACAATTTTTAAAAAATTCAACAAAATTTTAAATATACAGACTGTTTTACCCGATCCAAATCAACTCATTAATGATTGGGTTGGTTTGGTTCGGGTTTGACAAAAAAAAAAAAAAACCCAACCCAATCTAACTCGTATTATTTTGATCGGGTTGGGTAACGAATTTAGCCAAACCCGACCCAACACGACCCGTGTACACCCCTCTATGCAATATTAGCTTATTCATAAATCTTACGCCATGCATTATTTTTTTCTTTTTGTTTTTTTGACAATGAGTTATTTTTTCTTCAAAATATTAGCTTATTCATAAATCATGTCAGAATTAGTTTCATAAAATTTGCAATTAATAGATTCAAATGCATGCTTCTTAGTGATCTCTATATTTAATGTATATATTTTAATATTTTTTTATTTGAAACTCGAATTTCAGATGATCTACATATAATATTTTTCTCCAAATACTTTATTTTATTAATTTATTGCTTCCGTTACTAATCAAATAATTAAAGTTCCAAAGAGTTTGTTTTTTTTTTTTCCGATACTTTATTGTATATAGGACGGAAAAAAGCATTAAAGACTGAGGCTTAACGTAACTTTATATCATATGAAATAAATCAAAGGCAATTTTTTTTCCTTTTGGATTTTAGATTTTGCTATAGGATTTTCATGTTTACTCTAACTAATGTATATAGGAGGTAGCAAACAATATATAATGATTACAAATTTGCCACACACACACACACACACAATTCGTGCAGATCATATCCATTTTCATTTTGTATTGGGTTAAGAGAAATTGGAAATAATTATGGGAAGTGTTTTTACATAAATAAAATAATATATTAGTTTATAAGCTTAAATTCATTTTTAGTCCTTATAGTTTTGCAATTGTACAATTTTGGTCTTATTTCTTCTTACCAATTTTGGTTCCCTAATTTTTTTGATTGTGCAATTTGGGTCTAGTTGTTTGTCGTCAATTTTTTGACAAAATTTGCTGACATGACATTAACATGTTAATATGACAGTTTGACACATACACATTGGCACAAATTGATGTGGTATCAACATGTTGACAATGTGATAATGTAGGGACCAAAATTACACACTTAATGTTGTCTCATTTTTCTTTTTTATTTATTTTTATTTTATTTGCTTGATCTTTTTGTATTCAATTTGTCTAAAATTATTGCTTTAAAATATTTTAAAAATTAAAATAAATTTCATAAATAAATAAATAATGATAAAATTAAAAAAAAGGAAAAGTAAAATAAAAAAAATTGAAAAAAGAAAAACGAAAACAAAGAAGAAATAGAAAAAGGAGAATTACAATATATTCTCAATATATGTGACCTAATTTTCACTTGTCCAATCCCTCTGCCCCACACAAGATTTACGCATTGTATTATTCCGGTTAGTCCTTAAAGATTAGACATCCATATTCGAAGACCATACAATTGTTACATGAAACACACCAAAATCAAAACAAGTCACTCTTGCAAGAAATAAATGAATTCCAAAAATATGTGGGACTTCTCCCTTGCCATTTTGGTATTCATCTCACACTCTCCCTTCTTGCAAAATAGGAATATGATTAAATAGGTAGAGCTAATAACATTGTAAATGTTACATTACTTTTTTTTATTAAACCATGATTAGCAATGACTTAAAAACAAGCAACCATTACAAACTCTACATTGTAAGTGTTCTTTTTATGGGGCTTCCTTAGGTGACAGTTGTTTTTTACAATTAGGAAAGATTATCTGCATCCCAAGCCATAATTAAAAGCTAGTTGTACGTTTACTATTTTTAACATTCCTCTTGCCTTTGTAAATGCGAATACCTAAAGAAATTAAGGGAAAGTGAAGGAAACATAAACAAATTCCTTCTTTTCTATAGATACTTGAGTGGATTAAAAACTTCTCCTCCTTTATATTCTCAATTCTTCCCCCTGAACACGAGCATCACACATTTCTTGACTTGACTCCATGTTCCCAGTTGAGGTGGCCACCACTTTCACCTCTCGAGCTTTATACTTCTACCAACCCTTGTAGGCATTTCATGCGTAATACCTCAGCCTTTCATATGGAAGGGAAAAGAGATTCTTTAGGGAGAGAATTAGGAGTAATTAAAGAATTACAAAAGAAGAATACTCTATTTCTAACATGCAATATAGAAAAGTAAACGTTGGTAGTTTGGTACCCTGACTTAAACACAACATAAACATGCAAGATAGAAAAGTAAAAATGTATATGCGAGTTGGTCTCAGGCTTTGGCAAGAAAGTAAATATGTAAGTGTGAGTTGGTGCCCTGACTTTGACGGAAAATAAATATGCAGGTGAAGGTCAGTACTTCGGTTTTGGCAGAAAACTAAATATGAAGGTGCATATCGATATTTCATCTTTGATTACAAATTATAAATGCAGGTGTGGATTAGTATCATTGCTTTGGCAGAAAAATAAATACGCAAGTGTGTTGAGAAACAATTCAAATTTTTATTTTTAAATCTTTAAGATATGATTTAGATTTAGGGATATTATTTTTATTTTACGAATTTATTTCCTCTTTTAATATTGGGATACAAGTTGTATAAATAAAAAGCTTTTGAGATGAGAAGAATTACTCGGCCTGGAGAAGGGGTCACCACCCTAAGTGAGAAGGGAGTTATGTGAAGGAGGGTTTCACAAGTTTGTCCAAAAAACTTATAATGGAATGTAATCTTATTTGAGAGATGAACAATATTGATATGTTTTCATGGACATAGGCAAGAAGTGTTAAACCACGTTAAATAAATAAATATATGTTTGTTCCACTATTTTTATTTTGTGTTTTTGTTTGTGTGTTGCCCCAACAAAGTGTGAGTGGGTGGCTTGGCTTTAATAGAAAAGTAAATATGTAGGTGTGGGTCTCTACCCTAGAATAAAATACAACTTAAGAGACTAAAAGTACAATTAAGCATGAAACAAAATAAAACCTAGGTTAAATTGTATTTCATTATTTTGAGAAAAAAAAGTATAATTAGTGTAATCAAAGCATTGTAAGAATCAACCAAACTAGTAACGTTATAACTTATTGAATTTTTTTTAATAATTTCCTCAATTTTTATTAAATAATAATAAATATATTTAATATCTTCAAATTATAAAAAAACATTTTTGATATATTCATTATTTAATAAATAGAAAAATAGTTAAAAAAAAGGGTTATAAGAGAATTATTATTGTCATAGAAATAAAGAGTTATTGTAAGTCAAATTGCTAAGAAAAATAGAAATAGAAAAATTTTATTAAAAAATAAAATTACTTATTTAAGATTAGTTCTTGCATTTTATTTACATGGGTAAATATAATTTGTAGTAGATGCTTCCTTAGTAAGTTCACATTTAGCTGAGGAATGAGGTGGACCTAGTACTTTGATGGTGAGAGGTACCCAGCTAAAGGAAACTGAAGATCTAAGGAACAAACATATGCATCATTTACAAAACCTCTTGCTGTGAAAATATTAAGTACATGACATTCCTTAGTAGGTGTGAACTTGCTAAGCAAGTATCAATTACAAATTATATTCATCTATGCAAATAAAAGATAGTAATTGAACTAGAATAAAGAATCTTATTTTTTAAATAATTTTTTTATTTCTATTTTTCTTTGCAATTTGACTTATAATAATTTCTTATTTCTATTACAATAATAATTTTCATATAACTTATTTTTTTACTAATTTTTCTATTTATTAAATAATGAAGATATTAAATGTCTTTTATAATTTTTAAGATATTAAATATATTTATTATTTTAATATTCGTTTATAATAAATTACCCTCACAGGGCCTGTCAGATGATCTCCTGAATCATCAAGGAGAAGTTCAAGGAACTATGAGCCATCTAAAAGTCAATCCCTAAGAAGTTCATGACATATGGTTTAGTCTGTTGTATGCAAATATGTACATTACTCTGCCAACGCATTCTTAATTATAATATGTCTAAATTTTATATTTATCATTAGGCGCAAATTTTAGTTTTGGTTTTTATGAATTTATAGAGTATTTGTTTATGTTTTGTAATGGTATACTCACGTTTCTATAACAACATTTTAGACTTGATTGTAATTATTGTTTGCCTTGAGTAGGTCATTGTTAATGGAAAACTAAGAGTTCATAGAACCAAATCCATGAAGTTCAAGATGGATATGTGATTTCTTTAAGGCAACTAGTTAAGCATTACATTGGCTTTATAGTGAGACATATGCTTCTTATACTTGTTACAACACTTGCAAATCCAGCTTCCTTCTGCACCACCACCCTTCCACTGTCCCTTGTAGAGGATGCTGCCGACAACTCTAAGGACCAGCCATCCGACAACTCACTGTTATGATTTTTTGTATTTTTTATTTTATTTCAATTTTTCACTATTTCATGCATAGTAAATTTTATTCTTCATTAACAAATTATCTTATTCGTCTGTTATTTGTGTTGCAATTTATGTATATTTATTTAAAAAAATTACAACTGAAGTAGCGACCAAAGAAACGGTCACTAAGGTAAATATTGTTTTTTTTTAAATAGAATAAAACTCGCTAATGAATTTGTCATTACTAGTTCAATCTTGTGAAAAATTGTCTTTAACAAAGAGAATTTAACTTATGAAATAAAAGTACCACACAGAAAAATCTCTATTATGAAAAAAGAATAAAGTTACAAAGAAGATTTCTCTAAAAATTCTTATCTCTCACAATTGTGCTCTCTAAGGATTGTATCCTTATATTTTCTTAATGAAATCTATATTTCAACTACATGTATGTATAGTTGAATATAGTTTAATAAAGGCTAAACAGTTAACGTGATTTGTAACTTTATTAAACAGCAACTACGTCTAAATTTTCTTTTTTAAATAGAATGACTTTTAACAACCACATTAGTGTCTATACATATCAATCGCTAATGATTTGTAACACACAGTTTTCCTTAGTTTGTGAATTAACTTGATTGATTAAAATTACAAGAGAAAACATAAATTTATTCATAAAATTTAATTAATTGAATTTATGTGATTTTTTGTGAAAGTTTTAGTGAAAGATTCAACAAAAATTTTAGATTTTGTTGTGAAGCTACCAATGTAGAATTAACTGTGAAAGTGAGGAAACAGGCAAACAATTTATGAAATTAATTATAATTAGTCATTATTAATTGTAATTAAGCTTCTGTGAGTATTAGAATTAATTCTGACACTGTTAATTAAAATAGTATTGTTTTAATCCAATATCGAATACATGCATTCCAAGAAGCTTTTTTAAAGACAAAAAAAATACTTTGAGCCTATTATTATTATTTACTAATTTTCAATTACCCTTAATGTGTCATTAACACACTAATCAAGTCATTAGCACCAAAATTAAGAATAATCAAAGTCTTATACCAATTTGGCTAAACATGTTTTTTATATTGTATCAAAAACCATACACCAAGCATGAAAATAGCAAATTTTCAAATCCCCCAATCCCATTGGCTGGTCAAAATTGGTGGACCCCTCTAGGCACAAATGGAGGGAAATTTTATTTTATTCTATGACCATTTTGCTCTCCTTAAAAACCTAAAGACCATTTAACCTACTAATTTTCACCAAAAACCTTGAACACACAAACTTCTTCTCTTTTCTCTCATTTGGCCAAGATTCTCTCCCCCTCTCCTCCACCATATTTCCTTCATTTTCTTGCTTTCCAAAGCCTAAGGATACCAAAGGCTAAGTGTTCTAACACTTAATTACTTCATCTTCTGTCAAGTGCTTCCATCTTAACAAGTGTTGATACGGTTCCTTCACCATTTTCTTTCTCTTATCTCCCACGAGTTCACTTCCTTGTCTCCCTAACATTTTATTCTTTCATTTTGCTCCATGCAACCACATTCCTTTAGTTTTATTTTTGGTTTCTAAGAAGCACACTCTAAGAGCTTCTAGTTCATTTTTCTTAACTCCTCAAAGCTTCTATTTTAGGGATCTACAAGACTAAGGTAGCTTACCCTCATTGCTCCTCATTTTGACCAAATAAATGTGTTTAAAAACCTATTGTTACTGCTTTTCTTTGATTTGATATAGTCTATTAGTGATTTGTTGGTTGTTATGGCTTGAAATGGTGATATATTTGATTCTATGTTTAAATCTTCCATCAAAGCTCAAATCTTTATTTTTATTTTTTATTTTAATCATGATAAATGTATGTTGTGCTACTGGATGTGTGTGGCTGGATATTCATCTTTAAATATTATTTTATTTGATTTTTGTGATTTAAAATATTTTATTTTGTTTATATATATGTTGTGTGAAGAATTAAATTTGTTTGGTTGTGATTTGGGCTCTCTAAGGGCTATGAAATTTTCTATATGCTTGGCTAAATATACCATTGTCTTGAATGTATTAAAATGTGATTTTCTACTTCACATTTGGTGTTATATTGATTTTTAGGGGTTATTTTGGAGACTTGGACAAACCAGAAGGCCCCTATGCAACCATTGTTTTGAACTCAAAGTTAAAGGATTTGACACACACTTAAGCTTCCATGACCTACTTGACACTTAGGAAGCCCAAAACTCTAATTATAATTTGGCATAGATTTAGCAGTGATTAGACATTAAATTTACACTTAATAACAAAGGATTAAGTGAGTTTTAAGATCTAAATTGATTAATAGAATTTTCATAAAATTTTACAAAAAGATTGTACAAAAACTAGGCTAATCTAGACTACTTTCGGGAAAAAAATCCCAAATAAATTAAATAAAGGAAATTTTTATAATTTATTATTTTGGAAAACATTTTTATATTATTTATGAGCTAATTTCATTTAAAAATTAATTTTTAACCCATATTTAATGATTTTAACAAATTTGGAAATAAAAGTAGTTTATTAAGACTATTTTTGTGAAAATTTAGATAAAAGGGTAAAACTTTCATTTTACATCTTAAAAAATTATTTCTGACTTAAAATATTATATTTTAATTTAATTTATCGAGAATTTCCAAAATTTTAAAATTTAGAATTTATTTGAATTAAATATAGCTATTCTAGTATTTTATTCAATAATAGAGGTAAAATGGTAATTTCACACCAAGTAATTTTAGAAAATTCCTAGGTGTCATAAAACATAGAACTAGCAAAATGGGTTGTCTGGCCCAGCCTAATGGACCAAGAGTGAAAAGCGAGTCAGGCTGGGCTTGCTTAATTTATTATAGGTTGTATTTTTTTGGCCTGACAGGTCTATCTGGTCAGGCCAAATTGGCCTATGCCTTTTTTTTTTTTCTTAAATTCCTATATATTTTACAAAGAAAAATAAAAAATGTATAACATTGGGCCAAATAGATTTGATACCTATTAGGCCTATTTTGTATGGGCCAGGCCTTGGTGGGCCCATTTGGTCAGGCCAACTTGGCTCGATTTTTTTTAGGCTAGAGTTTTTATGGCCCAGCTCGACTTGGCTAGTTGGGCCATCAGGCCAAGCTAATTTTGTCAGCTCTAATAAAACAATGATAGTAACTTCACATGAAAATATCAAGTTAAAATAAGATCATTTGAATTAATTGTGGATTTTAAAAGTTTAATATAATTTAATAAATTAAAGGTATTTTGTAATTTTAAAATTTATTTAATTTAAAATTAAAAACAGTAATCAAAGGTGGTAATTTGGACTTACTATCATTTTAGTCCTTAAATACATGAAATATTATCACTTTAGTCACATGCCTTTTTGAATTTTGGACTAATATATATGATTGTCAATTTGCACTTTCAAGAACATTTAATTTCCTTCAATTTAGGGACTAATATGACAGCATCTTCCAATTTTAGGGACTAAAATGATTGTTTCCTCAATTTCAATTACACACCCATCTTACTTTTAAAGTAACATACAAAAGTTCAATTGCATCCTTCAATGCAGTGGTAGAAATAAGTTAGGTTGTTTGTTGGAGGCTTATAACCTAAATTGTTTAAAGTCTGACCTAGTTTAACCTATTTAGCAAAAAGGTTAAAGTTAAAATTTTAAAAAAGTCTTTTAATTAAATAAACCAAACTGCAGGCTTTTAGAAAAAAAATTATTAGACTTAATTGGTTGGCTTATTTATAAATAATGTTATTTTTAATAAAAATATTATTATGTAATATATAACATTATATCATTATTTTAATAAAATAGTAATGCAATATACAATAAAATATTGATTTTCCAGTGTGATAAACTTGTTAAAATGTAAGCATATTGACCTATTTAAATATAGGTATGTTGTCAGCGTATTTAAAGACTTTTATATGAAATAAACTTTTAAACAAAAAAATAGGTTAGGCCAAACTAAGCCTAAAAAAAAGGCTTGAAATAGATGAAAGGTCAGGTTACCCATACATTTTTGTATTTCATGAAGAGAACAATTTTTGCCTCATGGCTATATGCTTGCTAGCATACAACGTATATGGTATTCAAAAAGTGCTAACAACACTCTAGTAACACACTTTTTTAGACACACTATTATTGATTGAAATTCATTGAAAATCAAAAAAAGGTCTCATACCTTATTTAATGAGCTCTATTCATGATGATGTACTTTCTAATAAATTTTAATCAATAACAAATAATAAAAAATATGTTAGAAAGTATTTTGCCGTTGCTCGTGATATTAAACACCATAGCCAAGGGATAAAAGAAAGAGCTAGTTTGATCATAGTTCATAGCTTTGATTACCACTTAAAGGTTTTAAAAATTTTAAAACATGAAAAAAAAATGATGCATGTACCAAGGTTGTTATTATGTATGTCAAGGGACAATACAGGCTCTTGCAATTTTAAATTTTAAATAACAACATTTGCAAAGATGCCTGTGAAGTGTCTCTGATTGATTTCTTGTATATTGTTTTATAATAAAATTTTTATCTAATGATGAAAATTAGACGTTAACTTATCCTGAACAACATGATGAAAAATCAAAGGTTTCTTCAACATGAATATCAAGTCCTTTAGAATTTGCAGCTTTCATAATATTACCTAGGCACGCACGCCTCTTTCATAATATCAACATGTTTTTTGACTTGCTCAAGTTGGGGAGCGAGGGGGGACCCACAGAGGTATAGAGGGAGAATGCATCTGGAATAAACATTCGTTTGGCAATACAAGTTTAATAATGGAAAACGTAGCTTTTTTCATTATTTGCTTTGTTAGCATTCTACAAGGAATGTCGTACATGTAGGTGCTTTGTCTCTCGTTAACTAAGATAGAAGTAACATATTTTGCAGGGTCAATGTGTCTTTCGGGGAGCTAGAAATGATCTACATGCTCATCTTTATGCAGCCTTTTACTTGACTAACAAAGGTATTATTGAATAGTTGAATTTATTTCTCACTAGCATTCATTTCAAATTAAGGAAGATTGCACGCCTCGGGAACCGCAACACCTCTGTAAGCCTTGCAAACATAATGTGTCAAATTTGCATAGTCCTGAATAAACATAAAAAGTAGTCTTGATGAGTATATTATCAATAATATAAAAATTATACTACTGACACGTGGACGTGTGTGTAAATGAGAAAGTAAGGGAAGCAAGACAAAGGACTAACTTTTCCAACAGGTTGATTGTTCACCACCACCCATGGCACAAATGAAGGACGTGGGTAAAGTTGTGCAATTTGATTAATATAGTTTTTTCCAAGCTGCATAGAAATTTAAATTTAATGTTTAGAACCATTAAACTGCCTTACACAAGGCGGCCAAACACTCCTGACTTAGGCAATGTTTTCTATTTTTATTTTCAATTACAAGAATGTCACTTTGTTTTTACATTTTTTTTTAGTTTCAAAAGTTTGTATAAGAAATAGTAAAAACAGAAAATAATAAAAAGGTTAGAATTTAATTTCTATACACTATTAGTATAAAAAAATTTACATTGTCAACCAATCAAAAATTGTAATAGGTATGACTTTTATGATAATTATTGTAAAAATTAATAAACTTATCATATATATTAATTTGTGATTAGATGACAATATAAAAACTATTTACACTATCAGTGCATGAATTATTTTCTCAAAAAATTATTTTCACTGTTTCTTATACAAAGTTTTGTAAAAAAGAAACAAAGTAAAAATAATATGAAGTTTTTATAATTAAAAATAAAAATAAAAAACATTTTCTCAAGCCAAATGGGTTCTTTTTAGGAAGTTGCAAACACTTGCGGTTATAATATAACAACGGATAATACATATATTATTTTTCATACCACTCTAGTCATGATTAGAAGATATTATGATGAACTATCACAACTTGAATGTACATTTTTCCATTTCCTCTGTTGTATAGTTTTAGCTAACCGTAAAGTGAAGGAAATGGGAAATAACCTGTGTCCCATTTCCTATGTTGAAGCAATTCAGAATAGGCTCCTCAGGCAAACCCAACTGGTTTAAACAGTCCAGCCATTCCTTGGTCCTTCCGACAACTGTCTTAAACTCAAAGCACTCAATCAAAGCATATTGTATGTCCTGCATCACAATATTATTATACATATCTAAGATCCATTTGAATTATAGAAGGCATGATCAATCAGTTACTTGTTACCACCACAGAGGTCTGGTTTGTATGAACCTGGTTAACCAGGGAGGGCTATAATTACCACTTTAGACCAAAGATTAAGGGCACAGGATTCCAAAGAATTTAGCTCGCATTCATGTGGTCCATTCTGCCAAGTTGTGTATAAGTATGAATCAAATATAAAGATGATCATCAAATTTCTTACAGTTTATCCAAATACAAAGAACATGTGTATAATAGCAGAAACTTTGGGAATTAGTATATAATAAGAAGAGATATTGATGAAGAGAATAAAGAAAACAATGATTAATGTTATGGAAGATTTTTTAAGTGTTCTCTGCAGTTACCGAATATGCATGGATTGCATATTCTTTGACATGTCCAAAAATGGGGCCAGACTGCAAATAAAGTTCATTGACTACATAATTTAGTGAACAGAAATTAGAAGACATGGTTAAAGTTAAACCCTTTTCCCTGATTAAAGTGAAAACATCATAACAAAAGCCATATATAAAGCAAAAGAACAGCTCACAAAAACTAAATTAAAGCAACTAAAAAATAGTAAAGACAGCCATATCTCCTAGACGTAGCATTTTTGTAGGAATACTTTACTGAATATTCCCAGAAATGTATTGATGTACCTTTGATTTCTTCTCACCAGAACTCAAAAAAAAAAATAAAGTTAGCTTGAGACAAGTGTAACTATCACCACCCTAAAGCAACCATATTGACATCAAAGGCAATTTTGCCAATGACATAAAATTCAGCCATGAAACTGAATATTTTAAGGCTTTGCAAAATGTAATTCCTTTGTACGTAGCATAAAAAAGATAATAGAGATAAAATTAAACCTGACATAATATGGAATTGTTGATATTATTGACGTAGGCATTGGCCCAAGGGACTAGTTGAAGATTGACAATGTTGATGAGATTGCTGAAAAAGACATTCCTCAGATCCCTAATAATGAAAGTTGCACAAGATTGGCAAAGACTGTCATAGTAAACTGATAGATTAACTTTCTGATGAGCTATTGATGTATTGATGTCAGTTCCATGACCATCAATATGTGAACTAGAAGAATAAAATGCACCCTCAGATTCATAGATGAAAAAGAAAAGGACTAATATCAATAAAATGGTGATCACTAGTTTTGGAAAAACCATTGTGTTTATATTGCTAAGGTAGAAAGACTTTCTACTGTGTCTCTGGGCATGTAAGGATGTGAATTGTGAATGAATATTTATTTGGAGTTGTCTTTAATATATAAATAACTCCTCTTCAACCAAGGAGAAAAAAAAGGGAAAGAAAAGAAAAATAGAGAAGGAAAGAGAATGGGGTAGAGTTTAAGTTTATAGAACTTCAATCTCACATGACATAGATTTTCCTCATCAATTGGTAAATCAAATTCTAATTTCCTTTTTAGTTTGGAAAATATAGCTAAAAGCCTCGATCTCTCTTTTTGTTTTTAAGTAAAAGCTAGAGGGCGTGAAGCCCAGAAATACAATAAAACAATTGTTGGGAATGAAAGAAGGTATTACCTTATAAGACAAGAGCATCATCTATTATTCACTCTTGGAGCCTTTTTTGTGTATTGTTGTGTTATCCTTGCTTAGCTCCACAAAAAAAGAAGTTTCAAGCTACATGGCATCTTAAGGATTTCTGTCTGTTTATCCTTGTTTATCTTTCACCTGCATGTACCTCTTTCTCCCTTCTCTCTGTCTTATCTTACAAACCACAAAGTGTGGATATTTGTTTTGTCCTTCACCAGTTCGCACTTTGTAGTTTATAGTTTCTTTTTTCTTTCTTTCTTTCTTTTTCTTTTGGCTCTAGTTTTCGTATCTATCCAAGTAAAAGTATATTACATTTCATTCTTTCATTTCTGTCTCTTTTGAACCTTTCTATCCTATCCGTGATGGAGAAATTTATGGTAATGGTTGGATGATACGATTATCTTATATTTTGTATCTACCTGTACTATATTAAGGGAATACATATGCCCATGAAAATTAAAAAGGCCTGGTTTTCCAAATTAAATTTTAGACTAGGCCAGTCCAACAAATCTTTATGGCTTAAATAACTTTTGTTCATATAAAATAGGGTTTTTGGTTTTTAGTTCTTTATTTTTTTATTTTTATTTTCATTCTTATATTTTTTTTTGTTTCATTTTGGTCCCTCTTATCAGATTTGTCCATCAAATCTAACCAAGGGACCAAAAGAGAAAACACAAAAATTATAGGAACCAAAAAATAAGAGGAGCAAAATGAAAACAATCAAGATTAGAAGATCAAAACGAAAACAATCTTATATTATAGGGACTAAACAATTATTTAAACCAAATTTATAAAAATTAAATCTTCAAACATTGCAAATGCACTCATGGGGAGCAGAAAAATTAAATCTACAACGAATGCAATAGTGACTAGCAAAAAAAATTATAAATTACATTGACACTCCTTAATTATTTGAAAAACATTACATTAGCATTCCTTATACATTACACTGACACCCTTTATACATTACACTAAAACCCTTTATACAATACATTGACACCTTGTGTTACCTAAGAGACACATTACATTGTATACTCCAATAATCAGGGGCATTTTGTAAACATTAAAAAAGAAGGGCGGTCTTGTGCAATGTCAAGAAACTTTAGGAGGTATAGGGTGCCATTGTAATTTGCTCATATACAATAATAACGTGCATCCTTCTACTGCTTTCTTTGTTATTCCATACTTTCCTACTACCATTCGTTTTGATACCTTTGTCTTGTTTTATATTTTGCTTTTATTGCTTCTCATTTGCTATATTTGCTTTAGAACTTCAAGATGATTGTATCATTGCATGTCTTTTACGAAGTTGTATGTTTAAGGTTTAATTTTAATAATTTTTTTGGGCAGTCAATAGTGCATTCGTTGTAGGTTTAAATTTTTTGCTTCTCATCAGTGTATTTGCAGTATTTGAAGGTTTAATTTTTATAAATTTGGTTTAAATAACTATTTAGTCCCTATAATATAAGATTATTTTCATTTTGGTTCTCTTAATTTTGGTTGTCCCTATAATTTTTGCGTTTGCTCTTTTGGTCCCTTCGTTAGATTTGATGGACAAACCTAACAGTAGAGACCAAAATAAAACAAAAAAATATAATAAGGAAAAAAATGAAAAAAATAAAATAAACGACTAATAACAAAACCACTTACTTTATAGGGATAAAAAAAAATTTAAGCCAATTTTTATTTTGTTTTTGCTCCCACAACAACTATTTCAAAAATCTAGGTTTGATATAGTATTAAATACATTCACCTTCCTTTAAGTTAATATTAGTTACTCTAAACTTTTTTTTCTCTTGATTAAAAAATTATGCTTGTTTTCCCTACTTTATATATTATCCTTACATGTTAATAGTCATGATTTGAAAAGAAATTTCATGAGTCAATAATGGCATTATTGACTTATTTATTATTTTTTTAAAATAATTAGTGAGTTGGTAATGCCATTATCAACTTATCTTATTTATTTTTAAATAAAAAAATATTTAAGTCAATAATGGCATTATTAAATTACATTATTTAGTTTTTTTAAAAAAATGGTAAGTTGACAATGGTATTTTTTTCTTACCTTATTTATTTGAAAAAAAAGGTAAGTCGTGAATGTCAAGCACGACTTATGTAACACTTATACCTTTGTTTTACAACTGTTTTCTATTATTTGTGGATTTATTTCAAAAAAATTGAGAAAGAATCTCAAATTTCTAATCTCCACCGTTGCATTAAAAATTTTGACAACCAGTTAATCATGTTATTTAATAATTTTTCCAGGCCAGGACCTAGGGAAATGAAAAAATGATAATTACGTCTTGATTTCTCAATAAAAAGGGTTGACATGTGAAAAATGTTCAAATCACAGTAAAATATCATTCTAAGCCTAAAAACATGTTATATATATTAAAATATAATTTTAAAAATCTTTTGAGAATTTTCTGAAATTTTTGCAAAAAATAATCAAAATGTCCCTAATTGTTCACTAAGCCAAATCAATATTGGTTTGACATCTAAAAATAATGAAAATAACATTCTCAATTCATTTTTAGCTGAGAAATTTAACTTTATAATTTTCATAAAAAATTTGGGATTTATTGGATTAAAATGAGTTTATTATGAATTTCTGACATAAAAATACAAAATAATTAATAAAAATTTCGAAAAAAAATAAAAAATTAATTTTTAATTCTGAAAATTATTTTTAACCATAAAATAATATATGTCCACAAAGTTTCAAACAAAATTCATTAATTTGATATAAAAGATAAATTATTAAAATGTAGCGATAACAGTCGATTTAACCAATAAAATTGAAATTGGACGCAAAGACTTGAGAAACCTCTATGAGGCAAGACCAGAGAAACCCATCCAGGGACTAAACTAAAATTTGCATTTAAAACACATGTCTTGTGATAAATCCACATTTTATGTGGATTAATAAAGCAAGTTCACATGAATTTTTTGTATTAGCTCATAGGAAATTTGTGAAAAAATAGACCATTAACAAAGGATTTCATGTGGTGTGCATTTCTAAGCTTTCTATTTAAAATTTGCATGAATTGCCTTGATTTTATTGGATTTTGTGAAGGGTAGTTAGATGAGTAGAGAAAGGAAATATAGTCTACAGGCATAGAGGAAAGTTATGCTAGTCAAAGTGGACCCAAAAGAAGCAACAATGAGTTAAAGATCGCAAAAGGAGTTTACAAGCATAAAAACAGATGAGAAAGAGACTCAGATCTGTTGTTGGAGTGGTTAAGGTCGCACCAGCCGGGCAGGTCACTCCCGGACTTACCCCGCCCAACAGGTTGCATAACATGCTTGACGGGTCAGCACGCCAAGGGGACAATGCAATTGCTCGATGCCAGCGTGGAGTCCAATTTTTTTTTAAAAAAGGCCCAAGTTTCCAACCTCGCCGGGAAAGTCTGAGGTCTAAATTCTAATTTTATTTTAATTCTCAATGGGCCTAGGTTGTGCGAGACAGACTAGGTTAAGCCTCATTCTCTGAACTTCTAGAGATGCATTACAAATAGCAAGGAGCAAAGCACAATGTGAGAATCTTATCTTATCTCTATTCTACCTTTGTCTCTTCATTTTTTGTTTTTCCTTGTCTTTGGCTTTTGGATAAGGATTATCAGAGGGCAATTGGATACTAAGAGTCAAAAATCGAAGAAAACCCTTTTTCTTGTAAAAGATTTCTTCTTCTATTTTTTTTATGTATTTCTCTAAAATTATGATCTCTTTGTTTATCATGAGTAGCTAAACTTTTTGATAGGGTTGTGGTGTATTTGTGCTTGAAACCCTTGAATGTTTAATTTTAATTAAATTCTTGTTTTTTATTTAGTCAATTAGATTGCTCTACTATTTTTATTTCCTTACTTGGAATTGATATTCCCTTGTATGCTTTGAATCGATTAATTAAACTACTGCAGTACCGTAATTAATTGATAGATGTGTAGGGTAATTAAATTGGGTTTTGTCGTATGATCAACGTTTATTCCTAATTTCCAATTAGATTAAATAATTAATTAATACCCCCTTTGTTCTTCATGTCTTCCTAGGGTTTTAATATCCCATATCATCAATTGGAAAATTAACTTAAAAAGGATTGTTGCAATTCATGATCAACAATTAACAATAAAATACATAGGGAAATATTAGTAATTGACGAATAGTACGAGGTTCAATTAGAATTAGATATGAAGGAATTTAAGAGCACGAAGGAAACCACAACCCTAATCCTATCTTTCTCTAAATTCTTCTTTACTTGCCATTGCTTGCTTTACAATTCCTATTGCATGTTTATTGTTATTAAATTAATCCACCACCAATTTAAATTCACCTAAACAATATAAAATCTTTGGAAACTAGTAATTGCCACTTAGTCCTTTGGGTTTGATATCGAGACTTACATCCTTTTATTACTACTGTGATAGGGGTACACTTGCCCTTGAGCATTTTTTTAGCGCATCATCTTTTGACCTATGATATAATGACATTATTCTTTGCACATCACCACCAACCATTCCTTATGAATACCTACTACCATTTGTGATCAACTCTCACCCATCCTCATAATTGGAGCTGCTGTCGTGAAGCTTTCCTCCCCCTCCCTCACTCACTTGCAATTTTTTTTATCACCTAAAAGTTCCATCCAAGTGTCACCACTAACCTCCATCAAAAGTGCCACCATCAACAAGCTTAGAAGCCACCATCACCACCTTCATTACTTCTCATCTTCTTCATCCATTTGAGAGGTATAATAGGGGGAGTAGGATGGGTTCTTAAATTAAATTGCTTAACATAGATCTTGGGTGGGTTTTCCCCAAACCCATTTTAGTTGTTGTAATCTTAAATTCCTAATCTTATATTGTTGTTGTTGATACTTGATGCTATAATTTTTATAATGGATTCCTTAATGTGTGGCTGCTGGATTTTATTTATTTTTGCAAAATATTGATGGAATTATGGTTGATTTTAATATGGTAATGTTGGAATTGTTGTTGATGAAAAAATTTTAAGCCTTGTCTATACCTATATAGGCTCACGACCCTATTAGAAGCTTAAAGAGAGAACTTGGGAATTTTTGTTTTTATTTGTGATTCATGGATGAGTTAACTTGATAACAAATGATTATAATAAAAATAAAAATGTTTAGAAGCTTAGGTTTTGATGTAAGCATCATGTCCAAAAATAATTTACAGGAATAGATTGATATTGGTTAGGCTAAATTGTGTTAAAAAATTTGTAAGCCATTATGCTTGAGCCAAGAGGGCTCTTGGCCCTAATAGAAAATCAAAAGGGTTTTGAACAAAATTTTACTAAATGACTTGTTAAGATTTGGTAATGGATTAATTTGTTTTAAGCAAAGTCTTGTGATCTTAAAAATGGCTAAGAAAATTTTTAGAAGCTTCTTTTTTTTACGAGAGGTCGTTTGATCATTTTAAAACAAAAATAGTTGAGAATTAAATTAATTTTACACGTTTTGTTATAATTAGTAAAAATAAAATCATACTTTAATGACTATTAGCTTAGTTCTTGTCTTTGTAATTAAAAATCAAAAGTTTACAATTACTTGATTTAAAGCCCATTTTATTACTTAAGATTTGCCTAAACCAAACTTAAATTTGATTAAATTTTGGTAAAGTAATAGTTAAGATAACCTTAGGCACTAAAATGAATTTCTAAAACCTTATTTTGTCCATAAATAATTCGATTTTTATAAAGTAAAAAGGCAATTAAATTTTAAGTTTCAAATTCTACTTAATTAGTTTAATCTTTTATTAAGTACCTAAAATTTATAATTAGATTTTTGTTGACTAAATCTCCTAGGAAAATTTTGTTTTTGCTAAATAATTAAGTGTTTAATCTTAAATTTTTAAGTAACCTTAATCTTTAAATTAGGTACTTAAAGTAACTAAAACACAATATATTAAATGTATGTTTTATTAATCTCCTTAAAATTATGTTTAATTTCTTCAAAAAAATTTTTGTCATTTACATGCATGCCTTTTGATATTTTATGAATAGATGGACCTTAAATTATTATTGTATTGGATAGAGATAAAGTCTCAGCATAATAGAGCAGAGACATAGAGGAGTAAGGATATTGATGCTCAGGCTTGCTAAGACCAGTGAAATCTCTGCTCAGAGACAAGTCTATTAATAGTGAGCTGTTAGTCAGATGAGTAATAATATGCGAGGGACATGTAGTTGACATGAAACCCTGCATGGGAAGCCATAATTTGGTATGCTGAGGAATGAAATCCAAGGACCCACTTGTGGAGGTCTTAGGGGTATGGTATCAAGCGGCGAAAGTCTTAATGGCCAAGGTAGCGCTCTTGAGCCGGAAAACTCATCGAGCCAAGTTTGATAATCCTGACAACTACTCAGCATTCCAAGATTGGTGCGATAGTATACCTCTGTGTGGACAATGAATGTCCTGAGCTGAAAGATTGATTTGTTCCTCGATGATGATGAGAATTGTACCTTGATGATGATGTGAAAGAGAGGTATATGTATTCCCAATCACTTTTCAATTTTGATGTGAATGATTACTCATCAATGAGAAGTATGGATCCATATAAAGTCAAGTCAAGGATAGACTACTGTGACTTACATTATTAGCTATGTTTTATCTCATGTTTGATGGTAGGGTTACCTACCATCTATGTGAAAGTGATTTTAAGAACAAAATCACCTCACTCCTCTTTCTTTTCTTTCCATGTATGTTATTTATGAATGGATAAGCAAAGATGGAAGTGATGCCCAATGATCACTTCCCTGTGCTAATCTAGATAATTCAAAGTCTACTCAGGCAAACAAGGAGTTATAGGACCATAGACTATGCTTTCTTTTTTATTATATATAGGATTTGATAGGCTATAAATACTGCTCTGATTTAGGATTGTTTTTACTGTATATAGTTGGGTAGGTAGTATCTCTTGCTGTGTATTTTGGACTTTTCCTATACCTTATTTGACTTTCTTTGTATTTATTTTATATGCATTCAGTAGTTGACTATGACGTAATTAAATCTATGTACAATATTGACGCATATGATATAAACTTTGGTTATTTTATCTCTTACTACCATTTTCAATTCTATTTTACTTACTATTTTTTCCATTTTAAAGGTTGTTCCATCTTAACCAGTGGTCTCGAGTTCGAGCTCTAGGTATGTAGCTACGTTAAATACTCGAAGGGGGAGCTTTGTTGCTTATAATGATCTTACTTGACTTAAGCAAGATTATCTTTTATGGAAGATACTTGTGGTCTCTACAAAAAAAATAAAAAATCAAGTGCCCTTCCATTTATACTTTTGTAAACGATTTTCATTTGCCGCATAATAGAGAGCATTTATATTGATTTCTTTCGCATAGAGACCATGCATGTAGAGAGCATGTTTTTGCCATCTATTACAATTTAGTCGATCACGCACAAAGTAACAACTTACATTGATTCACCAGTCATTTTTATTGAAGTGTAGTTGAGGTATAACCTTTTATTTTGTTAACTTAAGTTGTTTATTACAATTGTAATAACAAACTGTGAACGTTAAAGTATTAATGTAATTTTTTTCTTAGATGGCATCATACAATGTTAAGCATTGCACTCACATTAGAGATATTGTTAGTGAATTTAGTGACGACAAAAGGAATAAGATACATGACATGTGTATTGAAGGAACTAGAGGAGGTGTTAGTTTAAGTCAAGCGACTCATCATTTTTTCGTCTAATATTTTTTTTGGTAATCACTATAATTAGGGCCTTTGGCTCCCGTTAGAACCTTGAGGTCCCCACAAGCTTCAGCCCTTTAGGCTGGCTATGGAACTAATCTTTGGTCCAGGGCTTAATCACATTTAAAGCTTCTTACCCCTCCCCAAGGATGTATTATGTGGGAATCAAACCCAGGTTCTCCCCCACAAACTCAGCGTGTGTTGCTAACTAAGCTACACCCATTGAGTTTTTTTGCCTAATATTAATTATGAAGAAATGCACCATCTTGAATTCGTAGATGGTTATGGAGTTAGAAGATGAGGTAACAATGTCAACATAGATAACGATCTTGCAATAAGTATGCAATTTGAATTAAAAAAAAACCATTAATGCAATAAAGTAATGGCACATCTTTAATGCATATGACTATTTAGTTGAAAAGTCAAGGCTAGATAGATATGTTGGCATAAGTATATTAAATACAGCAATGGACGTGAATGAATTCATGAGTGTGATTGCTTCTCTAAGCCTATGTCTTCTAGAACTTGCATTGTGACCCTTTCATGGTGAATTAACATTTTGTATGCTTGCTTGAAAGTGATTAAGGCAAATTAGGCAGTCTTTTTGACCCAAACTTTGTTGCATTACTTCCCCTAATTGCCCACTTTGAGTCTGTTCCATTTTGAACATAATTTTCTTTTGTACCCCTATTTTCTTATTGAAAATATTTTTGATGGTACCTTTTTTAAAGTATGATTGGCAATATAAAGTGGTGAAAAATCTCTTTATGAATTTAAAATTATGAAAAACCTAAATAGAAAAAGAAAAACCCCAAGGGAAGAGAAAAAGAAAAAAGGAAATAGCAAAGAAAGAGAAAAAAAAAAGAGAATAGAAAAATTGAAAAGAAAAAGAAAAGAAAGAAAAAGGAGAAATTGAAAAGAAAGAAAAAAGAAGCAGGATCAAAAGTAAAATTTGGTTTTAAATTTGTTTATTGTTTTTAAATTCCACTTTTTCATTTATACTTTAAAAGGGTGTTCTAAATTGTAAAATTAATATTAGCCATTATGTATCCTCTTCTTTCTTTATCTCACCTTGATGTTGTTTCTCCCTGGCCCCATTGCAACCAAAAGAAAAGATCTTATGATCCTTGCAGGCATATTCAAAATAAATAATGGAGGATTAAATCACTTTTTAAGCCTATAGTAAGGCTAGTGCTTTAGGAAATTGAGTGTGCCTAAATGTTTAACCATTAAACACTTGAGAGAAAGGGAGATGAGTATCCTAATTGATAATGGAAATTATTTTAAGGCACCAAAGCCTCTAATTAGATTTTCTTATAATTGAACTCTTGTCATTATTCTAAACATTGCAGGTTTCACCTAGTTTCCTATTTTGTTGTTAATCTTTTTATTAGGCATTGTGCATACTTTTTTGGGGCTGTGTTTATAATTTGTCCATTTGTTATATGTTCCTACTGGCTACTGACTATTCTTCTTCATCTCTTTTTACTAGCCAGTTAGTTAATATTCTTAATTGTTTCATATGTGATTACTCCAATTCTTTTGTTCATTGTTGAACATGACCTCTGTTGTTGTAATTTCTTTTAAAAGATTTTATTCTTTTTATAAATGCCAAAAGGGGTAAAAGATTGTGTGTTCTTGTATTTTTAGGTATCTTAAGAGGGAGCTAAGCAAAGTATTGAAAAGGAAGAGAAATTCAAAGACTCATAAATTCAGGGGAAGCAAGTACTAAATAAAATAACAAGCATTGACTCTTAACATTATCAAGTGGCATCAAGAACACAGTTTGGTTTGTCATCATCAAAAAGGGAAAGATTGTTAAACATGACCTTTGGGCAGTTAATTTAAAAGAGTTTTGATAAGGACAAAGCTAAAGACAAAAGGAGTTCATGAAGAAAAAGGCTAAAATCAAAAAGAATGAATGAAGACAAAGCTAAAGACCAAAGCATCTTGAAGTCAATGAGTCAAAGACTAAGGAAAATATGAAAGACTTTACAACTCTAGCTAAGTCTAACTTAAGGAGTTAAATTGGGAAAACATAAATTGATTTTTCAAGAGTTAAAAATAAAAAGTAAAAGGCCTTTTTGTGAAAAATCTGGTTCAAAGCTAAAATTGGGAAAGGAATTATTTTTCGTACTAGGAATCGATTCCAATGTGAAGGAATCAAGTATCAATTAAAAGAATTAATTTTTGGACATTGCCTTCTCGCAAGGAATTGATTCCCTCAGTAGAGGAATTGATTCCCATGCAAAGGAATCAATTCCCCAATGATGGAATAGATTCCCAACGACAAAATCAAATTTACCAAAAAGATTTGATTTAAAATCTCTAAATCTTTTGTTATCAAATCTTATCATTGGGATTTTGAAATTAATCTAATTTTATCCCGTAATTTCCTATATAAAGAATGGTTTTCATTAAAGAAAATGAAGAGAGAGATAAGACTAATTGAATTTGGGATTATTTTGCTTGTGTCGATACTTGGAAAAGCATGTGAGTCAATAATGCTTTAATTTGTGATATCACCACTTTGAGAGTAATTAATAGTTTTTGACTTGCTTGTTTGGAAGATCAAGGGTAGGTTTCCCTTGGTGCTTCTAGGAAACGGTTTTTCTTAGGTTTTGAGAGTTAGGTTTCTCTTAAGTTTGCAGGATAGGTTTCCTTGTGGTACCCTAGGGTGGGTTCCCTAGTTGGTGATTATGGTGATAAAGTAAGGAACTTCCTGAGTTAGGTTGTCAAGGTGAGTTCCTTGAGTGTAAAAGGTTTGCTACATTGTAAACTATAATCTAATAGTGGAAAACTCTCAAGCGAGGCATAGGGATTAGACATAGGTCACAGTTAGTAACCCTGGTACACTCTTCTTTGGCCCTACTCTCTTATTGTTTTAATTGCTTGCTTGTTTGATATGCTATGATTTTATTCTAATATTTATTAACCAAATCAAGTAAGGGTTTTTCTCTTTTGTCTTTTTTCACGATTCTATTTTTCATGATTTGGGGTAATTGTTTTGCGAAAATGTTTTGATATAACTCAATTCACCCCCTTGAGTTATTGAGGTCACTTGGTTAACAAAAGTAATGGCTAACTTTCATGGTGTCCTATTACATGACAATTCTGCTTACATGCAATGGTATGTATGTCACACTTGACATATATTTCATGCACTAAAACACTTTCTATTAAAATGATAATATTATTTATTCATAACAACCCTTACAATTGATTTCAAACTCATGGCTATACTAGTTTTGATTAAGGTATTAACAATAACATTTTGATTTTTCAATATTTATTCTTGCATTCCATGAAGAATTACATGGTCTCTTTTATCATTGTTGACCATTCAACAAAAGCACTTAATCTAATGACTTGGGAGTCTGGTGACATGTTAAGTGCGTTGGATGATAATCATTCACAATAATATACAGCGAATCAATAAGTTGGGTCAACTCAATATTTCACCATGCCCAATAATGCATTCCCCCTGCAAACATAAGCATACGTACAAGCCATTAAACTTCATGTCAACATGTTTGTAGGACTGTGTCCCCTTCCTCACAAATAGAACAGCATACACAGGCCATATAACCTCAACTGAACACATTTGTCATATATGTGTCAAAATATTCATTACATGGCATCCTTTTAGTTCAAATAAACCAATGTTTAGAACAACTCTTTTGGTGCCATTATTGGCATGTCATCTAGGAACTAGTTCTTCCAACCTATTTTTGGCATTTCACCAATCTCCCTTCAAAGATTATCATCCTACAATTCCATTTAACATTAGCCAAAGTAACATTAACAATGACGACAATGATAATTATGGTGACGATGATGATCAACTCTCACCTTTACCACAAGAACAAAGAACATCACATGGTGGCATTGAAAAAGGAGGTTCTCGAGCATAACAATTAGGTCAACCACGAATGGTTCAACCTTTGTATAACAGGCAATAACCTCCATGTGGAACTCACTAAAACATTTTTTTATATAATAATATTTTTTATTTATGCTATTTTAATTAATACTTTTTTTAATTATTTGATCTCACAAATTTCTCTCTTTATATAAATTTACATATTAAATTACTAACAGTTAATTAATATAAAAAATAAGGTAAGTTGTTAATGTCATTGTCTACTTACTAATAAGTTGATAGTGGCATTATCAAATTACCAATTTAAGAAGGAAAAAAAAAAGTAAGTCATGCTAATGTACACCTACTTATTTTTTAAGAATATATTAGCAAGTTATAATTACAATTATCTTAAAATACACCCAAGGTGTAGCTTGCTAACGTACTGCTTCTAAAAAAAATAAGTGAGTGTACACTAACAAATTCTTGTGGGGTTTACTAACACATATCTGTTTGCATTTTAGGAGTATGTTAGCAAGTTATAACTATGATTATCTTAAAATACACCTAAGGTGTGATTTGCTAACATACTCCTTCTAAAAAATAAGTGGGTGTACGTTAGTAAATCCATATATATATATATATAGATAGATAGATAGATAGAGAGAGAGAGAGAGAGAGAGGAGGGGGATCAAATTATACTAGTATAACTTACACTAACTAATGCACCATTAATAACTTGATATAAATGTGATTTTTATCGATCCAACCGTTGAATTATAATTACATATTACCAAGATTGTTTGTGTCAAATTTCGTCAATTGAATAACAATAAGAAGGTAATCAAACTATTCATATTTTAGTATATTTTGAAAAGTATATATTACATTCCTTTTTATCTATAAGAATAAGGTATTAAATAATTTTGGATTAATATAAAATTTGGTACATGTGATCTATGTTAAAGGAACTTTTAATCCAATAGTGGGTTTTAAGATAAAATTATCCAATTAAAAGTTATTAAATAGTGTAATAGTAAGTATAAGTTACACCAGTGTAATTTGATCTCTTATATATATATATATATATATATATATATATTCAATGTTAGATAACATATCTAAAAAAGTCTAAATGATGTGAAATTTGAAATACATGATTATAAAGATAATATCACATAATTCAACGGTTGGATTAGTTAAATTTGCATTCTATAAAAAGTTATTGAGAGTGTAATTTGATTAACTTTGACACCTAGCGTCAACGGATCTTGACTCATATAGTTATTGAAGGTGTAATTGACACTAAGTGTCAAAATTAATCAAATTATGCCTTCAATAACTTTTTATAGAATGCAAATTTAATCAATCCAACCATTGAATTTAATGTTCTTATTAATTAGATTAAGTATACAAAATTTCATATAATTTCAAAAGTATTTAATAGTTCATTACTTCACTTTATTTTAACATACAAATATTATTAATATATATGTAAATATTCAATGTAGATAACATATCTAGAAAAGTTCAAATTATGTGAAATTTGATATACATGATCATGAAGATAATATCACATAATTCAACGGTTGGATTGGTTAAATTTGCACTCTACAAAAACTTATTAAAGGTATAATTTAATTAACTTTAACACTTAGTATCAACAAATTCTGACTCTCCCCCTCCCCAACCACCCACACACACACACACACTAATTACACTTTTTGACTCGTTAGAGTACTTTGAAAATAAAATTCCCGTACTAGTGCAACTTGAAAAGAAATTACCTAAAAGAAGTAAGTCGTAGTTTAGAAAGTGAACTCCCAAGTAAAGTTGAGGATGACATGCTCAACTTATTAATTTTTTGCAATTGACATAAGAACTGGTATCTAATTCTAATAAGTACTATTTTTATAGGGAATCTTCCAATTGATTGACCAATTCAAATTATATATATATATATTAACATTCTTATTATTATATTATTTTTTATTAATGTTTTAAATTACTAATAATTAATATTAATTATTAGTAGGTTAAAGTAAAGAATGAAATTTTTATTATATATATTTATAATAGGAATCGTAGAAAGATAATTAGTCTATTCATAAGAGGAGATGAGATCATATGAAAAATATAAATATAATTGATTCTTTCCTTTGTTTGGGCTAGGATCATATATATTGATTTTTTCTTTTATTGTTTTCTTTGTTCTATTTTTCTTTCTTTCAGATAAAAAAAACTCCAAAGTATACTTTTTTGCCGATTAAGATAAAAAATTCGAAACTTTTTTTACTTACATTTCCTTTATTTCTTTTTATTCATCTGTAAGTTTATTTAATATTGTATGTATGTGTGTGTGTGTGTGTGTATATATATATGTAATTTTATTTTCAAAATACTCCAACGTGTAGAAAGTCCAAGAAAATCTTGAGTGTAATTAGTGTTTAGGGTTTTTTGACCTATTGGAGTACTTTGGAGATGAAATTCCTGTACTAGTACAACTTAAAAAGAAATTACCTACAAGAAATAAGTCATAGTTGAGGAAGTGGACTCCCAAAGTAAAGTTGAGGATGACATGCTCAACTTTTTTTTTTTTTTTTAATTTAACAAGTTAATGATAATATTTACAACTATTTATATAATGATATATGGACATGACTTTTTTAAGTGGTCGTGTGGTCACTAACTAATTTTAATCTTGACTATCTAGGTATGATTGTATGACCTCGATTTTTAATTTCTCATTTTTCACAATAACAAGTTTTCGCTTGATATGATCATATGTGTGTATTAAGAGAGAAATACAATGAAGGAATAAATCAACAAGTTCTAACGTCCTATTATGATAATTTACACTTCGAATCCAAGGCAAGTCATGAGCAAATGTAGTCATAGATTAGTCAGGAGCTTATGCTAGTTGCCAAAGTGTAAGCTTTTATACAGCCATATGAATCACACCAAACATATATTACTACTTCATTTTCATGGGGATTTATTACTTAATCTGGTGACTAGAGGTAAGGTCAGATTTGTAGCTTCACCTATATAGCAAACCGGTTGCAAGGAATTGACTTTTTCATTTGAATCATAATTTCTTATTGAAAGTGATCTACATGCATTTGGTATCACATTGCCTTTGTAAGCCCTACAAATATAGGTCACAAAATTTTGGTAGTCCTGCAACCACAGGAAAGGGCAAAAGCAGTTAGCCACAATTCACTTGGGTTGTAGAATCTTTCACATCATTCACAAACCTCTTGGAGTGCTTGGTTGTTGACAACCACCCATGGAACAAATCTATGGGGAGGATTAAGCTGAGCAGTTTCCTTTGCATACTTTTGGTCAATCTGCTTGTTAGACATAAAAAGAGTTAACATATAATTTGGTCTATAAAATTGACATCCTTGGTTATTTTTGTCCAAGAATGCATTTGTTTATAAAAATTAGTCCTTAATTGAAGATGAAATTGTTTACAAATTGAGATTAATTTATATATATTGTCAGCGAAAAAAATTATACGAATATTTAGTAAGAACCAACTTTATTGCCACATCATATTTATAAGATGACATGATAAAGTGATCAAATTTTATTAAATGTATGTGTAAAAATGTCTCACATTGATAGTGTATAATATTGAACTCTTCCAAATTTACAACTTGATAGGACAAACGCGTAATAAGTCGGTGAACACTTCGGGAAACAATTTGTATAAGCATGCACTTTCAAGAATCAAAGCAACACAAACTTCACTTTTAGAAACTAAATTCTTTATTGGTCACATAAAAATTAGCCTTAAAGTGCTTAAGCAAGAAAAGAGATGGGTAAATACCATTGGGGGTGTATATATAGCAGACGACAAAAAAAAAAAAGAAGCAAAAAAAAAAAGAACTAACAGCTCTTCCTTTGCCACTTGTGTAGCAGTCTATAGGTGATGTGCCCAACCCAGTCATTTGGAAGCAATTAACCCATTGGCTATGACGCCCCTCTAAGGTGAGACGCTCCAAGCACCGTACAAATCTGAAATGCTGTACCTGCATCATAATTGTATGTTAACACATTAGACAGAACTTGCATTGTGCATGCATCTATCCATTTGGCTTTTGTTTGCAATTGAAAATGTTGCGCATTATGTCCTTCACACTATAGCTAGCAGTGACTAATTAGTATCTCCTACTTCAATGATAGCCATCCATTTGCAAAATTAGCTAGTACAATTAAGCTATTAAGAAATTCAAATTAACAGTCTATTAATATTTAGAAGATTCGCTTTGCAGAATAACAGAAAGTACTAAGAAAAAATTAAAATTGCTCTGTAGGAACTCTACCACGTCAGGATAGATTGCAATAGCGCAGGCCTCGATCGTGTTTAGAAAGCATTCATCGTCTCCATGCTGCAAATATTAAAAAGAAATATTGAAAATGATGATAGTGAAAATAAAGTATAAAAAAAAAGGTAATAGACATTACATATATTTAATATGGTACTAAGGACACAAGATTTTACCCTTTTTTCTTTCTTTACTTTGTATGCAGGGATTTGCCCATTTGGGCCATTTCCAATTTTCCACCCACATTCCCACGAATAATAAAAAGACCATGCAGTGTGGTCAGCAAATTCTGCCCAGTTGCTGAAGATTTTGTTTTCGTTCAACCATACTGTAGAGATTATTCATACTTGTCCTTTTGGATAGTACAATAATTGTAGATCATTGTGCTTGGAGACAAATTCATATGCATTTGGATTTGTTGAGAAACAATTTAAATTTTCGATTTCAAATCTTTAGGATACTGTTTATATTTAAAAATTATTATTAGTGTTTTAGAAATTTATTTTCTCTTTTATATTAAGAAGCAAGTAGTATAAATAAGAGTTTGGAGATGAAGAACCACCCGACCTGAAAAGGGGATCACCACTCTAAGTGAGAAGGGAGTTGTGTGAAGGGAGGGTTTTACAAGTTTGTCTAGAAAACTTGTATTGGGATGCAATGTTATTTGAAGGATGATAATAATATTGAGATGTTTTCCTGAACGTAGACAAGAGATGTCGAACCACATTAAATTAAGATGTGTGTCTCTCCAACAAGATCATACAACAAATGTAGACTATGATGCTTGGAGACAGGAGACATATTTAGTTTTTCAGCTAATAGAATTCACTGTTGACAAAATAAGAATTTGGTTTTTTTTGGTCGAACTAATTTTAATACACATTCTTTCAAACACATTCTCTGTTATTGACTGAAAAATATTAAAAATTACAAAATTTTATGTGTTTCACTCTTTATTTAATGATTTTTACTTATAATTTTGTAGTTTTTAATAAAATTTAACCAATAAAAAAATTTGCTAAAAAGTGTATTAGAGAATGTGTTACTAATGCTCTTTCTAACTCTTTTACCCTTTTTCTCTACCACAAATTCTTCACTTCTTTTTTTGCTCGAATCGTGAACGGAATTCATCATTCATTACTGAAAAAAACAAATAAAAGATGGATAAGCAGGCCAAAATGATTAGGCCCGATATAAAAGGTCTTTCGTAGAATGGGCCCTGAACAAAATTTGTATAGATAACAAATAAGATATTGTAGTTGCACTGCTCAAATCTGGCCTGAGAAAAAATCTCAATAACAAACAGATATCATAAAGACCCGTACATTTTGCTTGGCTAAAAAAAATGTGACGTATGTATCACAACTTTTTTTTATGGGTTAAATATGTTTTTGATTCTCTAAAAAATGACAAAATTAGTTTTATTTTTTAGAAAAAAAAGTTTTTTTGAATAAAGTTTCTCAAATATTAAAAATATCTTAATTAGATCTATATTTTAAATTCTGTTTAACTTTTATGTTAAATGATGACTACATCAACATAACAATTACCATTAATTTACTGATATAGTCGTCCATGTCAACTGTTATGTCTAAGTCACATTAGTAATATTTTTTAAATAAAATTATTACATGTTTAACTTTAAACTACAGATTTTTTTAACTCTAAAACAAAAGTAATTATATAATTTTTTATTAAAAATTATCACTAGACACTTTAGATAATAAAAACTGATATGGCTATCATTTAATAGAAGCGTTAAACAAAGTTTAACACAAGAATCTCATTAAGATATTTTTAATATTTGAGAAACTTTATTTAAAGAAATTTTTTTCTAGAGTTTAAAACTAATTTTGTCATATTTTTAAAAGACAAAAAACATATTTAACCTTTTTTTATCTTAACCTTAAATATTTATCAATTTGGTGGGTTGTTGAAGAATTCAATTCGGGTAACGAATCAATTGGGCAACTCCAGGGACAAGAAATTTATTAGGGTGACAGTACCTTTAAATTGATGTGTTACTGATCCCAGAAAATGACCCGTAACTGTTACAAGTTTATATTTAACATCATGACTTCTAGTTCTGGTTTCAGCTTTGTCCTGGAACCCAGTTTACGATTAAAGAATTCTCATGAAAAGAGTTTAAAAGAGTAGTACATAGTAAAAAGACTAGTAAAAATCAATAAAAATAAAAAGAATAAATTATTCTCTGTAATTTTGTTAAATTTCATCTGATATTTTTTTTTTTACTCTTATGTTAACCCTTCTTAATTATTTAATAAACATTATATTGATGTCCTTTATATATTATATTAACTCTCTTTAATTATTTAAAAAATATTACACTGTGTATTTTTATAAAAAAAGTTATTATAGGCGTTAAAAGGATAAAAGGATTATATACAATCACAAAAATATCTAAAGAGATATCAAAGTAATTCAGTCAAATAAATAAGGACTGTTCTAGAGTAATATTAAATTAAGAATGATCAATGTGTTTGGATGGGTGTCAACAGCCCATAAGTACGTCACCCCTGAAGTAAGTATTTTTTGCTTGTGTTAATTTGAATGTGAATTTAGATGAAAGTGTGGATTTTCGACGGAGGACCCAAGCACACACAATTTAGTTACAATTCTTTAACTAGTATTTTCCTATCAAAATTATAATTTTTTTGATAATCTACCTAATAAAAGCTTGCATTAGTGGTAAGTATAAATTGCCGAACTAAAATTGCAAATTGAAAAATAATATCAAAACACATGAAAAATTAAGCATAAATTTTGTCCTTAAATTAATTGGTTTCATAATTGAAGAGATTCAACTTTCAAGAAGAAAAACAGTGAACAATGTGAAAAGGATGGAAAATGGAAGAGATGTAACCTGACAAATGACAGTGCCATCAGGTGCAATCCAAGCGTTGCCCCATGGGATCATTCTGAGGTTTACAATGGAGATGAGACCCGTTTGGAAGAGCCCCACAAGATGGTTCACTGTGAAATCAGCACAATAGGGACATAAACTTTCATAGTAGAGTGACATGTTGACCTTGTCATTTGGAGCACCTGAAGAAGAAGATGAAGAAGGTGATACCAAGAGCAAGAGCAAGAGCAAAAGGGGAAGGAGGAGGAAGCAACAGAAAAGAATGAACGAGGAGGAAAAGAATGAAGAAAAGGGGGCATTTTCATCTTTGTGCTTTGGAAATGGTAGAAAAGAATCAGAGTTTGATTACTACTATTGTGTGATTCATAGGCCGTGGAAGGAAGGTATCTTCCCTCACATTGTCTCACCTGGCTACTGCAAAGTACCAATGTCACTTTTCTTTTGAAGTGGAAATTATGAAACAATTCTCATTTTGCATTCCAATTTTTGTACTTGATATTACATTCACTTCTTTATTACTTTATACTTATTTCTATTTTACTTTTTCCTTTGTATCACATTATTTATTACATATGTTACCTTCTCTATCTTCTCTTTAATTTTGTCTCATCCCCGTTCCAACTCACAAAATGTATATCCCAGGAATGTGATGAAACTATTCTGCATTATTAAATGCTTAGCGCAATACACCAACAAATGATTAATCCAATTATAAAAAAAAAATCCAAAAATTATTTTTTATATAAATTAAACCTTGCATCAAATGTGATTTGTATTTCTGCTGATTGGGAATCGGTGGATCATTTAAGGGCTAAATCAAATTGGGTGAATGACCTAAGGGTTGACAGATTTGTTTTTTTTTAAATTTACAGGACCTAAATCAAATATTTTATATACAAACATTAATATTCTGGTATTCAAATCAAGGTAGGTACAAAAATTGAATTAATTTGCGCCCAAAGATTATTATAGAATCATTTAAAATAAATTTACATTCTTATTATCCCTTTTCATTCTTTCTTGCTTTCACTTGCATTTGTTTGCCTTTTACATTTTAGAAAAATTGCAAAGAATTGTATTCTTTGTTGGCATGCACTCGAATTGGATCTAACTCAAAAGAATTAGTTTTCTCTATTAATAGTAACGGATTACGATTTGAATTTTTACTAAAGAGGCGCTCAAAGATTTTTTTTTGCATGAAAGGTAATTTTTAACTAACAGTAGGAGACACTTATCTTTCTTTTGATAAACTGGAGACGCATATCTTTGGAGATATATAGAGATTATTGAAATATATTCACTAAAAACAAAAAAAGAGAGAGAGAGAGATTATTGAAATAAATTTTATCTTTTCTAACACAACATTTTCCATAGACACAACTAAAAATCAAACTCAGGTTAAGGTGATCAGAAAAACTCAAGAAATGTTAATAACATATTTTCTAATACATTTCATCTAACACATTGTTTGTTATTTAGTGTAACTAGATTACTTGGGGCCAAGCTAGCTGCCACACCCTTGGAGCGGAATCACCATTTTGCCCTTGCTAACAGATCTCTTCTTCCTAATCCAGAATAATATCGAACTCTAGTTGAACGATTGATCTATCTGTGTTTTACTAGACCCAAGTTATTCTGTTGTGTCCATACATTATATCAATTTATGCAGTAACCAAAGCAAGAATATTGGGACGCTACTTTGTGGGTAATCCAATATCTAAAAGGGAACCCAGTACAACAAATCTTGTTGCGTAAGCACAATAACTTAATTCTATATGGATGGTGTGATTCAAATTGGGCTAGCTACCCTTTGACTTAGCGTTCTCTCATAGGTTGGTTTGTTTTTCTAGGACACTCACCTATTTCTTGGAAAACCGAAAAACAACACATTGTCTCTTGCTCCTCTGCTGAAGTTGAGTATCAGTACTCCATGGCCATTACAACTACTAAACAGAAATGGTTGAAGGACATAATGAGTTGTCTAGGAATCTCTTATCCTCAACCCATGAGACTTTATAGTGATAGCCAAGTCATGATGCACATTGCCAAGATTCTTGTCTTCCATGAGCACACCAAGCATATCGAAGGGGACTTTCACTTTGTCCAAGATGAAATACTTGGTAGGCACATCAAACTCCCTTATGTCTCCATTCATATGCAATTAGCTGATATGCTAATTAAAGCTTTTGGTTGTTCCCACTTTCTTTTTCTAGTAAACAAGTTGGGTATTCATATTCTTCATACACCAACTTGAAAACGGAATAAGATATATGTTTGAGTAAATTGCGGAGATAAATTGGATACCAAAAATGCAGGAGATATTCATGGAGTTACTGAGTGGAACAATATCAATTACAACCAATCAAGATAATTAAGATAGAGCCAATTTAGGAGATTTTGTTAATATTGTTGTAATAGTACTATAAATAGATAGGATTCCTTGGCATGTATATATACATTAGCACCTCTTTATCAATAAAACACAAACATTTTTGCTACCAAGTCTTGTTAAAATCCTATCTATCCTCTCATTTCTCAGTTCTCACATCAAATTTAGTGATTCTTAAATAAGTATAAAATATGAAATAAACAAACTATATAGTTGAAACATATTGAAACACCGTATTTCACACATTATCTTGAGCCAATTATGGCATTGTCATTGACTTGTAGAAACTCTTGCCAACATATCATATTCTTGAATCCTGGAAAACATAACACAGCAACAGAGTCATTGATTGTAGGCAGTCAAAAGAATTTAACTGAATATGACGAACAATTAAGATAATTTAAAGGAAATGTAACTGATATTACAACTTTCATACTCATAAGTGTTGTATCAAATATGTTCTAAACATTTGATAAGGTGGGTGAGAAAAAGATGTAATTCAAAGGGAAGCTAACAAATTGTCAATCATACAACCTACACTCCAAACTTTATATATTATTAATAGATAAATAATTTTTTTGCAAGTGCATTTAAAAAAGTAGATCCAAAACTACTCATTTAATTATATCAATTCAATATATTTCATTTATGAATAGGCAATACTTTCTCATAGTACTCATTAAAATGTAACAGAATATATTCTCAAAGTTCCAATGCATATGTCTTGCAAATATTTTTGTTGGTTTCCATTAAGACATAAAACCATAACAATTATTGAATTTGAAAAAGGAAATATTTTTAAAGAAGATTGCATCATGACTTCACTTACTTGTACATTCGTTTTTAATCACTAGTACCCCCACCTTAAAACTGCGTACATTTGTCCTCTATGAGTTATATATTCAAGATACATTTGAGGGAAGATCCAACAAAGAATTTTGTGAATAAGTTGCCAATACCATACCCTCCATCGCTTCCAAATCAAGAGTGGACCAAAAACAAATCCGTGACCAAAAACCAATCCTAGCTCAACACTAATAAAATTCCAATCAATTGTACAAGCTAGCTTTACGCATTTTGGTTGTGGAAGCACCCCTAACTCTTTACCATCTAGTTTTTTAGTCAATGGAGGACCATATAGCCCATCATTGCCTTCAAAGGAAGAAGTTGGGTACCTGTTGGGATCTTTCCCACCAAATGATTGAAGGAGAGGTTTAAATATGCAAGGAATGACAACCTTGCAAGTTGCATAGGAATTTGTCCACTCAGACAGTTTTGTGAAAGGTCCAAAGACTCTAGCTGTCTTAGGTTACCTATTGATGATGGGATTTCACGAGACAAAACATTGTTTGACAAGTTTAGGGTATGGAGTTCTCTGAAATCCATTAGCTCCTCTGGTATTGGTCCTTCAAAATGGTTGGAAGAGAAATCAATATATGTGAAGATTCTCAAAATTTTAACCAACTCCATCCGTAGACCTTTGCTGATAATTGTCACACTAACCTGATAATGTAAATGATTAGCAAGTAAAAACTGCTTCTCTATGAACTGTGGTTCAGCTTCATCTTCTTTATGCATTATATTTCTTTTCCAGGTTGCGAAATATTTTCCTGGCAGTTTGCCGCCGAAATTGTTGAAAGCGATGTCCACAATTTGAAGCATTTCCCAAGTCTTATTGGATTCCGAACATCTTAGGGAACCTTGAAATTTGTTGTTTCGTAAAACCAGGATACGAAGTGTGGATATTTCCTTCAAAAAGCATGGAAAGCCACCAATAATTTGATTTGATCCAAGGTCCAGTACCTCTAACATCGAGCAATGTGCAAGAAACTTTGGAATTGGCCCGTCTAATAGATTTCCATGAAGATTTAAAGTCCACAAAGCACAGGAAGCTGGAACTGTATCAGGAATAAGACCTGAGAAATTGTTGTTTTTCAGATTTAATACTTCAAGAGTGTCACTCATCATCATTAAACATGAGGGAATTGTTCCAGAAATGTTATTATTGGAAAGATCAAGCACTTGAAGTTTTGAAGCATTGCAGAGGGAATCAGGGATGCTACCATGCAAAGTATTGTTTGAAAGAAAGAGAAACTCTGTCTGAGACAGGTAATTACCAATATCTCGCGGGGTAAAGGAGCTAAATTTGTTGCTTGAGAAATCCAAATACCACCCTTTTTTAGAAAAAACAGGTATTGGCCCTTGAAGTTTATTGTAATGAAGGTCAAGGTAAAGCAAGTTGGAAGTAAGATTCTGCAAAGCTCCTTCAAAATGAGTCAACAAATTGTGAGAAATATCAAGAGAGCGAAGATTGTCTAGTTTCCAAATCCAGTTGGGCACTATTCCTTGAATCTGGTTATTTGAAAGATCCACATAGATTAATGTCGACAAGTTTCTTAAGAAACCAGGGAATGTTGGAAAAGGCCCTGCTAGATTATTGCTACTTATATCGAGGTACTCTAATATAGAGGATGTCACGTTTATGAATTCATCCAATTGACTAAACTGGTTGTGTGGAAGAAAAATCCTCTGCAGTGACCGGAGTGTAAAAAGGGATAAAGGAATGCTCCCACTGAAAGAATTATAACTCAAGTCAATATGGAAAAGATTGTGCAGTCCTTCAAAATGAGATGATGTCACTGGACCGGTGAAATTGTTATATGACAAATCCAGATAAATGAGTTTTGTTAGATTTGACAGTGAATTGGGAATTTTTCCGTTAAATCCACAATTAGAAAGACCCAATTGGGATAAGTTCCTCATGTTAGCAACAAAATGTGGAAATGCTCCAGTGATGTTTATGTCACTTAATCTTAAGATCTGGAGAAATCCGCTCGATGGGATGTCTGGAAAGCAAACGTGAAGATTGTAGTTGAACGATAAGTCAATAACTGACAATGTTCCGATGTTGAAGACCTTATGTGGAAATGTTCCAGTCAACCCACAATCAGAAAGAAGTAGGATGGTCAGATTTTTGAAATAGGCAAACGTTTCTGGCACTGGTGATGATAAATTGTTCCCATAAAGAGCAATGACTGATAGATTCTCAAGTCTTGCCAGCGAAGGGTCCAGGGGTCCTGAGAGATTGCAGTGTGACATGCTCAGTTCTTGCAGGTCAAGCAGGGACAACAAAGCCCTGCACCATTCATGTCCTGGAACTGAAATACTTACGTCATCCAGATACAGTTGCCTAATTCTGGTGAGATTTTGGACAAGCTTCCGTAGATTTGGATTCTCAAGTTTCAGGGAATTATAAGAGATATTCAGAGTAACCAACCTTGTCAGCTGAGAAATCTCTATTGGAATCTGCTCCACAAAGCCAGCATCTGACAAATCCAGGTAAGTTAAATTCTCTAACTTGTTGAATGCAGATGGAATCTTGGAAGAGAAGTAATTTGCAGCCAAATTTAGATTCTGAAGATGTTGGAGCCTGAAAAGACTACTTGAATCATCAAATCCACCAGAGATTAATTCTCCACTGAGGTCAAGAGCAGCAACATGTCCTTCCTTGTCACAGGTTACTCCCATCCACCTGCAACAATCATTACTCGCATTCCACGATTTCAGCCTGCTGCTACTTCAATCTGCCGTCTCTATGAATGTGAGGTTATTCTTAAATTGGAGCAGCAAAGACTTCTGATCATCAAGACAAAGGCCAGAAACCACAAAGACATGGTTACAAAGGCACAACCAATAGAATGGAATCACCAGAAGTGATGAGACAAGCTCAATTTTCATTGCAGGATGTGTGACAACTGCGATTACAAGAAGAAGTTTATGTTAATTGATGGAAAACCGAAATAAAAATCGTAGTTCTCAGTAGATAAGATTAAATACTCACAACTTCTGCGGAAAAGTCTTCGTTCAACGTTGGTTTTCACCCAATGGCATTTGCATCAGCAAGAACGTCGAAGGTCGAAGTATGATGGATTCAAATTGGACCATTAATATTTTCTATTGAGATTTTATTCTTAATTGATGTAATTATATTTTAATCAAGATTTTAAATATCGGTTGCAGCTGCAGTCACGGTTTTGTTGTGTTTATTGATATTGCGAGAAATCACAAACTCATGCGGCCATAATGGAGGTCGCATTATGGTCGCAACCACTCGAAAACTTCAATGTTGTGGTCAAAATTACAGTCGCGGACAGTCTTTTATAACCATGATTTTAATACTTATAACATTTTCATTTTTCTCAACAAATTATTGCAGTTGATAACATTTAAAGTTATGCAGAGAAAAAATCATTACTGCATTCTGATGACAGATTTTTTTTTTTTGTTTTCTTTTGTGACTACCATAATTAGAGCCTTTGGCTTTCCAGCAAAACCACAAGGTATCCTCAAAAGTCTCGGTCCAAGTTTAGTCACACTTCTTCACTCCTCTCCAAAGATGTGTTCAGCAAGAATTGAACTCAGGTCTTCCTCCACAAACTTAGCATGGATTGTCAATTGAGTCACACTCATTGGGTTGATGATAGATTCTTTTGTTAATTCATTGTCCTGTTTTCAGCGTTATTTTTTAATTTCCAAATTATCATTGTTATGATTGTTTAAGAATGTGCATTAGATGGAATTGGCTTTAAAATATGTAAAATTAGTAAAACATAAATCTTAACAGAGACTATAACAGTAGCTCATGAAACTGCATTCTAATGCTTCTCCGTGAAGCATTTCACACGTCCAAAACTACCATGTCAATTGAGCAGTTGCTATGAATAGACCACTAGAGAGGACAACTTGTCAGTTGTGCCAAATGGAAGACCATTTTCTAATGAATGGCTAACGCGTTTAGTGAGTGGTGGCCCTGGGTGGGATTAGAAAAGAACTCACAGCACATATGGAAAGCTTTTCTTTTGCAGGTTCAGACACTTTTGAAACAGACTTTTCCTCCTTACAAGGGACATAAAACAACTATTGTTGGAAACTTGAAAGAAGTGTCCTTTCAATGGTAACGTCACTTACGTGATTTCCGCAACGTATCAGAAACGACTGTATACAGTAGTTTTGTATATATTCTAATTTGTATATATAACTTTGATTTATACAAAATTTTAATAAGTGATATTAATATTAAAAAATTATTTTAAATTAAAATTTTAATTATTAGTTTTTTCTTTAAAAATGAGTTAAATAGACATTCAATGTCAGTATAAAAGTTGTGCACAGTTAATTATTATATATATTAATTTCAATTGCTCAATTAGAATATTTTTTTACGACAATGAATATTTATTTTCTTATTTTTTGTCCTACATCAAAGCTATTACTTTAAATTAAAGGATACTAATACTTAATTTCAAAGAAATATATAATACATCATAATTATAAATATGTATGAATATATAGTAGACTTATATACATTCATATGTATTAATCTTATCTTAATACTTATACGAATTAAAAATTATACATAACTATATTTTGTAATAATTGATTTATCATTTAAATCTCAGTTTTCATTGAATAACAAAAATAAGAGACAAGGATAACATCAATCAAATGAAAGACTAATTAAATTTATAAACACTTGAATAAATTATTGATGTTTAAGTATACGTTTTATAAATGTCAACCCAACAGCAAGTGAGATATAAAGCAAATTTTGAAAGAGAATTTTTAAATTTAAATGAAAGAACTATATGTTGGCCTTTTTGCTAACATATATGGGCCTTTTTGCTTTACAAAAACTAATAACAAATATTTTTTTGTTGGTAGGCTCAAAGCTTAAGCTTTAGTAGCCTTATCCTTCGGTTAGCCCTGTATTTTATTATTATTTTTTTGTTTCATATGTATAGTAATTACTTACTATGGATATCATTTTAAAATTTTAAACTAATTAAAATATTTGATAATATTACATAATATCTTGTTCCAAACATAATATTCATATTCACGTTATACAAATTATTACTTTATTAAAACATTCTTTAATTAATCATTGAAAAGATAATAAAATGAAAATTACTTTTAGAGGAAAAAAATAAGTATGATAATGATATATATATATATATATATATATATATATATATAATATGAGAATTGAAAAATAAAATTTTTACAATACATAATAAATTATTATCAATATCATTATTATATTAGATTATTTAATTTAATTTGACTAATTACACAATTAATTACAATATAATATGATTTTTTTTTAGTTTTATAACAAATTACTCTTTTGAATAAGCATTATAATTAATTTGATCATGATATTTTTTATATGAATCATATTGATTTTTAACATAAATTTGAATATATTGAATACAAAATTATAAGTATACATTGTCTATAATTTAATGTAATTAATACCATGTAAAAATGTTATCTTTTAATAATATAAAAATGTTATTCATATTTTGGTCTTTGAAGAAAAGTGATATATATCATAATAAACCATGTAGTTATGTGTTGAAATACATTAATTTTAATTTGATATAATTTTTTTGTCCTATATAAGTTAAAATAAATTTAAATTTGATTTAAATTAATAAAATTAATTTAAAAAATTATATTTTTCACAACTTATTTGTTATATTTTAGGTAGAGATCATACATATACTTAATTGGAGATAATCTTGCTCAAACAAGATAGGACCACTATGAGTGACAATTATTATAAAATAATTTATTTGTCGTTTTCAATTTATTAATTTATCTTTTAATTTATTCATATTACATTTATAATTTGAGTGTGATGTTTTGACTATTAATTAATATAATATAATTTATTTTTATATAAACAAAAATATTGTTTATTACTTAACATTTTTGTGTTATGAATTAAAATGACAAAAAATAATTAAAAACAAAATATTTTAGATGAAAAAGAAATATTGTGAGACTTCGATAATAAGCGACATATAGGATTTAATAAATAGAAAAATTCTTTAGATGTTTTCAAATTTTAACAAAAAATTAAAATAATAAAGAGACTATCGTATAAAAGTTAAGACTTCGATATCATTTTCTTAGCTTTCACAAATTTAATTTAAAATTTAAATATCATTAATTAATATAATTACGAAATTTAAAATAATATAATTACCTTTGTTTAAAATAGTTTTTATTACTTTAATTAAAATATATGCTAGTCATAATTACCTTCATTAATTCATATCATAATACATATCACTCATAATTACCATACTTAATAGAATTATGTATTTAACATATAAAAATATCATTTTTTAACAATATTTAATAATTATATTTTATAAAAAATAATTATATAACAATTATATGTGGTTATCTTAATTATATATTTAATAATTACATTAATTACATCAAAACAAATTTCAACAAATTTAATAATACATTAAATAAAAATCTAAATTATAAATTATATGTATCATGTGTCTCTCATCTTGTAACATCCCCAAATATGGACATTAGAAATAAAGTTATGAAGATATTACTTTTATAGTAATGGCTTTTATGATAAATGGTCATAAATGCTTTAAGTGTTAATAATAATAGTTATCCTTGTATTAGAATATTACAAAAATAGGATAACAAGACCCAGATGGGGAGCTAAGGCCCAGGGTGAGCCAAAGCTCACCAAGCCCACTCACACACACATGATTTAAGAGGAGAAGAGAAGGGAGAGTTAAAGAGAGAAACAGAAAAGAAAAGAGAAAAGAAGAAAGAAGGAGAAGAGGAGCAGAGATCTCCAAGCCTCGGAGCTCATCTTCGTGCATCCCCAAGGTGAGTGCTTCCTCCTTGTCCTCTCCTACTCCTTTGATTATTGATGGTATCTCTTTTTCCCCCTTCTTTCCTTTGAACCCTAAATTTGGATTTTTATGGGTTTTTGATGATTAAGCATGTTTGAGGGGTTTACTTGGTGGATTAATCAGTTAGAAATGTAATAGAAGTGTTTTGGGATTGTTTATGGTGATTTGGAACCTTTGGGTGGCCATTGATGGCCCTAAGCATTGCAGATTTCGCGAAAATTGCGATCTACAGATTTGCTGCTCTAGTTGAGTGAGTAGAATGCTAGCTAAGCGAGTGCTAGCTGAGTGAGAGCCAGCTAAGCCAGAGAAATGCTAGCTGAGCGAAAATCAAGATTTTTAGCTGAGCAAGAGAACACCTAAATACAGGTCTAAGAGGCTCATACAAGCTCGCTAAGCGAGAATAGGTCTTGCTAAGAGAGAGTTAAGTTTAGAAAGAGTATGATTTCACCCTTGTTTTCTATGCTTGTTCTTGTATGTTTGCCATTAGTTGTTATGTTGTGTTGTATGTTTGATGATGATTGCTTGAGTAGTTATAATATATTGCATTCATATGACTATTACATTTGACTGAGATAGTTTGTATGTAATGATAAACCTTATGTAACAAGACATTTAAGATACTTAAGACACCATCAGATGCCTCCTTAGCAAAAGGTGGGGATTTCCCCTAAGTTTATGAAAGGTTTTCATGAAAGGAAAGGTCTTAAGAAAGGAACACATTTTTGAGAAAAGCTAGAAAAAGAATAAAGAGGGGGAGAACAACAGAAGATTAAAAGAGGGAGAACAAAACAAAGATTAATCGTAAGGGGAGTATTTCTTTTTCATTACAATGAATACTTTTTTCCTTATGATCATTCAGACTGTAATTATCTTTATAGTTCAGTATTTACACAGCTATGCTTGTGCTTTTTGACACTGCATTTGCTTGATTGAAACTTTTAATAAGCTTTTGTATGAAAAAATACTTTTTGATAAAACCTATGTCGTAAAACCATTTTTAATATATAAAGATGTTTTGTAAAAACTAGAGATGTTTATCATCATCAAAAACAGGGAGATTGTTAAGATAAAGGACGAATTTATGACCCTAATTTATTTTGATGATAAAAAATAGTCTCAAAAAGTCTTTTTAAATCAAATGTTTGGTGACTTGTTTTGTATTGCCTTTATCGTTATCGTTTGACTGCATGTTATTCATCATCTTTCTATATTTTTATAGAATCAATAACTAACTTTATTTAGACTATATTTTAAATGTTTTATGCTTTACAAGCTTGTAAAAGCATAAACAACCTTGAAAGAATAGAAGCATACGTACCTACTCTCGAGAAAAGACCACTTTACTCATAAAAGAATAATTCTGTATGTGGTTGTTAGTACAAAAAGCAAATATGCTCACTACCACAAGATTGAGTATGAGAAAGGCTCGATAAGTAAACTGCTTTATCTTATCATAGTGACTGGTTGGTGAAAAGCATTTAATGCTCCAATGACTCTCTTATGCCTTTACAAACACTAGATGAAGGATATCTCCTGCAACACTCACAACGGACACTTTTTGGAGAATCTTATAAATAGAAGAAAAGACCTCGGTTTCAATGGCTGATAGATTTTCATAGTGCGTGAAACTGTTGAAAAATTCTCTCAATTTGTAATCTCTAAATAGATTTCTTTTGTAAACGCTTCTCGCACTCTATTGTATATTCGTTTGATAAGACGCTAGCTTAAGCATAATCAACCATTTCTCTAACAAATTGGTAGAAGCCTGAAGAGGCTGTAATTTAAAGAATACTTGAGTTTTTGCTTGGAGAGACAAGTTAAAGACTACTTGGGTTGAGCCTGAAGAGGCTTGGTTAAAAGACTACTTGTAATTTGTATAAGTTAGTGGGACTTGGTAGTTTGCCAAGGATTAGACATAGTCTCTAGGGGAAACGAACTAGTATAAACTCTGTGTGTTTCTCTGACTTGTGTTTTTCGTTCGTCTTTATTTAAACATCTTTTAAAAATCTTTTGTTTAACCCTTTAGACAAAACATTCTTAAAAGGTTTTAGCGAAAATTTGGTATAACACAATTCAACCCCCCCTTCTTGCGTTTTTCTTTCGTCTTTATTTAAACATCTTTTAAAAATATTTTGTTTAGCCCTTCAGATGAAACGTTCTTAAAAGGTTTTTACAAAAATTTGGTATAACACAATTCAACCCCCCTTCTTGTGTTATTTTTGTGTTTTACAGTTTGGTATCAAAGCTCAGCCTCTAAGGGTTGAGCATCTTAACAAGTGATAGAGGAAAAGATTCTTATGGCAAACCTTGAAGGACAGTTTATTCCTGAAAGAGCCTCCTTGACAAGGCCTCCAGCCTTCAATGGAGAATAAAGTTAGTTATTGATTCTATAAAGATATAGAAAGACGATGAATAACACGCGGTCAGACGATAGCGTTAAAGGCAATACAAAATGAGTCACTAGACATTTGATTTAAAAATACTTTTTAAGACTATTTGTTATTATCAAAATAAATGAAGGTCATAAATTCATCCTTTGTCTTAACAATCTCCCCTTTTTTGATGATGACAAGCATCTCTAGTTTTTACAAAACATCTTTATATATTAAAAACGGTTTTACAACATAAGTTTTATTAGAAAGTATTTTTTCATGCAAAAGCTTATTAAAAGCTTTAGTCAAGAAGACGTAGTATCAAAAAGCATAAGCATAGTTGAGTAAATGCAGAAATATAAAGATAATTATAGTCTGAATGATCATAAGGAAAAAAAGTATTCATTGCAATGAAAAAGAAATACTCCCCCTACGATTGATCTTTGTTTTGTTCTCCTTCTTTTAATCTTCTTCTGTTGTTCTCCCCCTCTTCATTCTTCTTCTATTATCCCCCTTTTAGTGTCATCAATCTGAGGATTTAGAATCTGAGAGTGTGGTTGATGAGCTTAGCTAGTCTTTGAAGCGTTTTGCCAATTTTGTAAGCATTGCTTCTGCACACCTTCGCTTCCTGCTTTCCTTGATAAGTGCAGCTTCAAGACACTGAATAGTTTACTTCAGTTCTTTGATTTGTTGTCTAACATCTAAAGATTCTGGAGCAGGAGCAGAGCTTGTGGCTTCATCTTCAGTAGGTTCTTCTGCAAAATACAAGTTAAACATATAGGGGATCGGAGCGCCACAGAACCAAAAATGGCCTATGGGAAGAAATATTTTAGAGGTGTTCCCATCTTAGAGAAGAATACGTAGGTTTTAGGACAATTTATTGTGAGTTGGTTATGAGGGTTGGATGTAGAAGATGATGGTGATGGAGAGACTTGCACTTAGTGACCAGTTGGGTGGATAGCAGCTTGGTAGCTTAGAATGTTTTTCTCTTCAGCAGTCAGACCTGAAAAGTGCTTGAGAGCTTCAACGTGTTCTTACAGCCTCTTTCGGTCTGAGCTCTAGAGAGTTTCTTTGCCTTTTAAAGTAGCCAGCTTTGCAAGGGAGAGTGCTTTCTTTCTGATCATCAAGTGTCTCTGAGGGTTGCATCTGAATTTGGGCTCCTTGCCTTTACCCATAGACAAATTTTGACAATAAAAATTCTTCTAGCAGCAGATGCAGAAGGTTGTCCATGGCTTTAGCAAAAGCAGCATTCGTCTTATCATGAGTCTAGGCGAACTTAGCTCAAGGTCAGGACACCTTCTCTCACAAATTGCATGCTGCAGGAAAATCTGCATCTTCTCCCTAAGAAAATTGTATATGACTTTGCCCAACTCCCAATTGTCATCACCAAGTCGCCATTCTTCAAAATCTGGACTGTCTTCTAGGCAGATGGCGAAAGGATAAGTCTTGATCTTCCCATGGCAGAATGGATAGATAATCTTGGGCTTGTATTTGTAGGTTCTACACATGATCAGATACTCAGAGTAACTGCACTTGACCATAAATGGGGAGGTGTGTGGCAGTGGATTCCTCTCTATCTCTATACTTCGTATCCAGAGGGGAATCTGGTTCTGGTTGAGGAAGTGTAGACGAAAATAGGTGTATTTGACAGGGTGTTGTACCCATCCTTCCAGACGTATGGTTGGATGTGAGGCTTGTAGGAAAAAGTAGGGGTAGCTTCTTCTTCTACGTCAGACATCTTTTCAGCATACCCATGACGCACTAAGAGTGGCTATTCTTCTTGAATAATGGTGGTCCACATCCTTGAGTTGTTTACTTTGCCTAGCTCATAATTAATGAGAGTTTGAAGAATCTCTAGGTCGAAGGGCTCTGGAGGCTGGTACTCCTTGGTCTTGCCGACACTTTGAGTTTCATGATGTTCAAATGAAGTAGAGTCTCAACGAAGGCATTCAGACAGAGGAGTCTTTGATTTGTGATCTGTAGAGTTCGGGTGAAGCTTTGTCTATCATTGGTTCAGCCAATCCCCTATACGAAAGGTCTTCAAGTTCTGGTAGGCAAAAAGTAATAACTCTGGCTAACTTATCATTTCTTGGTCTGGCCAAGAGATTTGTTGCAGATGCTGGAAAACTTGTGATATAGATACAGATTAAGGCATTTTCCATAGAAGGGATCTTGGCAATCTCCCTTTGGAGGTAGCGATGATGTCTTCTTGAGTAAATAGCTCTTCTTTATCAAGCTTCTCAAGGGTTGTTTGTAGCGAGTGCTTAATGACTAATTGAAGCATCGCCTCCTCAATCTGCTCATCCTCTTGAGCAGTGAGCTCCTCTTTTTCTTCCTTCTTCTTCTTTGATTCGAATTTGGCTCTTCTCAATTGCCTTGCCTCTTGTGCTCTTGTTTTGAGTTCTTTAATTTTCTTGGACTTTGGAGACTTTTTGGATGCCTTTGTAGGGACAGATACTTCAGTGGTAACAAGAGGTAGTGATGGTTGTCCTAATGATGGTTCGGGGATGACCGTGTATGGTTGTAAGAAGATGTTTGATGGGGAGGTCATCGTCTGAGTTGGGCTGTTGGGTTGGTTTAGATCTCAGACAAATGATGAGGGGCTTTTATTTTTTTGAGTGGGAAAAAGGGTCAGTCATGTGTTGGTTGTTGTGGGTCTAGCTCGGATGGTCTTTTGATGGGAAGTTTTGGTTTGTGACATTAGGTCTGTTTAGGTTGAGGTTGTGTTGGTGGGGGTTTCATCTGTGGTGAAGGAGGTTGAACAAAAGCCAGGCCAATGGAAGGATCAGCAGACGATCCTACCAAAAAAGTAGATCCGACTACTTCATCAGCAGGTTCTTCCTTGATCACTGCTAGCTCAGGGTGCATGGCAACATATCCAAGGAAAAGATGGGCTATCCTCATCTTCCTTATAACGGATACGTTGAACTTCGAACCTTATTTCTTTTTCTCCTAACCAGACTCATTTACGCCAGCCAATTTAATAGTTTCAGTGAATAACATGGCGTAAGGAATCAGATATCTTTGTTTGCTTTTAGAGCTCTCCTTGTATTTGGTGAGGCATGCGCTCCAGTTGTCCAAAATGAGAGCAGGAAGATTCATCTTCTATCCAGTGAGCATCTTGTACAGGCAGAATATATCTCTGGAAGATACATTATCCTTCGAGCCCTTGCAAGGCAGGATAATGTGCAAAAGGATGTTGTGAATAAGTCTACAGTCCTTTGTCATGTTTGATGAATGCAAAAATTTCTTCAACATGTCTTTGTTGTTTGATTGGGATCCAAGACGCCCATACAAAGCCAGGTCGACGGTTTCTAAGGTGATGGTCCTTTCCCAGTCTTCGGTGAACATGTCGCCTTCTTCCTTGCAGCTAGACACTGTTGCAATCGAATCAATGGAAACGATAATCGTCTGTTGTCCACTGTTCCAGTGAAAGTCCCATCAACTTCAGATGCATTAAAAGTAGGTATAAAGGGCATGGTACCAGTGGGTTAACTTCTGAACAAAAGACTCCCATCCCGCATTTTTGATGAAGAGACACAAGGGAAATCATTCCTCTTCTAGTTTCTTCTGGTCTACCTATTTGCTAGGCACGAAGTCGCTTTCAAGAAATCTTTCCATGAGGGCAAGCTCTCTCAGTGCGGCCATGAGTGCAAGTCTTTGAAAGGTTAGAGGGTTTAAGAGTGAAAGATCAATACTATAGAAGGGTTTCTAAGAGTCTGAAGAGAATAGGCGATTATTTTCGAATATTTGAAGGGTTTAATAGTACAGAAAGGACATGCATTTAATGAGATGATGTGGCAAGGAAAAGCGACACACGTTTCTTGGGGGGGTTATCAATGAGAATTAATATTAAAACAATAGATGGTAAAGTCCGATAAAAATCACCTTTTCACATACTGAAGCACACATGTTAGTAGGACCAAGATAAGACAATAGATCATAAGATGATATATGCAAGACATTCTAATCATGCAAGACCTTTATGTGCAATTTTTCTAATATAAAATTAAAGTGTACTTTTGGTAAGCCTTTGTGAAGATATCTACCCATTGATGGTCAACTTTAACTATACCAATGATTTTGCCTTTTCCATTTCCTCCAAACAAAACAGTTCTTTCATGTGGTTGGAGGTCTAGGAACATAGACCTTTCTCCTGTCATGTGACGTGAGCATCCACAGTTTAGGAACCAAAATGAATCCTTGCTTTTTCCTATTTAGGATATCTGTAACAGGAATAATTTGAGATTTTGGTACCCAAATACTCTTGGGTCCTTGTTTGTTAGTCCCGATGGTCTTATTTGACCTATGTTTTCTTTTGTGATGACACCTTTGAGATATGTGTCTAGTCTTTCCACAAAAGTTGCAAAAGGTTAAACAAGATTTAAAAGATGATGGTTTAGGATCTTTGTCTTTTTCAAATTCTAAGCCAAATTTGTTAGATGGAGGCCTTTTCTATTTTAAGATTAATTAAAGTTTTGAGAATCCTTCCACAAATTTAGCTAGATCTTCTTTTAGACAAATAACCTCTTTTTTTAATCTGTCGACTTCAGATAAGAGTATTATCTTTTCAGGATCTGAGGCTTGATTCTTACACATGTTCTTTAGATCTTTCTTGAGTATTTCATTTTCTAAAACAACTTCTTGATATTTTTCTTTGTATTTCTTATACTCAAGAGCGATCATGTGAGAGTTTGCAAGAAGAGTGTCATAGGACATTTCTCCTATTGTCCAGATCTTCCGAGGTTGGTAGAAGACTTTTCTTTTTGTTCCTTTTCTTTGAGGTCCATCCCTTAATTTGGGGCACTAAGCCTTTATAGTCCAAGCTTTTTTCACTCAAAATATATAATTTCATTGCTTTCTTCTTGAAGTGGCTTCCTGAATCTATTGTCTTTTCTTTTGGAGGATTACTTGAATCTTCCTTTCTTTTTGAGTATCTTCTTGAACTTTTTGGTTATGAGAGAAATCTCATCGCCTGTGGAGCAGCCGGACTTTCATCTGAGCTCTCTGATTCATCAAACTGAACCTTTAGAGCTTTGTTTTTAGTTCTTGTTTCTATTCTTTCGTCTGCTCTTTCATTGATTTCTCCACTTTTTAGAGTTATAGAGTCATTATTTTTTATTTTATCTCTTTTAAAGAGATAAACTTCATGGACTCTTAGACCTCCCAGCAACTTATCAAGAGTTAAAGTCTTCATGTCCCTAGCTTCAACTATGACTGTAGCCTTGGGTTGCTAAACCTTTGGAAGATTGTCCAAAATTTTGAGATTGTTTTGAGCTTTGGAAAACTCAACACAAAGACTCTGGAGTCCATTGAGAATTGTTTAAAATCTTCCAAACATCTCACCAATGGTTTCTGTCTCCTTCATGGTGAACATCTCGTAGTGTCTTTGAAAAGTTGCTGCTCTTCTCAGATGAACATCTTCAGTGCCTTCATGGGTTATACATATAGTATCCCACATCTCCTTTGCTGTTCTGCAGTTGCAAAATTTGTTATATTTAGTTTTAGATAAGGCACAGGTTATAATATACCTAACGTTTGCATTTTGTTGTAACATGTTGAAGTTGTTCTGATTGTATTCATTTTCTGGCTTTGTCACAATGAGATCTTCGTGAGTTATGATTCTCCAAATGCTGTAATGAGTGAACTTAATATACATTTTCATTCTATCTCTCTAGTATGCATAGTTTTCTCCATTGAAGGCTGGAGGCCTTGTTAAGGAGACTCCTTTAGGAATGTATTGTCCTTCAAGGTTTGCCATAAGGATCTTTTCCTCTGTCACTTGTCAAGGTGCTCACACAGAGTTTATACTAGTTCACCTCCTCCAGAGACTATGTCCAGTTCTTGGAAAACTGCCAAGTCCCACCAACTTAAATAAGTTACAAGTACTCTTTTAACCAAGCCTCTTTAGGCTTAACCTAACTAGTCTTTAACTTGCCTCTCCAAGCAAAAGCCCAAGTATTTTTTGAATCAAAACCTTTTCAGGCTTCTACCAATTTCTTAGAGAAATGGTTGATTGTGCTTAAGTTAGCGTCTTATCAGATGAATATACAATAAAGCATACAAGTGTTTACAAAAGAAATGTATTTAAAGATTACAAATTGAGAGAATTTTTCATTAGTTTCACGCACTATGAAAATCCATCAACCATTGAAACTGAGGTTTCTTCTTCTATTTATAGGATTCTCCAAAAAGTGTCCGTTGTGAGTGTTGCAGGAGACATCCTTCGTCTAGCATTTGTAAAGGCAAACAAGAGTCGTTGGAGCATTAAATGCAGCATTTAATGTCTTTCACCAACTAGTCACTCTAATAAGATAAAGCAATTTGCTTATCTAGCCTTTCTCGTACTCAATCTTGTAGCAATGGACATATTTGCTTTCCGTACTGACAACCACACACATAATTCTTCTTTTATGCGTAAAGTTGTCTTTTCTCGAGAATAAGTATGTAAGCTTCTATTCTTTTGAGATTGTTTATGCTTTTACAAACTTGTAGAGCACAAAACATTTAAAACATCTTCTGAATAAAGTTAGTTGTTGGTTTTATAAAGATATAGAAAGACAATGAATAATGCGTGGTCAGACGATGACGATAAAGGAAATACAAAACGAGTCACCAGATGCTTGATTTAAAAAGTCTTTTTGAGACAGTTTGTTATTATCAAAATAAATGAGGGTCATAAATTCATCCTTTATCTTAACAAAAGCCTATGTTTGCATGGAAAGATATTTTTAAAAAGGAAAGCTACACATTCAAAGAAAAGTACCTCCTTAATAACGTTAGGACCTCCTTGGTACCGATCATATTCGAGTCACACCCTCGGCATACTACGATGTGCAAACCGCATTGAGAATTCTAAGGTTACTAAGGAGAGATGAGGTTTTATGCAACTCTAAGATGAGTTGTAAAAGGAAAAAGGGCTAGGAGGCCGCCTACATCAAGAGAAGGGACTGTCATCCTTCAAATGTTAGGAGAAAAACAACATCCTTTGGTAAGGGAAGGATGGGTCCTTTGGTAAGAAAAGGACACAATCATTTTTCGGTAAAGGAAGAATGTTGAGGGAATTGCTTTGATAACAGAAGTGGTTCAGCCACTTGGACCAATGGTAGTAAGAGGTGGAGCAAGAGAGATGCCTCTTAATGGTTAAAGCTCAGCCAAAAGAAAAAAAGGTATGCAAGTGAAACTTAATAATAAAGATAAAGAAAACTACATAGAATAGAAACAGAACTAGGATATGAATGCCTTTGTGAGGCATGTATGTTGCCCTATGGGGTATATAATGATGTGTATGCCTAGTCATGAGTGAATCTAGTTAAGTCTAAACAAGGAAACCTATGTGCCTAGTGAAAACGCAGTTTATGATAGATGCTATCCAGTGGGTATACGAGGGTTTACCCCAAAGAAAGTTTATGTATAAGTCCTAAAAAAGGCAAGAAAAGAGAAAGGTAAGGAAAGGCCAATCCTCAGTTAGTATTATGGAATGAAAAGGTCTATAAAAAGTAATCCAAAGTGTGAAGTCCCCATCGAAGCGATGGGAAGATAGTTGTTTAGTGTAAGAAGTAGTATGGGTTACAAGATCCAAAGTTCAAGTCCATTAAAGATTAGCAGGCCCTAAGTTGGGCATAGTTTATGAGAATAAGAACTGAAGGGGTAAGGGATTAAGTGTTTTAGTAAGAGGTAAAACCATGAGAGTTTAAGAAAAGGATCTCTAAAGTAAAGGGTTAGCCTAGAGTCCTCAAAAAAACTCACTAAGACAATATGTCTTATCCCTCTTATGTTTCATGTTTTTACAGGTTGAGTAGGTGAAGTCTTCTTGGGAGTAGCTTGGAGCATAGAGCTGGAATCTGCTATAAGAGAAAGAGTTTATAGCTTTGGACCTCCCAATATTTGGGAGTTAGTTTATGTTTACGTTCCTTTTGTTCATATGTTGTATGGCACATAAGTGCCAAGAGACTTGTAATAGCTGTTTTAAGTATGATTACGTAATCGATGTTTAAGTTTTAGGTACTGCATAGTTCCTATGATATTCTTATATAGTAATATAAGCAAGCAAAAGGTAATAATCCTTAGGGTGTTACACATCTTATTATATGTTTCATGAATTTTAAGTTTTTAACATTAAATTAAATTAAATAAACATTAATTTCTCATCTTATAATACATATCAAGAATTCTCACATTAAATCAAATCAAAGTAACATTAATTTTTTCTTAGTTTATTATTCAAATAAAGGAGACTTCTAATATATATCCAAATGTTTAAGTTTCATCAATCGATATTAAATATAATTAAATATTTATAAATCAACTAATTTAATTATAATTACTATCTATTATCTTAATTATATATTTATTAATTACATTAATTACTTTAAATAAACATTTTAAATAAGATATTTATCTTAATTCAAAATAATCTTAAATTGTTTTAAAATTCATATATGTCATCATTATGTTAATGTATTCAAATTAGAACATATATATTGATTGTAATTACCTAAATTATTATAATTATTCAAATAGACAGCAATGTTAATTTTATGTGAGTTTGAAGTAAAAATCAATTTATTTCCATTTAAAATGTTATTTATAACAAAAAGTCAATAGAAAAATTTGCTTCATTTCTATTTAATAAATGAAAAGTGTATATTATGTCAAAAAAACTGTTAATTTTAATTTAATTGTCTATTTTAAACTTTGGTCCATCGAAATGCTATTAAATTATTTTTAATTGACGTGTGTGATAAATAAATAAATACATAAATAGTGCGATAATAAATGAATAATTTAAATGAAAATTCTATATTTAGGTCAAATTAATGATCCTTTTTTAAATTCATTGTCCTTTTGAAATTTAAAATTATATTAATTTTAATTAATTCAAATTTGTAATTAAAAATAATCTAATTATTTTTGTTTTTAAATAGTTTTTGTTACCCTAATTAAAATACATATTAATTATAATTACCTTTATTAATACATATCACAGTATATACTAATCATAATTACCATATTATTAACAAAATCATGTATTGTAACATATAAAATAGTATATTTTAAAAATATTTAATAATTATACTTCTTAAAAAATAAATTATATAACAATTACATATAATTATCTTAACTATATATATTTAATAATTTCATTAATTATTTTAATTATATCAATAAAAATTCTAGCAAATTTAATAATACGCTAAATAAAAACAAAAATAAATATAATATATGTCATGTGACATTCATCTTAGTATATGTGTCATGAATTTTCATATTAAATCAATTAAATTGACATTATTTTTTTTCTTAATTTATTATTCAAATAAAGGAGATTTCTACTTTATATTCAAATGTTTATGTTTCTTCAATTGATATTAAATATAATTAAATATTTATAAATCAACTAATTTAATTATAATTATAATTATGGGTAATCACCTTACTTATACATATTTGTTAATTATATTAATTACTTCAATTATACATTATAAATAATGTTTCTACTTTAAATAAAAATAATGTTACTATCATTTTTAAAAAAATATATACATGTTAGAATTATGTTCATTTATTCAAATTAGAATATATATCAATTGCAATTACCTTAATTATTATAATTATTAGGGCAACGAAATTAATTTTGTGTGGATTTGAAGCAAAATTCAAATTATTTCCATTTAAAATGCTATTTACAATGAAAATTCAACAAAAATTTTGTTTCATTTCTATTTAAATAAATGAATATTGCATATTTAGATCAAATTAATCTTCCATTTTAAACTTTGGTCCATCAAATGTTATTAAATTGTTTCAAATTGACACGTGTAATAAATAAACAAATAGTTCAATAATAAATGGAAAATTTAATATGAAAATAATATAAATGAAAATTTCATATTTAGGTTATGATTAATGGTACTTTTAAATTAATTGTCTTTTTAAATTTTAAAATTATATTAATCAATTTAATTATCTAATTTAAATTATCTAACTACCATTATTTAAAATAATTTTTATTACCTGAATTAAAATATATAACAATCATAATTACCTTAATTAATTTATATCATAATATATATCACTTGTAATTACCATACTTAATAAAATTATGTATTTTAACATATAAAAATAGTTTTTTTTAGCAATATTTAATAATTATATTTCATAAAAAATAAATTATATATAAAAATTACATATAATTGTTTTAATTATATATATTTAATAATTACATTAAATAAAAAATTAATTTATATAGAATACATGTCTTGTATCTCTCAATTTATGATACATATCATGAATGTTCACACTAAATCAAATTAAAATTAGTTTTTTCTTAATTTATTATTTAAATAAAGATTTTTACTTTTGTATTCAAATGTTTAAGTTTCTTCAATCAATATTAAATATAATTAAATATTTATAAATTAGCTTATTTCTAATTATGGACAATTACCTTGATTATATATATGTACTAATTACATCAATTACCTTAATTATAATTTTTAACGTAATATATTTACCTTTATTTAAAATAATCTTATTTTCTTTTTTAAAAAATATATATGACACAATTAATTAATTTAAATTGGAATATATATATATGTGTGTGTGTGTGTGTGTCAAAATTATGTTAATTATTATAATTATTTAAATAGATAGGGACATTAATTTCAGTGAGTTTGAAGGAATAATTAATTTATTTCTATTTAAAATACTATTTATAAAGAAAAGTCAACGATTTTTTTTCTATTTTCATTTAAATAAATGAATATTTCATTTTTAGGTAAAATTAATTGTTGATTTTCAATTAATCATCCATCTTAAAATTTTATCCATTAAAATGCTATTAAATTATTTCAAATAAAGAAATAAATAGTGCTCTAATAAATGAATAATTTAATATAAATATAATTTAAATGGATGTTCCTATTGAATAAATTATATATAACAATAACATGTAATTATTTTAATTTTAATCTATATATATTTAATAATTACATTAGTACTGATTCAAATGACCCCTAATTGATGACTCAAAATCTAATTTATTGAGTAAAATCACATGAGAATGACAACATTTGCTTTAAAGCTCAGTTTAGAATATCCTCTTCCTCCATACTCTCATTTCTCTTTTATTTTTATTTTTTTTTATTTTGTACATGTGAAAAGAATAAAAATCTTAGCAGATCAAATTTAAAACAATAAAGAAAAAGATGATAAAAACTCAAATAAAGATAAAGTTGATAGCAAGTTGGGACTTTGAGCACTATCTTCACCTTTATCCTTAATGTCATTATCCTGACCATTTATTCTAGACTATATATTAAGCAAAAACAAAAGAAGCAAACAAATGAAAGGAGAATAATAAAACATAAAAGTGAAAAAAATAGAAGCTTTTCAGATGGAGAAACTGCAAAAAGAAAAAAGAAAAAGGGGAAAATTATCTAACACATGTGCATCTCAATTTGACAATATATTTTCTCACCTTAACAAAGACATGTAGAAGACAAACACAATAGAAGGAATTAATGCAATGTGGTTGACTATTCAGAACACGTAATAAAAAAAAAATACTATCTTTGGAGAAATAAGAGGAGAGTTTGGATCCCTTTTGAATATGCGTCCCTTTCTCATTTCTTCTTTTCTTGGTAGCTTTTTATTTTCTAACTCTGTTTGAATTTCCAAACAGAAACATTAGGGTACTAATAATTTTGTGATTGTGTACAAGAGTGATTGTGAAGTTGTGCTGAATCAGAATATTCAATAAAAATATTTCTTAATTTTGTGTGTCATACTTGTTTATAATTTATTTTTTGTGCAAAATAATTGTGTGTCATAATTGTCCATAAATTGATTTGTGTGCAAAAGAATGTGAGGCCAACATGTAAGCAAAAAAAGAAGAAGGAAGAAAACATTATGATGTTGCCAAGTAGGATAAGATTTCATGTGAAATTGCTCTAAAAGTTGACACGTAAAACTTTCCTATTTAAAACCATTCTACTTTGTACAGCTTATAGATAGATTATAGATTATAGATAAATTATAAATTATAGATATAAAATATTTGTAACATAATTGTATCTCTTATTAATATGTAATTTTAAGTGTAGTCAAATATCAAGTTTATTCTAAATTGTTTCCTTCAAAAAATAGAATAATTAATTTATTTTGAAATTACTCACAAGTGGAGCTTTCCTTTTGTAAATTATTATAAAATAATGGCTTAAATATGTTTTAAGTCCCTACAACTATGGTTTTGTTTGATTTTAGTCTTTGCAAAAAAATTTGTTATTTAGATTCCTAACATTTTCCTAGTATTCTTTTTTAGTCCTTACCACTAACTATGGTTAATTTAATACTGACATGGCTAACATAATAAAGAATATTAATTAAGATAATTAAGGTAATAAAAAATATTTTGAATTAGGATAATTATATTATTTTAGGTGTGTAATTAAATTAAGTAATGTATTTATTATTTTATATAAATAAGATAAGTACATATAATTTAATTTTTAATTTATTATAAATAGTAATTTTTATTACTTTTAATATTGTTTTACTTTTCAATTTACTAATTTATTTTTAATATTGTAATTTTTTTTAAAAATTATAATTTACTTAGACACTTATAATTTACTTTTAATATATTATTTTGATGTTATTTTTAGATTTCAATTCATTTTGACTAATTGTCATATAATTTTTTTTAATATGTCACAAGCAATAATTTTATCTCTAAAGATAAAAGTAATATATTAAAAATCAATTATAAGCATCTAAGTAAATTATAATCTTTTTTAGAAAAAATACAATGTAAAAGGTAAATTAGTAAATTGAAAAGTAAAAATAATATTAAAATCAATAAAATAACTATTTATATTATATTAACAATTAAAAATAGATTATAAAAATAAATTATATGTAACTACCTTATTTATATAAAATAATAAACACATTACTTAATTGAATTACACACCTAAAAATAATCTAATTATTTTAATTTAAAATATTCTTCATCACCTTAATTATCTTAATTAATATATTTTATTTTATTAGCCATGTCAACACTAGGTTAACTAGAGTTAATGATAAGGACTAAAAAAGAGTATTAGGAAAATGTCAAGGGTTTAAAACTAATTTTTTTTTACACGAACTAAAATCAGACAGAGTCATATTTGTAGGGACTTAAAACATATTTAAGCCTAAAATAATTATAGAGGTGTCATTTTATTTTAAAATTTAATGGCGATTAAACTATCATACATATCATGATTTTAATAAATAGGTTAATGAAATTAAATGACAATTAAATTAAATGTTTGATAAATTTTGTGTTTATCACACAATTAGATTTTAGATATTTGCTAATTTTAAAACTCATTTTTATTTAAAAACTACCCATTTTAAAGCTATCAATTTCTTTCTAATATTTTAAAACTTATTTTGATTTTAAAATTGCCCATTTCTTTATCAAATTTTAAAACTCATCTTGATTTAAAATTGCTCACGTTTAAATTTTAAAATTGTGCTCACAAAAAATAATGTTGATTTATATTGATTTTAAAAAATGGACAGTTAACATTTTTATCACATATAATATTTATTATTCCTTAAGATATTGCTATATATTAATGTTGATTTATATAATATTAATTTTATATGATGGGCAACATGTCCTCAAGATTTATATAATATTTATTGTTATAATGTTGATTTATATTGGTTTTAAAAAATGGACAGTTACAATTTATATTAATTTTCATCTTGATTTTATAATGTTTCCTTAAAAAAATTAATTTATATTTATAGCAATGTAATGTAGCTACCATTTTTATCGTATATAATATTTATTTTGATTTTCTAATATTAAACATGGACATTTTTATGAGTTATTGTCTTTTTTAATAAATTACTGATTACATAATATTTTTTGTATTAAAATTTTCACTTTTTTTATATTTTTATTTTTCAAAACATTGTTCCCTAAGTTTAGTTAATTCCATCTATTTTTATATTATTAATCTAATATTTACTTTTGAAATACAAACATTTTTATATTATAATTACATGACATCTCTTGTATTAAATTAATTAATGTGTGGACTGGTGTGATATATAGAGAATTAATGTTTGGTTATTATTTTGATTCTGATTGATATAAAATATAAAATATTTGTAATGTAATTGTATCTTTTATTAATATGTAATTTTAAGTGTCTTCAAATATCAAGATTATTTTGAATTGTTTTTCTTAAAAAATTGATTCCTAATTTATTTTGAAATTGTTCACACATAAAGCTTTTTCTTTTGTAGATTATCTTTATATATATAAAAGAAAAGTTTTGTAGGGTTCCAAAAACATTAATTGGCTTTAAAGTATGTAAAATTAGAAAATCATAACTCTTAACAGAGACTATAACAGTAGCTCATGAAACTGCATTCTAGTGCTTCTCCGTGAAGCATTTCACACGTCCAAAACTACCATGTCAATTGAGCAGTTGCTATGAATAGACCACTAGAGAGGACAACTTGTCAGTTGTGCCAAATGGAAGACCATTTTCTAATGAATGGCTAACGCGTTTAGTGAGTGGTGGCCTTGGGTGGGATTAGAAAAGAACTCACAGCACATATGGAAAGCTTTTCTTTTGTAGGTTCAGACAATTTTGAAACAGACTTTTCCTCCTTACAAGGGACATAAAAGAACTATTGTTGGAAACTTGAAAGAAGTGTCCTTTATGGTAACGTCACTTACGTGATTTTCGCAACGTCTGTATACAGTAGTTTTGTGTATATTCTAATTTGTATATATAACTTTGATTTATACAAAATTTTAATAAGTGATATTAATATTAAAAAATTATTTTAAATTAAAATTTTAATTATTAGTTTTTTCTTTAAAAATGAGTTAAATAGACATTCAATGTCAGTATAAAAGTTGTGCACAGTTAATTATTATATATATTAATTTCAATTGCTCAATTAGAATATTTTTTTACGACAATGAATATTTATTTTGTTATTTTTTGTCCTACATCAAAGCTATTACTTTAAATTAAAGGACACTAATACTTAATTTCAAAGAAATATATAATGCGCCATAATTATAAATATGTATGAATATAAAGTAGACTTATATACATTCATATGTATTAATCTTATCTTAATACTTATACGAATTAAACATTATATATAATTATATTTTGCAATAATTGATTTATCATTTAAATCTCAGTTTCCATTGAATAACAAAAATAAGAGAGAAAGATAACATCAATCAAATGAAAGACCAATTAATTTTATAAACACTTGAACAAATTATTGATGTTTAAGTATATGTTTTATAAATTCCAACCCAACGGTGGGTGAGACCTAAGCAAATTTTGAAAGAGACTTTTTAACTTTAAATGAAAGAACTGTATGTTGGCCTTTTTGCTAACATATATGGTGTAACGACCTTCGGTCGCTACAATACCACATACAACCCTATACATAACGAAGATATTCAATAATGAATATTAAATATTATTACAACAACATACATACTATGAAACTATATATATACATGATAATGAAATAAGATAATATACAAGCCAATATATACAACACCAAGGGAGAGGAATACAAAAAACAAAAACTCCCTACAGTTGGTCCACTATACAACAAATACATCAACCCAAAAAGAAAAGAACTTCTAGAAGAGCTCTACCCATAAAGGGCCATCTCCACTGAGACCTCCATGTATCAATTGTGGGAAGCTGGGTCTTCTAAAGCTTCACCCTCTGCTCCCACGCCAAATGACATGATCATTATAGTCACAGCAATACACATAACCACAACCAACAACAACAGCCACCATAACAAACAGAACAAAGCAACAAGGCAATGGTAAGCTTACAAAACAAAGATAAACATATAATATCAATTCCATTTCATTTAATCCATCAACATACTAATTTGGCATTCAATTCATCAAAGGAAAGAGTTCACATACATTACAGCACAACACACCATGCTTTCAACATCCACATGTCAATGCATGAATGACACGACTCTCAAGAGATTTTTCCTGTTTCAGGTGATCAGTCAAGTCTTACCCTCTACCATGGCCTTCCAAGCATCATTCAGGGATTGCCAAAACTCTGATCCAAGGATAAGCTTAATGGTTTGGGATAAGTGAATGTGGGTGGTGGCTTGCTGCGACACAAGTCCTACACCACCCTAGCCCCCTACGGAATTACCCATCCACTCATCCCTAAGGCCGATCTTTCCAACCCTATGTCTTATCCAAGCACTAGGATGGAGGCCCGTCTGAGCTGTAGCTCCTGTTAACCATCCAACTTCCATGCCTACCTGCACATGGCATGACGCCCACACAACCTCAGCCAACAACATATGCATACAAATGCATGAGTTATAACAACAACAACTCAAACCTAGCCATTCATCCATATATATATATATATATATATATAACATAACACCATGTGGCCTACTCAGCACTACCTGTGGTCCAACAACCACTATCAACCCCATGCAGGCCCAATCCAGCCTCTTGCATAGTCAACAGGTAAGGCTCCGTCTCGGTACACCTACCTCGTGAGGCATCTCACACGTCTTAGGTGAGGTTCTATTTGAGCAACCAACACCCTCTATAAGATATTTCACCATCACAACACACTATAACTAGTGGAGGTTCTACATGAGCAACCTTCCACTCAACTACCACTTTCTTACAAAATTCTCACACAACACAACAGAAATACACGCTCGCTTAGCAACCTGTATGCTTGCTTAGCGAGTACCTTTCATACAGAGAGCACGCTCTCCCTTTCAAAAGTTCTCGCTTAGCGAATGTAGGTCCTGCTCAGCAAACTCAACTCCAGAGATGAACCCCTTCTTTGTACCTAGGGTTCTCGCTCAGCGACAATAGGTTTTGCTTAGCGAATCCAAGCTTTCCCTCTCACCCTTCACTTAGTGAACATAAGTGACGCTCAGCGAATAGCCACTCCAAAGAGCAGCCAAGTCTCAAGTCTGATGCTTGCCTAGCGAACATATTTTTTACTTAGTGATATACTTACAACAGAGAGCCATAAATCTCCAGGGCTCCAATTCGCTCAGCGAAAAGAAGTCTTGCTTAGCGAACATCTTCAGAACACTTTGTTACACTCATCCCTGGCCCAACAAGTATTCTACTTGCTCAGCGAACCACTTTCTAGAAAATTTCCAAAATTTGTATGATCACTCATTCAGCGAAGAGATTTTTGCTTAGCGAATTGCCTCTTTTCCTCATTCATTCATCCTACCTCACAAACACTCCCTTAGCAATAATGGTGGTCGCTCAACGAAGCTTCAACCCCGATAACTTCATCCCAGCTCCAAGACATTCTTGCTCAGTGAGTCCCTAAGTCGTTCAGCGACTCTTTTTGAGTAAAAACACAAAATCCAACCTTTTCACTCATCCTTACTCTAATCTAATTCAATCAGGATCCAACAGATGTACACAACATTTGAAAGCAATATATTCAATGGAGTTTTGCACACAAAACAACATACACTAGCAAATCATCCAAATTCAAGCAAAAACACATTTTAACATACCATTCCACAAAATTTCAAACCAATCAGTTTTTAGTACAATCAAATGTAGAAATCACACTTAACAACCATCAACCAACTGAATTACAACTTAAGTAAGCTTCCCTTACCTCTAAAAGTTCTTGAATCTAAATTTAGGTTCCTTGAGAATTTGGTGTCTTGAGCCAAAACCTTTCCAGAATCAATCCTTGTCTTACTAACTCACTGAACTGAGCCTAGAATCCCTGGACTACACTTAATAACTTGAGAAATCTAGAGAGATATAGAAAGAGATGAAGAGAAGAGAGAGAATGAGAATGGGAGAATGGGAAAAAGTCTCCCTCCTTTCTTCCTTTTATACCTGACCTTTTAGAGCTCTCACACTAACTTTTGGGCTATTTGAGGCCCATGATACATCAAACTACTCCTCATATCTCACAACTGATCTAACTTAACTATTTTCCCTCAAAAGCCCAAAATCACTCCAACAACACACCTAAATTGGCTCAAACACATATTTCATGTTTCCTAGATTCAAACCAGAATTTCAAACAAACCATTCACAACCATCATCGCATACTACAAGTCATACATAACAACAATTCATTTATTTCTGTTAATTACCTAGGTTACACATCTAATTTCCACTTTTTAATTATCAAAACACTGAATCATGCATAGGAAAAGGGTGTTACAATCCTCTTTAACAAGAAAAATTTTCTTCTTTAAAAATTCTCTTACTTGGGAAGAGATTCAGATACTGCTCTTTCATCTTCTCCTCCAACTCCCATGTGGATTCTCCAGTTACGTCATCCCACACCATTCTAACTAACTGAATATCCTTGCCTCTTAACTGTTTCATCCTCCTATCCATAATCCTCACTGGTAGCGTCACATAGGTTAAGTCTTTTTGAACTTGCACTGAATCCAGTTCTATGATGTGAGTAAGGTCATGGATATACTTCCTCAACTAAGATACGTGGAAAACATCATGAATATTGGATAAAAAAAGAGGTAACACCATTTGGTACACAACAGGTCCAATTCTACGAAGGATTTGGTAAGGACCAAGAAATTTAGGAGTAAGCTTTTTGAACTTAATCACCCTACCAACTCTAGTCACTGGGGTGACCCTTAAGAAAACATGGTCGCCTTCCTCAAATTCAAGAGGCCTTTTACTCCTATCAGTATACGACTTTTAGCGACTCTGAGCAATCTGCATGTTCTCTTGAATCTTCTCCACCTTATCTATTGTCTGCTGTATCAATTCTGGCCCCACAAGCATACCTTCTTCGCCTTGATACCAACATAACAGCGTTCTACACCTCCGACCATACAAAGCTTCAAACGATGCCATACCAATACTTGCATGGAAACTATTGTTGTAAGTGAATTCCACAAAGGCAAGATCTCATCCCAACTCCCTAAATGATCTAACACACACGCCCTCAAAAGGTCCTCCAAGGACTGGATCATCCTTTTCGACTGACCATTTGTCTGTGGGTGACGTGCAGAGCTAAGCTTTAACTTTGTACCCAACACCTGATGCAAACTCTGCCAAAATCTCAATGTAAACCTTGGATCTCTATTAGAAATGATGCTAGAAGGCACTCCATGCAAACATACAATCTCCTTAATGTATATTTGAGTCAATCTCTCCAAGGAATACTTGATGTTAATAGGCAAGAAGTGAGCACACTTCGTCAACTTATCAACAATGACCCAAATAGCATCAACGCCTCTTGCCGTTGTAGGCAAATTCATAACAAAATCCATAGTGATGCTATTCAACTTCCACTCAGGTATCTCCATTGTCTGTAACAACCCACTAGGTCTTTGGTGTTTTACCTTAGCCTTCTAACATGTCAAGCAAGCTGCAACATACTCTGCCACATCTCTCTTTATACCTGACCACTAGAACATCTTCTTCAAGTCCTGATACATCTTGGTAGGACCAAGATGCAAACTCAGCTTACTTTTGTGACCGTTTTTTAAGATAAGCTTTTTCAACTCAAGGTTGTGTGATACACATACTCTAGATTTGCCTTTAAACCTCAAAACACCATCTGCACCTAACCTGAAATATATCGCCTTATCAGTGCCCAACAATTCCTTAGTCCTACAAAGACTAGGATCCACTTATTGTTTTTCCTTAACCATCTCTAAGAAATCACTAGTCACGGTAATCATACAATAGCTAATACGATCAAATGATAACTCCACGTAGAGGTTTAGGTCTTTCTACTCTAGGTATCAGCTACCACATTTGCCTTTCCAAGATGATACATCAACTGAAAGTCAAAATCCTTCAGATACTCCATCCACCATCTCTGCTTCATGTTCAGCTTCTTCTGATCAAACAAGTACTTCAAGCTCTTGTGATCATTGAACATATCAAACTTTGCTCCATCAAGGTAATACCTCCATATTTTTAAGGCAAACACCACCGCTGCTAACTGCAACTCATAAGTAGGATAGTTCCTCTCATGATTATTCAACTGTCTAGATGTATAGGCCACAACCTTCCTATGTTGCATCAGTACACAGCCCAATCCTTGATGAGACGCATCCTATTAAACCTCGTAAGGCTCACTAGGATTAGGTAGCACTAAGACAAGAGAAGTAGTCAACCTTTTCTTCAACTCTTGAAAACTATCCTCACAAGCTTCGTTCCATGCAAACGGTTGATCTTTATGTGTAAGTTGGGTCAAAGGCACCACTATTCTCAAGAAACCTTCTATGAATCTTCGATAATACCCAGCCAACCCAACAAAATTCTTGATTTCTATAGTTGTCTCTGGGCGTTCCCATCTTAACACCGTTTCCACTTTTTCAGGATCAACTGCAATCCCTTCAACTAAGATCACATGGCCTAAGAACTTCACTTCATATAATCAAAACTAACACTTGGATAGTTTGGCATACATTTGCTTCTCTTTCAAGATCCCCAACATTATCCTCAAATATTTTCAATGCTCCTTATACGACTAGGAATAGACTAGAATGTCGTCAGTGAATACAACGACAAACTTGTCCAAGAAGGGATGGAAGATCCTATTCATGTAGTCCATGAATATGGTGGGAGCATTCGTCACTCCAAATGGCATCACTACATACTCGTAATGCCCATACTGATTCTTGAAAGCAGTCTTTTGTATATCTTCATCCTTCACCTGTATTTGATGGTATCCAGATCTCAAATCTATCTTGGAAAATATTTTTGCTCCCTTCAACTGGTCCATCAAATCATTAATCCATGGCAACGGATATTTGTTCTTGATCGTAATTTTATTCAATTGTCTGTAGTCCACACACAACCTTGAACTACCATCTTTCTTCTTCACCAATAGTACCGGTGCTCCCCAAGGAGAAACACTGGGTTGTATCATCTTTTTTTTTAACAACTCCTCCACTTGCTTCTTTAATTTAGCTAACTTTGCTGGTGTTATCCTATAAGGAGTCATCGATATTCGTTCTGCTCCTAGAACCAAGTCTATAGCAAACTCCACTTCTCTTTACGGAGGTACACCCGGCACATCCTTGGGAAAGACTTCAGGGAACTCTTTAACTACATCCACTAAATCCAAATCCAAGTCACTCTTGACTTCTAGAAAAGACAAGATCACATACCCCTGAGCTCTTTCTTACAAAGAAGTTTGAGCTTGATTAGTAGAAATGAGTTCAGAATTTTCTATACTAGGAAAAATCAAGAACTTTCTAGCACAACAGGATATGGTTGGAAGACAACCAATCCATCCCCAAAATCACATCCAGCTCCGTCAAAGGAAGACAAATCAGATTCACCTTATACTTTCGCCTACTAACTACAATCGGGCAATTAGCACAAACCATCGATGTTACCACAGGTGTAACACCCTACTTTTTAATTTCAATTAATTGTTTGAAAAGGAATCTCAAAATTTAGATCCTTATGGTTGCAATCAGAATTATGAGTACTATTTGAATGTGCATTTTTCTTGTAAATAGGTATCAGTTAAGCTTTTAAGCTTAAAAACGTGCTTAAAAATATTAAAACAACATATTAGAATTTTTTTTGGTTATTATTATTTATCAGATATATATATATATATATATATATAATAAAAAGACAAAAGTGCCCTTGGTTGATTGTAAAAATCAACCAAAGACATTTTAAATCAAATAAATTTATTTAAAGTGTCTAAATAATAAACTAAATATTAAAGTATCAAAATACTATCGGATGAAGCAATGCTCACGAAGCATATGGATAATATTATATAATTTATCTTTATTTAAAAAAAAATTCTCATTAAACGTTTAGAAAAAGTTGTCTTTGATTTTAAAAATTTCTAGAAGAACATGTACGATGGCTTATCAGCCAAGCTCCTTTATGGTTAACATAATTTTTTTTTATTTTATTACCCTATTGTATTTTACTTACCATACAATTAAACTACACATGTGTTCATTTTAATTACCACAACTCAAATTAATTTTTTTACCACCCAATCTGATGAAAGATGTCTGTCAATTCTTAACCATAAAAAAAAAGTAGTTCAGCTTTCTTTCTCTCTAATATATTTGCAAGACACTTAAAACAATACACACTTAATCACTTTTTTTTTCCTCTTCCTCTCTTCACAACTCTTCATAAACTATTATCATACCAAAAAATATAAACTAAGTTTCTACCTCTTAAGCCAAAGGAGATCAAATATCAAGTAGCCTCTCCCTTCTCTTTTTTCATTCATCTCTAAGGTATGGGGGGAGGAAGTGGATTTCTAATTATGTTGTTATTTCACAAGGGTTGGGTTAGAGATGTTCCTCCAATCTCTTTTTAGTTCCTACTGCTATTTATTATTCTATGTGGCTGTTTTATATCTATTATTCCATGTTGCTATTTGATATTTATTGTTATGATTTCTCCGTATGTTGTATACTACTTGTACTTATATGTTGTTTATTAGATTGTTTACAATTAGTTTGTTCCTATATTTAGTATATTATTCGGTTAGTTTTTTTTTTAACCGTTTAAACTTTATATTTTTGTCATTTATAATTTTCAATTGGTTAAAATTAGTTTATTATAATTTTAATTAGATTAACTAACTTAAATGATTCAAGATACTATTTAAACAGTATAACTTTGACTTTTGTTTTAGTCAAAGAGTGATTTATATATATATATATATATATATATATATATATCGGATACAATTTATTCATATACTTTAATATTAATTTTTAATCGGTTAGATTATGTATTTAATTATAGGAATATTTTACAACCGAGATTTAAAATAAGTTTAGAACTTTCGCCGTTTAATACTAATTTTTAGTTATATTATAGGAACAGTTGATAGAAAACTGAAATAAATATAGATATATTCGGCTAAATAGGTGCGGTAAATAAATCTATCTAAATATCTAATTTATAATCAAATATATTTTGGAAAAAAATGATTTTTATAAATACAGATTAAGAAGTAAACAGATGTATTAAATCGAGTTTTAAAATAAATCTGTTAAATTTTATAACGCAAATATTAAATCAATTAGTTTTATAAAAATAAAGTTATAAATTGAATCTGTTAAGTTTTAATAAAAACATATTACAAACATATGTTTTCTGGTAGTTTAGTAAAATGGATTATAATAAATCGGGTAATTTTATAGAAATATACTAAATCTGTTACAAAAAAAAAAAAACAGTTATATAAATTTGGTAGAATTAAATTGTGTAATTATATAATTATTTTTAAGAGGAATGAAGTGAAGTTTATAAATCAAATAATGATTAGGTAGAGACATATATCACATTAATCGAGTAAAAAAATTCAGAGTTTTAATTTGCATAAGTAAATAAAGCTATTAGTGTTATAAAAACATTGCTATAAAGAAATTTATTTAAATTAGTTTTATAAAACAGATTAGTAAAACAACTCGGTCTAATTATAAATAATTTATTTGAAATAAGTCTTTTTCAAAAGTAATATTAATATTAGATCAAGAATATTATGTTGATAAGAAAACAATTATTACCATATCAAGTATAAGAAATAAGGTTAAGTTAAACCATACCTTTGCGTTAGGTATTGGTACTTAACAAAAGGACATAGTTGGAACTCCGCTGGACTTTCCAAAGAGACAACTTAGGACAAGTATTGTCCAAGTTATGTTGTGGCATGTAAGAGTCATGCGTATGGTTAAGTTTTGACTGGGAAGTTACAATTGATACGCTGCGAAATGAAAGGCAGGGGCCATTGTTAGGTTTAGAGGATATGGTATCGAGTTGTGAGAGTCCTACGGTCAGGGTAGCGCCCTTGATGTCGAGACAATCACGTAGCCAACTTGATAATCCTAAAACTTGCTCAGCATTACCAGGATTGGTGTAGAGTATTCCCCCATTTGAGCCACAGTGGTGCTGCGAGTTCATTTCTCGAGAATATTGATTAGGATGATAACATTGATGACAGTATCATTATTTGGAGGGGAATATAAGCTCCCAATCACTTCCCAAAATTAGAGATGTTGATGATTTGTTTGAGATCATCTACGAGAGTATGGATCCATACGAGTTGTCAAATCATGCATAAATCATGAAAGCTAAGGTCAGACCTTAGGAACCCCCTGCTTTTATATGAGTTTTTGTAACACCCTAAGGGGTATTACCGTAACTAAGCCTAAATTTCTAAGAACAAAAAAAGAAAGACTTAAAAACATAGAAAAAAGAAAAACTTAAAGGAGTGAGACATAATATCTCAGTAAGTGCTCTAAGGATTCTATAGTTGGGTTAGACTCTTCTACTCGGACAACCTTCATCATTTATCACTCATGGCTTTAAACTCACTAGGTCTCTCATAATTCTCCATACCTACGGTCTAGTCTACACTGTTTAATCTTCAATACTTCCTGTGTTAACTACTCTCTCATTCTCCCAACTATTATATTAGTTTACTATCTCATTCTCAACCTAAGAACTCTTTCTTACCCAAAACCCTCTCTAGTATTTAAACCTTTCATGTTTAGATTTTACTCTTCTTCTTTTTGATATTTAAGTTTGTTCTCTAGGGGTCAAGTCTAAGGTCACAGACATTCTAAAATACTTTTGACACTCCCTTAACACTCACCTTAATACCTTTATTTTGTTCTCTCTTACTTGTCTTATACCTTTTTATTACGCTGTGTGGGGATTCACTCTTTCTCTATCTCATTCACAACTATTATTATCCAACTAGAACCCTCACAACACTATCCTAGGGCCTAGCCTCTCACTTATCCTTGAGGTAGCAAACACAATTTTAATTACAAGCATACATTTATTTCATATCTTTTGCCTAGTAACTAGACATACGCATCGTTTTGTTTCATCAAACAAGCATGACATACATGCATAACATGAGCACATATACATAATCTTGACAATTTATCACAATACACAATCACATTTTCACATGTGTACACATTACATCATTCACTTATGAACAAGGTCACATAGACTTCACACAATTACAACGTAGCACAGTTCAACATATCACACTACAGCAAGATGCATATGCATACTAAGTTCCTAAATCTCTACTCATGTATATGTGGTATCAACCTAAACTTGTCGAAAAGTAGACTGAGAGTAAATGCATGGCCATAAGAAGTGTCATCGGTACCGATGCCTTTGGCTTTCGCACCTTCAACTAGTATGATATCCCTCGGCTACTAGTCAAGGTTACCCAGTTTTGCCAGTACGCCCCGACTCCGTGGGATCAGCATGGACCATTGGAGTTTTCCCAACCGGATAACCCCCAAGGCTAGGGTTAGACAACCCATCACGGCCTTCACCAGCCAGATTCCTACATACTTTCCTCATCACATAACTCAAATGTTATGATGCATGGTCACATATAATGCTTATAACTTTTCATAGACTTTTATCATGAAACATTGACACAATTTCATATCACATTCAGTTTTTTCAAGATAAATAACAATCATACATTATAAAATAACAATGAGCTAAAAACTGCAAAACATAGTTCATACGCACAAAAAACAGAATAGCAAAAGTTGTATCCACTTGACAGGACAAAAGCCTCACCCGGTGGTCCAACCAACCCGCCCAGCGGGTCTGTGCCTGATCCCAACCCCCCCCAGCGGGTATTGCACCCTGCCCAGCAGGTCCGCGTCAAGACTCAACGCAAAATCCAATTCTTGCAGAAAAGTCGCCCAACAGCTATCTAATCCCACCGGATGGATCCAAGGTACTAATTTTAATTTATTTTTCTTATTGTCTTTGGTTTCTAAATGCTCCAAAATAAATAATTAGATTCTTAATCACTCTTCTACATTAATAATTGGTTGACCTAATATATAATTCTCTTACTCCCTCACAATCCCCTTAAAATCCATCAAATTCCTAAATTTAGGTATAAGGAGGGAAAAAGATAGATAGATGAACAAGAATAACATAAAGGACAAGGAAGGACACGGGGGAGAGCACTCACCTTTATGGGCATGCAAAGTTGAGTTCTAGGGTTTGGGTTCTCCAGTTTCTATTCCTCTTCTTTCTCTATCTCTTCTTCTTCTTTTTCTCCTCATTCTCTCTACCTTCTTTCTTCTTCTATTTTTTTGATGGCTAAACCTAATCCTCTTTTTCTATTCTCTTCTTATAACATATAGGTGGATATGTGGCTTAGTGGGCTTTAGTCCTTTATTGGGCCTTAGATGCTCTTTTAGGTTCTATGATAATATTCCTACTAATTTTTAATACTAAAGTGTCGATAACAATAACACTAATAACAACAATAATAATAATATAATAACAACACCATAACAAAGAATTATTATTAATAAAAATAACAACAACAACAACAACAATAAATATAATAACAATGATAGGAACAATAATAATAATAATAAATGATCTAATAACAATAACTCTTAAGGCGTATTTTGTCTAATAACACATAAGAAGGGTCCTACTAAGAGTTACCTCGTGGTTTATTTCTAGCACCTAAAATTTGGGGTGTTACAGTTTTAATGTATGATAGGTAACGTAGAGAATCCTACGAAAACCCTTGTGAATATGATTTAGAAATCAAATCATCTCACTCCTTTCTTTATCTTTATTTCTTTGTATGTGTTCGCACGTGATGTTACAAGTAGATGGCACAACTTCCTGTGATGATGAATATCCAACTTCACGTTAGCCCACATGGAGTATGGGTACACGATGTAGTCTCTGACTTGGATACATACAGACCAAAAGACCTACTTAGGCTAATAAGCTTATCGGTCTTTTTATAAGCCTTATAAGAAAATAAGCTTTTCAAACAAGTTTACAAGCCAAGCCAAACTTTTATATAGGCTACGCCTAGGCCTTTAAAAAAGGCTTAAGACAAGTAAATAAGTCAAGCCCAGGCTTTATCTTTTTAATGAAGGTCAAGCTCAGGCCTACCAAAGCGTAGCCTAGCTTGGCCTATTTCTAACCCTACTTTTCACTAAGGCAAAAAGCTCCCACACTAGACTTATTAACAGGATCTTCAATGATTTCTCAATGGCTTTTGGCCTTAAAGTGAACCTTGCCAAATCTAGAGCCTTCTTATCAGCAAGTGTGCCTAAAGCTAAAGTTACGCAAATTTCATTTATTTCTTCCATCAGAAGCGCAAATTCTTTAGAGAAATTCTTAGGTTTTCCTATTTTCATAAAAGGGCAAAAAATAAAAAATAAAAAAAATCTGATTTTGAGTTTATTATTTGTAAGATGTAAACAAGGCTTGCATCTTCGAAGAATTATTTCCTTAATAAAGCTAGGAGGTTTGCCCTTGCCTCTTCAATGTTATCATTTATCCCCACATATTACATGCAGTTGTTATGGCTCCCCCAAAGCATTTGTTCTTTAATTGATTGTTTGACAAAGGACTTTTATTTGGTAAGGACATTCATAAAAGGGTATCCATCTTACATGTTCAAAAAGAAATTATTGTCCCAAAGAAACAAGGTGGTCTCGGCTTACATATGGCTAAGGATATAAACATTGCTATGCTTGGAAAACTCACCTAGACCTTGGGACACCTAATCACATTGATTCATAACATAGCACTTATTAGATTTTATTTTCAATTAATTGATTTTATTTAGAAATTAATTTATATTTAAATTAAAAATTAGGTTTTTTTTTTATAATTTAATTGAAATAAAAACATGTAATAAAGAAATTACAACGTGTTAACGAAATGAAAATAACACAGAATCATAATAATACATACATTATGCATTTAAATATCATACATTTGTGATACATCTACATCACTGTGATTTGAAAATATATACATGTCAAAAGATATTTACTATCATATCCATATATACAATTAAAACAAAAAAAGTACCTAAATCAGTATGATTATATAAAATCTCATCTTTATCCTAAGCAAAATACAAAGTGTCTACAATAATTATGATGAATCCTTTATAGTATCATCCTCAGTGTCTATCACCTAGTCCTGTATCATATCACCCTTCTTTGAATTCTTTCCAGTTTAGCATTCTTGTTGTTAGTATCCACCATATTTATTCATTGTTAGTAGTAACATCATACAATGCATGTATACAAATAATGAAAAAAAATAGGAGTGAGGTAATTTAATCTTTAAATCAATAACACAAAAGGTTCATAGGATTAACCTACACATTCATACAAAGATAAAACACAGCTGATTAATAAAGAAAAGGGAAACCTATGGTTTGATCTAAGTTATCTTAGTTTACCCATGACTCTTGACTCGTATGAATCCATACCCCCGTGTATAAGTAATATCTATATCATCAATACTAGAAAGCAATTGAGATTACATATACCCGCGATTACGGTACTGACATCACAATCATTATCATCATCATAAATCTCAAGATATGAGCTCACGGCTCATCTAGGGTATACTTTGCACCAATCCTAGTGAATGCTCAGTAGTTATCAGGGTTATCAAACTTGTTCTCTATAAAGACCTTGGCTTAAGGTTGTTATCCTTGCCATTGGGACTTCACTACTTGATACCATATCCTCAAAACCCTCTAGGTCCCTACATACATTTTGCAATATATACCAAATTGTAACTTCTCTCACTTGTGAACTTGTGCTTACTACATGGTTCTTCAAAACCTCATCAGCTCATCATATGTCTGATCACATGAAAGACTTAATATCAAATATATTCCATCTTTCCACAACATCTGGTAGAGATTGCTCTATAATTTGGTACATAACCACCGATACCTACTCAAAGGTATGGTTACAGATCTCAATAACACAATATCTCAAGTCATCAAATCACAGAGCTATCATTTAACCAAAATAATTTAATATGAATCTTTTAACTTAATTTAATTAGCAAGAAAAAATATATTTTATTGTTAATAATAATCAATATTTTTCATAAAAATTCCTTATTTTATTCTTGAATGCCATTCAAAACTTGAGTAAATACAATGTTGTAATCTAATAATGTCACAAGAGCCTTGTTAAATATCTTTCTAAAACTCCACGAAAGTGTACGTAATGCTAATAAACACAACACTTTGGTTTATAAAATATATTATTTATGTCTTGTGAATTTGTCAGATAGTTGTTAACATGAAAGCTAAATTATTATAAGAATAACACGTGAATGTAATTGATATTTACAAAATATTATTTGTGTAACACCATAAAGGGGCATCACCTTAGTTATACCTAGATTGCTAGGACATGATAACTTAAATATAAAAACATCAGAGATCAAATGTTAACTTAAACATAAATCCAATATAAAGCTTGTTACAAACTTTTGGCACAAGGTGTTGTACATTACATAAAAGACAGATGCATGAAACTAAACAAAAACTCCCATGCATTTGGAGGTATAGAACTCAAATATCTTCTCCGCTTTCTATAAGCGGCTCCAACCTCCTTCTCGAGGACATCCATCTACTAAACTTGAAAAAGATACAAATTGAAGGGAGTGAGACAAAATGTCTTAGTGAGTACTATCAGGACTCTAAGGACAAACTAAATCATCTAGCCTAAAAGTCCTTTTTTATACTCTCATGATCTAACCCCCAATCTTTACCTTTTGTGCTAATTCTCTTAACTATACCTAACTTTGGGTTTAATACTCTTTAATGGGCCTAATCCCCAGGTCTAATTACCTATACTGCTCACTATTCTCACACATTGGACAATTATTTTCTCATCACTAGGATGAGAACTTAACTCTTCTTGTTCTTTTCTTAGACATCTCCTTTCTTATGACACTTAATGAGGACTTGCCTTTCCTTATCTTTATCTTTACTCCTCCTTTCAAGCTTTATACATGAATTGTTTTTAGGGTAGACCCCTCGCATACTTAGTGGATAGTTGCTATCATAAACTTTGTCCTCACAAATAAGTACATAGGTTTCCTCAATTCGACTTAACTTAACTTACTTATAACTAGGCATACACATCCACATACACCCAACAGGGTCGTCAAACATGCCTGACATAGGCATTCACATTATACATCTTACAGTTTCTTTCAGTTTTGCTCTGGTTGGCTTTGTTATTATCTTTCACTTGCTTTTTGTTTTGTCCTTTACTTGGCTAAGCTCTAGCCATAAAGAGGTGTCCCCGTATTGATCTCATGCTTATATCCTGCTCTAACCTGAGCGGCCTATGATCTCATACTTATATTTTACTCCAACCTGAGCAACCTATGGTCTAGTACTTATATTTTACTTTGACCCAAGCTGTTGGACCTCTTTCCATTATTGAAGTGGTTCCCTCTAACACTCTTCCTTTCTGAAGAATGTTACCTTTACCCCTTAGTTGAAAGGTAATAGTCCCTCCTTATTTGGCCAAGGGAGCCTCCCAACCTTTTATTTTCAAATCCTCAAGAGTTGCCTAAACTTTCCTTTGAAAACATTTTCTTTCCTTTTAAAACATACCCTTTTCTTTAAACTCAAGGAATATCCCTAACTTTTGCATCCTCTGATGTCTTTTAAAGTCTGAAGTGTTTTCTTACATAAGATTCATCGTTGTATGCATACAACACAACACAGTTCACAATCACAAGGATAATACTAAAACTCCATAAGTCTACAATCAACAATACAAACACAACAATAAGCCAACAAGAACAATTACATCAAAGAAACAAGCATATAAAACAATTGCACAAGCAAACATATCCTTTTCTTGAAGCTAGAACATCCCTTATTCCAGAGGGTCGTGCTTAGTGTCATACCTTTGGTGCTTAGCCCCACTTCACTTTACCTTTAAATCTATTCTCTGGTGGGTCCATACTTAGCGTTAGAATACTAGCACTTAATGCCCCTTATGCAAGGAGAATATTGATATCCTCACGCTTAATGTTAGAAGACTAGCGCTTAGCACCACTTCACTTTACCTTTTGACCTATTCCCTGGTGGGTCCACACTTAGCACTATAAGACTAACACTTAGCGCCCCTTATGTAGGGAGAATACTGATATCCTCACGCTTAACATTAGAAAATTGGCGCTTAGTGCCACTTATGCAAGGAGAATCCTCACGCTTAGTATTAGAAGACTAGCGCTTAGCGCCACTTATGTAAGGAGGATATTGATATCCTCACGCTTAGTGCCAAAAGACTGGCGCTTAGCGCTAAAGCACTGGCATTAGATCCAGGTATTATTGCCCAATGCTTAGTGCCAAAAAATCTAATGCCTAGTGCGGACTACTATTTCTACAATTCGTAAGGGTATGAATAATTACAATCCACGACCATTTTTGGTCCAACAATCATCATCTAGCATACCAAAACATTTCTAATCACTTTTATTTCCTTTCTAACTAATTACATTTTCCAAAGAAACCCTCAATCATGCAAATCTCACAAAAACCCACAAATCTCCTTTCTAAGGTTCAAAAGGGAAAAAGGGGAAAACATAAAATCAAAAGGGTTGGGGAAGACAAGGGAGAAGCACTCACCTTCAAGAACTATCTCGATCTAAGCTCTAAGGCCAAGTTACAGATCTTCACTCCTCCTTTCCTCCTCCTCTTCTTTCTTTCTTTTCTTTTCTTCTTCTTTTTCTCTCCCATCTTCTCTTATATAGTCCGCATGTGTGTGTGGTATAGTGGGCATCCAACCTATCTTGTGTAACACCTAATTTTTAAATTCTATTAATTGTTTTATATCTGTATTTATATCTAGACAATCGAAAAGAAAACTCAAAATTTTGATCCCCGTGGTTGCAATTAGAATTATGAGTACTATTAGAATGTAAATTTTATTTGTAAATTTGGATCGAGGCCCGAGAAACAGTGAAATGACCGTTTATCAAATTTAAATTGTAATAACGAGAAACAAAAAGAAATGATAATATTTAAGTTTTCAATCTTAAAAATGTGTTTAGGATATTAAAATAACACATTAGAATTTTTTTGGGAATTTATCAAAATTCTTGCAAAAAAAAAAAGACAAGAATGACCTGATTGACTATAAGAATCAACCAAAGACATTTAAAAAAATATTTAAATAATAATTTTAGTTAGATAAATTATTTAAAATTAAAATTCATGAAAAATTCAAAAATTAAAATTATTTTGGGTTTAAATCAATATAACTTACTGGTTTTTAGTATAAATAATTATATAAATTATAAATAATTAAGAAAAATATTTTTTTATTATTTTAAATGGGCCTGGACGAAATTTAAGCTAGCCCACATCTGAAAATTTTGAATAAAATTTTAAATTGATAATTTATGTAACTTTTGACTATAAATTAACTAACACAAATAATAAATTAAATATTATTAATAAAATTATTAAAGGCTACAATGATTCCCATCGAAGCTTCTCTGAATTGTCAGTTACCTAAAGTCAACGAAAGACAATAACAAATTAATTTCTATTTATTTTAAATGCATATATAATTAATGTTGGATAACTACACTAATAAAAATTTAAATATTGTGCCAATTTTGGCCGGTGAAGTACACGACCAGCAAGGCTGATCTTCTCAGTCAATATTTAAGTCAGATTAAGGTAATTACTATCTTTTATAATTTTTAAAAATTTACTAACAATTAAATTTTTTACGACACAATCTAATATAATATGTCTGTCAATTCTTAACCACAAAACAATAACTCAGTTCTCTTTCTCTCTAATATATTCACGACACACACAACACAAAACATAATCACTTTTCTCTTATTTTATATCCCTCTCTTCACAAACTGTTATCATATCTAAAATATAAACTAAGTTCCTACCTCTTAAGTCAAAGGAGATCAAAAATCAAGTTGCCTCTCCCTTCTCTTCTTCATCTATCTAAGGTATGGAGGGGACGACATGGATTTCTAATTATGTTATTTCACAAGGGTTGGGTTAGAGATGTTCCTCCAATCTCTTTTTAGTTCCTGTTGTTATTTGTTATTCTATGTTGCTGTTTTATATTTATTATTCTATGTTGTTGTTTTAAATTAATATTTTATGTTACGATCTCTGTGTATGCTGTATACTTCTTGTACTTATATATTATTTATTTAATTGTTTATATTAGTTTATTCCTTTATTTGGTATATTATTTGGTTAGTTTTTAATTTTAACCGCTTAAAATTCATATTTTTGTCATTTAAAACTTTCAATCAGTTAAAACTAGTTTATTATAAATTTTAATCGGTGAAAGATGTTTTTAATCAGATCAACTTAATTTAAATGATTTGAGATATTATTTAAACAATAAAATTTCAATTTTTAATAGTCAAAATTGATTTAGATAATTTTAATAGGATAAAATTTATTCAAATACATTAATATTAATTTTAATTGGTTAAAATTCATTTAAATGAATTATAATGAAATTTAATTGGTGAAAATATCGTTTAATCAATTTAAAACGGATATTTTTAGCATTTAAAATAAATTTAACGGTTAGAAATTAATTTTTAGTCATTCTAAATGGTTAAAAATATTTTTATATGTATAGGAATATTTAACTACATATATATACATATATAAAACAGATTTCGAAACCGAAACTTCAAATAATTTTTGAACTTTCGACGTTATTAACAAATACTAATTTTTAGTTATATTATGAGAAAAGTTGATACAAAACTGAAATAAATATATATTCAGTTAAATGGATTTAAAACAGAAAGTAAATAATTTTATAGGTAAGTTAAAAAAATATATAGATATCTAATTTACAATCAAATATATTTTGGAAATTTGAAATTTAATAAAAAAGGATTTTTATAAATACAGATTTAGAGTTAAGCAGATTTATTAAATAGAGTTATAAAATAAATCTGTTAATTTTTATAAAACAAATTTGTAAATTAAACCAATTAGTTTTATAAAAGAAAATTATTGAATCTGTTAAGTTTTAATAAAAAAAGATTACGATCATATGTTTATAAAATCTGATAGTTTAGTAAAATATATAATAAATCGGTTAATTTTAAAGAAATATACTAAATCTGTTACATAAAAACAGTTTATATAAATCTGTTACAATTAAATTGTATATATATATTGAGGATTGAAGTAAATTTTATAAAAATAAAATAACGATTAGATAGATAGATATATATCATACCTACCGATTAAAGTTTAAAGTTTTGATTTGAATATGTAAATAAATCTATTAGTTTTATAAAGACAGAATTATAAAGAAATTTATTTAAATCAGTTTTATAAAATAGATTAATAAACAACTCGGTTTAATTATAAATAAATTATTTTAAATAAGGTTTTTAAATTTAATTGTCAAAAGTAATATTAACGTTAAATTATAAATATTAGTTGATAAGAAAATAATTATTATTGTATAACGTATAAAGATGAGGTTAAGTTAAACCATACCTCTACATTAGGTAATGGTACTTAACAAACAGATATAGTCGAAACTCTACCAAATTTTTTAGAGAGACAACTTAGGACAAGTATTGTCTAAGTTATGATGTGTCATGTAAAGGTCATGCATATGGTTAAGTTGTGACTGAGATTGGGAAGTTATAATTGATACGCTGTGGGACGAAAGACAGGGACCATTGTTAGGTTTAGAGGGTATGGTTTCGAATTGTAAGAGTCCTATTGTAATGTTAGTGCCATTGATGTCGGGACAATCACATAACTGACTTAATAATCTTGACACTTGTTTAGCATCACCAAGATTGATGTAGGATATGGTATTAAGTTCATTTCTCGTGAATATTGATTATAATGATAACATTGATGACAGTATCACTATTTGGAGGGGAATATGAGCTCCTAATCACTTCCTAAGATCAAAAATAATGATTGAAATAGAAAGAGACGCACAAGAAGGGGGGTTGAATTGTGTGTTAAAAACTTTTCTCTTTTTAAAACAAGTTCGAAAAAGTTTTAGAGCAAAAAGATAGAGAAGACAAGCACACAGAGAATTTTATACTAGTTCGCTCAACCTGAGCTACGTCCAATCCCTTCACCCAGAAGGTATTCGCTAACCAACCTTGGTTACAAGTATTCTACACCGCCTCTTCAGGCTTTAGAAAGCAATCAACCCAGATTGCTTAACCCAAGTATTTTTTCACAGTAAGCCTCTCTAGGCTTGCACAACAACTCTAGGCTTGCGAAAAAGAGCCGTTGAAGAAGTCTTAGCTTCAGTCTTCAAGAAGAAGTGCATATCTCGAGCTTCCGGATAGATCAGAAAAGGCATCTTTTTATCTTACATCAAAACGGAAAAAGCAACACTATGCTGATAGTCTGCTTTTCTAAACATTCTTCATTCGGCTTGGCAGCATAAAACATTGACTTGCTTTTTTCTGCCTTGCTGCGCTTTAGCACTAGAATGTTTCTGTCTACCAATTAATGCTTGAGATATTTGAACGTTTAGATCTCAAAATGGTAAAGCATTAGTTTTGAGATATATATATGAAAGAATTATATATTGGACGAACATAAGAAAACATAGCCGTTAGTGAACTTACACCTGGACGTGTCTAGAATAAGTGTCTAAAGGCTTAAGACATAAAGTCCATAAGAGATACTTACTCTTGGACGCTCGTCAAGATTCACGCATTAGACGTCATAGAGAATACTTACACTTGGACGCTCGTCAGGATTCGCTTGCTGGACGTCATAAGGATACTTACTCTTAGACACTTAGTATAAATGACATTTGGACACTCGTCTATATTTGCTTGTAGGACACCATTTGAGTCGATAGCTTGGACGCTCATCTAAGCATGAGTATTGGATGCTCTTCGAGATTAACGTGTTGGACGCCATTTAAACGTCTTTCGTCTGGTGCGTCTTAATGCTGTCGTCTGATCTTGAAGGCACGATCCATGAGACGAGACTTATTCTTTTGGACGATCCTATATTGTGAGTCTATTGGACGCTAGTCTATATTTTCTCATTGGACACCATTTGATGCTCATTGAGATTAGGGCGTTGGATGCCATCGAATTAGACCCTGCAAATTCCTTAAAGCAACACATAAACTTAAACTTTAATAAGTTTATTATCTTCAAAACTCAAGGGACTAGACGCTTCAACGTCTTTGGTTCCAACAATGATGACGTAAATGATTTGTTTGAAATCATTGATGAAAGTATGGATCTATACAAGTTGTTTAATTATGCATAGATCATGAGAACTTAGGTCAAACCCTAGGATCACTTTGCATTTTATATGAAAATTTGTGTATGATTGGTGACGTAGGGAATCCTATAGAAACCCTTGTGCATGTGATTTAGAAATCAAATCACCTCACTCCTTTCATCCTTTTATTTGTATATGTTTGGAGTACGATGTCATTGCTGGCAGTTGGTAAAGATGGAAGATGTTAACAATGAAGACTCTAAGACTAGGAAGGACAACGGGGATGATACTTCGGAGAGACAATCATCGTTGCCTATCGTAGTTAAAGTTATACTGATGATAGGTGGGTTGGGTTTATAGATCGTTGGAAAAAAAAAAGTAAATGTGATTGGGTGTCACATCTTGGGCCTTAGAGTCTCATTTAGGGTCTTATTACCTTAACCTTGTAAATTCTAACAATAAGGTAACTATTATTAATACCTATAGACATTCTAAATCATTAATTATATTCTCATTTCTATTTTCCCAAAATTGGGGATGTTACAATCTCAAGTATTAAAATATAAAATATTTTGTTACTTGTATCGCATCATGTTTCACTTGTTTTTCTTTTTCTTTCCTTTCATTATAACTTGCTCGCCTTCTAGATAATTTTAGTTTTCTTTGCTCTATGCTCATTCTCCTCCTTCTATTTCTATAGTTTTTCCACTATCTTTCTCATTGTTGTTCTTATGATTGTCAACTATTTAAATCTTGCATATTAATTGTTATATTACCCCGTTTAAGTAAAAAAATTAATAAACATATAACTATTGGTTGTTTTAAATATTTCACAATTTGATTAAGGCTAAATTAGTATTTGGTCCCTTATCTTTTCATGATATCCTTTTTTGGTCCTTTATATTTTAAAAGTTTCATTTTGATACTTTATTTTTTGAAAAAGTCCTATTTTGGTCCTTTTGTTAGTTTAAAATAAACATTGTTAATAATTTGAAGATAATGGTGGTTTTTAACCATCACAAAACATTTTTTCCTTTCTCCTTCTTCCTTCTCCCCTCTTCGTCACAGCACCTCTCTCTCTCCTTTCTTCTTCTTCATCTTCTTCTTCACTACCTCTTCCTCCCTCTGCTAGGCATGGATGGTGGTGGTACATAGTGCAGCAATGGAGGTGGTGGGTGGTGCGGCGAATGGTGGTGGCGGTGGCAGAGTGGTAGGGGTTTCATAAAGTGTGACAAATTCGGATTTTGCACCATCCACCATCACCACCACTTCGTCACCAACCATCACTGTCAATGCCTAGCGAAGGGGGGAAGGTGGCGATGAAGAGGAAGATGAAGAAGAAGAAGGGAGAGAGAGGTGCAGTGATGAAGAGGGGAGAATTAAAAAGGAGAAAGAAAAGAACATTTTGTGGTGGTTAAAAATTGTCGTTATCTTTAAGAGAGAAAGGTACAATGATGAAGAGGGGAGGAGGAAGAAGGAGAAAGAAAAAAAGGTTTTGTGACAATTAAAAACACCATTATTTTTAAATTATTAATGGTGTTAATTTTAAACTGACAGAAGGACCAAATAGGATGTTTTCAAAAGATAAAGCACTAAAACGAAACTTTTACAAGATAGAGGACCAAAATAAGATTTCGTGAAAAGATAAGGGACCAAAATACTAATTTAGCCTTTGATTAATTAATACAATATGATTAAGAATGTTTACATAAATAAACTAATAAAAATCCAAAATAAAAAAGGAAAAAAAGAAAAGAATTTCCTTATAGTATTTCATACAAAGACTCAATTAAAGAATAATAAATCTACATCCCAATGGAAAAATTGATAAACATACACATTAGAAACAAATTATTCATTTATTATGCATATATGGTGCTATGTGGCAAAAAAACTTAGAAATAAAAAAACAAAATAAGACCACCATTCTCAAACTTCTTATAATATGATTTAAAATGTATACAACTACTAAAAATCGAGAGCGAGAGAGAGAGAGAGAATTTCCTTTTCATTCAATACAATTAATAAACATATAAATATTGGTTGTTTAATATGATTAATTAATGTAATATGATTAAAAATGCATACTTAAATGAACTAATAAAAAACCCAAAAAAAAAGAAGAATTTCCTTTTAATATTTTATAGAAAAACACAATTACAGAATAATGAATCTACATAAAAGCCCCAAAAAAAAACTTTTAATATTTATAGATAAATAAATCCAATTAGAGAACAATGAATCTATATCTCAGTAAAAAAAAAATTGTACATGTGCATATTACAAAAAAAAAATCCATTTATTATGTGCCAAAAAAACTTAAAGTAAAAAAAGAAAGAAAAAAGAAAAGAATAAATTTCTTTTAATATTTCTATAGTAAACTCAATTAGAAAAACATATCTGGTGAAAATCAAACAATAAGAACAATTATTTATTTGTCAATATATCATGATGATGCTCAGAAAGTTGTAAATTGCTTAATCATGCACATAAGGAAAATTCATCCATTTGATATCATAACCAAAAAAACATGTTAACTTGGCTAATTCACGCAACAATTCTTAATTCAATAAAATGACATGTTTAAGAGATAAAGATAGGTTTAAGAATAAAAAATAAATATTATTAGAAGAAAAGCAAAAAAGATAAATTCTTAATATTTTCAACTAACAATTAATATTGTTAAAAATGAAAGCTTTACGTTATACGTATGCTTATTGCATTTATGAACCCAATCTTAAATGAATAGCTTTAGATTGTTATTGTAGATTTTTAGCTTATCATCATCTCCGATAAACACAACGCAAAACTCAAAGCTTAATTCAAATAATAATGTCAAAAAATAAAAAATAAAATACTATGAACAATTCTACCAAAAGAATCAATATACCAAGATGGTACCACAAATGTGATATGGAGATGATGAGTGAGGGAGACAAAGAGAAAATATGAAGTGCAAAAGGCTAAATCGCAGACTTAATACATAAATAACGAGAGAGAGAGAGAGAAAGAATGTAAAGTACTTTGAATATGTGGTAAGACGAAAAAAGGCCAATAAATAGAAAATGAGAAAATGTGTGATTGTAGTTGAAGGAGTTGTGCCTTCTTTTGTTTTTCAATGTAAATATATTAATATATTTATTTCAATATATATAATAATTTGTCAAATCAGATCCTTTTTTATGAAATTTACTTTTAGTTTTCATGAAAATCATATTTATGAAAAAGCTATAACAAACAAATCAATTATGTTAGAATATATATTAGTCATAATTAACATAATTAATATAATTATGTATTTTTATTAATAAAAATTAAAATATTTCAATGATATCTAATAATTACATTTAATAAAAATAAATTATAAATAATATATAATAAATACAAATAATTACCTTAAGCATATATATATATATGTGTGTGTGTGTGTGTGTGTACATTAATTACAAATAATTACAAATATATTAATTATATCAATAAACATATTTCAACAGCAATTACTAATTACGTTAATTACTTCAAATACAAAGGAGAAATTTAAGGGATAAACGTAAACTAAGTTTCCTAAAATCGATAATGTCAAGTGTCACAATAAGAAAAGACTAAGGAAGAGAATTGTGAGCAAAGAATTCGACATCTGTTAGATTTGAACTTGAAAAAGTTAACTTTTGTGTGTATGTGTGTGTGTGTTATAGATTCCCAATAAACAAAAGCAAAATAAAATAAATTAAAAGTCTTAAAAATAACAAAATAAAATAATCAATAAATATTCAGGCAATTAAAATAATTAGCTACTATAAGGAATTAAATTCAATAAAAAGAAATAACATAACATCATATGTTTTTGCCATATATAACATTTATTCCAATTTCCCAATTTTTCGTGTCTTAATTATTCATAAATCGTGTAATATTCCTAATTTTGAATAATAGAAATAAGAATATAATTAATGGCTTAGAATACCCATAAGTATTAATAATAGTTACCATATTATTATGAATTATAAGGATAAGGTAATAGGACCTTAAATAGGAGTTTAAGGCTCAAATGAGCCGAGGCCAACCAGAAACACAGAGCTATATAAGAGAAGGAAGGAGAAGAAAGAAAAGAAAAAGAAAAGAAAGAAGAGGAAGAGAGAAGGAGGAGAAGAGGAAAAGGAAAGGTGGAGCAAAGATCCATGACTCGACCCTAATGCTTGGATTCGGACAGTCCTCAGAGGTGAGTGCTCTTCCTTTGTCCTTCCCAACACATTTGATTGTATGTTCTCCCTTTTTTTCCCCTTCTTGAACCCTAGGTAAGATATTTATGAATTTTTGAGAGATTTGTATGATTGGGGGATTTATTGGGTATTTTATTCGATTAAAAAGGTAATAATAGTGTATAAGAATGATTTGTATGCTTTGGACTGATAGGGTGCCAAGTATGGCCATGGGAATGTAGATTTGCAAAGGATAGCAAACTGTAGAATCCCAGATCTAGCTAAGTGAGCACAAGGTTTGCTCAGCAAAGTATGAATTTCTGGGTTCAAGATGAGTGCTCGCTTAGCGAGTAAGAGACTCGTTGAGCAAGAACCAAGAGTTTTTGGGTTTGTAACCTAGTGACCTCTCATTGAGTGAGGTGGGTCCTCACTAAGCAAGAGTAAGATTAAGCAAAAGTACCCCAAAGAGGTTGTTTTCTTAGTATTACCTGTGTTTGTTTCTATTGTACGTTGCATATGTTGCTACTTTATTGTGTGTTGTGTTGTGTATCATATGAGTACAATGATGATGCCTCCTCAAAAAGAGATGAGGAATTTCCCCTAAGTTTATAAAAGGTTTTAAGAAAAGAATATGTTTTTGAGAAAAGTTTATATTTCAAAGAAAGATGTTTCATTAATGATTTTGCATTATGAAGTGCTATTTGAGCATATGTTGTATTTATAGAGTCTCTATTGGGGAAAGGAGGATAGTAATCCCTCTAGACGCCAATGGAAGACTAAATATTTAAGAGAAGAAAAAAATGCATGATTAGACGGAGGTGCCCTCTTTGGGTGGATCGGCGGGGTTTCATCCTTTCCCATGTCCCCTAAAGGCTAATGGCTAAGATTGAGCTGCCTTCTTTGGGTGAATAAATGAGGTTCCGTGACTTTCCATTTTCCCCAAAGGCTAGTGGCTAAATCTCCTGGACCGGAAGGGTATGTAAATACAAGGTCATGGCATAAGAACAGGGAGATGCTCCTTCAAAGATTAAGCTCAATACTTTGTTGTAGGACGAAAAAGAGAAAAAGAAGAAGATTAATGTTAAGCATGCAAGAACTAAATGTTGTTATGTTTATGATCATGAAAATGTTTAAGTAAAGATTTATATAAATGATGTGAATGTCTATGTGGTATATGTGTATATGCATTAAATGAAGATGTGTGTGTGATGTGTGCTATCCAGAGTGGTAAGTGAGGGGATGTACCTTTAAAGAAGGTATATGAGTCCCAATTGGGCACATAAGAAGAAGGATAGTAAATCACATCCCCATATAATGAGATAGTGATGATAACATGATTGAGTAATAGTTGTCAAGATAAGTATCACGTGATAGCATGAGATTTGAGTTAAACAACATCGAATTGTCATTAGTAGGAATAGTGCCTAGAAATCTCTTAAGAAGAGAAACCATGAGAGTATAAGAAAAGGATTTCTAGAGTAGAGGGTCAGCCTAGAGTCCGTAGAGCACTCGCTGAGATATTATGTCTCATTTCTTTAAGTTTTCATGTTTTTTAGGTTAAGCAGGTGGATATCCTTGTGGAGGAGCCTGGAGCATCTTGCGAAGAGAAGATGTTGAGGTTTTTATCTCCCAAAGTATGGAGGTGTAGTTTATGTTTACATATGTTCATGTATATGATGTGTGGCACGTTGTGCCAAAAATTTGTAATAAGTTTTTATAATAGATTTGAGTTTCAGTTTTTACGTAGTTTCTTTGTTATTCTTATATTTTAAACTTTCATGTTTTAGCAATATAAGCAAGCAAAAGATAATGCTTTTTAGGGTGTTACAAATTGCGTGCCAAATGAAATGAGATTCTGTGTGAAATTGCCCCACATGAAGAGCTTTCCTTTTTTATATATATTATTTAACAATTATCAAAACTTCATTTATGCTATTGAATAACTTCTAGTAAAATATAAACTTGACCAGGCAAACAATTACATTAATCATATGCTATTATATTGGTAATACATATAAGGAAACACACATAAATATGTATAAAAAAGATATTTATTCATTCAAAACATAACATTTGTTTGCTTATAATATTAAACAACATTTTATAAAATATGAACTCAATTAATTTAAGTGTTAATTCATGTAACTATTTTGATAATTATACACATTGAGTTGTATATAAACATTCTTGCTATCTAATTTAATAGTCTAAACATCAACTTCTATTTCAAAATGCACATAAGAAAAATTTATCCTTTTAAAATCACAACCGAAAAACATGTTAACTTGGCTAATCCACGTAACAATTCTCAACTCAAGAAAATGACATATTTAAAAGATAATAAATAAGTTAATGGAATTTAGTATTCATAAAAGAATATTTAATTGATTAATTGCTTGAAATTTTTGTCTTTTTTTTATATATTCACTTTTATATTATAAAATATTTTAGGGTTTACAGTTTTTGTATTAAATATCTCACTTTTATTTATATTTTTATTTTTCAAAACATTATTCCTTGAATTTAGTTAATTCCATATATTTTTATATTATAAATCTAATATTTAATTTTGAAATACAAACATTTTTATATTATAACCACTGACATCTCTTATATAAATTAGATTGTGGACTAGTGCGATGCACGAGGAATTAGCGTCTGGTTATTATTCTGATTGATGTACAATATAAAATATTTGTAACATAAATGTATCATTCATTAATATGTAAATTTAAGGGTAGTCAAATATCAAGTTTATTTCAAATTGTTTCCTTAAAAAAATGATTTATATTTAATACATTGTTGTGCAGTTACTATTTTTACCATATATAACATTTATTTTGATTCCCTAATTTTTCATGTATTAATAGTTCATAAATTAGATGTTGTAATTACCCATAAATTGATTAGTATGCAAATGAATACAAGGTAGACACGTAAGCAAAAAAAAAAGGAGAGAAACACTCTGATGTTGCCAACTAGAATGAGATTCCGTGCTCAATTACTCTAGAGGTTGACACGTGAAACTTTTTTGTTTTAGATTATTTTCGTTTGTATATATTATAGATTTTAGATTATAGATTATAGATTATAGATTATTGATATATATAATCGGTTAGATAAATGAAAAACAGAAAGTAAATGACTTTTTTATAAAATAAATTTAATACATAGATACATAATTTAAAATAGTTATAATAAATATATATTTTTTGTAGATAAATATATAAAATAGATAATTTTTTATGAAATTAGTTCTCTGTAGTTTTAAAAATATATTCTCTGTAACTAATTAAATATTTTAAAAATAGTATTATAAGTTTATCTGAGTTTAATTTAAAATATGTTAAAAACAGATTTGTAAAACATTTTTTAACAGATTTTAGAAAATTAAAATTTAATTAAAAAGTTTTATAAAAACAGATTAGTAAATAAATCTGTTAAATCTTATGAAAAACATAATTATAAATAAACTTATTCAAAACAGATTTACAAAATAGTTTCAATTTAAAATTTGTTAAAAATAGATTATAAATTAAATATGTTAAAAACAGATTTACAAATTAAATATGTTTGGTTTTATAAAATTATATATGTTAAAAACAGATTTATAAAATTTATTTAGTTTTATAAGGACAGGCCATATAAAAAATATAATTATATAATATTTTCGATGATATGAAATAAAATTTTATGAAATAGTTAGATAATTAAAAATGTTAAGAAAAGGTTTATAAATTATTGGTTATATGTCTAAATTTTGGACAAACACACGCGCGCGCGCACACACACACACACATATATACTTTATAATATATAATTAACTTTATGAATTTTAGTAATATATTGAAAATAATTTTTAAGGCTACTAACTAAAGTTAATAAATACTATGTGGTTAAGAAAATAATTATTAATATATAACGTATAGTGTTGACATTAAGTTAAGCCGTATCTTTGTATAGGTAATGGTGCTTAACAAACGTTTGTAGTCAAAACTCTATCAGATTTTCGGACAACTTAGGACATTTATTGTCTAAGTTATTGTGTGGCATCATGCATGTTATCAAAGTTTTGGCTGAGACTTGTCTCATTCAAAAAGGTAGAGACAATAAAAGGTATTGTCTAACAACCATGCATATTATTATGGGAACCATACAGTGAGGTAGGTGTTTTGTAAGTCATACATAAGCCTTGAGTCTAAGAAACATGCTGATAGAGAGAAAACATGTGGTGAGTGTATGAGGTTTTGAAGAAATGGGAATGGCAATATGATACACCGTAGGATGAAAGGTAAGGACCATTGTTAAGGTCTAAAGGTTATTGTATCAAGTTGTGAACGTCCCAGTGGCTAAGGTAGCACCCTTTACACTGGGATAATTACGTAACCGACTTGAAAACCCTAATACTTGCTCAGCATCTCTAGGATTGGTAGAGAGTATGCCCCTAGGGTTTGGCCAATGGGTTGTTTTCTCAAGAATACGATGATCATGATGATAATTGTACCATGTAGGGGATATGTACTCTCAATCATTCCCAAGACTAGAGATTGGTTGATGGTGTTCATCTGTTGAGATATGGATCCATTTGAGTATTGAGTTCTGAGAGCTAAACGAAACCTAGGTCAAAACCTTAAGAACCTTGCATTCATTATTTTATGATTAGTTAAGATTGTTGTAAGTAATCCTACAAACCTTATGTGAAAGTGATTTAAGAATTAAATCTCCTCTTTTCATCTTTTTATTTGTATATGTTTGTGGTACAACGTCACCACTAGCAGTTGGCAAATATGGAAGATGCTGACAACAAAGACACTAAGCTTAGGAAGGACACAAAGGATGATACTCTAAAGAGACAACTATTGCTACCTATCATAGTTAAATTTGTAGTGATGATAGGTGGGTTGGATTTATAGATCATAGGTAGTACTATTGTTTTGACTTAGGTCTTTTTGTTTTGATAGACAGGCAGTTAGGATCTTTTGGATAAGAATCTATATTTTCTGCTGACAGCCTTAGTACTTTTACTCTAGATGACTGTAATCATTCTTTTGATTATGAGTCATTTTTATTTTTTGCAATCACATAAAAAATCTAATAAATAAATAAAATAATTTTAAATAAAATAAGTTAAATTAAAATAAATTAAATTAATGTTGAGAAAAAGTGTTAATGTGATTGAGTGTCATGATATAATTTACGCATTGGTGAAGGTTTATTTTTGAGTGAATCGCCATTTTTGTCTTCAAAATTGTAGTTGGATGTTAATTTAGTCCTTAAAATTATTAAAATGTCAAAATAATCCTTGAAATTTTAAACCATCAATCAAATTAGTTCTTTGTTAACCTCAATTAATTAACAAGGTTAAATACGCTTACATGACATGCTAAATGTCATAGTGACTTCCACATGATAAAGACTAAAATGACAAATCAATTTGATAACTTCCACATGCACATGAACTAAAATAAAAGTCCAAATACAATTGATTAAATTCAAACACCCCTCTTTCACGGCAGATGAAGAACATATTAGCCAGACACAAAAAGCTATTATAATTTCTTTATCACAATCTATTGTTTAATTAATCTCTTTGGTTAACACTGGAGCTCAATTATTTCACCACTTTCTGGATTTCTTTTTATCGTTGGTAGCGACATCGATTCGAAATCAAACCAAAAAAAACAAGACGTTCTTGTAACATACACATCTGTTCTTACAGTGACAAGACTGTATCCCTTGCTCATCAAGTAATTTCCAAGGGCAGCTGCCATTCGCCTTAACTTGCTTCGTATATGCCTTGAATGTCGGGCTCATTGTCTATTTCAAGGCCACCGCAAATGCGCCTGAAGGGACAAAAACACCACAAAGTTTATTTTCTTTTCAAAATCATAAAATGCATTCCCGACTGCCCTTTCTTTGGCGGTTTAGGTCCCGTCCGGTAGAAAATCATACCCGTCCTAGGACCCTCAAACTCTTGTGGGTCATTGTAGTCACAATGTCATAGTACTCGAACGAATTATTAGCTTCCTGCATCATCCATTTCACACCCCTAAATATACACATTATTAATTAATTAATTAAAATCATTCTCGAGTCAGCTCAAAAAATACACCAAATGATTAAAATTACCATCTTTGACTATGTGTATGTTACAAGGATGTGATGTTTTGTTTCTTTGGTTTGATTTCGAATCGATGTTGCTACCAGCAATAAAAATGAAGCCAAAAAAATGGTGAAATAATGAGCTCCATTGATAGCCAAAGAGATTAATTAAATAATAGGTTGCGATAGAGAAATTATAACAACTTTGTGTGTCTAGCTAGCTCTTCACATTATTAAGTTCTTGATCTGCAAAGTAATGGAGATGGCAGAATAAATTGAATACCCTAAAAGAACCGAATGAGGAGTGTTTGAATCAATTGCATTAGGACTTTTATTTTATACCATGTACATATGGAAGTCATAAATTTAATTTGTCATTTTAGTCTCTGTCATGTGGAAACCACTATGACACTTAACATGCCACATAACTCATCAGTTAATTGAGATTAACAAAAGGACTAATTTGATTGACAATTTAAAATTTCAAGAATTATTTTGACATTTTAATAATTTTAGGGACTAAAATTGACACCACAATAAAATTTCAAAAACTAAAATGGTAATTCACTCGTTTTTTTTTTGGTACGACACATGGAATGGCATAGGGCCCCTTTGTAACAAGGTACCTTTTACGGATATTCAAGACATTGATTTATGTCTTAGAGATGTGTCCGTTGATGGGCAATGGCAATTTCATCGCGTTGTTACTTTGCCGCCTGCCAATACTATTGAAGTCATCAGAAGTGTATCTTTTTATATTGCCCCTGGTATCCCTGACTCTCAAATTTAGGATAATAGTATCAAGGGTATTTACACAATTAAGAATGGCTTTGATTGTGAGTCAACGACATGAAACTGTTAATAGTTCCACTAGCTCTTGGCTTTGGATTTTGCAGACTAAGGCGCATTGTGGCTCATGTCTCATGATGCTCTCCCTACGAGCTCCTAGCTCGTTCATTGGAGTATGCAGACTTCTAGCATCTGCCAACGTTGTGATCACATGCAAGAGAACATTATCCATTGCATGATGAATTGTTCTGTTTCAATCAATATTTGGGAAGCCATGAACTTTAACCAAAATCAGTTCTTTAGCTTTAATGACCGGAATGAATGGCTAAAGGAGAATGAAATTGGCCTGTTTGCTATTGTAACACCCTAATAGTAATACCTTGAATTATACATTTTAATAATCAGAATACAAATAAAACTGAGTATAAGAATATGACATTAGGTGATATTATTACTTAGTACATTCATTGTACAAAGTCCATCAAAGTCTTTAAGTAACATAATTACATGCTTCAAAAAGAGAGAATCTTCATATTCAAAGGATAATTACACAAAAGATTCCATTCCTATGTTACAATTTTTCAAAAATAACTAAACTATATCCTCTCAGTACATCAATCTCAAAATATGATGTCTTTAAGGTCAAGCTTTAGCTGTCTTCACCTATTAATCTAGAACATAAACACTAAACTAATGAGACAACTTCTCAGTGAGTGCTAAAATATATGTAATACAGTTAATGGAACTCATGAATACATAAATTAGAATAAAAATTAATTACCTAATTTCAAACACACACTTTTCATTACATTCTATTGCATGCTTAACTTTTATATTTACTTTTTTCCGTCTTATGGAAAAGTATTGGGCTCAAACTTTCAAGGAGCGTTCTCCTTGTTCTTCTGCAACAACCTCTTACTTATATAACCCTCTGGTCTAAGGGGTCTAGCCACTAACCTTTGGAGAATAGGACGTGACGTGTAATGTTGTGCTTTCTTAATGTATGGTTTAGTGTTTTGATAACTAAAAAGTGGGAAATTAGATATGTAATAGACTACCTTAACTATTAATACTAAAGATAGTCACCTAAAGAGAGTCACCTATTAGATAGTGTTTGTCAATAGCGCCCTAGGGATAGGGGCTTCCAATTCAAAATGAGATCCCAAATCCCCTCTCACTACCTGTCTTGTGCTAGGCTCAGTCAAGGCCTTACTCAACTCCCTTCCCTCTATAATAAAGCTACTACTTACTTCCTTAGAAGATAGATAAAGTTGTAGTGCTAGATTCGTTTCTTATTTATGGATAGAAATCATATTCCTTTTTCTCTTTCTGATAAGAATCCCCTATCTATAGGTCTTTTTTGGCAAGAACTCCCGGAGTATTATGCAAGAAAAAACAACATATTACTATTTTGAAATTAAATCTAAAGAATTATTGTGTATGAATTGTTGTGCATAGTGATGGTTTGGTATTGTTTATTTGAAATTTCTGTTTGAATTTAAGAAACTTGAGATATGTGTTTGAGCCAATTGGGTGTGTTGTTGGTGTGATTCTGGGCTATTGAGGAAAAACAGTTGAGTTGGACTAGTTATGAGCCATGGAGAGTGGTTAGATGAGTTATGAGCCTCAATTAGCCCAAAGTCCGTGTGAGAGCTCCGAAGGATTTAAAGTATAAAAGGGGGAGAGAGAGTTTCTCTCATTTCTCTTCTCTCCATCTCTCTCTATATCTCTCTAAATCCCTCAAATCTACCATGGGCGTAGAAAGATTTTAAGCCTAATTTAGTGTTTTAGTGTGAGGGGGACTAATCCTTTGAAGACTGGGCTTAAGAGATTATATTCTTAGGGAACCAAATTCAGATTTAGAAAATTTTAGAGGTAAAGGAAGCTTACTTTGACTACAAATTTGTTATAAAATGGTTGTTGAGTATGATTATGCTTTGGAATGGTGTTGAAATTTGAATTAAAATGAGTCTTTTTGGAATTGGTTGGCAAAATGGGTTTTGTTGAAATTTTAATGATTTGTGTTGAAATGTTGCGTGGATTGTTGTATGTTGTTGGTATGTTGTCATGTGCTATTGTGTGATCGTATTCAACTTTTGTGGGGTCGATCTGAGGTATGAATGAGTAAAAAGTTTGGATTTTAGGGTTTTTTTCTAAGAGAGTTTATGCAATTGCTTTCTGATAATCGCTGAGCGACTAAAGGCCTCGTTAAGCGAGAGTGCCCTTAGGACTAAGTGAGACTGTTGGGTTGAGGATTTGCTGAGTGCCCCTTGTTGTCGCTGTGCAAGTGTTCATGAGGTAGGATGAATAAGTAAGGAAAAGAGGAAATTCATTGAGCGATAATCAATTCGCTGGGCGAGTGATCATGAGAATTTTGGAAATTTTTCAGAAAGTGGATCTTTAAGCAAGTAAAATACTCCCTGGGCAAGAGGTAAGTGTTCTAGAGTGCTCGGGAGGAGTTCACTAAGCGAGACTGGTATTAGCTGAGTGAATTGGAGACCTAGAGAGTTATTGCTCGCTATTGTAAGTATATCGTTGAGCAAAAAATATGTTTGTTGGGCGAGAATCATATTTGAGGCTTGGCTGTTCTCTGAAGTGGCTAGTCATTAAGTGAGACTTATACTCACTAAGCGAAGTGTGAAAGGAAAGTTTGGATTCGCTAAGCGACCCCTATCTTCACTAAGCGAGAACCTTGGATACAGAGAAGGGGGATACTCTTTGGAGTTGAGTTCGCTGAGCGAGACTTACACTCACTGAGCGAGAACATTCGAGAGGGAATGTGTGCTCTCTATGTAGAAGGTACTCGTTAAGCAAGCATATGGGTCGCTAAGTGAACATGGTATTCTGTTGAGATGTGTGAAATTTCTCACGAGGTATGTGCTGTTTGGATAGAGCCTTTCATGTTGACCATGCATAGGGCTAGATTGGGCCTAGATGGAATTGGTAGAGATTGTTGGACCAAAAGTGGTGCTGAGTAGGCCGCGTGGTGTTATGTTGCTATATATATACATACATACATACATATATATATATATATATATTGATGAATTGTTGTGATTGAGTTGATGTTGTGGTAATTCATGCATTTGCATGCATATATTGTTGGCTAAAGTTGTGTGGGCCTCAAGCCATGTGTGGGTAAGCATGTAAGTTGGTTGGTTGACAGGAGTTAGCTTAGATAGATCTCCAACCTAGTGTCTGGATAAGACATAGGGTCGAAAAGATGGGCCTCTGGGATGAATGGATGGGTAATTTCGTAAAGGGCCAAGGCGGTGCAGGCCTTGTGTCGCAGTAAGCCACTACCAATATACATTTATCCTGACAAACCACTAAGCTAATCCGTAGATCAGAGTTTTGGTAATCCCTGAATGGTGCTCAGAAGGCCATGATAGGGGATAAGACCTGGCTGATCACCTGAGATGTAGTAAATATCTCGAGAGTTATGTCATTCATGCATTGACATGTTGGTGCTAAAAGCATGGTGTATTGTGTAGCAATGTTGTGAAAACTCATTCTTTTGTGAATTGGATTTCATATTAGTATGTTAATGGTTTTATGAAATGGACAATGAACTTTTATATATTATATGTTTGACTTTATTTCGTAAGCTTACCCTTGCCTTACTATTTGTTTTGTTGTGGTTGCCATTGTTGCAGGTTGTTGTTGTATGTTGCTGTGACGGTGATGATCACGTCTTTTGGCGTGAGAGCAGAGGCCGAAGCTTTAGTAGATCCAGCTTCTCGTAGCAGATGGTGAAGATCTCAGCTGAAGATGTTAGAAAACCCTAGTTGGGTGACCTTTTTGATAGTTTTGTACATGATGTATAGTTTAACCAGCCTAGGGAGTTTCTTTTGTACCCCTCTCCCTTAAGTTGTATGTACTTGGCGTGTATGCCATATGATTTCATATCTTGTATATATTTTATAGAATGAATGACATCATAAAAGTACTTTTATATATTGTTTAGTATTTTCTTCATGTATGAAGTTGTAATGTAGTACTGTAGCGACAGTGGGTCGTTACACTTTTTGGTATCAAAGTTGGTCGTGTCTTTTGGGATGACCTATGGGAAATAGGTCCAAGATGCTTATGTTGTGTGTCTATGACATGTTGATTGGTGTGAATTTTTGTTGTTGTGTTGTTTGGTGTGGATCCTTCCATGAGCAAAGTGATCATGTTTGACTAGCTGATAAGTTGTTGTTGTTATGGTCGGTTTTGTAGAATTTCGATAGGGAGATCTAACCAGCCACCCCTACCTGCCCATTGATTTTTGTCAGATAGCTAGAGCTATGAAGGTGATGGTTGCTGCTATGGCCTAATAGCAAAACACTGTGGCCAAGCAATAGGCTGCCATGGCTCAGCAGCATCAAGCTGTTATGGCTTAGTTAGAGTTGTCCCGAGTCGCCGCTAAGGCTACTCATGTTACTGCTCCTCCCAAATTTCAAGGGTTGGCCAAGTTCCGAAAGAGTGACCCACCCCAGTTTAAGGGTGAGTCAGATCTGGATGCAACAGATTTATGGATGTGGAAAATGGAGAAGATCTTTAGGGCGATGGCTTAGTAGGATGATAGAAAGGTCATCTATGCCACATACATGCTAGTAAGTGAAGCAGAGTATTAGTGGCAAGGAACCCAGCAGCTAAGGAAGGCCCAAGGTGAGGTTGTCACTTGGGCTAGTTTCCGAGAGCGCTTCTTGAAGAAGTATTTTCCAGCAAATGCAAAGCTTGCGATGGAGATGGCGTTCCTGAGACTGTATCAAGGGAACATATCTATGAACGAGTATGTGAGCAAGTTCAAGTATTTGGCTCGGTTTTACTCACAAGTGACTACTGAGGAGTGGAGGTGTCGTAAGTTTAAGGAATGTCTGAGGCACGAGTTGAAGTGGATGATAGTCCCTATGACTATCAGGGAGTTTCCTGCTCTTGTGGAAAAGTCCAAAACGATCGAGCAATTGGAGTCTAGCCCCTGAGTGGTGAGGACTCAAGGCAATGGATCATCAGAATCTAGGAGAGGAAGGCAGCGAAGGAAGCCCTATAGCAGACCTTAGAGTCAGTCGCAATCCTTTAGACCTCAACAGTCTGGAATTTCTAGCTCTTAAAGTCATTCGTTGGTCACACCACAGACCAGACCATAGGAGGTTCGATGTTATGGGTGTGGAGGGCCACACTATATTAGCCAATGCCCTCTGAAGAGCAATGTCTGTTATAAGTGTCAGCAACTTGGACACATAGCCAGAGACTGTACAACTTTAGTAAAGGAAAAGTCCACTATGAATGCCAAAAGGACTGCGAGACCTATGGCAACCAGTCATGTTTTTGCCGTGAGTAGGGCAGAAGCTACTTATTTAGATGATCTAATTCGGGACGAATGTGAGATAGTTGGTAATTCCCTTTCTGTATTGTTTGATTCTAGTGCTATACATTCTTTCATTTGATATGAGTGCGTAGAGAAGTTACAGTTGCCTACATGCTCTTAGTCATTTGATTTGCTTGTCTCTACACCGACTGCTACTCCTATGGAGACATCGGTTGTTTGTGCTAACTACCCAATTGTTGTTTGTGGGTGTAGTTATAAGGCCAATCTGATATGTCTTCCCTTGTCTAAATTGGATGTGATTTTGGGGATGGATTGGTTGTCTTCCAACCATATTCTGATTGATTGTGCCAGGAAAACTTTGATCATTCCTAGTGTGGAAAGTTCTAGATTCATAACTGCTAACTAGGCTTATACTTCTTTGCAAGAAGGAGCTCAGGGGTATATGATCCTATCTTTCTTGGAAGTCAAGAGTGACCTGGATTTGAACTCAGTGACAGTAGTTAAGGAGTTTCCTAAAGTTTTTCCCAAGGATGTGCCTGGTGTATGTCCGCAGAGAGAAATGGAGTTTACTATAGACTTAGTTCCAAGACCGAGACCAATCTCAATGGCTCCTTACAGGATGGCACTCGCGAAGTTGGCTGAGTTAAAGAAACAAGTTGAGGAGTTGTTAGAGAAGAAGATGATTAAACCCAAGTGTTTCTCTTTAGGGAGCGCTGGTGTTGCTAGTAAAGAAAAAGGATGGTAGTGCAAGGTTATGTGTGGACTATAGGCAGATGAACAAGATTACAATCAAGAATAAATATCCATTGCCAAGGATTGATGATTTTATGGATCAATTGAGGGGAGCAAAGGTGTTCTCAAAGATAGATTTGAGATCTGGATACCATTAGATACGGGAAAAGGATGAAGATATATCGAAGACTACTTTCAGGACTCGGTATGGGCATTATAAGTATGTGGTGATGCTGTTTGGAGTAACCAATGCCCTACTATATTTATAGCCTATATGAATAGAATCTTCCGTCCTTTCTTGGGCAAGTTTGTCGTTATGTTTATTGGCGACATTTTAGTCTATTCCTGTTCATATGAAGAGCACAAAGAGCACTTGAGAACAATGTTGGGGATTTTGAAGGAAAAACAACTATATGCCAAATTGTCTAAGTGTGAATTCTGGTTGGATGAAGTGAAGTTCTTAGGTCATGTATTATCAACTGACGAGATTATAGTTTATCTTGATAAAGTTGAGACCGTGTTGAGATGGGAGCGTCCGAGAACAGCTATAGAGATCAGGAGTTTTATTGGGTTGGCTGGGTATTACCAAAGATTTATAGACAGATTCTCGAAGATAGTTGCACCATTGACCTAACTCATTCATAAGGATCAACCTTTTGCATGGACAGAAGTTTGTGAAGATAGTTTCCAAGAGCTAAAGAAGAGATTGACTACTTCTCCTGTCTTAGTACTACCTGATCCTAGTGAACCTTTCGAGTTTTACTATGATGCTTCTCATCAAGGACTAGGCTACGTGCTGATGCAGCATAGGAAAGTTATGGCTTATGCATTGAGACAATTGAAGAATATGAAAGGAACTATCCTACCCATGACCTGGAGTGGGCCGCGGTGGTGTTTGCCCTGAAGATATGGAGGCATTACCTATATGGAGCAAAGTTTAATGTGTTCAGTGATCATAAGAGATTGAAATATTTGTTTGATCAAAAGGAGTTGAACATGAGACAAAGACGGTGGATGGAGTACTTGAAGGATTTTGATTTCCAGTTAATGTACCATCCTGGCAAGGCAAATGCGATATTTGATGCCTTAAGTAGAAAGACCGTACATATGTCAGCCTTGATGGTGAAAGAGTTGGAACTGGTAGAGAAGTTTAGAGACCTAAACTTGTACATAGAGTTGTCACCAGATCGTGTCAACTGTGGTGTGATTACAATGGCTAGTGATTTCTTGGAAATGGTCAAAGGGAAGCAATTAATGGATCCTAGTCTTTGCAGGACTAAGAAATTGTTGGGCACTGATAAGGCGATCGATTTCAGTTTGGGTGCAAATGATATTTTGCGGTTTAAGGGCAAAATATGTGTGCCATAAGACCTTGAGTTGAAAAAGCTCATCTTAGAGGAAGGTCACAAGAGTAAGTTGAGCTTGCATCCAAGTACCACCAAGATGTATTAGGACTTGAAAAAGATGTTTTGGTGGTCAGGTATGAAGAGAGATGTGGCTGAGTATGCTGTAGCTTATTTGACCTATCAGAAGGCTAAGGTAGAACACCAAAGACCCAATGGGATGTTGTAGACGATGGAAATTCCCAAGTGGAAATGGGATAGTATTACCATGGATGTTGTTGTGAGTTTGCCTAGAACAACTAAAATTTTTGATGCTATTTAGGCCATTGTTGATAGGTTGACGAAGTGTGCTCACTTCTTGCCTATTAACATCAAGTATTCATTGGGGAGATTGATGGAACTATATATTAAGGAGATTGTACGTTTGCATGGAATGCCTTCAAGCATTATTTCTAATAGAGATCCAAGGTTTACGTTGAGGTTCTGGTAGAGTTTGCATTAAGCATTGGGTACAAAGTTGAGGCCTAGCTCTGCATATCACCCACAAACAGATCTCCAGTTGGAGAGAACAATTCAGTCTGTGGAGGATCTTATATGAGCGTGTGTGTTAGATCATCTTGGAAGTTGGGATAAGATTCTACCTTTGGTGGAATTCACTTACAATAACAATTTCCATGCAAGCATAGGAATGACACCATTTGAAGCTTTGTATGGTCGAAGGTGTAGGACACCATTGTGTTGGTATCAAGGTGGAGAGAGTATGCTTGTGGGACCCGAGTTGATACAGCAGACAACAGAGAAAGTGAAGAAGATTCAAGAAAACTTGAGGATTGCTTAGAGTTGCTAGAAGTCGTATGCTGATAAGCGTAGGAGGCCACTTGAGTTTGATGAGGGGGTCATGTTTCCTTGAGGGTCACCACTGTGACTAGAGTTGGTAGGGCGATCAAATCCAGAAAGCTTGCTCCTAAGTTTCTTGATCTTTACTAGATTCTTCGTCGAGTGGGACCCGTTACTTATCAAATAGCCTTATCATCTTTCTTGTCCAATATCCATAACGTCTTCCATATATCCTAGTTGAGGAAGTATATACATGACCCCACACACGTCATAGAACCCGATTCGGTGTAGGTTCGAGAGAACTTGGCTTATGTGATACTACCAGTAAGGATCATGGATAGGAAGACGAAACAGTTAAGAGGCAAGGATATCCAATTCGTTAGAATGGTATGGAATGATGTGAGTAGAGAGTTTACGTGGGAATTGGAGAAGAAGAAGAAGGAACAATATCTGAATCCTTTCCCAGGTCAGAGAATTTTCGAGGACAAAAATTTTTCTTATTGGGGAGGATTGTAACGTTGTGTTTTCTTAATGTATGGTTTAGTGTTTTGATAACTAAAAAGTGGGAAATTAGATATGTAATATAGGTAATCAAAATAAATAAATAAATTGTTGTTGTGTATGAATTGTTGTGCATGGTGATGGTTTGGCATTGTTTATTTGAAATTTCGGTTTGAATTTAAGAAACTTGAGATATATGTTTGAGCCAATTGGGTGTGTTGTTGGTGTGATTTTGGGCTATTGAGGAAAAACAGTTGAGTTGGACTAGTTATGAGCCATGGGGGTGGTTAGATGAGTTATGAGCCTCAGTTAGCCCAAATTCCGTGTGAGAGCTCCGAAGGATTTAAAGTATAAAAGAGGGGGAGAGAGTTTCTCTCATTTCTCTTCTCTCCATCTCTCTCTATATCTCTCTAAATCTTTCAAATCTACCATGGGCGTAGAAAGATTTAAGCCTAATTTAGTGTTTTAGTGTGAGAGGGACTAATCCTTTGAAGACTGGGCTTAAGAGATTATATTCTCAGGGAACCAAATTCAGATTTAGAAAATTTTAGAGGTAAAGGAAGCTTACTTTGACTACAAATTTGTTATAAAATGGTTGTTGAGTATGATTATGCTTTGGAATGGTGTTGAAATTTGAATTAAAATGAGACTTTTTGGAATTGGTTGGCAAAATGGGTTTTGTTGAAATTTTAATGATTTGTGTTGAAATGTTGCGTGGATTGTTGTATGTTGTTGGTATGTCGTCATGTGCTATTGTGTGATCGTATTCGACTTTTGTGGGGTCGATCTGAGGTATGAATGAGTAAAAAGTTTGGATTTTAGGGTTTTTTTCTAAGAGAGTTTATGCAATTGCTTTCTGATAATCGCTGAGCGACTAAAGGCCTCGTTAAGCGAGAGTGCCCCTAGGACTAAGGTAAGACTGTTGGGTTGAGGATTTGCTTAGTGCCCCTTGTTGTCGCTATGCGAGTGTTCTTGAGGTAGAATGAATAAGTAAGGAAAAGATGAAATTCATTGAGCGATAATCGATTTGCTGGGCGAGTGATCATGAGAATTTTGGAAAATTTTCAGAAAGTGGATCTTTGCGCGAGTAAAATACTCCCTGGGCAAGGGGTAAGTGTTCTAGAGTGCTCGGGAGGAGTTCACTAAGCGAGATTGGTATTAGCTGAGTGAATTGGAGACCTAGAGAGTTATTGCTCGCTGTTGTAAGTATATCGCTGAGCAAAAAATATGTTTGTTGGGCGAGAATCATATTTGAGACTTGGTTGTTCTCTGAAGTGGCTAGTCGCTGAGCAAGACTTATGCAAGTGTGAAAGGAAAATTTGGATTCGCTGAGCTACCCTTATGGTTGTTGAGCGAGAACCCTGGATACAGAGAAGGGGATACTCTCTAGAGTTGAGTTAAGTTCACTGAATGAGACTTACACTCACTAAGTAAGAACCTTCGAGAGGGAAAGTGTGCTCTTCGTGTAGAAGGTACTCGCTAAGCAAGCATATAAGTCACTGAGCGAACGTGGTATTCTATTGAGATGTGTGAGATTTCTCACGAGGTATATATTGTTTGGATAGAGCCTTACCTGTTGACTATGCATGGGGCTAGATTGGGCCTGCATGGAGTTGGTAGAGATTGTTGGACCACAGGTGGTGCTAAGTAAGCCATGTGGTGTTATGTTGCTATACACACACACACACACACACACACACACACACACACACACACACATATATATATATATATATTGAGTTGATGTTGTGGTGATTCATGCATTTGCATGCATATATTATTGGCTGAGGTTGTGCGAGCCTCAAGCTGTGTGCGGGTAGGCATGCAAGTTAGCTAGTTGACAGGAGTTGCAGCTCAGGCGGGCCCCCAACCTAGTGCCTGGATAAGACATAGGGTCAGAAAGATGGGATTCGGGGATGAGTGGATGGGTAATTCTGTAGGGGGCAAGGTAATGCAGACCTTGTGTCACGATAAGCCAGCACCCACTTATACTTATCCTGACAAACCACTAAGTTTATTTGTAGATCAAAGTTTTGGCAATCCCTAAATAATGCTTGGAAGGCCATGGTAGGGGGTAAGACCTTGCTGATCACTTGACATGTAGTAAATCTCTCGAGAATCGTATCATTCATGCATTGACATGTTGGTGCTAAAAGCATAGTGTGTTGTATAATAATGTTGTGAAAACTTATTCTTTTGTGAATTGGATTTCATATTAGTATGTTAATGGTTTTGTGAAATGGACAATGAACTTTTCTATATTATATGTTGTCCTTGTTTCGTAAGCTTACCCTTGCCTTGCTGTTTGTTTTGTTGTGGTTGTCATTGTTGCAGGTTGTTGTTGTATGTTGCTGTGACTATGATGATCACGTCTTTTGGCGTGGAAGCAGAGGGTGAAGCTTCAGTAGACCTAGCTTCTCGTAGTAGATGGTGGAGATCTCAGCTAAAGACGTTAGAAAACCCTGGTTGGGTGATCTTTTTGATAGTTTTGTACATGATGTATAGTTTGACCAGCTGTAGGGAGTTTCTTTTGTACCTCTCTCCCTTGAGTTGTATTCACTTGGCGTGAATGCCATATGATTTCATATCTTGTATATATTTTATACTATGAATGACATCATAAAAGCACTTTTATATATTGTTTAGTATTTTCTTCATGTATGACATTGTAATGTAGTACTGTAGCGACAGTGGGTCGTTACATGAAGGAACCTGCCCATTCACCCAAAGAGGACACTTCAATCTTATGTATGCTTTTCTTTTATTACAACTTAGATATATCACAACCATGTAATTATATCCCTCTCTGGTCGGAAGGGCTTATTCAATTTAAAACTTTTGGCCAACCTTTGGTATCTAAAGAGTCCATTACTCTTTTAAACCCAAAGAAGACTCTTCATACATGGCATTAAGTAAAACATATTCTCATGAAGTTAATTATTATATTAAAAACAATGAAGATATGTTTAAAAACGCAGTAAAACTAACATATTGTTCCAGGGGTCCCATGCTCAACGCCAACCCTTTCGCTTAATGTCATATTACTAGTGCTTAGCGTCGAGCTACCAGAGTCCCAAAATGGGTTCTGGTTGGTTAACGCTTAGCGCTATACCATTGGCACTCAATGCCGAGCTCGACGCAAATTAGGTACAAGGGTAGCAATTTTGTAATTCCTTGGCCATTAATGGCTATACAACCACCCCAAAGCAACATAATGGACTCATAAATGCTTTTACACCTTATATAATCATCAAATCCATCATATTAACTCATAAATCATGGAAATCACCCAAAACCCCTAAATTTCTATTATAGGGTTCAAGAACCCAAAACCCATTAATCCATCAATCATAACTCGAAATCAAGTGAGGTGAAGGAAGGAAAATGGATAAGAAGCACTTACAACTAGCTTCCAAAAATGATTGGATGTGTGGGTGTTATTGGTTCCACCTCTTCCTCTTCTTTTTTCCTTTCTTTTCTTTTCCTGCTCTTGTTCTCTCTCTTCTTTCTCTCTCTTCCTTTTCTTGTGTGTGCAAATGAATGGTGAGTATGTTTTTATAAAGGTGAAAACCCTTGGTGAGCCTTAGTGACCCGTTTTTCCTTATTATAACTCTAGTCCACTATTATATCTTAAAACAGAACAAGGTCTTATATTACGCACAACACCCATGAAAACAACATAAAAGACTATTATTTATTTATTACTAATATAATTATAAATAGCCTATTTTGGGGGAATGTTACATTTCTTCCCTCCATGCAAAAATTTTTGTCCTAGAAAATTGTCATAAAAGACATACCTAATTCAAAAAGCTGTGGATATACTGATCTCATCTCATCCTCCTTCTCCCAAGTGGTCTCCTTAGAGGTAAGTCCTTCCCAAACAACTTCACCAAGGGAATGGTTTTGCTCCTGAGGGTTTTCACACTACGGTCAACAATTTGAATTGGTTTAGCATCAAAAGTGAGGTCAGGTCTCAATAATACCAGCTCAGTTCGAAGGACATGAGCAGGATCATCCACATACTTCCTAAGCTAAGAGACATGGAATACATCATGAAGATATGATAAGGATGGAGGTAATGTAATTATATAGGCCATAGGCCTAACTTTTTGGAGAATTTGTAAATGACCAATGAAACGAGGATTTAACTTTTTAGCTCTAATGGTCGTTCCAATGCTAGTGGCAAGGGATACTCTTAAAACACATGATCACCTTCCTCAAACTCTAAAGGTTTTCTTCTTTGATCGGCATAACTTTTTTGTCAATGTTGAGTCATTTGCAACTTATCTTTAATCATTTGGATCTTTTAAGTGGTTTTCTTGAACTAGGTCTAGCCCAAAAAGGCTTTTCTCACCTACTTTATACCAACATAAAGGTGATCTACATTTTCAACCATACAATGGTTCATAAGGTGCCATACTAATACTAAAATGAAAACTATTATTGTAAGAAAACTCTATTAAATGTAAGTATTTATCCCCATTTCCCTGCTCCTCCAAAACACAAGCCCTAAGCATATCCTTTAAGGTTTGTATAGTCCTCTCACTTTGACCATTTATTTAAGGGTGGTAAGCAATGTTAAAACTTAGTTTAGTATCTAAGGCTTGATGAAGTGCCTTCCAAAATCTAGAGGTAAACCTAGGATCTCTATTTGAAACTATGTTAATAGGCATACCATGCAATCTCATTATCTCTTGAAGATAAAGTTTGGCCAATTTTTCCAATGAGAAAGTGGCTTTAGTGGGTAAAAAGTGAGCAGACTTAGTGAGTCTATCCACTATCACCTAAATGGTATCATACCCCGCTTAGGTTCTAGGTAAACCCATCACAAAGTCCATGGAAACACTCTCCCACTTCCACTCTGGGATTTCTAGAGGTTGCAACAAGCCAGACGGTTTTTAATGCTTAATCTTAACTTGTTGACAAACTAGACATTTGGCCACAAATTCAGCTATGTCCCTCTTTATGCCTGACCACCAAAACATTCCCTTAAGATCTAATCCACTCTTATGGGCTTTCCTTAGAATTTGATCTCTCAATCTACCATCCTTAGGGACACACACTCTTCCTTGGAAAAGGATGGTCCCATCTTTAGCTTCAGAGAATCCAAGATGGTTTCTCTGAGCTTGTAGTTTTACATCTCTTTTTTGAGCTTCTCTAATTTGATCTCTCAACTCACAGGAAATCTCAATCCTATGTAATATCATGCTGTGGTCGTGTAAGGTCACATCTAGGCTAAGAGTCTTAAATTCTTCTACCGATTGTATCTCATGCACCATTATAGAAGACTTGTGCAGAGATTTCCTACTCAGGACATCAGCCACCACATTGGCTTTGCCTAAATGGTACTTCAATTTGAAGTCATAGTCCTTTAAGAACTCCATCCACCGTCTCTATCTCATATTAAGCTCTTTCTGATTAAATAGACACCTTAAGCTCTTATGGTCACTATACACCACAAACTAGACACCATATAAATATTGTCTCCACAGTTTGAGAGCAAAAACTACAGTTGCTAGTTCAAGGTTATGAGTGTGATAACTCTCCTTGTATGGTCTCCACTGTCTAGAGGCATAAGCCACTACCCTTCTATCCTGCATCAAGACACATCCTAATCCTTTACTTGAGGCATCACTATACATCTCAACATTCCCTAAAAGGCCTGGGATAACTAAATTGGGGTAGAAGTTAACCTTTCCTTGAGTTCCTGAAAACTTTTCTCACATCTATCGTCCCAAACAAAAGGTTGTCCTTTCCTGATCAATCTAGTCAAAGGCAAAGCTAGTCGAGAAAACCCCTTGCTGGACCTCCTATAATAACCTGCTAATCTCAAGAAACTCTTAATTTGGGTTATGGTCTTTAGTCTCTCCTAACTCAACACTACCTTAACCTTACTAAGATCTATAGCCACTCCTTTCTGTGATACAACATGCCCTAGAAAGTTCACCTTTCTCAACCAAAACTCACATTTTTCAGGTTTTGTAAACAACCTCTTCTCCCTAAGGACTTGCAAAATAGTCCTAAGATGTTCCTTATGCTCCTCTAAGATACAAGAATACACTAATATGTCATCTATGAAAACTACCACAAATTTATCTAGGAAAGGCCTAAAAATCCTATTCATGTAATCCATGAACACTGCGAGAGCATTGGTTAGTCCAAACAACATAACCAAATACTCATAATGCCTATAACGGGTCCTAAAAGTTGTCTTAGGAATATATTCTGGCTTAATCCTAATTTGGTGGTATCCTAACCTAAGGTCAATCTTAGAGAAAATCGTGGCCCCTTTAAGTTGATCCAACAAGTCATCTATCCTGGGGAATGGGTATTTATTCTTAACTATTACTCGGTTAAGTTGTCTATAGTCTACACACAATCTCAAGCTCCCATCTTTCTTCTTTACCAGAAGAATAGGTGCTCCCCAAGGAAAAACACTAGGCCGAATAAATTAATGTGATATCAGGTCCTAATTTGCTTTTCAGTTCACTGAGTTCTTGAGGAGACATTCTATAAGGTGCTATGGAAATTGGTCCCACCCTAACAACCAACTCTATGGAGAACTCAACTTCCCTTTCTAGAGGTAGGGTGGTAACCTCGTTAAGAAATTCATCCTCAAACTCTCTAACAATTAGGATAAATGCAAGTTCTAACTTAACCTTTGCTTTTAAGGAAAGTAACAAAAGAAAAATTTGACCCTTTTCCACTATGCTTTGGAAGATTTGTGATACACTAGAGAAAAGAAAAGGATTCGACCTTGGTGTAAAAGAAACATCAAAAGCAAATTCTATAGAATGATCAAAACAATTTAAGACAACTTGATTGGCAAAAAGCCAATCCATTCCAAAAATAACGTCTAATCTAATTAAAGGCAAATAGATTAAGTTTACAAGAAAAAGTCTATCTTGATCTACAAGGGGACAATTTATGACATACACTCAACAAAATAGATATAGGTGTAACATATAGTTTTAAACGATAGGCACAATCATAAGAAATAAAAGAATAGGTTTCCCCTAAGTCATACAAACACTTAAGAGTTCTTGGTTTAAGAAACAAACACCTTGGATCAAATTGTCAACCCCTTTTGCTTTATCACTACTTAGGGTGTAAACCCTCCCTTTGGCTTGGGGTGTTTCATCAGAGGCTCCTCCTTTCTTCAGTTGTAGGTAATCACTATCATAGTGCCCTAGTTGTTGGTACTTGAAGCAAACACTTTGGCCAAACAAACATACTCCACTGTGAGACTTCCAGCATTTGGGACATCCTCCCGTCCTAGGTTTTTAAGGTTCACCCCTTTCTTCACTTTGAAACCTCCCCTCTTAAACCTTTCATTTAGGAATAAATTTTCCATCTTCCTTCTTCCTCTTGAAGTTTTGTTGTCGCTTAGTCTCTTCCTTCTAGCTTGCTCAAATTCTTTTCCACAATCAAGCATTTGTTAACTAGAGCAAGTAATCCCTGATCTCCAAAGCCCCAACCACATTCTGAATTTCCAGTTTCAAACCCTCTTCGAACTTGATTGACTTCTATGCTTCAGTCGCTTGTTGTTGAAGATATTGAGAGAATCTAGCCAATTCTTCAAATTTGGCCATATACTGGCCAACCGTTATGATGCCTTGCTATAACAGAAGGAACTCTGCCTCCTTCTGATTCCAAATGCTTTGAGAAAAATATTTTTCTAAGAAGATGACCTTTAAATTCTCCCAAACAATAGGAGTTTCCGAGTTCACCAATCTTTCTCTGGCTCCTCTCCACTAGTTTTTTGCCTTGTCTTTCAACATGAACATAGTGTAAGTAACATGTTCCTCCATGTATGGCACTACTCCAAAAATCTTCTCTATTTCACAAAGCCATGATTCTGTAGCTGAGGGGTCATATTCCCCTTTGAAAGATGGAGGAAGGTTCTTGCGAAACTCGAAATCCCATATTTTGGACTCCAATTCCAATGTTAAGGTTATCTGTGGTACCTTTAGAGATCCCCTTAACACCTTATTAATAAGGTTGTTGGTTGCAACAGTTTGTTCTCTTATGGCATTAACCATCATTTCCATGGCTACTACCTTGGGAGTGGGTGGATTCCTGGATGGTCTCCTTTTTCCCGCCATTTTCTCTACATATAATGCACTATATATTGAGTTGATCAAGCTCAATACATCATAATCAAGCAAGGCAGAATTCATGACAAGAATAAACAAGACCAAAAACTACTCAAACTAGCATACATTTTCCATAGTCCAAAGGATTGAACTGCTTTGATACCAAAATGTAATGCCCTTATAGTAATACCTTGAATTATACATTTTAATTATTAGAGTACAGATAATATCAATAACTGAGCATAAGAATATGACATCAAGTGATATTATTACTTAGTAAATTCACTGTACAAAGTCCATCATAGTCCTTAAGTAACATAATTATATGCATCAAAAAGGAGGAATCTTCATATTCAAAGGATAATTACACAAAAGATTCCATTCCTAGGTCACTACTTTTCAAAATAACTAAACTGTATCCTCTCTGTAAAGCACGAAATTAACACAAGAAGGAGGGGTTGAATTGTGTTAAGACCAATTTTCGCAATTCTTTAACTAAGCAACGTAATGATTGAAATAAGATCAAAAAGATTTTCAAAACGTTTCAAAAGGCAGACAAAAGCTAAAAGACCAAAACTGAAAGGCACACATATTTTATACTGGTTCGTCTCACCCTAGAGACTACGTCCAATTCTTGGCAACAACCAAGTTCCACTAACTTTTCAAATAACAAGTATTCTTTCCACAAGCTTCTTCAGGCTTAACCCAACTCGTCTTTCACTTGCCTCTCCAAGCAAACACCCAAGTATTCTTTGAAACAAAGCCTCTTTAGGCTTCAACCAATCTTGTAAAGAAAGAGATTTGTGTGAGTTTACCTCACTAGGTTTAACGTCTTATCAGACGAATATACAATGAACTACTAAACAGATTTTCAAACTGATTTTACAAAGACTTTTTCTTTTCTCAAAGCAGTTATGAGTGTTTAGATTTAGCAACAATTATATCAACAACTTGTAATTTCGACAACCGCTCGAAGGAGGTTTCTTCTTTTATTTATATCCTTCTACAAAAGTATTCGTTGAGTATTTTCTAGAAGACGGCCTTTGTTTGATGAAGAGAGTCGTTGGAACATTAAATGCAACATTTAATGCTTTTTACCAACTTTGTCATATGATAAGATAAAGCAGTCTGCTTATCTTTTCTTTTTTTGTACTCAATCTTGTAGCAATTGTCATGTCCACTTTCCCATTCTGACATTCGAACACATATTCCTTCTTTTTCGCTAACTTTCCTCGAGAGTAGGTATATAGACTTTATACATTTTAAGGTAGCTTACACTCTGATTGATATGCGAATCATTTTAGAACGTTGTCATCATCTATAAGCTTTGTTAGTTACGAAGTTTATACATATAAAGACAAGACAATATTCAATTGAAAAACGTCAGACGATATAATGCGAACTAGAGATCAGACGATAATGTGAGTGAGAGATTAGACGATAAAGTGAGCACAAATAATTTTATCTGTTTATTATTATCAAAATATTTGAGGGCTACAAATTCGTCCTTTGTCTTAACACTCTCAGTACATCAATCTCAAAACATGATGTCTTCAACGTCAAGCTTTAACTATCTTTGTAACACCCTTAGGGGTATTATCGTAACTAGGTCTAGATTTCTAAGAACGAAAACAAACAAACTTAAAAGGGTAGAAACAACATGACAATGCTACTCATAAATATAATTAGATATTACATACGAACAATATAATAAAAAAGCATACATGTCTATTACAACTTATTTATCACCCGAAGGTGTCATAAAATATAAAGAAGAATACAAAAACACAACGTAAACTAGGCTATGTCTTCTTGCACGTGACTCCAAGCTCCACCTACACATATCTTCACTTATATCCTGAAAAAGGGAAAACTTAAAGGAGTGAGACATAATGTCTCAATAAGTGCTCTAAGGCTTTTATGACTAGGTTAGACTCTACTACTCGGACAACCTTCATCACTTATCTCTCATGGCTTTAGCCTCACTAGGTCTCTCATAATTCTCCATACCTATGGTTGAGTCTACATCTTTCAACTTGGCTAACTCCTCTCTTATTCTCACAACTGTTATGCAAGCTTACTACCTCATTTTCAACCTAAGAACTCATCCTCATTACTTGTATTTTCTTACCCAAAACCCTCTCTAGTATTTAAACCCTTCATGTTTAGATTTTACTCTTCTTCCTTTTGATATTCAAAGTTGTCTCTAGGGGTCAAGTCTAAGGCTACAGACATTTTAAAATACCCTTAACACTCCCTTAACACTTACTTTGATATTCTCAATTTGTTCTCTATTACTAGTCTTATACCTTTCTATTACGCCGTATGGGAATTCACCTTCTCTATCTCTGTCACAACTATTATCATCCAACTATAACCCTCATAACACCCTCATAAGACCTAGGCTCTCACATATCCATAAGGTAGCAAGACAATTCTAATTACAAGCATATATTTATTTCACATCCTTTGCTTAGTAACTAGACATACACCACGTTTTGTTTTATGAAACAAGAACAATAAACATGTATAATATGATCGCATATCCATAACTTTGACATTTCATCACAGGAAATAATTACATTTTCACATGTGTACACACTACATTAATTGCTAATGAAGAAGGTCACACAAACTTCACATAGTTACAACGTAGCACACTTCAACATATCACACTACAACAAGATGCATATACATGCTGTGTTCCTAAACCACTACTCATGCACATGTGGTACCAACTTAAACTTTTCAGAGAGTAGACTATGAGTAAATGCAGGACCATAAGAAGCATCATCAGTGCCGATGCCTTCGGCTTTCGCACCCTCAACTAGTATGATATCCCCGGCGACTAGTCAGGGTTACCCAATTTTGCCAGTACGCCCCGGCTTCATAGGATCAACATAGACCATTGAAATTTTCCCAGACGGATAACCCCCAAGGCTAGGGTTACAAAACCCATCACGGCCTTCACCAACCAAATTCCTACAGACTTTCCCTCATCACATAACTCAATATTATGATGCATGGTCACATACAATACTTATTGCTTTTCATAAGCTTTTATCATAAAATATTGGCACAATTTTATATTACACTCAATTTTCTCAAGGTAAATAACAATCACACAATATAAACTCAACAAGACATAAAGAAAGAAACAACAATGAGTTAAAAACTGCAAAAAGGAGTTCACAGATGCAAAAACGGAATAGCCAAAGTCATGCACGTCCTGCAGGCCAAGAGGGTCGCCCGGCAGTCACTCCAAGATCCAACTCACCCGGCGAGTTATGCATCCTGCCTGGCGGATCCACGCGAGGACCCAATACGCCCAGTGGGTTATGTATCCCGCCCAGTAGGTCTGCACACCCAACGAACAACATAGTTGCCCAGTGCTAACACAGAGTACAGTTTTCGAAAATAAGTCACCCAGCGGCTATCTAACCCCGTTGGGCGAATCCGAGGTACAAATTTTTATTTCTTTTTCTTATTTTCTTTAGCTTTTGAATACTCTAAAACAAATAATTAAATTCTCACTCACGTCTTCTACCTTGATAATTTGTCAATCTAATCTATAAACTCTTCACTCACTCACAATCCCCTCAAAACCCATCAAAACCTTAATTTAGGCATAGAGAAGGGAAAAAGGTAAATAGACAAACAAACACAACATAAAGGACAAGGAAGGTCACTCACCTTTAGGGACATGCAAAGCTAAGTTCTAAAGCTTAGGTTCTCCGGTTTCTATTCCTCCTCTTTTTCTCCCTCTTCTTCTTCTTTTTCTCCTCATTCTCTCTACCTTCTTTCTTCTTCTATTTTGTTACGGTTAAACCTAATTGTCCTTCTCTATTCCCTTCTTATAACATGTGGGTGGGCATGTAGCTTAGTGGGCTTTAGTCCCCTATAAGGCCCTAGATTCTCTTTTGGGTTCTATGATAACATTCCTACTAATTTCTAATACTAAGGTATTAATAACAATAATAATAAAGCAATAAATATGATAACAACAACACAACACAATAATAATAATAATAATAATAATAATAATAATAATAATAGTAATAATAATAATAATAATAATAACTCTTAAGGCATCTTTTATCCAATAACACATGAGAATGGTCCTACTAAGAGTTACCTCATGGTTTATTTCTAGCACCTGAAATTTGGGGTGTTACAATCTTCACCTATCAATCTGGAACATAAACACTAAACTAGTGAGACAATTTCTTAATGAGTGCTAAAATATATGTAATACAATTAATGGAACTTATGAATATATGAATCAAAATAAAATTAATTACTTAACTTCAAACATACACTTTTCATTACATTCTTTTGCATGCTTAACTTTTACATTTACTATTTTTTGTCCTATGGTAAAGTATTGAGCTCAAACTTTCAAGGAGCATCCTCCTTGTTCTTATGCTTCGACCTCTTACTTATACACCCCTCCAGTCTAAGGGGTTTAGCCACTAACCTTTAGGGAATAAGAAGTGGCGGAACCCGCGCATTCACCCAAAGAGGGCACCTTAATCTTCTGCATACTTTTCTTTTATTACAACTTAGATATATCACAACCTCGTATTTATATCCCTCTCTGGTCCGAGGGGTTCATTCAATTTAAAACTTTTGGCCAACCTTTGGTATCTAAAGAGTCCTTTACTCTTTTAAACCCAAAGGAGACTCTTTATACATGGCATTAAGTAATACATATTCTCATGTAATCAATTATTATATTGAAAACAATGAACATATGTTTAAAAACGTAGTGAAACTAATGTATTGTTCCAAGGGTCCCACGTTCAACACAGAAATATCCACGCTCAACACCAACCCTATCGCTTAGTGCCATATTACTGACTCTCAACGACAACCTATCGCTTAGCACTATATTACTGGCGCTCAGTAGTAAGCTACCAGAGTCCCAAAATGGGTTCTGGTTGGTTGGCGCTTAGCGCCATACCACTAGTGCTCAACCCAAGCTCAACGTGAACTAGGTACAAGGCTTGCAATTTTGTAATTCATTGGCCATTAATGGCTATACAACCATGCTAAAGCAACATAATGGACTCATAAATGCTTTTACACCTTATATAATCATCAAATCCGTCATAATAACTCATAAATCATGCAAATCACCTAAAACCCCTAAATTTCTATTATAGGCTTCAAGAACCCAAAACCCATTAATCCATTAATCATAACTCCAAATCAAGTGAGGTGAAGGAAGGAAAATGGATAAGAAGCACTCACAACTAGCTTCCAAAAGTGATTGGATGTGTGGGTGTTACTAGTTCCTCCTCCTTCTCTTCTTTTTCTTTTCTTCTCCTTCTCTTGTTCTCTCTCTTCTTTTTCTCTCTTCCCTTTCTTATGTGTGTGCAAATGAGTGTTGAATATGTTTTTATCAAGGTGGGAACCCTTGGTGCGCCTTAGTGGCCCTTTTTTCCTTATTATAACTTTGGTCTACTATTATATCTTAAAACAAAATAGGGTCTTATATTATGCATAGTACTCATGAAAACGACATAAAACACTATTATTTATTTATTACTATTATAATTATAAATAGCCTATTTTTGGGGAAGGTTACAGCTATGCTCTTTTTATCTACTCTTTGGTGGATATGACAAGCTCAAAAATTTTCTACTTTGAAAGAAGGGTTATTCCACTACATACATTATTGAATAATGCCCAAAATCTGCATGTTTCTATCAATTCTGCTTGCCCACTACTTTTCCATGAGAAAAGATAACTAAGATAGGTTCAATGGAGACAAAAGTATGACAGTCATATGATTCTGAGTGTTGATGGTAGCTCCTACGAAAATCCTATAATGGTTGGTTATAGAGGTCTCATTCGAAATGAATGTGGTAAGGGGGTGGCTGGTTTTATAGGTTCATGTGGGATTTCCACTAACATACATGCTGAACTGTTGGCCATCTTATGTGGTCTTAATCTTGCTTGGGAGCTTGGTTGCAAATCTCTTACTTGTATAACAAACTTGTTGGATGTAACGCTGTGATTTTCTTGATGCGTGATTAAGTGTTTTAATAACTAAAAAGTAGATATTTGATATGTAATTTAGGTGATTAAAAGAAATAAATGAATTGTTGCTATGTATGATATGTTGTATGTGATGATGGTTGTGAGTTGTTGGTTTGAAATTCTAATTTGAATTTAGGAAATTTGAGATATGTGCTTGAGCCAATTTGGATATGTTGTGAGAGTGATTTTGGGTTTTTGAGAGAAAACAGTTAAGTTAGACCAGTTTTGAGATAAGGGAAGTGGCTTGGTGAGGTTTGGGCCTCAATTAGCCAAAAGTTCGAGTGAGAGCTCCCGGGGAGGTCAGATGTATATAAGGAAGGACAGGGGGATTTCCCCTTCATTCTCTCATTTCTTTCTCTCTCTACATTTTCTCTCTCTTCAATTCTCTCTCAATCTCTCTCTAGAAATCTGAAGTTGATAAGTGTGTTAGACGATTTCCAAGCCCGACTTAGTGATTGTGGTAAGGAAAGGAACGATCCTAGCTAGATTTGGCTCAAGAATATCGGATTCTCAAGGAACCTAAATTCATGTTTAAGAACTTTTAGAGGTAAGGGAAGCTTACAAATTGGTTGTTTTGTGTTAATAACTGTTGGTATAATGATTTCTTGCCTTATAATTGGTTGAATCATTGTGGATGTTGCCATTTTGTTGGATTTGGGTGAAAATGGGTTTTAGGGGAGAAATTTTGAGATTTGGTTGAGAAATTGATGATTTTGTGATGAAATGTTGAATTGATTGTATGATTTGATTTTTATTAACTTGGTTGAGTTGGATTGAGGTTGTTGGAACACCATTGATTTGAAAATCTATGTTATTTGGTTGAAAAAGTTGAGTTTTCTTTGAAGAGAATAGCGTTTTTTCAAAAATCCTCGCAGATAATCGATTATGGGGATCACATAATCGATTATCTGGAGTTTCAAAAACTGTTTTCGTGATTTGGTTTCAAAAATAATTGATTATGTAATTGGAGAATCGATTATCTACTATTCAAAAAAAATCTGGTTTTGCTTTGGAAATAATCAATTATGGAAGCCCATAATCGATTATCTCTGCTGAAAAATGAAATCTGATGCATTTTTGCTACAGTACATAATCTGTTGCTACAGTACATAATCTGTTATTCCATAACTGAATGTATTATTTCAGATTTTAAAGTTTTCATCTCAAATTGTGAAATTTTATGAATTTCAAGATTTGCTAATCTTCCAAATGGTTTTCAAAGAAGGTTTGGTTTTTAAATTTTAGTTGATTGTTGGATTTGGTTGTGAAATGGAAGGTTGCTTAGATAGGACCTCCACTTGTTGCGTATGATATTATTGTTTGAGGTTTCTCATGAGATAGGCTGCTTGGATAGGGCCTTACCTGTTGACCATGCAAGAGGTCGAATTGGGCGTGCATGGGGTTAATGGTGACTATTGGACCACAGGTGGTGCTGAGTAGGCCACGTGGTGTTATGTTGATACATATATATGATATGATGACTGTTGTGGTTGAGTTGATGGTTGTGTTGATATGTTGATACATATATATAAATAATATAATGATTATTTGGTAGAGTTGGTTTTGTGGTGATACATGCATTGGCATGCATATGTTGTTGACTGAGGTTGTGTGGGCCTCAAGCCGTGTGTGGGCAGGTATGTAAGGTGGATGGTGACTAGAGTTGGTACTCAGATAGGCCTCCAACCTAGTGCTTGGATAAGAAGTGGGGTTTTAAAGCTAGACCTAGAGGATAAGTGGATAGGTAGATCTCGCAGGGGGCCAAGGCAGTGCAGGCCTTATGTCATGGTATACCACCACCCACATACACTTATCCTAACAACCATAAGCTTATCCAACTGATCAGAGTTTTGGCAATCCCTAAATGGTGCTAGATGGCCATGGTAGGGTATAAGACCTGGCTGATCACCCGAAATGTAGAAAATCTCTCGAGAGTCGTGTCATCATGCATTGACATAGTTGTGACGGATTGGTGGTGATATGGAGTTCTGGATTGAGAACTCTTTACCATGTAAATGAATGCTTTATATATGTACATCTGTATGTAGATGTTGAGAACTCTAGATATATAATGATGTGTCTTATACTTGTGATGGAATATTGTGAATTGTTGATGATTTCCATTATCATATGTTATGCCATTGTTGTAGTAAGCTTACCCTTGTTGTGCTGTTTTGTTTTGGTATGGTTGTTATGGTTGCTATTGTTGTTGTTGTATGTTGCTGTGCCTGTAATGATCACGTCTTATGACGTGGGAGCAGATGGCGATGCTTCAGTGGACTCGGCTACTTAAAGATGAGGGTGGAGCTGCTTGCGAATTAACTCTTTTTGGATGTGTTGTTTTATGGTTATTCTTTGGATGGGATTATATAGAGTGACCAGCTATAGGGAGTGAGTTTTTGTATCCCTCTTCCCCGGTGATGTATATTTTGATATTGTTAATATGGGTTGGTGTTATCCCATTTGTTATGTATGTATGATGATTTGAGTTGAACAAATATGCATGTATGGCACTAGGAGAGATAGGCGAATCTCTCAGTTGATGTGTATGACTTATATATAGATATGTTATGATTTGATTTTATTCACCTAACATGTGGATAAGGTGTATTTTTAGCAAGGTTATTTGTAGTACTATGGCGACAGTGGGTCGTTACACTAGATGCCACCAAGTCGATCATGGACATCTTTCCTTTGATGCACAAATATGCTACCAATATTAGAAACCATTACGGACAAGATTCAACTCAACTGGCATATATCCATCAAGCACATCTTGTGGGAGGGGAATCAATGTGTGAACATTTTGGCTAAGGGTGCTCAATATAATCATGGGATGTAGGTGCTTCACTCCTTCGAGTGGTTTATCTCCACTAATGATGTTGGTGTTTTCTTTTTAAGACTTTGAGTGTCTTTATTGTGTTGTTTTATTTTTGTTTTTCTTTTTCCTCTAACTACTAAAAAAAATTGCACAATTTGGATAATGAGACTCTTACTCTCTTCATTCTTTCAATTAGACATTTTTAATAAAGTAAATTACACTAATTTCTCTTGAGATTTTGTCAAATTTTCTTCGATACGTACCCTTTCTTTTTTTATTCCCAAACTAACCTCCCCTTAATTATTTGAAAAACAACTCGCTATATATTACACTAACTCTATAAGGGAAACTAGTGTAAACATTAAAAAAGCAGGGAGATTATATGCAATCTCAAGGAACCTCAAGAGAGTTAGTGTAATTTACTCTTTTTAATATACTCATTTCTCTTCTTTAGATGTGTACTTCATATACTACTCCTACAACTAGCTAAAATATTTCTTTCTCAACTCAACCATTACAATTTTATTTTTTTATCTATACATTTGATCTTCTTAATCATCTATAACTTTTAATTTATCAATTTTTATCTTTAAATTGAATTTTAATATTTTTTAAAAGTTATCAACTATTGAAAATAATCTTATATCATAATTTAAAATATTGATTATAAATCTAAAATACAATTTATATATTTAAATATATTTATTTATTATGATTTTTAATTATAATATAATTTATATATTAAATGTATTTATTTATTATAAATTTTAATTATATAAAAATAAACATTTGTCTTGTGTAATTTTTAAACTCATAACCTTACAAAAACCATCCGATTCCTTTACCACCATCTTTCAAAAGCTTATTTGAAACAAATTTCAAAATCAATAACAAAAACAAGTTTAAAAATTACAAACTAAGCTTAGTATACTAATTTGGGCCTGAAGGAAAACCTTGCAGGGGCCATCTAGTCTCGTATAGTTTGACCCATTCCTTTATCTCTTCTCAACCAAAACAATCTCCATTTCTCAGTTCTCACTCTTTCTCCGTTCATTCCTTCATCTTCATCACTAAACCTCATTCCTCCTTCCCATGGCTTCCATTAACTTCAACACAAATTAGAATGCTCAACTTCCATAGTAAGACTCTTTCTTCATCACTCTCTCAATTAGGCATTTTTAATACTTTCTCTTCTCTTTTTTAGATGTACATTTCACATACTACTCCTACAATTAACCAAAATATTTCTCTCTCAACTCAACCATTTCAAACTAACTTTTTTTTAATATATTTTTTATCTATGCATTTGATCTTTGTAACATCCCTAAATTAGGCAACTAATTATAATAATAATGATGTAAAAATTGAGTAAATAAATTAAATGTCTTGTTATGTTTATTTGATGAGACATAGAACTTTACTTTGCATTAGGGATAAGAGAGTTAGGATTAGTGAGTGGCACATTCACAAGGCCCATTAGAGGTCCAAACCTTCTTAAGCCATCAAAAGCCCCTTTACCAATACATACACAAACACTTTTCCCTCCAGAAAGAAGAAGGGAGTATAGAAGAGAAGGAGAAAGAAGAAGAGAAAGAGGAGAAGGAGAAGAAATAAGGGGCACCCATCCACTCAATCATTCTTGAAACTTGCTATGAGTGCTTCATCTTGGTCTTCTTCCTTTTTCCATTCTTGATCATGTGGTTTTGTGGTTGGATTTTTGGGTTTTGAGTTTGAACCCTAACAATGGGAATTTTGGGACTTTTTGTAATTTTGCATGATTGATGAGTTGTTTAATGTTGGGTTGATGTTTAGAGGCATTAAGAATTATTTTTGAACCATTTATGATGAATTTGGAGCTTTAGGGTGGTCATGGTTGGCCTAGAATGCGCAAAAATCGCAAAAATAGCAATTTTACAGAATCATGCTATGGCTGAGCAAGCCACACTATGGTTGAGCAAAAATCATACTCGCTGAGTGAGAAGAGGTATGGCTTAGGGAGAAAATCTCCAGAGACATGTCTGGAAACCTCATGTAGGCTCACTAAATGAAAATGCGAGTGTTTTTCACTCATTTAGCAAGACAAACACTAGCTAAGCGAGGAAGGGTCTAGAGAACAAATCTAGAACCCTTGCACACGTTCGTTAAGTGATAGGGTCCTACTTGTTGAGTGAGACTATGCCTTCACTAAGTGAGAGACCCTGGAACTGCATTTTATTCATACCATTTTATACTGTTTTATTAACATTTATGCATAATGGAATACTAATTAAGGACATGCTGTAAATATGGGTTTGTTGAGGAGTCTCCATTAGAGAAAGGAGGTTAGTAAACCCTTCAGATGCTAATGGAAGACTAAGTGCTTATGTAAAGAAAAGATGCATGCTAAGACTAAGGTGCCCGCTTTAGGTGAATGAATGAGGTTCCGTCACTTCCCATTCCCCAAAGGCTAGTGGCTAAACCCCTCGAACAGGAGGGATATGTAAGTATGAGGTCATGGCATAAGGACAAAAGAGACACTTCTTGAAAGACTGAGCTCAACACTTTACCACAGGACAAAAAAGAGAAAAAGTTTAATATTAAGCATGCAAAAGTGAATGTTTAAGTTATGTTTATGAATATGCAAAGGTTTAAGCAAAGTTCTAGATAAATGGTGCATTCATGAGACATATCTATATTGTTGTATGTTTATAGCACTCATTGAAACATTGTCTTATTAGTTTAGTTCTATGTTCCAAATTGAACAGGTTACTAAAAGAGATGAAGTGGCTTAGAAGATATTTATGTTTTGTATAGTGATATCTTTTTAGGCTAGTTTTTGAAAGACAATAATGTTTTGCTATATTCTTTTGTAAAGATATCCCTTAAGTATGGGGATCCCCCTCTTAGATGTATGTGATTATGTTACTTGAAAAGCATGTATGACCCTGAACAATGAATTTCTTGAGTAATGACATCACATATTGTAATATCCTTATATTATATGTATGTTTCTATTATCCACACTCTGATGATTAAAATGTATAAGCTTAAGGTAATACCTCTTAGGATGTTACAATCTTCATAATCATTTTTACCTTTTAATTTACCATTTTTTATTTTTAAATTGAATTTCAATATATTTTTTAAAAGTTGTCAACTATTGAATTATAAATTTAAATATAAATTATATATTTAAATATATTTATTTATTGTACATTTTAATAATATAAAAACAAAAATTTACTTGTGTAATTCACGAACTAATATTTAAGCCCTTAACCTTACAAAAACTATCCAATTCCTGTCCTACTCTTGCGAAAGCTTATTTGAAACAAATTTTAAAATCAATAACAGAAAAAAGTTTCTTTTTTATTTGTCAATAACTCATCCATTGAAAATATCCAAGGACATTTATAAAAAATAAGGGATGTTAAAGGAAGAGCATAATAATAGTGCACAATACATAACCAATAGCAAATCAATCACGCATACTCAAAGCTAAATTTTTTTGGTAATCATGTTATAGGTGTGAAGAATCCACCGACTTTGTTGATGACTAATCTTTGTCGAAAAATTTGGTTAACCATATTTATTGGAGTCTCCTCTTGCAACCACATTTTTGTTGGTCATTAAAAAGACCATGCAGTGTGATCAGCAAATTCTACCTAGTTGCGGAAGATTTTGTTTTTTGTTCAACCAACTGTAGAGATTATTCATACTTGTCCTTTTGGATCGTACAATAATTGTAGATTATTGTGCTTGGAGACAAATTCATATGCATTTGGATCATACAACAAATGTAGATTATGATGCTTGGAGATGCATTTAGCTTTTGGGTTAACAGAATTATTCACCCTTGACAAAAAAAGAATTTGGTTTTTTGTTCGAACTATTTTTTTTTTTTTTGATAAAGAAACTCAACATTGTTTGAACTAATTTTAATACACTTTCTTTCTAATATACTCTCTTTTATTGACTGAAAAATATTAAAAATTACAAAATTTTATAGGTCTCACTTTTTATTTAATGAACTTCACTCATGATTTTATAATTTTTAAAAAATTTTAACCAACAAAAAGAAAATATGTTAAAAGAATATATTAGAAAGTGTGTTGCTAACACTCCTCATAACTTTATTACCTTTTCCTCTACCATAAAACTTCAATACTTTTTTTGTTTGTATTGTGAATGGAATTGAGAAATGATACTTTTACAGCAAATTTTACAACAAAGAGAGAGAAAGAGAAAAATGACAGAAAAGTTTAAAATGTAATGAATGATGTGATAAAGAGAGATAGACACAAAAAATAATGTTGTATAAATTATTGTAAGAATCGTTGTGCATGTATTACATTTCAAAGAAATTTATCATTCATTACTGGAAAAACCAAATAAACAAAATGGTGATAAGCAGGCCAAAATGATTAAGCCCAATATAAAGATCATTCGTAGAATGGGCTTTATATTCTAGTTGTACTACTCAAATATGGCCCTGAGAAAAACTAAATAACAAACAGATATCATAAAGACCTGTACTTTTTGCTTGGATAAAAAAAATGTGTATACCAAAAAAACAATGTAACGTGTGTATTGCAAATTTTTTTACCTTAACCTTAAATATTTATCAATTTGGTGGGTTGTTGAAGAATTCAATTCGGGTAAAGAATCAATTGGACAACTCCAGTGACAAGAAATTTATTAGGGCGACAGTACCTTTAAATTGATGTGTTAGTGATCCCAGAAACTGACCCCGTAACTGTTACAAGTTTATTTTAACTTCGTAATTTCTAGTTCTGGTTTCAGCTTTGTCCTGCCTGGAACCCAGTTTGTGATTAAAGAAATCTCATGAAAAGAGTTTAAAAGAGCAGTATATAATAAAAAGACTAGTAAAAATTGCCCTTAAGCACCTCACCCCTGAAGCAGTCTTGTTTAGATAAATTTTTTCATAAGTACTAATAAAGAAAGAAAATAAAAAAATTGAAATAAATTTTTTTAAAAGTTAAAATTTACTTATGCACAAGTTAATTTGTAGAATCTCTCTTTTATTAACCTCTCCAAAAGTTAATTTTAACTTATGGAAAAACTTATTTCATTTTTTTTTCCTATAAGTACTTATGAAAAAGTTTATCCAAAACTACTGGTATTTCTTGCTTTTGGCGTTAATTTGAATATTTAAATGTGAATTTTGACTACAATGTGAATTTTTGATGCAATTCAAACATGCGCAAAATTTAGCCATAAATCGTTAAGTAGTCTTTTCCTATTAAAATTAGAATTTCTTTGATAATCAAAATCAGTGGTAAGTACAGATTGCCGAACTAAAATTGCAAATTGAAAAATAATATCAAAACACATAAAAAACTACGCATAACTTTTGTCGTTAAATTAATTGGTTTCATAATGGAAGAGATTCAACTTTCAAGAAGAAAAACAGAGAACAATGTGAAAAGCATGGAAAATGGAAGAGATGTAACATGACAAATGACAGTTCCATCAGGTGCAATCCAAGCGTTGCCCCAAGGGATCATTCTGAGGTTTACATTGGAGATGAGACCCGTTCGGAAGAGCCTCACAAGATGGTTAACTATGAAATCAGCACAATAGGGACATAAACTTTCATAGTAGAGTGACATGGTGACCTTGTCATTTGGAGCACCTGAAGAAGAAGATGAAGAAGGTGCTACCAAGAGCAAGAGCAAGAGCAAAAGGGGAAGGAGGAGGAAGCAACAGAAGAAGAATGAACGAGGAGGAAAAGAATGAAGAAAAGGAGGCATTTTCATCTTTGTGTTTTGGAAATGATAGGGAAGAATCAGAGTTTGATTACTACTTGTGTGATTCATAGGCCGTGGAAGGAAGGTATCTTCCCTCACATTGTCTCACCTGGCTACTGCAAAGTGCCACTATCACTTTTCTTTTGAAGTGGAAATTATGAAACAATTCTCATTTAGCATTTCCAATTTTTGTACTTGGTACTACATTCACTTCTTTATTACTTTATACTTATTTCTATTTTACTTTTTCCTTTTTATCAAATTATTTATTACATATATTACCTTCTCTATCTTCTCTTTAATTTTGTCTCATCCCCGTTCCAACTCACAAAATATACATCCCATGAATGTGATAAAACAATTTTGCATTATTAAATGCTTAGCGCAATACACCAACAAATAATTAATCCATTTATAAAAAAAAATCCAAAAATTATTTTTTATATAAATTAAACCTTGCGTCAAATGTGATTTGTATTTCTGCTGATTGGGAATCGGTGGATCATTTAAGGGCTAAATCAAATTGGGTGAATGACCTAAGGGTTGACAGATTTGTTTTTTATTTTATTTTTAATTTACAGGATCTAAATCAAATATTTTATATACAAACATTAATATTCTCATATTCAAATCAATGTAGGTATAGAAATTGAATAAATGTGCGCCCAAAGATTATTATGGAATCATTTAAAATAAATTTACATTCTTATTAACTCATTTCCATCAATCTCTTTCGTGAACTTTTGCAATGAGATATATTTATCCCTTTTTCATTCTTTCTTGCTTTCACTCATTTGTTTGTCTTTTACATTTTAGAAAAATTGCAAAGAATTGTATTCTTTGTTGGCAGGCACTCGAATTGGATCTAACTCAAAGAATTAGTTTTCTCTAATAGTAATGAATTACGATTTGAATTTTTACTGAAAGAGGTGCTCAAAGATTTATTTTTATTTTTATTTTGCATGAAAGGTATTTTCTAACTAACAGTAGGAGACACATCTTTTTTTGATAAACCGGAGACACTATTTTGGAGATAGATATTATTAAAATATATTCACCAAAAAAAAAAGAGATTATTGAAATGAACTTTATCTTTTCTAACACAACATTTTCCATATACACAACTAAAAATCAAACTCGGGGTTAAGGTGATAAAAAAAACTCAAGAAATGTTAATAACATATTCTCTAATACACTTTATTCAACACATTGTTTGTTACTTAGTGTAACTAGATTATTTGGGGCCAAACCAACTCTTACACCCTTGGAGCAAAATCACCATTTTGCTCTCGCTAACGGATCTCCTCTTCCTAATCTAGAATAATATCGAAAAGTCTAGTTGGGCGATTGATCTATTTGTGTTTTACTAGACCCAAGTTGTTCTATTGTGTCCATACATTATCTCAATTTATGCAGCAACCAAAGCAAGAACATTGGGGTGTTGCTTTGCAGGTAATCCAATATCTAAAAGGGAACCCAAGACAACGAATCTTGTTTCTTAAGGACAACAACTTAACTCTATATGGGTGGTGTGATTCAAATTAGGCTAGCTGCCCTTTGACTTGGCGTTCTTTCATGGGTTGGTTTGTTTTTCTAGGACACTCACCCTTTTCCTAGAAAACCAAGAAACAACCACATTGTCTCTTGCTCCTGCTAAAGTTGAGTATCACTCCACGGCCATTACAATTACTGAACTGAAATGGTTGAAAAGTATAATGAGTTGTCTAGGAATCTCTCATCCCCAACCCATGAGACTTTATAGTGATAACCAAGTCGTGTTGCACATTGCCAAGAATCTTGTTTTCCATGAGCACACTAAGCATATCAAAGGGGACTTTCACTTTGTTCAAGATGAAATACTTGCTAGGCATATCAAACCCCCTTATGTCTCCACTCATATGCAACTAGCTTATATGCTAACTAAAGCTCTGGGTCGTTCCCACTTTCTTTCTCTACTAAGCTAGTTGGGTATTCACATTCTTCATACACCAACTTGAAAGTGTAATACGATATACATATGAGTAAATTGCAGAGATAAATTGGATACCAGAAATGTTGGAGATATTCATGGAATTACTGAGTGGAACAATTTAATTACAGCCAATCAAGATAATTGTGATGGAGCTAATTTAGGAGATTTTGTTGATATTGTTGTAATATTACTGTAAATAGATAGGATTCTTTGGCATGTATATATACTAGTATTTTAGCTTGTGCATTACACAAAATAAATGTTTATTTTATATAATTAAAATTTATAATAAATAAATACTTCTAAATATATAAATTATATTATAATTAAAATTTATAATAAATAAATATTTTAGAACATATAAATTATATTTTAGATTTATGATAAATACTTTATATTGTGATACAATATTATTTTTAATTGTTGATAATTTATTTTAAAAAAATATTGAAATTCAAGTTACACTAAAGATATTGAAAATAATAGATTGAAAGAAATAAGAGGTTAAGAAAATTTCCTAAAAGTGTTTTCGTTGAAGAATGACAGCTAAAAGCGTTTTCATTCAAGATAATTATTCTAATTTATATAGAGAGGGGAATATCATATGCATGTTAAGAGCATATTTGAATTTTAAGGATAATATATATATATATATATATATATATATATATATATATATATATATTTGAAATTGGTTTTTGATATTCAATTACAATTTATTAAAAGCATAAGAGCATATACCATATGCATGTTAGGAGAGTGAAGTTCACCTTTTTATGAAAAGAGAGTATTCAAATGAGAGTGAATGTGAGGGAGAGTAGAGACCTGAGAAAGTAGATAATTTTACACGTTTATATATATAGAAGGATTAGCACCTCATTTATCAATAAAACACACAAAAACATTTCTGTTACCAAGTCTTGTTAAAATCCTATCTATCCTCTCATTTCTCACATCAAGTTTAGTGACATTGGATAAGTATAAAATATGAAATAAGCAAAACTACATGGTTGAAACATATTGAAACACCAAGAGTATTCCACACATTATTTTGAGCAAATTAAATTATGGCATTATCATTGACTTGTAGAAACTCTTGCCAACACATCGTATTCCTGAATCCTGGAAAACATAACACAGCAACAAAGAATAAGTTTGAAAATACAGGGGTAAATGATATTATGATGATTGATAGTTTTATACTCATTAATTGTAGGCAGTAAAAAGAATGTAACTAAATATCACAAGCAATTAAGATAATTTAAAGGAAATGTAATTGGTATTACAACTTTCATACTCATAAGAATTGTATCAAATATGCACTAAATATTTGATAAGGTGGGTAAGAAAAAGATGTAATTCAAAAGGAAGCTAACAAATTAGCAATATTATTGATGTAACAATGGAAGAAAATTTGATGTTTCTAATATGTCAATCCCACAACCTACACTCCAAACTTTATATATTATTAATAGATAAATAATTTTTTTACAAGTGCATTTAAAAAAGTAGATCCAAAACTACTCATTTAATTATATCAATTCAATATGTTTCATCCATGCATGAATTGGCAATACTTTCTCATAGTACTCATTAAAATGTAACGAAATATATTCTCAAAGTTCTAATGCATGTCTTGCAAATTTATTTATCAATTTCCATTACGACATAAAACCATAACAATTATTGAATTTGAAAAAGGGAATATTTATAAAGAAGATTGCATCATGACTTCACTTACTTGCACACTCGCTTTTAATCACTAATGCCCCCACCTTAAAATTGCATATATTTGTCCTCTCTGAGTTACATATTCAAGATACACTTGAGGGAAGATCCAACAAAGAATTTTGTGAATAAGTTGCCAATACCATACCTTTCATCGCTTCCAAATCAAGAGTGGACCAAAAACAAATCCGTGGCCAAAAACCAATCCCAGCTCAACACTAATAAAATTCCAATCAATTGTACAAGCTAGCTTTCCATGTTTTGGTTGTGGAATTACCCCTGATTCTTTGCCATCTACTTTTTCAGTTAATGGAGGACCATATAGCCCATCGTTGCCTTCAAAGGAAGAAGCTAAAAATGACTGAAGTTGGGTACCTGTTGGGATCTTCCCCACCAAATGATTGAAGGAGAGGTTTAAATATGCAAGGAATGACAAACTTGCAAGCTGCATAGGAATTTCTCCACTCAGAGAGTTTTGTGAAAGATCCAAAGACTCCAACTGTATCAGGTTACTTATCGATGATGGGATTTCACCAGACAAAGCATTGTTTGACAAGTTCAAGATATGGAGTTCTTTGAAATCCATTAGCTCCTCTGGTATAGGTCCTTCAAAATGGTTAGACGAGAAATCAATGTATGTGAAGATTGTCAAAATTTTAACCAACTCCATTTGTAGACCTTTGCTGATAACTGTCACGCTATCATGGTAATATGAACCAAAACGGGAATCATACCACTGTATAAACTTTGATTCAGCTCCATGTTCGTTATGCATTATATTTCTTTTCCAGGTTGTGAAATATTTTACTAGCAGTTTGCCACTAAAATTGTTGACAGCGATGTCCACAATTTGAAGCATTTCCCAAGTCTTATCGGCCTTCGAACATCTTAGGGAACCTTGAAATTTGTTGTTCCGCAAAACCAGGATACGAAGTGTGGATATTTCCTTCAAAAAGCATGGAAATCCACCAATAATTTGATTTGATCCAAGGTCCAATACCTCTAACTTTGAGCAATGTGCAAGAGACTTTGGAATTGGCCCATCTAATAGATTTCCATGAAGATTTAAACTCCACAAGGCACAGGAAGCTGGAACTGTGTCAGGAATAGAGCCTGAGAGGTTGTTGTTCTTCAAATTTAATACTTCAAGGGTGTCACTCATCATCATTAAACATGAGGGGATTGTTCCAGAAATGTTATTAATGGAAAGATCAAGCACTTGAAGTTTTGAAGCATTGCAGAGGGAATCAGGGATACTGCCATGCAAAGTATTGTTCGAAAGAGAGAGAAAATATGTCTGAGACAGGTAATTACTAATATCTCGTGGGATAAAGGAGCTAAATTTGTTGCTTGAGAAATCCAAATACCTCGCAATTTTAGGAAAAACGGGTATTGGCCCTTGAAGTTTATTGCAATGAAGGTCGAGGATAACCAAATGGGAAGTAAGATTCAACAAAGGTCCTTCAAAATCAGTCAACAAATTGTGAGAAATGTTAAGAAAAACAAGTTTTTCTAGTTTCCAAATCCAGTTGGGCACTATTCCTTGAATCTGGTTATCCGAAAGATCTAGATACCGTAATCTGGGCTGGTTTCTCAAGAAATCAGGGAATGTTTTCAAGTTGCAGGATGTCAGGTATAGATAAATAATGCGGGGAAAGGAAGATGGGTCAACATCTGTACTTTCTGTAGCATTCACATCGACTGATAAGTTGTTGTATGAAAGATCTAACGCATATAAATTTCTGAGCTCCAAAAGCTTATTCAGCCGCACCGACCCATTGAACTTGTTTGAAGAAAGTCGGAGGAAAGAGAGTGTCCTGAGCTGGAAGATAAATGTTGGAAAAGGCCCTGCTAGATTATTGCTACTTATATCGAGGAACTCTATTCTAGAGGGTGTCACGTTTATGAATTCATCCAATTGACTAAACTTGTTGTGTGAAAGAAAAATCGTCTGCAGTGACGGGAGTGTAAAAAGGGATGAAGGAATGCTCCCGGTGAAGGGATTATAACTCAAGTCAACATAGGCAAGATTGTGCAGTCCTTCAAAATGAGATGATGTCATCGGACTGGTGAAGTTGTTATACGACAGATCCAGGTAGCTGAGTTTCGTTAGGTTTGACAGCGAATTTAAAATTGTTCCGTTAAATCCACAATGAGAAAAATGCAATTGAGATAAGTTCCTCATGTTACCAATAGAGCGTGGAAACGCTCCGGGGAAGTTTGTTTGACCTGCTCTTAAGATCTGGAGAGATCCGCTCGACGGGATGTCCGGAAAGAAAACGTGAAGATCGTAGTTGAACGATATGTCAATAACCGTCAATGTTCCGATGTTGAAGATCTTCTGCGGAAATGTTCCCGTCAACTCGCAAAAAGAAAGGTGTAGGACGCTCAGATTTTTGAAACGAGCAAATGTTTCTGGCACCGGCGATGATAAAACGTTGTGATCAAGAACAACGACTGATAGATTCTCAAGTCTTGCCAGGGAAGGGTCCAGGGGTCCCGAGAGATTGCACTGTGACATGCTGAGTTCTTGCAGGTCACGCAGCGACGACAAAGCGCTGCACCATTCGTGTCCTGGAAGTGATACCCTTACACCATCCAGATACAGCTGCCTAACACTGGTGAGATTTTGGACAAGCTTCCGTAGATTTGGGTTCTCAAGTTTCACGTAAGGAAATGACGAGGAGATATCGAGAGTGACCAACCTTGTCAGCTGAGAAATCTCTGTTGGGATCTGACCCACAAAGCCAGCATACGACAAATTCAGATGAGTCAGCTTCTCCAACTTGTTGAATCCAGATGGAATGACAGAATTGACATTGTTAAAAGCCAAATTCAACTTCCGGAGATGATGAAGACCGAAAAGAACACTTGAATCGTCTAATCCACCGGAGATTGATTCTCCGCTGAGGTCAAGAGCAGCAACATGTCCCTCCTTGTCACAGGTCACTCCCATCCACCTGCAACAATCATCACTTGCATGCCACCACTTCAGCCTGCTGCTACTTCTATTTGCTGTGTCTTCGAATGTGAGGTTGCTCTTAAATTGGAGCAGCAAAGACTTCTGATCATCAAGACAAAGGCCAGAAACCACAAAGACGTGGTTACAAAGGCACAACCAATAGAATGGAATCACCAGAAGTGATGAGACAAGCTGAATTTTCATTGTAGGATGTGTGGCAACTGCGGTTACAAGTAGAAGTTTAAATTGTAGGAAAACTGAAATAAAAATCCTAGTTCTCAGTGCGGTAAGATTAAATACTTGCAGCTTCTGTGGTAAAGTCTTCGTTCAACGTTGGCTTTCACCAGGCGACCAGACACTGGCACTTGCATCAGCAGGAACGTCGAATGTCCAAATTTCACTTTATATGGATTCAAATTGGACTAGTAATATTTTCTTTTTGGCTTTTATACTCAACTAGCATAATACCCGTGCGAATGCACGGGTCACCTTAATTTTTATTCATATTTTAAAAATATTTGTGTTATATATATATATAACTTAAATAATATGTACTATTAAACTATGAGAAAAAAGGTTATATACTAACAATATAAAGTAGTTTTATACTGTTATCCAATCACAAACTATTATTTATTGTAAGTTTGTTGATTTTTATAATAAATACTTTAAAAATCATATTAATGATAATTTCTGATTAGTTAACAATGTAAAACTTTTTACACTCACAGTATATGACTATTAAACTCTTAAACTATTATACATATTTTAAAACATGTTTTTGAATTTGAAATAATTAGCCCAAATATAATTAAAAAATTGAATATTATTAATGTAAATATTGAATAATGTTAATGTAAAAGATTGAAGCGAAAAAAAAAATTAATGTCACAACTAACACATCTTAAGTAATTCCTATGTGAATATGTGATAGACTATACATACAATGATTTTTTTTATTTTATTTTTTTTGCTGATACTTATATTAGTCTCAACAAATGACTCAAGCAAAAATTTCATTGATAGAAAGAGTGCTTGAGTTGAACAGAAGGTGTGACTAACCCAAGACACTAAGCAATTGGTACATCACATTTTATAATTTTAGAATGTCATCATAGTCTAGATAGTCACCGTTTTGGTCATTATCCCTAATTGAATAGCTTATCAAATATTGAAAAATATTTTGTTGAAAAAATTTTCCCTTAATATATGTAAAATAATTATATTTTCATCTTGAACTTATAACTCTTATAATATAAATCTAAAACAATTGTTGAAATGTATTAATGCAATGTATGAAGTAATTAGAAAATATTATTTTTGTAATGTTATTAAAAAACAATTTAATATTATTTTGCTGTAAAAATACATTTAATAAATTATTTAATATACTCAAGTAATTTTAAAAATTAAAAATGTTAATTAAAATTATTACACAAAGAGAATCTAACTGATACAATTAAAATTTAATTGTCCAAAAATAAAATATTTATATATTTTTAAAAAAAACATCTTATATAATATGTACTATCATAAAAATAAATAATAATTTAATTTTATGACATCATAAAAATGTTAAAAACTATTGATATATGATATTACAAATAAATTATGTTTAATTAATTTCATAATTTATACATAAATTATTTTTTCAACTAAAAGATAGATATTAAATATTTAAGTGATAAAAAGTACATGTGTTTGAATTTAAATTTGTTCTTAAAATGCATATTTTTAATAAAAATATTATATCTTAATTGTTTTTATTATATTGTCTATCTAAGAGTTTTTTTTTTTTTTGAAGGCTACCTAAGAGTGGTTAATTATAGTAGAAATGAGTTGTGACTTTAAATAAGCTTACTTTTAATATCAAGAGTTGAAGAATTGTTATTTTGATAATTAAAAATCCTTTTATTGACTATTACCAATAACACAAGAATTAGTCTTATAACAGTATCTATAGAAATACTTTATCAAATACCAAAATATATTATTGAAATAGTTCTTCCTCGGCATATGTAGAATTATTTATATGTTCATGTAAAAGTTAAATCTCCTCTAATATAAAAATGAAAAAAAAAAAACTTGTTGAGGTGTATTTATGTAATACATGAAGTAATTATATATAAAATATTATATTTATTATGTTAGCAAAGAAATAACTTAAAAATTTTTTGTAATAAAAATATAATTAATAAATCAATTTAATCGTGTAATTTTAAAAAATAAAATATCTTATTAAAGAAGAAGATTTGCTTATTATAACTAAAATTTATTTGTTCAAAAATGAAATATAGATATATTTTTTTTAGAAAAATCTTATATGCAATTGTAAAAAAATAAATAATAATTTAATTTTATAATATCATAAAAATCTTAAATATTATCATTCACCTAATATTATGCACGTTATTATATTTCACAGTAAAAATAAATTTATTTAATTAAATTATAATTAATTTTAATAAGTATTTACATAAATTTATCATTCACCTAATATAAATAATAACATCTTTTTATGTAATATTAGCATGTTATTATATTAAGTATTTCAAGAAAAATTAAATATCACGTAGACAAGGACGATGATTCTGTCTTTATGATTATATATGCTTATATAAACTATGGAATATAATTTTTAATAAATAAATGACGTAAGACAGTAACATAAAAATTGAATCAGAGTAGAAATAATACTTAATTACTTATAAAATTTTGTAAAATGTAAACGTGATATGAGGTATTGTAAATGCTGATACGTGATGAAACAATGGTTTTCATTTGAGTGGGAAAATTAGCTCTACAACAGTGACACGTTGCAAATCAAGACCTTCCTTTCACAGCAGATGTCAAAAAACTGAAAAGGCAAAAACAGTAAAGTACAGTAAACATGACTTCTCACGTGTGAAAAAAAGGGCAGGAAAAAAAGTCATAAGAAACCAACACGTGTCTTGAGTGACCTTCTTTAATCATAGAGTTAATAGATTGATGTAGTTATATTTTGATACAAATAACTTTTTCATTTTTCTAAACAAAATTTATGCACTTAATTACATTTAAATTTATGCAGAGAAAAAATTATTACTCATTCTGATGACAGTTTTTTTTTTATCTCTGGTGACCACTGTAATTAGGCATTTGACTCTTTAGTAGAATTTTAAGATATTTCTACAAACTTTGGTATTTGAACCAGTTATAAGATTAATTTTCAGTTTAGGACTTAGTCACACTTTAAACTTCTCGATCCTCTCCAAATATGTGTTTTGCAAGAAACGAACTCAAGTCCTTTCCACAAACTTAACGTGTGTTGCCAATTGAACTATACTCATTGTGCATTAAATGGAATTGGTTTTAAAGTACGTAAAATTAGTAAAACATAACTCTTAACAGAGACTATAAAGATAGCTCATGAAACTGCATTCCAATGCTTCCCTCTAAAGCATTTCACACGTCCAAAACTACCTTGTCAATTGAGCAGTTGCTATGAATAGACCTCTAGAGAGGACAACTTGTGAGTTGTGCCAAATCGAAGACCATTTTCTAATGAATGGCTAACGCGTTTAGTGAGTGGTGGCCCTGAATGGGATTAGAAAAGAATTCGCACCACATATGGAAAGCTTTTCTTTTGCTGGTTTAGACACTTTTGAAAAAGACTTTCCCTCTTTACCAGGGATAGAAAAGAACTAAAGTTGTTGGAAACTTGAAAGAAATGTCCTTTGAATGGTAACGTGATTTCTGCAACCCATGAGAAACATGAGATGTATAGAATAATGATAAGAGAAACGCTAAACACTTTTTTCTAACACTCTATCTATTATTGATTGAAATTTATTAAAAATCACAAATTTTAGTAGGTTTAACTTTTAACTTAATGAGTCTCTCTTTTGATTTAGAAATTATACTCACCAAAATTTATAATTTTTAATAAATTCTAACCAATAATAAAAGGAATATTAGAAAAACAATGTTTGATAGAGTGTTGTTAACATTCATCGAATGATAATGATAAGGGGTGTGTCATGGGTGTCGCAATGCTAAAGAATGGAATGCTTTTCCTCTGTCCTATTACAAGAAAAGAAATGTCCTCTGAATGGTTACGTGATTTCCACAACGTATGTAATAATAGGTATGTAATAGTTTTGTTTAGAACTAGCACTAACCCGTGCAATGCACGAGAATACTTAATAAATATACTAATACACAATAAATAGATAGTGAAATTAATTCTACGTAGGTGAAACATTCTTGTATGGTCTCTACAACAGAAAAGTTTAAAAATACAGGCAAAACATTAATTAGTTAAAAATGATTAAGGTTTTTTAAAATACCTCGTTGAACACTATATAATTTTAGTAGTAATATAAGGGTTTGAATCATCATTAGCAAATTAGCATCTTTAGCCCGCTTGGAGATTTGATTCTAAAAACGTGAGAATAATGGCTTAGACAGGAACACACTTACATGTGACAAAGTTAGACTTTGATTCTTATTAATTGTCATGATAAAACATAAACATAATGAGAATTGCATTTGTTGGAATTGTAAAGGTGTAAACAGGTTAGCAGGCCATGTCTAGAACTTATGAGGCCTAAGATGAAATTTATATTCAAATCTTAAGTTAATGTAATTTGTTAATTTTTATTTTTCTTATCAACTACAAAATTATTGATCAAAGTTTTATAACTAAATATTTCTAACATTTCACTCTTAATATATAAAATAAATTCATTTAATATATTCTTTGACATGGGTAATGTTAGACAAGATTTGTGTAATTTTAATTTTAAAAAACTATTTTTCAACAATAACAATAGTTATAAATATTATCGACAATATTTTAGAAACAATGCATGTATTTGAAAAAATATATATAATCTTTTGATATAATGTAATGCTTGTAGTGAAGTATTAATTATTTTTGTAAGCACTTCTTACAATATCTTTATTTAAAAAAAATTAAGATTAAGATAATATTTTTTTCAGTCCATCCTCATCCAAAGTTTTCAATTTTAAGAATTTAAATAAAAAATTAAAAGTGATTTTAACTATTAATTTTTCAACTGAAGATGTAAATTAATCTAATATGTATACAAAAACAATCTTTAGTTGAATGTGTGAATTTATTATCACCATTTTCACCCAAATATCTTTTTTATATATCAATCCTAAATTCATTCATTAATTTAAACTCTATAATAATTTTAATAGTCTTTTTTAGGATAAGGAGAAGTAGAGTCCATAATCGACGCAAAATAATTTTTTTAACTTTTAAAATAAATAATAAGATTACATTTAAATGATTTACAAATAACACTTATTATTAATTATATTTACTTTTCTATTAATTTTAAATTCAAATTAATAAGTTTTTGGTTTCATATATATATATATATATATATATATATATATATAGATATTAATTTATAATAGCTATTATATGATATCATGGTATATATAGTTCTATTAAATTAACCGAAATATAAAATTACAAATTTGTATAAAAATAATTTAATTGATAAAAATTTTAATTATAAAATAATTTAAGATATAAACCATGCAAATATTTGATTTATTTCTAAAATTTTGAAAAATTTATTTGAACAATAAAAGTTTGACTATAATGATAATTTTATTCATATCATATAGTAAGGTATACATTTCTTTTTTGTAACTATAATATAGGTGCGAAGTATTCACCGACTTTGTCGATAACTAATCTTAGTTGGAAAACCTGATTAGCCACCTTTAGTGAGTCTCCTCTCCTAGGCAAAAAAACCAAATTAATATTAAAAAAAAACAATTTATCAAAATAATGTAGAAAAAAAACATTTTACCAAAATGGGTAGTTTTAAGATATATAGAAGGCCTACTATGCGCCATAAAAAAGAAAAGAAGGCGCTGGTTTCACCAGCTGCCACCTGCAACCGTACGTTTTGTCCTGTAGTAGAAGGCACTGGTCAAACTAGTGCTTCTATGGTGGTCAAAGGCACTGGTCAAACTAGTGCCTTCTGTACAGTCAAAGGCGCTAGTCAAACCAACGCTCCCTGTACTGCAATATGCCACTTAATATTTTTTCGTGCGGAGAAAAACATATTCGTATTCGCGCATGCATTTTAATATGTCTATATCCGCCCATTGTACTGTAATATTTTTTCGTGCGGGGAAAAACATGTATGTATCCGCACATGCATTTTAATATGTCTGTATCCGCCCGTTGCACTATAATATTCTTATTCTTATTCTGATTTTTATTAAAATAAATTTTAATATTAAAATTTTTCAATATGTTATACTTTGTAATTATTACTTAATTTTATGTAATTAATATTATATGTAATAAAATTTTTTATTAACATAAATTTATATTTATATATAATAAACTTAATATAAACATAAATTTATGCTAATAAAAATTTTATTATATATAATATTAATTAAATAAAATTAAGTAATAATTACAAAGTATAACATATTGAAAATTTTTAATATTAAAATTTATTTAATAAAAAAGTTATTATATATAATATTAATGAAAAATTTTATCATATCTAAAACTTGGTACATAATTTTTTAATTAATGTGTATAAAAACAATAATTTTACATAAAATACATATTAACTTTTATACACATTAATTAAAAAATTATGTACCAAGTTTTAGATATGATAAAATTTTTCATTAATATTATATATAATAAATTTTTATTAAAATAAAATTTAATATTAAAATTTTTCAATATGTTATACTTTGTAATTATTACTTAATTTTATTTAATTAATATTATATATAATAAATTTTTTATTATCATAAATTTATGTTTATATTAAATTTATTATATATAAACATAAATTTATGTTAATAAAAAAATTTATTATATATAATATTAATTACATAAAATTAAGTAATAATTACAAAGTATAACATATTGAAAAATTTTAATATTAAAATTTATTTTAATAAAAATCAGAATAAGAATAAGAATATTACAGGGCAACAAGCATATACAGACATATTAAAATGCATGGGCGGATACAGACATGTTTTTCCTCGCACAAAAAAATATTATAGTGCAACGGGCGAATACAGACATATTAAAATGCATGTGCGGATACGAACATGTTTTTCCCTACACAAAAAAATATTAAGTGACGTACTGCAGTATAGGGGGCATTGGTCTAACCAACCGCCTTCTACTACAGGACAAAACGTCACGTTAATTACAGTTGTAGGACCAGCACCTTCCTTTCTTTTGTATGGCGCCAGTACCACTGGCGCCTTCTATACATCTAAAAACAACCCATTTTGGTAAAATGTTTTTTTTCTACATTATTTTGATAAATTGTTTTTTTTCATATTAATTTGGTTTTTTTGCCCCTCTCCTAACCATGTTTTTTCCATCCAAAAACTAGGTTCGAATCTGAGACATTGCTTAAGAAATACGAGCCTAGTACCACTCTAAACAACGACATGTTGGTATATAGTAAGGTGCACATACAAGAATATGATATTCATCTTATAATTTATCAATTTACAAATATATAAAACAATGTATGTGGCATCATCTCCTTAATTTTGTTTCCCACCAACCTTCGTTCTGTTCCTTACTCAACCCGATTTTGCTACATTTCTTTTCTTCTTTTTATTTTGTGTTTGTGGTACTTTTTTGACCTGCATCTTTCTTCTCCTTTCTCCATATGTAAGTATTTTGTTTTCACATTGCAACATGGTGTGCGTGAGAAGTTGCTTCCAATTCATTTGGTTTTTGCTCTGTATGCGACTTAATTTTAAAATTTAAAACTTCAACAGCAAACGTGTTTGTGATATATAAAACATTTACCAATATAAATTTATCATGACTGTGAAAAAGAAAAGTAAAATTTATATATCTTTTCTATTTTTATTTTTGACATTTTCTTCATTTGCAATCTTTCAAATAGTTAACCAAGTTCAGAAATGAGAGATTCAGAAAAATTCTTTAATTAAAATAAAACAAAGAAAAGTAAAAAGTTTGAGATATTTTCGAATTTTCTCTGCTTCCGCTTGTGCTTCTTTGGTGAGTTGTTCATAGGTTTGCTTCTTTTTGAAAGGTTTTTCTTTAAGTTTAGCATGCTGTTAATGTTTCAAATGCTAATATTTTTATATCAGATAAGTATACGTGTCAATTTATTAAAAATTTTCTTTTCTGCTCAAAACATTTCACATTACTTTTGATTTGTTTATTATCAATTTAATTATATTTTATGGTAGGTTTATTATTATTATTATTTTATGTTGGATCTTTTCATTTCAAAATGTATTCACTAGTGCGAAAACATTAATTTAGAACAAGATTTTGAATTGGTTCATGGTAATCAACCGATTTAAAATGTCGAACTGGTGGCAATTTTGCAATTTTGTGTTAAACTTTTTAAATCGGGTTCATTGGAACCGATTTAAAAACTATATTTTTTAAATCGATTCCCACATGAACCGATTTAAAAAAGCTTCCCTCCCAAATTTTATTTTGCGAAAAGTGCGAAATGCACTACAGCTTCATTCCCTCAAGCTCCTTGAAGCTCTCTCTCATCTCCTATTTATGAGTTTGACCCTATCTCCTTCTTCCCTCCCTCCCCAACTCCTATCTCCAAGCTCTCTCGCTCCCATTGCACGTCTTGTTCGAAGTCTACTACACCTCGCATTTCGTTGAGTGTGCATCGTCTTGGAGCTGTGCTACACCTCCCAACCTCAAGCTCACGTAGTCTTTGAGCTCCAACCCCCATTTTGTGTTCTCTTCGAGCTCAACAGCTCATTTAAGGTAAATGTGCATTACATTTTGGTGATTTGGAGGTTTGGATGGATTAGATTGATTTTGGTGATCCTTTTTTTGTTTTTGGATAATGCATGTTGGGTATATGCTCTAATATATATTATATAGTATTTATACTCAAATAGGAGGATGCTTGAAATGATAGATGGTAGTCTTATGTTTGTGGGTTCAATTATGGTTCCAATCTTTAGTTAGTAAGTTTTAAAGCTTGTTGCTCATTGAATGTTTGGCCTCCTCTAGCTATTTGCTTAGTGTCTCACTTGCATGTGCTATTATAAATTTGTAATAGAAATTAGTTAGCAACTTAAATTAATTTCTTACAAAGCCTTTTAGTCGAGAGTTCAAAAAGGAAAAAAATTAGTGGAGACTAAGTTGTAGTTAGCACCTAGAGAAGGAAAGAGAGAAATGTAAGTATAATAATAAATCATATTGTGTGATAAAAAAAGATAGATAAAGAAAAATGACGTGACGATGGAATTGGAAAATAAAGGTGTCATGTGTAATTACACTTTAAAAAAAATGGTTGATTAACTAGTCTCTTGGTGAAAACGTAATATAAGGTTTTCATCTTCTTGTGTGGTGGTGATATATTTTTTTGAGTTATGATTAGAATAATATTGAATATTAATTGATATATTGTACCTTTGTCACCTTTGTCTGTTGTTGATCATACCCTTGGTGAGGTATAATGGATAATGCCAAAAATAGAGGAAACTCTGTCAGATTTTTATGAGAATTGTGACCCTTGAGTATGAGTGTCTAGGTTGAGATAGTGACAATGTCAATTAACTACATAACTATGCCATTCTAATTTGAATATTTCTCTGTGGCCAAATTGTCTTTTATTCGCATTTTATGCATTGGGTGTTACAGTTGCTATAAAGCTAGAAAGGTTCACACTAAGGTAGGTTGTGCTTTACTCGGTTCTGGTATTGTTTGTGAATATGTATTCTTTTGGAAAACGGTATGTAAGTGTGCTTGAACAAGTTGTTGTGGATTGGATTATGCTCATTGAATTGTTTATGTTAATGTGCTAGATGAATGAATTGGATTGTTTAGGAAAATGTTAATGTTAATGTGCTGACTGAATGAAAATTTAAAGTTTGTTGTGGATTGGATTGTCTGATAAGTTATCTTTTGCTATTGTGATTGAATACCTATAAACAAGTCTCTGGGAAAGTACCAGAATACAGAGGAAACTCTGCCAAATTTTCTATATAAATTGTATGCATTAGCTTGTGTGTTTAATTTTGTTGTTTTTAATTCAATTTATGCATTACAAGTGAACCTTAGTTTCCAGTTTGAGATTCAATACAATGATTAAAGTACTAATTATTGTATTGAATCTTAAATTATCTGGTTGGACAGTTTGGAAAGATTCATTTTTTATACTTGACTAATACGTAGTGGTTAAGTCTCATCTTAAATTTGATGAATTTTGGTTTAGTGCATTTCGTGTTGTGTCTCCAGGTGCATACTTGATTATGGTGAATTTGATGTCACCACTTTCATTTCGTGTACTTGGAGTCTAATGTGAAATGCTACTGAAATTTTGTCAAATTTAAGATATGAGACTAAACCTGTACGTATTAATCAAGTGTAAAAAATGTCTTTTTGAATGGGATAAGGCCACACCTTGTATAAAAAAGTTAGATTTATATGCATTAAGATATGTTTTGTGGATCACAAAAGGAAGTTATGAATCATAGTTGGATTAATTCTAGACGTACAACTGATGAGTCTGAGAATGGAGTGGAAGAGTTTATCCAATTTGCTAAAAGAAATCTTCCTGATAGTGGTGGGTTCTTTTATTGTCCTTGTGTTAATTGTTTGAATGAGAGACAACTACAACTTGAGCAAATACAGGAGCATCTTCTTTGTGATGAGTTTTGCAAGAGTTATATGACATGGACATGGCACGGTGAATTGTTAGACGTGTCGAGTGTGTCCTAAATAGAACAAGTTGATGTACCTATGGACGATCGACTAAAGGATATGATCTGTGATATTGGACTGGAGTCTTGTCAAGGAGCACATGTGTACAACACTTTGTGCAGTGATGTAGATAAACCTCTATATCTGGGGTACATTAAATTCACAAGGTTGTCAGTGGTGTTAAGATTGGTGAAGGTTAAGGCAAGAAATGAAAGGAGTGATAAAAGTTTCACTAAATTACTTGAGTTGTTAAACGAAATACTTCCAAAAAGTAACACATTGCCGAGATGTAACTATGAGGCAAAGAAGGTGTTGTGTCCGATAAGATTGGAATATAAGAAAATACATGTGTGCCTTAATGATTGCATATTGTATAGAGAATAGTTTGAAGAGTTGCACAAGTGTCCCAGGTGTGGGGTATCATGATATAAAGTGAAAGATGATTATTGTAATAGTGATGAAAGCACAAAGGAGGGTCCCTCTGTGAAGGTGATATGGTATCTTCCAATAATTCCAAGGTTTAAGTGATTATTTGCTAATGTAGACGACGCGAAGAACCTTACGTGACATGTAGATGGTAGAGAATGTGATGGATAGTTTTGCCATCCTACTGATTCTCCGCAATAGAAGAAAATTGATCGTTTGTTTCCAGCCTTTAGGACTGAGGCAAGAAACCTTAGGCTTGGACTTGCTACAAATAGAATGAATCCTTATGATAACTTATCCAGTAAGCACAGTTCATGGCCTGTTCTCCTAGTTATTTATAATCTGTCTTCTTGGTTGTGCATGAAGCAAAAATATGTCATGTTAACTATGATGATTGCGGGCCCAAGACAACCGGGAAATGACATAAATGTCTACTTAGTCCCTTGATTGAAGATTTGGGAATATTGTGGTATGAAGGTGTTGATATGTATGATGGGTATTGTCGTGAAAATTTCATGTTGTGTGCAATGTTATTTTGTACCATTAATGACTTTCTAGCATATGGAAACTTGAGCGGGTATAGTGTTAAGAGGTACAACACTTACCTTATTTGTGAAGAAAACACATACTACGTACAACTGAAACATGGAAAGAAGACAATTTACATTGGGCATCAAAAATTTCTCAGGCCTAATCACCCATATCGTAGACTTAAAAAAGCTTTTAATGGATGTCAAGAGGAAGGTATTGTGCCACCTACCTTAACTAGTGAGTAGGTTTATGAAAAGTTGAAGGGCATCAATGTCAAATTTGGAAAGACCTAAAAGAAAGCTACTGAGAAAAACATATGGAAAAAGATGTCAATATTCTTTGATCTTCCATACTGGTGCAATCCACATGTTAGACATTGTCTAGATGTCATGCATGTTGAAAAAAATGTATGTGATAGTGTAATCAGCACACTTCTGAACATTAAAGGTGTAACACTCCTTTAATTTTAAATATAATTCATATTAATTTAATTATTATTTTAAGTTGATGAAAATGTGAGTAATTTTTTTTTCTTTGATACTAGCAATAGAAAAACAGAATTTAGAAATAGAAGTGAAATGATAAAAACTGTTTATGTATATATATATATCCAACTGTACATCATGGTTTGAGTAGTACATAATAGTCGAAGAGAAAACAAAAATACATCAAAAGACATATACTACCTAACCCAATATATACATAAAAAAAGATCCTATACAGAGCAGTATTTATCTACCCTATCCCTTAAGAAAATATTATAAACTAGGTCTTCAAATTTGGAGAAGTATCCTCTGGCTCTTCCTCAGCATCATCAGGCATTGTTATCATCTTCAATAATCAGGATTCAACATGCATAACAAAAATAATGGAGTGAGGTGATTTGTTCTAAATCACTTTCACATGTATGGTAGGAATTTAAATACAATCAATGAAGAGAACCTAGGGTTTATTCTAAGTTATACTACACTACCCTTGACTTGGTATGGATCCATACTTCCCATCAGTGAGTAATAGTTCTTAACAGAACCTGGGAAGTGACTGGGAGTACATATACTTCATCAACATCATCACATGGTACAGTCCTCATCATCAATGAGGAACAAATATCAGTCAGGACGTCCATTTATAGAGGTATACTCTCAAACCAATCCTGGAATGCTGAGCAGTTGTCGGGGTTATCGAGCTTGGTCAGGTGAATATCCCAGCTCACGGGCGCTACCCTGGCTATTAGGACTTTCACCACTCGATGCCTACCCCCGAGACCTCCCAAATGGGTCCCTGCCTTTCATTCCTCAGCGTACCAAACTGTAGCTTCCCTAACAGGGTGTCATGCCACTGCATGTCCCTTGCTTTACATTACTCACTAATATATTAATTTCTAAAGGTTCATTCTGGTCTCAAGTATTTGAGCACCAGTATAATTTCTACTAATATCTCTGCCTTATATTACAGAGATTTGATCCATACATATCATTCACATAAGTCATAATTAAAGCACATAAACAATAATTCAATAAAAATAAAGATATACAAATTAAAATAAAGACTGATAATTAAGAAATAAATCATAGAATGGTCAAAAAATTCCATAAAAATAATTTTTAAACTTAGAAAAATAATTAGAATTTTATCATGAATTTTTAGAATTTTTTCGAAAATTTTTGAAATTCAGTATTTCTAAGAAAAATGTGTCCACAGGCACTTATAGAGCACAATTAGAAGTACTAAATAAGCTTTAAAATTTATGAAATTTTTACAGATGGTCTATTAGTGTGTCTAGACCTTACCTGAACGATAAGAACTTAAACTGAAATTTCTATAGTAGTTTTCTAAAAATAAATTCATAAATAGCTTATAAAATAATTTCTATCTTTAGTTTCATATTATGAGATTTATGGTTTATTTCTTCTACTATTTTTGCTAAACTAATTGAGTATTACTAAAATTTGATAATTTAATAATTTAATTATTTATCATAATGGCTAAAAATATTTTTTCTAAATTTGGGCAGTATAACAGCTTAGTAATTCTACTGTAATTGTTTAAATTCGAGCAGTATAACAACTTAATAATTATACTATGGTTGTCTAAATTTGAGCAGCATAACTACTTAATAAGAGTATTTTAATTATCTAAAATTGAGCAGAGTAACATCTTAGTAAATGCATTTTAATTTTCTAAAAATGAGCAGAGTAACAGCTTAGCAAGTGCATTTTAATTTTCTAAAATTGAGCAGAGTAACAGCTTGGTATAATTTAATAATTTAAATTTGAGCAAAATAATAACTTAGCAAAATTTAAAGTTTAACATCAAATAATATAACAATAATATTAATAGTAAAACTAAAGCCTAAACGGGTTTAGGGGAAAACCCTTCCTACCAACATGCAAAGTAATTGAAAATTAGAACCAACCCCACTCCCCCCATTACCTCAAAGAGTTGGTGAAGTTGTTGGTACAGAGCTCCTAGGAAGAGGATTTTTACTAGTTATCGGAAAACTAGTAGAATTTTAGCATAAAAACAAAGTAAAAGAAAATTTTCTAAAGAGAGAAAATTTCTCTATGGAAGCTTACGGTGGTGAAAGGAGGAATGGGATGAAAAATTCAGTTATAAGTGATGGCTATTTATAGGAAAAAAATGAACCTAGGTGTCCATGGAGTTATGTCATCCATGATGTCAAAAATGCAATTTTTATTTTTTTTATTAGGGACACATATTCATATAGGGGATGAATCACCCCTTGCTAGAGCTGGTACGTGGGATAGCAGCTGTCCCAAATATTTGCAGTATAAATTTTGACTGTTAATTAATTAGCCGGTACCGATAAAATCGCCTAAACTTGAAAAAAATAACTTTTAATACCAAAATAATTAATTTAGATATAAATCTGAACAAATGTAATATTTTTCATCAAAAATAATTTCTAAAAATAAATTTTAATTTTTTTCGAATTATAAATATATATATTATATATTTTAAGCTTAGAAAATTCATATTAAATTCATTTTAATTCAATAAATGCTCAAATTTTTATGAAAATTCTAAAATTACATATTTTACCTAGAAATGTATTCAAAATATCATTTTCATCATTTTTGGATGTCAAACCAATACTGAGTTGGTTATTTGACAACTAGGGGTATTTTGGTCATGTTGTACAGGAATTTCAGAAAATTCCCAAAAAATTATATTTTAATACATATGACATGATTTTAAACTCAATTTTACATTTTAATATCAATTGAATATTTTTTTCATGTCAGCCCTTAATATTGACAAATAAGGACAAAATCGTCATTTTCGAATTTCTCCGGGCTTCAACTTGGAAAAATTATTGAAAATCACAATTAGATAGTTTTCAATATTCTGAGTTTAACTGTGGGGATCAGAATTTTTAGATTCCTTCCCGATTTTTCAGAATTAAATATAGAATAAATAAATAAATAAAACCATTAATTAAATAAAAGTGAGGGTGTTACATTTTTCATCATTACCATGCATGCTTCTTCTTTGGAGAACCACTGACCATCTCTTGTTAGAAGGATCACTGACATAAAAAACTTGTTTTACTTGGTATTCCGTAATGAAAGGCTCTTCCCTATAACCTACCTTACTAAGAGCCACCAATGTAAACCCTAATTCATCGGTTTACACACCAGTGTTATTTGTCAACCCATTTACATTTAAAAACAAATACTCTAAATTTGGTGTAGTCAACCTCTTAGATGTCTTCAATAACTCCAAAGTAACATATGGATGCCATAACAGAATTTTTATCTTTTGAACTAGAGAAGTGTATGGACTCAGCTATAACCATAACCCCACTATTTTGCATGGTACTCTTATCATCCAACTACTTTGTATAGAAAAAAAAACTTGTTGATATCGTATCCAGTTCAACATATGACATCAAAGTTAAGCCCATGTACTAGCCATTTTAATGTCCCGGAAGCACTATCATCATTCAAAACTTGTTCTTTAAACTAGTTTAAAAATGTTTTGTTATGCTCATTTAACTACCATTTCTTGGGTATTCAAGGGTTCTTTTCTTGACAATGTTTTTGTGAGAAGAAAGGTAAGGTTCAACTTCATTAGTGTTATTCAATATATACAAGTGTGCTTGCAAAACTTCCTCTCGACGCATTGGTTTAACGTTTACACCTCAAGTACCTTTATTGGAACATTTTCCTTTATGACGAGATTTGGGAAGCCCTACAGGTTCTTGTTGTGACAAGTATTCTATACAAAACTCAATGGCTTCTTCTATATTGTACCTCTCAACAATAGATGCTTCTAGACGATATGGATTCTTGATGTACCCTTTCAAGATCTTTATGTATCGTTCAACAGGGTACATCCACCTTAAATAAACGGGACCACACAATTTAATCTCCCTCACTGGATGCACTATTAAGCGAATCGTGATGTCAAAAAATGAAGGAGGAAAACATATCTCCAACTGGCACAATATAATAGTAGTTTCATTTTTCAACTCATCCAACTTCATAGGGTCAATGACTTTGCTGCATATAACATTGAAGAATAAGCACAGTCGTGTAATGGCATGTCTTACATATTTAGGCAATATGTCCTGAATAGCCATTGGTAGGAGTTGTTGCATCAAGACGTGGCAATCATGAGACTTTAACCCAACTAATTTGAGATCTTTTGTTAACACAAGGCTCTTGATATTTGAAGAGTATCCTTGTAGCACTTTCACACCCTGTAGACACTTACAAAAACTTGTTTTCTCTTCTCTTGACAAGGTATGACATGCTAAGGGCAAATATGTTTTTTTACCCACTGATTGCGAACCTAATTGGAGGTGTATACCCATCTCAATCATATCTTGACGAGCATTCAAACCATTCTTTGTCTTGCCTTTTGTAACACCCTCACTTTTATTTAATTAATGGTTTTATTTATTTATTTATTCTATATTTAATTCTGAAAAATCGGGAAGGAATCTAAAAATTCTGATCCCCACAGTTAAACTCAGAATATTGAAAACTATCTAATTGTGATTTTCAATAATTTTTCCAAGTTGAAGCCCGGAGAAATTCGAAAATGACGATTTTGTCCTTATTTGTCAATATTAAGGGCTGACATGAAAAAAATATTCAATTGATATTAAAATGTCAAATTGAGTTTAAAATCATGTCATATGTATTAAAATATAATTTTTGGGAATTTTCTGAAATTCCTGTACAACATGACCAAAATACCCCTAGTTGTCAGTATTGGTTTGACATCCAAAAATGATGAAAATGATATTTTGAATACATTTCTAGGTAAAATATGTAATTTTAGAATTTTCATAAAAATTTGAGCATTTATTGAATTAAAATGAATTTAATATGAATTTTCTAAGCTTAAAATATATAATATATATATTTATAATTCGAAAAAAATTAAAATTTATTTTTAGAAATTATTTTTGATGAAAAATATTACATTTGTTCAGATTTATATCTAAATTAATTATTTTGGTATTAAAAGTTATTTTTTTCAAGTTTAGGCGATTTTATCGGTACCGGCTAATTAATTAACAGTCAAAATTTATACTGCAAATATTTGGGACAGCTGCTATCCCACGTACCAGCTCTAGCAAGGGGTGATTCATCCCCTATATGAATATGTGTCCCTAATAAAAAAAATAAAAATTGCATTTTTGACATCATGGATGACATAACTCCATGGACACCTAGGTTCATTTTTTTCCTATAAATAGCCATCACTTATAACTGAATTTTTCATCCCATTCCTCCTTTCACCACCGTAAGCTTCCATAGAGAAATTTTCTCTCTTTAGAAAATTTTCTTTTACTTTGTTTTTATGCTAAAATTCTACTAGTTTTCCGATAACTAGTAAAATCCTCTTCCTAGGAGCTCTGTACCAACAACTTCACCAACTCTTTGAGGTAATGGGGGGAGTGGGGTTGGTTCTAATTTTCAATTACTTTGCATGTTGGTAGGAAGGGTTTTCCCCTAAACCCGTTTAGGCTTTAGTTTTACTATTAATATTATTGTTATATTATTTGATGTTAAACTTTAAATTTTGCTAAGTTATTATTTTGCTCAAATTTAAATTATTAAATTATACCAAGCTGTTACTCTGCTCAATTTTAGAAAATTAAAATGCACTTGCTAAGCTGTTACTCTGCTCATTTTTAGAAAATTAAAATGCATTTACTAAGATGTTACTCTGCTCAATTTTAGATAATTAAAATACTCTTATTAAGTAGTTATGCTGCTCAAATTTAGACAACCATAGTATAATTATTAAGTTGTTATACTGCTCGAATTTAAACAATTACAGTAGAATTACTAAGCTGTTATACTGCCCAAATTTAGAAAAAATATTTTTAGCTATTATGATAAATAATTAAATTATTAAATTATCAAATTTTAGTAATACTCAATTAGTTTAGCAAAAATAGTAGAAGAAATAAACCATAAATCTCATAATATGAAACTAAAGATAGAAATTATTTTATAAGCTATTTATGAATTTATTTTTAGAAAACTACTATAGAAATTTCAGTTTAAGTTCTTATCGTTCAGGTAAGGTCTAGACACACTAATAGACCATCTGTAAAAATTTCATAAATTTTAAAGCTTATTTAGTACTTCTAATTGTGCTCTATAAGTGCCTGTGGACACATTTTTCTTAGAAATACTGAATTTCAAAAATTTTCGAAAAATTCTAAAAATTCATGATAAAATTCTAATTATTTTTCTAAGTTTAAAAATTATTTTTATGGAATTTTTTGACCATTCTATGATTTATTTCTTAATTATCAGTCTTTATTTTAATTTGTATATCTTTATTTTTATTGAATTATTGTTTATGTGCTTTAATTATGACTTATGTGAATGATATGTATGGATCAAATCTCTGTAATATAAGGCAGAGATATTAGTAGAAATTATACTGGTGCTCAAATACTTGAGACCAGAATGAACCTTTAGAAATTAATATATTAGTGAGTAATGTAAAGCAAGGGACATGCAGTGGCATGACACCCTGTTAGTGAAGCTACAGTTTGGTACGCTGAGGAATGAAAGGCAGGGACCCATTTGGGAGGTCTCGGGGGTAGGCATCGAGTGGTGAAAGTCCTAATAGCCAGGGTAGCGCCCGTGAGCTGGGATATTCACCTGACCAAGCTCGATAACCCCGACAACTGCTCAGCATTCCAGGATTGGTTTGAGAGTATACCTCTATAAATGGACGTCCTGACTGATATTTGTTCCTCATTGATGATGAGGACTGTACCATGTGATGATGTTGATGAAGTATATGTACTCCCAGTCACTTCCCAAGTTCTGTTAAGAACTATTACTCACTGATGGGAAGTATGGATCCATACCAAGTCAAGGGTAGTGTAGTATAACTTAGAATAAACCCTAGGTTCTCTTCATTGATTGTATTTAAATTCCTACCATACATGTGAAAGTGATTTAGAACAAATCACCTCACTCCATTATTTTTGTTATGCATGTTGAATCCTGATTATTGAAGATGATAACAATGCCTGATGATGCTGAGGAAGAGCCAGAGGATACTTCTCCAAATTTGAAGACCTAGTTTATAATATTTTCTTAAGGGATAGGGTAGATAAATACTGCTCTGTATAGGATCTTTTTTTATGTATATATTGGGTTAGGTAGTATATGTCTTTTGATGTATTTTTGTTTTCTCTTCGACTATTATGTACTACTCAAACCATGATGTACAGTTGGATATATATATATACATAAACAGTTTTATCATTTCACTTCTATTTCTAAATTCTGTTTTTCTATTGCTAGTATCAAAGAAAAAAAAAATTTACTCACATTTTCATCAACTTAAAATAATAATTAAATTAATATGAATTATATTTAAAATTAAAGGAGTGTTACAAAAAACAAGATTCAAATGTCGATCTTGTTGAAATTCCTTCTTTCTCAACACGAATGCCTACTTTTATTAACGAAAATGAAGTAGATGATGTATATGCCATATGTGATGATCATCATGAAGGAATATGAGAAAATATTCGTACTTGACAACGTTAGTAACTTACTTATGTTTATCTTATTGTTTATTCTTGTTTTTGTTATTTTTTTTATTTTATTGATTATTTTTGTTATCGTTATGTTTATCTTTGGAAATTACAATTTTTGTGAATGTTGGTATTGACGTGTGTTATTTTTTCTTTTCTAAACAAGCGCATGGCTAATCCTTCTAGTAACCCATCTTTTAAGTCTACAAAAAAAAAAAAAAAGGATAAATGAGGTACATGCTTAAAAGAATTGACACTCAGTCAAGCTAGTAACCATCTAATACCTATTCAGTTTGACATGATAAGTGGGGCACCTGAGGGGGAAAATACAACAAAATTCATCAATTTTGTGGGCGTCCTTGCTCAAAGTAAGGTTTCTATCCTTTATGAGGATTTGGATCTTAGAGGAGAACGTGAAGAATCAGATAACTATCATAGTATTTTACTTTTACTTTCTCAAATATATATATTGTATTTAACCGTATTATTATCATACATTGACTATTCAATTTTATTTTGTAACTCACCTATGATGTTCCACATAATGCCATCTTGAAGAAGAAATTGCTTACACTCGCAGCTGAGCGTTAGAGGGCTTTTAAGACACAGTTCACCACCAAATATATATATATATATATATATATATGGAAAATTGAAAGACACTTTTTCTTGTGAGAAGTATGCATTTTTAAATAGGAGACGTAGGCAAAGTTTGTTGAAAGCTGAAAGGATCCTACCTTTTAGGTTTAGATAGAACCATATTTTTTTAATTGTGCACCAAAATTTGATTATTTTTTATTGAATTTAATAGTTTGTTATTGTTCACAAGAGAAGAGAAAAAGAGGGGTAGATGATTGCATCAAATAATGTCCACCTCTACAAATTGTCTTGTGGAGGGTATAAGCTGCTTAAGCAAAAGATGATGACGGAGAAGGCGAGACAACGTCAAGAAGAAGCATCGACATCTGGTTGTGCTGGAGATATTGCTCCTCCATCACCATCACAACATTGGGATAAATGGAAGGTGGCCCACACACTAAAATAAGGTAGATATACATTTGAGGAGACACGCCTTGTTGCTGAAAAGATTGTAAGTAATTTCTGACTTCTAATTGTAATTGTAACTTGTTAGGTCATATTTCTTACACATTTCTTGAATTATATGTTGTAGGATTCTTTGGTTGAGTAAAGCTTACAAGAAATGTTTGTTCCTTATGGACGTAAAGATATATTAACTACTACTATTAGGAGACCAGAGTACCCTAGTTGAGTTCATGCTATTAGACGAGATGTTGACATTCGTGATTACTACTGGACCACCTTCACGTTATGAGCCCACCTTAGGAATTGTCATCAGAGAAGAGATAGAGCGCATCAAACAAGAGATTAGAAATGAGCTTAAGGAGAAGTTGAGACTAGAGATTAGAGAGGAGCTAGCATCTTTGGGTCTTTTACAGCAAAATACAAATGTCCAGCCAGAACATGCTTATACTGCTGTACATGTGAGCACGAAAAGAAGTTGTGCTATTGCTGATCCTTCTAGGGAGGAGACTAACACTGATATCTTGGAGCAGTGTGAGTTGTATGTTAATATGGATCTTATTCGTTTAGTGGCTTATGGAAGGGTAAATAATTTGGGGTCAACTATACATTACAGGACCATTGAGGATGATATGGTGAGGGTGGTGGTAGAACAAATTTAGGATGCATATGCTAAAGTCCCTGTGCCCATTGAGGAGGATTAAATTATGGGGCAAGCCCCTAAACAGTTAATTCAATGGCCGAGACTACTTATAAAGGCTATATCAACCAAGATATATTCAAATCTCATATTAAGTTTTTTTTTTCTCTAATTACAAATTGAAATAACTTGATTGTATTTTATAACATTGTTTTATATATATATTTTTTTTAGGATGTTCAACCATCTAAGAAATGTTCCACCTAAAAGATCGGAACCTCAAGTTGATCTGATGACACGCTTGTAGCAAATGGTATTTAGTATCAGGACGGATGCTGTGCAAATAGATTAGGAACCAACATTCCTTGGTAGGCCTAGTGATGTTGACCTATGGATCCCCAAAAGGATGTTTTGGAAATATGTACCAGCAATGACATGCTAAACGTCTCAGTTCTACAATTATGGTTATTGTAAGTTTAATTTATTTGTAAATCTCTTAAATAAGCATCTCGTTATTATAATTAACATTCATTTGAATATTTTAGGTATATGCATTGTCTCTATCTCTCAAAGGGTCGGGAGAATGTATATGGATTGATTGACCCATCCCCTATTTACAAAATAAGGACTAAGGATGAAGATTCTCAGGCCTACATTTAGAATTAGATGTACAATGGACGAAAATGGTGTTACCTAGCATCGAACTTGCATTGGTAAGCACAAGTTATTTATCACCTGATTGATTTTAAATGATGTTTGAATCTCATCATTAATTGTTTTCCAATCCAACTCACACTAGCAATTGTTAATTATTTGTCTTAAGGACAATGGTATGGCCTTGTTGTGTTCATAGTAGAAAGGTTAATTTAATTTATTATACATTTCCTTTGTGCTTTGTATTATAATTTTGAAACCTATAACATACTTTGTATATCCATTTTTTAGTTAGAGTTACGATCGAATATCAAACATTAGAGAGTAGGTACGTGTCACTATGAATGAAGCCTAGTTGGTTTTTTTCCTATGTAAGTAATTTATAGTTGCATATTCAATTATAATTTGTAATAGTTTCTACAACTCATAATTAAAAACAATTATCACTAGTAGGCTAACAAGCAAGTAGGGAGCTATGGGTGTGGATATTATATAATGAAACATATGCTGACCATAGTTTCAGCAAATATTGTGGATTCATCGGACAAGATAATATAATTTTCAACAAATTACAATACTTATAGTTTTATAGTTGATTGGCTAATGAAATTATCTTATGTTTTTTTATCTTGTGGTTATTCATTGATAGGGAACCATTCTCACATGAGAACATGCTAGGCGTCTACCAACATTGGGCAACATTCTGCTTTAAATTAGTAATAGATAGTTTGTTTAGAATGTTTTTAGCTAGGCAAAATAATAGTAGTTTTTTATTTTATCTGTTTGAAAGCATATTATGACATTTTGTTTGTTAAAGTAGGCTATAATTGAATACTGTAGATGTACTGGCTGTTTTTGCGTTATCTGTTTGATGATAACAGGGTTTGTTGTATGACAAAACAATCAAATTATTTATAAAAAAAGTCATTTTTTAACTCGATTGTGCATTAACTAAGTTAAAAACCTTTTAATTCAGTTTAATTAAAACTGAGTTAAAAAATTACACTTTTTAAGTTGGTTAGGATTAAAACTAAGTTAAAAAGTGAACTCGATTTCCCATAGAACCAAGTTAAAAAGTGTTTTTTAAATCGATTCAAGTTACGATTTAAAATGATAATACTTTCTATGTCGCCTGTTTCTAAATTAGTTGTAAAACCGATTAAAAAGCCTTTTTTAACTGATTTAAAAAGTATTTTCTGCGGTAGTGATTGACATATGTATCGAAAGAATTTTTATCTAACCAGCTTTTGTTCTTAAAAATCATTACATATATTGTTGTAAAGGATTTGTTCAGCTTCACACTCTTCTAATTTTATTTCCAAAGCAATGCTTTGTTGCTTCTTTCTCCACAAAATCATTATTCAAGCTTCATCTTTCTTTCCAACATCTTTAAATTTCTTCTTAATTTGCATTTCTTATTTCTCTACAAAATTGTCCTTTTTCTTCTACTATTGAATACCATTGTTTGCAAGTGGAAAGCTAGGTTAGATGACGACAAACAACAAAGTGGCTTCTTCTATGTTTGCATGTAATCACTGTCTCAAATGGTGCTAGTCTGTAGTTTTTTCAAAGGTTAATATACCACCAAATTTGAATATTTCACCTCCATTTCTTCTAAAACTTTTTAAACCTCTGCAACCATGCTTCTTAGATAAATTGATTTCTTCTTCTTCATGGTTTACAAGCTATCACAATGTCAAGATGTTAAGTAGTGCAGCTCCGTGGCTTGTTGGAATTTTGTGGATTAGCATTATTTAATTATTGGATTAAATTTTAAATTATAAATATCAATTATGAAAATAAAATTTATTATATTTTATTTGATGGATATTAGTTGTTTAGGCTTATTATGTAAGTGTGCCTATGATAGGTTAGGCCTTCACTTGGTGCCCAAATGAAGGGTCCCTACTCTTGTTTGGTGGTTACAAAATTGTCGCCCTATTAGAAATTTTAGAGTGTGGCACAAGATTATGTGGGAAACCCTAGCCACTAGGAAAAGAGGAGTATCTCCTCATTCCATGTTCGTGGTTCAATTAAGGTAATAGGCATGGATTCCTATCTCCTTTTCAGCTAGTAGACATTTTCTAACTTTCTTATAATTGTTATTTTATGTCCTTAATATGCTATAGCTATGCATCATTTGTCCTTAAATTTCCATCAATTGGTATCAAAGCCTGGTTTGATGCATGTTGTGGTTGTTTTATGTAATAGTAACATAAAATTTTATACCCTATCAAAACTTATCCTTTTTTCGTATTTTAATTTTTTGGTCAAAATTGGACAAAATAATTTAGGATTTTCAATTATAAAATGTTTGTGATATTATTGTGTACCTTGAATAATTTGTTTTTATTCCTAAAACAATCATTGGCTTGATGGAGAAAAAAAATCATCAACCTTTTTCTTTTTAAACCATTGAATTACAGTTTTGAAAATTGTTGTATGCCTAAATTTGATTCACACTTAAGGAGATAGTATCACCATTTCTCTTAGAAACAAAGTGGGTAATTAAATACGTGTAGAAACAAAGTGGGTAGTTAAATACATGCCCATCATAAATTGTTTACAAATCTTGAACCAAGTCAAAGGGCAGTTTTGTTTATCTTTTGGACATTCCAATACCAATTTTTGGTGTAGATGTGTAGTTTAAGAACCCAGAGGATGAACTTTTGTTTTGATGCGAGTGTGGTTATTCTAGGCTTAATTAACACATTTGGTGTTTAGTATTTTTGTTAATTAGTTATTTCATTACTTCTACTTGATAATGCTTCTATTTTATGAATCGAGCAATTCAAATGTTTTAATTACTTTTTAATAGAGAGCGAGGATATATTGATTTGCTTGATATATCAAATTTGTAGTCGAAGTTTGGATATTAATCGAGCACGACTTTATTACATTTCACTTGATATGCCTTTAATATATTTTGAATAAAGCTAAAAATCATTCACAGATTCTATATTGATATACATACAATTTGAGTATAATATATTTGATATATACTTTACTCAATATATTATAGTAGATATTGTGCATCTATTTTAATTTGTATGAGAATATTGTGTTTTTAATATTATACTCTCATATTTTGAACCTGAAATTTTTATGAGTATTTTTTAATGTTATAAAATACATTTCAGTGTAGTGTACTCTCTTTGCTAGGGTATCTTGTTTGATCAATTAATTTTAGATTGATTATGTGATTTAAATAATTGTCTTTTGTGTTTGTTGACATATTTCGTGTTAATGCTTTTGCTAATTTTTTCTTGCAAGCATAATTGTTAAAATTTTGTATAATTGTCAACTCACCTATCAATTATACAAAATTTGTATAATTTATATGATTTATTTGTGTTTAATATTTTGAATGATTGTGATCTCACCTATCGTGGAAACAATCATACAAAATTTGTGTAATTTATATGATTTACTTGTGTTTAATATTGCATTAATAATAATTATACCCTATCAATATATTGTTATTAATGTGATTTGTGTCGATATAATGTATTTTGGTTTTACTTGTGTCAATTTTGTTCCATTACCCTATCGATGCTGGGATTTTTGTGACATGAGTTTGTACATTGTATTTTTTTGTTATATTTCTTTTTCATTGTGATTCGAGACCTTTAGGTGAGATCATGATGGATAAGAAATTTTGTATGTTAAACATATTGCGTTGTGCATACTAAATCATTTGGTCATTTTCCCACTAGTTATTATGCCTACTTTTGTAATAACTTTGAACGAACCAATTATGAGGACTATAAGGAATCTCTAGATTTGTATTTGGTCATTGCCAACATTAACTTAGCTTCGAGGAAGAAGAGCCTACAACTTTTACTGTTAAGTCTACTATTAGAGGATGTTTTATGAAAAATGGGAGCACTCAAATAAAGTGTGTCTAATGGTGACGAAGTACACCATGGAAAAGTCCATTAGATAAATTATTCCATATAATCGTTACCCTAAGACTTTTTTGAAGTCTGTCAATGAAAATTTTAGGACTTTTGATAAGGCCCAAAAAAGTCATTATTTTCCCCTATTCGATAATGCCATGTATGATAGTGTTAGTGGTGTTCGTGAGCACATGTTGAAGATGATTCATTATTATGACAAACTAAAGTCCATGAAATTGGATATTAATGAAAGTTACCTAATTTGGAAAATTTTGGAATCATTACCTTCTCAATTTGATGTTTTGAAGACCTCTTATAGCACTTAAAATCATTAATGGACCATTGATGAAACCATCGCTATTGTTACTCAGGAGAAGTCAGTGAAGAAGGGTAAGTCCTACATTGTTCAATTTATTGCTAAACCATATAACGATAGGTCTGTTGCTTTTGCATCTGGTACTAAGGATGTGAAAAAAATAATAATGAGAAATTCAAGTATGGCAAGAAAAAGGCAAGGAATGCAACTTAGTATCTTGGGCCCAACAAGAAGATCTTCCAGGGAAATTGCAAATACTGTAAAAAGTATGGACATAAATTAAGTGACTGCGATATCCACAAGAAGAAAAGGCAAAAGGATGGAGATCACGAGCTTGGTGAAGTTAAGTGAAGATGGGTTACATATCGTTGTGGAGAGTTTCCTTAACTCTACCTTTTGGACATGTCTTAGTTTTATATTTTCTCCATTAGGAGAAATTTGCATTTAGTTTCAGCTTTGTGTAATTATAGTTATAATTTTGAGTTTGGAAATGGAAAACTTATTGTATCATCCATTGTTACCTCAGGAATTTTTCATGATATTTATATATGCTGAATATAAATGACATGTTTATTAATTTTGTTGTTGGGCATAAACATGGATACAAGTATTTTATCACCTCCATAAACTGACTTCCTTGGTCATGGTTGGATGGATCTTCTTTAGATGCCTTCAAGCCCTTTAAGGCTATTGTTGAATAGAAAACAGGCAAGAGAGATTAAGTGTGTAAGGTCTGATAGAAGTCTTCAAGACTAAGTGTAGTCCAGACAGTATGGATTACTAGCTCACTTCAATTTGAAATTACACCACATAGATGCTAAGTTATTTTTTCTAAATGGAAATTTATCTCAGGATAGTGGGGGCAAATTCATGATTCTTGTTGTATGTGTTGGTGACGTCCTCTAAGTTTCAATGTCCTCATAATGATAAGGAAATAATTTAGATATATAATGTCTCATGTGCTTCCGCTATTTTACGCTCAACTTTGCATTCATTTCAATATTATTTTTGGTATTAATACCTTGGGAAGATTTGTAAGGCATTGTGAATTATGCTAAACTATGTGAAGTCTAATCAACTTCAGGTCAATTTTTTTTTTGGCATGTTGCCCCTAACAAGCAAAAATATTTTTCTAACTTTAATTTTATGATGGTAAGAGGAGTTGTTTCTTGAAGAATGTCAAGTAGACACTTACAACTACTATCATAGAGACAAAGTATGTCACCTTCTGTGAGGCTACTTGCTTGATTATGTGGCTGATTTCTAGCTTCGCATTATTAAGAGTATATGTAGGTCACTTGTGATATATTGCAACAATACTGTTGTTGGGCTTTTCTCTTGAAATAATAATAGCTCTTCTTGTACACTGCACTTGGTTTTTTGTTAAAGGGAAAATTATAGAGTTTCAAACTCAAATTAAGCACATTGTTATAGAGTGCACATTGGTAAATCCCCTAACCAAAGGCTTAATTATTTGAGCTTCTAAGAATTTTGTAGCTTATATGTGTTTGGTTAAGTCTTTTGATGTTTTAGGTTAGTAGGACTTTGAGATAGTGCATTTGTTTATTAATAAGATATAAAATTTGATGACGACACTTTTGTTATCATATCTCTTATAGCATCATTAAGATGTTTGGAACATTTTATTAGGATTGCATATTTGTCTTACTCAATTATGCTTGTCTTTATCCATCTAGTGTATGCAATGTGAGTTATTAACATATATGATGTGTGTTCCTATCAGATACAATTTTCTGCATTGTTAATAACTCATTATTTCTTTGGACAGAATTCATATTTTGTTTTAATAATCTTTTGACTCCAATAATTAAACTAATGCTATCCATGTGGGAGATTGTTGGAATTTTGTGGATTAGCATTGTTTAATTATTGGATTAAATTTTATATTATTAATATTAATTATGACAATAAAACTTATTATATTTTATTTGATGGATATTAATTGTTTAGGCTTATTATGTAAGCGTACTTATGATGGATTGGGCCCTCACTTGGTGCCTAAATGAAGGCTCCCTATTCTCGTCTAGTGGTTATAAAATTATCGCTCCATTGGACAATTTTAGAGTGTGGCACAATATTGTATAGGAAACCAAACCTTAGTGCACTAGGCAGAGAGGAGGATCTCCCTCATTCCATGTTCGTGATTCTCTTCAAGTACATGTTTTCTAACGTCTCTCATAATAGTTATTTTATGTCATCAACATGCTATAACTATGCATCATTTGTCCTTAAATTTCCATCATGGTTTTCTTCCAAGACCAGTGTTTTATTTTGTTATTCAGTGTCCCAATGTAAAGTCTTCATTAACAATATTTTTTTAGACATAAGTGGTGTTTTATCACATTGGTGCTAGCTATATATAATTAAAAACTTTTAAAAGTTAAGTCCATAAACTCTTTAAATTCATTACAATATCTTGCTAAATTTAAAATATTTGTTGGTTGGAAATAATTATTTAACATGAATGAATTAAGCATAGGTCTATTAGAGCTAAATTACATGGGAGCTAAGTCAACATATGATTTATCAAAACAATGCTTGGAGCTAAATTGCTTATTACCATATGCTCAACAAAGAGTGCTTTGAAGTAATGTTAGAATAACGTGTTTTGTATTATGGTACATTAGTCTGTTTGGTTTTGGCACATAATTTTAGAAAGAAACAATTTTTGTGTACACAAAATTTATTTTGTACAAAACTTTTTCCTATACCAAGCGCGTAGTATTATATTTTTGAGAAAAAAAATGGGAAGAATCTTCAAATTCATCGTAGACCATTAAAATCCAATAGCAATAGTGGTAAACTCCAACAAAATCTAAAATACATTACTGCATCCAACAGCTTAGAACAATTAAAGAGGCGGTGTCAAGATTATCTTGCTGGATGTAAAGGAAATCCTTAGATAAATTAACTACTATGAGATTACATGATTACATCTACCTACTAAAGTATTTGAGGTACTCCACAATCTATAAGATAATTATTAACAAGAACAAAGATGGCACAATGAAACCAATTTTCTCCAATGAAGCATATATATTATGGCATCTAGAAATGAAAGGTGACTGTGGAGTATATTTTTCTTTCCTTTCAATTTTCTCTCTTTGAAGCTCATTAAATCCTAGGAAGATCTCTAGTACAAGTAGGAAAATAAAGTAGTGAGCTTCTACTTATCAAGCACAAAACTACACAAGTCAAACACACTAGAAAAGAAAGAAACCAAAAACAAAAGATGATACCTTTATTATTACTCTTACAACTCTAGTAGAACCGATATGAGCCAAGGCAGGGAGCATAAGAAAAATCTAAACTGCCCTTTTTTGTTGTTTTGATAGACACTTTAATACAAATACTGACAGGAGAAGAACAAAATCATTTCTTAATCATTTCAGCAAGAATTTAGTTTAGCACAAGGTGGAATAATCTCGATGACAACCTTAACTATTGGCATATACATATATTCTTTTTTATTTCATTTTATTTCAAAATAAAAAAATAAAACAGAGACAAGGTGAAGGAATTGACATGGTGGAAGTAAGGTTAAAACTTGCAAGGAAGAAAGTTACTAACTCTTTCCAAAATCTACTTTCTTCCTGTATAACATAAAAATTAATAAAAGAGTATTAGATAGATATTCGAAAGGTAACATAAAACTATTATAAACCTCACCTTCGGTCATAGCACATCTAAAGAACTTCATTAGTGATTTCCTAATGGTAGCTTCATTCATTCCACCCTACCAAAATACAGTTCCTATAAAATAGATAAAGTTCAAGAATTAGACTTAACATAATAGTTCATGACTTGTAGTTTCATATCTTTGAATCTATTAAAACCAGCTCAATTCTAAGGGATTATTGGGTTGGTGCACAGTGTTAGATAATAGGCCCCCTTTTATGCCTTTTCTTATTTTTACTCTTCTTAAGGTAGTTTAGTCTATTTACTTGTTGTCTTTATAAATTCTCTTTAATTTCTCTCTATTGTGTAAGTTGATTGCTTCTAATGGAATAGTGCCCTAGCACTCTTTTTCTCTGTTCTTTCTTCTTCCTTTTCTCTATCTTTGCATTGTTAACATGATATTAAGAGCAAGTTCGGTTTGGGCCACAATTTTCGTTGATCCAACTCTTTTTTTTTCATCAACCATTGATTTTTTTCATCAACGACTAAGATTATTTATTTTGTCCTCTAAAGTGAGCTGCTTATTTTAGAGGAGTTGAATCCTTAATTCTTAGTGCTAAATAGAAAAATGTTACACTATGTACTCTTGTAAGAGAGGCTGCTGTAAACATTAAAAAAGTAGGGAGGTTATATGAAACCTCAGGAAGAGTTATTGTAATTTACACTTTTTAATATTCTCCTTTCTCTTCTTTAGATATGTGCTTCACATACTACTCCTACAACTAGCTAAAATATTTCTTTCTCAACTCAACCATTTCAAACCATTTTTTTTGTCTATACATTTGATCTTCTTAATCATCTATACCTTTTAATTTACCATTTTTTTTATCTCTAAATTGAATTTTAATATTATTTAAAAGTTGTTAACTTTTAAAATAACTTTATATCACAATTTAAAATATTAATTATAAATCTAAAACATAATTATATATTTAAATATATTTATTTATTATGATTTTTAATTGTAATATAATTTATATATTAAATATATTTATTTATTATAAATTTTAATTATATAAAAATAAACATTTATCCTGTGTAATTTTTAAACCCATAATAACCTTACAAAAACTACCCAATTCCTTTACCACCATCTCTCAAAAGCTTATTTGAAACAAAATTTCAAAATCAATAACAAAAAAAAGTTTCAAAACTTAGAAACTAGCTTAGTAAACTAATTTGAGCCCAAAGGAAGACCTTGTAGGGTCCATCTAGTCTCATACAGTTCGCCTGTTCATTCATCTCTTCTCAACCGAAACACTCCCCAGTTCACTTCTCACTCTAGTATCTCCCCTCATTCCTTCATTTTCATTACTAAACCCCATTCCTTCTTTCCATGGCTTCCATCAACTTCAACACAAGTTAGAATGCACAACTTTCATAGTAAGACTCTTACTTCGTCACTCTCTCAATTAGGCATTTTTAATACTCTCTCTTCTCTTCGTTAAATGTGCATTTCACATACTACTCCTACAATTAACCAAAATATTTCTCTCTCAACTCAACCATTTATAACTACTTCTTTTTTTATATTTTTTATTTATGCATTTGATCTTTGTAATTGTCTATACCTTTTAATTTACTATTTTTTATTTTTAAATTCAATTTCAATATTTTTTTAAAAAGTTGTCAACTATTAAAAATAATTTTATACCACAATTTAAATTGTTAATTATAAATTTAAAATATAATTTATATATTCAAATATATTTATTCACTGTAAATTTTAATAATATAAAAACAAAAATTTGTCTTGTGTAATTCGCAAACTAATATTTAAGCCCGTAACTTTACAAAAACTGTCCAATTCCTTACCATTCTCTTTCAAAAGCTTACAAATTTTAAAACCAATTAAAAACAAAGCTCAGCAGATTAATTTGGGCCCGAAGGATTTGCAAGGTCCATCTATTCACGTTACTTTATCTCTTCTTTCCCAACCGAAACGCTCTCCACTCCACTTCACTTCTCAGTCCACTATTATACCCCCTCATTCCTGCATTTTCATTCTCCATTTTCTTCCCTGAACTTCACTCTTCCTTCCGATGTCTTCCATCAACTTCAACCCCTTCGGGGCAAACTGGTTCTCAAAACCCCCCAACCCACTCCCTCTCCCTTCCCTCCCCAACACCCTCAACCTCCCGGACCCACCCTCCCCCCATCCCAACTTCGCCGCCATCAGCCTCCCCAACCTCTTCCGCCGCAAGCCCAAGAAAAAGCCCGACCCCGCGGAGCCCGGCCCGTACGAGCAGCTGGCCCAGCAGGTCCTCTGGGAGTGCGAGACCCTCCCGGACCACCGCCACACCCCGGAGGTCGAGAAAATCCTGAGCAGGAACGGCTCCTCCTCCGTCTTCGAGGAGCGCGAGGACGCGACGGAGGAGGAGATGCGGGAGAACGCGGAGCTCGTGGAGAGGCTGAGGAGCAGCCCCGTGGTGCAGTTCGTGGCGCGCGCGGAGGAAATCCTGGACAAGATGAACGAGATGGAGCTGAAGGAGAACGAGAGGCCCTACCACAGGGAGGACTGGGGGCTCTGGAAGGACGTGCCGCACGTCACCGGGCTCGACGGGAGGCCCATGCCCCGCAAGGCCCAGAAGACCAAGCAGGAGGCGGACGACAAGTTCTGGGACTTCGCCAGGCAGTTCTTCTTCGGGCTCTGGAATTTCAGGCAGAGGCCGTACCCTCCCGGGAAGCCCATCGACGCCGCCCAATCCATCGGGTACAAGAACCTCGAGAGGCGCTACTATGACTGTGAGTTGCATTGGGTTCACATTTCCAACTTCTGTGCCTGCTTGTTTTGTTTTGTTAGCTTTTGGCGGTTATCCTTGGAGGCATTGGGCATAGATATGGACCCGTGGTGTCATAGAATTGTAGTAGAAAGCTCTCTAGTGATATTTCACCAAGGATAGGTTGTTATTATATTTACCCAAAATAATATTATTAAGGTTTTATTTTTTTACCTTGAATGACATTTTAAACGACAATAACAATTGCTGAGATCCCTCATTGACCAGAGATATCACCAATGTGTACAAGTCTTTATTTAGCGGTCCTCACCTTATTAGTCGGTTTTGTGGGGTTGAGTTAGCCCCTAAGCTCAAGTTTTAAGGAGGTATCAAAGTCTATTATAAATTCGTTATTGGGCCACCTGTATTCATCTAGGCTCTAAATGTTTATTCCTAGGTGTGAGGGGATATTGGTAGTGGGCCCCCTGCATTTGTCCATGCTCTAGATATCCAAGCCTAAGCGTGAGGGGGTATGTTGAGATATGATCAATATAGTCTTTATAGGTCTTGGGTAGTCCTCGCCTTACAAGTTGGTTTTGTAAAGTTGAGTTAGGTCATCATAAGTTCAAATTCTAAGAACAATAGCCCTATCCCATTAGGTGAAGTTGGCTACATGGGTCATGCGATGCCATTAAACTTGTTTAAAAGCCAGATTCTCAAGGATATTATACAGCATGAAGAGTTGAAGACATGTTAAAGTTTAAACATAATAGACACAAAGTAACATGTTGCAAATGGAAGTACACATCAAATGTTATAAATGTGACTTAGTGTATCAAACTAAGAAAACATTTAATTCTTGGATTTGGCTCTTCTAAAGTAAATAAAGGTAAAGAAAGTTATCTCAGTTGTTGATAAGAAAATCATAGGTTGATATTTTAATACATTCATGATTTGTTCTGCATGTGCATACAATAACAATATTAACCATTGATTTTTCATTAATGACTGAGATTACTTACTTTATCCTCCAAAGTGAGTTGCTTACTTTTGAGGATCCAAATTCTTAATTCTCCGATCGAAATGGAAAAATATTGACTGTTAATAAGTTCTTTGTCAAGTTATTATGTATTATATGGTTCTTTGAATTTAATTTGTAACTCTTTGGCAAATTGAATTATCAAGTTCCATAGTTGAAAGGACTTTGAAAGTGTGGTCTTAAAGTTAGAGTTAGAGCATTAAATAAACAGAGTTAAGAATGTTGAGTGAGTATTTAAAGTCAAGTGTGACAATGGTGAGAAGAGTTAGAAAAGCACAATAGTTGTTATAACGAAAGTTGAAAAAAACATTTAAAGAGGGAGTAAGAATGTGAAGATTTTGTTGTGTGGTTAGGAAAATCCCTTTCTAACATGGTGACTCTATGATTCTAACCGCTGTTGTACATAAAGTTCATCTAGGACAGTGTTGTTAAATGGCGGCGCCATGGCTGAATGGCGTGGCGGATTTTTTGCCAACTACCACAGGCAATTTGTGAAGGGAGGCCTGCTATGGCAGCGCCATAGGCCACAATAGTGTGTTTATCTGGTGGAATTTTGGCCTTCTGCCGTATTCCACCATCCGCCACTGATAACACTGATATAGGACCATAATATGCTTTTATTGCGATCAAACCAACCATGTTTCAGTGCATGTTTGTTTTTGAACTTTTCTTTTATTGTATTTTTGCAAAAGCTTTTTCAATAAGATTTGATTTTAAGTTATTTTGAACACAAAATAAGCTAATCCAAATAGCTTGTCAATGAGGGTTAGCTTAACCTATTGATGGAATTGAACAGCATTGGCAGAAAAAGGGGTTCAGGTTCTATAAGGTCTTGGGTTTGACTCTTGGTGAAATATGTGCTTGAAAATTTGTGTTGAAATATTTAATCTACACTATTGATGGGGGTTAATTGGTAGGAATGAATAGCCTTGATAAAAATTATTGATTCTTCTCCGTGATCCCTCATTGGTAGGCATTCACCAACTGTGGTGCTCCCTGCTTGGTTGTCATAACCTATCCATCTCTTTAAGTTTTAGTTTGCTGAAAACAAAAGAAATATTGATAAGTTAGAATGGATAGTTGTGAACATTTTGTCTTTATATATTAATAACTATAACATGGGAGTTGAATGTGAGATATCCGATCAATATTATCTTTGTTTGTTGAAGGTTTTGTAATAAAACATTAATTATCTGGATGTAAATATTCTATTATCAAATTATGTGTCTTCTCATTGTTTTAGTTTTGGTTGCTTGCGGTATGATATTGCTTCCATTTGCTAACTGATTTAGTTATCATGAGGAGTGGTGGATGGTACTATAAGGATCGGCTGGGTCGCACACGAGGACCATTAGAGTTGATTACACTTAAAACTGCGTGGGGTGCTGGGATTATTGATAAGAACACTTTCATTTGGGGTGAGGATATGGATGAATGGGCACCCATCCACATGATTTATGGAATGGAGCGTGCAATTGCTACTTGGGAAGGTCTGTTGAGTTCTATCCTTTTTCTTTCTGTAATATATATACGTTGGTAATTTATTGTGTAGATCTGAGCAGAGTCTATGAAGGAAATTATAAACTTAAACATTTATGTATGTCTTTTAACCATTTTTGTACCGTTCTTTATGATGATTGATGAATATAGAATTAGAAAGTAGAGAGTATAATACAATATAAATTCCTGCAAAATAAAGCATTTGAACCTTCGCTGTTATATGAGCCTGTGAGGTGGAAAGATATCAGCTTAATGGACTAGTTACCACTTACAATCAAAATGTTGGACTGTTATGGTATTTTGCTCTGCCCTGCAGATTAGTGGTGACTTTTTTCTGTGAGCATTACGCCCTGAGAAAAATTTATGAGATTCAAGGAATTATTCTCTGTAATTTTTCAAATTTTATGGTCTTATCCTCTCAGTTATTGATCAGTCAAAGGAACAATACGAGGCTATCTGGAACTGTTTTCAAAACATGTTCTGTTACTACATCCTGAAATTGGAATATAACTTCAACCAATTTTCAATGAAAATCTTGATAACTGTTTCTTTAATTCTTCACGGCAAAAACAATAGAACTAACATAATATTAATTATTAAATGCTATTCTTATATGTCTTCTTACTTGGGGTTTCATTTCTGGCTGGGGGGTTCTTTCTACATAGCGTCAATGGAGCAATGTATTGAAGTCAAATCATGAGCACATACATTCTTAAAACAAACCTCAATAAATCTTTTCAGTATTAAAGAATACGGAATGTGAAACCAAGCTGACAAGCCCCTATGCTCTGGTATTTGATAAAACCTGATTCTTGGTTGGGCAATTTTTTAGTTAGACTTGCTGCTTCAGCAACAGCATTGCTTCACAAACTACAAAAAGGTATACCACCGTGGGTTCCTCTGAAAGGATTTGAAAAGAAGACCTATAAGCAGCTTCAAGAAGAGGCTATAGAAAGCAAGAGACGTGATTTAGCAGTATTGGAAGCTAATGATGGCCTTTGGCCCGGAGAGAGAATTCCAAGTCATGCCCTATTTCTTTGGGCTAGTGGCTCTGAACTGACCACTATCTTGGAACAGGATCACATGCCGAACAAATACATTCCCAAATATCTTAGGTATGCACATGCTGGGACTGTTCATCAATTTGTTATGGTTTCTAACTCTTGCCCTTCCTCCCCCCTTCCTTTATTTATTATTTATTTATTTCTTTGTGTTGGGGTGGATGGCTGTGAGGGTAGAAAGAAGTTGGCAGAAATTATTCCAGGGTTGAGGCCATGGGAAGTTCTGAGCATAGAACAAGCAATGGATCGATTAACATTTAACGGTGAATGGTACCGTGAACCACTTGGTTCATACACCACTGGTCCCCCTTACCTCCAGCACTGGAATAGAGATGTTATGGTACGCCTTTTCATCAAAGCATTTTGGATTCATTTATTACCTATATGGAGTTTTTTTTCTTTTTCTTTTCTTTCTTTCTTTCTTTCTTTGCTTTCTCTTTTTCTTTTATACAGTTATATTTATAGTTAATAGTTATGACCTGCCTTACCAATTACAACTTTTCTGTTTTATTTCTTTCCTTGGTAAAGATTAAATTTTTATTAGTATAACTTTCCCTTCCCCTGCCATCATTACTAGGAAGGTTGTTACCTTCATCTCCTGGCATACAGCCAAAGCACCAGTCTCTTTCTCCTTCTCCTAAGTCAAATATCCAAACAACAGGCAGTCAGCTGTTAACTACCTCTCTCCGACATCCCAATTCCCATTCCCTAGACACCCTTCCTTCCTCAACAAGACCTAAAACATGATACAGTCCAGTTTCTGTTAATGGTTGCCTTTCATGTAAACAAATAGATTTTCAGATGATGTGTTGCATGTGCATGAGATTTTGGCAAATACCCCAAACAGTAAACACGCCGCTGGAGTGGTAGTACAAAAGGGTATGTTTAAGAGTTAGGTTTTGGAGGGAATGGAAAACAAGAACAAATCTTTCATTTCTAATAAATATTCTCTAATTTGATATTTTTTAAAATAAAGAAATAAAATATTAGCATAATTTAATGTGTTAATATTTTGTTTATTTTTATAAACATTATATAACACTCTTAATTTGAAAATAAAATATCTCCCCCCGCCCCCCCTTTTTTCTCCTCCAAACTCACTCCCAAAAATAACACTCTTGCCGTAACTTGCTTATTATGGAACATGAATTTTCATTTTCTTTGACTGTTTGCAGAGATTATATAAGATATTTGATGATCTTAACACTGAGTTGTACGAACAAATGGAGAGTTCAATTGCTGGCTTTGATAAAATTATGGAGAAGATCAGGCAGGATTTTATAGCAAGAACTGATAAACTGTTGGAGAAGAAAGACAAAGAGAAAAGAGAAGCACGCAAGAAAGCTGGGTTGCCCGAGTATGAGTGGCCTGAAAAACCATACAACCCTTAGCATCATTTTTTACATGATTTCTGCAGATCATGTGGTAAGACTATTGTATGTGAGTAGTTACAAAATTTTAAATTTAATTACTTTGAACTGACCAATGTAACATCATTATCAAGAGCAATTGATTTACCCACATATTGACTGAAATGATGAAAATGGAATTTGGGGGGCGAGGGTAAGGTTAATTTTCCACCGGTTATTTGAGGTTTGGTTGACATATTATTGAGATATAAACACACTAATTTGGTTACTGTCATGATTATATGCATTATCTTTTGTTGTATGTAAGAATTTTTTAAAAGACAAAACTTAGGTACAGTTTTTTGAGTGTTTTTGATATTGTTCTCTAATCAAAATTAGAGTTTTATCTCAGTAATCTGCATGTATTAAAGATTAATGTATATTACCGAGGTAAAACTCTAATTTTGATGGAGAACAGTACCAAAAGCACTCAAGGAATTGCACCTAAGTTTTTTTCTTTTTTAAAGAACATAAATCTTGAGTTTTCAATCTAGATGGGCTTTTAACATCTTAACTTCCACACGTGTGGTTAAATGATGTTGCAAGTTTGGTTCTGGCGGTTATGTCTCTAATAGGTTCTCAAATATTTTTCTTCGGGCAATATCTGATTGATTCATTGAACACTATTACAACAGGATTTTTTTTCTTTCATTTCAGGGCAAGGTTGTTAGACTGGTGTCATGAAATAAGAATGCAATGTGGGATTGGCTATAGTAATTTTTGTCTTTCTTGGAGTTGGTTAGATCGTCTCTATTGTTAAATATTGGCATGTATACATCAGTGAGTAATGAATGAAAATATTTTCTGGCTTCTTATCTGTTCTTTGCTTTCTAAGGAGATGCCTGATCTTGAAGCAGGGTTCTCACAACCCCAAACCTGTAACAGCTTGATTAAGCTGTTAGTAACCAAGTGAATGAAGCTTAGATTTGTTGGTAAAACCAAATTGTTTTGATCCTTCCATAGGAGTCACATAGTGATGGACAAAAGAATATGTCGATGCTTATTTAGCCTTTCTTTTGTAGTTGTACTTGGTATTGGCTTGCGACCATCTGGTCAACCCCATGTTAAAGACCTGATTGCAAACACCAATGTTAATGACACTCAACCATAAATGAGATACTATCATTCTTGCAGCATATGCATTATAGTTAGAGACGTGTTTAGAAATTTTAAGGGTTGAGTGAAATTATTAGAGGAGCAATTAATTAAGGGTTGAGTAAAATTATCATGTAATTAATTAATTTTGGAGTATCATGTTGAGATTGAATTAATTTTTTAACTTATTTTTCTTCAGTTTTTGAAAATTAAATTCATACTTTTTATTTGGCATCTACTGTTACTTGGTATTAAAAAAGTAAAATAAAAAATAGCATAAAAAAATAAATAAAATAGTCAAGTCAATAAGGAAGAAGGATGAAATGATAGATTGTAGAACTTGAAAATGATGAGAATTACACGTTAACACAAATTGATAACAATAACCTACTTTGAGATTTCACATCAAATGAATATGAAGATGGAGGAGAAGAGGAAAGAGATGATTAGAGAGCAAAGAAAATTCTATGGAATAAATAGTTAGACTAAAGTGAATGTTATTTGCTTTGGTAAACAAAATAATAACAATAATTTAATTGTAATTTTGAAAACTAATAACAATAATCACATTGAGAATATATTTATTTAAAAGTGGTTTAAGAAAGTCAAATACTAAATCATTTAATTTGGGATACTTTAAATATTACTGAATAACTCATGGCATTGGGTCTAGTGCTTATATGTACAAATTACAATGCAATTAAGCAATCATTTAGAATTTTCACTAATACTCATTAACTATTGGCACAAGGACTTTTGTGGGTCTAAGGCAATTGCCTAAGTTGCCATTCACTTTTCATGGCGCTGGTTATAGTTTCAAAATATTTAGTCTGACAGTCAGTATTTGATTCTACAGAATAATTATTTATTTTAATTAACTTAGAAGATCTTTGAAAAATAAGTGATTATTTTTTAAAATTTAAATTATATCAAACATGCTATTATTACAATGAGTACATAGGTTATTACATACTCTATTTTTGACGTTCTGGCTATAGAAATCATTAAGTTTATGCTACTAGGGGCTATAGAAATCTAAGCTAAATTCTTTCCCTTGCTCGCAGCTGAAGGCCTCATAATCTGCCAATTTGAAACATAACTTAAACAAATAAGATAAAACCTTAGTGAGTGTCCTAGGTACACAACAACATCATACATTTCATTAAACAAGGCATATAAACTTAGCATTTTCTCTTCGTAAACATATCATCATCAACTTATAAATATATCTTTAACCTTCTGTCACATAAAAAATAATGTCGTTAACCATTGTAATTATACTTGCATGCAATTATCTTAACTTTTCTCTTTTCCGTCCTATTGGCATATTTAGGCTTAAATCTCAAGAGGCATCCCTCTTGTTTATGCCATAACCTCGTATATATATTCCTCCTGGTTTGAAGAGTGTCTACTACTCTTTGGGGACTAAAGGGGAAGAAAACCCTTTCCTTGCCAAAAAGGGTACATAAATCTTATGCATGCATTCTTTTAACATTTATACTTTGTTATCCTTTGGGGACCAAAGGAGTTACTATCCTTCCCTTGCTAAAGGAGACCTTTCACAGTTTTGCATAGGCATACACATCACATTTCAGTCATATATAGGGATGGGTTAGTCATATGGCATTTACTGTCAGTTAACTAAAATTACATAAGTTCTAGGAGTCTTGCACTTAGAGTTGACATAGTCGAACTTAGCGTGACAAACTTAATTGACACGTAGTGCTAATGTATAGGGTACCAAACATAGCTCTCTGTTGGTCTCATGCTTAGCGCACATGGGGTTGCACTTGGTGAAAAGCTGTGAGGAGTTCCAAACATCATCTTTGGAGGTCTCAAACTTAGTGCCACTAGTTTGCACTTAGCACCTCAGTGCAAAAATTTCAAGTACCTCTCTAGAAGTCCCGCACTCAACACATACTGGGTTGTGCTTAGTGCCATTACATGGAGCCTCAACCCAAGGGTTTTGGAGGCTTGTGCTTAGTATGTTGAAGGCGCATTTAGTGCATATCGTCATTTTACATATCGCGAGAACAAGGTTCTACAATCTTAGGGAGCTCTTCAAGGCTTCCCAAACTAGTCAAACACAAATTTGCATACATACATTGATTAATTAAACTTCCAAACATCAAGCCCCCATTATAATCCATTAATCATTCACTCATTCTATAAAACTCAATCCCCTATTAAGCCCTAACATGGAAATTCATGCAAAAATATCATTAAAGAAAGATACAATCAAGAACATATAATGGGGGAGTGGAGAAACATGCTAGGGGTTGCACTGACCTTTAGATTGCCTAAAGTCCTCTAAGGGTGAGTTAGGTCCTTCTATTCTCTCCTTGCCTCTATCCTTTTCTCTTCTCTTCTTCTCATTCTCTTTCTCTTTTTGGTAAAAATGTGAGTATGTGATAGGGTGATTTAGGATTACTTAACTTAATTCCTTATTGGGCTCTAGTGGCTCATTACCTTAATATTATAGCCCAACTCTTAATTAACACTCACAGACTCCCATTATGGACCCAGTTTATAGTTATTTGTTTAATTAAATTAAATCTATTATTTTGAGATGTTACCTAATGTTTAATGCACACCAAATAATGTAGTAAATGATAATATAAATTGCATGTCAATAACAAAGTTTTAAACTAATAAGAAGGATAAGATAAGCTAACTAGATAAACATATCATATCTTATTAGCTCACCAAATAATATATTAGAATAAGATATGTTAATTTATCATATCATATCGTCATTATCTTATTTGAGAAATAATTATAAAATATCATTTTATTTTCTATTTAGTTTCTATTTTCAAATATTTGTATAGTGTCTAAATTAAATAATGTAAATCCAATCTACCAAAATCCCAAATATCAACAAGACCAAAAAGGGCTAGCTACAACCTTGGGTCAAGTGCCATTGTGGCCTAATTCACCTATGGCCTGCCCTACTAGAGAATCCTCAATATATGATCACATATTACATGTCAAGTGGTTCCAAAATATTCATTAGTTAGAAGCACATGCATTTCTTAGGTTTTACCTTATTAATATGCTCAAAAATGCTATAGCAATATCTCACGTACACCCAAGTTATATGCATAGACCATTGTTGAAGCACTGGGTAAACTCACTTTCATTTATATTATTACTCTACAAGTTCATATATTGACTTGGACAATGAGGTACCTTTGCAAGCACCCTCACCTTTACCATTGTTTTGGACCAATACTTTGTTCATCATCACTCTTAACTTGAAATGAACCTTAAAATTTCTTAAAGGCTAAGCTACATCATATAAGAAACAATAAAACCAGATTATACAATATGTTTATAGTTATTTATAAAAATGAAAATGAAAATAAAGATCTATTTGATTTAAGACCTTTATAAATTTTATAAATAAAAATGTCACATTATTTTAACTTTATTTCCTATTTTCAAGTATTATTTTCATTTGTTATTTTTCCAACTTCATATACAAATTATTGAAAAAAAATGATACTATTTTTTATAGTTATTTATAAAAATAAAATATAAAAAACATTTTCTCAAAATAAAATAACCTTAGCGCAGCAACGTAGAGACATTAATTTAATACCAAAAAAAATAAAATTAAAATACTAACATACAGACCAACCAAGCAGTGAATTCACTCCTCCATAAATCAGTATTAAATTAATCAGTAGATCCTTGAACAACTTAAAAATTTATAATTAGGTTCTTAAACTTAAAAATTTGTAATTAAGTCTTTGATTGTGTAAAATTTTTATAATTGGGTCCCTAATATTAGTTTATGACAGCTTGAAATCATCAAAAAATAACAACTTTATAGTAGTTTTAAAGACATTAAGAACTTAATTACAAAAAATTTACAAAATCAAACACCTAATTACAAATTTTTTTAATTTGGAAACATAATTAATTTTTTTTACATAATTCAGAAACCTGCTGTTTAATTTAACCTAAACAAAATTTACGTGTAACAAAAAAAAAAACCCTTAAAATTGGACTTTGGTTACGAAACGGGTCATGGGGCTCCGTGTATCAAGGGTTTTAGTTTGGGTCTCTCTCATCCTTCATCCGCTCAGACGCAGAGGAACTCGTTCTCTGAGGAGCAGAAGCTTCCAGCATGGTTAGCTTTTCGTCTTGAAACTAATTGCATTCACTTTATCATTTTATTTTTACTTCTTTTTCTTGGCTTTATTTTTATCGTTTAATGAAAATGAAAGAGTGAAAGAAATTGGGAGTTTATATTCATCTTGAGCATCCCCTTTCTTCAGCCAAAGTTTTTGTTTTCTGCTTGCTCAATTCAATTATTTTGTTTCTATTGATGAAAATTGAGTTCATCATAGCTGAACCTACTTCACCCTCATTTATGATGAAAATTTGGAAAACATGGCTTGCTTTCCTCGCGTTCAGTGTTGTTAATGTTCTCCGTTGATCTCTATTTTGTTTTTTGTTTGGTGGATGCAACTTGACAAATGTTGTGATATTTTTTTATTATTATTATTATTATTTTGTGGGATTTTATTCAATGCAATGTTTTCAGAAGACTTATTTAGTCACCAAACCGATGTAACTACTAACAAGGTTTTAAAGAACGGTTTATGAACACGATTGGGCCTGGAACGTCAAGGTTTTTGAGGCCTCTGCAACTGCAATTGTGGTCACATTAGTCGCATTTGTTTACCATTTTCTGCAATATCAAGGATTGCAACAAAACCTCAACAGCAATTTAAAACCAAGCCATAACTGTAATCACAATTTCAAACCAAACCGTAACTGCAGCCACAATTTAAAACTGTGAGTACTAGTATACGGTTTAATAGTCAACTGTGTTTGAAATAGTGTGTGTAAACCTAGGGAGCTGTGTTCGGGTGTTGCATTGTCAATCTCTAGCACTTTTTCAGCTTTAAACATAGAGCTGGCTTGTGATCTCATTGAATGATTTGCATGGTTCACCAGTTTTTTGCCTGTTCAATGGTTCTGAAGGCAGTTTTCAAATTGACAATTTATAAGGCCTGACTAGGCTGACCAATGATTTGGTTAATGGTTGAATTGTCAGACTGGCCAGTCCAGTCAAGTTTTTAAAACACTGGTTTACAATGATTCCTTGCCTTGGTGTAATTGTTAGGAATATAGAACATAGTTACATAATTTTCTTGATAACCCTGTGTATTGCGTACTGAATTCACCGTACCACATACCAAATTCCTGGTTCTCCTTAAAGGAAGTCTTGTAATAATAACTTAAAAGTGACGAATCGCGTACCTACATGAACCACAAATCTGTACCATACCGGGTAGCTGGTAACTATGATATAGAATATCTGAAACTGTGACCTCATATTCTAATTTGTAGCTTTTCTCATGTATTTCAGGCTAGAGGGTTGAAGAAACACTTGAAGAGGCTCAATGCTCCAAAACATTGGATGCTTGACAAGCTTGGTGGTGCCTTTGTATGTACATTACTCACAGTTCCTGTGTTAGTAATATTATTTAATTCAGTTTTATTTGTAATTTCCATTTGAACTCATATACTCTTTTGGCCTGACTGTGCAGGCACCCAAGCCATCATCTGGACCCCACAAGTCAAGGGAGTGCCTGCCTTTGATCCTCATCCTGCGAAACAGACTAAAGTATGCTCTAACATATAGAGAAGTTATTGCCATCTTGATGCAGCACCATGTTCTTGTTGATGGCAAGGTTAGGACAGACAAGACATATCCTGCTGGATTCATGGGTATGTACATTTTTAAACTTGGTTGTCATATTGTTACTTGTGCTGTCCAAATTATTGTTTATCTAGATATTTGGGCGATACTACCACTTTTGTATATTCTTGTTGAAAATTTGAAATTGAGTAGTGGACAATTTTGTGAAAATATTTTGATTTTGCATTTTCCTTGGTGATTAATTTGTTCTAACCTCTTGCTCTGACCAGATGTTGTTCTCCACGCTGTAAGGGATGAGGAGTCAAAGGTTTGCCTATCCCTGCATAATCTCCCTAATGTCTATTCTTATTACAAATTTGTCCCATTTATTGGTTTGTATCTGGTAAATTTGTGCTTTCTCTACTGTATTTCACATCACTATTTACCAATGCATATTGTCATTGACTTGCTGCTGAAAGTGTATGGTTGGATGGACAAATTTGGGCTTCTTAAATCAGTAAATTGAAAACTTGTTTGGGTATATCTCTTTGATTGTTAGACTTCCAAAAAACAAATGTGGGATGCTAGCATAACTTAATTATTTATATACAGTCTTGAGGTGCTTGTTGACGCATCTGAATACTATAACTATGTTTTGTTGGATCTTGTGTCAATGTTTTCTTGTTGATTTCCTTTCTAGTGATTTTACCCCTTTTTTTGTCTTATTGCAGTTTAAGCTCTGTAAGGTTCGATCTGTTCAATTTGGACAGAAGGGCATCCCCTATTTGAACACATACGATGGACGCACCATCCGCTATCCTGACCCACTAATCAAGGCTAATGACACCATCAAACTGGACCTTGAAAGCAACAAGATCACCGATTTCATCAAATTTGATGTGGGGAACGTTGTTATGGTTACGGGTGGAAGGAACAGAGGTCGAGTTGGTGTCATCAAGAACCGGGAAAAGCACAAGGGAAGCTTTGAGACCATCCACGTTCAGGATGCAACTGGGCATGAGTTCGCAACTCGCATGGGTAATGTCTTCATTATTGGCAAAGGGACAAAGCCTTGGGTGTCTCTTCCCAAAGGCCGGGGTATCAAGTTGTCTATCATTGAGGAGGCTAGAAAGAGGCTTGCCGCTCAACATGAAACAGCTGCCTAAATTTGATTAAACGATTTTGCTGGTAAGTTTTAGCTATTTTAGCACTTCAGCTGTCTGAGCATAGGATTTTTGGTGAAATGACTGAGCATAGTTTTGTATCAAACTTAATATTCCAATTATGAGCTGTTGATTACAGTTTTTATTACCTGATGAATATTATGGTGACATGTTATTGATATCTTTTTGGGTGAAAAATTCTTACCTAAATTTTTACTTCAGTTTGCATTTTTCACCCAAAGATATTAAATATAATACACCCCCAACTTAATACATTTCATTGGACTTTTTTCTTTTCATCCAATTTTAGCATTTCAGCTAAAAATCTTTTATTTAAAAGGGGAAAGTGCTCCACATCAAAATTATTTTATTTCCATGTCTATTATTGCACTTCCTACATTCTTTTTACGTCCAGTTTATAAAGGGCAAATAGAATTAGTTTTGTCCAGTTTATTGCTACCAGCAATGGAACATTCCCCATGATATTCACCATCGGACAAGATAGAGATATATGCTCTTTAACATATGGGAAAAAATGCATATCATTAATAACTTAAATACAATTTTTTTAATGAAAGTCTTCAATACATTATTCTATGAGCAAGTAGGTCACTTTGATTAAACAGAAATTCTAGAGAGAATGATTAGGCACAAGTGCCCTAGACGGTGACAAGATTTAAATCGGTGCGTCAATCTTTGAATCAAAGCTTAATCCTCACAGTATGCATAACAAATCGTTACCTTTAGAATTGGTTGGAAAAAAAATTCTTTCCACGTTGCCCCAATTTGAAGGGAGGAATTGGGTCCTCAATTTGCTTGTCAGAGCTATGCTTAGTTCGTTTTAGCCTGATTTGAATTGACACCACTAATACAAACTGAATGAAATGAGAGGCTTAAGACTTTATATGAAGTGATTAAGACTTTTACCAGATAATAATGCCTGGTGAAAAAATACAGACGTCCACATAGATCCTTGTGTGAGTCAAGTGGGAGAAACACAATAAATTATACTTAAAATTTTAAGGCCTGAGCGAATTTAATTTTTGAAATTATAAAATATTATTTTAGTTTTCTAAATTGTTAAATGATGATCATTTTAGTTTTTAAAATAGTAATAATAAAGATTAAAATGATTAATATTTGATAATTTCAAAGACAAATAATATTTTTGTAATTTCAGAAACTAATTTAGTATATTATTCAGTTAAGTAGCTTAAAATTTTAATAATGTGGGAAAATAAAAAATAATATAAATTATATTGTGTCAAAAATTACCCAAATTGATATTTTTATTCTTAAGAGAATAATTAGCTTCTAAAAAAACTTTACATGAAAAGTCTTTTATGTGCATACTTTCCAACTTCAAGTGTAAAGGGAATTTTTTGGGGTGGTTGTCGAATTTTCATTTTTTGATTTTTAAATGTAAATTTCAAAATAAAACATGTTTGACTATGCTAATTTGGTTTTATCTTAATTTTGAAATGTTTTTAACTTAACTTTTAAAGCAAAAAAGTAGTTTTAGTTTTTGATTCAATCAATAAAGGGTGTGTTTAAAAAAGTATGTTCCTAACATTTCTTGTCATTCAATTTCTCCATTTCTCTTGAAGAATCCTATAAAAATTGTCACTATCAGCATTATCACTATTACCATCAATTAATTATTGTTGTTACTGCACAACCACCATCCTTCACCACCACCACCACATTACTATTATTACCACCATAATTACCATCACTACCTTTGTTGTGGTCATTTTAACCATTGTCACCACTAACCATAACCACTACCACCACCAACAGAACAACAATAATCATTACAACTGCAGTGACCTCATTACCACTATTACCACTACGATTGTTGTCGTCATCACCACTATTATTGTTATTGTCACTATCACCATTGTAGTTGCCACGATTACCACATGCCATTGCCACCACTGCCACCATTGTTACCATGCTTCCATTGTCATAAGTTCATTGTTGTCACTGTTGCCATCCCCATCACCTTTGCCAGCCAATGACATTGCTAAAACCATTTTCATAACGACTATTGTCACTATCACCATTATCACCACTTCTACCACTACCACCACTAGCCACTGCTATCTCAACCACCATTAGGGATGGCAATTTTACTCAAACCCTACAGGCACTACTAAAAAATACTGGGTAAATACCTAGTTAATGGGGATGGAGTTGGGGTTGGATATTTGCTCTCAAATTTTAATGGAGATGAGTGCAGGTATGGGTACTATAGTACTCACACCATCCATACTCGCACTTATATATATATATATATATATATATAATTCTTTAATGTATTAAAGATAAACTATCTCATATATAATATATTAAAAAGATATATTTTAGTGATTATTATAATATTAAAAAACTTAATTTATTTTAAAAAGTAAAGATATTGTAAGAAATACAAACAAAAATAAGAATTTAATTTATATGCATTGTTAGTGTAAAATATTTTTGCATATATATTCAATAGGTATTTACCTTATCGCAACATCATATTAATAAATATAGGATAATTAAATTTTATTAGAAGTTTGCAAAAAAGTTTTGGAGTAACATTGTATATAAATTAAATTTCAAAAATAATTTATACTCCACTAAAAATATTAAATTATATAAAAAGATTATGTTCTTTTTCAAATACATGCATTGTTTCTAAATTATTATTGACAATACTTATAATTATTGTTATTGTTGAATGTAGTTTTTTAAGATTAAAAATAGTTCAAATTTTATTTGATATTCAATATATTAAAGAATATATTGAATGAATTTGTTTTTATATATTTATAGTGAAATGTTAAAAATTCTTAATTATAAAACTTTGATCAATAATTTCATAATTGATAAAAAATGAAAGAGTTTTGATAAATTTATTAAATTAAATATTGAATATAAAATTCGCCTAAAACTGTGGAATTTTTTGCCATCATTCTACACTTAAAGAAGGTGCGATAGTACCTAACGGGTATGGAAATGAGGATTAAAGTTGCTATCCGAATAGGTATGGGATCTAGTACAGATATATTTTTAAACACAAGTATAGGGTACCTAAACTCTACCCATTGCTATCTCTAACCACCATCACTACCAAACCACCTCCACAACAACAACAATTACCACCACTATAGTGACAATCACTACTACTATTACCATCATAATTATCACTATAACAATTGTCAAAGTGCCACCACTATTATCACCATTATAGTTGTCATCACCATCATACTTGCTATCACCATTGTCATTATCACCACCCCTACTATTTTCATTGCCACAAGTTCACCACACCACCACCACATCCCCACCCCCACCCCACATGGCCGCTCCACCATCAAACAAACTTGAATTAGAAAATGAGGAGTAATTTATGTGATTTGGATTTAAGATTTGATGTAATTAATAAAATTAAAGAAATTTAAAACTAAAGATTATAAGTTTTAAATTTTTAAAATTTTCAAAACTTAAATCTAAGAACGACTAAGTTTGAAACTCCAACTACCCCATCAGTCGTGTTTATTGAAGAATCGCTCTCCGTAATTTTTTTAATAGGGAAATGATAATTGCTATATGTAAAGATGCCTATAATTTATGCTGTTTACAAAAAGAAAAAAATTGTATGCGCTTGTCACCAAAAAAGGTAATGACTACTTGGTGTGAAGAATCATCAGTTAAGTTTAATATTATTTCTTTCTAGAATTTACTCTGTTGGAATATTTATTTTTTTAATAAATTTACAACACATGTTTAATACAAGTTATTCAATATTAAAAAAAATCTATATATAACATTATTTAATTGAACAACTTAATAGCAAGAATGTAGGAAATTTGATCTAAACTTTGTGAAAAAAAAAAAAAACCATCCGCCCAAAAGTGAGCAGTTGCATGGTTCTAAATTACAGTTGCGGTTTTGTCCCGATCCTTGACATTGCGACAAATTGCAGAAAAAATGTGACTGATGCGGCCGCAATTGCGGTCGGGATGCGGTTGTGATGAGTCGAAAAACCTTTACGTTTGGGCTCTAATTGCGGTTGTGGACCGCAATTTAGAACCATGAGCAGTTGAGAGGACCATCGCCAAGGATAGTTCCCCAGCACATGCAGTCTATGTTTTTAAAATTGTTGGTCCAAAAAAATATTTTTAAAATTGCATTGACCTAAACGATTAAGTAAGCATAGAAAGTGATTGCAACAACTCTTCCGATCCAATGCAATTTTGCCAGGCAATCACCTTCTGTTTTCAATATTATGACATTTAGTGAATGTTAACTCTCTTTACATACATAAATAATCTTTATTTGTACCTCAAAACACTACAGAGAAAGCACTATTACTGCACAAAGACACTGAAGATAAACCAACCAACCTCTTGACCCGGGGCCCCATCGACACTCTTGGGTAGATACCATCAAATTGGGAATATTTGGTAACAAAGATAAGGTAGCAGAAGCAAAATCCAAAACATTTCCCTCTACTAGCAATTTATTTACTGTATCCTGCATTGTATTCACATGCCATGGACTAGTGAATTAGATAATCACTACCTAACGAATGGTACTCTCAGACACACACACACAAATATTACTAAACTTATTTTTTTTCAATTCCAACAAGTGATAACTTCTACATAACAAACATATATAATAATTTATTTTCACTTATCAATGGGTCAAACGGGGTTTTTGGGTTAGGATTAGGAAACAAAATGCATATATTTTATGCAATTCGGGAGGAGTCAATGATTGTTTCAGAACTCTAAAGGCTAAAAATCAGGAGGTACACGAAGGCCTTATCTTTTTCTTTGTTGTTTTCTGCTGTGGCAGGATTCACCTATGGTTTTGTTTGCTATTTTTCAAAGGGCATGGTGCATATAAAACATGGAGGCTGCAAGGAAGGGAATTGAAGACGGGCTATCTACTTTGAAAAATGGGGAAGTGGAAGAACTGCTGGTACTTCAAGCGCTTTTCTATCCATTCAACCAAGAGTATCTTTAGCAAACTCAATTCACACTTGAGGTTCAAACCCGAAGGTAGAGTATATAGGGTGCTTCAGATTAATGTTAGCTAAGTTGTGTAATTTTTATGTTAGGTACACATCCTTATTGGTTAGTTAAAAGGATTAAATAATTCAAGTTACTTAGTTTGTTTCTCACAGCAAATAAAATTTCTGAAAACTAATGTCTTTAACCGAGTTTGAATGGCATCATGTGATTTATATAGCAGATTGTACTTAGTGGGGTATGGCTTTGTTGTTGTTGATGTTGTAGTTTGTTTCTGGTCTTGTCCCTTATACTTTGTTTCATTATGGTGTTGACTGCAGGGCACAGAGACGGGCTTGTTAATCTTTACAAGGATATGGAGTCTTTTGGTGAATATGAAGATATACAAGTTATGTGGAAAATGATTCAAATTCAATCATCGACTCCTCAATGTACCTGCACCGTGAAACGGACCAATAGGTCTTTATATTGGACACCGTGTTTTCGACCAACTTGAAATGTTTCTAAAAACGTCAATAGAAGTGGTCCTAATGTTTCTCGATGGACTAGTCCTGGTTTAGAGTGTGCTTAGTAGGAGTGGTTATGGAAAGCGTATAGAGAAATAAATAAAATTGGCAATGTATGATAACCTCAATCATGTCTATCTTTTTTACTACCTCTAACCTCCTCTCTTATCGTTACTTTTTCTTTTTTTAATAATAGAATACAAAGTGAATGTGTTTACTGTTTAGTCTATATTATGGGTCTGAATTTTATTTTCTTTTCTTTTTAAAGGAAATAAACTTTCTTTTGCATGTGTATTTTCATACTTGCATGTGCATTTCTTATTGGATTTCTCTCATGGAGTTTCAAGATGAACCAAGCACATAACGCTACATAAACTACGAACATTTTGATTGGGGATGCAAGCGGCATCATAATGAAGTTCATGCTTTTGTGGAAACTTGAGCTTTGCAGCTTTTTCTCGGTTGTTCCTTTCTCCTATTTGGAAACTCCTTTTCCATTTCCTTTATTCGGATGATAGAAGTTTAATTTCAGTTGAGAAATATTATTTGTACAACAATTTATACAATAATTTATATAATAATATTTTTTTGTGTCTATTTTTTTTTTCTACATCATTTATTATATGTTATAATAATAGAGAGAGATAGACACAAAAAATTAGGAGTGTCAAAACAGATCAATCTAATCTGTCCAACCTGTCGAAAAACGGGTTGGGTTGGATTGAACCCATTTTTTGATTGGGTTGGGAATTCCAACCCAACTAGTGGCGGGTTAGGTTGGGTTGACCAACCAATCTATTAAAAAATTATAAATTATTTTTTTTGTCTTAAATTTTTTTCAAATTTTATGATCAAATATAAAGTTAAAAAAGAAAAAAACGTTACAAAACTAGTAAATAAAAAAACCTGCTTAATACTTAAAAATTATCAATTCATTATAAATTTTAAATAACAAGTTTTATTTGTCCTAAATTTTAATGACCACAAAAATTTGTCTTTTTGTCTTAGGACTTTACATATGACATATTTAAATAAAAAAAAACTATAATCTCAAATATTACATGAGTTATAATACAATTTCATCTTAAAAGCTTAAGCTAAAAAATAAAATTAACTTGACAGGTCAACCCAACCCAATCGGTCATTTGACCCATCAGGTTGACGTGTTAAATAGGTTGGGTTATGTGGGTTAGAAGGCTGAACTGCATAATTCAATCTAACCTGTTTTATCGAGTTATGTGAGTTGACCTATCGAGTTGGATCTATTTTGACACCTCTACAAAAAATATTTGTATAAATTTTTCTACATATATGATGTCTTATTTCATTTTACCAGAAAAAAAAGCCCCTATGACAAAGCGAGCACAAATACAATAGAAAAATCTGAATAAAATATTAGAATATTCTACTTTGTTCACATTAGTAAAAAACAAACCGTACGTACTTGAGATATGTATCCAACAATTACATATTTATCTGAACTTTCTACCCATTGTGTACGTTTTAATTAAACGAAATATACTTTTTTCTTTTTCTAATATGCATTTCTATTTGAACACTAAAATAATATTATTTGCATTATATATTTATTGAAGTTTTAGTATTCTTTATCAAAACTATTGATATTTTATAAATTAAAAATATTATTAATTATTTTTTATACATATTCCTATTTAATAATTGTTATAATATTAATTTATAAAAAAATAATGAGATATTAAATAAAGATATTTTAATCTAAAAACAAAAATATTTATATTCATTAAATATTTTTTAATTTGTCTTTTGACATTACACATCAATAAATATGAAAAAAAAATATTTATTATAAGAATTTAATTATAATACACTGATAATATTTTTTACATTTTTATCCAATGAAAAATTATTGTGTAAAACAAAGTTATTAATTTTATAATAATTATTTTAAAATTCACATCCAAAATAATTTTTAATTAGTTGATAATATATATATTTTTTGACATTGATAATATATTAAAATTAAACTTTTACTATAATATATGAATATAAAAAAGAAAAATCAAGTTACTTTAGAAATAATTGTTAATAAAATTATTTCTTTCAATTACTATATATATATATATATATATATACATTAATTTAATAATTAAATATTTTAATATTGACTCTTATTATACACATTAAATTTTAGATAAATCAAACATTTATAATTATGTAATATAATATTTAAAATTTACTTAATTTAGAAAAAAAATATTATACATTAAATTAATTTATTTATTAAAATATGAAATAATGTTAAAGTTTATAAAAAATTATGCATTTAATACATTCCAATCGGAACTTTTGATTTAACAATTTAATCGATAAAATTTATTATGTACCAAAAATTACTGTAAAGAGTAATTTTAACCAGAATTATCCCCTGATCTTTCCTATAGTTCATACCCACTTACTTTTTAGAATAATTACTGACGTCAACTAGAACCCAACGCATGAATAAAAATTTCCGTACAATTTTACAAGTTACCCTGTTCAATTCTATATCCAGATTCATTAATCTTTCTTACTGAAGGGACATTTTCCTTTCTCTATTGCATGAAAATTTTCGAACCATCAAACAGTTCCACACTTCCACTTGCACCCAAGTAGCCAACGTCAATTTTATTTCTAACAAAATAATTGCATGCTACAAACACACGAGATTGCACATAATACTAGAAACTATAGTACATAAAGTTCCAACATTATCTTGACCTAGGAGAAACAATTATTCACTATTCTACATAGTACAACACTGAAACTTTCACAAGGACCTAACGTAGAATGCAAGCTGTTCAAAATTATACATGATCTTCATCATGAAGAAGTCTTTGATCAAAGTGCCAGACACCTGCAAGCAACAACAAAACAGTTATTCCATTAGAACACAACAAAACTAAATCTTGTTTTAGTTTTGGATTCTCTATTTCCCCCTTCTTTCATTTCTTTCTCTAAGGGAGGGAGAGAGTAACCAAGGTGATGCTAATGCATAATAGTTACATGATAATTTGTTAGTGGACCAAATAGATACATGACATGACAATATGCTAGTGGACCAATAGCAAGTAAAATGCAATGACAAAATTACTGGGGCTAAGGATATATGCATACCATGGCCCTTTCCAACTAATCTCAGTTGAGTCACATACTCTGCAATCTTCTTAATTGATTTAACCTGTAAAAAGGAAAACAAGATGTTGCAAACCCGAGTTGACTCTATGTAATGATGCAAATGTAACTCTCCTTAACTTCAGCTTGCTTATTAGTTTGTTGGTGTTTCTTCAGAAGTATTTTCAAAATAATAATATGGTCTCGTTGAAAGCCTACTTGGGAAAACCATACACTTGCTACTTGTGAGAGCAATTGTTCTCAGAAACAGTTAGCTACTCTTTGGAACAAGAGATTTCTCGTCATATCATATATTCATATAATACAAATATGTGCCCACAACATTCAAAATATAATTAAAGCGAAAAATAGTTACAATCTACAGTGAGACAATTATAATCCACATTGAGAGATGGGAATACGTCTGTGAACAAGAGGTTTTACTCTATAATTTTCAAGAGTCAAGGAGTTTTATATCTTAATGAAATCCAACCACGCTACGAGTTGAACTGGACAACAATATTTGGCCAAGTTTTACCTGCTCATACAAAAACTCGCTCTCAATGTAGTCTGCCAACTGAGGATCATTATTACAGTCTGCCACCTATTGATCAAGAAAAAGGGGACATTATCTTAACAAGATATTAGCTAAGCAATAAGCAAATAAGCACAAAACTCAAATTAATGGCCATTTAGCCTTATGAACTATAGGGATAACAATTTGTGATTACGTGAGAAAACAATTCATTCCAAAGCTAGAGGCAAAGAGGCATTACACTGTGGACATGCAGAAGTTTCTCATTTACCAACTTCTCCAAAGACAAAGCTATTTCCATGGCTGAATCAAGCCAAGAAAACGAAAATAGAAAAACAAGTCAGCACAGATAATGGTTTGAACATATGAACATGATCAATGAAAATGCATAGTACAACTTTACAAGTCTGTATCAAGCTGCCAACAAAAAACATCAAGGTAAACTATAAACATAGAAGTTTGAGTAACGAAAACAGAATACTTACCATACAAGGCATCCCCTTTTTCCGCATGCTCAAATTCTGAGGGAGGACTTGTGATGGGGTACAGCACCACTCGTCCACCACGAATATTCTAAACAAATAAGAATCATGCATGTCGATAAGTCTCAAGTCTTCCATAAAACACAATCCTATTGAAATTTGGAACATTCAAAAGGACCAAGTCTCAAATCTTCCATAAAAGACAATGCCTATTGAAATTTGGAACATTCAAAAGGACTAGCTCTTTTTTTTTTATTTTTTTTTATTTTGCACCAAAGATATCCCCCAACTAATAGTGAAAGAGTAATTTTTTTGAGTTAAAAAATCACTTAAGTGGGTATTATTTCTCCCTAACAAAGTCTTTCTCATACACATAGTTAGGATTCAAATCCCAACATGCTTAAAAGACTCAACTATCTACCAACTGTGCCAGAACTTGTTGGTTCAAAAGGACTAGGCCCACCGACAAAGATTTTCTCCATAAGCATTACTCAAATCCTTAAACTATTAACTCGAGAGTTTCCCCAAAACAGTGTATATTTTGATTAGAATGCGTAATAGTATAAACTTTTATACAGTAAAATTAAATTTTCATAGATGATAAAATTGGTTATTGTAACAATTATTTTAAAAGTACTTACTATTGTAATAATTATTTTAAAAATTATATATAAGGAATTTCTAATTAGTTAACTGTATAAATATAATCTTTAGCCTTTATCAAAATCATAATTAGTTTTAGTTCTCTAAAACGCTCATAAATGTATTGAAGCAAGCTAATAACTTCAGAGGCTTGTAAGAGAGTTCAAAGGTAACACCAACCTGATACTTTATAAGCTTCTCAGCATGCTCCCTTTCTTCTTCACTTGATTCCTTGAAGAACCTGTCATCCACAAAACAGCACACGTAATCGAAAACCCTTTAGAGAAATTGACGAAATAACAAGATAGAAGAAGCACATGGTTTTGATGTTGTTTACTTGGCAAGTCCCTTGAGAGCTATGTTGTCTCTATCGAAGTATGCAAACAAGGAGTGGTACACATAGGAAACGTTGTATTCCACACTGTAACCAGACAATAAAACTCTTAGCAAAAAGACTTTTAATTAAAAAATAGGAAACAATTAAACATAAATAAATACATAAAAATAAAGTATGACATGAAGAATTAAAGCTAAAGAAAAATGAACATGCAGTGTTTTTTGTGAAATTAAAATTAGAGTTTTACATAGAGATTCCCTATGGTGATCTTTAATATAAAGATTTATTACCCAGATTTTGAGGTAAAATTCCAATTCTAATTTGAAAATAGGACCAAAAGTATCTAAAAAACTCATCTTAAGTTTTGTCAAACAATAAAATAAAAAGACCCACAAAGAATATATTATTCTCATTCTCAGGCGTAAAAAATGGATCTTTAGCTCTTTAAAATTTCACCCAAGAAAACACAAAAAAAAATAAAAATAAAAGGAAACAGAACAAAACTACTGAAATGTTAAAGAATGAAAAGAATCATACTTGATCTGCTCGTTGATTGCAGCTTCAGACTCATCAGCATAGTTCTGACGAGCCAAGGAAACATTTGGTGCTATTGGAACAGCAAGATAATCCTTCTTGAGCTCTTGAAAGGGTTCAAATATGACCCCGGCGAGTGGCGCCGGTGCATTTGAAACAGCACACACCCTCAAGCTCCTGCTTCCACCAACCTTAGAAAAAAGACTCAAAGAAAAAGAAGAAGAAGAAGAAGAAGAAAAAGTGAGCTTTTTTGGAGCATCACCCACAACAGGCGAGAGAGAAAAGGCTGAAACTTTGGAACAAGAAAGGGCCATTCGGGAAGAATCTCGAAATGGGTATTCCTAAAAGTTGAGAAATGGAGAAGTTATCGATGGCGGCTACTCTCTGAAACACCGGGGAGGGACAAGGGCGATATAAGTAGTGGTGGCGAGGGGCGTTTTGGGAATTTGAGACAGACCGGACTTCTTTCTGAACCGTTGGATGAAAGAACACGTGGAGGGATGAGATTTGATCACGGGTACGGGCGTGTGGCGAGCTCGTGGCTTATCCAGTGTGAGCGTGGAATCTGTGGCTGTATCCGGTCCATGTCACAATCGAGCATCTACCGAAAGATGAGCTAACTCGCTCGACTACTTCAATGCTACGGTACTCGCGCTCTGGGCGTTTCAATGAATTTATGCATTTGCTCACCCTAAACTGGGATAGATTAGTAGTATGCAGGGACGGAACTAGGAAAAAATATTAAGGGGACAAAAATTTATCATATGGTAAGTAAAATTAATAATGACTAACTTCTATTAATAACAATTGTTTAAAATTTAGTCTAATGGAAATTAAAATATCAAATATTCCATGAAAGTAAATATAACAACTTCGGATGCAAAGAAAACATATACAAACAAAAAATATTTTTTTCCAGCCATCAAGATCATGATATTCTTCGATTCTTGATTTGATAAAACTCTTCTATAATTTCTTCTGTAGTGAATGTCTTTGTAATATCCTTTTCAATATAAATCGCCAAAGTATCTGCAAGAAATCCATCTTCCATTTTATTGCGAAGCCTTGTTTTTACAAGTTTCATTGCTGAAAAAGCACATTCTATAGAAGCAGTTGAAATTGGGAGAGTCAACACAAGTCGAATTACTCTATCAGCCAAATAGTAAATTGTTGATTTTCTTGAAGATGATAATACTCTACACAACTCAGAAAGTGTTGAAATATCTTGAAATTCAAAATGCTTCAATACATCAAGCTCATAATGTTGTAATTGAATCCTCAAGTGAACCTTCTCTTGATCACTGAAATCCTTTGGATAATATTTTGCAATTAAATTGCATATGTCATCAACTTTGAAGGATTTAAAAGCATCCTTAAGACTTAAAGCTGAGCTAAGAAGGAGTAATTCCATAGTTTGATCACAAAACCTGTTATTCAACTCTTGTAATTGAGAGTCAATGGTAGCTTGTAAATATGTCATATCTAAAATGATGCTCCATAGTTACAAAAGTGTCATCATTTTTATGACGAGGCTTACCTCGAGCTCTTAAATATTGACTATTCAAATCAGGAATATCAATAGCATTGTTAGCACAAAAAGTTGTGACATTTTCAAGTAGTGGCTCCCACCCATCATCTCTTAACTTTGGAAGCAATGATTTTGTAGTTGAAACTAGATGCATAGCATTTACAATATCTTGAGACTGTTGTTGCAAAGCTCTACATAAAAGATCTGTTATTTCCATAATTTGTTTCATCAAGTGCAATATGAAAACAAATTCAAATGAAGTTAATGCTAAGTATCCTGTCTCTACATCACCCCTTTGAGAGTAATTTGCTCCTCCTTTAGAAATACTATTGAGAACAGTGCATGTTGCTGAATACATTCTTAACAAACTGCATATTGAGTGAAAATGAGAACCCAATCTAGTATCTCCAGCTCTTTGCAAGGTACCAATTTGATTTCCTCCTTTTTTTTGTCTTAATTTCATTATTGGAAATCATATTTTGAATTTCCATAGCTTGGGCATCTTGAAGCTCATCATGTCTTTTAGAAGAACTAATAACAATATTTATAATAAATGCCAAACTTGTAAAGAGTTGATGAACATGCTTAACTTCTCTAGACGATGTAACCAAAGCCAATTGCAATCTATGAGCCATGCAATGAACATAGTAAGCATAAGGACATTCTTTGAGAAATAAAGATTGTAATCCATTCCATTCACCACGCATATTACTAGCACCATCATAACCTTGCCCCAAATATTTTCAACATGAAGATCATGACAGGAAAGGATTGAACATACCTCTTTTTTAAGAGTTGATGCCATGGTATCTTTGACATGTACAATATGGAAAAAACGCTCTTGAATGAAACCATCTTTGCCAACAAATCTCAAAATAATAGCCATTTGCTCTCCCTTTGACTCATCTCGAGCTTCATCAACAAGTACGCAAAATTTGGCATTACCAATTTCTTTCCGAATAACATTTCGTACTTTGCTAGCAATGATTTGCAAAATCTCCTTTTGAATTTTAGGAGATGTGTATACAGCATTTTGTGGAGCATTTTCTAACACAACACTAGCAACTTTGTCATTATAAGTTGCTAAAAGCTTTAAAAGCTCAATAAAATTGCCCCTATTTTTTGAGTCAAGACTTTCGTCATTTCCTCTAAAAGCACATGCTTGGAAAGTTAGCCAAAGAATGTTATCAATTGTAGCCTTAAGTTGCAGTTGGCTATTTTCCACTTCTTTTGATGTTTGTTTTCTAAATAATCTCTGAATATGTTGAGATTGATTCTTGAGATCTTCACAAGATTTTATAACCATTCTATATGATGAATTAGGAATTTTCCCCACATTTCCTAGTAAAGGACAATTTACTCCATCATTGACTTTCTTCCATTTGTTAAATCCATCAACTATAAATGCATTTGCACGTCCTAATTCCTTCTTAGCAAAAAGATAGCATGGTAACAATAGATAGCATCATTCTTAGGTGAATACTCCAACCAATATGAATGTGCATCAAACTAAGAAGCTTGAAATCATCGACGATTATTCCCTTCTCCTGAAAAAGGATATTCTATATTCCTTGGTTGATATGGACCAACCTTGATATAGGCATTTCTTATTTCATCTCTTTGATTAAAACGAAACTCCCATAACATTGGACGCAATCCAGGATCCCGCTCTATATTAATAGCATCCATTTCTTCTACCTCAATTCTTCTACATTTTAAAGGTCGTTCATCAAGTTTAGAATCTTGTGGTGAAACATCTAAAGCTTGTGGCATGGGAGTAGGTTGAGATGGATCAATATTATTGTCTTCTTTCTTCTTAAAGAATGAAGAAAGAGTTCTTTGTGTTGCCATCTTCAATAGTTCAACTGCAGATTTTTTTAAAAAACAAATAAACATACAAAAACAACATTAAAAAAACAGTCTAATAAGTTAAGAAAAAACATAATTGAAGCAATTAAAATACTAAAGACTTAAATAGATTTATAATAGTTGGTCGATTAAATAGTAATAGACTAATAGTAAAAAACAACAAACTAATTGTAGAAGGTTTACTAATTAGACTTTAGCTACTAAGAAATGCCCCCTGTGAAATTAAAAGATGGAAATTTAAGTTTAATTTGGTTTGCGCACCATCTTTATGTGTTCTAAACTTTCTAAATATAAGATAGACAATTTCATGATGCCAACTGCAAAAATTTGTATTAGTATATTATTGAAAATACACTTGGTGGTTTGGAGCACACAGGAAGTGGATTAAATATAAAATGATCGAAGTGAGCGTCTTAGCAATAATTAGTGTGCCCTCACAACATTAACCATTATTGCCGCATAGATGACAAATCAACTTGAGATGATAATATAATAATTAAAAGTAACCAATGATTTAATTAAAAGTGCCACTCTATTTTCACATGATCAACAATTATCAACAAGCATTCATTCCTTCCTAGCTATTAGATCAATGTTTATGGTGTCAAATCAAATAAAAATTGACTACTGGTTTGCAGAAGGAAAAATGGGTTACCAAGGCTTATAGCTCACTTTTTCTTACCGCTCTTACTCATTTGCAAAGGAATTGGGCTTTGTAGGTGTTAGCATTTGGGGCATGAGGCTTTCGGGTTGTAGGAACAAGTGTCCAACCGTGAATGTCATGGTCAGTGGTGGCCTGGTGGGTCATCTCTGTATCATTACAATAATAGGTCAATAGTATTTAATATGTATTTGCCTTTAATAGGCCCTAAACACATTTTTAATGGCTCTTGAGTCTTGTCTCTCACTCTTATTTAATCATAAATATAAAGCAATAAACATAGCTGTATGACTGTATAGTCTGTATCAGTATGTGCCTGTCTTTCCACCGAATAAACTTGGATGGTAAATTCCAAAAGAGGCAATAAACTATAACTATTCAAGGTTCTTAAGAGTTAAGATTACCTTTGTGTCGTGAAACACTGAAACTTGGTAGTGACGTGTGTTACGTGTCGCGTGCGAGTTTGCTGGACAACAAGAGAATCAAAGTCCAAAGAGCCAAAGAGAAAAAAATTGAGGTGGTGAGGATTGAGGGACGTAACTACGCAGACTGCAAGATGAATGAGGTCTAGCATTCTGGCGTGAAGAAGAGGGAAACTAGCCTAAAAGTTTAAAACTTGAATTTTTTATTTTATTCTATAAAGTTAGGGGCCCATAGTAAAAAGTAAAATTTTGTCTATTATAAAATTTTGTAAAAATAGATGTAACAATAAAATAATTAGCAGGACAAGCAAGCAGTGTGGGCTTTCTCTCTTAAGGGCCGATAATTAGTTTGTTGGGGGGGGGGGGGCAATTTATTGTTTTTAAGTATAAGTATAAAGGGATTTATTTATCTAAGGGGGGGAAGGGGCAGCTGCCCCTATACAAATGTATGTAGTTCTGTCCTTGGTAGTATGTATATATATAGATATAGAAAAGACAAAAAGAAGAAGTGATAAATGATATAATTGAAAAAGTAAAGAGAGACAGGAAGAAAATAAAATGAAAATGAGATAAAGAGAAGGTGAATGTATGTTTATATATTTTTTTTTCATTTCAAAATTTTGTGTCATTGTTTTCACTATATCATTAGTTTTTTACTTTTTTTATTTTTCTATAATAAATACGACATTTTATGGTATTTTTGGTTTAGGAAAGAAAATAAAAGAAATGAATGTGAAAGTGTTATGTCTGAATTTGTGGTATTAATTGGACTATTAAATAAGCTTCTTCAATAATATGGGGCTCGATTGGACCAACATTCTTGATTTCGTACTTGAACGAGTAATGATAGGGGTACATGCAAAGGCACTTCAATGCTTGAGGTAGCAATGATCCCCACATAGAGTAAAAGTTTGAAACAAATGCATATCTTATACAGTAATGTTGGTTGTATATATAAGAGCTTAGAGTAGGTTGGCTTTTTTGACTTCCTAAAGTGGGACTTTTAGTAGGATGAGAAAAATCTGTTCTATAGCAGAAAGAAAAGAAAGAGAAAGGAAAAGAGTGAAAAGTGAGATAATTTTGTAAGTAATTTAGTAGAAAAGAAAATAAAAGGAAAAAAAAGTTAAAACTTTTCTTTTCTCTTATTTGGTTGTGTAGAAAGTGAAAGGAAAGAAAAAAAATATAGAATAAATTACACAGATACCCCCTTGAAGTTTCTTGAAATTGCATATAACCCCCTACTTTTTTAATATTATAGCAACATCTCTTATAAGGATATATGGTATAACATTTTTTAAACAATTAAGATGTGTCAATATAATATTTTTCAAACAATTAAGCAGAGTTGGTGTAGGGGTAGAAAATGAAGGATATTATTGAGAAAAATTTGATAAAATCTCGAAAAATGTTAGTGTAATTTACTCAAAAGTATATATATATAAAAAAATCATAAATGTCCCTAATAAAAAAAAAGTATGTAAAAATAAGGGTATTTTAGTTTTTTTATTACACTAACACAGCTTTCCCACCTCTTTCCTTCCCAAAATGAAAGGATTGCTGTAAAAATGGGTCCCAAATGTTTTTTCATCCTTCTTTTCAACTATCACTGATACCAAACTAAGGAAAGATTAAAATGGATGTTTGTTTTATATCCTTCCAACTTTTATCTGTCCATTTTTATTTATCTTAAACATAGCCTTAATGTTGAAAATTGAATAAGTTTTGTACCTATTTTTATTCCAGTAAACCACAATTTTGGTCTTAGAATTTATGTAGCGTTGTTAGTTTAGTCTCTACATTTAAGAAAATTCGAAAAAAATCTTAAAATAGCATTTGTTCATTTACGTTAGCTCAAAAGTGGATATTTGTTAGCTAACTTGGTTAATAGTGCTAATGTGACACATTAAATGCAACGTAGTATATATGTTGTCCCGCCTCATCGTTTCCATGTTATCAAGGACAAAATTGAAGTGTAATGTCACAACAATATATTTTTTTTTACTTTCCTTTAAATTCGTTGGCATTGTACATGAACCCTTACTTTTCTTCATCTTTCCCAACCCTTATTCTACAACTCCTTTCTCTTCTTCATCATCCTCAACCCCTTACTTTTGTTTATCTTCCCAAACCCTCAATTCAGGTCAAAAGCCTTAGTATTTGAATTAATGATGGGTGGTGGAGTTCCATTGCCTTAAGAAAGGCAAAAAAAGACGAGTACAAGTGAAAGTCAAAGTTAGACTAAGCTAGCAATGTCATATGTTAATGCTTGGGAAATTTGAGCTTTAATGGGCAACTCTGTTATGGCAAATTTTGAGTTTTTCTAGAATTGAAAGAAACCTAAGTAGGGCCTTTTACAATTGTGCATTACCAAAGGTATTATTTTGAATTTCATTAAATGTAGGCGTGATGAATGGGTTTTCTGAAGTTATTGATATGTTTGTTATTTACAAAATGTCTAATGCAAACTATATTTTTTTTTTCTTAAGCAGATAAAGAGAATGAAATGACTTCAAATGATGAAATTGGCAAAGAGGATATGTGGAAGGCAAATGTCTTGTTGAAAAGAGAGAGTCAAGGATTGGAGATCAGAATGTTAAAAAAAAAAACTATGTATTTATAATGTTTGTTATGGTAGTTATTGTACTAGTGTTACAGATAGGAAGTTAGAGGGTATAGTCCCTGTTTTGTGATGAATGTAAAGTTGATCTTTGCATTGGTTAATGTAATGTTGTATGTTTATTAATGGTGCAATATGAAATTTTCATTAAGTAGTTATTGAATTCCTTCTCTATTGTTCACATGTAATTTTGGAAAGCAACACTTGTGAGTAACTAAATGGACTAATAAAAATCTATAATCATAAGTTTGACCCATTGAAATTTCATAAATAGTCATAGAATGTGACCAAAATGTTGTCCAATTGAGTAAAATGGTGAATTGAAATTACAATTAAAGTGAGGAAATGGAATAAAGTTCTCTAAAATTGAATGGTTTGAATAGAGTTCTCTAAAATATTACAATAAATATGGTACATAGATATTGGAACCTATGTGGTCAAAATATAACAATCAATGTATTCCATCAAAACATTACACCAATGTATTCCACAAAAATATTAGGGTTAAACATGTTTTTAGTCCCTAACCTTTTCTCAATTTTCACTTTTAGTCCCTAAACAAAAAATTGACTAGTCTTAGTACCTGTACTTCTCCTCCGTTAACATTTTTAGTCCTTGCCATTAAGTCCATGATGTGGCAACCTCGTTGACAGCCATGTGAGTTATCAGATCATCAACTAGTCTGACGTGACTGCCACGTGTAAAATTTTTTGGTAAATAATGTTTTTAGTCACTAATCTTTTCACAAAATTCACTTTTAGCCCTTAACAATTTTTTGACCAATCTTAGTCCTTCATTTTTTTACGAAATTCACTTTTAGTCCTTTAACAATTTTTGACCAATTTTAGTCTCTCAATTATTGTTCGTCATTGTTTTTAGTCTCTCATCAAGTATTACCGTTAAGAAATGATGTGACAACCACGTTGACAATCAAGTAACTTGCCATGTGGATTACTAGTTTGATGTAGGCATGACAATGGGGTGAGTTAGGGGCGGGTTTTACTCTCCCGTCTCCACAAAAAGTGGGGTGGTCTAAGTTTAAAAGAAGTGAGTTTATATTTTTGAATCTCATCCCCATCCCTATCAAGTTTTATCGAGTTCGGGTAAACCTGCGAAAAACTCGTCACTTTTTTTTTTTTACAATTTTAATTTAGTTATACATTTTTAAATAAATTATACATTAAGTTATTAATTATATTTTAATTCAACAATATATAAAAATTACTAAATAACAAAGAACTTAAAAATAAAAAATTTAAGAATTAAATTATTTTTTTAATTAAATATATAATTATAAGTTTGTTATTTAATTATTATTATAGTTTAAATTATTTAACTATTAAAATAAATTACTTATATTTTTAATAATTATAAAAAATTAAAGTATGAAAAAACTTAACTCTAATATATAATAATAATAATAATAATAATAATAATAATAAATTGTAAAAAAATGTAACGAGGCAGGTACGGAAATGAGGGCGAGGCGTGGAGTCACACACCTAAAACTAACTTTACAAGATAAAAAAAACCCAAACCAGGTTAAAGTGAGTTTTTCCTGTCAAAGTCGAGACAGGATTGTTGATTTTGCTTATTACATCTCTTTTTCTATTTTTTTTTTCCAAATTTGAACTGGAGGTTATTGATTTTGCTTACTGCATCTCCTTTTATATTCTTTTTCCAAATTTTCAAACCCTTTTCTAACAATTTTACACAACTAAAAAATTTGTAACGCCTTAGAAACTTCTAAAAAATGTCTTGAACTAGAACATTTTATCATGTGATTACTACGTCAAACTAATAGTCCACATAGCAAGTCATATGTCTACCAACATGGTTGCTACATCATTGCTTAACGGTGATACTTGATGGGAGGGACTAAAAACAATGACAAACAATAATTAAGGGACTAAGACCAATCAAAAAAATGTTGAGAGACTAAAAGTGAATTTCGTAAAGAGATGAAGGACTAAGACTAATCAAAAATTGTTGAAGGATCAAAAATGAATTTTGTGAAAAGATTAGGGATTAAAAACATAATTCACCAAAAATGATGACATAATAGTCACGTCAGACTAATTGATGATGTGGCAACTCATGTGACTGCCACATCATCACTTAACAGTGGGACTTAACAGCGAGGACTAAAAACATTAGTGGATGAAAAGTACAGGGACTAAGACTAGTCAATTTTTGTCTAGGGACTAAAAGTGAAAATCAAGAATAGTTTAAGGACCAAAACATACTTAACCCCTTATTAGTGTGAATACAATAGTCAGGGTATTCAATCTATGTATTCCATCAAAATATTACACCAAAGCGATACATAAACCTTCCAAACCTAAACCAGTTATTGGTCTAAATACTACATCAATGTTAAAAGTCACCTAGATCATGCTTTACATATTAAATGTCATCTAAAATCAGAATTTACAACATAAATAACTTTAGTTTCCATGACCATGATGGAATCCCAAAAAAATACATTCCAAGTGATATCATCATTCCAAAAAATTAAAAAGCCTTCAATTGCTATAATGGGATCCTTATAAGGACTTTAAGCTTGGGGTGGATGCTATGATTATAGGTTTGGAGTTGGTGTTTTTAGTTGTCAATTATTTGTTTATTTATTTTGTATTTATTTGTGGACAATTGGATCAGAATGATGAGTATTATTCAAATATGATTTTTAATAATTTTTTTGGACTGGAGCCTCGAAAAATGATAAAATAACTTGTTTTATGTCTAAAAATAAGAAATAATGATAATAATGTCATAAATTTAAAAAAAAAAGCTAAAAACATGTAAAAATAATATTTAAACTCAAAATAATAAATAAAATTTTAGAAATTTTCTGAGAATCGCTTGAAATTCCTATATAAAATGACAAAAATATTACCGGTTGACTAAAAAAGCTCAACCAGTGTCCTTTTAGCCTATAAAATTCGAGAAAAATTACCTAAGTTATACTTTTAATAGTAAATAATTTAACAAATTTATTTTCAATTTTTTATATTATTATGAATTAATTTGATTTATTTTGCAATTTTATCTTAATAAATAATAAAAATATACAAAAATAAATAAATAATAATTAATTAAAAAATGGAAAATATGTTTGCATTTTGTGGAATTAGGAACATCCACCATAGTGCCCAAAACCATGACCACTCATATGTTTAAAACGATAATATCAACATTTAAAATAAAATTATTTAACTAAATTAATAAACATTAAAAATATGTGGTTTTAGTAAAACTTGGAAACCAAGTAACCAACTTCTAACTATTAGTTACAAAATTACTTATGGATAAGACTAGTTAGATGTAAATAAATATTACCATTTACATTAATTTAATTACTTTTTATTTATTTTATCTATCAATCATTTAGTGGTTTGTTGTCTACATTTTTAGCCACCCAAAGCTTCTCACCTTTAACTATAAATACCCCTCACCCTTTTTGGATCAACACACTAGCCAGACCATTCCTAACAAAGCTCTCCCTACCATTTCGTTTTTCTTCTACTCCAAAAGCTTAGAAAAAAAATTAGTGTTGGTGTGTGATCAAGTGGTGGAGTGATCAAGTTGTACTAAAAGCTATTCTCCTCTAATTTGGTGCTACAAAATCATGGAATAGTGATGAATTTTAATTCTTTTATGTCACAAATAGTTCAAGGGATAGGGATTTGTCTCCTAAATCACATTAGAATATGTTTTGATATAGTTTTAATGAGTAAATTGTATATTATATGATTGTGGGGTTATTTTTAATATTGCTTTTCTTATTTTAATTATTGCATAATTTATTGAGATACTATTTATTGGTTTGCTTTGATATGTGTTGTTAATTTTATATCAGGTTAAATATTTATGATTGAATTAAAAATAAAATTTTGATTCTTTTAAGTAATATAGCTTTCGGTTGTATTTTAAAATGAATGAAGAAATTTTTTTGTGATGAAATTAGATTAGAATAAATAGGAAATGGTTGTACAATAAATTTTATTTTAATAGGATGTTGTAAAATTTTAAAAAAAAATTGATTTAGAAAATCAAAGATGGCTCACAATCATTTAGAATAAAAGGGTAGGAATTTCTTTTAAATTTTACCTATTATGAAGATTTAAGTTTAAAAATGATAGATTATTTAATTAGTATTCATAAATTATAGTAATTAAGGAATTATTAGTTAACTTAAAAAAATAAGATTTTTCTAAAACCTATACTTAGCTCTGAGAGAAATAAAAAGTAGTTTAAATGATTTAGAGAAAATATTAGAGTACATATAATAATAATAGGTCGTAATAATAAAGATAAATTTAGCTAAAGGAAAAGAAAAGTTAAATAACTAGTTATATAATTAAAGATAATTATGAGATTTTTCTAACCATAGGAAGTTACTATATAATAAGGTTTTATATCTAGAATAAAGAAAATAATATATGATTTTTCTGTTGTATAGTATTCTATTATACTAAGGAAAATGATTATGATGTTGTAAATTGATGAGATATATTGTTGATGTGGATTCTAATATTCGTTAACCATACCTTTGAATAGGTATGTTTACCAAGAAACTCTGTCGAAATTTTTAAAGAAAAATTGTGAAATGATGAAACTTTAGAATAGAAGACTTGAGTATGAAATGTTTATTTCGTTCATTGTTAACATGAGACATGATGAGGATTGGGGAAAATGATAGTTTGGTACACTGTGGGTTGTAGGTAAGGACCACGAATAAGGTCTTAGGGGTAAAGGTATTAAGCTATGAAATCCCAATGGTCGAGAAAATCACACAAACCGACTTGATAACATCGACAACTGCTGAGCTTCACCTAGATTGGTTGAGAGTATTCCTTCAAGAAAAAGCCTTAGCGTGGCTTAGTTCTTGAGAACAAAAGGAATGTTGGTACTATTGTGGCAAGGAATATGTACTCTCAATCACTTTTCCAATACAATTATTTCTTGATGATAAGCATCAAGTGAATATGGATCCATTTGGGTCACATGATAACATAGAATAGACTCTATGCATCCCTGCATTGAGTTCATGAAATGATTGTTTAAAATTGTATCTGTATGTATATCCTGCAAATTTATTTGTGATAATAATTTGTGAATTAAAATTTACTCACTCCTTCTGTCTTGTCTTGTATTTTGTTTTCTTTATTTGTTCATGGAACATTGTTGCAGTTAGTAGAAGATGGCAAATATCCCACTTATGGGGAGATTGACCAATAGTTTAGTAAATTCGGAGAGTGATTTCACAAAAAGTACTATGAAAATGATAGATTCTATAACACCCTCAATTTTAGGAAATATTAATATTAATATTTTATTTTCAATAAACACTTATATATTATTATTTTCTATTATTACTATCGTTTCGATATACAAGGACATTGCATGAAAGCCTAAATATCAATTCTGTATTTTGAGAAATTAACATTTTCCCATAACAAAAGATTGTTTTTAAACTTATACATGTTAGAGATCTACAAAATTAACTGGAGATTCTAATCGTTAGAAATATAGACACACTAGGATAGAAAAATGCTAAATAATATAAAACATATAAAATGATATTCTGAACATAGAAATATGCTTAGAATATTATTTTATATTGGTGTGAATTTTTTTGTAATTTTTAGAGATTCTTCAATTTTGACTCAAAGTGCTCATAGGTAACTTTGCGAGCTCAACTGTAAATACTTAGAGAACTCCAAAAAGTTATAAAAAAATTAAGGAAGCTAATTTAATATGTTTGGAAGAGTTTTGTAAAGAAAAATTATAGATTTCTGCTCTCTAAATGATTAATGAACTCTAATGCTTTAAGAGCCTTACAAATACATATTTTGTGCCAAGGGAAGAGAAGAGCAGCTATCACTTCCTCTTTCTATAAACCTAGATCAGATTTTAACCCCCCTCTCAAAAACCCAACACTGATTTCGTTTTCTCTTGAGGCACACACATCCAGGGCTTTGTTTCTCTCTTGATCAAGCTTGTAAGAGTCTTGGAACTTGGCATCTTCACACCCTTTTGCTCTCATCTTCACGTGGCAATGCACAAAGTAAAGGGAAGAGGTTTTATTACCATTATATGGTCTAAAATTGAATGATATTGGAGATTTCCTTGATCTCCTTGATTATGTATATCCATTGAAGCTAATCCATGAGTATTATGATGTATGTTTTATGAAATCAACTTTTTTTTTTTTAAATCAGTAGCTTGCTCACCATTTCTTGCTATTTAAATATGTTTTAAGATCATATTCTTCATGTAATTCATGCCCTAAGTGGTTGTGGATTGAAGCTCTAACTTGTATACATGTGTATGAAGCTCAATGACTTAATCTTGTCACTTGAAAAGCATATACTCTATCAAAACGTGATTACTATTTTTGGGTCTGAGTTGGTGTGAGATCATGATTTTAAGCTACAAAAGGTGTTATGTTATTACCAAACTTGAAGAGAGTGAAATTATGCTCAAAGTATGTGTTAGAAGTATGAAATTAACGAATTTTCTGCATAATTTTACTGTTGTTGTTCTGCTATGTTTAAGGCTAGTAAAATCACATTTTTGTGAGCTAAATGTTGCTTATTAATTGTATTTTGATTTGTATATAATCCCTCTAAAATTTGGCAAGCACTAAAGGCCATTTGAACATGATTTGGTACTTGAAATCACCATGTGAGCAACAAAAACGAAAATCTGTTCTGCTTTATTTTAAGCATGAAAAACTATACTTAAATGAGATTTAAAATGTATTAATTGTAGAAATTAGGTGTCTTGTAGTTAGTATACGGTACCTTTAAAGTTTGGTGAACATTGATAGTCATTTTGACATGTTTTGACACTTGAAATAAGCCATTATGCAACAAATATAAGTTGCTATCCTGTAGTTCTACAATAGTGAAAAATTTATGTTTTCGAGTGTTTAAACGATAGATAATTGACTGATAATGTATGTCACCACATTAAAGAACATAAAGGAGGAGGATTGAGTGAATTTGGGTGCATTTTGAGCCATAGAGATCATGTTTATGTACATGGGTCACATGCTGTCTTGTTTTTAAATATGACAGCAAAAATCAGTTTTGAAATGGAGTTTTAGTATATTGGAAGGTTGGAGATTTAGCTAATAAGGTCATGGATAATTAAGGAATGAAAATCACTTGAATTGGTAAAAGAAACTCATAAAGGATGCATGAAGATAAATTAGTAATAAGTCATAAAATTATATATTCTAAGGGAAACAAGTTTTATATTCTAGAAATTAAAGAAATGAACTTGAAACTAGTGTGCTTATGATTCATGGTTAGTACTTGAAACTCATTATATGTTGTAGAGGGAAATCAAGTCAACAACGAGAAGCTCACTAATTTAAAATCATGAATAAAAATAGTGAGTTAGTTAAAGTAGCCTAGACTTAACAAATTAGTTTTAATGAATTAGATTTTTAGCATATATTGTCAACTGACTTTAATGGTATGTGGTGCTAAAGTGACTTAACATTAATGGACTAAAATCCTGAAAATTAAGTTCTAGTAATGGTAATATAATGATCAACCATTTATAACAAAATTTAGAACATTAACTTTAATTAATTAAATTTGATTCCTATTTTGAGAAAGAATATTAATTCCTAGAATAAATGAGGACGATGAGCAAAAGACTTTTTGATCGAATATTAGTAGAGGATCTTGAACTAAAGAATCATGTGTTGAAACTAAAATTGATCTTGCTAGCTTATATATGTAGAATATGGCTATTGCGTAGTATTGGATGGAATGACGGTTTTGTTTTGATTATTTTACTCGAGTTAAAGTGTTGAGATGCTATGTTTTTGTAGTTTTAGAATTGAGACTGAGATATGACAATTGTGGTAAGCTCGACAGCTACCAAATGATAAGGCCATGAGAGCCTATGTGAAAATGAATTGAGTTTTGATATTGAAATGATATTAAGATTGAGACTAAGATTGAGAATGGTTGGAAATTGTGGATTGTATTGTTTAGCAGGTGGTGTCTTTATTGTTAATTTACCATACCCTTATTGTGTTATGTGAGATAGTACTAAAAAACAAAGGACTTGGATTTCCAGGAGAAATTTCATAACCTTTAGTTAAGTATTTGTGTTAAGATAAAAAGTATACATCATATGCATCAAGTAAAGTAAAATGTGAGATAGGTGGACCACAATATGGTACCTAAGGGATGTATGCAGGACTCTCAGAGTCTTGGGGTGTAAGGAATTAGGTTGTGAAATCCTAAGAGTCAGGACTTGCAATCCTGAGCTACGAGTATTCACCTTATCTAGCTCAATAACCTCAACAACTACTAAGCATATTCATGGTTGGTGAGAGTATTCCTTCAAAAGAAAAGACTCGTGTTTATCTGTAAAAAGAAGTGCCACGAAGGAATATGTACTCCCGACCGTCACCCAAATGAAAAGTAAAGTCCTCTAATAATGGGAATTGGAGGCATGGGCCCACATGCACGAGTCTGTCAAACTTATATGAAACTTTAGTAGCCTTTTGCATTGCATACTTAGGTGATCACTCATGGTGATTATTCTGTTTGTTTGGAACCATTAAGGTTCGTTGTTTTTTACCTTAAATATAAGGGTGATGTGACCTCACTCCTTTTTCTTCCATTTCCATGTTTTGTGTGTATTATTGATGGAGCCCTTCACCCTGTTCCTAAGGATTGGCCATGCACTACACTAACATAGGTCATTGGACCCATGACCCCTGGTACTTTGAGGATATTTTTCAGGGGTTTGTTATTATCACGTATATGCTCGTTTTTACGACTATGCCATTACAAATTGCTTCGATTAGCTTGCCTATGATCTATACTCAGTTATCCACTCTTGATATATGCGAGCGACTCCACCCCTCGTCTTCATCACCTTTGTCTGATTCACCAATGCCAGATTTTCAATCTGCATCAGGGGTGCAGTATTATGAGTTCCCATCACTTAGGAGCGTCTTGCCTCCACTACCTGTGTCACTACCTCTTTATGATCCTGCTCTTCAATATAGATTTTTGTTTCCTAGACAGGTGACTGACTCTATTCCTGGACCCTCTAGGTCTAATGGATGGTTGATTGACGATGGCCATGTCGTTGAGGATAAGGAGGAAGAGGATCCTAAGGAGGACTATCAGTAGGGATTCCATGGGTGGGGTAGGTTAAGGATGTAGATAACTGACTGCTCTGATCTGTATGCTTTTACCCTTTTGATGTATTGTAGGTGGGTAGGCTAGGATCCTTATCTTTTGATGTTATGTATATACTAGTTAGCTAGGCTAATCCTTTTCTTTTTGAGATACTGTGAATTTCATGATGTTTGTGGTCTATATATATATGGATAGGCATGTGTTTATATTAGTTTCATATTTTATATGTATAAGATTATGAATTCACTAATTATTTCCATCTTCATGATTACACTTAATTTTTTTTCGTAAATAATAAATAAAGACTAACGATTAAATAAAATACTAAAGAAAATAAGTATTGTGACAAAGGGCGTCACACATTCCAAGGTCCCATTACCTTTCATTTCTTACCTTTAGACCTTGCTATATGGATACCTCCTCCTATACTTACCATTCCTCTTATTTTGACCCAGTCCCCTCCACTAGTTATGTTTAGGCTCCTCCTTCTCCACCTTTTCTTGCTAACTATGACATGATGGATGCATAAGTAGTATCGATGGTTCAATTTTATAATCCACCTCCTTCACCTTTGATTCAGCCAACAACTTAGAGTCCACCTGTTTATTCTCTAAAGTATTATACTGGAACACCTTATGGATTTTAGAGTCTTGCTCCCTCACCTACACCAAACATTAGGCAACCTTTGCAGAATGGACATCTGCCCAATGCTTATTTGGTGGACAACGAGTGGGAGGGTTATGATGATGATGATGGACCTTTGTAGCTGATATGATTTGATGCTGTTAGAATAGGAGGGATGGTAATATGTAGATATTTTAGACTGCTCTAACCTAGCCCTTTTATTTTGGATGTATATATTGGGAGGGTAGGTCAATACCTTTTTGACTTGTATATATGTTGATAATAGTTAGTAGTATATTTTATTCATGGATGTATTCAATAAAACATAATGTACATATAACTAGTGATGTTATATATATATAATGATATCACTACTGCAGATTAGACTTTTTATATCAATTAAAATTGACATTTTACATTAGTTATAGTGATGTTATAAATTCAGGTGATGTATAAAGTAGGGACTTTTTAAATCGATTACTAAATCAATGTAAAAAACATTTTTTTACATCAACCATAACTGATGTAAAAAACTATTCGTTTAACTAAAATTGAACAACTTTGTACAACGATTGTTAGTAGAACTGATGTAAAAAGTCACTTTTTACATCGGTTACACCAGTAACCGATGTAAAAAATTGTTCAATTTTAGTTAAACAAACAGCTTTGTACATCGGTTATGGTTGTAATCGATGTAAAAACATAACTTTTTACATCGGTTTTGACTATAACCGATGTAAAAAGTCATTTTTTTAATAACGTTTTTTTTTTGTTCCTTTCCTTTCCTATAATTTAACAATATACCACATCAATCACACAGAATGATCTCGCAGCCAGATCAAAGTAGAAATACATTCTAATTATTGTAAACTAACATACATGCTAAACTAATATACTTTCCAATAATTCTCAAATTAATATACGTTCTAAACTAACATACATGCTAAACTATTAAATTGTCATCTACTAACATACTTTGTTTCATTGTACCTATAAACATTCTAAACTAATATAAAATTTCACAAGTTACTAATCTCAATGGAAAATTGTGCCCAACGTTCTTGAATGTCATTATTTTTCTCACTAGAGAACCAATGTGGATTGTTGAATATCTACAAGTAGAAATAACATAAGATTAAACATTAGCTCATCAACTAAAAAAAACATAACTAATCTAACTTATAAAAAATTCTATTACCTCCTTCCATGCACCAACAATACTCACAGAGACAATGGTGAGCATGTCTCATGACAAAGTATCCATACTCATAACCCCAGGTTGTCTTTGAGACTACAAATGAATACCAAATTTGAATATAATGAGTAAACATTATAGTAACTATTATTCATAATATATGATTGAATATGGGGTTCTAAACTACTTACACGGGGGTAAATCCATGTAGGCTTCTTTTTACTTGACGAGTGTCTACGCTACAACATTTGAAATCCGTCTATGGCTCTATGATAAAAAAAAATACTCATGTAAAGTATGTTATAAGTTTTAGAATTTTAATACATATCACAAAACAAATATATTACAAGTAAAGGCTTACCAATCAATTAGGGTCTTGGTTTCTTTCTTCGCCTTATTTCCTAACAAACACAAGACCATAATATTCTGCCTGGGACAAATAATTAACAATTGCCAATGGGACCTAGATTAAGGAACAATCAGTGACAAGTTACACATAATTTTAAATCACTTGTAAACTTGTACTTACTGGTGGAGGTAAGGTGCTAGGTAACACTCTTTTCTACCTTTATGTACCCTAGTTTGCATATAGGCTTGAACTTCTTTTTCCTTATTCCTTATACTCTGAAGGGAGAGAGGGTCAATGCATCCATACAAATAAATGTTGCCCTTGGAGATATAGAGACAATATAGATACCTAAGATATTAAAATAAATGTTAATTATAATAGTTTGATACATTCATAAGTTAACTGATTTACAAATAAAATGTACTTACATCAACCATAATTGTATAACTAATATATTAATCAATTTGTTACCTATACATATGTCCAAAACATCCCTTTGACATATATAAAATGGGATAGTAGTAAGCATGCCTATGACATCTGGTTCTAACTATACAGGCTCCCCTCAATGTTCATAGCCATTACACATAAACGTTGAACTAGACCAAGTTGAGGTTCTAATCTTTTGGGTGGAACAACTTTGTTAGATCCATCAATATCCTTAACAACGAAGATAAAATAATATTAGTAAACATGGTTAAGTTATTTCAATTGTAAATAGAGAAAGACATAAGTAAAGAATTAATTATGAATACCTTGACTAAAACAGGTTTCATAAGTCTTCTCGGCCATAGAATGAAATGATTAGGGGTTTGCCCCACTGTTTGAACTTCTTTAGTGGGCATAGGAACTCGAGCATTTACATCTCGAACTTGTTCAACCACCACCCTCGCCTTATCATTCTCTATGCTCTTATGGTGTATGGTTGGCCCCAAATTAGGTACTTTGCCAATTGCCACTAAACGGAGAAGATCATCATCAACATATAGCTCACACTGCTTTAGGATATCAATACCAACATCCCCCCCGATACATCTTCAGCAGCATAACTCCTTTTTGTGCTTACATGTATAAGATCTCCTTTAATAGGACAGACAATTGTGTTTTGTTGAGATAGACCTAAAGATGCTAGCTCTTATCTAAGCTCTTGTCTGACCTTTTCTCTTAAATCCTGAATAAGCTCTTGTCTAAGCTCCTCTCTCATTATCTCTTTTATGACCCCTAGTTGTTCCCTGGTGACGCCTCATTGGGTGGGGCCAGAACATAAAGGTGGTCCGAAGTATGTTTGAAGCCCTACACCTCGCCAGCAGCATGGGCACACCCAGGATGCTCAAGACGCCCAATGGTTGTAGTCAAAATATCTTCATGTCTATGTGGAACAAAGGATCCTTGCATGCTTTTTTCAACCAGGGAATCCTACAACATATAATTCACAAACATAGGTAAAACTGTGTAAGGTTATTACAATTACAATTAGAATTAAATATTTGTTTACAATCTTCTCAACAACAAGGCATGTTTCCTTAGATGTATACTGTCTCGATGGTTTTTGTCGAGCTCTCCTCCATTTCTTATAGCGTGGAGGTGGAGATAGAGGATCAACTAATGTAGGATCAGATTGGGATGTTTCCTAACATTGTTTCAACTTTTCCTGCGTTAGCCTCTCCTTAAGCAACTCATAGCCCCCACGAGACAATATATGGGGATAGACATTATTTGCTTGAATCATGTGCCCTTTTTTCTTTTCTCCTATGATAAATAACACACCATTAAATTCAATAAAAATAATAAAATGTAAATGCCAACTAAAAAACTATATTTCCAACTAACTTGAAAGGTAAGGTCTAGTCAACTATCAACAAACCTCTATCATGTCTCCTTATCAATGAATGCATACTGCTCACAAGGATTTCTGCCCTTCAATTCCCCATATATGTATCTACCAGTGAGCTATGTCTTAAATGCCCTTCAATCCTTACCTACAAGTGCAAGACATTTTCTCCTTAGGAAGTCAGTATTTGGAACATTAAAGGTGAGTTACATTACACAACAAAATGGAGAAGTTAGTATATGATAATAATATGGTTAAATACAATATATATAAACATAGAAGGTAAACATGAAATACCTTGATACTTTCCCAAATCTGATTCTTCACACTCTCCTTTACATATTCCAAATCCGGCGTCAAAATACTAACCTTGCTTTAACCAAGGAGGGCCATATAACTCTTAAACTTTTTTTTGTTATCTCCTTTAGGAATGCCAATCAATTCATCAAACTTAATCGATATCCTTTAATCACCACTACGATTAAGGGTCAGCTCTTTTAACCATATGGCATGTCTACCCTTTTGATTGAGTATCTGACCTGCCTTGTGAAGGAGGAATGCCCAATGAATCATCCATGCACCTGTTTAGATAAAATAATAATAAAGGTCAATACCTTAAACATAATTTAGATAAATAACAAGATAAACATAACTTAAATAACATGAAACAATGTGATAAACATAACTTATTTTATAACATGGTCAAGTATAAATGTTCTCCCTTATCCCTTTATGATGATCATCATGAGTGGCATGTACATCATCCACTTCATTTTCATCATTGAAGGTATGCATCCGTGTTGAGAAAGGAGGAATGCCAAGAATATCAAGAGTTGAATCTTAATTTTCATCACCACTATGCATGCTTCTTCCTTGGATAACCATTGACCACCTTTTGTTTGAAGGATCATTGACATAAAACACTTATTTTGCTTGGAATGCCATGATGAAAGGCTCTTCCTTATAAGCTACCTTGTCAAGATCCACTAATGTAAATCCTAGTTGATTAATTTGTACACTAGTGTTACAGTCAACCCATTTATATTTAAAAATAGGCACTCTAAATTTAGTGTAATTGACCTCCCAAATCTCTTTAATGACTCCAAAGTAATATATAAATGCCATAACAGGGTGTTTTATATTTTAAACTAGAGAAATGTATGGACTCAGCCATGACCATAACCTTATTATTTTTGCAGTACTCTTGTCATCCTACTCCTTTGTATAGAAGGAAAACTTGTTGATATTGTATCCACTCTAACATATGACATCAAAGTTAGGCTCATATGCTAGCTACTTTAATATATCAGAAACAGTATCATCATTAACAATTTGTTCTTTAAACCACTCTAAGAAAGTCTTGTTATGCTCGTTCAACACCCATTTTTCATTCATTCGAGGGTGATTTTTCTTCACAATGCTTTTGTGAGAAGATAAGTAAGGTCAAACCTCATCAGTGTTATTCAATATTTACAAATGTACTTGAAGCACTTTTGCTCGACCCATGCTCTTAATAGTTACACCTAGTGTACCTTTACCTAGCTCGTCTTCCCTCATGATGAGACTTAGAAAGCCCAACAACTTCTACTTTTGACATGTAGTCTGAACAAAACTCAATAGCTTTCTCTACAATGTACCTTTCAACAATATATGCTTCAAGACAGTTTGGATTCTTCACATACCCTTTCAAGATCTTTATGTATCTCTTAACTAGGTACATCCACTGTAAAAAAAAAGGGCCACACAATCTAATATCCCTTACTAGATGAGTAATTAAATGAACCATGATGTCAAAAAATGAAGGACAAAAATACATTTCCAATTGGCTCAAGATAATAGCCGCATCATTTTCCAACTCATCCAACTTCTGAGAATTAATGACTTTGCTACATATAGCATTAAAAAATAAGCACAACCTAGTTATGGCATGTCTAACATTTTTAGGCAGATGTTATGTATAACCACTAGTAGTAGTTGTTGCATCATGACATGGCAATCATAAGACTTTAAGCCAAGCAATTTGAGATCATTCATTGAGACAAGTCTCTTGACATTTGAAGAATAACCATGTGGCACTATGACACTCCATATACACTCATAGAAACTTCTTTTCTCTTTTTTTGACAAAGTATGACATGTTGGAGGCAAATGTGTCTGCTTACCGTGAGACTATGGAGCTAATTGGTCTCGTATACCTATCGCAACTAGATATAGATGACTATTCAAACCATCCTTTGTCTTCCCCTGAATGTTGAGAAGCATTTCGATTATACTATCACATACATTTTTCTCCACATGCATTATATCAATGCAGTGTCTTACATCAAGATTACACCAATATGGAAGATAAAAGAATATCAACCTTTTCTTCCATATATTTTTCTCAGTAACCTGCTTTTGGGTCTTTCCAAACACAACATTGATATCCTTCACCCGTTCATAAACTTGCTCTCTAGTTAAGGCCATTGGAGCAATTTTATTCTCCTAGCATCCATTAAAAACTTTTCTCAATCTACGATACGAGTGATTATGTTTAAGAAATCTTTGATGCCCAAGGTAAACTGTCTTCTTTCCATGTGTTAGTTGATGGTAGCATGTGCCTTCTTCACATATAAGGTATGCTTTATGCCCTTTAATACTATATTCGCACAAGTTCCCGTGTGCTGGAAAGTCATTGATGGTACAAAATAACATTGCACGCATCTTGAAAGATTCGTTATAATACCCGTCAAATACATCAACACCTTCCTCCCACAACATTCTTAAGTCTTCAATCAAGGGACTTAGATAAATATCTATGTCATTTCCTAGCTATCTTGGGCCAGTAATCATTATAGATAACATAATGCATTTGTGCTTTATGCACAACCAAGGAGACAGGTTGTAAATAACCATTAGAATAGGCCATGAACTATGCTTACTACTTAAGTTACCGTATGAATTTATTCATCTGTAGCCAGTCCAAGCTAAAGGTTTTTTGCCTTATTGCCAAATTCTGGAAACAAACTATCAATTTTTTTTTCATTACAAAAAATCAGCTGCATGTCACAGTTGTCCATCACATTTCCTCTCATGTGCATGCAATCTAAGGTTTTTTGCATTATTTGTATTAGTAAACAATCGCTTGAACCTTGGAATTATTAGAAGATACCATAACACCTTCGCAGGAGGCCCTTTGTCATCACATTACTACTAGAATCACCATCCTTTACTTTGTAGCGTGATACCCCACACATAGGGCACTCATGCAACTCTTCAAACTCTTTCCTATACAATATGTAATCATTTGGGCATGCATATATTTTCTTATACTCCTTACCCATCGGACACAATATCTTCTTCGCCTCATAGTTATGGTTCGGCAATATATTATCTTCTAAAAGCATATCTTTCAACAACTTAAGCAATTCGATGAAGCTCTTATCACTCCATCCCTTTCTTACATTTAGATTGACTAATCTTAACACTGTTAAAAACCTTGTGAAATTAGTGCACCCTGGATACAAAAGCTTTCCCACATCACTGCACAAACTATCATAAACATGTACTCGCTGTCGTGAAAAAACTCTAGTCCAATATCACGAATCATGTCTTTTAGCTTATCGTCCATATTTACATCAACTTCCTCTCTTTGAGACACACTTGGCATGTCTAACAATTCATCATGCCATATTCATATTGTATAACTCTTGCAAAGCCCATCACAAAGAACATACTCCCGTATTTTCCCAACTTGTAGTCATCTCTCATTCAAACAATTCACATAAGGACAATAAAACCTTCCATCATTATTAAGGAGATTTCTATAGCAAATTCTAGAAATTCTTCCACTCCATTCGCATATTCATCACTCGTGTGTAAACTATTGATCCAACTACGATCCATAATTATGTTTTGTAAATATGCACACAAACATATATAATACATGAATCAGACAATAAAATCTCAAATCTCACTTTTTTATATAAGGTGTGACCTTATCCCATTCAAAAGACTTTTTTTTTTAAACTTTATTAATATGTAAAGGTTAAGTCTTATCTTTAATTTGAAAATTTCGGCAACATTTCGCATTGGTCTCCAAGTACATGACATGAAAGTGGTGACATCAAATCCAACACAATCAAGTATGCACCCGAAGAACAAAACAAAATACACTAAACTAAAATTTCATCAAATTTAAGATGAGACTTAACCTTTACGTATTAATCAAGTATAAAAAAATTAATGTTCCCAAACTGTCCAATTTGGACAATTCAAGATTCAATACAATGATTAGTACTTTAATCATTATATTGAATCTCAAACGAGAAACTAAGGTTCACTCATAATGCATAACTTGAATTAAAAAAAAAAAGCAATTTATAATGAGAGAAAACATACCTCAAATAGCAAACCGATCCAAAAACAAGTTTTTACAATGGTTTTACTTATAACCGATCTAAATTTTTTTTTACATCGGTTAAATAGCAAACCAAAATGCCACTGCCTCTTTTTTACATTAGTTGTTAAACAATTGATGTAAAAACCTATTGTAGAATCCATATTTTGCACTAGTGAAAGTAGTAACCTTATTAGTCCCTTGAAACATGAATGCAAAAAGATGCATTAATTAACAGACTATCTATAATTCCAAGTGGCACACATGGTAGGCAAGACAGATGGCACATGTGCATAACATGAAGTCACAGGGTGGCTTCATGTCCTTATTGTTGAGACGATGGACCTAATATATGTGATGGAGGATGGAGAAGAAAAATCTGTGGAGGGACGTTATCATTTATACTATTTAATTTTGAAAAGTATATGGTTTCTATTTCTAGGGGTGCACCTTAATTATCCCCTCTAATCTTATAATCAATCCTCATGAATGTTGATTATTTTTCCTTACAGTAAGTGGAGAGAACATTTACACCAAAAACAAATAAAATTTAAGCAAAGATTAATATATTTAAAAATATTATATTTTCATAAATTTAAAACATGTTTAAGCTAATTAATTATTTGATAAAAAATAATTATATGAACTACCAACAAAAAGTTTTAATAAAGTTTAACAAAAGAAAAATTTTAATGATATTTTGGGTAATAAAAATTATAAGTAAATGTAATACTTTAAGATATGAATTAAATTAACTTTATTAGTAGTAACCTTATAAGTCCCTTGAAACATGTTCTTTTATGTTCTTTAAGTATAGGACATCCCAAGGAAAAAAACATTATCGCATTTCAAGACACTCACCCAACAAAAACTCATCGCCAAACTAATTAACGTGGAAATCCACTTTCTAATTGTGGCAGCAGTATTAATACCATTTCTAATTTAAGAATTATATTTTTGTGTATTAAAATGTCTAATGGGAAATTAAATTATTAGATTAGATTCAATTAGGTGGGTTTTCTCTTTTATATTTATTTTGATCTAATTTTAATTTTAAAATGGTTTGGGTCTTAGGATATATTGTAAATTGTCATTTAGCCCAACCCAAGTTCTTAGTACTACTTGTATATTATAGATGAATAGACTTTGGGTGACAAACAAAAGTTGTACACCTTAAAACTTCCCCTGTATATTGTGTCATCTAACTAGTAGGTTGCTCTAAATGATTGATACCTATACCATTTAATCTAATCGCCTAGGACATACATTGCAAGATGAAAAAGTTTGGGGAGGGGCAACTGGATTCCCATTCTAAGCTAATGTCCAGCACAAACAGAGGAGAAGCTTAAATAAATTCATTATTAGTTGGATTCCCATTTAAGCTTAGTTGATCTTATTTCTTGCATGCTCCAACCACATCCTCACGCTTCTTTCTCTCAAACTCCCTACCTAATCAGAAAATTCCCAGTATCATTGTCTCACCTAAACCACAAATTGACACTTCCTTTAGTGCTTAGTGGGTAGGCCGATGTTGGAAACTGTTGATGGCAGCTGAGGATGTAAGTCTAGAGTGAGTGGGAAGACGAATGTACATAGTTGCTAAGTTGCCAAAATAGTTAAATTGTCTTCTAGGCATGACATGCTTGTGTTTTTTAGCTGTTATCTTAAATCATTATCTAGGAGTAAGAGTAAGATTTCAAATATTATACCTAATTTATACTTTAAATTTCCATCCTCTCCTGGTATTTTGCTAAAAGAAATTCTAACTAAAACAAATGTAAGTCTATTATGCAAAAGATATTTGAGGTAGTATTAATATGTACTAATAATATTGAAGACAATGACAAAATGGTCCATACTTTGGCTTTTAATTTTTTGAAAAGAGTACTTTCTTGCTTTAGATTTGCATGAGTTTGAAGGAATGCTCTTTGGAAGAGTTATTTTTAATTAGGTAATGATATGCAATGTAATTCTAGTTTGTTATTTAATTTATATAAAATTCAAGTATGACTAGAACACATCTAGGATAGGAAGTATGACTAAAACAACAAATATGGGGATCATATGTCGTGCCTATTACATCCAAAAGGTGATGATATCTTGAAGTTTAATGATTCAACAATTCTACATTTTATCAAGAATACTACACAGAATTTTACACTATTCTTATTATCACTTACATGCATTCCAAAATATGCAACACATCCTTAACTCTTTCCCTTCACAGGAAGCATAACAATTTAAAGGATACAACTAATCCCAACTTAATAGTCAAAAGGGGAAGCATAACAATTTGAAGGATACAACTAATCCCAACTTAACACTCAAAAGGACCAAATCTGAGGTAGTTTTAGTTAAAATATATAGTACTAGTAAATATCTAATACTAGTATGAAATAACATAGTGAATAGACAATTGAAGTCAATGTGGTGAACTGGAAAGGGAAATCAATGCAAAAAAAAAAAAAAGAATCTAAGGAAGGCTACTTTGGAATGTAAACAGAAAGTTAACAAGAGAAGTGCATAATGTAGTTAATCAATCTCATTACAACAACAGAAAGGAATTGTATCAATAATTTGTATGTTCAATTATTTCTCGAATAATAGGGATGAAAAAAAGCGCAAAAGGAATCAAGGAACCTAAAATATTATGACTTAAGACAAATTAACCAATAAAAGAAAAACTTGTAAGAACCTTGAAATTAGCTTCAGAATTCATTCTGCTTTTAGTTTTTGAGTGCTTACTTTTTTTCCATTTTTTCTTTATAGGGTTTGGGTACAAGTATTCCTCAAAGATTAGCATTATTATTGTCTCATTCAATCATTTAATTTATTACATAATCATATTGGCATGGCACAACACACAAATATTATATATGGACCAAATTTTTTTATAAGGAGACAAACTAATAGAGTCACAACACTGAACAAAACAGAATAAAACAGATCAACATCATAGAACAGAATGAACATAGCAAAAATTAAAAATAAAACTCAAAACGAACATAGCAAACAATAAAAATAAAATTTACAATGATTTGACTTTCAATCCAAAAAAAATTTAGCTTAAAGAACTTGTGCGTTGAAGAAACATGGGAAAAATGAATTTATAAGGAAGGTAGAAAAAATGAGGTTAGATTAGGGAAAAATAACATGGAAAGCAAAAGATGTAAAAAGAGAATATACTTGCAAATGGGGAAGAAGGGCTTGTGGTGGAGAAACACAGGACTCACGGCAAGGAGGAAGAAGACAAGTGGAGAGGGGTTTGTGGCAGCAATGCAAAAAAGGATGAATAGGAAGGTCAAGCTCGCAAATGGAGAAGAAAGGGGCTTGCAACATTGGACTCATGACACAGGATTAACAGCAATTCAAAGATAGGTGGAGAAAGACTCGCAATAAGGAGGGCGAGGATAAGTGGAGAAGGGCATGTGGCATAAATGCGAAGAAGCACAAACAATAGGGTATGCTGAGCCAAAGCGTGAACTTGTAAAAACTATTTTAAATTGGTTAAATTATAACCGATGTAAAAAAAAAATTTTACATCGGTTATGATTATAGCCTATTTAAAAATGTTCTTTAGATTGGTTAAAATTATAACTGATGTAAAAAGTATTTTTTAAGTACATCGATTATAATTTAACTGATCTAAATAATAACAATTTATTTACAAAAATGTCACTGCATTTTTTAGATCAGTTGTAAAACAACTGATCTAAAAACCTGATGTAAAATCCAAATTTTGCAGTAGTGTGTGTGTGTATGTGTGTGTGATGTTTATCTTATGCTTATATTATTTTAACTACATATGAATGTTATTGCAATCTCTTAAAATAATACTTCAAATTAAATATAACGTATAAAAAAATTACTTTGAGTTTTCTTTATTCACCACATTAAATAGATACAAAATTAATCAATGAAATAATAATTACAAGATATTCAATTAAGTTTTAGCAATTTGATTTTGGGTGCCACATTTGGAATAAATTGCATTGTAAAACACAAAAAAACACAAGAAAGGGGTTGAATTATGTTTTTAAAATCATTTTGCAAATCTCTTTAGAAAACACTAAAGAGAAGACAAATGAAACTAAGTTGATAAAGGCTTAAGCTTAATAGGATGAATTGAAGGTATCATCCTATAAAAGAAAAACAATTTTATAGAATTCTTTGTTAAGAAAATTTTTCCTCACATTTTTAAGTCCCTTTGCATTAGTTGAAATAAAAGAGTAAGAGAAGAGAGAAAAAGAACACAAATATTTATATTGGTTTTTCTCACAACCTAAGACTACATCTAGTCCTTAACAACTACCCGACATTCCACTAACATAGATTTATGGGAACAATGTTCCACGATGTTACAAGTATTCTTTTTACCTTGCCTCTTAGGCAAATAATAACCAAGTATTCTTTCACTTGTCTCTCAAGGCACTAAACCAAGTATTCTTTTAACAAGTCTTTTCAAGCCCAAACCTAAGTATTGTTTAGATTTGTCTCTCTGAGAACTACATCCACTTATTCTTTCTATAAGCATCTTTAGGCTCTACAATAAAGTCTATACAAAAATGTAACCCTGGACTATTATCAGATAGGGCTTAGGTAAAATAAATGATAATCTAAATGCTCATAAAGTATTTTTCATGTTTTACAAAAAATGGTCTTTTAAAAATGATTACAAATAAATATAGCTTAGTAAATGCAATTGCAATATTTTTGTAGTTTGTTGAATCTTGAAGCTTTTATAAAGAATGTAGAGAATTAGTCATTGAGAGCTCTTTCATCTTTTGATGAAGTGAATGTTGGAGTGCATTGATTGCTTCATTAAATGTTATTCCTGTTCTAACAATAACATTTTGATAAAGTATATAAGTTATCTTTTCTTTCGTATTTACTCTACGTAATAATAGAAGTTTCCAACTTTGTGTTTTTGTTCACTGACTTTATTTATAGCGCTATCTTGTCAACTTTGTTTTGTGTCAATCATGTCTTTTGAGGTATGAAAGTTGACAAACTCCCCATTTTTGTCTTTTTTTTAATAAGATGAAGACTCATGCTTATAGTATACGTCATTTGACTTATATATTTCTTTGAGGCGCCATGAGTTCTTGATGGTCTTCTTATCAAACAAAGATTTCAAACAAAGCTCAAGAGTATGCTAATAGACAAAATGAATTATGATGTACTAAGTTTCTTTTACATAAAATGAATTGTTAGTATAGAATAATCATTAAATTTTATCACAGAATAATCATTCCTATGCCTTATTTGTTATCATTAAAATAAAGGTTGGATCGTCTTAAACCTAACAATCTCTCTCTTTTTTATGATGACAAACAATTATAAGATAAAAGAAAAAAAGCTCCCTCTATGTGAAACAAGAATTATAATTTAGGCAAAACGTAAACATCATTCTTATGGTAAGACAAAACAAGTGCATATGAATCATGGATGTATTATTTAGAGCATTAGTCTAAGCATCAACAGACGAAGTCTAGGGATTTATATCTATTAAAGTTTTTTGTAAAATAGCTTTATTTTCAAAATGTTAGAGCTTTTTATATGAAAATATTTGGATACTCTAAGCATATCAAATCAAGCAATGATTTTCCAAGAATTGATTTTATCAAAGCTAAAAGAGGAAAAAATATTAGAAATTAGAGTTGGTAAAGCATTATGGAAACAATTTAGAGTTATTTATATTGAAAATAAAGCAAATCATTTTAGTTTGATATCAAAGCTATCATTGCTATATTAGAGCATTCATAAGACAAAAATTAAAATTTCAAAGAATCTAAAGCAAAATATCATAGTAGATGCTATTTATCCAAGATATGCATAATAAACGTAATAAAAGAGATAGACGAAACTAATCAAATTATTGATTAGAAGAAATAAAATTGAACATTTTGTTCACATCAAGATGATGTTTTAGAATTATTCGAGGTGAGATGAAATAATTTTTTTAAACACAAACTAAAATTCTTCACCTTCTTATTTTCCCTTCCTTTGTCTTTCATTTCTTCCTTCTTCCTTTTTTTTTTGTCTTTCATCTTATTTTCTTCGTCTTTCATTTTTTCTTCATCTTTTCTTCCTCCCTTTTTGGCATCAACAAATGATTATTGTTGGTGACATGTGAGACACCAAAGAATGAGATAAATACCATCCAATTCAATTGTTAATTGTTGTTGTAGTTCTTGAAGTTTAGTAGAAAGATCATTCATATGATTATCATAACAATTAAGTCTTGCATATAAGTATTGAAACCTATCGTCTGGAGTGTCTTCAAAATCTTCCACAACATAGTTGGCATCTGGATTCTCTGCATAATTTGTTAGCCTAAGACAAGAAGTACCATGCAACAGTGGGTATGGAAGAATGAAATTTGTAGTCACTAGATGATGAAATAGGGTGAGTATGACTAATGTGAGACTCAAGTATGGAAACAAAATAAGATGAAACAACAAAATGGAAAGAGAGATTTTGTTTGGTAGGACGAATATATTAGTGTGGTAGGAAAATGTTTCTAAAAAAGAATGAATCAATAAAAAAATAGTGTAGAACTTTTGAAAACAATGTAGAAAGAAATTAGAAATGGAGAAGCAAACACAACAATTTTTGAACAAAACCATCGGGTCTGGTTTATAAGTCTGGCGGAAACAATCAATGTGGTAACAACAAAAGCAACCTCCATGTAGTGTTTTTGTAAAGAACTTGTCATCATTGGAAAGTCTGGAGTTTGACTCCTTCTTCGTTATCATCACCACATGATGATAAAAATATAAAATAATGTCATCCTTTGTTGGATATTTCATTGTGAGTAGACATTGTAACATACTAAGCAGTCGATTGTAACATACTCAGTAGTCGATAGAACTATTGAGTTTTGCTTCTTGTTGACCCATGATATAAGGCTTGGTCTAATAAAGTGAAACACTCCTGGTACTTTTCCTTTTAATTTGATCAACAACATAATTTGCGTCATAGTATCTAACTAACTTGAAGTCTTTATATTTCTCATAAAACAAACTAAGCTTAATGGTACTCATTAGATATTAAAAGATTCTTTTTACATCTTTCAAATGTGATTCTTTAGGATCTAATTGAAATCTAGCATACTGTTATCCATTAAACATGATATATGTTCTACTTATTGAATGATAATGCAAAGAACCAATCATACCTCTGTAAATCATATGATTTACAAGTTTACCTTATTCATCCTATGTTAATGCAATAAATCGATGCATAAATTTGCTTGTGGGTTTCGATTCATTCATCCTAAACTTCTTCCAAAGCTCTTTTGTATATGATTATTAATGAATGAAGATACCTTTATTGTCTTGTTTAATTTGTAGACTAAGGAAGAACTTAGATTTACCCATCATGCTCATCTAGAACCCACTTCACGTTCAACTTAAAAACATCCTTGTATAAACTTTCATTAATGGATCCAAATATTATATCATCATATATTTGAACAATGATGAAGTCACGATTAAAGCCTTTTTTCTAAAAAGTGTTGTATCAACTTTTCTTCGGGTAAAACCATTTAAAGTCAAAAAATTGATTAGTCTGTCATACTATGCTCTAAGGGCTTGTTTAAGACCATACAAAGTCTTTTTTAATTTGAAAACATGGTATGGAGAACTAACATCATCAAAACCAAGTGATTGTTTTACAAAAACCTCAATAAAACTATTTAGAAAAGCATTTTTCATATCAATTTGAAAAAGCTTGATATTTTTTAATGCAATAAATGCAAGCATGATCTTAATAGCCTTTAATCTAACGATAGGTGTAAAGGTTTCTATGAAGTCAATACCTTATGTTGGTTATAGCCTTTAGTTACCAACCTCACTTTGTTTTTAACTATTGTTTTATCTTCACCAAGTTTGCTTCAAAATACTGATCTTGTTCTAATAATACTTTTGCCTTTTAATGTAACACCCTTATTTTTGTCTATCAAATTATTTTCCTAATTACTCATTATTTATTTCTGGAGAACTAGATGGAAATCTCCAAAATTTGATTTTTACAGTTATGTTTGCATTAGTGAATAGTATTAGTTTGGAATTTTAATAATTTTTAGGGAATAAAGCCCAAAAAATAATAAAATGACTATTTTGTTCCTAAAAATCCAGATAACATAATTAATAGACAAAAATAGTTAGAAGTGTTTAAAAATTATTTTTAACTTATCAATATACTTAGAATAATTAATAATAATTTTAGAAATTTTTTCAAAAATTTATTGAGATAATTTTTGTGAAATGACAAAAATACCCTTAGTTAACTGTAGAAACCAACTAGAGACTTTTTGACCTCAAAATATTTTGAAAATTTTATACAAAGTATGTTTCAATTATAAAAATTTTATTTTGAAATAAAAATGGTAAAAAATGTAACACTCTTATTTCAAATTTTCAACTATTTTTCTAATATTTGACGATTTAATTCTAAAAAATCAAGAAGAAATTTCAAAATTTTGATCTCCACCATTACACTCAAAATTTCAAGAGCTATCTAGTCATGATTTTAATAATTTTTCTAAACCAGAGTCTAAAAAATTAGAAAATGACAATTTTACCCCTATTTCTTCACATTAAAGGCTGACATAAGAAAAAGACTTAATTGACATTAAAATATCAATTTGAGTTTGGAATCATGTCATATATATTAAAATATAATCTTAGTAATTTTTTGAGAATTTTCTAGAATTCTTGTATAAATGACCAAATTGACCCTAGGTGTCTAATAAGCCTAACCAATATTGGTTTGACATTCAAAAATAGTAAAAATGGTAATCCTAGTTCATTTATAGGTAAAATATTTAATTTTATAATTTTCATAAAATTTTGGTATTTATTGAATTAAAATGAATTTATTGTAAATTTTCTAGCTTAAAAATACAAAACAAATAGATAAAATTTGAAATAGATTAATAAAAATTAAAATTAATTATTAGAAACTTATTTTTTATGAAAAATGATTTATTTGTTCAGTTTCATATTAAATTCCATTATTTTGATATTAAAACCTAATTTTTCAGGTTTAAACAATTTTATCGGTATCGGCCAATTTATCTAAAGATAAAAATTGACACATGAAAGCTTGGGATAGCTGGTGGAGCACGTCCCCAACCCTAAAATAGGTGATTCACCACCTATCTTGAATATGTGTCCCTAATTCCAAATAAAAATAAATAAAAATCCTTAATAATGATATAATGGATGACGTAATTTGTTGGACACCAACGCTTCCTCTTTCTCTAGAAATACCCATGTATCTTGGACATTTTTCACATATCCTCTACTCTCTAAAGGTAGCTGAAAATTCACTTGGAGAGTTTTTCTTTCTAGAAATTTTTCTTAGTTTTTATGTTAAAATTTTGCTAATTTTCAACTAGTAGAATTTCACCTCCTAGAAGCTTCGCACCAACAATTTCATCATCTTCATCAACCACCTTAGCGGTAATGGGGGAGTGGGGTTGGTTCTAAATTATTGTCACTTTACATGTTGGTAGGAAGGGTTTTCCCCTAAATCCTTTTAGGCTTAAGTATTATTATTATTATTATTATTATTGGTGTTAAAATTTAATTTTTGCTAAGTTGTTATTCTGTTCAAATTTAAATTATTAAATTATAATCATTAAGTTGTTACTCTACTCAAATTTAAATTATTAAATTATAATTATTAAGTTATTACTTTGCTCAAATTTAAATTATTAAATTACAATTACTAAGTTGTTACTCTATTCAAATTTAAATTATTAAATTATACTTGCTAAGTTGTTACTTTACTCAAATTTAAAAATTAAAATATATTTATTTAGTTGTTATTCTGCCAAAATTTTAGTGTTATTCTACTAAAATTTTAGTAATTACTAAGCTATTATTCTGCTAAATTTTATGTGATTATTAATTTGTTATTCTATTAAAGTTTTGGTATTGTCCGACTTTTGCAATATAAGGAAAAAATGTTGATTATACTGGTGCTCAAATTAAATGAGACCAGGAAAACCTCTCTTTGAAAATTTAGGAAGTGATAAATTAATGAGTAATGTAAAGCGAGTGACATATTGTGGCATGACACCCTACTAGGGAAGCTACAGTTTGGTACGTTGAAGAATGAAAGGCAAAGAGTCAGTCACTTGTAAAGGTCTTGGGGGTAGGCATCGAATGATGAAGGTCCCATTGGCCAGGGTAGCGCCCTCAAGCCAAGATATTCACTTGACCAAGCTCGATAACCCCAACAATTGTTCAACATTTGAAGATGAGTTTGAGAGTGTATCTCTATACATGGATATCTTGACTGTTATTTTCCTCATTGATGATGAGAATCGTACCATGTAATGAAGTTGATGAGGTATATGTACTCCCAGTCACTTTTTGGTTTTGTTGAGAACTATTACCCACTAATGGAAAGTATGCATTTGTACCGAGTCAAGGTAGTATAACTTAGAATAAACCCTAGGTTCTCTTATATTGTCAACTATGTTTTATTTGTATTTGATGGTAGATTTCCTACCATACATGTGAAAGTGATTTTAGAACAAATCACCTCACTCCATTATTTTTCTTCCTTATATGATTGATCGCGATTATTGAAGATGGTGGTAACGCCCAATAATGTTGAGGATGAGTCAAAGGATATTCCTCTAGATTTGTAAACCTAGTTTATAATATTTTTCTTGAGGGATAGGATAGATTAGCACTGCTCGGTATAGAACCATTTAAATGTATATATATTGGGTTAGGTAGTATCTATTTTTTATGTACTTTCTGTCTTTTTATATTTTATGATTGTTATGTATTACAAAATTACGATGTACAGTTTTATGACATATACATACACACACACACATATATATCCAGTCATTATCTTTCATCATTTACTACCATTTCCAAATTTTGTTAAACTTAGAATTTTTCTATTATAAAAATTGAAAATTTTTTACCAGTATTTTCATCAATTCAAACTTAATTACTAACTAAGTAATTAAATAAATACGGGTTATGTTCAATGTGAACAGATGTCACATATAACATGTAGGCATGATAAATAAATCCAACCCAACTTTGATAGGAAAAACCCACATTGACTGAGTTTAGGTTCAAAGTTTTCCCTAACTTGTAGAATCAGACTCGGGATGTAACTCCCCGCCCTGCTACATTTTTTTTTACAATTTTTTGTTACACACACACATACACACACATATATATAATAATAATTTAATATTTAATTTATTTAAAATGTCTAAGTGAACTAAAATTGTAAAAAAAATGTGACAGGTTCCTTGTGGGTTTACCCAAACCTGATAAAACCTGGCAGAGATGAGGATGGATTTAAAAAATATAAACCTACCTCTTTAAAACCTGAACCTACCCAGCCTTTTGTGGGGATGAGGATGAAGAAAGCAAAACCTGCCCCCAACTCGCCCCATTGCTATGCCTACTAGCATGGGAACAAGTGTCTATCTATCATTTCTTATAAACTATTTGAATTCTTCTTACATTTTTAGGATCCAACTCTTGTCAGTTAAAGCTTTGTCAATAGTCTTAAGTTGAATCTCTAAAACTAAGGCAAACAAAGCAAGATTTCTAAATGAAGATTTGGCCCTAACTCATTAATTCTTTCACCAATGATGAGTTTTTGTGGATGATGTGAAATAAACTTCTAATCATGCCTTGTTTATTCTTCTAGTTGAGTAGCTTGGATCGTTTATTGAGGTGAATTGTTTATTAGTTCTTCCTATGTCTTAATAGTGTTCGACGAACTAATCTACAAATATCCAAATTCATCTTCAAGATCTAATAATTTCGTATCAATTGTTTGTCCATCATTGAATTAACATGGATAGATTCTTCTATCACATAAGTTATAGAGTTGAAGACTCTATAAGCTTTAGAGGTATTTGAGTACCCGAGAAAGATTCACTTGTTAACCTTGAAGTCAAACTTTCCAAGTTAATCTTTGGTATTCAAAATGAAACATTCACCCCTAAAAGTATGATAAGCTTCTCTTCTGTGTAATGTCCTATGGCATACATTGACTCAACCAACTTTAATTGTGGGAATATTTTCATTTACAACAAATAAAACGCAAGTAATTTTTTCAAATAAATAAAATCAACATAATAAAAGAAATATAAAAACAACATAAACATCATTGCCAAATAACACGTCACAATAAGAAATTTTTGAATAATTAACATAAACCATGCACAATAGATAAATAGTCACATGCCCGTAGTCATTAAAAAACAACCATCATAAAATACCAAGTACAAATGTGAATGAAATAAAAAAAAAAGTGTCTAATCTAAAAACAAAATACATAACCAATCTAGCCAAGTAGAGAGCCCTCAACAAAACATACTTCAAAATAATCCTAAAACAACAAGATATATCTTCATTCTCTACAACTGCCCTAACTACCCTTTACTAAAGGCCTAGCTTCAAGAGGAGCTTGACAATCTTAGATTAGAATTTTGTATACTTTTTTGGGATTCATGTAATTGTTGGACATTAGTTGAGCCTTTAAGACTTTAATTAGTAGCTTGTTATTTTGTGTGTTAGTTACGCTTGTTTGTTTAGGCCTATTATGATTTGTTATTGGGCCTTTATTAGTTAAGATTGGGCCTTTTATTAATTGAAGTATAAATAGGCTTTTAGGACCACTTGTAAACACTTTTGCCATTATTGAATTTGATTAGCTTTAGCTAAGTGAGAGATGTTCTCTCTTGGTTCTTGATTAGAACCTCTAAATTCTTATCAAGGATTGCTAATCCTTGTGGCGAATTGTAACATCCTTAACTGTCAACTTTTCTATAACTCAAATGCGAGCTCTAATAGCTCAATAGTAGAAATTAAGGTATATATATTTTTTAGAGCCTATAAAACTGAAATTGTAGCATAATATAAAATGTGAAATCTTTTTCCATGTAAAATGAAATAAGATTTTTACTACTGAACCATTAATAAAATACTATGATAACAAATACCAATGAAAGTGAAATATAATTTAAAGCTCTACAAATATGCAGCTACGTATTCTTGACCTGAAAAGGGTTTACATTACATTCTAATGACACTATAGCATGGTCTACTACACAATTGGATACTTCTCTATATTAGAGCATTACCATTCTAATCTCAAAGGAATACTAGCCCTAACACTACACTAGACTTTTTTAGCATCTCGTGTGATAGGACTAAACTATAAAATCCTCTTTCCCAAGGAAAAAGTCTTTTACATCTTCATACACATTTTCGCCACATTACTCTAATACCATCCTAGTTAGGGGTTGTAAGACTTCTAATCCCAATAGAGCTCTTGACCAAGGTGTTTCCTTTGCCAATACCACACACTTCTAAGCCATGTACCTGTTCACGTACAAACCAAAAGGCAATCTGCCCCCTATTTCCGTTCCAAACATCCGCAGATGAAGGAAAGGACAGATTAATCAGGGGAAAGAACCAAACAATTTGAAACCAAGGAATCAAATAAACTCATAGACTCACCCAAACCACAGTTCATATCACACCACTAATGTGACAAACATTAACATAGTCGTATCATTCAATAAATTATAAAATCATGTATCAAACATCATAACATTCAATAGAGAGCACATTCACAATTCATAACACATTATCACAACATATCTAATTATTACAATCATTTCATACACATAATGCATCTTATTCCCATGCTGCACACAAACAGGGATTTGATACATGACCTATCATTTTTCTTTTCAATCTATTAACCTTTTCTATCAAGTTACTCAATAAATTCAAATGGTAGCACTACAAGTTCATTTGTGCTACTACCATCTAAAATTGATGCGTCTCATACCACACCAATTTTGGAGTTTTATTGAGATACTCATTAGTGCAATGCATGTGGGCCCATAATCCATTTAGTGTTCATCAATATCCATGGAAAGTGATTGGAAGTACATATACCTCTCACACCAAGGTACAATCCTCCTCATTATCGAGGGAACGAGCAATCTTTCAACTCGGGACATTCATAGTCCAAACAGAGGTATACTCTCACACCAATCCTGGACTGCTAAGCAGTTGTTGGGTTATCAAGCTTGGTTAGACGAATATCCTAGCTCAAGGGTGCTACCCTGGCTATTGGGACCTTCACCGCTCAATACCTTACCCCTAAGACATCCGCAAGTGGGTCCTTGCCTTTCATTCCTCAGTATACCAAACTGTGACTTCCCTATCCATAACACATGCCATCAGTGCATGGTTCATAACATCAATATATATGCATATGATGTATGAACATCCACAAGAACAACATATTTAATTATAAACACTCATACTTTTCTGTAAAATTTTGCAAAACCTCCTCTATTTTGGTACATTCCATCACACCTCTCATTAAGCATGGACAATAAATCAACAGAGGGAAACCATGGCCAACATATCCATTCCACAAATTTCATTCATTTTATTAAAATTGTCATCATAATCAATTGGTACCATTTATCGGTATCATTCACATCACATCTTTCATCAACTCAATTGCATTTCATTTTTAATGCCACCATCACAGACTAAATCAATCATTCAGTCAATTCGATTCACTTAAACATATTTTCATTTATCATTAACCATTCATGCTATTAATTGCCAATTAACAAAAGGATCTCATTTCTTGGTTCAAGAACTCACATCTCATTAACAAACCAATGCTTATTATAATTAAAAGACACTAATTAATCTACACTTGTTCTATCCCAAATTATCTTTTGATTACCAATTTGATGATTCTAATTATTTACCCATACTATAAAACACAAAGCTAAGCTTTAGGAATATCAATTACATCATAGGCAATTTTTGGTTTTCTATCATATTGTGACACCCTGTTTTTGTTGATTGTTTTGGCATAGCAAATGAATTTTTCTTCCAACCATATTTTGCAATCTTAACCTTCAATTTGTTTAGTTTATAAATATAATTTCCTATTTATAAAATCATTTAAGGATTCAATTGAGCACTTTTTCGTGGCTTGTTGATGTCAGGATTTGACAAAACAGCGGTTTTAAACAAAAATTCGCCCCATGGAATTAGATTACAAAATTTTATAGGGATGTTCTAGACAAACAGAGGCATCTCTCTACCAAAAACTATGCAAAAATTCCAACCACGCAAGAAATTATACACGAAAAACAGAGGCTATTCTACTGTAGTAAAAATTCAGCAACTTGTAATTTAATCTTTAAGCATTGTAATCAAGTAATTGATATATATTTCAAGTAATTCCATTATCAAGAACATCATACAAGGCCCAACTAAGCTCTATATGGCCAATCATGCAAGCACATCACAATTAGAATCCTCAAGAGTCATACAAATGAAATTGACAACATACAATTTAACAAAACCACCATCTCAGCCATTATCATTCTTGAAATCAAATTAGTTTAGTTTCTACCTCCTTACCCATTGATGACTGTGGTTGTCTATAAGAGGAGAAGAGAGGGTTTTGCTCATCCACTGCTCTAATCAAGCTCCTAATTGCACAATCAAGACAAAATAAGCCTCAATTAGTGTTCTATAACAAAAGCCCCTTGAGAATTTGAAGAACTTTCAAGAGAGACAAAGAGAGATTGGTGGAGGGTGGTGGTGTGGGCTACGTGAAAGGAGAAGGAAAAAGGAAAATAGGAGCTTCCACTCACCTTGGCTTGGTTTCAAATAGAAGTGGAGAACCTTGGAAGCTTTAGGTCTGGAGAGATTTTGAGAAAAATTGAGAGGGTTTGGAGAGGAAGAAGAGAAAATGAAGTGTGTTGGTGGTGGGGAGGTAAGGGTCATGAGTTTATGGAGCCAAGGGTAAGGAAAATATAATTTTTCACCACTAAGTATTGACACATGTCACTAAAGTGTCCAGTTATTTAAATTTTCATTGCATTCGTTTTAATTTCGACACAACGAGCTTACTGGGAATTGTGATTAATGAAATTAGACTTAATCTAGTCCTTCTCTGGTCACACATATGAGGTTTATCTACAAACAAAGCTAAAAACAATTGGTTTGTTTTATAAGTGATTTTATGAGCTATTTATGAACTTATTTTTAGAAAACTGCCTACACAGGTTTCAGTTTGTGTTTTTCTTGTTCAGGTAAGTTTAGACACACTAAGGAACCTCTTGTAATTTTTTGTAATTTTTAAAACTCATTTAGTATTTCTAATTGTGCTCTATAAGTGCTTGTGAACACTTTTTATTCATATATGCTAAATTATAAAAATTATCAAAAAAATTCTAAAAATTCATGATAAATTTATAATCATTTTTCTAAGCTCAAAAATTATTTTCTTAAATTTTTTGACTATTCTACAATTTATCTCTTAATTATCTTTCTTTATTCTAATTTATTAATTGCAATAAATCTAATTTTATTTATAAAATTACCAAAAATTATTTTTATTTCTTAGATACCTTTCTAATATTATTCTAAGACTAGAATATATTTTTCTCAACTTTAGAAATGTCTTTGCTAATTATTTAGACATTTCTATATAATTCCAATTATTACCTTTATTATTATATTATTATTATTAAGTCTAGATATTATTTATTCATTGAAGCTAAATCAAAGATTTCAAAATTTATAAATCTGTATCTAGACTTTTGATTAATATCACAAGATAATTAAACAAATGAAAATTATTAGACAATTATTTAAGTAATATTTTGAGGACATTACACGAATCCTCCTAAACTCATCAATCAACTCTTGATCGTGGCATTTTCTTCCATCTCTAATCTTCTCCACTTTTCTTTCTTTGAATTTTGTCCAATTCTTGAGAATTCATAGTGCTGAATTTTGAAATCCAAGCAAGGCTACATCACCCTTTAATTACTAGTGAGAATCTAACGATTGTGTGAAGACTTTAATCATTAGCGTGGCCTTGAACCGTGTGCAAATGAACTAACAAATCCCTCACATGGGGTTCAATATAGAGCCCTCCACACGTGCTTTATCAGTTATCAGTAAACTAAAATTAAGAGTCATCCAAGCTGAAAATGATAACATAAGACAATCGATAGGACTAAAAGTAAAGATTAAATCATCCTCATAAATGACGCAATGCCTCTCATTATCAAAATGTCACTCTCTATGTGCTCTACCATTGTTGTCCCCAAACTCAATTTGCAAAATGTCTAGATGCACTCATAATATTGTAACGCTTACTATAAACAAATAGTACTACTTCTTAAATAGTTAAATGAATACTTATAAATTTGAAGAAATTAGTGTCATAAACAAATAGATTTACAATCTATTTAGTGAATGAGCATTTGCTCTATAGATGTGCTCTGAGATACAAACCTAGTAATATTTTATGCTAGGAATAGTCATTAGATGTTTGCTATTGTTAGGAATTTCTAAATTGAATGCTTATTCCTCTTTAATTTTACCTAAAGAATTAGGGTTGTCAACTAGGGGTTAAGGTATATTTACCTAAGAAATTAGGATTAAATAAATTAGAAAATCTGGTAGTCAAAATAAGAAATCAAATTGAATTAAAAACCCAAATTAGAAATTATAGGTGAAATAGAACAAACCTTGAACCCAACATTTCACCTCAATTGAATTAAATCAAATTTCTTTGCATTCTTGCATTTTTGCATACTAAAATAGAAAACTCTAATAAAAACAAATATTTATTACTTTGTTTTAATTTTATTTCTTGATTCTCCAAATAAATTAATCATAAATAATCACTTTTGGTTCCTATTAGAATTGCAGTTGTAAACCATCCTCCAATCTTTAAGAATGATTCTTAGTGTCTTACTATTTTAATTATTACTTGCAACAACTCAGTACACTTGTTGAGGTTTCATTAGTTCTACATTTTGAAAGTTAATTACCTAAAACCTAAATAAGGCTTTAGTTTTTTTTTCTTTGGATTTTTGTGCTTATAATCCATAATTTTCTAGTACATATGTTCCTATTTCGAATTGTTGAGAAGTAGGAGAAAGTTATTGCTATAGTTTTTGGACTATTCTTAACATCATGGAGATGGATAAGTTATTATTCATGAAATTTATTTTGTTAGTCATTCATAATCTCACATTTCCATTGTAAGCTCTTCATAGACATGATAGTTATAAGACTAAAGGTATAATGATGCTGTTAGAAGAAATCCTATTTCAATTGGTGATCCTAAGATATGTGAGAAGCAAAAGAAGATGCTTATGCAAGGGTTAATCTCACCACAACTAGAGTGATTTGATAGACTTGATTTCTTCCTTCACGACCTCTCTGATAGCTTATATACAATCCTAACATTGAGCACCAAAATTTGTATTAACTAAGGTTGATGACTAAGAATTGCCAAAGCCATATAGTGCTAGCTGTGTTCACTCAAAGAAACCAAGCATGCATAGGAGGGAAATGGGAAACTCAATACCAAGAAAAATTGACTACCAAAAACTATCAAAAAACTATTGCATAACTTGAAATATTTCTTGTTCTTGCATCCTAATACGCTTTCTTCTCTAACTCTATTTTCATATGCCTTAAAATTCTTGCACATAAAATCAATGTTAAGCAATGGTATAAATAATGACACATATGCCACTTATGAGCACAAACAAACCAAATTTGTATTGGCACAGAGAAGTGGTAGGAGCCATCAAGTTTCCTTTGTATTTGTCAATAAAAAAATATCACTGAATATGAGCAGTAATCAAATGACACAAATGTCTACAATAATCAAGCACATTATCCTATTCCTGATTATTTATTGGATGTTCAAGCATTGCTATTGCCATAACAATGCCTCTTGCTTCCTAAAAAAAACATGAATAAAATAGAATCATAGTGTTGTTGTAAGGGGTTATGATTATCGTGTTTTCTTTTACTCTTCCGAGCAATATCATCATTTTAAATCCACTTTTCAAATTTAACCTGCCAATCGACTTCATAAATCATAGAAAATGAGCAAATATGAGCAACATTTCTTAAAATTGACATGTTAAAGAGAAAAATGAAGGCTATAAAATGTACACAATTCACCAAAGATAGTGAAAATTTTTTGCTAAGTCAATGTATTTTTTTTAATATATTATTAAATCGATGATACAGAACACCTTTAATAATTGGCATTTTGATACCTTTTATTTTCTTTATTTCTTTTTTCTTGTCCACATTTATATCATTTATTACGTTATCACCTCTCTTCCTTTATTTCCTTTCCCCCCCATTTCAAAGTATAAACTATCACTGAGTGTCACAAAACCTTATGTAAAATAATTATTGAAGTCAACCTTAGGACGAACACCTGAAACAAAACCTCCCATAAAATTTTGCAGGTAACCTGGACCGATTCTTATATCCATAGGCTGACCTTCCAGTTTAATGTATTCCATTTTATTGAAAATTTTTTATAGACAAACAAATTCCACTTGCCCTTTTATTTTTCAAACATAATGCATGCTCCAAGCATTTTACAAAATCATACAGATTTCAACATCCCCACATATAAGATTGCCCCATAATACTACCAACTATAATACACGACGTTCCTACATTCTCATCAGCTAGGACAAACACTTTATTCATTATTATACAAACAGTACAGCACAGTAGCTTCTTGATGGACCAAACATAGAAAGCATGCTGTTTAAATTATACATGATCTTCGTGATGAAGAAGACTTTGATCAAAGTGCCAAACACCTGCAAACAACAACAAAATAGTAATTTCATTAGAACACAATAAAACTAAATCTTGTTTTACTTTTGGATTCTCTCTTACCCCTTCTTTCATTTCCTTTTCTAAAGGAGGGGAGGAGGAAGGGAGTAACCAAGATAATATACAATAATTACATGTGAATATGTTAGTTGACCAAATAGATAAATGATATGGATAGTTACAGGCTAATATGTTGTTAGTAGACCAAATTGATACATGATAATATGCTAGTGGACCAATAACGTGAACTACAATGACAAAATTATTGGGGCTAAGGAAATACGCATACCATGGCCCTTTCCAACTAATCTTAATTGAGTCACATACTCTGCAATCTTCTTAATTGATTTAACCTGTACAAAGTAAAACAAATGTTACAAACCCCGAGTTTATGATCCACATATTAGAGGATAGGAATACGTTTATGAACAAGAAGCTATCATCTTTAAATTTAATGTATATTTTTGAGACAAGTATACACAAATAGAAAAAAAAATTGTAACAATATTACATATAGGGTTAATTTTTATTACATTAATGGAATTATGAGAATGAAAAGTTTCTCAATCTTCCCATAGTACATAAATAGGAAAGCCCACATTTGTATGGTTTTTGTTTTTATTTAACAATCATATAATGAAATTGCAAGAGAGGAGAAACTCTTTCAGAGCACCTATATTACATATTCCGTTTCTTTAAATAGGAACACCACTTTTTATGGTGACTTTTTTTTCTGATATAAATATTTTTAAATTACAAATAGAACAGTTATCAAATGAAAAAAAAATCTACGAGGAAATTTAAAAATTTACCGGAAGGGGGATACATTAGGCCTGTTTGTTGTACATTAAAAAATATAATTTTGATATAAAATAATTTATTAATTATTTATTAGAGATTTTAAAAAAATAAAGATTAATTTATGTTTGTTATAATTATTCAAAAACTAATTTTTATGAAAAATTATTCAAAATAATTTCTAATTTTAATCAAATTTTATACTCTTTTTCAACTTTTAATTATTTTGAAAAATTAAAATAAATGTATAAAAACTATTAAAAATAATTATTTTTTTAGAAGTTGAAATAAATACATAAAAAACTTTTACAAATGATTTTTTTTTTTTAAAAGTGATTTTTTATGAAAAAAGTTAGAATAAACAACCCTTAACGACAACAAAATATTGCTTCTTATTTCAAGTGCACCTAAATATTTTTATTAAATTCATTTCTTTTTCTAAACTTATTGCCTTGCCCTCGTTTTCAAGTGTCAAGAGGTCTTATATTTTTAATAAAACTCAACCATACCACAAGTTCAACTGGACAACATTTAGCCATGTTTTACCTGCTCATACAAAAACTCGCTCTCAATGTAGTCAGCTAGCTGAGGATCATTGTTACGTTCTGCCACCTATTGTTCAAGAAAAAGGGGAGATTATCTTAACAAGGCATTAGCTAAGCAATAAGCATAACTTACATTAATTGGCCATTTAGCCTTATGAACTATATGTATAATAACTTGTGATTTCGTGAGATAACAATTCATTCCAAAGCTAGAGGTGAAGAGGCATTACACTGTGGACATGCAGAAGTTTCTCATTTACCAACTTCTCCAAAGACAAAGCTAATTCCATGGCTGAATCAAGCCAAGAAAACGAAAATAGAAAAACAAGTCAGCATAGATAATGGTTTAACATGTGAATATGATAAATGAAAATGTATAACACGACTTTACAATACTATTGTGTCAAGTTGTAGATAAAAAAATAATAATATAACTTAGAACATAGAAGTTTGAGTAATGAAAACAGAAAACTCACCATGCAATGCATCCCCTTTTTCTGCATGCTCAAATTCTGAGAGAGGACTCGTGATGGGGTACAACACCACTCGTCCACCACGAATGTTCTAAACAAAAACAGAGTTATACATGTCAACAAGTCTCAACTCTCTTAATTTTTCTGTTGTATTCTACATAAAAGACAATCCTATCAAAATTAGGAACGTTCAATACGACTAGCTATATCAATAAGAGTCATACATGTCGAGAGTCTCTACTCTCTTAATTTTCTTTTGTATTTCATAAAAGACAATCTTATTGAAATTAGGAACATTTAATCGAATCAGCTCTACTAACAAAGATTTTTTCTATGTACAAAGTTTAAACCTGTTAATTCTCCTAACATTTTAAATTATTAATAATAATGTTTTGCCCAATCTTTTTTAACTTTTAAAGAAAAGTAAACATTAAAGAGCTTATTTTTTGCAAATGAAAAAAGCTTTGAGAAATAATTTTTAAATAAATAAATTACACGCCTTACCCCCCTTCCCTTCTTACCAAAACTAAGCCTCCTTCCCTTCATCCAAAACTCATTTCTTTCTTCCAAAACTAATTAATAGAAAACAAAAAAAAAAACTTATTTTAAATGAGCTTTTGACTTTAAACTATCCAATAATTTTTACTTTATTTTTAAAAATTTTATTTCAACTCTAATTTTTTTTGTCAACCACTGTAATTAGAATTCTTGGCTTTCCAATAAAATCCCGAGGTATCCCAACTAGTGTCAGTCCTTAGGGTTGGTTATGGAACCAATCTTCGGTCCAAATTTTAGTCACACTAAACGCTCATCGTCCCTCATCAAAGATGTATTACACTAGTTATCCACCCATGCAATGCACGGGACTTTAAAATTCTTGCAATAAAATATTTTTCATTATATAAAAATAATTGTTTTCTATAATTTAAAATCAAAATTTTGATCAATTTGAAATTGATTCTATTTCTAATAATTTATGTCTTTATTTTTAAAATATAAAAAGATCAACATGAAAGAAAATTAAATTAAAGTAATAATCAGTTCTGTTACATAGATTAATTATATTATAAGGAGAAAAATTTTAGACCTTGATGACAAACATTAAAAGTTGACATTTGAGAATGAATTATTAATCATCATAAATAAAATGTATAACCATAACCATAACAATAATATAAAGTGTCATATCATGTGTGGGTGTGTATAGTGTCATAACGTTATAAAAATAAAACAAAAATTATTATTATGACAAACATATTTATCTATTACAATAATATTAATATATTATATATCAAATTATAATTTATTGACTATGGTCAATATATTTTTAAATATTACATATATATACATTAACAATAACAATTAACAATATGTAAAACCATTAATCTTTGTTTACTTTATGAATATTATACAATATTATGTATTCTATATAAAAAAACAACATATATTAAATTTATCAAAATTAATAGTACAAAATCATTGATTATAAATGTATTTATTTATTAAGTTCTTAATACTATACATAATAATTATTATATCAATTAAGCACAAATGTTTTTTGAAAAATGAAAAATTAAACAAGACAAATATTTATGCTTGCAAACACCTTACTTTGTATCTAAAAAAGGTAAAATAAACAACTATGCTGCCCTTCCTAAATACATTTCTTAGATCTGAATAAATTACTAAACCGGTTTTATCAGACTTATGGTCCCAAGACAATGATTACAATCCCAATATCACATTAATCAAAGCATCTATTAACTACAATTACTAAATTGCTAAATGTATAATAAATTCACATGCTAACTATTTCAATTCCCAATATTGGCATAGAATGTTAAAAATTACATTTTAGAAATTATTATATGTATTATATAATAAATTATTTGACTAAACAAACCCCCCTCCCCGAAATAAATATGTTAATAAAAATAAACAATTTTGAAAATAAATAATACAATTCTTTTAGAAATAAATACTTATGTATAACTACTAATAAATATTAAATTTCTAATTCTTATGATATATAGCTTTATTTAATATTTTATTATCCTTTATACAATCTGGACTTATTGGAATGGACATGATATTTGAAGCAACAGCATTAATAAGTAAAAAAATTAAAAACAAAATTTCATAACCAAAAGAATAATGATGTGACTATAATTATATGTTATCTTAATTTAAATATATAAGAAAAATTACAAATAATTATGTCGATTGATCCTTATATACAAAAGAAACAAACTATTGATAATATTAATTCTTATAATTTACATTAATTTAATAATAAGTTTGTGACTGAAAATAAAAAATAGATCACTTACATTATCAAATTATATTTCTTTAAAATATAATTAAAACAATGTATATTATTACTAATTATTCATTAATATTGTTATTTTATCACTATTATTAATATACCATTATACTACTATATGTTGAATACAAATAAAAAATAATTAAACATAATCAAACATATATATTACATATTTTTAAATAATTCTTTCACATTCATATTAAAAGGAAAATTTAAATTTTATGAACAACATAATTTTTATTCAATTTAACGATAAATTATTAAATATATAATTTTTACAAAACATTATATATCATTGCTTAAAAATAATTGGATTCATCAAATAATTTAATGACCACAAAATTATTTTGTAATTTTCAAAAAAATAAACAAATATTAAGTTAAATTTTAGAAAAATTATCATATAAAATGTCATTTTTTCTCATCTAATAGTAAAATAAAAATTACTTAACAAATTATAATATCAACGTTGATCTAATATATCATCGACATTATCATTTTCATTCATTAACAAATCATATATCAACTTTCAAAAATAATAAAACTACAATCTTTTATTGTACTAATAAATTATTTTATATATATAATTTAAGGGATCAATATCTTTTCATATATAAATGATACATCTTGTTGTGCACTATGTTTAGAAGTTCCATTCAAAAATAGGCAAATCGTGCATGCCTACATTAATGTGCCTCTTTGCATTTAAGTGACTACGCCTCTTTTCACTTAGGTGTGTGTGGTACACTTTTCCAACTCATTCAGTATTTAATATATAATTTTGAATAAAAAACATATAAGGGATTTGTTAATGTACCCACATAGTTAAAATACATTAGTAAGTTATAATTACAATGTCTTAAAATACACCATAGTATAACTTGTAAGTATATATACATTAGCAAATACTTGTAGGGTTTGTTAACATACATATACTTGTTTTTTAGTTAGAATACGTTAACCAGTTATAACTACAATATGTATCCTAAAATACATCAATGATGTAATTTGCTAACATACTCCAACTAAAAAATAAATGAGTGTACATTAGCAAATCCCAACATATAAATATATTTTGATTGAAAAAACATATAAATATATAAGAAAACAAAACAATAGAGAATTGTACAATAAAAAAAAATACTCACACATTGTAGTTATAGGATAAGATTAAGACGAAACATAATTATTATTATAATTTTAAATAAAAATAACTTCATATAATTAAAAGTTAATACACTAATTATATATATAAAACAAAAACATTATCATTAAAAACAAATGTACAAAACCACATATAGGTCTAGATTCATATATTATATAATAATTAGCACAGAAACTAATTGATTAATTAATGAATACATTAGAATACTAATAGTCAACTAAATTGTACTTCTATAAAGATTTTCTGCACAAGTACACTACACACCACAAAATTATACAATACTTCAACAAAAAATATTCAAATCAGTAAACAAAAAAAAAGAACATGGTATGCCATTATAGAAATCATCTTGTCTTTTCAATAATGAGATAATACAATAACTATAACCAATAATACAATAAAAAGGGCTAAATTGGAAAATCACTGTTCTAGAAACAGTGAAAAATTTGTCTTCTAGCCTCACCTGGATTGTATAGTTTATAGATGGAAATTGAATTCAGGTCATCTCTCAAACTCAGCATGTGTTGTCAATTAAGTTACGCCCATTAGGTATTTTAACTCTAATTTTAAAATACTGTCTTTGGTCTTTTATATAAAAAATAAATAAGCATTTTTATTATAATTATAAAACAAATGACCTATTTTTAAACGTATTAATTATTAATTAATTAACCTTTATATAATCTTAATTTATTGTAAAATCTATTAATGAAATATTTACTCATTTTTCAAAAAAGTGAATGCATTTATTAGGCTATTAGTAATATAATTCACACTCATTAATTAAAAAAAATCTTTTAAATTATGAATAATGTCATTAAATACAATTACAACTTAAACTATTTAACTTTATAAATATTTTTAATATAAAATTGAAATTAATGATATTATTAATTAATTTAACTACTTTTATTAATGTTAATAAATTAGGTATTCATTTTTTTATATATAAAACCAGAGGTAATAACTTTTAACGAATTAAAAACTAGAGGAAACATACTTTTACATATTAAAATAACTTTTAACCCATAAAATAGATTTAAAAACACTTACAAATGTGTTAAAGATAATTAATACTTTTTTCATCTTGAATATAAAAAAAATAATTCACACTTTTTAAAAAATTAATTAACATCATCTAATTTTACTAATCTCATTTAAAAATATTTTTTTTCTAAACTGTCATTTATTAAAACTTAATATAAAAGATAAAAAAAATTATTGAAAATGAAATTTTAATTAATTAAAGAATATTTTAAAATAATTTCATTAAATAAGATAAAGTTAATTAAAATTTACTTATATTTTAGATCAATATACATAATTTTTTTAATATATTTGGGACCAAAATAAAAAATAACTTCAAGGGCTTGCAAGAGAGCTCAAAATTAACACCAACCTGATACTTTATAAGCTTTTCAGCATCCTCTCTTTCTTCTTCACTTGATTCCTTAAAGAACCTGTTCTCCACAAAACACCACAAAAATAATTGAAAACCCTTCGGAGAAATGGATGAAATAACGAGAGAATAGGCACACGAGTTCGGTGTCAATTACTTGGCAAGTCCCTTGAGAGCTATGTCATCTCTGTCGAAGTATGCAAACAGGGAGTGGTACACATAGGAAACGCTGTATTCCACACTGTATCCAGATTTGAGACACAATAAAACTGTTAGCAAAAGTCTTTTAACGAAATAATAAAATAAAATTAAGGAGTAAGCACATATACACATTAACAAAACTTTATTCCACTATATGAAACTAGCTACATAGATCATGCACGCTATTAGGATCAATTATAACGAGCGTGAATAAAATGTCAACTCAATGTTAAGTGAAGCCTAATACAAATTTTGAATAAAAAAAAATCTATTTTAAATAAAAAAATTATATGTTAAACTTTTTTGTTAACATATATGGCTTTTTTGTTAATATATATGATTTTTTAGTTTTATAAAAATTAATAACAAATAATTTCTTATTAATGAACTTAAAGCTTAAATTTTAATAACTTTATTCTTGAACCAGTCTTAAAATAAACATAAATAAATACATAAAAATAAAGACTTGAAAGAATGAAACTAGGGAAAAAAAACTAAAAAGACTCGCAGAGAATATGTATTATTCTTCTGTTTCTCGGCTAAAAAACAGATGGATCTTTAGTTCTTTACAAATTACAACCAAGAAAACGTATAAAAATATATGTCCATGCCTCGTATATTGACCATAAGCAACACCAATGAAGAGGAAAAGAATCTTACTTGATCTGCTCGTTGATCGCAGCTTCAGACTCATCTGCATAGTTTTGACGAGCCAAGGAAACATTTTGTGTTATTGGAACAGCAAGATCACCTCTTTTGAGCTCTTCAAAGGGCTCAAATACGACCCCACTGAGTGGTGCTGGTGCATTTGAAGCAGCACACACCCTCAAGTTCCTGTGTCCCCCAACCTTAGGACTGAAAGAAGAAGAGAGAACAAAGCTCACAGAAGAAGAAAAAGTGAGTTTTTTTGGAGCATCACCCACAATGGGTGAGAGAGAAAAGACTGAAACTTTGGAACAAGAAAGGGCCATTTGGGAAGAATCTCGAAGTGGGTATGCTTAAAGAAGATATATGGAGAAGATAACAGTGGCGGCTGTGAGCTCTGAAGGGTATGATCCAAGGCGGAGGGACATGGGCAATATAAATAGTGATGGTGAGGGGCATTTTCGGAATTTGAGAAAGACAGGATTATTTTTTGGACCGTCGGATGAAAGTATACGTGGAGGGCTGAGATTTGTTCCTGAGTACGGGCGTGTGGCGAGCTCGTGGCCTATCCAGTGTGAATGTCGAATCTGTGGAATTATCCCGTCCACGTCACAATCAAGCATCAATCGAAACATGAGTTTACTCGCTCGACTACACCAACGATACGGTACTCGCGCTCACAGCGTTACAATGAATTAATATATTTCAAAATTTTGTGTCATTGTTTTATCATTCCCTTTTTGCTTTTTTTCTATTTTTCTATAATAAATCAGGGATTTTAGGTTTTATTTGGTAAAAAGAAGAAAAACATGATAGATAAAAATAGATAAGAAATAAATTAAAAAGTGAGAAATAGATAGAAAATAATTTAAAATTTTAAGTTATTTGTTTGAGAGAAATAAAAGAGAAATATGTTAGAAATAATATTGTAAGATTGTTTTAATTTGAATAAAAAGAAAATAGAGACATTATACTCAGTGAGACCTACAAAATGTTTAAAAATTTTCATGTCATTTCTATTAAACCAAATTACAAAAATTTTTTAAAATTTAAAATTTTCTCTCCCTTCTTCAATGATCACGTGTACCAAACGCAGGGATAGTGATGAAAGTTGAATACCTTCGGCACCTATTACTATTTTCTATACACCCTTTTTTAATTTTTTTTATATTAAGCTAAATTAAAAAAAATTAATGAATGATTGGAGGTTTTTTAATGTGTATAAATACATGAAAAATATCATTGTTTCAGCTTAATCAGTAATATTAAATTTGAGTTTTATTTATGCAGTTGTGTTAAATATTAAAAAAGAGAGTCTTATCACTTATAATAATTTTGCTCAACTCAAACAGAATTGTCTCTATTATAAAATACCTATGGTCTATATCAAAAGACAAATATATGAAAAGCTTTTTACTTTAATGTGTTTTTGGTTCTATAAACTTTAAGAGTTTTTAAAATATCTTTATCACTTTTATTAAAATGTGACATATATTTAAATATGTTATTTCATATATTATTTTAGAATGGTTTTTGACGTATTATATCCATATATATGTCATATTATTATTAAATAATAATAATAATAATAATAATAATAATAATAATAATAATAATAGAGGCTATTTTAAAAAATAAATTTATGAGAGATAAAATAAAAAATTAAAAGACCAAAATAAAAAATATTAAATCCAATTTTTTTCTTATATTGCCAATTTTTTAATTTAATTAAAATATATGGTCATTCAATCATGAATCATTATATAATTAAAAATTATTAATTTTTGTAATAATTATTTTAAGTTATACTGAAGGAATTTTATAATTAATTGTTAGTATAAAAGATTTTATAATAATATTGTATTAGAATTAAACTCTATTTTTTATTTTAACTTTTTAAATAAAAATAAGAAAAAAAATTCATTTCAAAAATTAACTACAATGGAATAGGATCACGTTAATATTCCTGAACTAAAATAACAATGAGTTTAATGGTCATGCACTATTAGTGTAAAAAATTTTACACTGTCATCCAATCAAAAATCAACATTCATATGACTTTTAAAGTATTTATTACAAAAGTTAACAAACTTACAATAAATGGTGATTTGTGATTAGATGACAATGTAAAACTACTTTACATTGTCAATGTATGACCATTAAGCTCAATAACAATAAACAATTAATCTACTTTAAAGATTTGTTTATTAATTATACTAAACTTTGTCGATTACTAGTTGCCCAACCGTGTAACACACGGGATTTTTAACATCTTTCATTATGAAATAATAATTTTTTTTAATAAGTTAAAATAAAAATATTGAAGGATTTAAAATAGATTATATTTTTTATAATTTCATTCAATATCAAACCAATAAAATAACAATAATAGACACACATATTTAATATTTTATTGTAATGTATATTAACTTGTATCTTAGACTTTTTTTTTTTTTGAAAAGTAATTAGTTCAGATATATTTGGAGTTTAGTTTAAAAGTTGAATGTAGCTAACATAATTCTCATACATATATATATATATATATATATATATATATATATATATACACATATATATACACACACACACACACACACACACACACACATATATATATATACACACACATATATATATATATACACACACACACATATACACACACACACACACACACATATATATATACTGGTAAATACAATATAGTTACTTTTTTGTGCCATAATTTATATTAAATTAATCCTCGCCTTTTAAATGTTAAAGTAAATGGAATATTAGTATCTTACGATACATAGGTTATTTTTGTCTTTATTTTTAAAATATTAAAAATTTAATATGATAGAAAATAAAATAAAATTTCAAAGAGATGATACGTTTTATATCTTTTGAAACACCTCTTTGTATATAATATTTTTAGTACTTGAGCTCCTTTCATTTTCTTCAACACGAACCAAATTCATAACACATGTGGGATTCAATTAAGTTTTAGTGGAAATTACTATGTTAAAAAAATTGTTGTTTCTTTGCTTCATTGAACTTTAAAATATCCATGATAAATACTCGAGAATGAATTATAAAGTTTAATAAATTATGCAATTAATATATTTGTTGTTTTTTGAATTATATCAATTAAATCGTTAGTTTTTATTTTTATAGTAGTATGATGTTACTCCCAGACTTTTTTTACAATGGTATAATAAGATAGGTAATGCCTCAATGGTTTATTAAATAGTGATATTTTTTGTTGCCCACTACTTAGTAGGATACTTTGTTGATATAATTATCTATTGCATACAAATTAATAAACATGGCATATATGATGGATGACCTGTCTTAAACCATTCTCACATTATAAAATATTGCTTTGTGTCTAGTATTAATTTAGCCTTTTTGTCCTAAAAAAAATTAATGATTCAGCATCTCAATAAGATACATTCACAGGATAATGACAAGTTATTTGAGTTGAGTATCAGCTATCACATATATTTATAATATACTAATATCAAGATGAACATAATTTCCAATCAAACAAATGACAAATTAACAAACGTAATGAATTAATCCCGTCAGCAGATGCCACAAACTTGGTGAAAAAAGACACCAACCCCTCCACTGCTTGCAAGCTTCCTTTACTTCATCTACTCCATACAATACTTAGCAATACAAATTTTAATCAATCACTCATGATAATAGCCAAATGAAGTCTAAGAGAGCAATTCAAGATCACCAACCCTTATCAATGCATTTCAGTTGATAGGGATGTTTTCATTCTTAGACCTCTTCAGTGTTTTTGAGAAAAAGGCGAGCGTGGAAGTTAGTTGACCAGAAATTTGTACTATAATAAAATTAGAGCATAGTTTATTGAGTCTTTGGACATTCACCACCTCTTAAGGAAATTAATTAACTCATTTTCATGCACAATCATATCTCATGGAAGAAGAAAAAAAAGGAACTGTTTAAAATTAACATAAATTTAGGCCTTTGGAGTTTTTGATTCCAAGGAAGTTATATTATTGTTTACCTTAATGGAATATTAGAAATACCATTTCTCATAACATGTTTTTGAGATTTCTTTATGCATGCATCTTTGAATCTTTCTCTCCTCAACTTCCAATTCCTCTTTTTTTTTTTTTTTATCTTTCAATTATATTAAACAATCATAAAGTTTGGAGGAAGCCAAATTTTGATTCAATTTCTAGTGAAAAGCTTCTTCTGATTTGGACTATGTATGAAGTGATTGATGGAGGATAAGTATAGTCTAAATAGGCAGAGAAGTGGAATACAGAGATGCTTGAAAGACAGAGACTTTGAAGAAGAAGTTTGGGCTATTTTCAATTACATTTGTAGAGTTCAAAAGCCAAAGGAAAAAGGGTCTTCTCCTCTTGCTATCCTTAGGACTTTCCCAAGTGTAGCAAGGATGATCCTAATTATCTTCTAGAATTAACAACACACCAAAATCAAACCTTTTTATTGGAGTAATAGGGTGAAAAAAAATTGAAATATATAGAAATGAAAATTGAAGCCAAAAAAGGAAAGTAGCATCTTCCACACACAGAAAAGTGAGAAAACATAATTCGGGCTTCTGGCACAACAACCATTGTGCCTGCATGAAGCAGTAACCATCATCCAGCAGTGAAACCTCCTTAGAAGACACGAAACATCCATTTCCTTTACAAATTGAAGAAAAAAGGCATATGAATAGACAATAGAATAGGAAGGGAGAAAGAAAAGGGCAAAAATAGAGGAAAAAAATGGAAAGAAGAAGAAATGAAACATCACCCATCTTATACAGCACAGTCAAACATTCCCAGCATCATTTCTAAAAATAAAACGTGCAATCAGTCAAGCAAAACTGCTCCCAAACATACCAACTCCATCACTTTCCTATCAACACCTAATCCTCAATAAGCCAAACCGCGCTACCAAATCCATTGGTAACCACCAAGCAAGCACCATTTCAGTGTTTTTATTTTAAAAAAGAAAAGAAAAAACAAATAACAAAAAAAAATAGAATGAGCACTAAGTTTCCTTTTCTGTGTGCAATCCAGATGGCGCTGTTGTCAATGGCGAAGAAGGTGGGCTGGAGGCATCTCGATGTCGCCCTAGACAAACATGCAAGTTAGAATTCAACAAGGTGAGTTTCCTTCTTCAAATTTCTCGACAGGGAACATTTTGGGGAAAGTGATGAGCATTTTAATCGGTTTATTAGGTCAGAAACGACGACGTAGCAGGCATCGAAAATGTATGTGCTTGCAAATCTGTCCCACGATTTTGCCACGCCATTAGATCTTCTCCTCGACATTGAAGACGGAGAGTTGCCAAAGGAAAAGAAGAAGAATTTCTGACTACAAAAAGGAGACAATGAGAAAAAACACATAAAATGAGAAATAAGAAATAAAAAGTAAAAGATGCAATTAGTTCGTACACTGCATGTGAATACTTTATGTAACATTTACCTACTACTTGCACTCGGTGTAGACAATTCTCCTCTTGCGCTCCGCACATGTACTCAACATGGACATTTTAGATAAGGTTTAATGAAAACAACCACTACTCACAAAAAAACGTGACAAAAATGTGGAAAAAAAGAAAAAAAATCTCATAATAAAAAAAGAAGTTCAACTAATTAAATGAGTGACATAAATTTTCAATGGCATTGACATAAAAGTAAAAAATATAATGATGTATGTTATTAAAATGTTGTATTTGTTGTGTGTTTAACTAAAAGGTGAAAAGAAAATTTGGTAAACATCTAAACAAAAAATAAATAATAAAAGAATAAAATTTAACTCAATAATATTTATAAATTTTTTATATATTTTTTATTGGATACTTCATTTAACTTCTTATTTTAGGGTAATTCATGTTGATTATAAAGATGGTGGTATGCATTGTATAAGAAGTGAATTTGAAATAGCCTTCCATATAAAACTAAAAGAAAATATTTCTTTTGCTAGTAAGACAAATAAAGACAATACAAAAAATTAGCCTTCCATATAAAGCTAAAAGAAAATAACGAAATAGTAATTATAGGGAAGAGAAGTCAATTTGAAATAGTCTTTTGTTTAAAACTAAAAGAAAATATTTTTTTCGTTAGTAAGACAAATAAAGATAAAACAAACAATTAGATGATGAATAGTAGAAATACACCCTTAGATTGTATAAGTTATAGATTCTATTCCCGAACTACCGCTACACTAGATCCTTCCTCATACAAACTTATCCAAAAGTTGAAACTAAATACTAATCATTCTTTGGATATGACCACGACCTCACTTTATATTACATCGTCAACTATGTAAGTTTTTGATATTTTGATCTTGTCATTTATTTTCAAAATTTTTCAATAAAAATAAGAACCAGTCGTTATTGGCCTAGTTCTTACAAAAGTATTAATTTTTGCATTTTCTATAATATCATAATAATATTATCACATATTTAAGGAATTTTTGCAAGAGAAAATAATGCATGCACTGATAATATAAAAATTTTAAACACTTAGAAGTTTTTATAATTAACTGACTTTAACAATAATTATCTTAAAAATTATACTAAAAATAATTTTTGATTGAATAACAATATAAATTTTTATGCTAAAAATATATGCCTATTAAACTCATTTTGTAATTAATATTGTTTTGATATGGAGTTATCCTAATAAATTAGTAATTTTTAAAATTCTCAAATTTTGTTGTAAAGATAGTACACAATTATTTATGAAAACAGTTGTTTCTGTCACCAACTTACAAAGAAAGATGATGGGGAAAAACATGTAAAAATTCAGTCTTTCTTTTATTTGGTAGGACATGGAGAAGAACAAAAAGAAAAAAAAAATGTAAGTCTCATCTAATTATTCTTTCTTTCCATTTTGGAAAGAAAAGGAGAGTGAAGGATTTGTAAAGGGGTTAAAGATAAAAATATCTTTATTTTTATACATTTTTTTTTCTTTCTTATTTGGGATATTTGTGTTATTTTATATACATATATTCTTTTTTTCCTTCTATTTTTTACGCAACCAAACAACTTGTAAAATCATCTCACTTTCTACTTATTTTCTTTCCTTTCTCTTTCTTTCCTCTCACTTTCTTTTCTAAACCAAACATAACATTAATCATTAAAAGATAGAAGAACTGTTACACTTGTATAGTCCATTTGGTAGGGAAAAAAAATAGGTGAGAAATAAGGTGGATGAAAATATGTGAGAAATAGGATAAAAATAAATGTGTTTGATTTAAGAGAAATAGATAAGAAATAAGAAAAATATAAATGGGTGAATGGAAATATGTAAAAAATGAAGTGAAAATAACTAATGAACCCCATTTTTTTTTTATTTCTCTCCTCTCTATTTTCTTATCTATCAAACACACTTAACTTTTCATTTATCACTTTTTTTTTCTTTCCGCCTTATTTCTCTTCCACCAAGGGGTAGGTATGATTAATTTTGAACTTTATCTACTCTTATATAGTAAAATAAACTCTTTATTTTTAGAATAAAATAATATCTTATTCTTTTAAAGTTTAAATACATAATTTTATAGTTAAAAATATTTTTTTACGTTTTTAAGATTATTAAAATTACATTTTTTAAGTTTTGATTATATCATTAAATTAATTATTTTAAATTTTTATTTTATATTGTTTTTAACTCTCAACTATGTATATTCTCCCTTTTTTTTTACGGAACTACGGATCTTCTTAAATTAATTATTTTTAAATTTACGTGTACATATCAAATTAAGTTATACCCTTTTAAGGATGACTTAAAATCTTCTTATATTTTATTAAATTTAAACTTTTACACTAATTATGCATATCTTTTCACTGTCTTAATTGTTTTTGTAGTATATATTTTATGAGTTTATATAAATCATTTATTTATTTTTATGATTTTAATACTTTTAATTTAAAATTTTATTTAAATGCAAAAATATTCGTATAATATATACTTTTTACTGTTGTTTCCAACCATTTAACTTCTCTTCCTTAATAAGCAATATTAAGTTCAGTTCATTCGATCCTTTTAGCCTATGCTATGAGAGTGGGAGTTCAGTTCATTCGCCATTAGTCCTTTTCTGTTAGTTTTGTTTTATCTGTTACCAAAAAAAAATGTTGCACCCCGTGGCCGTATGTTTGTAACACGCACAATTTTTGTAGTAACAATAATACACTAATTTTTTGAATAAATTACACCAATTCCTTTTAAGATTTCTTGAGATTGTGTATAATTTTATTTTTTTTTAACGTTTACAGCAATAAATTGTAGCTTTCTATCAGTTGTTAATCCTTCATTGAATCTGACATTGTTAGATTCCTCTATCACTAAAGTTGCATTATTAACCCACTTATGTGATATAGAAGATATAACAAATGATAAAATGGGAGGAATATGACACGTAAGCAAAAAGATTAACATGGAAAAATTTTGACTTCCTAAATATGAGGTAACAACTTCACAGTCCACATCGTAGTTTTAATATATTATGAAGAAATGATACATGAACATCTTAAATAATTGCCCATTTGATACATTTTACTTTATTTATTTTATTTTTCTTTTCTTGCCACATGATCTCATTTATTGCATCACCTCTCTTTCAAAGTATAAACTATCATTGAGTACCACAAAACATTATTCTAAAAATAATTATGAAGTCATAACTAGGACGGAACACATGAACAAAAAAACTCCCGCAGTTAACCCGAACCAATTCTATATCCAAATCCATAAAATCACTATTGACAAAGGGATTTCTCTATGTTGATCAACTTGTTTAGTTATTCCATTGTATGAAAATTTTCATACCATCAAAGATCAAACAGAGTTTCACTTGCACTTGCACTTTTATTTCTAACAAAATAATTGCATTCTACAAACATAGTTCTTACAAAATAATACAGAATTTCAGACCATCAAACATATGAGATTGCATATAATACTACCAACTATAACACATTAAGTTTCAACATTCTCATCAACTAGAAGAAACACCAATTCTTTATTCTACAGAGTACAAACACAGTAACTTCCCGAGGGACTAAATGTAGAAAGCATGCTGTTTAAATTATACATGATCTTCATGATAAAGAAGACTTTGATCAAAGTGCCAGACACCTGCAAACAACAACAAAACAATTATTTTCTTAGAGCACAACAAAACTAAATCTTGTTTTACTTTTGAATTCTCTCTTTCACCTTCTTTTATTTCCTTGTCTAAGGAAAGGAGGGAGGGAAAGAGTAAGCAAGATAATGTACAATAGTTACATGTTAATATGTTAATGGAGCAAATAGATACATGATATGGATTGTTACGAGCTAATATGTTGTTATTAGAAGTAGATAGATGATAATATGCCAGTGGACCCATAACAAGAGAACTACAATGACAAAATTACTGGGGCTAAAGAAATATGCATACCATGGCCCTTTCCAACTAATCTTAGCTGAGTCACGTACTCTGCAATCTTCTTAATTGATTTAACCTGTACATAGGAAAACAAATGTTACAAAGTCAAGTTTATGATTCACATATATAAAAGGTGGGAGTAGGAATACGTTTGTGAACAAGAAGCTATCCTCTTTAATTTTAACGTATATTAATGGGACATGTATACACAAACAATTTAAAAAAAAAAATTGTGCACAATAATACATATAAAGTTAATTTTTATTATATTAATTAATGAAACTATGAGAGGGGACACTTTCTCAATCTTCCCATAGTACATAAATAGGAAAACCCACATTTATATGGTTATTTTTTCTTGATTTAACAATCAAATATTGGAATTGCAAGAGTTACACATTCCCTTTTTTTTTAAATAGGATCACCACTTTTTATGGTGACTTTTTTTCTTTCATATAAAAATATTTTTAGATTAAAAATAAAACAGTTATAAAATGAAGAAAAATATATTGACGAGAAATACCAAAATTTGCTATAAAAGGGGATACATTAGGTCCGTTTGTTATATATTTAAAAAATTAATTTTGATATAAAATAATTTATTGATTAATATTTAGAGATTTTAAAAAAATAAAAGTTAATTTATGTTTGTTTATAATTATAATTATAAAAATTATTAAAAAATAATTGATTTTTATGAGAAATTATTTAAAATAACCTCTGGTTTTAATCGAATTTTATAATCTTTTCAATTTCTAATTTTTTTTAAAAATAAAATAAATATATGAAAAAATTTAAAATATAATTATTTTTTTTAGAAATTAAAACAATTACATGAAAAAACTTTTACAATTAATTATTTTTTTAAAACGAACAACCCTTTATGACAACAAAATATTACTTCTTATTTTAAGTGCAGCTAAATAATTTTGTTTAATTCATTCGTTTTTTCTAAGTTTATTGCCTTGCCCTTGTTTTTAAGTGTAAAGGAGTCTTTAATGAAATCCAACCATACCATGAGTTCAACTGGACAACATTTAGCCAAGTTTTACCTGCTCATACAAAAACTCGCTCTCAATGTAGTCTGCCAGCTGAGGATCATTGTTACATTCTGCCACCTATTGTTCAAATAAAAAAGGGGAGATTATCTTAACAAGACACTAGCTAAGCAATGAGCACAAAACTTACACTAATTGGCCATTTAGCCCGATGAACTATGTGTATAATTTGTGATTTTGTGAGATAACAATTCATTCCAAAGCTAGAGGCAAAGAGGCATTACATTGTGGACATGCAGAAGTTTCTCATTTACCAACTTCTCCAAAGACAAAGCTATTTCCATGGCTGAATCAAGCCAAGAAAATGACAAAAAAAAAAAAGTCAGCATAGATAATGGTTTCACAAGTGAGTATGACAAATGAAAATGTATACACAACATTACTGTGTCAAACTGCAAAACATCAATATAATTAAAAACGTAGAAGTTTGAGTAATGAAAACAGAAAACTAACCATACAATGCATCCCCTTTTTCCGCATGCTCAAATTCTGAAGGAGGACTCACGATGGGGTACAACACCACTCGTCCTCCACGAATGTTCTGAACCGAAAAGAGTCATGCACATCAATAATAATGTGTTTGGTTTCACATCTTAGAAGTGATTTTCCAAGTCAAAGATATAATTTTAAGAAGCTAATAGTTGTAGTTTCTATATCCTTAACGTAACTTCATACTTCTCAACAAATTTTCAAATACACTCAACTCTCTTAATTTTTATGTTGTATTCCACGTAAAAGACAATCCTATTGGAATAAGGAACATTCAATACAACTAGGTCTACCAATAAGAGTCATGCACGTGGACAAGTCTCTACTCTCTTAATTTTTCTTTTGTATCTCATAAAAGACAATCCTATTGAAATTAGGAACATTTAATAGGATCAGCTCTATTAGCAAAGATTTTTATTATAAACAAAGTTTAAATCTATTGAATTTCCTAAATTTTTAAATTATTAATAATAGTGTTTAACCCAATTTTTTAACTTTTAAAGAAAAGAAAACACTTAAGAGCTTATTTTTCATAAAAATAATTTAACAGAAAAAAAGCTTAGTGAAATAATTTTTTCAAAAATCTAAATTACACGCATTAGCCTCCTTTCCCTCTCATCCAAAGCTAGGCGTCCTTCCCTTCACCCAAAAACTCTTTTCCCTCTTCCAAAACTAATCAATATAAAACTTATTTTAAATGAACTTTTGACTTTAAACTATTCAATAATTTTTATTTTATTTTTAAAATTCTATTTTTAATCTAATTTTAAAATATTATCTTTAGTCTTTTATATAAAAAAAATGAGTATTTTTTTGTTGCAAGTACAAAAAATATGACTCACTTTCAAATGTATTAATTATTGATTATTAATTTTTTTATATCTTTAATTTTTTGTAACATCTCTTAATAAGACATTCACTCATTTTTCATAAAAATAGAAGTATTCATTAAATTATTAACAATATAATTCACACCTATTGGTTGAAAAAAATTATCTCTTAAATTACAAATAGTATCATTGAATATAATTACCACTTAAAAATAGTGTCATTAATTTTATAGATATTTTTAAAATAAAATTTAAATTTATAATATTATTAATTAAAATTAAATAATTCAACTATTTTTATTAATCTTGATAAACTAAATATTTATTTCTTATATATACCACCAAAGGTAATTTTAAAGAATAAAAGAACTAGAGAAAACATACTTTTAAATTTTAAAATAACTTTTAACCCATAAAGTAACTTTTAAAGCACTTATAAATGTGTTAAAGAAAATTAATATTCTCTCTAATCTTGAATATGAACCAAAAAAAAATAAAAATTCATGCTAATTAAAAAAAAGTAATTAACATCATTTAATTTTATTTTTATATATACAATGATACAACAAAGTTTGAACTAAAATTTTGTACAAATTATCTAAACTCTCACAACTAAACCGATTCTAATCAATTATTATTTAATTTTATTAATTTTATTTAAAAATATTTTTTTCTGAATTATCATTCATTTAAACTTAATATTAAAAATAAAAAGGACCATTAAAAATAACATTTTAATTAAATGAAAAATATTTTAAAAATAATTTCATTAAATAAGATAAAATTAATTACAATTTACTTATATTTTAAACCTACATAAGAATAACTTCAATGCTTGTAAGAGAGTTCAAAAGTAATACCAACCTGATACTTTATAAGCTCTTCAGCATGCTCTCTTTCTTCTTCACTTGATTCCTTAAAGAACCTGTTCTCCACGTACAAAACAGCACACGAAATTAAAATCCCTTTGGAGAAATGGATGAAATAACGAGAGAAGAGGCACACGAGTTCGGTGTTAATTACTTGGCAAGTCCCTTGAGAGCTATGTCATCTCTGTCGAAGTATGCAAACAAGGAGTGGTACACATAGGAAGCGTTGTATTCTACACTGTATTCAGATTTGAGAGACAATAAAACTCTTAGCAAAAAGACTTTTATTTAAAAAAAAAAAGAAAAAAAAAGTAGTAAACACAAATACTATAATAACAATAGCTTTTTCCGCTAAATGAAACTGGCTACATAGATCCAAGACCTTATTAGGCTCAATTATAAAGAACGTGAATAAACATAAATAAATACATAAAAATAAAGTAAGACATGAAGGACTGAAACTAAATAAAAACTAAAAAGACCCACAAATAATATATTATTCTGCTTCTCAGGGATAAAAAATAAAAAAGATGGATTTTTTTTTATTTATTAATAGGGAGAAATGTGTATTTAGATCTTTACGAATTACAACCAAGAAATCATAAAAAATAAAATAAAATGACCAAACAAAAGTAAATATGTCCATGCCTCATATATTGACCATAAGAAACATCAATGAAATGGAAAAGAATCCTACTTGATCTGCTCGTTGATTGCGGCTTCAGATTCATCTGCATAGTTCTGGCGAGCCAAGGAAACATTTTGGGCTATTGGAACGGCAAGATCACCTCTTTTGAGCTCTTCAAAGGGCTCAAATATGACCCGAGCGAGTGGTGCTGGTGCATTTGAAGCAGCACACACCCTCAAGATCCTGTGTCCCCCAACCTTAGGACTGAAAGAAGAAGAGAGAACAAAGCTCACAGAGGAACTAAAAGTGAGCTTCTTTGGAGCATCCCCCACAATGGGTGAGAGAGAAAAGGCTGAAGCTTTGGTGCAAGAAAAGGCCATTTGGAAAGAATCTTGAAGTGGGTATGCTGCAAGAAGAGCAATGAAGAAGATGTCAATGGCGGCTCTAAACTCTGAAGGCCGTGCTGCAAAGGGAAGGGACAAAGGCGATATAAGTAGTGGTGGCGAGGGGCATTTTGAGAATTTAGAAAGAACGGGATTCCTTTTTGGACCGTCGGATGAAAGTACGCGTGGAGGGCTGAGATTTGTTCTCGAGCACTGGCGTGTGGCGTGCTCGTGGCCTATCCAGTGTGAATGTGGAATCTGTGGAGATATCCCCTCCACGTCACAATCGAGCATCAATCGAATTATGAGTTTGCTCGCTCGACTACTTCAACGTTACGGTACTCGCGCTCATAGCGTTTCAATGAATTAATAATATATTTCATAAATTTTGTGTCATTGTTTTATCATTCCTTTTTCATTAATTTATTAAGGTTGGCGTAATGTTAAAATGTTTGGATAGTATGCAAAATACTTTTGGTTCTAATTTTGTTATTGTTATTATACATACAAAAAAAATCATTTGCTTTTTATTTTTCCTTTTTTCTATAATAAATGTAGGATTTTAAACTGTATTTGGTTGGGAAGAAATAAAATAAAGGAAAAAGTAAATACAAATAACAATGACTTTTTGTTTATTTAGTTAGAGAAAAAGTGAAAGAAAAAAAAATTGACCTTTAACATTAAATTTTTAAAAAAAATCTTTCATTTTTTAATTTAAATTTTACACTTTTTTTCTTTTATTTTCTTTCTTGTCAACTAAATATACGCTTAGTGTTGAAAGTTGAATAAGTTTTGTATCTATTACTGTTTTTTATGCGCGCTTTTCTAAATTTTTATTATAAAAAATATTTTTTACATTTTCAAGAATCAAGATTATCAAATTTATTACTTTTTAATTTTTATATTAAAATCCTCTCTATATATAATTTAGAATAATTATCTTGAACAAAAATATTTTTAGGGACCATATTTCAATGAGAGTGTTTTTAGCTTCTTCTTTTTTCAACGAAAACATTTTTTAGGATTTTTCTTAACCTCTTATTCCTTTTAGTTTATCATTTTCATTTTTAAGTCAAATTTTAATATTTGTTAAAAATATTATCAAGAATTAAAAATAACCTGGTTTCATAGTATGAATTATTTAGCATAAATCTAAAATATAATTTATATGATTAAAAATATTTATTTATTACAAATTTTAATTATAATATAATTTATATATTCAAAATATTTATCTATAAAATTTAGGTATATAAAATAAAAAATTATCTTGTACATTGTATAGGCTAAAATACTAGTTATATTTTAAGTCTTAACTGTTTACGCTATCAAATTAATTATTTTTAAAAAAATTATATTATTTTTTAAATCTCAGCTACTTACATTCTTAAATTAATTATTTTTAAATTTACCTGTGCGTATCAAAGTAAGTTATACCCGTTTATTGATGACTTAAAATCTTGGTATATTTTATTAAATTTAAATTTTTAAATTAATTTTTCATATGTTTTCATAATCTTAATTGTTTTTTCTTTAATATATATTTTAAGAATATATATAATTTAATTATTTATTTCTTATGATTTTAATATTTTTATATAAAATGTTATTTAAATATAAAAAATATTCGTATAGTATATTTTTAACTTTTATTTTCAATCATTCTATTTTTCTTCCTTAATAAGCAATATTGAACCGTGTGGCAGTGTGTTCGTAAAATGCACAAAATTTGTAGCAACGATAGTATACAATATTGTTTTTATGAGAGCAGTTGTTCCTCAAAACTTAAATCATTCAATGTACTAAAAGATTGAACAACTGTACCAACATGTTGTTGGTCTGAGCATTGAACTTAAATTTTTTAAGTAAAGTCTCAAGTTCAAATTTTATGGAAGAAAAAATGTGGTTGGGAGGAGATATTCCATTAAAAGTGACTAATTAGGTTTTCTGGCAAAGATTAGTCACCAACAAAGTCAGTGAATACTTCACACTTATAACATAATTATCAAAAAAGAAAAAAAAATACAAGAACTGTTACACATGCAGGGATGATTAATTTTAAATTTTTTTATCTATTTTTATATTATTAGGACAAAAGACAAATAATAGGCCTCAATTGATTTTGATTATGTCAAACAGAGTGTATGTTTTGAACAAGACTGTACTTGCGCTTTTAAAGCATATAAAATTAGTGTTTTCTTAATAAAACAGATGAAATGCATTACGACTTATGGTCAGACGATGTTGAGTGCACTTTTTAAGTTTTATTTTAATAAGTTTTGTGCAATACTGACTTTTTTTAGGATTTCCTATGCATGCTTTATCAAAAATATAAGAAAAGGATATCAACGTACCTATTCCCTAAAAAGTTGAGCTAACTGCCAAAGAGTAAGCATAACAATGTACATGTTAGTATGAAAAAGTGAAACATGCTTACTGCCACAAGATTTGGTATGAGAAAAGAAAGATAAATAAATTGCTTTATTTTATCATAGTGATTAGTTGGTGAAATACATTTAATGTTGCTTTTAATGCCTCAATAGGCACCTTCTTCACAACGCTTGAATAGACAAAGAAAGCTCCCAAAGATCTCTCAATTAATACTTTTTTGGGGGCTTTATAAATAGCTGTGAAGACTTATACATCGAAGAAGTTAGAATTGTTGAAGCTCTTGAACTCTCTCTAAGTTTTTCTTAAGCTTTCTTGCTCTTAAACCTCTTGAACTCTTCTTGGACAAAGTCACTAAGTTTGTAGACTAGGAACTTCATTGTACATCCATATGATAAGACAAAGTTTAATCAGTGAATCTTATCCTTAACCATTTTTAAGTGAAATTAGTAGAAGTTTGAAGAGGCTTTGATTCAAAGAATACTTGGGTTATTTGCTTGGAGCGTCAAGTGAAATACTACTTGGATTGAGTCTAGTTATAGTGGAACTTGGTGGTGTGCCAAGAATTAGACATAGTCTCGAACATGAGACGAATCAGTATAAAACCTTGTATTTTTATCTCTCTCATTTTCTTTAACGTATTTACATTTGTGTTTGAAAAGTTTTTATAAATCCAGCTTACACGTTTTGATAAAAAGAGTTTAAGTTTAAGTTTGTTTCCAAACAAGTTTTTATCATTTGTCTTACGAACAGACGAATATAAGTTTTTACGAAAAAATTTGCAAAATAGTTGAAAAACATAATTCAATCTCTCTTCTTATGTTTTTCTGTACTTTACATATTTAATAAAATAAACTCTTTATTCTTTAAAAGAAAAAAACTTATTATCGTTTTTTAAGATATAGTTTGTTATGTTAGTATTAAAAAATATATTTAACGTTTTTTAGATTGTTAAATTAATTATTTTTTATTTTTATATTAAAATTACATTTTCATGCCTTAACTGTTTATATCTTTAAATTAATTATGTTAAATTTTTATATTGAAATTTCTTTTTCAAATTTCAACAGTTTATATTCTTAAATTAATTATTTTTAAATTTACCATTGTATATCAGATTAAATTATACACTTATAAAAATGATTTAATCTCTTTGCTTATTGGTTCAGTTCGACCAAATGGACTTAATTCCCTAAATCAAATCAATTAAATTGACTCAATTTTTTTTTTATCAGAACCAAATCAATAAGACCGAATCTCAATAGGTTAAGATATTGGAGTTTATATTTTACAAGTCGATCAAACACTTGACATGATCAACTATTATTTTATTATTTCTTTTCTTTCATTATTTTTTATTTTTTATTTACTGTAAAGTATAAACTTTAAACTAATATTTTAAATTTTTGGTTCTAAATTAGATTTGGATTGTTGGAAAAAAAATTATAGGAATTGTTGGATTTTTTAAAATACTTTTTAATTTGATTATAATATTACATTTGATAGATCCAAATCAAACCAACTCGTTTTTTATCACGTTGATTGATTCAAGTTTAATGAAAAACTTTGTCAAAATCAAACCAAACAATTTTGATTGGTTGGTTTCTACTCTTCTTTAAAAGCGAGCCAAACTAATTCATGAATATTCCTAACTTTAATTAGTATATTTCATATTTTTTAAAGTTAATTATAAACATCATTTTACAATTATAATTAATTTTATTTTAATATATATTTTAAGAAATTTGTAAATTAATTATGTACTATTACGATTTTAATATTTTTTTTAACTATTGTTTTCAATCATTTTATTTTTCTTGCCTTTTAGTATCAATATTAAACGGTCGTGTGTTCGTATGTAACAACTACTTTTTTTTTTATCATGTATTTAGAAGAATTTATTTATAACTTATTTTAATTTACTTTATCATATAAATATTTGTATAATTATTTAAGTTAGACTATGAAAATAATTTATTATATGTTTATAAGTTGTTTTAAATTTATTTTAATAAATTATATAATATAACTTATGAAAAAACTTATAATTATATAAAATAATTTTATTTTTATTATAAAAATAATTTTTATATAAAACACTTATATATTTTTTGTCATCATGATATTAGTACAAAGTATCTATTGTCTTTGTCAGTTATTAATCTCCATCAGAAAACTTGACTAACTATCTTTAGTGGAGTATTTTTTCCAACTAGATTTTTTTTCTTCCACAAGACTTGAATCCGAGACTTTCTTTAAGAGATTTGAATTTAGTTTTATTCAAACTAACATAATATTGGTATATAAAACACTTATATGATAGACACTTATTTAATAAATATTTAATTAAGTTATTTATTTAAATTCACTCTTAAAAATGAAAGAAACAATAGTCACGTGGAAATAAATAAAGAAGTCACAAAAGGCAATCTTCTCTCTCTCTCTCTCTCTATATATATATATATATATATATATTAGTTGTTATTTTTTAATGAGAGTATTTTCAGTTGTCATTTTTCAATTAGAATAATTTTTAAGAAATTTTTTAATATCTTATCTCTTTCAATTTATTATTTTTAATATCTTTAATTTCAACTTAAATTTCAATATTTTAAAAAAATATTATCAATAATTAAAATTAATATTGTATTATAATAATTATTTATTATAAATTTAAAATATAATTTATATATTTAAAAATATTTATTTATTATAAATTTTAATTATATAAAATAAATATTTATTTTATATAATACACAAGTTAAAATACTAGTAAATAAATAAATGAGTAAAAGAAAAAGAAAACGGGAGCCACAAGTGGATTGAAATTTCAATCGGTGGTGAGTTGGATGAGATGAGACTAACTGAGCCTGAGGGAAGCGAGTGCGAGTGCGAGTGCGAGTGCGCGTGCGCGTGCGAGTGAGGATGGGAACGAAGCAATACGCCAAAATGGGGCAGACAAGTGTTTTTGTCTTTAGCGTTTCAATTGTGACAGCTAAACTTTTTTCTTCAAAAGCTGTAGAATTTTCTCATGTGTACGCCAGTACGCCTTCCCATTCCAGATTCATTCACTCTCCCTATTTCACCAATTAATGGCGGATTCTATGGTGGACTATCAAATTAAGTGATTCATCGGTAGATTATTAATTTAAATTACTAGATATATAAATAAAAAAAATTAATGGTTAAGATTGTAATTAGATCAATAAATTTTAACTGTTAATTTTTTTTATTTATATATCTAACAGTTAAAATTAATAGTCCACTAATGAACCACCTATTTAATGGTCTACTATAGAATTTTCCTTATTTATGTCACCAGAATCTTTAAGTGTGTGTTTTGAGCAAAATTTTGCAAAAAATATTTTGATTAAAATTGGTTTTAAAGTCTTTGTAAAATAATGATTTTAAAGTAATATAATTTATATTTAGATGTTTTTATTTTAAAAATAAGTTTATAATAAAAATTAAAAAAATAGGCTATGAGACAGTATAAAACAGTTTTACATTGTTATCTAATTACAACCAATCATTTATCGTAAGTTTGTTGATTTTTATAATAATTATCCTAAAAATCATATTAAAACTGATTTTCGATTAATTGATAATGTAAATTTTTACACATTAACAATGCATAGCAATTATATTCATAAAAATTAATGTAAAATTTTTATTAAGGACAAAAATTATTTAAAATTACTTCAACTAAAAATTAATTCTAGACTCATAATCAATTTTTTAATGTAAAATCAAACATATAAACAATTTTTAAAATTATTTTAATTGATATTTTAACAAAATTTTAAATAATTTAACTTGAATCTAAACCCCACTAAACCTTATTCAATTCAATCTTGCGCCCGCACATATATGTCAGATTAGATGGTTGTGCACTTGTGCTATTTTATTCCGTGAATGTGTGGTTAAATCATGCCAATAGATAATAGAATGTTTGATGAAATTTATTACAAGATATATGTGATTTTAGTTTTTAAGTATATTAAATTTAACTAAGTTTCTTTATTTTTAAAATTATAAGTAATTTTTTTTAGTTAAATTCTTAATTTTTTATTTTTATTTTTATTTTTCATAAATTAAATCATTTAAATTATTTTAAATATTCTGCTATTCAAAACTTCCTAAACAAAATATCAAAATTATTTAAAACAAAAAATCTCAAATTTTCTCTTCTTCAAAACATAATCTCACATCTTACAAATCCTTTAAATTTTATCACATTTTTTTTACTTTATACTTTTAAAGTTATTTTATGTCTCAGCTTTATTATAAATCTCTAAATATTTAGATAAAAATGATAATGTAAGGGTTTTAGATAAATGAAAATTGACAGAAGAACCAAAATTATTTAATTTTAAAAAGAGTTTAATGGTCATACATTGACAATGTAAAATAGTTTTACACTGTCATCCAATCACAAATAATCATTTATTGTAAGTTTGTTGACTTTTATAATAAATACTTTAAAAGTCATACTAATGGTGATTTCTAATTGGATGACAGTGTAAAACTTTTTATACTGACAGTACATGACCATTAAACTCTTTTAAAAATTAAGAAACTTAGTTGAATTGAAACAAAAAATTAAAAAACTAAAAATTTCTGTAGTTCAAATTAAAAAGACAAAAATATAATTAAGCCTAAAATCTATCTAGGCATAATAAGTGATTAGATGCTTTAATTCAAAAAACGTAGAAGACAATGTTAAAATTTTATATTAATTACATAGTCATATTGTATAATAAATTTAAGTAATTGTCGAGTTAATCAAACTAATAAAATGATGTATCAACATAAAATTTAAAAAAAGAATGTAAAATAGTTTTATACCTACGGTACACCAAAGTTAAACAAAAAATAAATGTTTTTAGACAAAAAAAAGGGAAAATTCTATAAATTATAGATGCATATATAGATCTGTATCAATTATCCAATGTTAATTTAAAGTATAAACCTTATCATGAGAAAAAAAAATCATGCTAAATCAAGCATAAAATATATGATATATTAATATAACAGTGTAAAAAATATCCTTTTGTATACCACGTTTAGGTAACATTTATAAAAAAATAAAATTAACATTGGATAATTAATTTCAAGGAAAAATGCACAAAAATTAAGAAATATAGTAATAGAGTTGATAAATAAATAACTCACTAGAATACCTTATATATATATATATATATATAAACACTAGAATCGACTTAATATGAGAGAATTTGAGTAATTTACATAAAGTCATAAATTCAAACATTATTATCATCACTTTACAAAAAAAATGGTAAATAAATTTATAAAAAAAACGTTGCATTGATTTCGTATCACTTTATAGTATTTTATTCAAACAATACGTATTTTCATAGCTCCCAGTCAGATCCCAAATAATGGGAACGCTAGGTGAATATTAATTATGTTAACATTATTGAATAATTTATTTATTTTATTTACTTGATTCTTAAGATTTTGTACTCTTATTTTATTTTTATTTTCTGAATATCTAAATCCTAATCAATTCCTAAATTTATACATATTCCTTTAATAGCTTATGAGTTGGGTTTGGCGGAAGGAGATAATTATCCACAATGTGATAAATCAAGGTTCGAATTTTCGTTAAGAGACACGTATAGTATCCGGTGTCCCAAATAGAATTATCTCCTAAAAAAGATATTCCATGGAGGAAAAAAACTTGAGGGATCAAATCATCGAGACAAAATTAATTAAAACCCTAATTAACCTGACAATATTATTTATTACAATGATAAATTTAACAAATAATATCTCAATACAATCGTACGTTAAGTTTATCACAATATTCCACTTTAGTTATAAATTTAACAAAACGCTAAGTTCATCAGATTATATACTTTACTTTATTTTAAGAAAATGAGAAAAAAATTAAAAACAATGGCAATAGATAAAAAAGAAGAAAAAAAAAAGCGGCAATAATACTTCTGGAAACATGAATGGCAATTTCTTTCATGGGATTCAGCGACCATTTCCAAATCCCTCCTGTACAGTCACATGAAGTGGGGAGTAGGATGTTTTAACTCTTGGAGAATTGTAGACTTAATTAAGTTTCCTAATAGTCAAGTCAAAGATAAGGTTGGAAAGTTGTGGTGAACAGGGTTTGAATAAGATGATACGTGCTACGGTTTACGTATATATCATTGTTTTTGTTCCTTCCTTAACAAGAAAAACACACAAATAAAGTAATACAAAAATAGGGATAGCAACGCAAGCCAATCCATCTTGCTTTGTCAATGACATGTAAAAACGTACCAGGTTTAACCCATTTTGTTTTTTTTAAAGGATTGACCCGCTTAAGAATTTTCGATAATAAAACTTGAAAAAAACCAATCCGACCAGTCTAATTCTCTCGACCCACTTTGGAGATTACAGATTAAACAGGATAGATTAAGTGGGTTGTAATAGGGTTCGCTACACGGGCCGGACCGATCTGTTTAGGCTACTGAATTTGCTGCTTATAATATTGAAGACCAGTGGAAGTGCGTCAAATATGGACTTTTATTGTGCAATATTAAAACTATTAGTGCAGTCCAGTAGACAAAATGTTTAAGTCATGGAATAAGACTGAGGCTGGGGTGGGTGACTTGATAATGTCTCCCACCATGGGAAAGAATTTTAAGATGTTAGATCTATTAATTTTTAAATGGGTGGTTGAATTTTTTATTTTTTTTCTTCTTTTTCTCATATATTTTTCAAATTTTATCCTTTCTTCTTTTTCATACTGCCTTTGAGCAGCACCCTCAACAACACCGTCCTCCAAATCAATGAGGGAATCTAGAAATCGCGTTCAACGTAATCATCAATACCGTCCTCGAAGGTTAGATATGAGAGAGAACGTTACTTTGTGAAATTGAAGGCGGTCAAGTTTGCCTAAATAGGTGCTAGAGCGAGGAGTGGACTCGGCAAGGATGATGAGCTAAACGAAGGTCATGTTCTTGGAGTGCTTAAGATCCATTGGTGGCAAGTTTTCTGTGAATTGATCCATTTTCTCGAGAATCAAACAGGGATTGGATCTTCTGCTCTAGATATGAAAAAACCATTTTCCTATGTTAGTGTGTGTGAGGCTTTGAATTTGAAGGGTGTGTTTCGGTTTGTTAAACTTGAGCACTCTGCTTCAGTTTCCCTTTCTCAACTAGTCAAAAGATGCAAGGAATCTTGCAAATTGCCATGCACATGAGTAGTAACAACCTTGCTATCATTACCGAACTGTCAAAAACTCTATCAAAACCACGACCGCTTGAACAAGGCTACCATTGGAGGTGAGATTGGAGCTGTAGTGCAGAGGGGAAAGAAAGAGAAGAGGAATAAGAAAGAAAGAAAGTGAAGATTTGGGACGAGAGGATCGGAAGGTGTCATATAGCCACTGATAGAGGTTGTTATTGCTAGTGCTAGAGTGAAGGCACCAAAGGAGAGCAGAGATGTGTGAGTAGATGTTATTGAGGAGAAAGAAAGGGTACACATTGTTGGAGAATTAGATGGAGAAAGAAAAGGACGACTCGAGAAAGTAAGAGAAAAATAGAGGAAAAAAAAAAGAATATCTCAGCCATTAATTTTAGAAACATTATTTCTAATGACTCAAAATCTTGTCTCACGATGGGAGATATTATCAAGTCTCCTATCCTAGCTTCCATCCAAGGAATAAAAATTCAAGTTAAAGATTTAGAAATAGAAGTCGTCCCTTTTAAGAATGTAAATGTTGAAGATAAAATAGTAGATGAAAGGAATATTAAAAAATTACATCAATAATTAAATTATTATAATACAGTATTAGAAACCATGTTAAAACAATTAATTAGAATAGAGAATACAATTAATATAGTTATGCCAAGTTCTTCAAGATCAAATATAGTGTTAAAATCTCCTATATAACCAACATATAAATTGAATAATATACCTCAAAAGGAGCTAGACGCAATATGATTCAAGAGTGATATTGAACTAGATATAGAGAGTATAAAAAGGAATCTAGAAAAGTTAAGTCTAGAAAAGCTATCCATAAACACTTTAAAAACAACTAATTTAGAAGTAAATAAAATAAAATTTCAAAATAGAAGTTATCATAAATTAAGAGATTATTATCTAAGACTTACTTATCTTGACATTCAAATAGAAGAAAGAGGAGAATTTGTTCAAAACTTTTATACTAGATCAGATATTGTAGAATAAAATTTAGATGGTTTATATGAACAAGGCATTAGATTTAACTTGTCAAATGTCAAGGCACCAACCGCCTATAAGGCTAAAAGATGTTCAAATAAAGATTTAACAATAACTATAACTAGTATTTTAACTAGTGCATTGCACGGAATAATTATTTATTTTATCTAATATAAATTTACAATAAATAAATATTTTTGAATATATAATATAAATTATTTTATAATTAAAATTCATAATAAATAAATATTTTTGAACATATAGATTATATTTTAAATTTATAATATATAATTTATATTGTGATACAATATCATTATAATTATTGATAATTTCTTTTAAAAAATATTGAAATTCAATTTAGAACTAAAAAATATTGAAAATAATAGATTAAAAGATATGAGAGGTTAAAAAATTCCTAAAAGCACTCTCGTTAAAGAATGATAGCTAAAAAGGTTCTCATTGAAGAATGACAGCTAAAAACACTCTCGTGCAAGATAATTATTTTAATTTATATATATAAAGGATTCAAGGTTTTACTAGCTAATTAAAAGGTTGGTGGGATAATTTATGTACTATAGAAGAAAAAGAGTTAATGTTAAATATTGTAAAAGCTGAAAAGCAACAGCAAGATGCAATTGCAACTTTAATATTTACAATAATTCAAAATTTTATAAGAGACACAAATATATTTAAAAAGCTTCAAGTCAACTAGCTAATTTATATTGTCCTACTATGCTGGATTATAGATGATACAAAGATACACACACAGACACACGCATATACATATTTATTTATTTTTCAAAAGTAATCCTTAAAGAAGACGGGTCAGTAAGATTTTGGAAGGAAAGATTTATATATAGCTAGACTCCTAAAACTATTTTCCAAAAAGTTAAAGTAAATATGCAAAGAGTATACAGAAATCTGATATCCTATGAAAATTGAACTTATGGTCAAATACATAATATAGTAATAGACATACTCAAGTACAAGTTTGTACTATTTTCAAACTACAAGAAAAAATTCATAAAGAAAAGTTAACAAATAGAAAAGAAATTGGAACATTTTACCAACAATATGAAGTCAAAATAATTAGAGCCCTTAGTGCTAAACAACAAAGAAAAATTTAAAAACAACAACCTAAGTAAACAAGTAATTATAGAAAACCTTATAAGAAATAATATACTAAAATACAAGTCAAAATATTCAAAATAAAATGCTAGAAAACCTAAGCATATTAAATTGAAGAAAAGTGAGAATGCTTGCTAGAAATGTAGGAGAATGGGTCATTATGCTAGTAACTGTAAAGTTCAACAAAAAATTATAAGAAATATTTTAAATGTACTAATAAATTCCGACCTAGAAGATACTTTCTAGTGAGGGAGAAATAAATGAAAAGGATGAAGTAATTTATCAACTAGAAAATTCAACATCTGAAGATGATCAAAATAGCAAAAAAGAATATTATTGTTTAAGCCCTGACCTGTGTAATTGTTCAAATTGTAAAACTATATAAAAACATGCTAATTAAAGATCAAACTTCTACATTAATTTCCATAATAGATAAAATGGACCAATCACCATTAAATTTTTACAACAGCTAAATGATTTAATACAAAAAGTGAACATAATAAACAATAAATAAAAGCAGTAAATATGAAAGAAATATACAACAAATTTAAAAATTCAAATGACCTAGTTATAATAAAAGATTTACAAAATGAGATTGATAGTCTTAAGCAAGAAATACAAATACTTAAGCAAAACTTGACGCCGTCGTCGCCTAAGGTAAGTCATTTTCTTCCTAACTCTATGATTATTGCTCTTGTTGGTAAAAATCGTTTTGGTATTAACTCGAACTTGTAGCTTCTGTGATTGGTTTGAACAGACTATGTGTTTCCTCTATGTGCTAGTTCCTGGTAATCGTGAACCCCCCAAAATGCCCATCAATTTCAATTTTTCTTTTTCTATTTTCGTTTGTTATTATTTTTTTTTTATCATGGTGTGTGAGTAATTGATTTATTTATTTGAATTGTATGATTGTAGAAGATTATGATGGTGATGTGTTTGCATGATTGACCACATAGAGCTTAGTTGTGCCTTGTGTGATGTTCTTGGTTATTGATTGGATTGTCGAATAGGTTTACATGTGATATTATAATTGATTGAATAGACGTAAAATATGGGAAAATACTTGAAAACAAGGAAACTTTGTCTGATTTTCTGTAGAAATTTTGATTGGATTGTCTAATTTGTTGGTTAATTAACAAAGAATAAGAATGATCATATAGAGCCTAGGTGGGCCTTGGGTGATATTCTCTTATTGTTAATTTCAATTGTATGACTCTTGATGATTGTGATGTGTTTGCATGCTTGGTTAACTCCCTTCCCTGCGAATTATGCATCCTGCAACCAATATGAACCCCTTGATACATTTTAAACAAGAAAGCATTTTTTTCATGTTATTTCTTTTTGGGAGCGCAAAATTGCTCCTTTTTTCTTTTCTTGGTCTCTCATAGTAATAGTTAAGCATTTTTGCATGATGAAGAAAGAATTTGAGGTTTTTGTGAATGTGAAGGAAATGTTAGGATTTAGATGTGTTAGCATGATTGGTTAACACCTGTCCCTGCTTGTTATGTATCCTGCAAGCAACTTGAGGTTAGTGATACATTTCAAATAACAAAGCACTTTCCTTGTTACTTTTTTTTCTCTCGATTGATCAACAAAGAATACAGAGTCGCAAAACTTGGTGCAGAACAAATTCACTCTCTGCTTTCTCATAGTAATAATTAAGAGTTTTTGCATGACAAAGTAATTTTATTTAGGGTTTAGGTTTCGGTATAGAGAATGTTAGGATTGGAAAAACAACAAATAGAGGACTAGACAAAGCCTTGCCATTTTTAACTTCTTCAACACCAAAACATTTAATTTCAGTAAAAGCACTAAATAATTCAATAATTGACAACTTTTCCTTTTCATCAAAATTCTCTGCTTGTTCTATCTTAAACTTGGAGGTAAAACTAGGTGTTGGGTTATTAGACCCTCCATCCTCTTTTCCAGCACTGCAGCCACATATTTATGAATTTGAGAAAGGTTAACTCATGTTGGCTAAATGGAACACAGTGAAAATGTTGAAATATAAAAATTGGGAATTTATCACTTAAAAATTTCTTTGAAACATTTGATGCTTTGTGCTTAGCAATCACTCTTTCAAGATTCTCAATCCAGCCTTCAAGATCATAGGATACTTTATCTTCTTTTGCATGGACATTGTGTCATCAAGTCTTCATGACAATATTGGTGCGAAACAAATGAGACAAGAGAGATAATGTGTGCTAATAATCTTTCCCAATCCTCACAAGAGAGATAATGAGTGTATCTTATTAATTTATAGCATTTATTGTTTATTGACTGCAAAAATTGTAAAGTAATTAAGGATATTTTGGTCAAAAAATATTAACGTAAGAGACAATTTGAAATAAGTCTTATAAAAAGGGACAAATAAATTTTTTAAAACGGTCTTATATATAGGGACAAAGGTAGTAGACTACTAGAGTTAAAAGGAAAAGTAATATTAAAAATTCAGGATAAAACAAATAATGATGGCCAAAGGCCAAAGTATAGGATCTTTCATGAATTTATTAAGTATCATTACAACTCATAAATGACATTGTGAAATAACATTGGTAATACAAAACTAAACATTCAATGTGGTCGCCTTAATTGATTTGACATCAATTGTATCCAAGAAGGATTAGCACCTACAATATATTATGAAAAAATAACAGAAGGAGTCAATAGTGCAAATGGTTCACAAATGAATATTCAATATAAATTGTCAAAAGCAAAAATATGTAAAAATAAGATATGTTATACAACTTCAATTGTATTAATTAAAAATATAATTAATATTAGAAACTCCTTTTTTAACATTGTTATATCCTTTTAAGATAACAAAAAAAAGGAGAATAGTATCAGAAGCATTAAAGAAAGAAATATGTTTGATTTTATTCAACCACCTAGGTTAAAAGAATTAAATTTATTACAAGAGCCTTAAATAAGCAAGGTAAATTTGATTAAAAAACAAAAACATATAAATATGCTAAATAAATAAATATAATATAAAAGAATAGAAGAATAAATAAAAACTCCTAATATTCAAAAAATACTAAAAGAACTTGAAAAAATAATAGAAAAAGGAAGTTTGCGAAACAAATCCCATAACTTTTTGGAATTAGAAAAAATATGAAGTGTCATTACATTATGAAGAAGCATTTAATGAAAAGATATCCCAATAAATCAAAGACCAATACAAATGAATCAACAATATCTAGAATATTATAAAAAGGAAATTGAAGACTATCTAGATAAAGGATTAATTAGACTGTCAAAATCTCGGAGTTGTTCTGGGTTTTATGTTATGAATGCTTCAGAACAAGAAAAAGGAGCTCCAAGATTAGTTATAAATTACAAACCCTTAAATAAAGCATTAAAATGGACGAGATATCCATTACTTAATAAATCTAATTTAATAATTTTCATATGAAAAATTTCGTTGGTAGAAGAAGATAAATGTAAAACCACTTTCATAATAAGTTGTGGACATTATGAGTGAAATGTAATGCCCTAAGGTTAATTTAAAAAATGCGTCAAATGAATTTCATAATATTATGAAGACTTAAATATATTTTTAATTCCTCAAATTTGGGGTAAATTTGTTTTTGATCCCCAAAATTTCAAAATAATATTTTTAATCCTTGTAATTTGAAAAAAAAAAAAAATCCTATTTTTGTCCCTTAGGACCACCTACAGCATCATTGATAGGGGTAGATTAGTTAGCTGTGTAGCATTAGCTGAGTTTGATGTGGTGTTTTCACTAACAAGGGCACTAGTAGATGAGTTTTGTGTAACAGATTCACTAACGACATTTTGGGAGAGAGACTAAAATATGCTTTTTTCAAATTATAGGGACTAAAAACATTAATTTTAAATTTGGGAGACCAAAAACAAACTTACCCCAAATTTGAGAGACTAAAAACATATTCAAGCCTATTATGAATGACATATTTTATCATTACATGGAGTTTTCTGTAGTATATTTAGATGATGTATTAATTTTTTCGAACAAAATAAGTCAATATATATTACATTTAAATAAATTTATAGAAATAATAAAAGAGAATAGATTAGTTGTTTTTGCACAAAAGACAAAAATATTTCAAACAAAAACTAGATTTTTAGGATATGAAATATATCAAGGAACTATAATTCCTATTCAACGGTCTATATAATTTGTAGAAAAAAAATTCCAAATGAAATTAAAGATAAAAAAACAATTGCAAAGATTTTTAGGATGTCGAAATTATTTAGTAGATTTTATTCCAAACATCAGAACCATATATGCACCCTTATACAAAAGATTAAGAAAAAATTCTCCATGGAATGCTGAAAAGTAATTGTTCAAATTAAATAAATAATAAAGCATCTACCTTGTCTAGGAATTCAAAATCTCGAGGCTTTCTTAATTTTAGAAATTGGTGCCTAAGAAATAGGTTGTGGAAAAATTCTCAAACAAATCTCAAAAAGATTTTCTCAAAGATAAATTGTTAGATATCATTCTAGCATTTGGCATCCAACAAAATAATTCTACAATTGAAAAAAAATTATCCATTGATTTGTGCATTATAAAATTTCAAGATGATTTATTTATCAAAAAGTTATTGGTAAGAATTGATTGTGAAGCATCTCCAAGGGTTTTGCAAAATGATGTAAAGAATTTAGTTTCTAAATATATTTTTTCTATAAATGACAAGCTTTACTTTCATGATTTGATTTGAAATTATTCACATCAAGGGAAATAAATCTCTTTATCTGATTTTCTTACAAGAGAATTTTTATAGGGATTAATATGAGTAATGGTGGCAAAGTAATGCCAAAAGATCAATATGGACCTCCATTAAATGATAGGATACTACCATTATCAATACGAGGTCCAATGAGACCTTCAACACCAATATCTCCACCAAGTTCAACACTTGTTCCTCTAAGGCCAACTACTTTGGCCTAAGTAATCAAGGACAGAAGAAAAACCTATGATCACTTAAAATCACTTAATATCTCATTACAATGGGTTTAACCCTCCACAATATCATAATACCTTAATAAAACCCTTCAATATCACTAGAACCCAAGCCTATTCATCATACTGTGATCAACATACCAAGATAAACCTGAGCTCATCCTATTAATGATAATTAAGAAAGACTAGATAAAACTTCCCCTTAGAGAAATAGCTCAAAAAACACTTCCACATCAATTCCATTAAATTCTACATGAAACTTGAAAAGTGAGGAAATTTTATGAGTTCATTTCAGTGGATACATATTTAATAGAAATCCATCATCATGACAATCCAAAAGGTTAAGGAACATTGTTTTCAAAAACAATAATCCTCAAAGTCCTTTCTGTTCAAGATTGGAACCAAGACCTATATAAATCCAAGATCTTTTCTAGACAATTTTCTCCTCAAAACTATAATTGTTATGATTATATAGATGCATGATACAATACTTTCTACCTTTGGCCTTTTCAACACTGTTGGTTTTTTTTGTTCAAGAAAGTGATTTTCCTAAAATTTCCTAAATGGTTTATGAAGTTGTTTTATGATTTTGGACCCTTTATTGCATTACTTTCATAAGAAGTTAAAATCAATTATCAAATATTTTAAAGAAGAAACCACTTTTATTCAAGGATATCATTTCATATCATTTGTCGCAAGCCAAGAAATAACATGAATTATGTCATGGAACTATGATTCAGTGAGACTCACTGATGAAATAGATATTCGTTGTTTGGCTAAATCAATAGTTAAATGGTGGACAAAGTTTGATATCTCTTTGATCAAAATAGAAAAAATTGATGAATGGATAAAAATGTTCCAACAAAAATCTAGAGCAAAATCACAAAATAATAAGGAATCTTTTTCCTAGCAAAAAAGAAAACAAAAATAATGGCAGCATTAGTTTCTGTCACTTCAGAGGATGAATGACAAGAAAGATTAAAAGTGGTCAATTCAACATAGTCCTTTGAAATTGAAGATGAAGTCTCATTAAGCCTCAATCATTATTTGCAAAAAAATGAAGATGACTACTACAAGATATTTGCTTGATCAAAATCTAACGCAGCTTTTCAAAAAATGGACACTAAAATTGTAACACCCTATTTTTCCTAATGCATGATTAAGTGTTTTAATAACTGAAAAGTGGAAATTTGATATGTAATCTAGGTGATTAAAAGAAATAAATGTATTGTTGCTATGTATGGTATGTTGTATGTGATGATGGTTGAGTTGTTGGTTTGAAATTCTGGTTTGAATTTAGGAAATTTGATATATGTGCTTGAGCCAATTTGGATATGTTGTGAGAATGATTTTGGATTTTTGAAAAAAAAATAGTTAAGTTAGACCAATTTTGAGATAAGGAAAGTGGCTTGGTGATGTTTGGACCTCAGTTGGCCAAAAGTCCGTGTGAGAGCTCTGAGAGAGTCGAGTATATAAAGGAAAGGGAGGGAGGAATTCCCTTCATTCTCTCATTTTCTTTCTCTCTCTTCATTTCTCTCTCAATCTCTCTCTAGAAATCTGAAGTTGATAAGTGTGTTAGAGGATTTCCAAGCTCGACTTAGTGATTGTGGTGAGAGAATGAACAAATCTGCAGAAGGTTTTGCCTCAAGACACAAGTTTCTCAAAGAACCAAAATTCAAATCTAGAGACTTTGAGGTAAAGGAAGCTTACAAATTGGTGGTTTTGTGTTAATAACTGTTGATATGTTAATTTCTTGCTTTATAATAAGTTGAATCTCTGTGGATGTTGCCATTTTCGTTGGTTTTGGGGAAAAATTTTGAGATTTGGATGAGAAATTGATGATTTTGTGATGAAATGTTGAATTTGTTGTGTAATCTGATGTGTATGAACTTGGTTGAGGTGGATTGATGTTGTTGGAACACCATTGATTCGAAATTCTGTGTTATTTGGTTGAAAAGCTTGAGTTTTTTCGGAGAAAATCACATTTTTTCAAAAATTCATCGCAGATAATCGATTATGGGGATCACATAATAGATTATTTGGGATTTCAGAAGCTGTTTTTGTGATTTGTTTCGAGAATAATCGATTATGGGGTTTTGTGATTTGTTTCGAGAATAATCGATTATGGGATTTCATAATCGATTATCTATGAAACTGGTTTTGGAATAATCGATTATGAGAAAACCATAATCGATTATCCTTGCCAGAAAACGAATTCTGATGCATTTTACTAAACTGATATAATATGTTATTACAGTACATAATCTGTTATTTCATAATCGAATGTACAATTTCAGATTTTAAAGTTTCTGTTTGAAAATGTAAAATATTATGTATGTACATATATAAAAAGGGTATTATACATTTTCAAAAGATCTATTTGGGTATGATGGAGAGTTGTCCATTTTAAATACGATTTCTTTAAATTAAAAGAAAGTGAATTATTTCGAAGGTTTTTGTGAAGCCTAAGATGTGCCAATCTTCCAAATGGTTTTTAAAGAAGGTCTTGGTTTTCAAATTGTAGTTGATTGTTGGATTGGTTGTGAGGTGGAAGGTTGTTTGGATAAGACCTCCACTTGTTGTGTATGATATTGTTATATGGGGTTTCTCATGAGGTGGGCTGCTTGGATAGGGCCTTACCTGTTGACTATGCAAGAGGCTGATTTGGACGTGCATGGGGTTGATTTGGGATTCATGGTGATTGTTGGACCATAGGTGGTGCTGAGTAGGCCACGTGGTGATATGCTGATACATATATATATGATATGATGATTGTTGTAGTTGAGTTGATACATACATACATACATATATTATATATATATATATATATATATATATATATATATATATGGTATAATAATTGTTTGGTAGAGTTGATTTTTCTGGTGATACATGCATTGGCATGCATATGTTGTTGGCTGAGATTGTGTGGGCCTCAACCCATGTGCGGGCAGGCATGTAAGGTGGATGGTGACTAGAGTTGGTACTGAGATAGGCGTCCAACCTAGTGCTTGGATAAGAAGTAGGGTTTTAAAGTTGGACCTAGGGGATAAGTGGATGGGTAGACCCCACAAGGGGCCAAGGCAGTGTAGGCCTTGTGTCGTGGTATACCACCACCCACATACACTTATCTTGACAACCATAAGCTTATCCAATTGATTAGAGTTTTGGCAATTCCTAAATGGTGCTAGATGGCCACAGTAAGGGATAAGACCTGGCTGATTGCCCGAAATATAGAAATCTCTCGAGAGTCGTGTCATTCATGCATTAACATGTGGTAGTGAAAGCATGGGTGTTGGATTGTGGTGTATTTAACCCATTCTTGATGAATTTGATTTCAATTTGGCAAATGATGGTTTGATGATATAAATTATATATATGCTATGGTTGTTGTTATTTCATAAGCTTACCCTTGTCTTGCTATTTTGTTTTGGTATGGTTGCGATTGTTGTTGTATGTTGCTGTGCCTATGATGATCACATCTTATGATGTGGGAGCAGATGGCGATGCTTCAGTGGACCTGGCTACGCAGAGATGATGGTGGAGCTGCTTGTGAGTTAGCTCTTTTTGGATGTGTTGTTTTGTATTATATTCTTTGATGAGATTGTATAGAGTGACCAGCTATAGAGAATTAGTTTTTGTATCCCTCTTCCCCGGTGATGTATATTTTGATATTGTTAATATGAGTTGGTGTTATCCCATTTGTTGTGTATATATGATGATTTAAGTTAAACAGATATGCATGTATGGTATCAGGAGAGATAGGTGGATCTCTCAGTTGATGTGTATGACTTATATACAGATATGTTATGACTTTTATTCACCTAATATGTGGATAAGGTGTATATTTAGCAAGGTTGTTTAATAGCGACAATTGAGTCGTTACAAAAATCATACCATGTGGAGAACTTTACTAGCATTAACACATGCCATAACATCCAAAATAAATTAAAAGAATCTCTAAACTTGAAGATAATGCTACACTGTAGCCAATAGTTGAAGACAATCTTTCCAATACCAAAGTTCATCCAAGGAGACAAATTGTGCAATACCAAGGAGGCAAAATGTTTAATTCTAAGACTTCACATGTAGGAATTTGTAGAATTTAAATATTATTAAGTGCTTTAAATATTAAGTGTCGTAAGTGGGGTATAATATTTTAATGTACAATTGAGTGTTGTGATCTCTTTCTTCTAGTATAAATAAGTAGTCTCTTCATGGTACTACAGACAAGGTTGTTTTTGAATGAGTGCTTTAACTATTTGTGAGTGCTTCCTAGTAAGTGTTGTAATTTCTTCTGTGCTTCAAAGTGTGTAAAGTTTTGTTCAAAGTTCTTTCAATGCTCTTGCATCTTTTGTAAGTCTTCTATTTGGATTTTTATTTATATAAGTTTATTTTCTAGCACCTTTATATCAAATCAACATTGTCAAATATTCTTGTGTTAAATTAATTCTTATATCACTTTCTTAAAATAAAATCATTACCAGTGTTTTAATTTAAGTTCAACTTAAAATTAGATAGTCACCATTGTTTTTATTTAAGTTCTGCTTACTTAAAAATTTTGTACTATACATTACACAATTTAACTTTAAGTTCTGATTCTCTTAAAAAAAAACTTTTAAGTTCTGATTACTAAAAATTATAACTTTAAATGAACCATTGTACACAACTTAATCCTCTCTTTTAAATGAGCCCATGATTCCGGTCTTCAACGAAAGAAATAATCAACATGGCAATCAGGGTTGACTTATAACTGATAGGATCAAAGTACCAAATAGTCAAAAAGTCTTTGGTTTGGTTATGCACTTGATACATTTGTACCAGGTAACTAAAGAAAAAAAAAAACTCTTCATAGTGCTAGACTGCATTTTATAGGCAAAAATATATCTGTATCTACTATTCCCCTTTAGACTGTTTGGTCACTAAGTCATGGAATTTGAGAAGTTCAAATGAAGAAATAATAGTATCTCATTGCTAATTGCTTGCTTAATCAAACCAGTCACGTGAGAATGGGTTTTCTTATCTACATGATAAGTCGTGTTAAAATTTGGTATCTATTTATTTCGTATTTATTTCTTTCCTTATAAATATCAAATCAGCTCATTTTCATTTCAATGCAATTGACTAATGATCGGACGAGCCTTCTAGGTTCTAGCTTTAGGAAGTTTGAGACTGCTGCGTGGACACCATATGCCCAGGACCACATGATGTGAAAAACAAATCATCAATGTTTTTTTTTTAATACACAATGGGCAATAGTCAAATTTGGTGATTGATAACAAGTACTGTGAGATTGTTGCTTGCGGACAAATGTGAAGACTTGGGCTCGTGGATGGCACGCAACTCGCAAAATTGGTGCATATACACCGTGATTTAAAATTGTGGATGTCATCAAAGTCAAGGTCACGGTTGTGATTGCAATTACTAAAATTATACTTGACCCTAAGTATTATTTTCTCTCTTAAGTAGTCTTTGAAGTAATAAAACTATATAAGTAATCATCTAAAGTATTGAATATTCATTAGTTTAGTCTCCAAGTTGATATATTCTACTAACGTTTAGGGACCAATTTAAAGAATTTTTTAATATGTAGAGGATTGTATAGAATGATTTATAATACTTGAAGGATTACTTATATAACTTTTTTACTTTAAACATCATTTAAGAGAGAGAGTAATACTTCATGAACAAATTGAGAGTTTATTACAACTGACTATTGTAGTTGTAATTGCAAACTGCAATTTAAAGTTATGTTCCAAGTTAATTACTGTCATTTGATGTTATACATCATAGACATGGACTAAAGTTGTATTTGCATAACCAATTAGGACCAACTTAGTGGTGTGAGAGTTTGAGTAGTATACATGAGACCATAGATTTTAACAATAATGTCACTATTGTGCACACAAAAAAAAGTTGTATTTGCATAAGTAGTTTAATTAACAGGGTTGATTCATTCAATTGACTATAAAACTTATTGGAATAAGTTATAAAAAGTTTATTTGACAAGTTCCTCTTTGAAACCAGGCAATGTATAGAAAATACGGTGATCTAAAAATCGGACCAGATTGGAAAACCGATCACCTGACCGGTTCAAATAAACCACAGAACCGGCCTGAAGAAAAACCTGTCAAAGAACTGAAAAACCGATAAAATCGGTCAAAAACTGGCCAAAAACCGATTCACAACGGGTCAAAGAAAAATCTTAATACAACATTATTTTGATTTTTTTCTTAAAAAAATAAAAACCAACCTAAAGTATTTATCATTTCCTTTTTGATTTTAAGTATAAACTTGTTTTTATTAATAAATGTTGATGTGTATAGTTAAAACTTATATTTAAGTATCATGACATATTTGATTTGCACTTTTGTAGGTATTGTAAATGTAAAGAATCTATAAAATTATGTTTTATTTTTAATTTTTAGTATTATAAAATTATTATATTATGTTTTTTAACACTATTTTATGTATTATTTAATTATTATTATTTTATTAATACTAGTTCAACCACAGTTCAACCATGATTGAACCAATGAATCTTGAACCAGTGCCTTGACTGGTTCAATGATTGGTCCGATTTTAAAAATATTGAGAAAATATGAGGCTTAAGGCAAAATTTACATTCTAATTTTAATTCAATACACTGTCAAATTTTATTTTTATTTTTTTACTACAAAATTATTTATCAAAATTTATAATTAAATATTTCTAACATTTCACTCTTAATATATAAAATGACAAATTCATTTAATTTAGTCTTCGACATAGTTAATCTTAAATAAGATTTGAGTAATTTCAATTTTAATTTCATCAAAAACAATAATTAGAAATATTGTCAATAATATTTTAGAAGCAAAGCATGTATTTGAAAAAAGATATATAATCTTTTTGATAATAATGTAATACTTTTAGCGGAGTATGATACTTTTTTGTTTGCACTTCCTACAATATCTTTATTTTAAAAATAAATCAAAATTAATATAACATTTTTTTTGTTCATCCTCATCCAATTCAGATAAAAAATTAAACGTGATTTCATATTTTGAAAATTATTTAAATTAACTTTCAATTAAAGATATAAATTAATTGAATATGTATACAAAATGATCAAAACTAAAAGAATTTTTAATCAAATGTGTGATCTTATCATCAATATTTTTAGCAAAATATTCTTTTATTATATCAATTATAAATTCATTAATTACATTTAAACTCGATATTAATTTAACAGCCTTTTTTTAGGGAGGGGAAAGGTAGAGTCGGAAATAGATGCAAAATTGTTTTCTTAGCTTTTTTAAATAAGTAATAAGATTACACTTAAATGATTTACAATAACATTTATATTTGTATCTTAAGATTATATAGTCTTACTAATAAAAATAGTAATAAATAATACATCATATCATAATAAAAATTGTCATCTAATAATTTAAATAAATAATAAATAATTTATTAAAAAATGTGAAAATTTTTTTTGAGGCCCACATATAGTTGGAGTCCTAAGGCAAATGTCTCTTGGTTTTGTGGTCTACACGGCCCTGTTTGAAACTTATTAAAAATAAGATAAAAACATTGACAAGAAAGTCATAAGTTACTTCTGAAAACTTAAAAATTTAAATATATTTAACGTCTCTACAAATATAACGATTTTTGTTTTTAATTCTTGTATTTTTTGTTTTGTTTTTTAATCCCTGCAATATCGTTGTATGCAATATTCATTGTTATTTGTTTTGGTTCCTGCCGTGACAATAGGGACTGAAATCAAAAACTGCTATATTTTCCAAGAATATAAAAGCATGAACTAAAAATAAAAATCACTATATTTTATAAGGTCATAAGACCAAAACTGCTATATGTGCAAGGACCTAAAACATATTGGTGGCAGCGGCAAGTTCACATCGGAGACCAAAATAAGTGACAACAAATATGGTATGAATCAAAAACAATTTTTTTATAGAGACTAAAAACAAAAACTTATATATTTGTAAGGACTTTAACCACATTTAAGCCAAACTTAAACCTTTTCTAAATGCTTCCTAATTAATAAAAATTAAAAAACTCTGTAAAATCAAATAGTTGTAGACTTGTAGTTAACACTGTTTATATCCCATTTATGCAAGAACCTCTTCACTACTCACCCCTTAACATCTATTTTCATATTTAGAATCGATCCTATTATAATTGCTTTTTTGCCTCTCTCTTTCATAATAGTGACAACAACTAACGTGACAGTATCCTAATACATTGTAGGCACGTTGATTTTGAATCAGTGTGTTAATTTGCAATCTGATACTGAAAGCTGGTATTCTGAGATCAGCTTCCACGTTGTGTCATCCCCTAAACATGTCCATCCTTTACAACAGGCGTAGACCTACTGCTCCAAACACGACACACTTTTCGTTGATTTTTGACTTTGTTGGTTAACAGCAGCCTCAAATTTTCCACACTCAATCACTATTCCTAGGAGTTAATTGATTAACCCAAAGAACACTACTACTATTGTTGTTTACAAGTTCATCTACTGTTGTTTAAAAATAAGCTTTGTAATACAAAAAAACAGTGAAATGTAAGTATGTAACTACTTGATCATCGACAAGTATCAAAGGGACTACTCATTTTCACCAAATCGCAACATTTGAATCCAGGGGCAATATTTGACGTACATATTTGAACACTACTTACAAATTACAACAACCAATCATGCAAAAGGAGATCAAATAGTCTACAAGAACAGACAAAGGGATTTCAAAGATTGTAAAACTATTAACAAACAAGATGTGAGGGTTCTAGAACTTATCTACGCATACACCATCTCTTGTAACCTCATATGCTTCCCTACTCCTTGTTTTCTTCATGCCAGCTGTCACATGGAGCTTCGATCCCTCCGATGAAATGGTAGTCACTTTCACCCAGATCAACACTTTTGTCTTCATTCCTTCTATGTCTGCTAGCTTTCCCTTCTCCAGATAACCGGTCACCGTGGTGAAGAAACGCAACACTGACGAATCCTTGTAGCCTACTTCACATACTTGAGGAATGTAGACGATGAGCTTTCCTGTCTCTTCATTGAATTCATAGTTTGTTGCATCACGAGGAAAGATTCCTATTGGTAGATCGTACTCCTTTAGCAACTCTGGTAATGGCTTTTGCATCTTTCCTGTAAAGTGATATTTGTGAGAGTTCAAAAGTAATATCAATTAGAATACAAACAGGGAAATTTGAGGGATGGCATTCTCATTTGATTTGCTGACCCCAAGTATGATAAAAATAAATAAATGTGGAAAAGGGTGTATGACAAATCTTGATAAGGGTTCAGCATGTTTGCAAAATCAATGAAAGTGAGATGCTAAACCCAATAAGTAATTAGTAATGCACTAAGACTCAACAAGCATACAAATTTTCAACTTATGAAATAACGATTAGATAAAAAGATTATATGCAACCTGAATTATAGATTTCAAATACAAACTCCTTTTTTTATCGGGTGTAAAGGCCAAATTGAAATTCTACAGCTACAATAACAACAATAACTATTACAATATTTTTAACTGCCCTTCAACAAAGAAAGATATTTGTTGATATTCTACAAATACTAACAGTAATGTGTTAAACCATGTGATTTTAAATCATGTGCTTGAGTAAAACTTTTTGGAGAATGGACACTTCAGGAAGTGGAGAAATAAAGCAGAAGCATTGGTGGTTATACATCATTAATGTCAAACAGCTTTAGATCATTTCTGTTATCAAAATTATAGAAGTAAAGATAGCAGATCATATAACCAAAAGAATTTTTTAAATTGATTTTAATCGTAAAAAACTAAAAAAGCAAAAGAATAATTTACTTCAAGTTCATATAGCCTAAATTCCTAATCAATGATTAATTTAAATTTGAAAGTAGCTTTGTGAAAATTAATGCCAAATAAACTTTCACAGCAGAAAGTATCATTCCCAAATTAACTTGGTCAAAAGACAGTTATCCATGGTTCAAAGTTCTAAAATTCTCAAGCCGTTGCCCAGTCCACTCATCATGGATATCCTTTATAATTATGGTTCAGATGAAAATCAATTACATATAAAATTTGGTTCAAGCATCTGTTAATGGCCTTGGTTATAATCAAAATAACAATTAAAATTTGATGCATTTCTGTTAGGGAATCACCTATTACTAAGGAAAGCAGAGAATTTGAGTCTCTCAGGTAAGGAAAGGTTAATGCAACATATTGCAAAAGAGGTAATCAAAAGGAAACAAGATTCCAGGAAGGGAATGATTAATGTAACAGATTGTAAGTCACTCAACAGAGCCGGGAGGGAAAATTTGACCCCTATGGATATAAAAAGGAGAGTTGAAAAGATAGGAGATTAAGGGAAAAGAGATAAGAGTGAGGGAGAGTGCAGGGTCTCTTGGATATGCTGTGTTACCTATTACCAGTTTCAGTTCTTTGTTTTCCATTGCAAATCCACCACACAGGTACTGATACCACATTGATGTCAGTATCCACATTATAACAAAGTAGTTTCACCATAACCGAGTGTGTTTTGATCTAGTTTCTATCAATTCCTTTACTTGGCATTGCAAGGATAAATAAAATGAAATCCTAAAAATTGCACAGGTTTCGCAGCTGGACTTGTAGGATAAATGTTTGAGCAACTGATAGAAATAGGAAATACAAACCTTTTATTTTGTTGACCAACCATTTGGTTCCTCCTTCAATACTGTTTGACAGCGACTGATCATCAAAAGAAAAGGTGTCAATATAGAAATTACTCAAGCAATTATAATTCTTCATTAACATTTGCTGTAGTCTAGCAGAAACATTTACATTCACAATTGAACATATGAGAGGGTTCATCAGCAAGATGCGACATGTAACAAAGATAACGATGGATTGTCTAATTGCTTTCAATTATCAGCATGGGGGCGAATCAAGCTTAAACTCTTAATAGTTGCACCTTTTCCCACTATTCATCAAAGACATCTTCTATACCCAGAGCAGGAATAATTAGATGTTAAGTCAACCATTAAGGCATTAACTAGTCAAGGCATTTGCCTTTATTGAGTTAAAATCTTTCAAACAACAGACCGTTAAAACTCATTTTAAGCATATGCTTAAATAATTATACATTTATTACACTTTAGGACGTAATGTGACACTACTTCTAACTCGGTTAATCAAACTAAGAGCATTGTTCACAGGTTTTATCTGTAACGTCTGGTCATTTTCAGGATCAATGACTATTCCCACAAATCAACACAAAACTTTTAAGTGTGCTTTGTCCTCACTCATACACTTCTTAGGAAACTTTCCAGGAAGTTACTCATCCCAAAATTGTTCCAAGTCAAGCACGCTTAATTGTGGAATTCTTAAGTAATAGGCTACTGAAAAATAAATACATCTTGTTGGTATAGGTAGTACTTATTAATTTCTTTAAATCATCCTCAACTGTACAGTCCCATACTTGCACAACCGATCTCTCTTATTTTAGTGTATATTTGATTCGTTTATGTGTCCCTCCCATTGGAAGCCTGTTAGGTGCTGCTTCTTGTCTGTGACTTATCTCTTTTGCACCGGCGATTACTTTTCGGCCCCGCCCGAAATGTTACATCATCTCTCTGCACATCTTAAATTGATCCTTGAAAAATGTTCTCAAACAAAATTGTATCGCCTTATCCTGTTATACAACCAAGTTACAAAGCTTCTCCACCTTCCGCTGTTCATTCTCAACATAAATTTCCTTACAACGCATTCAAACTCTATATTCCTCTGCTGAAATGATCCAATCCTCATTTAACAAACCAATACTTCATACCTTCAATTTTCCATTGTAGTATTTAAAATTTATACCCAGCCAAAATTTGATCAAATGTAACATAACAACTTGGTTCCAATTTCCACAGGATGCCATGCATGCACCTATCCAAAAGACTAATAATTTTCACATTATTTTTTCAGATCCCAGAAGGATCACAAACCGTATCCTCATGTTTCATTTCCATTAGAAAAAATTGAAAACAAGGACAGTAATGACGACAATAATCTTATATTATACTTCGATTTGAAAAATTCTCATTTGCCCATGATGGGGAAAATGTGAAATTTGAAAGAAAAAGGAGAAATGGGTGGAAAGGGAGGTTTGGGGTACGTACATTGATGTCGTCACCGACGGAATTGAGCTCCTTGGTGGCTTTCTGGTTGAACCAATAGGATCCGACCTTGTTGAATATCTGATCCATTTCGTTCTACCCGATCCACAACGCAAGATGTTCGATCCAAAAGGATTTCTCTCTCTCCTTCCTTCCGATGAAGAGAAAGAGAGAGAAAAACAGACCTGATGTGATGGAGAACAACGATGCCTGCTTCTTCGCTCGGAGTTTTCGTCACACTCAACAATTATTTATTTGGATAAACAGTCATTTTGGCGTGTGAAAGTGTAAGGTGTTATTATATTAATTCCTAAAATTAAGAAAATTTGAAAAAATTTCTTAAAAATGTAATTTATTAATCAAATTAGTCTAAATTAAAAAAAAGTTAAATTAATTCAAAGGTTCTTATAATTTTATAGAGTTTTTTACTAAGTTCCTATAGTTAAAAATATTTTTAAAAAATTCTTATAGTTTAAAAAGTTTATAATTAAACGATGTTATAACTCTGTTAATTTATTATTAACTTAATTTCACTTTTAATTTCTTAATTTTTTTTATTTACAATCAATTCTAAGTATATGTAGTATGCAAAAATGAAAAAGAGATTAATAAAAATATTAAAAATGAGAATTGAACTCCCAACCTTAAAGTTCACCAACAACACTAAAATCACTAACTAATACTTTATTTATTATATAAATAAGAATTATATTATATATAACTTAAATAAGAGCCTAGAATTACACATATATTTACACTACTAAATTAAATAATATTAACATCATATAAACTAATAATATTAAAATTAATAATAATATATACTTGTCAGCATGAATAGAGTTTGAATCCTCACACTTGAAGTTTATTAAATATATATATATATAATATATATATATATCTAATAAACTTTTAGAAAATTAAATTATATTAGAATTGATATAATATATCAGAAGAAGGTTATCTGAAAATCGATGATATAAATATTTTCTTTTAGTGAAATACAACACACACGCACACACACACACACACACACACCACAACACACACATATATATATATATTATATATATATATATATATAGGTATAATATATATATAATATTATTTCATCGATTATAATATCTTATTTTAATAACTAAAATATCTAGAGAAAAAATAAAAAAAATTAAACAACACTATTTATAAAAAGAAAATTATTTAAAATAGAGTGATTAAGTTATAATTAAGATATATAGTATTAAAAAATATAAGTTATTTTCTATTTTGTTTTATAATATTATATTGTTTATTTACTAGTAGTAAATATATGTGTAATTTTGGTCCTTATTATATATTATTAATTTATATTTATTAATATTATTTTAATATTATTAGCATTTATTTAATATTATTACTATATATTTTTTAATATTAATTTTAGTATTATTAGTTTATATAATGTTAATATTATTTAATTTAGTAATAGTAAATACATGTACAATTTTAGTCTCCCGTTTAAATTATATATAATATAATTTTTATTTATATATCAAATAAAGTTCTTAGCTTAGTGATTTTAGTGTTGTTGGTGAACTTTAAGATCGGAGGTTTGATTCTCACATTCAACATTTTTATTAATTCATTTTTCATTTTTGCATATTACATATGCTCGGACTTGATTGTAAATAAAAAAAAAGTTGAAAAATTAAAAATACAATTAAGTTAAATATAAATTGACGGAGTTATAACACCGTTATCGTGTAGGAACTTAATTATAAAATTTTTAAATTATAATGACTTTTTAAAGTGTTTTTAACTGTAAGGATTTAATTAAAAACTCTATAAAACTATAGGGACCTACAGATTACTTTAACAAAATAAAATAACTAAAATGATAATATTAACATATGTTTAGGAATCAAAATGATAGTAAGTAATTAAGTTTAGAGATTTAGATGAAACAATTAGAAATTTCAAGAATTTATTTGAAATTTTCTTAGTTTTAAGGACTAATATAACAACTCTTTACACTTTCAAGGACCAAAATGACTGTTTACCTTATTTATTTATCTATTTATTATGCCTTTTCTTTATGAGAATATTATGCCCTCTTTTTTTTTTTTGTGGAAATATTATTCCCTCTTTTGATTTTATTACTCTCACGTCACGTTATTTATTGAGAAAATAGCTTATATACTTACAGTGTAAAATAATTTTACATTATTATCTAATAACAAATTATCATATATAATAAGTTTTTTAATTTTTACAATAATTTTCTTAAAGTCATACAAATAGTAATATTTAATTGATTGACAGTATAAAAGTTTTTACACTAAAAGTACATAACTATTAAACTCTTATTTATTTATTCTTTTTATCATTACTTTTATAATAATTTTTGGTCTCAAATTATTTGTATCTTTATAATATAAAAATATTAATTATTTTTTTAATAATATTTTCCAGAAATAAATGCACTAATAAATATAATTTAGTAAATATAATTGTAACTATACAATGAAATTAATTATTTATAAAATAAGGGTATTTTAAATAAGGATTATTTTATCTTAAGAATTGATATAATTAATTATTTTCTTAAGATGTATATATTACCTTAAATGACTAGATAAGTATCTTTTAACCTAATCTATGATTTTTAATTATAAATTATAATATAAATAAAAATGATTGAATTTTATAATAAGAGTTTAATTTTAATATAATATAAAAAAATATAGTGTCAATTAATTAGAAATTATTATAAATTTGACTTTTAAAATAATTATTCCAGAAGTCAACAATTTTACTATAATAATAATTTATGATTAATGACAATATAATTATTTTTTTTCATTCTCAATGCATTCTAATTAAATTCTTATAATAATTATTTCAAAAATCGTGTCTAAAGTGATTTTTAATTAATTGATAATATAAAAATCTTCATATGAATAGTGTATTTAAATTAATTTCTTTTAAGAAAATTATTAACTATATAAGTTATTTATATATTCATTTATTTATTATTTATGGCCATTTTTGGTTTTATCTAAATTTTAAATTATTAATCATATAAGTTATAAGAAGCAATTTGCTCCATTTGGAAATGTAGCATAACCGCATTACAAGCAATATATTCCACGTATGGGTGAATCGACTTCTACACGTTTGAGGTTTGTCAACAGAAGATTATTTTGTGGAAGACGTGCTGTTATAAGAAGTCCTGAATCTTCCTCCCACAAGAATGGTTGTATTACAACTGTGGGGAAAGGTTGTGCAAGTTTTTGAATGGGCCAAGCTAATGGAGTTAAAGAAAATGAAAGCATGGAATCTATGCCAAAAAGGGAGTAGATATCTGAAGCTTCATTAGAGCTGAGGTGTGTTACTTTTGAAAAACTGTTATCTAACAGCTGAGATTAAAGCTCTGAAATAAAGGGTTGAAAGATTGAAACGTTTTGTTTGTATTTTTGCAACAATGACTGGTGTGGTATTTGTGTGGATATTTTTCCTGCTTGGTATGTTGTTGTCTGTTATGTCCAGGGGTTGATGGCGTAAATTGTATGATTACTGGTTGTAATGTTGTTTGTTTTATGGAATGAAATAACTTGAGATATTTTTCGGCTGTTGAGAGGGTAACTCGAATTTTGATATGCCTTTGCAAATAACATTTTCCAAGTCACAGGATGAACACAAGGGTATATAATATATGGAACTCAACACAATGTAACAGCTATGGGTTGAAACGTTGCACTTGACAATCAATAATGGGATAGTGTCTTAATTTTACAGTGCCAAAACCAACCATCCGAGGTCACAACAAAATACCCCTTCCTCAAGAATCATACTAACATAAAAGCATCCTATACCATTCCAAAAACCAAAGCTTTCCCAAAAACAATAGGGCCAATGTAACTGTACTATACCTAGGCAAAATACTAAAGATGAAACTCAAAATGCCTATCAGAATGCAGTATAAGCATCCATAGTTCAGTTATTCCTGCACTTGACACTTAGCTGAAAATAGTTGGGGCTCCACTTTGGCTATTGTCCAGTTGCTCTTGAATAGAAATTCCTACTGCAGTTACTTGCCTAGCTCCCTGTCAATGGTTTGTGTTAGTGCAATGTAAACAAGCATAGAATGGTGTACCAGGTGATGGGAGTGTGGAATGAAATTACCCATTTTCCATTGGTTGCAGATCTTGTTCTGCCTGCAATTTTGTCCTGCTGACAAGTCCTTTTGTTGTGGTCAAATTTGCTTACAAAATCACACCTCAGTAGCAGATCTTTTGGTAATGCTTGGTTTTGGAGTCCCTTCGCCTGCCTCTCTTCTCCTACTCATTCTTGGTCTTCCTAGCAGTTTTTTCAGGTGTGGAGGAAGCGCTATATCCTACAGTATTTCATTAGTTTCAACCATGCTAAGATCAGCAGCAAGGTGAATTATCTCAGCATAGGCCAATTGGTAGCAACTTTTGTTGTAACATTAGTTCCAGTGTTGTTCAAGTGGAAGTCTAAAGTAAGAAATGCATGATAATGCATGCTTACATGGTAAACCTACACAAGAAATGCACATCTCAGTATACAAGTGTAAAAGGGTACCCATAAATTCCATGCTGTATAATAGAGTGGGCAACCAGTTATCTCTCAATATTTGCATACACAGGTGCTCTTTTTCATATCCACTCTAAATTGTTTTCCATCATCATTAATCACAAATTCCATTTGGCCACCAGGGACTAAACTGCATTTATTAGCCCTGCGCTTCATGAATTCAATTTTTTTCAAAGCATTTAATGTTGTTCTCCCAAACAACTTCTAGTACCTTTTGTGCAATTTGTCCTTGATTTTCGCCATAAGTGATTCAGTTGAAGTCAGAACTGGCTTGCCTCTGAACTGTCCAACCCAATGGTTGAACTTGAAGCTTTCTGCCATGTTGTTTGTTATGTCGTCAGACTTTTTAAGTGGATCAAATTGATGCTTAGACCACATTAATGCAGGCATCTTGGCCAACCATTTACAAAAATTCACATCAATCTTTTCATTTCATCCATTGCCTGCTTGAAATGGCTATAAGATCTTGCAGCCTTCCAAAACAAGGTTCAAAGCAACATTCCTGAGAACCTAACAACACCACCTATGCTGAGCTCCAGGAAACACATGAGCAATTGCTTGGTGAAGTCCCTAAAGAAATAGAATTCAAGTTACTCAGCACAAAGCATTAAGAGCAAGAAAAATAAAATTGAACAATAAATGGCAAGGAGTAACCTTATGCCTGTCTATCATTATGACAAACCATTCGAACTCCATTGCATCACCAATCATTGTATATAGATATTCAAGGAAGAAAGTCCAGTTGTCTTTGTTCTATACTTCGACTATGGCAAATGCCACAGGAAATATGCCATTGTTGCCATCCAATGAAACTACAAAAAAAAGAGTACCCCTCCACATGGTCCTTTCAAGTGACATCTATCCACGTCAATAGATGGTCTTCACCCTCTGATAAAATTCTTTTCATGGCATGCAGACGCAAGAAATACCTCTTGAATAGAGGTTGCTGTCCATGTTCACCCTTTCAACTTGTAATTTTGCAGTTGTACCAGAATTTGCTCCTTTTCTTTCTTCCTTGCTCGATACATTTGAGTTCTAGAGACTTCAATCCCATAATTGGACATCATGCGCTCTTGAATGACTTTATAGCTTAGATTAGAGTCTACTCTGAATTGGGTAGCCATTTTGTTAGCAATCCATGTGGATATGCAACATTTGCATTAGTTGTCATTTTCACACATATGTGCACACCTTCGTACACTCTAGTTTCAAAGCTTACATCATGAGGATTAGTGCCAGCATGTATGTACCGCTCATACGCTTTTCCAGCCCACATTGCCGTAATTATAGTTTTTTTCATTCCTAGTCCTTAGAATCTCAAAAGTCAAAACCCTTTTGTATCACATGGTCTCTCAACATTTGCCTAAAGTTGTCCACACTAGCAAACAGCTTACCCTTCCGCAACACAATCTTGTTAGATCTTGATTCATGAAAAATCTTTCCCCTATATGTCCTATCCATGCATGTCCTCTCCTCATCACCATCTGACCCATATAACTCGCCATTTAACAGGTCAGAGTTCATGTCTGGAAAATCAACCCAGTCCCCATTGTTTTCCTTCTTTCAACAATCATCCATCCCATGTGTCCTGCACTATCACTATCACTATCCCCGTTTGATATATTGTATGTGTCATCATCAGAATCAGTGGATGCCTTATAAGTTTCTTGCCTTGGGCTCATTGGTGCCTCACGTAACTCCTCTAATAGAGGAGCGAAGACAGGGTTCAATGGCTCTACGTATAAATAAAGTTGTTCATTAGCCTTAAGCCATTGAAGAAAAGCAGTGTTATTGTCCACCCACATGGTTTGTTCTCCAACTAACACACCCTTCATACGTGCTGTGATAACACAATATCTACCCTCAATCCCACACAAATTTGACTCTCCAAATCCATATAGCAGAAATAATCAGTTTCTCCATGATAATAATAAGTCTTAATTATATTTTTGTCCCTTTACTTTTTCAATTTCGCGTTGTTTTTTTTTTTTTCACAAATACAAATCTAAAGTCACTCTAAAATATTTGGAATTTTATAGGTTTTCCTCTAGACTTTTGTGGTGCACATTGTCGGCAAATGGTGTCATTTGCTAAGACAAAAAATTCATAATTCATATTCTAAAGTGGGCATAATTGCTTTAAGTTCGACGCTGTTTGATTACCGTATATAATGTTTTAATATTGTACTTTTGGTTTCTTTTCTTTAATTTCAACTGTTACTGATTTTGATTTTGTAAAATTTTTTGACTTAATTAAGTGTTTATTTTTAAGATTGAGTAATTTGTTTTTTTTTTTTCAATTTTTTTGCCTAAAACTCTTAAAATCTCATCTTTATTCAAAATTTTCATAAATTAAATTGATTAAATTATTTAAATGTTCTTTTACTTAAATTCACCAACCATATTAAACATCCAATTTCATATAAAATAAAAAAATAATATTTTCCTCTTTAAACCCTACAAAATCCTTCAATTTTATACTAATTATATTTACTAATTTTTTTACTTCTAAACATTTAAAATTATTTTATAAATTAAAACAACTATAAAGCCACAAATATTTGGATAATTAAAATTGAGAATTTGAGACTTTTAGATAAAAGAAATTTGATAAAAAGACCAAATTTACTTGAATTTAAAAATAACTATTTTATTGTCATGATTTGTCTTTATGCAGCTTTGCTAAATCACCTGGAGCTATATAGTTAGTTATTCTTCCCGAAAAGATTACCCTTTATATAGAAGCACCATGGTGGTTGTCTAGTATCTCATTGATAAAATGTGTTCTCACTCTAAACAATTTTTGGATTGGTCAATTTTACTTTGATACAAAATGTATTATGTTTTTTTTCATATTCAATCCATAATTGTATCAATCTGACTCTTATGTCCCTGTGCGTTGCACTTGCATAGGTTTCTACACTAGTTGATAAAAAGGCCAAATTTACATGATTTTAAAAAATAAATGGACTTAATTTAAGCAAATAATCCAAAAATAAGATTTTGACCCAATTTAAATTAAGAATCCAAAAATGTCAATTCATTATTTATTTTGACTCAATTTAACCAAAGAATAAAAAAAATATGATATTTTTTTATTTTTGGTTTGTGACCCAATTTTAGAAAATATCAAATTAAATTTTAAAAATTAATGAAAAATAATAAAATAAGATAAAATAAAAATGAGATGTGTGATATATAAAGTAAATTTTATCTATCTAATTATTAAATTATATGATATTATTTTGATAATTATATATATATAATTTTAAATAATTGTAAATATGTAATATAATCATAAATATTTATTTATATTTTAAATAATAAATTATACATTAAAAAAAGAAATAAAATGAAATATTTTTTTCATTTTGAGTTAGATGAAATTATGTATAGCTAATCTATTTTATGAAAATTTTAACTTCAATACTGAGTTGAGAATATATATATATATATATATATATATATATATTATTTTACAAAGTTTCACGTAGTTGATCATCTTATCCAGTCGATCCCATGTCTATCTTTTGTAAATTCTCAAAACGAACAAAAAATAAGACAAATTGAACAGGTCAGGATGGGGGCAGAAATGGGAGAAGACAGCATTGAAGTTGACGAGAAAATGGTTGTGGGAGTGCCCAAGAAATGTAGATCTTTGTAAGTGTTGGTTGGCGATAAACACTGGACATTAAGGACGACAGCTTTTTTTAAATATACAACATGAGTTCTAGCAATACAATGTGATTAGACTCTCATGTCAATCTGAATGAATCATCTTTTCCACGAAGGTAAATCTTTGCTTGCTAGACAAGAGTATATCAAGTTACAAGTTATGATATAGATAGGGCATGTATTTTCATTACTATTAAATTGAAGTAGTTAAAGGTGGAGTTACCATTATCTTTTTTGTGGTAATGAATCTTGTATTAGAGTTGTCAAAACGGGATATGGCCCGTGAGCTAGCCTGACTCACCACGGGTTTGAGTCGGGTTGGGTTGGTAAAATTTCGCTCGCCTGAATGGTGGGTCAAATCGAACTCGGCTCACTTGGCTCATGGCTTATCCGGGGTTGAACCCATAGTGAGCCGGGTTGGCTCACGGGTTGAGTTTTTTTTTTTTTTTTTTAAAGATAACTTACTATATTAACTTTGTAAGTAATTAAAATATGTAACATATAAACCCAATCATTTAATTCTATTCCAATCAGAATAAAGGATAGTAGTATACTAATATATCTTTTTATATATAGATATAGAATTGAAATGTGAATATAACTTTCCAAATCATTAATATATATAAATTGTGAGACACAATATAATAAACCTATTGATACCTTGGTTTTCATTAAGCGCATCAAAATTTTTATCAACTTAATTTACTTTATATATATAATTTTTTGATACTTTTTTACTTATGTATTCTATTTTTTTATTTTTTATTTTTTTTAATTTTAAGTGAATCAACCCGTATAACCCACCAACTCATGATAAATTAAGCTGGATTGAATATTTTTTGACTCATCAAAAAGTGAACCGGATTAAATTGGCTCACTTTTTGACCAATCAGTAGTGAGCCAATCTGGGTGAGCCGGGTTAACTCACTTTTACAGCTTTGCTTGTATATGTTATTAAGAAAAGCAATTTGTCCTTTTTTCGGAGTCTCAAAAAGGGTGGTCGACGTACGGGGGCGTTGGGGTGGAACGTTGGGACGAGTGAACGACAATGCTAAACGTTGGTGCTTATTGTCAAACGCCAAACCACAACAACACAAAGAACATTGCAAACGACATGATGCTTTGAAAATCCATATAATTTGTGTTATTTAATTTACTTAAGATATATTTTTTTTCTAATAATTAATGCGAGGAGGGACCCTTTGGAATCAGTCTTCTCAAATGGGCCAATATGCTATCACGTTCATTTTGTCGGGACGTTCAAGTGGAACCTACAGGGAAAGAAAGAGAATAAGAACTTTCTTTACATTAGAAAAAGAAAGAAGCAACTAAGTTCCTTCAAAATTGGTATTAATTAAAAAGCATGCAAGTGGGCTCTATGATTTTTAAAACCAACAAATAGGATCTCAGTTCAATAATCACGTACCAAAACCTCGTCAGATATAACTACTACCTATTTGTTTGACCCTAGCTAAAAGTATAGGTAGGAAAATATGCTGCTTGCTATAATTGCTTGATACACTTGACACTAATAAATAGATGTATATAAAAATTATAAATTAAGTAATGATGGAAATCGATTACCTATATGCGCGTAGAATTATAACAAAAATTGATATGACACTGTATTTATTTAGGAAATCTAGAATTATTTTGAGGGACCTATAAATGTCAACATTAAATCGTCCAAACATAGAAAAGATATCTACTCATGCTTGGTCCCAGTATAGGGCCAGATATGTGGGCAAGTTTTGTGGTACATCACATAATAGCAATGGCACAGATCAAAGGGAACACATGCTGGTATTAATTTCATGTCATGTGCAGACAAAAAAAGATGCAAAGTCTCAATTTCGCCTCTCTGCCTGCCATTAAAATTCATTATGTATTTTGATGCTATTTTATTTACTATAATAAAAATATAACATATAAATTATAAAATTAAACAACTTGTTAAATTAAAGAGTTTAATTTTGATACATTAGTAATTAGTTTAAAGACTTCTATACTATTAATTAATTAGAAATTAATTTAAATATAATTTTTAAAATAATTATTATAAAAAATTAACAATTTTTAATTATATGACAATTTAGAATGATAAAAAAATTTAAATTAGAAGTTTATATTCTAATTAAATTTACTCCTATATTATAAATAAGAATACATAACTTAGAGAAGTGAATCTCACCCTTTTCAATGTCTCAATTAGACATTCTCAATATTCTCCCCTCTCTTTTAAAGATGCATTTTACAAACTACCCCCAAATTAGCAAAAAAAAAATTAAAATTACTCAATCATCTCAAATTACCTTCCTTTTTCTTTATATGTATACTTGATCTTCTTTATTGTCTACCATTTTCAATCTATTCTCTTTTATCTCTATCTCTAAATTAAATTTTAATATTTTTTTAAAAGAAAATGTTTAAAGTTAACAACCTTATATCACAATTTAAATTTTCATTGTAAATCTAAAATAGAATTTATATATTCAAATAGATTTATTTATTATGAGTTTTAATTATAATATAATTTATATATTTAAAAATATTAATTTATTATAAATTTTAATTATATAAAAATAAACATTTATTGTATACAATGAACAACCTAAAATGCTAATTTTAAATTAAACTTAAATCATTTCAAGTTAAATCTAAACTAGCGATATTGTACACCAAAAAAAAAAAAAAAAACCATCGATATTTTAGTCACAACTCAAACACACTATAACAAGGCTAACAAGGTAGCACATCTCAGTTAACATATTTTATTTAAAATTAATTAGATTTAATTAATTAGAAGGAATAAACATAATATTGCAAAATATTCTATATTACTAAGAAGCAAGTTTAATATTGTTTGATACATCTACTAAAATCCAATCAACAGTTTATTATGATAATTAATTTTATTCTAGCAAAAAAAATGGATAAATAAACAAATAAATAAATAATTTTGGACCAAGTTGGTTGTTATACACGAGATGGGCCTTTTAACACCAATCTTTATGCTAATCTTTGGTTAACTTGATTTATACAAATTAAAAGTGAAAACATAATTTAAAATTTAAAATTCATAAATAAAATTTATGTGAATTTTTCTATAAGTTTTAGTGGTTAATTCAACTAAAACTTAGATTATGTTGTGAAACAAACAGTAAAAGTTTCTATTGTTTTTTGTGAGAAAACAGATAAATATTTCATGAAAATTAATATGATTAATCATTATTAATCATAATTAAGTTTATGTTAAACTTCAAATTAATTTTGACACTCTAAATTAAAATAATATTATCTTGTCCAGTGTCGAATGCACATTTTATGAAGAGCTTTTTTGGAGCAAGAACATATCCAAAAACAATCACCACGTAGGTTTGTTGACTAATATACCCTCACTAAATCACATGAATCTTAATTTGACAATTAGACACCTTAATTACAATTAATTAAGAGCTTATACTAAAATGACTAAGCATCCTTTTTATCCTTAACCAAGGTTGTGACCACCCCACTGACTCCCAACACTACTACAAAATTTGTTTTTTAAAACAGAAATTTAACTCGGTTCAAAAATGAACCAATTTAAAATAAGGATGTGATAGCATTTTTGAGATTTTTTACAACTTTTTTAACTTAGTTCAAAATGAATTGATTTAAAAACATTTTTGTGAGTTCAAAAATTAAAATGTGGGCAACATTTTAAATCGGTTCCTTTTGAACCGATTTAAAAAACACTTTTAAATTGGTTCCACACTCACCCGATTTAAAAGAACCACTTTTAGATTTGTTTCGCATCATGCATGTTCATTCTTCTTCCTCATCCAAGCCTCTAAGACCCGCCCCAACTTCCCTTTGTTCCAAGACATCTCGAACCTCCTTTTCAACATCAAATCCCTCTACCACCTCATTCCCACCACCCCCGTCATTGTCGTCGAGCAGTGCCTCCAAGACGTCGCCATCCGTGTTGCCCCAACTGACGTCAAGCAGTCCCTCAAACTCTCTTACGGCTTCCCTAACCAGGCTGTCACCTTTGGCGCGGCCTTACTCCTGGAGCGGCTGTTATGACTTTTACTCTTGGATTGACCATTGCGTATAATGTTCCCTTCCTAACCAACCCCTTTATTTCAGATTCTACCACAACCACCGTTTAAAGCCCATAATCACCAATTGTCATGGCAAGGTATATACATGTATGATGATATGATGTATTTTATGTAAATAGTGACTCAATTGTATTTCACATTTGGTTCACTTTTTTTTTCTTTGTGTTTTGAAGCTGAATAGCTGTAGTGGGGGAAAGCCATATGTGATGGATGAAGCGGGTTTTAATGAGGATGATGCAAAGAGTAGGGTGGATTTGTTGATCAATATCGCTCCAAGAAGGCATCTCACTTTGTTTTGCCTACAATAATATTGCCCCAGCTCATGAGTTCCCCCTTTTGGCATCATCAATAAGCTACCACATTATGATTCTCGTTAGTGCATTAGAGATCACCAATAATTAGTTATGTATGGCTCCAATTTATGCATATAATTGATTGTTCAAAATTGGTTTACTGAGATGTTTGCTAAGATGGTGATTGAGATTGGTTGGGATCCTGCGAATGTGTTGGCTTATGATTCATTTTTGTGTATTGTTGTTAACACTTTTTAATTCAGTTACTGTTGGAACCAAGTTAAAATCTGCTTTTTAAATTGGTTCAAATTACGATTTAAAATGATCATACTTTTTATATTGTCTATATCTAAATCGGTTGTAAAATTGATTTAAAAAGCCTTTTTTAACCAATTTAAAAAGCATTTTCTACATTAGTGTAAGGCCACTGAGAATTTCAAGAGGGAATGGGGGAAGGATTTGAGTTTCTAAACCAAATTAAAGGAATTTTGAGGTCTAACACCAATTTAAGACAAAAACCCTAAATCACTCACCATTTCCTACACTCACAATACTTTGCTTTCTTTTCTCTTCCACTTTTAAATTGGCTGAACCATCCCCCACCCCCTTCCACTAAAGCCTTCATTTCTTTTCTTCTCCTTTTGCTTGGGGTATCCAAGGGTTAAAGTTCCACCTCTCACCTCCTTCGACACATTAAGACTTCCATTTTCTCCTCACCATTTCCAAGCTTTGCTTGTTGGTGGTGTTTGGTTTAAAGAAATTAACTTGTTGGAGATTTGTTCAAAATTCCAAGAGGTTTTACTAGAGTAAGGAAAACTATTACCTTTCTAGACTCAATATTATATTATTATATATTTGAATTTCTCTATTTTGAAATATATTATATAAAATAATTTTTTAAATAGTAATAAAATAATTTTTTTAATGTATATGTTAATATATATGTATGTATGTGTATGTTTAACTAGACATTAAATTTTGTAAAAAAAATATATACTTTTCATTTAATAATATATTTTTTGATGTATATAAATTTATATGAGAAGCCATGCATTCAATAAATATATATTGCATGTATTAAATGAAGTAACCATATTATATTTAATAAATACAATAGTTAATACTATATAAGAAAAATATTTTTATTAGTATGTTTATATAAATAGTATATTGAGTTAAATGTTAATTTACTATTGTTATACAAATAATTGAATGTAATTATTATTATTATTATTATTAATGATTGATTGTTAAAACAAAATTAATATTAAATAAAGAGAACATAAACTATGTACTAACAGTGTAAAACAGTTTTGTACTGTTATCCAATCATAAACTACTATGTATGGTAAGTTTATTGACTTTTACAATAACTACCTTAAAAGTCATGCAAATGATGATTTTTAATTGATTGATGGTATAAAACTTTTTACACTGATAGTACATGACCATTAAACTCTTAAATAAATTTAATTTTTTTTTCACATTTTTAAAGTGTATATATTTTGAGAGAAAAAATAGAAAGAGAAAAAAATAATAAATGTATATAAATATAACAATGTGATAGAAAAAGAAATAAACTTTAAGTAGTATATAAGAAAGAGATAAAACTTAATAAATATGATAGATATTACTCTTAAAATTTTTAGAAAATTAATGATACAATTAAAAAAACTGTATGAATTCTTTTCAAATGGCACAATCAAATTTATATAACAAAATATCCGAATCCACACAATCCAAATTTACATAGGATCCGAAAATACCAAAATCCGCATCATAAAAATATATAGATTGCTAGAGGTATATATATATATATAGTTCCGGAATCCAATAATGATGAATATTTGTTTGAAGCATCTTGTTAATTATATAATTTTTTATATAACAAAAAAATTATTTTAGTATATTTTTAATTTATATAAATATGAAATCTTAAATTTTAATTCCTATAAAATTTATGCTTTCTTTATTTTTATATTTGATAAAAATAATATATTTTATTTTCTCGTTATAAATTAAAACTATTTTATTTTTTTTATGTTTAAGATTAACAATAAATAAAATCTTTATAAGAGTAAAAATAGAAAAATGACATGTTTTAGATATTAAAAATTATATTTAAGTCTAAATCTGCAGATTTTATTTTCTTAAACAATAGACACCAAACAAATGTTATATATATACAAAAAGAATATTCTCTTTATGTTTGTATGCATTAATATAATTTTTTACATAACAAAAAAAAACTCTTAATATAATAATGACTTATAAAATAAGCAAATTTTGATTTTTGTCCCTCTAATTTAATTTTTTTTTTTGGTTTTTTATCCCTCTAAAATTTGAAATCACCATTTTTTTGTTTCTATAAAATGAGTGAATTTTGATTTTGGTCCATGTAAAACATTTTTCTTTGATTTTCATCCTTCTAAAATCTTAGATAACTATTTTTGGTTACTAATGTTCATTTTAAGGTAGATAAATTACATTTATTTTAGAGATCTAGAAGAAATTTTAGAGGTATTACATGTTGTCATGGTATTACATACACCAGTTGGTGTCACTTAGGATGATCACTTGACCTTCCGTTAAACACATAAGTAATTAACAAGTATCACATAATAGTAGGAATCAAAAATAATAATTTTAGTTTTTTAAGAATGAAAGCCAATTTTTTTTTTATAAAGACTAAAATAATAATTCACTCATTTTATAGGACTAAAAACATATTTAATTCTATAATAATATATGTCTTTTTAACTGTCTTATATATTATAATTACCCGTATGATATAGTGATATCACCACCAACCAAATAGTATATCAGTATGATGCATTGTAATATTAAGGTAGCTCTAAAATGTTTTGACCATTATATTCAATTTCTGTTAAGCAAAAAACTATATTAATAAAATAAACTTAATTATTAATATGTGTTTATAATAAAATAATATATATATATATATATATATATATATATATGTATGTATATATATATGTATGTATGTATGTATGTATGTATGATAGGCTAACTGGGCCTAATACCAACAATAGGCCCAAAAGAGAGAAACACGAGTCCACTTAGCTCAAGGACTATAAGCTTTAGAAGCTAGTTCATTTTCAAATAAATAGTCTTTATCTTGTTATTTTTCGTTTGGTAGGATCAGGACACCAGTAGGGTGCTCTTTTAGTCTAGGGTTCCAAAAATATGTATTTATGGTCATATCTTTGGAGGAAATGAACAGAGAATCCTTTTGCCAATTTTTAATTTAGACCTAGCTAGTTGGAGAGCATTTCCCTCTTGAATAGGAAACATAGGGAGGACTGTTGCCTCTTTATCATTGGTGCTTTCATTTTCTCGTCATGCCTCACAAACCAACAAGAGATCTGGATGAATCTCTCTAGGCCATGGTTGACTACATCTAGGCCCTTTAACTCCAGAATGACACTCGATTAGACCAGCTACTGAGTACTATGGATGCCCATCATCACATATTGGCCAACACCCTGGCCATTCTTTTGAAATGCCTACCAGCATCAACGGGATCCTTCACAGTTAACATGATTATATTGCTTCACCATGTCACAGCCAAAATGATAACAATCCTTACCACACAACCCCCCTTTTAACTCCTCTCCATTCACTAAACCATATGGCCAACCCTCCCCTGATGTTTCCTCTTTTGTACCCTTTTGTTCAGTCCCCACCCTTTTTACACCAAAATCCTTTTATTAACCCCAATCCCACAATACACCATTCGAAATTACAACTTTCACCACTTGATGGAACCGAACCCTTGGATTGGGTTTTCTAGGCAGAGCAATATTTTGCCTTCTATGGCATTCTGCCTGAGCAATGTTTAAGCATGGTATCTTTCTATATGAAGGGCAATGCTTTAGCATGGTTTAAATGGATGCTTCAGAACCAACAGTTGTTCAACTAGGACTCCTTCATTAAGGCCTTGGAGTTGCGTTTTGGTCTTTCTTTATACAAGAATCACCAAGCAAAACTTTTCAAATTATAGCAATTTGGTTCCGTCTCCCACTATCAGCTCCGTTTTAAGCGTCTTTCCACAAGAGTTTTTGTCTTTCTCTTGAGGTCGTTTTGAATTGTTTTATTTCAAGCCTCAGTCCCGACATTAGAAGGGAGCTTGCCATTTTACACCCTATTTCCATTACACAAGCTATAAGCTTAGCTAAGCTACCAGAGGCTAAGTTGAAAGATTCATGGCCCAAACCCCCTCCTCACTTCTCACCCCTATGACCACCCCCCATAACCACATTTATTTCCCCTTAACCACAGTTACCCATTAAACACCTTTCCCCCACCCAACTTTAGAAGCATAGGGCTAAGGGCCTATGTTATAATTGCAAGGAGAAGTTTCACCTCGACCATAAATGCCAATCTCCACAGTTCTTCTTACTTTTGGTGGATGAGGAGCCAGTGCTCCCCCTTGATCCTTCCCTCTCCTCTTCCATGAAGGTTTTGGATCAAACATCGGAAATGCCTTATGACCCTATTCACCTACAACTCTCCACCTAGGCCTTTATTGGCCTCCCTTCTTCACAAAACTTGCGTTTTTAGGGTTTTATAGCAGGACTAGGGGTCATAGTTTTCATAGACACGGGAAGTTTGCATAATATCATGCAATCATAGATTATTAAGCATTTGCAACTGCCAGTTCAACCTCTTTTGCCCTTCTTAGTAATGGTAGGAAATAGGCCTTTATCAAATGCAGTGGTAAATGCTCAGTGGTTCATCTCACTTTACAATCCCACAATTTTCCTATATCTGTATATCTCTTGCCTATTGAGGGTGCTGATATTGTATTAGGCGTTGAATGGCTATGTACTCTAGGGCCAATTGTTTTTGATTTTGCAGTTCCTTATATGTCTTTCCACCATTTGGACCAACCTATTACCTTTACAAGTGACACTACCACCCACCTATCCTCAACTAAATACCACCACACTTGCCACCTTATACACATAGATTCTATAGCTTCATTTCATTTACTATCCTTCCACCGAATTCAATAGACTAAACAAAACCCTTTAGACACTTACTAGAATTTTTGCCTCCATTTCCTCATCTTTACAATCCTTTCTTACCTGTTTTTCATCCATTTTTGAAACCCATAAGGCTTACCTCTCCCTCCCCACGTTGCCATGATCACCACATACTGCTTTTGCTTGACTTTGCCCCAGTTAACATCAAACCATATTGCTATCCACATGCCTATAAGGAAGCCATGTCTACTATTGTTGATTTACTCAAATCTAGTCTTATTAAGCCCAGCAACAATCCATTTTCTTCCCTAGTCTTACTTATTCACAAGAAAGATGGATCTTGGAGGTTTTGTGTGAATTTCAGGGTCCTTAATGCCATTATAGTCAGTGATTGCTTCCACATTCCAACCATTGATGAACTTATTGACGAGCTCAATGGTGCTCAAATATTCTCCAAAATTGACCTCCGATTGAGCTATCATCAAATATGTGTGGCCTTAGAGGACATACACAAAATCACCTTTCGCACGATTTACTGGCACTACGAGTTTCTGGTCATGCCTTTTGGCTTGACCAATGCTCCGTCATCATTTCAAGCCGCCATGAATGATCTTTTACAGCCTCACTTTCTCCGTTTTGTTCTCTTTTTTTATGACTTTCTGTTTTATAGTCCTACTGTTGCTACTCATTTAACCCATTTGGAATTAGTTTTTCAACTTTGTAGGATCATAAATATTTCACTAAGCTACTCGAGTGCATTTTTGTTCAATTGATTATCTAGGCCATATTATTTTAGTGGTAGGATGTTAACCAAATCCTACTAAGATTTAGGCTATTTTGGATTGGCCCCCACCAAAATCCCTTACCACTTTAAGTGGTTTCTTGGGCTTTAAGGGATTTTATCGCTAGTTTATTCATCATTATGCTACTTTAGCTACACCCCTCGCAGATCTCTTGCGCTTATCCAGATTTACTTGGTTCCTTGAGGCTCAATTAGCCTTTACAAAGTTATAACAAGCACTAATTACTCCTCATGTGCTAGCATTGCCAAACTTTGATGTTCCCTTTGAGGTTGAAACACAAGCACTTCATCAATAGCCATTAGAGTTATTCTTTCGTAGCAAGGCCATCTAGTTTCTTTTTTCACTAAAAAATTTTTGCCCAAAGATGCAAGTAGCATTAGTTTATGTCAAAGAAATGTTTGTAGTCCTTTACAGTAAAAAAATGGAGGTAGTATTTAACGAACGAGTGTTTTTGAATATGTACAGACAAAAAAAGCTTCAAACACTTCATGACCCAAGTTTTTAGACACCACAACAACAGCGGTGGGCTATTACAAGGCTTTTCATTTGAAATCATTTATCATCCCAATCATGACAATAGAGTGGCCGACTTCCTTTCTTGCTGTCATCAAGACTCTTATGCCTAATTTTATGCCATTTCATCCTCAATTCCTCAATTTTTGGAGGAACTCCGATATTTTTACAACTTCGATGCCAAGGGCATAGCATTAAGAGACAATAGTCAGATCCATGCGTCCATGGGTTCCAAATTTCACTTTTCCAATAGCCTCTTATATTACCGGAACAAATTTTTTATACCTAATAAGTTGATTGGCGCGCCCAACTCCTCACTAAATACTATTCTTTGCCTTCTGCTGGTCACTTAGGCCTCAAGCCCACCATTGTATGCCTTGCCATCGCTGTTTCCTGGCTCGGCATGTACCGAGACACCAAAGCCTTCATTGTAGAATGCCTTTAATGCTGGCAAAATAAGTATCTGCCCACGAAACAAGCGGGTTACTTCAGCCTTTACCATAGCCAAATCAAATTTAGGAGGACCTCGATATGGACTTTATCACCAACTTACCTAATTCACAAGGCCACATCGTCATATGGGTAATTGTGGATCACTTGTCCAAATATGTTCATTTCCTCGCCCTATCCACATCTTTTATTGCTTAGTCTCTAGCTCGCCGTTTCTCGATGGATATTTGCAAACTCCATGACATTCCTCAGTCGATTGTATCTGATTGCGACAAGCTTTTCATTAGTTCATTTTGGTGCGAGCTCTTTCATCTCTAGGGAACAATGCTCAAATTCTTTTCGACCTATCATCCCTAGACTAATGGCTAGACCGCAGTCGTCAACCATTGTTTGGAAATGTATCTGCATTGCTTTACAAGTTCACGACCGCACTATTGGTATCACTTCTTACACTTGGTCGAGTATTGGTACAATTCGATCTTTCACTCAACCATAGGCACGAGCCCATTCCAGGCCATGTATGGTTGTTGGTTGTTGGTCATATCACCGCTTATGACTGACAAGCTCAGTCCGTGCCTTTCGAAGTTGTGTTATCCCTGCAACTGCGTTCGTAAGTGTTACAAGAATTCAAGGAAAACCTGCACATAGCAAATCAGCGCATGTAGCCACAAGCTAACAGCAAACGATCTAATTTTACCTTCGCCCTCAATGACTAGGTCTTGCTCCGCTTACCCCCGTATCATTAACGCTCCTTTTGTTCCTCACCATCGTAAAAGCTAGAGCGCCGCTTCCATGGCCCATATCGAGTGGTCTGTCGCATTGAACCGGTCGTGTATGAGCTAGCCTTACTAGACTCCGCCAAGGTGCACCTGGTCTTCCATGTCTATAGGTTAAGTTGCTTTGTCGGCCTCCCTCCCTCCATACCATCGGCTTTACCCACCTCAATTTCCTTCGACGACGACGACCCTAGCTTTTCCCCACTGCCCGCAAAGCCCATGATTGCTTCCCTTCTTTTACCTGTCACACACTCTGACAATGCCTCACCCCCCTCAACTAACCAATTTATCTTTTCTCAAACCCCGAACCCAATTGGCCTCCACCCAAACTTGTCCCCCGCTTCCCAATTCTTAGATCAAATGAACTCTTCTAATGCCCATCAATCTCATCCGTCAATTCCTACCCACCGCCCCACCTCACCTACCCACATTAATGACCCTAACACTCCCACCCCACTAACAGAGCTATGGGCCTTTGAGGACAAAGGCCATTTTGGAGCAGGCAGTATTGATAGGCTAAGTGGGCCTAATACCAGCAATAGGCCTAAAAGAAAGAAGCATGAGCCCACTTGGCACAAGGACTATAAGCTTTAGAAGCTAGTTTATTTTCAAATAAATAGTCCTTATCTTGTTATTTTCCTTTTGGTAAGATCAGGACACTTGTAGGGTGCTCCTTCAGTCTAGGGTTCCAAAAATATTTATTTATGGTCTTATCTTTGGAGGAAATGAATAGAAAATCCTTTTGCCAATTTTTAATTTAGACCTAGCTAGTTGGAGAGCATTTCCCTCTCAAATAGGAAACATAGGGAGGGCCGCCCCTCTCTATCAATGTGTGTGTGTGTTTATATATATATATATATATATATATATATATATATATAAAAGAAAGAAAAGAAAAGGGAAAAGCGTAAAAAGAATGTGCCTCATCACGTTAATTATCAAATAAAGTCATCTGCAAATTGGGCTACTGTGTTGTTAGACCACACGACATATATAATTATATACAGATCAATTTACATAAGAAAACGTTTTACCCTCCTTTTGGGTGGATGAGTGGAAAAAAGAAATAAATAAAAAGAAAGCGAAAAGAATAGAGAAAAGTAATAAATGAGATAAATGATGTAGAAAAGAAAAGAGAGATGAAAAAAAAATGAGATAAAAAAAATGATAAAATAAAGTAAGCTTATGTAAATAATAACTGTTTATATATATGCGACTACTTTGACTGCATTTACTCTTTTGTAAAAGAGCAATGATAATGAGGTGGGTTGATGTGAAGAAAAGATAGAGACAAAAGGAAAGAAGAAAAGATTGATAAAAAAAAGATATATAATAAAAGATATAGAAAAATAAAATAAAAATGAGATGAAAAAATAATGGAGATGAATGTTCAAATATAAAGTACACTCGTTGCAGTTTTGATCCAACTGTTTGTATTAATAACCTACAGTTATTTATAATTTTTTTATAATACAAACTTAATATTTTAAGGGTGAAATCTGCAGTTTCAAAAACGGATCTAAATCCAAGAGGAAGTAGCTATATATCAAGCATTTTCTTTAGTAGAAAGGATAAGCGCCAACGCGGTGCGGTGGGTAAAAAGACGATAGTATTTAAAGGTTATGATTTATTGATTTAACTTAAAATTTATACCCATACAAATTTTCTGTATAATAATATTTTTGTACGCGGAAAATAATATAATGCAAAAATATACAGTCGCAGAACTTAATAAATACCCATATAGAATATTGTGATGAAGAATTTTCAATGTTTTAGAAATATTTAAACACTAATTCCGCATCTATAAAGTCTGGAATCTGTGCTTGGTTAAATTTTATCTCCTTTTTAAAGTATATAATATATACAGAGGGAGAGAGAGAGAGAGAGAGAGATTGACGTGTAGTATGTTTTAAATGTTCCGTTTTCTTAATTTCATTATTTATCTGACCTCACAGTTCACGAACTTGCCTGCAAGTTGATCGTCCATTAACATATCTATCCGGGAGCAGTTAGGGCATGCAAGCCTTCCTGTCCGGGGAAATTACCAAACAGTCATTCAGTTTGACAAAGATACGAATGGAGTCCCATGATGCACAATGTCCATAATATCCTTCCTCCTTTTGAACATCGACAATTGACATAGGTAATAAGGATGGATTGTGTTTGTGTGTGCAAATTTGTAGAGTTGATTTTCAATAAAATTAATTTTACAAAATTAATTTTGAAGTGAAGCGATTTATATTTAGATATTTTAAATTTAAAAGTAAGTTAATAGTAAAATTCAGTATAAAATTTTGGGATTTGTTAACATACACTCACTTATTTTTTAATTGGAGTAGGTTAGTAAGCTACACCATTAATGTATTTTAAGACAATTCTAGTTACAATATGCTAACGTACTCCAACTAAAAAACAAATGAGAAAATCAAAAATCAATTGTTACACAAAAAAAAAATTCAATTTTGGAGCTAGAATCAATTATTATTATTAACATGAAACTAAATATGTGAATATTTATCTAAAATCATGTTAGTTAATATTCCAACGTGATTTTAGATGATTCAAAGTAAAACTAAATACAAATATTTATTTAAAATTACGTTAATTAATATTTTAACATGATTTTAGATTACTTAACATGAAACTTAACATGCACTGTATCCAATAAATTAATTGGTTGTTGAGTCATGATAAAGTCTGTTCTTTTTTGTTTTTCTTAAGATGAAACTAAGTTTGTTATTAATGGATTTTTAGCAAATGTTTCTTAAAATTATATAATGTTATATTTTTTAGAAAAAATAATATATGTATTAATAGTGTAAAGATTTTTTATACTATTATCGAATTACAAATTGTCATGTATACTAAATTTGTCAACTTTTATAATAATTACCTTAAGAGTCATATTATAGATGATTTTTGATTAGTTAATAGTGTAAAAACTTTTATACCGATAATGCATGTTTATTAAACTCTAATTTTTGTACATATTAAAGTCTTTAATCTCTTAAATTATAATTTATATACATAACTTTTAAGAAAACTCGATTCGAGCATTACACTGACTATTAACAAGTACTAAATATTGGGGAGACACACACACAAAACAATACCATAAAATAGAGATAGTGGAAGGAATAATTTATTTAACATAGTTCTACACCTCTTGCCAATGTTTATGAAAACATCTCTATTTATCTCTCAATATTCAACTCCATTACAAGTTTTCTGGATAAACTTGAAAAACCCTGTCTTCACACAACCCCATTCTCATTTAGGGTGGTGACCCACTCTACTGGCAGCGTAGTTCTTCTCATCTCAAAAACTTTTATTTATACAACTTGTATCCTAATATTAAAACAGGAAATGAATCCCTAAAAATAAAAATAATATTTTAAAATCTGAACAATATCCTAAAGATTTGAAATTGGAAATTTGAATTATTTCCTAACAATTCTCCCTTCAATTAAAATTTTCAAATTTCCTCTTTTACTCCTACTGTCATGGATGCTCATCGTAATCATCTCCAATCACGCTTCCGCTTCGCTAACTTTGGTGTGTCCCTGCCTCCGCTCTGCGAGTATTGGATCGTGACACTTCTTGTTCTTGCACTACCATTAGCTGTTAGTACACGCTGCTTGACTTCCCCATTACCAAGAAGACTTTCGACACAAATATTTGCACTGTCGTTAGCTACCAGGAAATGCCACTTGACTTTCCATTGCCAAGAAGACTTTCGCCACAAGGATTTCACATAGATCCATCACCAGCTTCATTAAGTTTCAATACTCCTCCTCTAATAGGTCACCAAGCTACACAACTCTCAGCTCTAATACAACTGTTGGAGAGATACACACAAAACAACACCATAAAATAGAGATAGTTGAAGGAATAATTTATTTAACATGGTTCGGCATCTCTTGCCTACATCCACAAAAACATCTTTATTTATCTCTCAATATTCAATCCCATTACAAGATTTTTGGACAAATTGAAAAACTCTTTCTTCACATAAGACCCCTCTCATTTAAGGTAGTGATTCCCTTTGCAGTTAGGGTAGTTCTTCTCATATCAAAAATTTTTATTTATACAACTTGCATCCTAATATTAAAAGAGAAAACAAATTTCTAAAAATAAAAATAATATTTTTAAATCTGAACAATATCCTAAAGATTTGAAATTAGAAATTTGAATTATTTTCTAACCCTAAATAAGTGTAGAAACTTATTTTAACTTAGAATGAAATAGCTACGTTGATCCCATAATTTTATAGTTTTATTCATTTGTATAGGAATTTTGGATCTGACCAAAGTCCACTACGTACGTCGTCATACATTCATCAGTAATAACAATTTGAATTCAAGATTTCACCTCACAGTGAATAAACAGAAAATTTTCAAATTAATGGAACTAATATATAGCTGCGCGCGTGATATATATATATATATATATATATATATGATAGGGATTAAGTTATTCTAAGAATAATTTTTGGTGGAATTATTCCATTCAATAACTCTTGGTTTATAATAAATTTTAACGATCCAACTATTAAATATTTTAATATTATTTCAACGATTGTGCACACTAAATTTTAGATAAATTAGACATTTGTGCCTTGTTAATCTTATCATTGACATTTACTTATTAATTAGAATATATATATATGTTACGGATTGGTCCCGTAACTCATGGACTTCTCGGCTGAGTTTTATGCCCTCCCCCAGGTATTGAGCCCGAGACCTATAACCTTTGGCCATAGTGTCATATGGGGCGATCCTAGGTACTACCAATGCTTGCTTTATCTTTAATTTTAGCAATCTTCCTACCCCGGCTAGAGCGGGGTAGTTCGCAATGCTTGCGCTATCTTCAATTTTAGCAATCTTCCTACCTCGGCCGGAGCGAATCCACGTACACGGGGTAGTTCGCAATGCCTTGCTTTATCTTCAATTTTAGCGATCTTCCTACCCCGGCTAGAGTGGGGTAGTTCGCAATGCCTTGCTTTATCTTCGTTTTTACCAATCTTCCTACCCTGGCTGGAGCGAATCCACTTATACAGGGTAGTTCGCAATGCTTGCTTTATCTTCAATTTTAGCGATCTTCCTACCCCGGCTAGAGCGAATCCACGTACGTGAGGTAGTTTGCAATGCCTTGCTTTATCTTCAATTTTAGCGATCCTCCTACCCCGGCTGGAGTGGGGTAGGAAGATCGCTAAAATTAAAGATAAAGCAAGCATTGAGAACTATCCTGTGTATGTGGATTTGCTCCAGCCGGGGTAGGAAGATCGCTAAAATTGAAGATAAAGCAAGCATTGCGAACTACCGCACTCCAGCCGAGGTAGGAAGATCATTAAAATTAAAGATAAAGCAAGCATTGCGAACTACCCTGTGTACGTGGATTTGCTCCAGCCGGGATAGGAAGATCGCTAAAACGAACATAAAGCAAGCCATTGCGAACTACCCCGTGTACATGGATTTGCTCCAGCCGGGGTAGGAGGATCGCTAAAATCGAGGATGAAGATTACGAACTTCTATCTCATCAGATACGTACAAGGCGCATCAGGTACAAGAAAGGCAAAAAGTATATATAACAAATATATATATATCGAAATTTATTTCAGGTATAAAAGCAAAGCAAAGCAAAAAGCGACAGCTCAACCGAGAATTGGGAACATAGGAAAAAATTGGAAACACTGGCATCTCCAGAGTCAGGATCCTCACCCAAGACCACCACCAAATTCAATATATCGAATCATTACGCATTTAACGCGCTTCGGTTATTGCAAAGTTACGACGCACCTATCTGAAAAAACGAAAAGACTCGCGAACCGTTTTGATCCTAAATCGGCAAGACCTTCACGGGCACAATTGTCACCGGCTTGGGGGCAACACTGTTCTGGAGATCGCTCAAGCTGACCCAGTCTCTTAAGCTGACGATGCTTCTCCAGGCATCGCCAGCTTGGGGGCAACTGTTCTGGAGGTCACTTGTACTTATGGCCCTAAGTTGGCCCCGCACCGTCTGTTCCAGTTTCAACATCACTAATTTACCCCGGCTCATATTTCCATGCTATCCCGGATCAACTTCATTTCAACCTCAGATTCGTGGACGAACACACCCAGTGGCATAGAATGTGTGTAGTTCACCCAAACGTAAACCACCACGTGACACCCAACTAGAATGAGTGTAGTTCACTCAAACATAAATTGCCACATGGCACCCAGCTAGAATGCATGTATTTCACTCAAACGTAAACCACCATGTGGCACCCAATTCTCACAAAAATTTCCCTCCAACACACTATATAAAGGACTACACACCCATCAGGTACGGACCTCTCAGGCCCTCTCATATTGATACCAACACTGATTTAAGCATTGCAATCTTTGCAGGTGCCACCACCAGAGACGCCAACTACCACCGTGAGAGCTCACTGGAAATACGTCCTTGTGTTTACCACACAAAATATATATATATATATATATATATATATATATATATATATACACACACACACACACACACACACACACACACACACACATACCTATAAACTATAATATTTCATACAACTTTTCGGTTATTCTAATACAACTAAAAGACCAAAAAAAAAAAAAACTATTTTCTCTATAACCCCAATGAAATTTTAGCACACTACTTGAGATCTCGGTATGAAGAATTTTCTTTAATTTGACAAAAATGAAAAATCTATTCATCTTATCTGATTTTATATGTTAAAATTATTTTTTATTAGAAGCTTTTAGAATTTAAGATAGACTTTACCGTTCAAAGGTCTATGATGTGACGTGAAAAGTAAAAGGTCGTATAGACTTTAAATTCTGAAGAATTTACTTCCAAATTGCATTATTTGGTCGATATTCTAGAGGCGGCTCCTCTATTTTTTTTTTTTCATATAGCTGAGAATTTTCAATATATGTATATCCTTTGTCGTCGCTATTTTACCTGCTTGAAATTGGCAAATATGTCACATTCGTATAACAATAACATTTTTCATTCCTTTTTCGGTTGGTATTTATTTGGTTGGCTGTGAGAGGAAATGAAATGGGACGAAAATTTTTCATTCCTATATACACGAGATAAAATCAGACATTGTTACCGTAATATGTAACATTAATTAGTCAACAACTACTGACATATCCGTCTATATGGTAATTAAATAGTGTTGTACCCATATCACATATATGCGTGGGCATGCATTGATCATAATGAAATGATATTACTTAATTGCGCACAAATTGCTACGCAAGATAAACACACACACAGAACAAAGATAAATAACCCCAACTAACAAAGATAAATATAATTAAGCACATATTTATTTTAAAGTTATGTAGAATTAATTTTTAACCATTGAATGAAATTGAAACGTGTCTTCAAATTAACTTTAATAATAAATTTTATGTTAGAATATATGTCATGCAAGGAGAAATTTATTACGTATAAAACAAAAAATTCCTAAATTATATGTGTTCCCTCTTTGAATAATTTATTTATAATTGTTATTAACTTATTACTGTAAATTTGGGTTAACGCTGTTTTGGTTCCTCACATGTATATTTTTTTAGAGCCAATCCCATTTGAGATATTGTAAGATACTAAATGTGCATTCACTTTTTCTAACAAGAATTCGAGGACTGGTTTACTACATTGTAGAAAATTAATTTCTTATGCTAGACACAATTTTCGTCGGGGTATTCAGGTTAACGCTTATGAACCCACCCTAGTGACTTTGACTTTAAATTGATGTTCCATCCTCTGAAAGAAAAAGGTTTCTGTCTGGAATCCGAATTTTTTGCAGGAAAGGAATTCCCACACACAGTCGATCAATCAAAATTGTTAGCTAAAAATTAGATGACTCATATTATCTCGATAAATCTAATTTAAAACATATATTTAAAATATAAATCGTCCTATCTTTATCTAATGATCCAGATTCATCAATGCATGAAATTCAGTTCCCTCAAATTTTAGCACTCGAAATGAAATTGATAGTGAGGGGCAAAATTGGCAATCGAAAAGGTTCCTTTCTTCCACAAGCAAGAGGTTTACGAGAGAGCGTACTACAGCCTCGTAGTTTCATATGAAATGCTACAACCCCATTTTGGTAAAATTAAACTCGACCAACTTGTCCCCTATGTTAATACGTCCCCCACATGAAAACCCAACCCCACCACTATTTCTCTCTTGAATAAAGTTATTAAAGCTTAAATTTTAGGTTTATTAACAAAAAATTATTTATTATTAATTTTTATAAAATAAAAAAGTCATATATATTGCCAAAAAAAAACATATATTAACAAAAAAGACCTAATATATATTTCTTTAATTTAAAACAAAATATTTATTTTAAAATTTGTTTTAGTGCTTAGGGCGACCCTGCTCACTTACCCCACAAACACAACGTACGTCCAAGCCTCAAGCTACTACAACTATATATATATATATATATATATAACCATAACTACAAAACCAATTCCAATCTCACTATTTTTTTTTCTTTCTCTTAAAAAATTAAAAACAAAAAACTAAATCCTTTTAAAACCCTGTTAATACCACAAGATCATTATTCATTCATCAACCACTATCATCATCGATTCATCGTGGTGTTTATAATGCCACCAAAGTCATCCCTCCTCCTCCACCGGATCAACCACTCCGGCACCGCCGCGACCACCACCGTCACCAACCGCCACGACAACACCCTCCTGGTGAAGCCCTTCGCGGCGGTGCCCGACGCTGTGGCTCGCTACCACACCCACTCGGTGGCGCCGAACCAGTGCTGCTCCGCGGTGGCGCAAGAGATCGCCGCCTCGGTCGCCACCGTGTGGTCCGTGGTGCGCCGCTTCGACAACCCGCAGGCCTACAAGCACTTCGTGAAGAGCTGCCACGTCATCGGCGGCGACGGCGACGTCGGCACTCTCCGGGAGGTCCGCGTCATCTCCGGCCTCCCCGCGGCGCGGAGCACCGAGCGCCTCGAGATCCTCGACGAGGAGCGCCACGTCATCAGCTTCAGCGTCGTCGGCGGGGACCACCGCCTCGCCAACTACCGCTCCTTCACCACCCTGCACGCCGCCGCCGGCGACGGCGCCGGCACGGTGGTCGTGGAGTCCTACGTGGTGGACGTGCCGCCCGGGAACACGCGGGAAGACACGCGCGTGTTCGTGGACACCATCGTAAGGTGCAACCTTCAGTCACTCGCGAAAACTGCAGAGAACTTAACGCGACGAAGAAGCAACAGCAGCGATTACAAGTGCTGTTCCTAATTTTTTTCCCTTTTTTACAGTTTATGATTATACATTGAAAAAATAGGCTATGCACATATAGTTTTATGTTGTTATCTAACCATAAATCATTGTGTATGGTAAGTTTGTTGATTTTTATAATAATTATATTAAAAATTATAACAACGATAATTTTTAATTAGTTAACAATATGAAACTTACAGTGTATAATCATAAAACTCTTTTATTTTTATAGTGACATTATATCTGTTATATATATATATGTGCATCAGTATATGATTGTTAATTAAGTATTGTACATCAGTATATGTGTATATTGTGATTATTACTGGATTGTCGATTGTATTAGTTGGTTTTCTAGCCACTTTTCTTCTCGTTTTTGTTGTATCTTAATTTTCACTGAAAAAGTGAAAAATAGAACATGGTTTTTTGTAATGCTGGTACTAGATCCTATTGTAGTATGTTCAGAAAATCAAAGAGTAATATCTATTATTTGCCTTCTTTTATTACATCGTATTGTTTATTACATCTATATTTCTTTCTCTTCTTTTTCCTTTCCTATCTGTGTGTCTAGATTGAGTCTATACATCATTTTCCAAAATCAAAGCCTAGCTTAGTGAGGTTTATAATTCATAAAAACTATTATGTAATTTATATGCAATGAAATAAATCACCATTGGAATGTTTTTTTTTATTATTATTAATTGAGATTTTTCAAAATTAAAAAAATAATTTTTATTATGTATAAATAAATTGGTTTAATAAATTGATTTTTGTTTAGATATTTTGTAATTTAATTATATTTTTTTTTTACCTGTATTTATAAATACTTATATGAATCACGAGATATTTACTGGTGATTGAATTAAAAAGAATGGTGACATAACGGTTGCTGATGTGAAGGGTTATTCTTAAAGTTAATGTGGGTGGGAATCCAACTGGGGCCTCCTCCTTTTATTAATCGGTTTAGTGGAGATGGTGATAATACGAAGATATATAACTGCACTAAGTATATGTGTGATAAATTAATTGATTATAGTGAATTGAGTATATCTCATTTGTATAATTATATACACAAACTAGTGGTTATATATGTCTTGAATTACAAGTTCCAACATGAGATATACTTATGGAGCCTTTTTAAGTTCAGTTCCCAGAAGTTAAGCCGAAAAGACGATGACTATTATTGTGATTCAGTTTGCGGTATGGGTTATGTTGGCTATGACTGTGGGTATATCTACACATCATCGTGTATATATAATGTAAAACTGTAGGTCTACATATACATACTTATTCCCCAGTGCAACTAAAATTTACAAATAAAGAACATTTGGGAGGATTTTTGTAGGAACTGTAAAACTAGTCACTAATTAATTAAATTGTAATTCAATGACATTCATCACTTAATTTGAACAATCACCTGCAAAAGATTTATAAGACTATTAAAAAAATTTGAGGTTACATATTATGGTGGTGTAAATTGAGAGAGTGGTAGACTGATAGTGTAGCTTAACGTCTTATTTTCTTTTTAAAAATTGATATGATCCATTAATTGCGAAGCAATTTTTTGTTTGTTTGTACAATTGCGAAGTAAGTTTATTCCTTTTTAATTTGTATTTTTTATTATAAAATTTTATCTTTAATTATTATGTAATAGACGTAATTTGTAGCAATAAATGCAGGACGACTTTGAAGGTTAAACCTTTGAATTCTTACTATATCTAGTCAGAAATATAACGTTATCATGCACCCTGCTGAAATATTATTTTCTCTCCCTCAAAATCATTTTGTGCTGAGTGACTTTAAAATTCACCTTAGCCTACATATTATAAATAAGAAAGAAAAATAGAGAAGACCTTACAACAAAGCAAAAAAAAAAAAAAAACTCAATGGAATAGCATATTGAAGAGTATATACTACTAGTATTTATCTACGAACCTGTCGTTAGCTTTAAGATGAACTTCTAATTAATTTGATGATGCGTTATTTACGCAACCAATGAACCATGTACGACTCCATCAAAATATTATTATTTACTCAAAGAGAATAAATTAAAGTAAATTACACAAAAAATAAAGCAAGTTGCAGTATAATAGTACCTAGTAGTACCAAGTGTATGCGCAGATCTCACTCATTTTATTTTAATTCATTCTGTAGTTTTATTTTAATTCAATTAGTACGTGAGAGAGACATGCGATATATACTTGACCAGCGGAAAGTGAAAAAAATCAAATCAAAACGAAGCATTGAAGCAATACCCAAATTGAAGAAGAAAAGGGTGGCACGTTTGTTACGTTTTGTTCAAGTGTGAACGATGAATAGTATACGTCGTCGGTTTGCGCAAGTTGGTGAGCAAGTGGGAGTAAAGAGACACAACGCAAGATGAAGGAAAGAGAGATGAGTGAGTGATAGAGGAGACGCTCTTAATTATCCCGCGTGCACCCTTTTGGTTTGTCTACTTTTTGAGTTGAGTTGAACATTGAATATTTCAACATGAATAATATTATGTTTCTTTTTACTTCTCAGTTTTTTTTTTTAAAATTGTCTTTATTTATCTGTCATTTTTAGAGTTTAAAATAATATTAATATTTTTGTCAATTATACCTTTATTTGCCACCTAATTATTAATTAATTTACACATTAAAACTATTTCATGAAAACAAGAAAATTTATTGCATTTTTTTGTTTGTATATAAAAACCTTAAATGACACTTAAAAAGAAACAAAGAGAGTATTTTACAATATAAAGAGAAATGAAAAATGTATAATAAAATAGGTAATATGATAGGAATTAATAAAAAAACAAACTATAAAAAGTATTGTAAAAAAATTAAGAGAAAATAACATTACTCTTCAAATATTGATACATTGAAATGTCTCTCTTCAAGTTTCATTCATTTTCAGAGTCCTACTACCTTCTTTTCTTGTTTTTCTTTCTCTCCGTCTCGTTCAACCTTGTTCAACTCTTGTCAAAAGGAAAAAAAAATAAATTCAATTTCTAGCTTGATGGCATGGCTAACTGTTTCACTTCATGAGGGTGGAGGGTAATCTGGTTCGAGGATAATGGTGAGGGATTTGCATTTGAGGAACAATACTGGTCATTCACTCCTTACCTTATCTAGGTTTTTTGCTTTGCCAGAATTCACATCAAGGTTCAGTCCAGTGATTTTCCTTGTGATAGAAGCATGTATGTAGCTTGGTTGGCACATCTCTTCATAAGGAATTTGTTTTTCAGCCTTGGTAAAGGATCTACTCTAGGAAGAGGTAAAGTAGACATGGCAGAAAAACCTTCCATGCTTGGCAGGAATGTATTGGGTTCTGGGTTGCCAACTGGTGTAGGAACATACTAGTTTGGTAAGTCAATTTCAGAGTTAATGGTTTGGGTGGTAGAAACTTGGGTGGTCTTTTGTTTCATGGTTTAGGTTCTTTGTATCTATTTCTGGGTTCTTTATATTGTGGGTTTGGGTTATTGTGGTTCAGGTTTTGGTTAGACGGTTGGCTTAGGTTGGATGGTGGTTTTTGTTTGTGGTGGTTCTGGGCTTGGTGGTGAGAAGGTAATGTGTAAGTTTGGTGAAGGTAAAGGTTCCTCTTGTGGAATGGACGATGTTGGGGAGGCTTCTTCATGTAAGGGAACATAGGATGCTTTCTTGTTTTGTGTCTAAAGGATATAGTGTTGAATCTTTTTCCAAATAACACAATAGGTACAGATGGAGCATTACCTAATTGTGTAATCTCTTTTTTCTTTTTCTGAATCCTTTGACTAATGGCTCCTCCTCCTTCTCATCATCACTATCTGATTGTAGCATCAACTTCCTCTTTGTCCTTGTTAAGGGAACCTTGGACGTTATTCCCTTGGACGGTTTACTAGCAACTTTGGACGTTGCCTTAGGTGGGGGTATCTCCTTTGTAAATTCCTCATCAGAGGATTCCTTTTCTAATACTTCCTCTTTTTTCTCAACTTCTTCTTCTTTAACATTCTTGGGTTTAACTAGCACATACTCTAGATGCATCTGCTTTACATTGTTATACCTAAACTTAGCTTGAGCAAGATTTTGCTGTAGGGCAACTTGTTTATAGTGTTCATGGCTAGAAAAATATCATAGATGTTCTGATCCTAGAAGATTTTTGTAAGAAGTGTTAAGTAGGTGATGTGCTTCACATCCCCTTTTCCACGCATGTTCTTTCTCAAGTACATGTAGACTAGCTGTGGTAAGTTGAACTTCTGGCCTGTCTGCATGTGAAACAAAGCAAATCTATGAGCAACAGAAATGCTACTTTTGGAATCAGCTTTGTGTAGAATAGACTTGTTTAGCATTTGTTGAAAGATGCGTCCTTCTTTGGGCATCTTCATCATAGTTAGAGAACTTGAGGCATCATTCCTCAACAAGGCATCATTCACAATTTTCACTACCTCCAAATGCCTTTTCCCATCTAATGGCACACTGAGTACCTTCTCGTATACACCAGGTCGCTTTAGCAAAAGAACCTATGTTGACAAACATTTTCACACCAAGAATAGTGCCTACAATCTTAGTTTCTTCCAATTTTGCACTCTTTAAAAACTCCCAAATTAGTTTTAGGTGAATATTTTTGGTTCCATCGAAGTACTTGTCAATGCCATAGCTTTTCAGATTCATCTTGACATCAATTCCCATGGCTGCCATAACATCTAGGTTAAATTTGTATTCAATGTATACAATGGCCTTATTAGCATAAATAAGCCTGACTAGAGGAGGCTTGTGATCATGTTTAGGAGTAGCTTTGCTTGTGAATACCATTTTTGTGTAAGGGTTAGGGTTTCGGTTCAAGGAAGGTTTCTTTGTGAGGGTGAGAGAGAAAGAGAGCAATTTCCTTTTGTAAGAAAGAGTTTTGGTAAAGAGGGAAAGATGGAAGTTTTGAAGTATATATATATATATATATATATATATATATATATATGAAAACCTTTCAAAAATCGTACTAAAGAGAAACTGCTTTTTAAAGTTTTGAAAACATAACCAATAAATATGCACTAACTCAGCATGGGAGAGATAAGACAAACAATAATCATTGTTACAGTTATTATTTGCTTTATTATAAAAGTGACCAAACACGTGTACATAATACAAAAAAAAAAATGAATGCAATGAGTATACAAACAAACAGAACATATGCATTGGACGCTGCATATTGTACTCTAGACACTTCCACATATAAACCAAACATTTAATCTTTTATAAAATAACAAGATGGTCTCGAATATGGATGAGTTTATCTTTAGGAAAGGGTTTTGTAAATACATTTACTAGTTGATTTTTAGTGTTAATAAATTAAATATCAATGATCTGTTTCTAAACATAATCTCTAATAAAATGATGTTTGATTTCTATATGTTTATCTCTAAAGTACAAGATAGAATTTTTAGAAAGATTTATAGCAGTAGTATTATCACAAAGTATAGGAATTTTACTCTCATAAAAATGATAGTCCTCAAATTGATGTTTGATCCAAAATAGGTGAGTGCAATAACTTGTTGCTGAAATGTATTATGCTTTTGTAGTAAATAATGCAATAGGGCTTTGCCTTTTACTGATCCATGACACAAGATTGACTCCAACGAAGTGACATCCTCCACTGGTACTTTTTCTTTCAATTCTATCTCTAGCATAATTAAGCATCACAATAGCCAACAAATCTTATTCTTTTGATTTCTTAAAAAACAAACCCAAATTAATAGTACTTTTCAGATATCTAAAGATTCTTTTAACAATAGTAAAATGTGTTTCTCTTGGATCAGATTGAAATCTAGCACATTAACAGACACTAAACTTAATATCAGGTCTAGATGTAGTTAGGTATAGGAGAGATTTGATCACACCTCTATAAACAGTTTGTTCTACCTTTTTATCTACATCGTCCAGTGCAAGAAGGATGCACAGGTGTACTCATGATTTTAGCTTCATCAAACTTGAATTTCTTTAAGAGTTTTTTAGCATATTTTGTTTGATGTATATAGATACTGATGCATCTAGAACATGCTTAAGGGTAAACATATCCTATCGTAGTAATAACAATGGACTGAGTTCAAATATCATACCCAGGGGACTGATATGGAGTACCTTTTGGAGAAATTCTTATGTTGTCTAGGTTGTTCAAATTAAAAGGGGTCTGAATGCAAGAATTAAAAAAAGATTGCTTAGAGTAAAATTAGATTTCAGTGAGATAAAAACCTAGGATTATTGGCTCATCTATGCCTTTGACTCTCTCCCCCCTAATTAAATTATAATCTCAATTCAATTGTCAATTTCCCTCTACTGGATTCTTTTACAACCTTTGGTCATGGGTTGTAAAACTCTTTCTTGTATTACACCCCCTGTTGGTTATATAGTGCTTTAATCTAGGAAAGGAATAAGAGCAAAGAGTGTGAACGAATTTGATTGAAAGCTTAGTTTGTAGTTTGATCATTCAACGTCCTAAACCCAATTACCCTAGAGGTCTACCAATTGATTATAGTACGGTCACCGGTTAATTAACTAATTGAAAACATTCAAGGAGTGATTAGTTCCAAACAATATATTAAAGAATACTATGGTAATTCAATTGGAAAAAAAGGAAATAAAATTAGTAATTAAATGAGGTTCTGGTCATCTTAAGCATGGCTACACCATAATTTTAGCCTAGGGATTAGTTCTCCATAACAACAAAGAAACAACCATTACAATAATCATCAAAAATCAAAGAAAGACCTTAGCCAAAAGACTTATCCTCAATCTCTGTCTACTAAGGTCCAAGGGGAGTCCTCTAAAGCTCTAGGGAGTTCTCTTTCAACCAAAACCCAAAAGAATTAGAAAGAGTAGAGTGCAAAATTGTCTTTTGACTTCGTAGACTCCTTATTTATATCCTTATTGGGCTTGTAGGCCTATGGGCTTGATGGAAGCATGATCATGCATAATGAAGCAAGGTCGTGCATGACTTCTAAAGCGTAGCCATGCTTAGGCTGTGCTTTTTCTTGTAAGCAGAGTCTTTTCAACCAAGCATGGTCATGCATAATGAGGCACAACTGTGCATCTTCTTGTAAGTGTAACTCTGGAATAGAAGCACAGTCGTGCATCTCTGGCAGCAACAATTCCTTCTCCAAACATAGCCATTTCTTCTAAAATGCCACTCCTTTCATCTTTGCACAAAAATAAAGAAAAATAGGTCAAACTGTCTATCATAATAATTGAGGGTTTATCAAACCTGCCCATACTTGAGCATTACTTGCCTTCAAGCAATTGTCCTAATTCTTCACATAATTCAAGAAAACAAAGAAATTAGCTAAATAAGAAACCCATCTACTGAACCTCATAGAACGTGCAGTAATAATTATGACTCTTCCACCTAAGGGGTACTATATCGAGTGCTCAATTAGACTTGGGACCCCTAGAAATCAATCTTTTCATTGAAATAATGGCCACTCTCCTCACCACACTCAAGTGTATCAAGGTATAGACAATAATCACTCAACATCTCAAAACAAGAAGCATTACCATAGGCTTGTATATCAATCAATCTTAAACAGCTTAATCCAAAACATGCAAAAATTAAAGGGCTTCAAAAGGATGTAAGGTGGCTAGGCTTAAATTGTCGAGTGAGATAAAGAAAAGAAGGTAAATACAAAAAGGTTGGAAACTTTAATAGTCAAGAGCAACCCTTAGGATCCTATAGGAGCAAGTCTTGGCCGTCTTTTTCATCTTTGTCATGATTCCTCTTGCCCTTTTTCCTTGACTTAACTATTCCTATGCTACCTTGCTTCCTCCTGGGAAACTTTATTGCTATATTTTTCACTTTTCTCATTTTTGTTCCATTTCTTTTTTTTATTTATTAAAATTTTATTTTAAAAATATTATATAAAACTTGAATTTTATTTACAATAAATGATTAAATGAACATTTAAAATTGTAGATGTCATATCATTTGTAAGATATTTTAATATATCAGATAATTTAAGTCATATAGTTTTATATACAATCAATAAACTAATTGGAATGAAATTTTAATTTACAAATCTACCATGCATTTAAAAAAATATATTAAATGTGAAATTCAAATGATTATACTTTATTTTCATTTGATAGAAAATATTCAATTGAATCTAAAATGTAATTTTGTGACATTTTTTTCTTTAATTAAAATATTGTGCATGTTTGCCAACATTGAGGTTGGTGGTCTTCCCTATTCTTACAAGGGAGTATGCCTTTTCTTAATATAAACTTTTTACTTAGCAAAAAATATTGTGCATGTTTCTACTAGTTGTCTATTGTCTCTTACATATTTTTTTATATAACTGTATATTAACTTATTGTCAAGAGTTACCTCACAAAGAATGTTGATATTCTTGTTGATTCATAAAATAAAAAATATACAAATTACATTAAAAAATAGTCAACAATGAAGTGTATTATAAATTACTTTAAATAATTTCAATCTTACATATATTTTGTTTTTCATTCATGTTGTTTAATTTGACTATATATTATATTTATAAAACTTTTAAATATAAAAAGTAATTAAGTTTGAATATATATTATATTTATTGAAAATTCTGAAAATATATTATATTTAATGAATATAACATTTAATTATATTGTTTAATTTGACTTTTATTATATGTAATAAAAATAATATTTAATGTTATTTGACTTTCAACTTTATTTATAGTATATTAATTGTAGTGCCAACCAGGGTTGACACATTTAATCGAGTCTTCCGTTCACACTAGTTGTAATTTGGGTTCGATTATCAGATTTTTTCTGTTGGTAAGCGATATATAAATTTCACTATAAATCCTCATTGCAATTAGTGGTATTTTCTGACCTTGCAAGGGACTTGCTTTCTCCTAATCTAAACTTTTATGTTATAAAAAAAAATATTATTTGTATTATTATAATATATAATATACAATTAAGTTAAATAAAATTATTAAATATTACTTCATTATATATAATATATTTATTAAATTCAATGAATATAATGTGTATTTATTAAATATATGAATTTTTATCTAGATCTATATATACTAATAATTTATTATTAAATAAAAGGAAGTTATTATAAGAAATTTATTATTGTAATTATTGTTTAAAAGAAGTTCTTTACAAAACATATTTTAAAATAGAGATATTAAATATATATTAATATCATATTAATAAATTGATAAATATAAAAAATATAACAATTTATCTATTAATTAATTTTATCCTTTGACTATATAGTATATTTAGAAATATAATATTTAATGACATTAGACAATTTACCTCACTTTTTCCATTGACTATATATGCTATATTTATAAATATAATATTTAATATTGTTGGATAATCAATAAGATATTTATTAAATACAATATATTTGTTAAATTTCATAATTATAATATACCTTTTTAAACATATTACTTTTCATATTAATTTATATATATTAAAAATTTATTGTAAAATAAAAATTAATTATTACAAAATTTAACACTAAAAATATACATGTGTGTATATTGAAATGTAGATTAAAGTAATGCAATGAAGTATTAGTTTTTGATTTACTTGAAATTTTATAAATTTAATCTACTTTATACAAACATTCAATTCCATGGTTGGATTAGTTAATTTCATATTTTACAAAAAGTTATTAAATAGTATAAGTGCAAAAAGTCTAAAACTTGGTATCCATTGATCCTATCCGTGTATGTGTGTATGTGTGCACGCGCATGAGATTTGCTAAGTTTTTTTTTTTTTTTTCAAAAATTGAAGTTATAAATTGCTAAAATACTCTTGCAAAATAATAAGTGGGTGTATGTTAGTAAATTGATCTTATATGCATTTGCTAGTGTACAACCATTTCTTTTTTAGAAGAAGTATTTTAGCAAGCTACACCTTGGTTATTTTAAGAAATTGAATTATAACTTGCTAAAATATTCATTCTAAAAATTAATTGTGTGTACGTTAACAAATCCCTATGTGTGTGTGTGTGAGAGAGAGAGAGAGATTGTGTGTAAGTTTAATTTTGACATCGTCAATTAATTAATAATAACTTTAAATATGACATTTAAAATAATTGTTGTAAAAGTCAATAATCTTACCAAACATAGTTATCCATAATTGGATAACAATGTTAAAAACATTTACATCATGTTACTCAAGGAGTAATTCTTAGTAAAGTTACCATCTTCAATAACTCTTTATGCATACTAAATTTTATTAATTTAATCATTAAATTAAAAGTTTTAATTTAGTAGATCAAGTTTATAAATATTTACAACTATTTGATATTTTATTCAATAAATTTTAATTTAGCTAATGATATGCTTTTAAAAATATAAGTAAATATTGACTATAAGATTATTTAATTATGTGTTAGAGTGCAAGTGCGCATAAGAAGTCCCACATTGGATAGAGATTGGTATATTGAGTATCATATAAGTGACAAAGACCTTTAAACCTAATGTCTTAAGATTTTGGGTTGGATGTAGTGTCGAGTTCACTTGTGTGGTTTGCTCACAGCCCATTTATAAAGATCTTCTAGTGTTTTGTCTCCCTTGTATTTCTCAACAAAGTGGTATTAGAACCGATGGTTCAACCAGGTGACTAGTTCAGATGAGTGGATGAAATTGGTGGTGGATCCATGTATGGATTTATGCATGAGGATCCCTTGTATCAAAAGTCTTTTTGATGATGTGAAGGTTAGGTGGCATATCCTATTGATGTAAGCTAATAGTAGTGCAAGTATGGCGGTGCAAGCGATAATGGCTATGGCTAAGCACTAGTCATAACGGAAGTGGAGCATATTAACGACAATGGCTATGCTCTAAGAGCCACCATTAAATACTCATGGATGAAAAAAAAAAAAAGGCTTTCGCTTGAGGGGGAGCATACAATGTGGAAAAGACAGACACTTGAGGTTGAGATTGTTGGTATGCAAGTGTGAGTAGAAAGTCCCACATTGGATAGAGATGGGTATGTTGAGTAACATATAAGTGGCAATGACCAATAAACCTGATGCTTTAAGGTTTTGAGTTGGATGTGGGGTCGAGTTCACTTGTGTAATTTGCTTATGACCCATTTATGAAGATCTCTTAGTGATTTATCCCCTCATATTTCTCAACATTACTCTTAGAATTACCTGATTTTTCTTCATTTAAAATATATCATTATCTTGAACAAATAAAATATCAGAATAATTAAACATTTAATCAATTTAAAAGTTTATATATATATATATATATATATATATATATATATATATATATATATATACATATATATATATTACTTTTTAGCATTCCTTTTCATATAAAGATTGGTCGATGTTTAAAATGGTATCTTATATTCATCATAAGCACTAGTCTTTCTTACATCGTAGTAATTTTGACATTTTCCAATGTTTGATAGTCTATAAATCCAAACTAAAATGAATGACTCCTTCAGCTTTGCACAGCAAAAAAACAAAGAAAGCATTCACACTAGGCTTCTGATTTTTATCATGGAATCCCAAATGGTATTTACTTAAGTTTTTATGCTATTGCTTATTTTCTCAAATATAGTCATAGCAAAAGCTACATTTTCCAAAAGTTTAGACTTGAAGATCCTTCACCACCAAGGTTTCAACATTCAAGAAAGAGCTAAAGTTAGAATTAATGCTAATAGACATATTGTCAATAATATTGCAAATAAAGTGTTTCATGTTCTCCCTAAAGCGTATATTCCACTTTTTGGAACTTCATGTGGAGGCAATGAATGTGGACATCTTGCATATTGCCATAAACCATCAATTGGCTCTAATGATGATGTTAGAGATCCTGCTCATAAATATATTGCTAACAACATTAAAATGAAAGAGTTCCATATTCCACCTAAAGGGCATGTTCCTCCTTCTAGACCTTCAAATGATTGTAGTGATCCACCTTGTGGACCTCCATATGGCCCTTTTGTAAAAACCCTATTTAATTAGAAACATATGTATGTGGGGTAAGTGTGTCTCTTTCTCTATATATATGAGTGGAGATCAAGTTACTTTAGAAGTAACTTTTATATTATACACATAATGTCAATAATTCAACCATTGAATAATTTGATATCTTTTCAATGATCACGAAAACAAGATTTTAGATGAATCAAGCATTTACAATTATGTCATTTTATAGTTGATATTTACTCATACTTTTAAAAAGTATAAGTAAACATCAAATTTAGAGTGATTGCCGGAAGAAAGAATGAGTTCTAAAAACTGAAAGTTAGAATGAGAAGTCAAAATGCATGTACAAAGAAAAAGATGTAATTTTCTTCTACATTATTTTTAATGAAATCTTTTGCTTATAAAAAATTATATATATATATATATATATATATATATATATATATATATATATATATATATATATATATATATATATAAAGAATGAGAGGTGAAGAGTTTTAGTAAATGTAAACAAGACTTTTTATTTCCTAATTTGACCACTATACATACTTAACTTAGTGTGGTTATAGTGAAGAGTTAAGGTTCCAAATGAACATGGCATCTTGTTCTCTTTCTAGCAATGCAAAAAGGGTAAAGTCGTGGATAAGTTTGCACCTAAAAAAAAAAAAGAAATGTGGTAGAGACACGATGTCGTTTACTTGATGTCATAGAACTTGTTTCATCAACCTCTTTGACTTCATGTGACCTCCATTAATGAAGTATTTATCGATATCCTAAATCCATTCTTATCTAATGGGGTTGATTTAAAACTAAAAATAAAATTTAGTAAAATGTTACTTTTGAATGTACAAGCTAAAAAAAGTGCTAAAAACAGATAAGGAATCTTGATTCTCCATGCATAATCCAATAGGATTTGACATGAAACCCTTGTGTGGATTGTCAAGTTCTCCTACAATTTAAGCAACTGATCGGCAACTTGGTATGACATTAACTAGTAGGTGATCAAGGTTAATTTGAGTCATTAAGATTGTAGTATGGATCAAAGATTCAAAATGCATGCAATTAATGCACATATAGATTGGCATATGTTACGTGTAACTTTGCCTGCTTTGATGGAGATAAAAAATATTTAAAAGTGTATAATTAAATTAACATATACTTTTACTTTTGAATAAATATTCAAATAAATTTAAAATTAGTTTATAAAAAGCATAATGCAACTAGCTTAATAATGAGCATGTTTCGGATAGTTTTGAGTTTTTAATTTTAAAATATAAATTTCAATATAAAATTATTTGAACAAAAAGTGATTTTGATTTTTTATTTTTAGTTGTAAAAATAAGTTATTCAAATTTCTATATTTTTTTCTCGAGAAAAACTCATGTAATATCCTTCACCATCATTTATCAACATCTCTACCTGTTATCACCTCTACTGCCACTATTATAACTAGCATTGCCGTTATAGCTCATAGTTGTTGTCCTTCAATCTTTGTCCCCACCATTCAAATGAACTTAAATAAAGGAAGTAACAGTAACAATGTGGTTTAAAATTAAAATTTAATATTAAAAACTAAAAATTGAAAATTGAAAAAATAAAACTAATAATTATAAAATTAAAAATTACTTTTAATTTTTAAAAAATTCAAAATTTAAAATAAATAATCAAAACCAATCGAGTTCTAGGTGTGTAATTGTGTTAAATACTCAAAGAGAGGGTTTTGTTATCTGTAGTAGTTCTAGTTGACTCAAGCAAAATTATCTCATATAAAAAATACATGTGGCCTCATAAAAAAAAAAAACCAGCTTTGAGATACTTACAACTATTTTTGTTCACAAGGGAAGTCCTAATATATGAGAAATCATTGGGATAATTAATGAATACTTGGTGTTGTATCAATTTGAATTGTTTATTAATTATTTAAAGGGAATTTATTTTGTGAGCATCTATATATATCACAATAGACCACAAAATGCATGGAAATTTATTCCTCTTGTTTTTTTTCTTCTTTATTTGAGATAAAAGAATTTGTTACTTGCTCATAATTAATATAAATATAGTGAAAATTTTCACATTATTAATAAAAAAGAAAAAGGGTAAGGGTGGGAGTGGGAGTGGGGAGTGCCAAAAAAGTTTGTAAAATAATAGCTAACTACAAGTATAATTGACTTTAATTAACTCTAGTTATTATAAACATCGTAACAAATCACATTGTCCTTTTAACCAATTTCATAACAACCTACATTTGAAGTGGTCTCTATGCGCATGGATGCAATCAAAAGGTTATCATAGTAGACTATAATTAGACTAAAATCTTGAGCCATTGAACCTTACATGTAAGGGATGTGAAAGGCTGCCATATACAAAATTTTAAAAAATGGTTGCCAACTATAATTGCAACCATAATATCAAGATTTGTAGACTCTACACAACTATATTGTAATTTCAATTTCACAATATAAAGGATCATGACAATAATTTAAAAACTTCACCCTATAATTGGCTTCGAAGGAAGAGAACAAGACTATGGCTAGTTCCTTTTTGTGTAGACATGTTGTTGGAAAATAGGAGCATTTTAGAAAGATCATTTTTAATGTTGTTTCACTTTCCAAGTAACCTAGATACTTTGTATAGCTAGGTTCAGTGCATCTTAGGAAGTAGTGATAACTTAATTGCTCTCTCATAAATTGTAGTTGGTATCGATTATCTTTGTAATAATTACATTATTACAAAAAAAGGCTTTTAACATCTTTTTTTTTTTTCAACATTCTAGATAGTTTTCGCTAGCAAATGCAGAATAAGTCAATATAAAAAAAGTCGATACTTTTTAGATTGGTTCCAAAATTGGTGTAAAAAGTTAATTTTAAAAAAATGCACAACAACTAAATTGTCTCCATGATATACAATATTCTAATTCAAAAATTACAAATACAAAACCAAATCAAGAAACAAAAATACAAAAGAACAATTTCATTTCATTATTGTTTATTATATATATATGATACATCTCGTATATCAAAATACAAGTGCATTTTTCTTATTACAATGACTAAACTGAAAATAAAATAGTCTATATTTTCCTTATTACAAAGGGACAATGAACATTCTCTTTTTTGGTTATATAGGTCAAATGCAAGAAATTTGACTGTTGCTTCTTTTGTTTCCATTTGATCAAATAAGAATTCACTTCCTTCCTCCAAGGGAGCTTTTCTTCCCTCTTTTTTGTTGCACATTTCTATTATTATAAACCTTCACTTGGGTCATATTCATTCATCTCCAATAAAGCTACTACTATAGCTTTATACAACCGATTTAGAAAGTCTTGTCAGGAATTTCAAAAGTTATAAAGGGCACCAACATTCTAGATTGATAGTAGGAAGAATCGATCTAGAAAGTATTTTCTAGGTCGATTTTTTATACAATCGATCTAGAAAGTCTTTTTAAGAATTTCAAAAGTTATAAAGAGCATCTTGTTCTAGATCAATTGTTAAAGAATCAATTTAGAAAATATATTCTACATCATTTTCTTAATACAAACAATCTAGAAAGTGTTTTCTAAATGGATTTTATGGCAACCAATGTAGAATGCTCATCCTAATATTACAAAAATGTCATCATCTCACATACTACATCAATTTTCTAGGAGCTAGTGTAAATTTTTGACGCAAAAGGTGTTTTTTATATTTGTGTTAGGAATATAAATATATCATTCAACTGAGTGGAAAAACACATTCAAGCCCAATCAAAAAAAATTTCTCATTTGTCACATAGTATCAGACCTCTTGGTCTAAGGAGTTTTGCTTCTACAAAAATAACTCTATAGAAGGTCTGATTAGTCTCTTAAAGTTGTTAGACTTCTTGAAAATCAATTGAGTATTGTTGAACATCATTTGTTGCATAGCCAAGATAGATAGGGTCATTAATACCTGTTAGACCTTTTTTAAGGGTTTGTTTGCTCCAACAGCTCTATGGTTCACAACTGGATTAAGCCTTATCATGTTTTCACTATTTAATGTAAATAGTGTTATATTTTTCTCTTTTTACCTATTTTTCCATGTGATTTGATCCCTAGCCCTTTATGGAAGGTGAGGTTGTGAACCTACCTATCTAATGAGGACACCCTCATATATTCTCCTTGTCCAAAGTGATAAACCATATGACATCCTCATCTAACTACTCCATATACCTAGCAATAAGAAAATAGTAATTGCAAATGGCACACTTGTAATAGTAGATAGCAAAGGAAACATTCAAATAAATCCCTTCATAACCTTAAAAAAATGCTCTTCATGTTCCAAAGGTGTCCCAAACCTTGTTTCCATTCAAAATCTTACAAAAGACCTATCTTGTGTTGTGATTTTTCACAATGGTTATTTTGTATTTTGGGATAAGGACTCGAGGAGGACAATTGGACATTGCTAGAGAAAAGAATGACCTTTATTATCTTTGAACTTCTATTTGTCTCAAAAAAAGAAAATCACCAAACTTTTATCATTCATGTCAGAGTCTATATGGTCTAAAAGAAAAATATTTTGCCTTTTCATTGTCAGTTAAGACATCCTTTTTTTAAAATCATCAAAGTTATGTTTCCATCTTTGTATTTTGGAGTAAGTATTGAGAGATTTTAATGTGATTTGTGTAAAATTACAAAATAAAAGCGTGTGCCCTTTCCATTAAGTAACAAGAAAAGTTTGATTCCTTTTTGTCTCTTTCATATTGATGTTTAGGGTCCATCCCCTATTTCAAATGTGTTTAAGGTTTAATGTTTTGTAACCTTTATTTATGATTGTACTTAAGTTACTTGGACTTTCCTTCTTAAATACAAGTCTGAAGTGAGTACCATTTTCCAAAATTTCTTCTCAATGATTAAAATTTAGTTTAGTGTACCCATAAAAAGACTTAGGTCAAATAATTTCAAGGAGTAATTCAATCAAGTCATTACACTATTTTGTCAAAAAGAGGGCAAAATTCATGAATTTTTTAATGTCAAAATAGGCCTCTCTTAGACCAAACTTGGGCATTATTGTTAAAAAAAAAAATCTAAAAATTTTTGAAGGAAAGGTCATTTTTATAGCAACATATCTAATTAATCAATTACCCTTTAGAGCCTTGAGATTTAAAAGTCTTACAAATGTACTTTCTTTCTTTCTTTACAAACTTGTTCAATATTGATAAGCTTTCACAAAGGTTTTTGAGCGATTCTCATTTGACCATATTCATAGTCAAGACAGGGGAAAGCTTGATCCTAACTAGAGCCTTAAAATGTATTTTTACTTGCTACTCCTCTATTTAGAAAGGATATAAGTGCTACCACGTTCCTTTCAAAAAAATTGTCTCAAGATGTAACCTTCCATGAGGAATAAGCTCATTTCATACAAATTTATCTTTAGGAGGAGAATTTTAAGAAAGATAAGGAAATTCATCTTCAAACATTTGTCCTTCATAACCTTGAGTTTACTATACCTAAGCCTAAGTTAAAACAACCATATTTTCCTACTCTTGAGTTAAATGCTTGAGAGTCTAAAAAAGAAGCATTGGTTCAAAGTGGATTTGACAAGGACACATAACTACAACTAGACCTAGAAATGATACAAGGTTTGGAAAGAATCTAGTGTATATAAGAAAATTAAATGTCATTCTTGAATCAATGTATGTTTAAGAGGCCAATCCAACCACTTCAAATCAAGTAACAAATTCTAATTCTCCACTTTTACAAGATAATTTTTTAGCTCCTCAAAATGAAACAAAAATCCCAAAAGATGAAGATAACGTTGACCTTTCAATTGCCTTTAGAAAAGGAATTAGAAAATGAACCCAAAAGCCTCTATATTCTCTCTTAATTACCTCTCATTTCACAAATTTTCTTCAGCCCATTAAACCTTTCTTGAAAACCTAAACTCTATCTTGATTCCCACTAATGTTTTTGAGGCATTATTTGATAAAAAAATTGGAAGCAAGCCATGGATACAGAAATAAAGACATTGGAGAAGAAGCAAACATAGGTGTTGGTTGTTTTGCACAAAGAAAAGAATCCAATTGGTTATAAATGGGTATAGACAATAAAATATAAGGCATGTGGGTATATTAAGAGGTACAAAGCAAGGCTAGTTACTGAGAGTTTTACTTAAAACTATAGGATTGATTACTAAAAGATCTTCTCTCCAGTTGCAAATATGAATACAATTTACATAATGTTATCCCTTGCTCTAAATTATACCTAGGAATTATAATAACTTGATGTGAAGAATGCTTTCTTACATACAAAACTTAAGGAAATTTATATTGAGGTCCCACCATGATATGGAAAAAATGTTGATGCCAATTTTGCTTGTATGTTAATAAAGGCATTATATAGGTTGAAACAAACTCCTCCCCCATCTTGGTTTGGAAGATTCATTGAAGTTATCACAACTTTAGGATACAATCATACAAACAAAAGTCAAAAGGACTACATTTTATTTATCAAACACTCAACTTTAATTAGGGGGTGTCTACACGTGGACGATATTATTGTAACTGTTGATGATTGGAAAGAACAAGTCTTAAGTTAATATCTAGCAAAGGAGTTTGGGATAAAAACTTTTGGGGCACTAAAATGTTTTTTGAGAATTGAAGTAACTCATTTTAAGAAAGGAATTTTCATATCTCAATAGAAATATGTAACATATTTGCTCAAGGAAACAACACCACTGGTAAACTTAAAAGCATTGTTTTAAAAACCATATTGGATTGACTGATTTGATTGGTCTGGCAAGGAATTTGTTTAGTGACTAGTTCCTTAACTCCAAAAAAATTGGTTCATCTCAAAATTGATGAGAATTGGTCAAACCAGCGAAAATCGAAACAAAACCAATGCAGAAAACCAATTTGAACCAATATTTTCGAAATTTACTATTTTTATGTTTTTAATTTTTTTAATTAAATCTAAAATATTTTCAAGATAAATAAAAACATATATATATATATATATATATGTGTGTGTGTGTGTGTGTGTGTGTGTGTGTGTGTGTGTGTGTTTAAGGATTACACTTAAGTATAAATTATTTTGCCAATTATTATTAATTTTTTATCTAATAAAAAATACAATTTAGTCATTTATATTAATTTGGATTGGTAGAGAGTACAAATCACTTGTTTTTTGAAGGCCTTTTTTTTTTTTCTCTACAGTTTGGGTACCTACGATGGTGGAATATTTACTCGGCATTACATAATGATGTCCAAGTAAATTTCCTTCAGTTTATGGGGTTGCTAAATGGTGATTCTAGAGTTAAAATAAGATAGCAAGTTGTTTGGTTTGATTTGGTCGACTTGTAATGCTATAATATTCTGTGCAATTGGGAGAGATATTGGTAAAATTGTTGAAATGGTGAAGATACAAATTTGGCAATGGCTTACTTCTAGGTGTGGGTTGCAATATCCCCTCTCTTGCTAGCTCGTAAGTCCTAAAGCATGTTTAGGATTTAAGTAAAGTCAGTGTATGGTATAAAGGGGAGAAGAAGTAAATATAGGTGGAATGGTTAATTTGTGGGGCTAATTTAAATGTACCAAGCAAGGAAGTTTTGGAGGTAAACAACTAATAAGCAGCCTATATGTTGAATGGAAGACTCACATTTGTATAGTTATAATGGAAGGAAAAGTTATACATCCTGATCACAAGGATGTTATGTGCTTCTTCATATAGTTTAAGTCTTTTAATTTTGTACAACACTTTGGCAAAAGGCGGCGGGACAATTATCTGTTCACGTTGATGTTTTTTCCAGCCACTGATTCATGAGTTTTTTCTGTGTCATGCTTTCGTGCAAATGGGGCCACGTGTTATGTTTTTTACATCCAATTGTGCTGCAGCGGTTATTGGAGTGTTTAGTGCAATTCCATTTTAGTTTGGGTGTTATTGTTTTTGTTTTTTCTATAGGGGTTGTGCTAAAACTATAACTTTGTACTGTTGCCTCTCGGTTCCAAATTATGGCATAACTTGTGCTTGTTTTGGTCCTCTTTTAATAAATTTTTATTTGGCTTATCAAAAAAATTATATTAATTTATAATTTTAAATATCTTGGTTTCTTATAATTTTACATTATTTGATTACTTACAATATTATATAATATTAAAAATATAAATTTAATTACTATCGGTTCAATCACAATTCAACCGATAAATCATGAACTTGTGTTTTCATTGATCAATGATCAATTCAGGTTCAAAAACATTGCTTGTAAGTACCCCCTATAGATTCAAAACTTAAATTAGGTAATGCAAATATATAATTTAGTGGTAGATAAGATTATCAGCGTTTGGTTGAAAGATTAATCTATTTATCTCACACTAAGTTAGATATTATATTCGTTGCAAGTTTGGTTAATTTATGCATTGCCCAAGAAAAATATACTTACAGGTCACTCATAGAATTCTACAATACCTTAAAAGAATCTCAGGAAGAAAAATTATATATAAAAAGAATAGGAATGCAATTCTTAAGACACACACTGATGCTGAAGCAAGGTCAATGATTGATAGGAAGTTCATACTAGATATTGTTTCTTCTTCTTTTTTGGAAAAAATTTAGTGAATTGGAGGAATAAAAAACAAAATGCATCTTAGGAAGTAATAACAACTTAATTGTTTTCTTGTGAATTGTAATTGACATTGATTATCTTTATAATACTTATAAATATAAATGGATGATTCAGCTGAGTGGCACTCAAACACATTTTAATAAAAAAAAAACTTAGTTTCTCATTTTCTCACACATCTATTGCTCTTTATGTAATGTATGGGATATACCTTTGCAACAAAATCTGTTAGTTATTTTAATCCCGTTTTCTATAGGGGAAGAACTGGGGAAGAAAGTGGAAAGGACAATAGGCCTCGAGCCCTCGACCTTTCTTCAAGCAATGTTCTTGGTTGTGAGAACGTCAACAACACAAACTAACCCAATTAAATCTTCAAATTATGTCAAACTAAACTTTGAAACAACCAATATCGAATGTGAAGTAGTGCATGGTAAAGTGCAAATGCAGCGAAAAACATTCTCTAGCTAACGTTTCAAATTAATAATATATAAATAGAAATGTACCACTAAATGCATTATCTCAAGTTGGGGAACCGCGCGAACTAGTAAATAGCAAAGACACTATTAATAATTTCGGGTTGATATAATCCATTTTAGTCTATTCAAATTAATAAATATAAATAGAGATGTACCACTAAATTCAATATCTCACATTTAATTTTCGGGTTGATATAATCCATTTTAGTCTATTAAAATAACGTATATTTATTTAATTTTGAGAACTAATTTTCAGGTTGATATATATATTGTTCTTGCCAAATTTGGTCTACCTCTTGGCCTCCCTAGGAACAATCTTCCTCCCCTCTTTTCTTCGTTGCGCTCCTCTTTCCTTAGACAATCCTCCTCCTTCCTCACTCCTAGATTGCGCCGGTGGGAGGTGTATCTACAAAAACATTCTGACGCTCAAGTCAGCAAGGAAATTATGAGGATGTAGGGTTTAGTGAGATAATGAGTCAATTAGGGTTCGAAAGTGTGCACCTGAGTCACATATATAGGGACATATGCGTTACCAAGTTACCTAATATTCTCATCTTCATTATAAGGATTCAATGCATAGTTTCACGCAAGTTGCCCAGTTACCTGATTTATGTTGGGCCGAACTCTACAGCGTCGAATTTGGACAGTATATATATGTGTGTGTGTGTGTATTAAAAAAATAACGTTAATTTTTTTAATGTAAATTCTCTAAAAGCTAATTATACCTTTTTAATTATAAAAACCTATACAATGTACGTACAGAATATTCACTAATATGGTTTTTTTAATGTGTGTAATGAGCACATGTGAAAATTAAAAAAAAATATTAAAACATATTCATTATAAAAAAAAACACAAATATCATTCAATATTTACTTTTTAAAGTAATTAGAAACATTTCATATATTATATTTAATGTTTCTTGACATGTGTTTCCGAATACACATCAGAAAACCTGTCACTAATGTAATACGGAGATAAAATTGACAAATATAATCTTCTTTTTTTTTTTTTGTAGAGGTCACAAATATGATATTTATACAAGAGACAATCCTGCTCAAATTGGATAAATCAAATCTAATCATTACGTTGTTGCTCTAAATAAGTGTTTAATTTTTTTTTTAGAAAAATAACAGTTCTCAATTGATGATAAAATTAATGAAATAAGTTCTAATAGTCTATAATTTATTAAACATGTATTTTAATGATCAGTTAATTCTATTACCGATAGGTAACTTATTTAATTTTTTTCATAAAAAATTACTTCCCCATATAGAATCGAAGACTTTACTCTCTAAGATTGGAATTAAAGTTTAATTTTCATTTCTTTTTTTTATTTGAAAAATCCATTGTCAAACTCAAAGTCAAAAGTGGGTGATAAATTTGAGTCTTTTATCTTTGGCGAATATTTCAACAACAAAAGCTTCTAAAAGCATCATGCTCTCTACCTACTACTTTCAACTTAACTAGATATGATAAAAATATGTTCTAGCTCACCAACCGGTTTCATGAAGCTTCAAAAGGGAGGAAGAGATGTGGTGAGAAACAAAGAAACTGAATGTAAATGGCAAAGGCACATCAAATAGTGCTAGGGAGCACTTGGGGGATCAAAAACATTTTTCAATCTCTTGTGGCCATCTTAACCACTACTCTAGTTGTCACTGCCATTTATCTAACACAGGAAGGAGAACAATGGTCTCATGAAAGGAATAAGTTACATTCATTATCAAAATGTAACTTGTTTTCTGGTAAGTGGGTTTTTGATAATGAATCATATCCACTCTACAGGGAGCAGCAGTGCACGTACATGTCTGATCAATTGGCTTGTGAGAAGTTTGGAAGGAAGGACCTAAGCTATCAGAATTGGAGGTGGAAGCCCCACCAATGTGACTTACCCAGGTCTCTCTACCTACCCTATGACATTTTTTAAGGATATGTTTGGAAGTGGGATTTTGATCAGGAGTAGGAAAGGGAGGACAATTTTTTTATTTTTAAATTAAGAAAATTAGATAATATTTATAAAGAAACAAAAGTTAAGAGATTATCCTAATCTATCATTTTTTAAAAAAAATATATATCAAATTAAAAAATATTTATTAGAAATGAATGGTTTGTCCTTTAATTTTTCCTTTCAAAACCTAATAAATAACTTCCAAACATACCCTAACAATTTTGTTAACTAGTGTCATAAGGGTAAGGAATCAATAATGGAAAAATTGGATTAGAAATCATGGTGAAAATGTATTAGTAACATTTTTTTCATATAAATTTTCCATTTTTGATTCATTAAGCAATGTTCTAATAAGGATATAGTTGTTAGCATTTTTCCTTTTTAAATACTCATTCTTTTGTAACATGCTTCAAAAGTTTGGTTATGTTTTTGAGCTTTGTGAAATGTGGCTCCTTCTTTGTTAATAAGGTTCAATGCCACAGCATTACTTGAAAGGCTAAGGAACAAGAGGATGGTATTTGTGGGGGATTCACTCAACAGAGGCCAATGGGTTTCAATGGTTTGCCTTGTTGAATCTTCTCTGCCCCCAACTCTCAAATCCATGCGGACTATTGCAAATGGGTCACTAAGCATTTTCAAGGCCGAAGTAAGTCTATAGGAGTAGAAAGAATAATCTCACTCCTAACTACTTTTCACATGTTCCTCCATTTCAAAACTATTATTACTGACTTTTGTTTTTATTTCAAAAGTTTTGTTTTGATTAAAAATTCAAAACTTATATATATATATATATATATATATATCCTTCCTTAATAATGATATATGTCACCTATTGCTTCGTTTGTTCACCTATCATTTTTCTCTTTTATTAATCATATTTCTCCTTCTCTTTGATATATAATTAATATACCATTAATAGTACATACAGGAAATTGAAGAAGATATCTTATCTGAAATAAATGAGGATATATATTTTAGTGAAAATATAATAATACTTTATACTAATGAAATATTTCTTAACTCATGTACAACCTTAAATAAAAATAATTTTGAAATGAAGAGAGTATTACTACAAATCATTTTAATTAACCGATTATCAGACATATTTAATTTACAACCTGCTTATACTTGGGCACAAATTTAAAAAGGAATTATGACAAAAAATTGAAAATGAATATAAAGTAATTAAGTATTTATGAATTGTTTAAAAAAAATTGATAATTAGTTAATCAAAATTATGTGAAAGAATACATGATTAAGCATTATTTAAGTAAAAATTTTCTTTGACTATTGTATGAACATAGGAATAAAACGCATTTGAATTTATACTCATTTCTACACTACGCAGGATAGTCATATTAAGTTACAATTGACAATAGCCTTGACATTTGTAAGTAGCTATTATGAGGCTAACTAGTTGCTCAATTGACACGTTTAATGAAGGAATACAATGCAACCATCGAGTTCTATTGGGCCCCATTGCTGGTAGAATCAAACTCGGATGATCCTGTGAACCATAGGGTACCAGAACGAACTGTGAGAGTCCAGGCCATTGAGAAACATGCCAGGCACTGGACTGATGCGGACATTCTGGTCTTCAACACTTTCCTCTGGTGGAGAAGGCGCGCAATGAACGTTCTGTACGTACAACTGACCAAGCCATCACTTTCTTTCATCAACTTGCCTTTCAATAACTCCAATTTCCAACCACCATATACATGTGATTGTGTTGTGATGTTTCCACCATAAATATGAATCCTATGCCTCTCCTACCACCAATTTGGTTCTAGAGCAATTTTAAGGACAAAATTAATTATAAGAGCTAAGGCATGTTTGATTTCTTTCTCATTTTTTTAATTTTAAAAACGGCTTTTTAAAACAATTCTACACTATTCAGCATTCAATTTTTCATCTAAAATCTATCAAGTTTTGAAAGTTTTTTTCAAAACGAGTATTTTTAAAACCAAAAATAGTTAGGAGATGTTTTCTCGTTCTTTTCTTCTATTTTATAATCCTAACTCAAAGGTGAAAATCATCTGAAGTGGGCTTGATGTGAGTGGAACCTAGTCTAGAGGTGGTTGTGCTGGGACTTTTTTATTTTAAGATTTATTCATGATTTCAAAAACTAAAAGCAGTTTTTGAAAAATAGAAATCAAACGTGTCCTTATTTTTTAATTAAAATCAGTATTTTATCTTGATAATGGTTGCTTTTATTTTGATAAATAAAACTGGTAGTTATCAAAAAGATAAACTATTGATTTTGATTAGAAAATAGTATCATTGATATTTAGTTAAATTCTGTCCTACTTCGATATTCTTTTATAATTTTTTACTAACCATCTTATGTGATAAATGAAGAAAGTATTGAATATCTTTTGTTTTTAAATATAAACTTTATTAGAATGTAGTGATAATATAAAGAATTTTTTTATATTATCATTCAATCATAAATTGTCATATATGATAAAATAGTTGACTTTTGTCGTAATTATTTTAAAAGTCATATTAAAGTGATTTATAATTGGTTAATATTGTAAAAAACTTTATACTGTATAAAAATTAAACTCCAAATATGTTTGTGTGTGTATTTTTAATACTTTTTCATAAACTTAGAGATTAAGGAAGTTAACAAGATGCCTTAAGAAGATATAATATGCACTAGTCTTAATTCTTTTGATGTTTAGTCAGTGTCTTAATTTTAATAGTGACAATGTAACTCCGAGCAGGTGGGGTTCATTTGGAGACCCAAATGGGGTATACAAAAGGGTAGGAATGGTGCGAGTCTATGAGATGGGCCTGAGGACCTGGTCAGACTGGTTGGAAGTCCATATTAATCGTAACAAGACCCAGTTGTTTTTCGTTTCTATGTCACCAACTCACCAAAAGTAAGTGCGGCCACTCCACGCTTCCCATCATTATAAATAGGCTTACGACCTACGTTAAAAATTTAAATTATGATATTGGCATATTATGTTTATGATTTATATTATTTTAATTCCTGCATAAGGATTTGACTAATTTGAAAATATAGAATTATAGTGAGTATAAACAAAGTTATATACATAAAAAATTCTTTACAAAAAAATAAAAAAGGTACAGAACTATATATAGACATTTATATCTGGTGGATCCATTGGCCTAATTCTGCACATGCAACTATTAGATGGACCTGAACTTTATGGCTAAAATAAATTAATATAGTAGTCGGCTAGCCTTATAAAAATTATATTTGAATTAACTTGTTTTGTACTTAACGTAATTTATAATTAAAATTTATTTAAAATGAAATATAAATTTGGTGAAAATTAAGCAAATTTAAACATGCAATTTAAAAAAAAAAAAACAAATTACAAGTGCTTTCTTCGTATCACTCCGATTTGATTGACTTAAACAGTAATTAAAACTTTTTATCATTCTAATCATGTGACTGAACTCTGTTACTTTCAGTTACGTACCTCGTGGAATTGAGAACATTGTCATTTATTCTCTCTATAATTTTTTTCTTAATCTCTCTTCTTTTCCAATGTCGCCATCTTCGTGGCTTATTTTGCCAATGTGAGCACTGTTTTGTGTAAGGAACATAAATTATATATTAAAGTTGTGTTTGAAAGAGTTTATTTATAATTTATTTAAGCTTATTTTATGATATAAGTGTTTATAAAATATATTTATGAGTTTATAAAAATAGTTTATGATATATTTATAAATTATTTTTAGTTTATTTTAATAATAAAGACAGGTTTACTTAAACTAAATACATTTTTAAAAGTTTTAACCTGACTTATTTTAGTAAATAAATTTAATTTGGCCTAAGTCTTATGCAAATTAAATCATACATTAATTTCTAACTATTAACCTAACCTATTTTCATCCTTATTTATGAATGACCAATTCAATAATGTATTGATAATTCCTTTTCGTGTGTTATTTACTTCGCGTGTTTAGTTTTAAAAAAGGAAAGTGAAAGAAAGAAAAGAAATAGTAAGTGAGATGATTTTATAAATTGTTTAATAGAAAATAAAATAAAAAGAAAGTTAAATTCTTTCTTTCTTTTTGTTTGGTTGTGTAAAAAATGAAAGATATATATATATATATATATATATATATAATAACATAAATATCCCAAATAAAAAAGAAGTATACAAAAGTAAGGGCAAATTAATCATTTTATTTCACAAAAACATATTTTTCCTCTAGAGTATAGGTTGTGTCCATTTTGGATGGATTGAAAAGAAAAATGTTATTTGTACAATAAATTATACAACTAAAAAAGAGAAAGAAAGAGAAGAGAGAAAAATACGAGATATAACAAATGATACGATAGAAAGAGAGATAAATATAGAAAATGTTAAGATGTATGAGTTTTTTAGTGTATAATGAAAGAAAAAAGGATTCAACCTAAAATTTTGTGCAAGCTACCCCAATCTCCCATCACTAGGCTGAGTGGCTGATCTTAGTGGATTAAATGTTGTATGAATAACACAACTCATTAAAAAACCTATGAGACCCACATACTTTTGCATCATTCATTCTCCCCCGAGAACAAAACAAACAATGGAATAGATTTTAGGTGCTTTTTGTGTTCGCTTCTTCCCAATTTCGATAGTTTCAAACAGAGTCTAAGAGTGATTAGAAAGTTATAGTTACTTTTACTTGTAAAATATTTTGGCAATAGTTACAAGAGGATCAAAATTCTTTTCGTTGAAAGATGCTTCCTGTCATTTTGCTATATGAAGCACAGACTCTGACACAGACACCAGACACAACATGGACACGGACACCCCGACACAGCTATTGTCTAAAATATATGACACCGGAACACCGCATACACACACAAAAGAGAAAGATTCTAATGAAATGAAATATGAGTAACATAACGAAAAATACAAGTTGATAATATATTCACCTTTTTAAACCAACCTTCTATGTTTTTTCTATGATAACAAGCATCAAAAAAGGCAAGAGACGTTATTTTTTTAATATTTTATTTTATATTTTAAGCTAACTTGTATAAAAGTTTAAAAAATGACTATTTTTTTAATAATAGTAGTATGTGTCCATTCATATGAAAGTGTCAGCTCAAGTGTCTAATGCGTGTAGAGGTGTCGGCTTAAGTGTCTAAACCAACAAAAAACAATTTTTTTAATTGGACACCTAATTGGAAGTGTCCGACATGTGTCGGACAAGTGTCGGTGTCGGAAATGTGTCCGACACCGCGACACTTTGAACATGAGAGGTGTTGGTACTTCATATTATATATCCTGTTACCTATTAACACAATCAAAATCATATATAGAAATACATAAGTCCGTATTGATTGCTCTATAATTACACTATGATCTAATCAATGTACTAATTAGATTTGTAATATAAAAAAAATGCAGGGCTCATGATGGGGAGGAGTTAGGGGTGACAATTGTTACACAGAAACGGATCTAATTACAGAAGAAGGATATTGGGGGAATGGTTCAATTCCTAGTATGATGCGAGTGGTGGGAAATGTGCTTGAAAATTTGAAAGGAAGAGGTTTGAAAGTTCAATTGCTTAACATTACACAGCTCTCAGAGTATAGGAAAGAAGGGCACCCATCTATCTATAGAAAGCAATGGGAGCCTCTAACTGAAGAACAGTTATCAAATCCAAAAACTTATGCTGATTGCATACATTGGTGCCTCCCTGGAGTGCCTGATGCGTGGAATGAGCTCCTTTATGCCTATATTTTGCATCGATGACTAACATTTGACTCGAAAAAGTTTGGAGCATAGTATTTTGCATTCCAAGTTGTTCATTTGTTTTTCTTTTGTTTTTGTTTTTTGCTTTGCTTTGTTATCTTATTTTTCTCTTATTGGCGTGGTGAGGAGAGTTAAAGTGTAAAGAAGGTTGCCTCTCCTAATCTTTGAAACATCATATATATGCTAATTTTTTATTTTATTTTTAATGTTTGTTCTCTCATGTACTATTTTCTTTCCTGGGAATGATGACGCTTGATCTTTCATTTGTCTTACAAGATTAAAAACAAACCATGTTTCAAACTGTGATGACATCATAATTTACGATTGCGAAGACAGTAATTGGATCGATAAGCTTTGTATTTAGTTGTTTCATGTTTGTTATGAAACATTCTCGAAGGAGAACATTTGATGAAAAGAAAAAAATGTCAACAACTTCAATGAAGAAAGCGTTCACTAAACATCTTTGTAAAATGTGCACAAAGGCAACTTAAAAACCAACAACACACATACCCACAAAAATAAATAAATAAATAAAACCTTAGTACAAAAATAATTGTTGGCTTTTAGAAAGAAATATCAGTTACTTCGGACAAGTGAATATCCCAAAAAACTAAATTTTAGGAAAATTGATTGTGAAAGGATCTAACTAGTCTAATACCATACCGTAAAAAAACAAGTTGGCACAGCCTTACAAAAAAAGAAGCAAAATAGACAAACCCGTAATCATGAATAAAAAAAATTTAAACCATATAAATAATATAATAAACAATATATATATTGATGATGTAAATATTTATTACACTGTTATCTAATCACAAACTGTCATATATGATAAGTTTATTGACTTTTATAATAATTACCTTAAAATTTATATTAAAAATAATTTCTAATTAGTTGACAGTATAAAAATTTACACATATAGTGCAAACCTATTAAACTGAAAAAATATCCCCGACTTTTCAGTTTGATGTGGTTCTGTTCAATCTTTGACTCTTGTTAAATGAAGTTTTCTAAGTGATGGAGGGCCAGATGAGTCCACAATTTCGTATATTTTGGGCCTGGACCCGATACTGGTCTAGAACAGGTTCATTTGTCTATTAATCTTTACCTTTAAAGGGGCAAGTTTGGTTTCATTCTTATAGAATTTCAATTTCAGAATTAAAAAAAATGAGTAAACTTAATATATATATATATATATATATGGTGTACTTTATTTTAGAAAAATAATCGCTAATTTTTTGTCACAATTCATGAAAAAGATTTTGAAAAATGAGCGATTATGTTCCTGATATAAATGTAAACTAAACATGCACTTAGAAAAATGCTTACAAGCTGATACGTTGATCCTATAGGCTTAATTCAAATAACAGATACCAAATCACGGAAATTAGATGGTTAACCAAATGGAACGCAAATACCATCGATCTGTCTTGAAAATCTAAGATGTACCAAATACAACATGCAAAATGTTTAAGCATGAAATATGTTCGAGCCAATATCTGCAATCTAAATGCCAAAAGCACCTCAAATGAATAAGACATAATTAAACTGCATCAAGCATGGAATAGCAAACTAGGCAGTGTCTGTTGCAGGTTGGGTTACACCAGACTTCACCAACAGCTTAGTCAGGGACTCTGGGGAGCAAACTTCATACTTGACTTTTCCAGAAGGTGAAAGGAACACCTCTGCAAGTTCAAGCTTTTCTGAGGTCAGACTTGTGCTGTCCATGGTTTTACTTAAGACCTTCAATGCAAGTTGCACTGCATCTTCTCTTGTGATATCATCCTTGTAGTCCTGTTTTAGTATTGACTGTGCAGCCTGGTTATTTGCCCCAATAGCTCCAGCTTTCCAGCCACCATAATTTCCACTAGGGTCACTCATGTAAAGCTGAAAGCCAAAATTTTTGTCCCATCCTGCAAATAAGAATGAGACTCCGAATGGCCGAAGACCGCCAAATTGGGTGTAACCCTGCTTAGTATCACAAAGAGACTGAACTAACTGCTCAACTGGCATGGGCTCTTGATAGGCATATGTGTAGCGTTGTGCTTGGACCCTGGCGGTATTGATTAGGATGTTGGCATCAGACATTATCCCAGCCACAGCACAGGCAACATGATCATCGATCTTGTACATTTTCTCAGTGGAAGTTGAGGTTTGGAGCAGCTTGGATGTGACCTTCTTTTCACCGACCAGCACAACCCCATCTTTTGATAAGATCCCTATTGCGGTTCCAGCATTCCCGATAGCCTCCATTGCATATTCCACTTGGTAAAGACGTCCTTCAGGGGAGAAGATTGTTGTACGGCTATCATATCTTCGAGACATTGTGATCTCTGATTACTGATCTAAGCAAAGTAGCAAACATGGAAAATAAAGGAATTAAACACGTATTTCCTAGTTTGATGCAAAAAGGAAAGAAAAGAATTAACATTCTAACAAGCACTTAAGCAAAAATCAATTTTCACCATCCTAAAAATTACTAAACCTCTCTAACATACATTAGTTTTTCACAACAACAAAAACCTTATCCCACTAGGTGGGGTAAACTACATGCATCACACAACGCCATTCAGCGGTTAAAGACCAAATCTTCATAGAACATTAGTTTTTCACACAAATAATAATAATAATAATAATAATAATCATTAGATTGACAATATAGTCTGACACTGCAATAAAGTTCCTAATATGCATTATGATATAACTGCCACTAAGAAAGAATAAGAGATAAGTCCATGATTTATGGCCAAAAAATATAGAGCCTCCAGATGCAATTAGGAAAACTAAAAGGAAGTAAAGACAACAATATCAAGATAATATTTCAAATTCCATACATAAGTAGCCCTTCTTGTTACACAGCCATACACTCACAAAATAACAAATCTGCTCCTGAACCATTCATAGTAGGGAAAATTTGTCATTGATGGCACAAAAAGTAAAACAAACAGTTGTGACATTTGAGGCCATTGTGGCTTTATCCCCTTTGAAAAAAAAGGAGCTTTTTCTCTAAAAACAACATAAATTGTGAAAATCACATAAACTAGATGACTCCATGTTAAAAACACACAGCTGTATTTCTCAATCTTATCTACAAAATATGGTTTCTAATACTTACAGGACTACATGAAGTAGTTATTTGCAAGAAGACATAGAATGGATAATAGAACAAAGGGGAGTAAAAAATTCTGCTGACAAGTGACAAGACAATTCAGGAAGGAATTGTGTGTGATTATTTGTTGAAGCAGACAAGGAAGGCAGCCATGCTGGATTTGTGTTCTACTCTGTGAGCACCTGTGAAGGTTTCCTTTGGGTAAGTTGTCAATCAAATAGGAAGTTTACTTACCACAGCAGCCTGTTCTGACATACACTCCTGTTTACCTTATAATTGTCTTCCCTTGTTTTAAAATGTATAGGAAGCTTTTGATAATACTACGGGTATGCCTGTTGAAATAATTTCATATGAAAATCATAGCAGTTTATACTCCTGGCCAGGAACTTGTAAATTGCTCAACTTAAATAAAGGGGTTGATGACCTGAAGGAAAATATTATTCAGCTGAGTACCCACGGGAGTGAAGAAGACAATTGGAATACTAATGCTTTGCTCCATAATTTGAGCTAACAAAATGTTTATAATATGGATGATTCATGGTTCTCAACCATAGGTCAAAAATAGGATCATGCTAAATACATTTAAACTAAGTTATATAATCCAGATTCCAGAGTCCTTCCATAAATAATAAGCTCTCACTACTTTCTGGAAAGTTAAAGGTTCAGGGTCATGGCTTTTGTCAAGAAGTGATACTGAATAGGATTAATACTATTTATCGGACAGAAATGATGAGACCATATATCTCCGGATGTTAAAGTTGCACATTACAATAGTTCAGAATATGCTGCTCATCATTTTTGCATCACGAGTTTGCTAGACATTCAGGGTTATGAGATGAAGGATCAGCATCTATCCTTCTTGATACTCACTGAATAAGATTGTGCTACAGCGACACCTCAGCTACAAAACAAGCCAACCCTCTACACGATATGGAGTATGGACAAGCATTAAGTTGAGAATAGAGACATGTTTACATGGGCATGCAGAACAGAGTGAAGCTTCCAACATCAACATTACAGTGCATGAATTTCCCATAGAAATAAAATGAACAACCCAAGAAACTCGTTTAACGGACAACCCTGGAAACTTGTTTAATTTCAGTTAAATATCTAATCAATCAAAGAAACTTCAATCAGACCAAGTTTCCTATTCACATGACTTTATGACATTGTTGAATATGTCCCCTTTGAAAAAGGAAATCCAAGATCAGTGAAAACCTTGAAAATGGAAATCCAAGATCAATGAGATGCTTCAACATGGAAACACGACAACAATGAGAACCTTGAGAAATTTTAATGGACAAGTAATGGAAGTTAGAGATATGGTGAAGGCCAGGAAAAGGCATCAAAATAAGGAAAATTTCCCACCCTAACATGATCCAAAACCTAATGCACAAGCACAAATCATCACTGAAGTTTAAAGAGACTAATGAACTAAGAGCTGCATATCCCTATGAGATAAACTTCCAAAGACCAGCATGAGTGGCATTGATTTTGGTTGTTGAGTTGGTAACCCACACATAATAATTTAAAACAAATTTATTCTGAATTATTTGGTGATCATAAGGACAAAGTTCCTAAAGAAATTTCCATAGCAATTTAGCCATTCAAGAAATGTTTTTGGACACCAAATCCCCACTGTTACATCACCCCTTCATCCTTAGGCCGACAACAATCCAAACAAGATGGCATCTTCTTTGTTCACCCACAGCAAATTATAATAATTAAAAAAAAAACTCATAATCTTCCCTGCCCATCAAGCAGCTAGAGCTGCATTAAACTTCCATTCAGGACCAGAACACAGCATGTTCAGTGTTCTGGCTAAAAGGTCAAAATTATGACCCAGATGCAATATCACATAGAAGGCAAGGACAAAATGAACAGTGTGAATAACTAGCATCATCTGAACTAATCATCATATTAAGGTCCATTAGCGCAACTAAGCGACAACACATAACACATCAAAATTCAATATTCAACTTTTATCACACCTCATCAACTGAAATATCAATGCAAGTGTGGATTTCTGAGAAAGACAAAAAGTAGGGGTGGTAAAAAAAAAAAGGAATATAAAAACTATAGTTTGAATACTCAACATAACTCACAACAAGATAAGGGTTTGATTTGAAGGGGGAAAAAATTGCCCTCGACCCAAAACAATTTTATACAAGTCAATCAGACATGTGAAAAAGGTACATGTAACTATCTCCATAAACCACAAAGATCAAAGTTTTAAACCACCCACAAGTAAATCTACCGTGCAGAATAACAAGAAAGTCTCAGATTTAACTAATCTCAAAGAAAACCAATTATTCAACCTATTTGAGAACCCCCACCCGAACCACCACCAAATAAAAAAAAAAGAAAAAAAGGAGAGAGATAGAAATTGAAACGGAAATCGGAAACAGAAAAGAAAAAACTCACGAAATCGGAGGTGAAGGGCAAGCAGCGGTGGAGTGTCCAAAACTGTGATGGAAACGAAGTGAGGAGTGTAAGGGTGAAAGGGGGGATTCAAGACTCGAATTACCCTTTGAACACGAAAACTAATGGAACGCCTCTTTTTTTTCCCTTTTTTTTTTCTTTTTTTTCTTTTTATTTATAACGAGTTCTTTTTATTTAAGATTGAACTGATTAGTGAAAAATTGAAATTTTGGAGAAACTATTATTTCTCCTTTTTTTAATTTTTTGGGCTTGGAAGACACGAAATTGTATAGGAGAGTTTTTTTTTTTTTTTTTTTAAGGAAAACTCACTTTTCATTATAATTATAATTAGGTTATGTTATTTACACTCTCCTTATTTGTTAAATACACTTTTATTTTTTATTTTTTATAAAATTAGTTAAAAAAATTATTTTTGTTTTTTTAAATATCATTTTTCACTTGTCCTGATTTACCACACTTCTTTCTCTAATTTCACACTCCTCCGTCCCTTACCTGTGGTTTCACCGTACTCTCCTCCTCCATTTCTCTTGTCGTTTTTTGGCAATTTTATTTTTAGATTATTCTTCAACAATCCCATCTTCCCCCCAAAAATAGAAAAGCAATCTATTTTTCCAACCTCAATTTCCTGAACTCTTTCAATACTATTTTTGTTTACTCCATTCTTCCCCAAACCTTCAATTAACAACCAAGCCAAGGTTTCCCCAACCTCATCCCTTCTTTCTAGTGCGAGAGTGAAGGCTTTGTAAAGGAAGACGACGGTGACTAGCAGGGGGTACAAAATCTGAAACAAACATGAAGAGGAAATTTTTTTATCTTATTTATTATTAGTGTGGTTAATTTTTGTGTGTTGTTTGATTTAAATTAATGGTAGCTTGAAATTAAGTTGACAATTCTCTGTTTACTCCTCAATTTTTTTGCAATTATAATGATGTAAGTCATGGTTGTTAGTGTTAATTCTTTTACCTCAAAATGTATGGTTGGGTGAGTGAAGATTTTGGTGATTTCGATATTGTACATGTGGGAAGTAATGCTATAATAAATGGAGGAGTATAAACCATAGGGGAAGTGTAGTAAAACAAGACAAGCGAGAAGTGGTGTTAAAAAAAAAGAGAAAAATAAAGTTATTTACATAATTTTGCATAAAAAAATACAAAATAATAGTGCATTTAACAAATGGATGAGTGTAAATAGAAAAAACCTTATAATAAACTTTATTAAATATGGGCTTTTAGGCTATAAGCTAGCCAGGAAGGCCTGCATTTTTACAAGTCAAGACTGAAAAAAAGGTGCCCATTAGCTACAATCCTACACAAATTTAATTGTATAATTTGCACAAGTTAAATGGGTTGGATTTGCACGCCATTTGTTTATCTACATTATATATATATATATATATATATAAGGAAGGATCAAGTTACTCCAAAAGTAACTTTTTATAAAGTTACTTTCTTCAATAATTCTTTGTATAAATGAGGATGTCACAGAAAAGGTTGGCTAGTGTTGCAAGAATCAAACTAGCGCTGCATATTTGCAAGACAAGCTTGCATAGCTTCAATGATGGTCTATAATTGCCTACAAATTTACTTAAATATGGCAGCCATGTCCTTAACTTTGATGACTTGCTTGTGTATAGTTGTAATTTCCTCATCTTGAGAGGCGTCACCATGCCCTAGAGAAGACCGAGACTCATGAGTCAAGGAGGAAACAGTAACACCTTATCAAAGGTTGGATGACAAGTATGTGGTGCCATAACATCAACTCCAAGTCTTTCCCCTTGTAGCATCCTGCCAGATAGTCAAATGGCCCCATCCACATCAGTCGAGCCTTAACCACCCTAAGACTATTGGGCCTAGGTCAGACACTGACAATAATCCTCATAATCAAAAGAATTTAAGTTAATAAGAAACATAGTTTGTTGTAGAAGTAATTTATAAAAAACAATGCTACAACAAAATGTAACTTACAGAAGTCCTCTAAGACCTATTGTCGACCCATTCGTCAAATCTTTTCTTATGGGTGGCCAAGAATAGCTCATTAGGCTCTACTAATCAACCACGTCCCCGTGCCTACAAAGGAAATGAATGATTGTTTACAAATACAACACATTCAACTACAATAATGAACTTGAGAACAAAAAAGGCATGAATATTTACCATCTTCAATGCTACACCTAGATGTGCTTTATAGCCAAGGGTGTGAACCACTTGACCTCACTTCAAAGCCCTATTAGTCCTATTTTAGGCCAAGATATTTTGAAATATTGTACTAGATCAATAGTGGAGAAGACCATTCCAAGCATCCTCCCCTCATTTAAGTTAGCTTCTGACCCTTTTTTTGCCTTAGTATGCATGTCAGTTAAACATTTCTTGGTCGCAGGGACTCTAGGAAACTTTCTCCTACATAAAAGATTAATGTCATTATATATGTACAATTATTTAGTAATCAAATAGTCACGAATAAATAAACATAACTTACAACAAATAATTGGAACCAACATTTCCAAATGTAACAACCTAACAACGTTACATGATGTTACACTACTAAATCATGGAAAGGTTCAATTTTAATTGAAACACTTATTAATTTGATTATGAAAATGTGGTTAAATTTATGCAAAACATTCATATGAACGCATAAATAGCAGAACTTGTCATGAAACAAAATATCAATCAATCATCATGCATAACCTCAGATACACAAAATAAACTCTTGTGCCCATGGCACTACAACTCCTGTGCCTCATACAAGGAAAGTAATTCAAACATCAGAATAACATGAATATAAACATAAGCCTTCTATAATGGAAAAGAGTCTATACAAAGTGCTCCTATACTAGCCATATCAACACCTCTACACTACACGGTAGCAAAACAAGAAAAAAAGGCTAAAGTAACACCATAGGTCTTCCTCTTCACGATGACATTCTTCCTCGAGCGAGGTCCTTTGCGAAAACTGTCACAATACGAGGTAACACGACCTCTAGTCCTAGTGCATGTTGCGATACACTTAGCAAATCCACAAAAGGTAGCCAAACTACAATGATAAGTTTAGCAAAAGATATAAAAGATTGTGTTCCCAGTAGGTGCATTAGAGAATGTGACCTTTACATGGTAATAAATCTGTTGGGTGCCCCAATCAACACTCAATGCCTCATTATCATACCCCATTGAGGTATCCTTGAAGTCAATGCATAACAACCCAACTTAAGAATGAACCCTTAACATCTACTCCTATGAACAAAATACACTATCATAACAGTCACACACAAAGACAAAAAAACATACAAAGGTAAGCTCGTGGAAACAAACATAGCACTATAAAATCCACAAATATCATTTTAAATGAATAATAATCATCACAAGAAATATATACTCAAGTTTCAATCAAATCACAAAGACACATTATTCAATATAATCCCACATCATAATTCATGGAAATGCCTATGCAATGTATGCAGACTTGACTTCGAAGATTCAAGAACAAATCGAGCGATCGGTCCATGCATATCACTTAACACGGTACAATAACAATAGACCACATAGGTCCCAAAAACGACATATGCCAAAACCATTGGGTGACATCGAGATGTGATCGACGAATAGAATAATGGTTGTCAGGATAAACGTTTGTGGGTATAACTCACTACAACTTAAGGTTTATAAGGACTTTAGCCATATATGGAATTGCCCGTCCACTTATCCTTAAGGGTCCATCAACATCTACCCTCACTACCTTTTCCTACACTTGTTGTGGTCTCTTTGCCACCAACTTACAAGCAAAGCTCAACCATAATAATGAAATTGTGTACCTCAATGTATGAATGCATATGATTCCAACAACAAACATAATCAACATAGTATAGATAAGCCCTCTCACACCAATAACATTTGTAGGTGTGAGGTAACTCATAGCACCAATCATTTCCTTAATGACAGTATTACGTCATTCTCTTTGATTCTAAGACACTACATAGATCTTAACAGGCAACATATGCAACCAACAAGTAGAAGCCTTAACAAGCAGCTCGCGAAGTAGGAGTTTTATCCTAAAACATTCCTCACTTCACTCTTATTTCCTCTTGTTATCAAGTCTTTTATATATAATTATCTTTCCCTAAGGGTATTCTTATGTTTCTTAGATGTTGATGGTAACTTCTAATGTTCCTAAAACAAAGAGGGATTTCCAAAACATGAGTTTCAAGGTTTTCAAAAGGTTGTCTAATACTAAGTCCTAATATCATAATCATTACACTCTTTATTCCACAAACTAAAGGGTTTTCTTTTAAGAAAAAGGTTATTAGTTTTCACAAACATAAATTTTAATGAAATAAATAGGGGTGGCGCTTAGCATGCCTTTGCAAAAACTATGGTTTAGATATATTTTTGCACTTAGTGTGGGAGGCTTGCTCTTATTGTGCCCTTAATAGAGAGCAAACAAAACAAGGATCCACTGGTGCTTAGCACTAGCACTTTGTACTTAGCATCCTAACAAACAAAGGTTAAGGGTCTTTGTGCACTATTGGCACTTAGCATAGAGTCACCACACTCAGCAAGCCAAAGCGATCCATGATCCTATGATTCATGTTTAGTGCATATTCATCATGCTTAGTGAATTTCATATATTCTTCCAATTTTTTCCTAAGACGCTTAGCTTGAATTCATTGCTCTTAATGACCATTCGTTGAGTTCATCCATATTCTAAGATTTATGGTGCTTAGCACAAATTTATGGTACTTAGTGTGCCTTCATCTATTTGTAGATTTTATAAGTAGCGCTTAGTGTGAATTAGTCATGCTTAGCTTGATCATACAGATAGAAACACTATAGTCAACAAAAATGGCCACAAATTCATATAGGATTCATCCAAACTATCATCAATCACAATAATTCACAAAGCATGATTATCCAACAATAAAAATCATCAATAATCATGGAAACATATAATCAAACACTTCATAAGCATACCTCCCAAAATAACAACTTGAAAACATTTCATCAATCAACCAAAAGAATGTGGGGAGGAAATCATACAACATTATGATAAAGTAGTTTCATAAATTCACATTTCATAACAAAGAAGTACATTTTAAAAGTAACATGGCTTTAGTGGCCATGATAATATAAGTACTACATACATATGTATAAAATCCACAAACACAAGATCTACACTAACAAGGTTCCCAACATTAATAGTAGTAACAGAGAGGAAAATATATACATAACCAACAGAAACATAAACCGCCTAGGGCCCTCATACTAGATCCACCAACCCACATGGCTCAGAGGTAAGATCTAACAATCTCTGAGTTCTCCAAACTAGACCTGTTGCTCGTTTCCTCCATCAATTGCTTGTAATAATAAGCAAAATAGACATAAAAGAAAGGAGGAGTGAGGTTATGGTAATATATGAAAGAAGGCAGGAGAGATTTCACAAGCATCCAAAATCATGCATAAAGTCTACCTTCTTTCATACCAAGTTACAAATAATAATATATATACTTTATGGAATGCCAATAACATACAGGTTACTACACATTTACGTCACATCATAATAAAAGCTCAAACATACAAGGACATACAGTCAACTCATCATATCGTACTATACTCATCAATCACATTACACATCTCATGAGTTAATGTAACACTTGGCCGTTTTCAAGATCAGTACTGTCCCCACAAACCAACACAAGACTTTTCAGCGTGCTTTGTTCTCACTCACACGCTTCCTAGGAAACTTCCGAGGAGGTCACCCATCTCAGAATTTCTCTAAGTTAAGCACGCTTAACTATGGAGTTCTTAAGTGATAGGTTACTGAAAAGTAGATGCATCTTGTTAGTATATGTAGCACATATTAATTCCTTTAAGCTATCCTCAACTGTATAGTCCCATACTTGCACAATCTCTAGATCCCCCTCATTCCGGTGTCTATCGATTCATTCATGTGCTCCTCCCGTTAGAAGCCTACCAAGAGCTGCTCCTTGTCCATGCTTTATCCCTTTTGCACCAATGATTACTCCCCGCCCTCATCAGTGCCCGGGATGTTATATGCCGACTAGCTTCCGCTTAGTTCGTCCTCAAACCACATCGTATTGGGAAAGAGGCCCTGCTCTAATACTACTTTGTAACGCCTAGCCACTTTCAGGATCAGTGACTGTTCCCATAAACTAACATAAGACTTTTTAGCGTGCTTTATCCTCACTCACACGCTTCCTAGGAAACTTCCTAGGAGGTCACCGATCCCAAAATTTCTCCAAGTCAAGCACACTTAACTGTGGAGTTCTTAAGTGATAGGTTACCGAAAAGTAGATGCATCTTGTTGGTATAGGTAGCACTTATTAATTCCTTTAAGCTATCCTCAACTATATAGTCCCATACCTGCACAATCTCTAGATCCCTCTCATTCCGGTGTGTATTCGATTCATTCATGTGTCCCTCTCGTTGGAAGCTTGCCAGGAGCCGCTCCTTGTCCATGCCTTATCTCTTTTGTACCAGCGATCACTCCCCACCCTTATCAGCGCCTAGAATGTTATAGTTAGTCCCTATATGAATGTAATGCATGTAACCTGCTTCAGTCAAGTCTACCTCTTTTAGTTATGCATGTATATGCATAGGGTACCCATCCATCATAATTTGGCACCATACACCCCGTACCAAGCATTTTACACTCTGTATAAAGCATTTTCACCATATGGGTGTTTAACAACTCATTTCATTATGAGATCACAACCTGTCTCTTATAAGACCACATCATATAAGTCCCTATGGGACAACCACTTGTGTACAAGGCATTTTACCTTTTAGGCTTATAAGTCTATATAGGACTATCCACAATTCCATCAATGTCATGATGCATGAGTATTTTCACATCTTTTATCTTTAACATTATTAAGATAGGATGGACGAGATGGAATTCTCAACAACTTTTTCTTGCCCTTTTCCTTTCTCATAATGGATTTTCTCACCTCCAAATAGTTCATAGAAAAGTTTATAAATTCTCAATAGTTATGAAGATATTAATATTAAAACTATAAAGTATTATAATAATAGTTCAGAAGTTCGAAACAAGAAAATAGTAGGATTCCTTTTAGTAAGATAAGTATAAACATATTATTATACTATGAATGATTAGATAAAATATAAGTAAAATAACATTTTTACTTTATAAATATAACAATGATGTCGTGGAGACTTAGCTCTAATAACCACAAATGTCAAAACTCATAAAAATTCAACTTTTCAAAACTAAACATTTGAGAATTTTATATAAGATCAATTCGAGTGAGAAAAATTCCAAAAATGAAAAACTCATCATTTCAAATACTTCCTCAAGACTTTAAGAAGTCACAAGAAATTTTTCTCATAATTTCACAACATCAACAAGTGCCAAAGATACACCTCCATCATTTATACCTCAAAATAGCATCTCAAAGTAATTTCTATCTCCATACTCATCTTTAAAGTTTCATCATTTATTCTCTACTCATGCAATTTAGTTGGCCCCAACTCCTTTAAACTCATCAAAATGTCCACATCAATTGAACATGCAGTGCAATCATCATTATACTCAACAATCACAAAATAGAGCATTTATATTTACAAGTCAAATTTAGATTCCACAAATCAGGTTGCATAAAAATCTCACAATGACATGGAACCAACCACATTTCAAAGTATATATATATATCCATAATTTTATCAAAGGACATGACAAATTAAGGCTTATAGCAATTACAGCAATTTCCATACTATAGGATAAAATCTAGCAGCATCAAACAATATATATACATACTCATCCTATACTCCATCCAACATAGCTCATAATCACGTGGTATTCAAAAGCCACAATCTAACATTTAGATGTTGCTTAAACATGCCGAAAATAAGGTAATAATCCATCAACTCAATTAACCTATTTAGACTTCATTTAGCCACTCAAACAAGTGTTATTTAAGCTGCTTAAACCCAAAATCATATAAAACTTGCTTCAAAGAAATTATTAGTATAAATTGTAGAAAATAGATATTTGAGTGAAACCAATTGAGTTTGATAGCTAAGACACACGACTATAATGTGGTAAAATATCAACCTCAAATACTCATCACACAGTTTACACAACAACTTTTACTAACAAGCATTTATGATGCAATTTATCACAATTCTCCATACTAAAAGTGCTATCCCATGGCTAATTCATGTATATAGCATAGAATCAACTCATGAACATATATAATTCCATTAAAGAAAAATTATAGTAGGATACAAATGCAAATATTCATCATCATCAACTTAGCAATTACTTCACACACATGTAATATCACATACATGAGCTCATTTAGCTCATTAATCACATATTGTACATATATATCAATTATACGTCCATCCTTAATCAAGACTTCACACTTAGGCCTATAGTAGAAATGTAGCACACGTGCTAGATTCGATTTTCACAATTCCAAATTCATACATATATATTCTTAGCACAATAACTCATAATCACACTTAAACAAAATATATCAAGATTAAATGCTCTTTAAGTAACAACTTTAATTGCTTCAAGTTGGGATTCGTCCATCCATAAGAGATTATCACTAATCTCCCCAACTCATTAATCACATCCCAACATAAATACACACACACACACACACACACAAATTTGCAAACTTAAATCTCAAGGGTAAAACAATTCCCACAAAGCCCAAACACGAGTCATATTACAATGACTTTTTAGCACCAAATATGACACCCATTCACATTGTTCATAACCCATACTTATTTACTTAATTAATTAGTTGTTGATTTTAAATGTGAGTAAAATTTTTCCGCTTTTGATAACAGAGAAATGGTAAAATTAACAAAGTTTGGAAATAGGAGTAAAAGATAAAAAGATAAAGTCTATTTATATATATGTATTATAGTACTGTACATAGTGATTTCGTATTACATATTAATCCTCTTAAAATACAAAAGAGATACAATTGGGATATAAGGAAATCAAAATGTACATTCAAAAATAGACACTATCTAACCTCGACATATACATAAAAAAGATCCTACCTAGAGCAGTGTTAGCCTACCTTGTCCCTTATATAAAAAGAATAAGCCATCAAATTAGGCCTATAAATCCTTAGGTGGTGGCGAAGCAGGAGGAGTATAGACAAAGCTTGGCGACAGAGTCATCAATAAGTAAATAGGGATTTCGTAGGTCATAGACGATATTCGAAACCTAGGAATAGGAGATAAGAAGGTAATAGATATAAAATCGAAATAAGTAAGTATATCTATATTTTTGTAATACTCCCAAGTTCCTTCATCCATATGCTCTATGTGTAAGTTAAACAGTACTAGCATGGTCATCTTCATTAATCGCGATCAAAAATGCATAAAAGAAAAATAACAGAGTGAGGTGATTTGTTTTAAAATCATTTTCATATGAATGGTAGGAAATCTACCATAAGATACAGATAAAACATAGTTGACAATAGAGGAGAACCTAAAGTTTGTTCTATGTTATACTATTCTTGACTCGGTATGGATCCATTAGTGGGTAATAGTTCTCAACAGAACCTGGGAAGTGACTAAGAGTACATATACCTCTCTTAACATCATCACATGGTACAATCCACATCATCAATGAGGAATAAATATTAGTCAGGACTTCCATTTATAGAGGTATATTCTTAAATCAATCTCGGTGATGATTCAGCAATTGTCAGGGTTATCAAGTCAATTACGTGATTGTCCTGACATCCAGGGTGCTACCCTGACCATAGGACTTTCACAACTTTATACCATACCCTCAAGACCTTCTTAGTTCTTGCATACATCTCTCACTGTACCAAATTGTGGCTTCCCTAGTAGGGTGTCATGCTATTGCATATCACTTGTTTTACATTACTCACTAAACTATCAATTTCTAACATTTTAAGCAAAGATTTCCTTAGTCTCATTTAGTTTGAGCACCAGTACATTCAACATTTCTGTATTATATTGCAGAAATAGCATAATACCAAAATTTTAACAGAGTAACAATCATATAAAATTTTAGCAAAATAATAACTCAGTAATTACTAAAATTTTAACAGAATAAAACATAGTAATTATAATTTAATTACTAAAATTTTGGCAGGATAACAACTAAATAAATATATTTTAATTTTCTAAATTTGAGTAGAGTGACAACTTAGCAATTATAATTTAATTTTCTACGTTTAAGTAGAGTAACAACTTAACAATTCTAATTTAATAATTTAAATTTGAGCAGAGTAACAACTTAATAAGAGCATTTTTAATTAAAAATTTAAGCAGCATAACAACTTAGTAAAAATTAAATTCTAACATTAAACATTATAACTTCATAGGAAATATAGTAAATTGAAAGGTTTAGGAAAAAACCTTTCCTACCAACATGCAAAGTGACAATAATTTAGAACCAATCCCATTCTCTCCATTATCTCTAAGGTGGCTGATGAAGAGGATGGAATTATTGGTGCAAAACTTCTTAGAGAAGAAATTCTGCTAGTTGAAAACTAGCAAAATTTTAACATAAAACTAAGTAAGAAAAATTTCTAGAGAGAGAAACTCTTAATGCAAATTTCAGCTAGCTTTAGAGAGTGGAGGATGTGTGAAAAAAGTCTAAGATGCATGGGTATTTATTAGAGAAGGGTGGAGCTTAGGTGGCCAAAGAATGACATCATGTATTATGTCAAAAATAAGGATTTTCATTTATTTTTATTTAGATTTAGGGACAAATATTTAAGATAAGTGGTGAATCACCTATTTTAAGGTTGGAGATGTGCTCTACCAGCTGTTCTAAACTTCTATGTGCCAATTTTTATCTGTGGGTAAATTAGCCAGTACCGATAAAATCGCCTAAATTTGAAAAATTAGCTTTTAATATCAAAATAATGCAATTTAATGTGAAACTAGACAATTACATTATTTTCCATCAAAAATAAGTTTTAATTTTTATTAATTTATTTCAAATTTTATCTATTTATTTTGTATTTTTAAGCTAAAAAATTCATAATAAAGTCATTTTAATTCAATAAACACCAAAATTTTTATGAAAATTCAAAAATAAAATATTTACCTATAATTGAACTGGGATTACTACTTTTTACCATTTCTGGATGTCATACCAATATTAGTTAGGCTTATTGGACACTTAGGGACATTTTGGTCATTTTATACAAGAATTCCAGAAATTTTCATAAAATTTTCAAAATTACATTTTAATGTATATGATATGATTCCAAGTTCAAATTAATATTTTAATGTCAATTGAATCTTTTTCTCATATCAGCTCTTAATGTTAAAAAATAGGGACAAAATTGCTCTAACTTGAAAAAATTATTAAAAATTATGGTTATATAGCTCTTAAAATTTAGAGTATAATGGTGGGGGTCATAATTTTGAAATTTCTCCCTAATTTTTCAGAATTAAATCGTCAAATATTAGGAAAATAGTTAAAAATTTGAAATATAGGTGTTACATTTTTCACTATTTTTCTTTCAAAATAAAATTTTTATAATTAAAATATACTTTGTATAAAATTCTCAAAATATTTTGAGGTTAAAAAGTCTCTGGTTAGTCCCCACAGTCAATTAAGGGTATTTTTGTCATTTCATAAAAAATATTTCAATAAATTTTCAAAAAAATTTAAAATTATTATTAATTATTCTAAGTATATTGATAACTTAAAAACTATTTGTAAACACTTCTAACTATTTTTATTTATTAATTCTGTTATTTGATTTTTTAGGAACGAAATGATTATTTTACCAATTTCTAGGCTTCATTCCCCAAAAATTATTAAAATCTAAACTAAGTACAACTCATTAATACAAAAATAATTGTAGGGATCAAATTTTTGAGATTTTCATTCAATTCTCTAAAAATAAATACAAAGTAATTAGAAAAATAATTTGATAGGCAAAAATAGGAGTGTTACACCGAACCTCGAAGAATGTTAGGAATGGGAAACTCCTAACTCTTTCCTCATGCCAACTTCACATACTACTCCTCACTCCCCCTTACCTCAAGTGCATAAGGGACTCCAGGAATGCATTGCGCTTCCTCCTCGCTCTTCGTTCTTCACAAACTACAAACTTTCAATTGTTATAACTTTTTCATCGATGCTCAAAATGACAATCAAGGCCTGTGATGAATGGCATTTATACATACTTTTTAGGTGTGTATTTATGAAAATAAATATCATTTTTCCTTACCTAAGACTTGAATTGACCTCAGTATTTAGTAAATATAAGTAATTTGGATTAGTAGTTAGACTGAGTGAAATTGAGCATTTTATTATTAATCTTCTATCATTTTTTGTAGGAATTGAAGAAAAGGGCTTAGAGCTATTCAGTAGGGATTTGTGAAGATCATAATTCACTGAGCAAGCAGGATACTCGCTTAGTGAATGATGGAGCTCCAGAGAGTTGAAGTTTCTGAAGTTGAAGGATTCGCTCAGCGGATGTAGTTCTTGTTGAGCAATATAAGTTCCTTGAAGCCACGTATTGAAGGAATCACTCAACGAGAGAAATTCTTGTTGAGCGAAGCTTGTACTTTGTAGTCTTAAACTAAAGGACTTGCTCAACGAGGGGGTTTCTCGCTAAGTGATCAAGGGATAACTCATTAATGAAGGCTCGAGTATGACATAAAAGTAGGTGTGTCATTTATGACAATACATATGGAACACCTGCAAGAAAGGCTCTTTATTCTCTCTGAACCCTAGGATCATTGGAATAAGCTGAAAAGGTCTCCATGGACCTCCGATCTATTTTCTTTATTTCTTCTTGGCTGCTCCTCTACATCATGAGTAGCTAAACTTACCCTAGTTGGGGTTTGATGTAACTAAACCAACTTTCATGTATATTCCTTGAGTTATTTAATGAATGTCTATGTTTTCTTCATTTGTGTCTTCATTTCTGTGCTTAATGCTTGTTTTGGCCTGATCTCCCATTACTTGAGCATGTTGTTTTGAATACTATTGGAAAACATATTCTTTTCATAGATCTGAAGTGAACACCTAATAAATCTTGTATTTGGGAATGGAATAGGGTTTATTAGCCATTTCTTAACCTCATTTCTTAATGCAAGTTAATTAGTTAAACTAATCAAGGGATTGTTGGCTTAACTAAATAACCTATATTTGCTCTACTAAGGGATTAAGGACTGGATAACTTTGATGTTTTTGGAAATGAATGAAGCATAAATTCATTAAATAATCCCTGATTGCATGAAACGGTGGTTTAGTATAGTCAAACCCCAACAACTTCTTTATCTATAGTTTAATCTTTATTTTCGTATTACAAGTGTTCGTAAAAATTTATGAAAGAACTTTTATCGTGTTTACATCTATATTCTTTTCACAGCACAATAGTGTAAAACAACTTAGTATTGCACAAGTCCCTTAGGAAATGATACTCGTACTTATCATTGTCACTTGTATGATTTGGTATACTTGCCAATGGCATAACGAATTTTCTCTACTAAATCAAAGAGCACAATGAGTACTATACAAATGATGGTTGGCATGTGGGATCAGGCATTTGCAGGCCCCACATGCAAGCCCCTGAACATAGACCTATGAAAAAGTAAAAATGGAAAAACAGTGTCATTTTGAAAAAAAAAATGCTCCGATCATTGTGATTATGAGACTGCATGGAACAAACTTATGGGTTTGCTTTGATCATATGATATCATACAAAGCCTCATTTTTCAAAAATAAGGGAGAATGAGACGAAAAGAAAAAAGAAAGATTTAAGGAAATTGGAGACATACCCAAGCTATACGAGACTATAGACTAGCTCTTAGGCTCGAATACATGAATCTTCATCAAACAAAACTCAATTTTGAGCTTAGGATTGCTCAAACCTAGGCATGCATGCAAGGTTGGAGTCGCAGGTTGAGCTTGGATTGCTCACGACAGTCATGGTTTGGAGTAGCAAGGCCACGATTGCCTTGAAGAAAGGTGGGTGGCTACGTACAGAGGAAGTTTATGGGGTAGGTGTATCTAAACTTTTATAAGAAGTAAAAAGGTGTCGTGGGTGTTTATTAGCTGAAGGATGCCATGGGTTCTCAATGGGAGATATAAGGTAGTATATTATGTTTAACAACAATGATCAATAACAAAATTTAAACATATAGATGCGATTGGAAAAATACAAGGAACTCAATGGTAGACATAAAATTACTCAAAAACACCAACAAAATAATTTAGGATCATTAAATAATTATTTACAGTAGAGATATAACAACATTAATTGACTCATAATTTATAAAAAAGATAGTTAAGCACAAGACTCAATTTTAAGGATCAATGGAATTGAACAATAATTTCATAGCTACCATTTTAATATTTTTAGACTCCTAAAAAAATAGTACTCATCCTCTAGATTTGCCACTTTGACTCTAAAAGAGCTTCAAAGTGTTTAGTCTTTCACCAATAATTAGTGATATTAAATCACTAATTATCATGTAACCCGCATATGCATAACACTTAAATGTATGCATATATGCTACGAGCATAACAAGCAATAACGAGCATGCACACACGCACATATATGTATCATGCAATGCTCATATATCTAGCCTACTAAAAACAAAATGTTACAATGCTTGTCTAGGTAAAGCTCGGGTTGTGGCCCTTAGAGGCTAGTAATGGGTTGCAACGAGGAAAATATCTAGCCTTAAGAACCTATGACATCAAAGAGTTTTCATTGGTTAATATACACCACCATTTCTTAGCTAGTAGTGCCTTATTAAACACTTGAGTGACCTGAAAACTAAGCCCCCCACTCCTCTTTAGTTGTGATAACTTGCTCCACCTCGTCCAATGTAACTTATGTTCATCTGGAGAGTGCTTCCCCACCACCCCCACCCCCAAAAAAAAAACCTGGACGTCATTTGTTCTATCTCATTGCAAAAAGACAAAGGAAGTTGAAAGCATCCTATAATGTAAGTTGGGATTGATTGAACCACAAATTTTGTCAAGGTCTCCCTTCCCACCTTTGATAAGACTTTCTCTTTCCATCCTTTGAGCTTTTTCCAGACTCTCTCCTTCACAAACTGAAAATATTTGTGCCTTTGATCTACTTATAATTATGGGCACACCAACATACTTCTCATGACTCTCAATTGCCTTAACTCTAAGCAGTATAGTAAGCTCATCAACTTTGGGACTAGGTACATTTTGGCTAAAAAAGAGCTCAAAAGCTTCAGAGCCATGTAAACTATTCTTCCTTTCATTTTCTACTTCATAGAGTGAAAACATTCAAAAACAATAATTGTATTATCTATTATAACTTTGTGAGGTACAAATGCACTTGTGTTTCACGCACAATGAAAGGAAATATTGTCTTAAGCCTATTCACAATTGTTTTGGTTATAATTTTAAAAATCACATTGCAAAAGCTAATGGGCCTAAATTCACTAGCATGGGTTGGCTTTTTTTACCTTTGGAATAAATGCAATAAGCATCTCTTCAAGAATTTAATTGAACTTATACAAATAATTTATAACAGTTTTATTATCCATTGTCGATGGTTAAGATATTATAAGTGAAATTTTTTAATATAATAATTTTTAATTCCCCTCAAAATAATAATGGTTAACAAAATTAAATTTCTGCATGTTTGGAAACACATTTATCAATACTGGATCCACATCAAGGCAGAAGCTACAAAGAGCAGCCTCTGCGTTTTTGATGTGAAAAATTAACTGGACCTGCATTCAAGATGTGTTTCCAAACACACTATTATGTCCTTTACAATTTCCTTTGAACTACACCCCAAAAAAATGAACGTCATATAATCATAGCCCAAAAGACCGGCGGGAGATTTGGCATTTGTTGTCAGCATCATCTTTCGAACGTAAACATTAAACAGATCCTAATTTTGGTTCCTACCAAGGTCAGCTTGCACCCTATCAACGGAAACCACATGATCCCATGTTCCATCAAGATTATCTACAGTTAAATTTTTACCTGAAAGGATCTGAACCGTTTAAAATGTTTCTTTTTCTATTAAATTAACATGAATGCTTTTTTCAAAACTTGCCTACCATTGGATTATAACTTTATGAGGGTGCAATTCAATTCTAAACTCTAGAAGATCCACACTTTCGAGGACATGCTATAGTATAATAGTGACCAGCGGAGTTAAAACGGTAAAAAGATGATTCTGCATTTACCAATTGGCATTCTACAGTTAATGTTGACTAGACAATAATAAACTGCTCCTCCAATTATCATCCATCGATCTCGCACAGGAAGAGGTTACAAATGCAACTCTAGCACACGCCGCACCGACACATTATTGTTCAAACTTCAAATCATCAAATCAAAGCTTCTAATTCTGAGTACTGACTAGTCTTTATTACACGCCTACTCATGAATCTGAAGCTGTTTCTTTTTTCTATTTCCTTTTTCCCTTCTTTTCTTGAGTGATGTATTTGATTTATCAAATTTCAGGGACAACCAGGATTGGGTCTCCTTATAGGGGAAAATCAAAATCAACCACAACGCACCAACACCAGCATGCAGAGATGGAAGTGGAACAGAAAGAAACCCCCCATTTTTCCTTTACTTGTGCTTATCTTACTGTTCTTCGTAGCCTTCTCAACCCTCCACAGTGAACACAGCATACCTCGAATCCATGAAAACCCAGATCATCTTCACAACCACCAACATGTTTCTTCAGCTACCTTTGTCAAACCTAACCTCTCTGGTCACCTCAAGCAAGCTCCAGGTATGGCCTTTCTGTTCACAACTTGCTTTGTGCTTCCTTGGAGACTGAAAACTGAAAGCTTTATGTGTTTTTTGGTCAAATTTTTAAGCTTTGTGTGTTTGGTTTGTGCTTTCTCTGACTTGTTGAAATGGGGTGGTTGGATTTTAGAGGTTTTGGATAGATTCAGTAGATGCAACTCCACTATAGGGTATAGTGGCCGGAAAATTGCTTGGCTTGGTGATTCTTGGCAGTCTGGTCGCCGGAGAGTGAGGCCGGAAAGTTGTGATGTTTTTTCAGGCAAATGGGTGTTTGATAATGTTTCACATCCACTGTACAATGAGTCAGATTGTCCATACATGTCTGACCAATTGGCCTGTCACAAGCATGGAAGGTCTGATTTGGGGTACCAGTATTGGAGATGGCAACCACATAACTGCAATTTGAAGAGGTGGTTCTCTCTCTGAGCTGTGTTTTTTTAACTGTGAACATGGTCAGGTTTTGGTTTTGGACTTGGTGGTGGCATGAGTTGAAATGATCCAATTCAATGATTTTAAGGTTATTATTATTTTGTGAAGTTGATGTATGACCAAGGTTGAGTTTTGTAAAGGTCCAAGTAGAATAACATTGGTTCAGTTGCTCCTGTGGGAATTAGAGTTGAAAAAATTTAATTTTTTCTGGTGCCTAAAAGTAGTATTAGATATGGGTTGTATAAATGTTAGTTTAACTATTGGGTTAAGAGTTTAATGACTATGCACTGTCATTGTAAAAAGTTTTATACTGTCAACCGATAAAAAATTATTGTTAGTATGACTTTTAAGGTAGTTGTTATAAAAGTCAACAAACTTACCATACATGGTGGTTTATGATTGGATGACAATGTAAAACTGTTTTACACTGTCAGTGCATAACTATTTTTTCTTTGGTTAAAGAGTTTAATGACTATGCACTGTCAATGTAAAAAGTTTTACACTGTCAGTCAATCAAAAATTACTGTTAGTGTGGAAATGTTTAAAAATCATTTCCTACAAATTGGGAAATGTTTTGAAAATCATTTCCTTTGAGTTCTTCATTTATGAAAATATGCTAGGTGGAGTACTAGTCCCTATTACTAACACTGTTATTGATGTGGAAGGAAAGGACATGAACCACACCCAACATTTCTCCATAAATGGGGACCAAAAGGAGATGATATTTTTAGGGACTACAAGTGAACATTTCTCTATCTATAGGGACTAAAAACATATTTAACCCTTAATTATTTCTGTGAATGAGTAGGTTCTTTCTGCTAAGCTTCATCGATTTCTTGTATAAAACAGGTGGAATGTGAAAGAAATGTGGGAGAAGTTGAGAGATAAGAGGCTAATGTTTGTTGGAGATTCACTAAATAGAGGGCAATGGATATCTATGGTATGCTTGTTACAATCGGTAATTCCTGCTGATAAGAGATCAATGTCACCAAATGCCCATCTCACCATTTTCAGAGCAGAGGTAAGAACCACATACTGGAAATACTTTTATGATCATTTATAATGTATTCCCCTATACTATATGTGCCTTGTTCCATTATTCCACTGAATTTCTTTATAGACATTGGATGTTCTTAGACATTGGGTTGATGGGGTCACAAGTATCGTTATCTTAAAGTCTCATATCCTGCACACTGCTCTTTTTGTGCCAATTTTCAGGAGTACAATGCAACTGTGGAATTTCTCTGGGCTCCTCTTCTTGTTGAATCTAATTCTGATGATCCAGTAAATCACAGACTAGATGAACGGATAATTCGTCCTGATACGGTTCTTAGGCATGCATCACTATGGGAACATGCTGATATACTTGTTTTTAACACATACTTGTGGTGGAGACAAGGCCCAGTCAAGCTATTGTTTGTATCAGTTCATCAATATACAAGTGGTTTTTTAAGGAAATTATCTTCTCTAGTCTGATGGATCTTGTAATTTGTTCTTTTGCAGATGGACCGCTGAAGAAAATGGAGCTTGTGAAGAATTGGATGGGCAAGGAGCCATGGAATTGGCCATGGGAGCATGGGCAGATTGGGTATCTTCTAAAGTTGATCCCCTCAAGAAGCATGTCTTTTTTGTGACCATGTCACCAACTCATCTCTGGTGAGCACCAATCTATATTTTGTATGATCCTATGTTAAGAGGAAATATTGCTAGCATGCATTCTTGGACATGAAACTTTTGCCATAGGTTATGCTATGATATAATAGCTAGAGGGGAAAACATTTATTGGTGGGTGGTCTTGATTATTTTTGTTGTGCATTCTTTGAACTTGTGGCAGAAATATGTTAATAATTATCATTCATTTTAACCGTGTTTTCATTTGGATAATCCAATGCAAATTCTATGTCAGCTGCCTGTTGTAACTGGAGTTTTAATTCCTTGGCTTCTCCTGCTCCCACTTCCATGATAGTATGCACTTCTGTCAGATTGGCACTGTAAAAGGATTTACTATTTCTGGTTTGAATTTTGATTTTCTTTTGATATCATCTCATCTGATTCTGTTGTATTAAAATATATTAGCTCTGGGTTGTCTCAGTTGGTAAAAATTGAAGCACCGGAAGGCTTGGTTTTAATTGAAGCACCACTCTTGCTGAGACTTGTCACCTTTGGCATGTCCTAGCCAATGGGGTAGCCTTCCCTCCTTGAACTTTTAACCTTAATCCATCAAAAGGAAAAATTGTATTAGCTCCCTCTCAGAAGTGGAATCTGTCTAAAACGAATTGTAGATGCCACTCAGCCATTGACCTAGTGATCACTTGGTTGTGCTAAATGCCCCTGCTGGTATGATACAGGTTCAACATTGATTCAAACCACTCTTTATCTGTCCCTTTCTCTCTCCCTCCAATTGAAAAATGACACCTCTGCAAAAAAAAAAAAACTCTTAAATGGGCAACATTTTGTCTGAATTGTTAGTTTTTTTGTTGAGGTGTCACTCTTTACTTTTTAGAGGGACAAGAAAAGGAATGGGGAAAAATGGACAAATGATTTGATTCCGTACAATAATTCCCTTTTCTCTAGTTAGGTTCCAATATCAGGAAAAGAAAACAATGTTTTACACTTTTACTGAAGTTATGTATTTAAGAAAATTGGATATGAAGTGGAAATACCAATAATACCAATCTGCATACCAAATACATGAGAGGTATAGTGCATGTGACAAGAAAACTTGTTAATGCGTGTTTGCTTCCATGTTAAAAACGCATGTATTCAAATATTGTCACATCCAAATCAATTAAAAATGCGGAAGCTAAAAAGGGAAGCATCTAAACTGACACGGATCCAATTGTTTGGAGCATGTGTCCAAACATGTGCCTAGTGATACAGTAGAAGTGTTAAAGAAAAAGATACATTATAGAAAAAAATAATTTCATTTGTTATTAATGGTGCGTAATAGTTATACAGTATAGTTCTCAAATGCATCTCATCCAAATGACTAGGTGTCTTCTCATATCATGATTGCTACACCTTTCTGTACCATCATAACATTAATTTATGAAATCCAAATTTCTCATGCTCTATATTTCCTCACTGAATTGAACACTATTCTCATTTAGGAGCCGAGAGTGGAAACCAGGAAGTGAGGGAAACTGTTATGGGGAGAAGTACCCCATTGACTTTGAGGGCTACTGGGGAAGTGGTTCGGATTTGCCTACAATGAGCACTCTGGAGAAGATCTTCAGCAATTTGAGTTCAAAAGTTTCTGTCCTCAACATTACTCAACTATCAGAGTATAGAAAGGATGGTCATCCTTCCATTTTTCGCAAATTTTGGGAGCCCCTTCGCCCAGAACAATTGTCAAATCCCCCATCTTACTCTGATTGCATACACTGGTGCTTGCCTGGGGTACCTGATGTGTGGAATGAGCTACTATTCCATTTTTTATAGAAGTTGTTACAATATTCAATTTTCTTGATTGAATATGGCAGCCAATGTCTGCATTTTGAAGACTGGCAAAAGCTGCTTCCATTAGTTTTTTACACACGAGGGTGGACTGCTTTTGACAAGTGAATGCTGAAAATTTAGAGATCTCAATGCTCATGTGCCACAGTTAAAACTTCGCTTCACACAGAAAAAGGGAGGGACAAAAAATTAAGGTAGTTATTTGTTTGATTTCTTTTGAATGTGATTTATTCCACTCTCTCTTTCATCTCCTTCTGCACATTCTTATGAAATGATTTTCTTCAGTGTTTGACAAACTCTATTATACAGATTTTATACAATGCATGCTTATGTTGTCTCATAAAACATCAGGGTTCCGGCATCGTTAGCAGCATCTTTAATGTTAGTTTCACATCATACTAAGAAATAGTCAAATAGATGCTTGTCTATATGCTAACACTAGTGAAGTTAAACAGCATTTCTGAGGTGAAAGAAGCTAGATATATATGGCTAATTGGCCTTTGGCCCTCCTTGTCACAAAAAAAAGAAAAGGAAAAAGGTCAAAGAGGAATGTCACCCAAAATTGACAATAGAAATGAGATTGGTTTGTGGTTACTACTGCTATAAGTGGCATACACAGAATTATAAGTTCATTTCATATTTTAAATATAACAAACCTGGATTCATAAATGTGAAATATGTGAATCAGCAAGACGGTCCAGCAGTTGATTAAAGGTTTCCGCTAGCGATATTTGTCTTTAGGAAAACTCTAATTTCACTGGAAAAATAGCATATCCAGTAGGGGGGAAAAAAAAGTCATTACATATTGTGACAATAAGTGTTGATGTAAAAAGATTTGTGATGACAATGGATGTTAGGATAATGACCAACGTTACTTGTCATTGCTGACGTTTTCACAATGACAATTATCACTGTTATAACTATATTTTACTTGCAACCAATGTCGCTACCATACCTGACATGTTACAGTGATCCAAGTCATTGTAATATTTAGCGTGCATTTGATTTTTATTTTCAAAATCTATTTTTAGTTTTTTTTTTAAAATAAAGAAAACAGATACTTACGCTATGCTTTATTTGGATGAGAAGTGAAATAGAAAAGAAAGAAATATAAAGAAATGAAATAGGATTGATAGAAATAGAAAAAAATAAAGTGAAAAATATGTTATTTTCATGGATAGAAATATGAAGGAAGTAAAAGAATTTTTGTTCATTTGTTTGGATGGATGGAAAAAAAAAGTGAAAAGAAATAAATGAATTATATAAAAAATATTTTTATAATAATTAAAAAATATAATTTTTAAACATAATATTTTTCTTAACATAAAGTTATTTATTATTTTAAAAACAATTATATTATAAAAACATTTAAAAAATTAAACCCAAAAAAATAAAAAATGAAAGATAATTTCTTTCTTATTTCATTCATAAAGTGGAGAGAAATGATTTTGTTGTGGGTCTCACAAGAATAATTTCTCTTCTTATTTTTCCTCTTAAACAAATAGTAAAAATATAGTATTTCTTTCCTATTTTCCTCCTTATTTCTTTCTATTCTATTTCAACTAAAGCAAACATAGGGTAAGTTCATGCTTCATTACATACAGTACTATTCTAGACGACCCACTCTTGAGCCAAACAACAAAATAGAAGAAGGGGATGGGAAAATATTTTTGAGCTATTTTTTTAAACACTTATTTTTGAAACAATTTTCAGAATTAAATAGGTTTTAGATAAAAAATTGATTGCTGTGTAACATGAAATTATTTTAGAAAACAATTTTTTAAAACCAAAAAGTGAAAAGAAAATCAAACAAACCCCTATTTTTCAACAACTTCAAACTTTTGGAATGAATGTTTGGGTACATATAACTTTTCTATTGATTTGTGTCGTTACAAATACATAAATAACTTTGTTCTAATAAAAATATTATTTTCTTAATATTTTGTTTTTATAATTAACATTAATAATATTTATTAATTTGATTTTATAATTATTCAAACGCTATATTAAGTTTTTTTAATTTTATCTCTATATTTGCTTACTTTTCATACTCATTTGCTAGTTGTTCATGCAAAGTAGGAAAAAATTTCCTTTTGTTGAGTTGATTCTAGCTCCAAGACCATAACGATACCTACATCACTTCCTTTTAAGTGACTGGAATTTGGAAAAGTGCATTCATTGATTATAAGGTATATTTATTGATATCCTCATCTGCACCCCTATAGCATCTCTATAGAAACTCACGAACTTATAATATCATAATTTATAATTTACAAATAAAATTAAAAAAGTAATGATAATTATAATTAATAAATCATACAAATAATTCATTTATGAACTTCTCTAAAAGACTCATTTGATTTACTCATTCTCCATTATTGTTGACGTGTTTGCAAACTGGAGTTCTTTCCGGTTTCAGAATCTCTAAAAACAATGTTATACTCACACAATATAATGTTAACAAGTTATTAATTTAACAAGCATCCTTCAAAGAAATAATATAATGTTTATTAAATTTTACCGTATCATAACTAATTCATTGAAATGGCTTCTTTTCACATCTATGATTAATGGGTTACTTTGTTTTATTCTATTTTAATTTTTTCCCGTTCACTAATTGCCTGGAAATGATGCAAATAGAAGTAGATTAGTATTTTGTTTTTAACTTTATAAATCATTTATCTATATTTACAACAGGTTAAATCCCAACTTACTTTATAGTCAGGGTTTGTGTAGAAAAAAAGAACAAGAAGGATTTTGTATTTATTTATTTATTTTTGTACAGAAATACAGATTGCAATTTCAATATATAGAGGAAGTTGTTGTTACATAGGAATAGAAGCTAACCACAAATTTAGAAAAAATTAACATTAACTGATACAATATTGATTTATAGGAACTAACAACAAATATGTTTCCTAAAATTGATACAACATTAATTTAGTTTCCTAATTTAAGAACTTTCCTTCTTTCCTTCAATACTCCCCTTCAAGTTGGATCCAGAGGATTGATTGATGCAAGCTTGGACAGTAGATGATGAAATTGTGTGCTAGGCAATACTTTAGTGAATACATTAGCAAGTTGATCATGACTCCGAATATAGACAGTTTGAATAATTTGATTTTGAACTTGTTGGCGAATGAAATGGCAATCGATTTCAATATGTTTCGTTTGTTCATGAAACACATGATTGGCTGTGATATGCATAGCTGCTTGGTTGTCACAAAAGAGTGTCATAGGGAGACTGCTTGGAAAGCCAAGATCAATGAAAAGATTTTTTTAGCCATATCATTTCATAAGCAGCAGATGCCATGGCATGATATTTACCTTGGCACTAGAACTAGCCACAACATGTTTTTTACTATGCCAAGAGACCAGGTTACCACCAAAAAACATACAATAACCAGTAGTAGATTTTTGATCAAGTGTATTTCCAACCTAATTAGAATCACTATAACCAGTTACTTGTATCTAATCATTCTTGGCTAGAACAATCCCATGACCAATAGACCCTTTAAGGTATCACAAGATGCGCCTAACAATACCCAAATGAAAAATCATAAGTGCATGCATAAATTGGCTACAAGACTAACAACATGAGTGATGTCAGGTCGAGTAATGATAAGATAAATGAGCTTACCCACCAATCGTTGATAGTCATTGATAGCTTGTAACGGTGCACTTGCTATATCAAGTTTCAGCTTACTATCTAATGGAGTAAAAGCTGGCTTAGAGTGCATCATCTGAGCATCTTCAAGTAAGTCAAGAATGTACTTCTATTGGTTAAGAAAAAAGGCCTTTACTAGAAATTGCCATTTCAATTCCAAGAAAGTAGTTTAAGTAGCCTAGATCCTTGATAGGGAAATGAGATTGTAGAGTGTTTTTAAGTTGAGAAATAACATGATTACTATTTCCAGCAATAATAAGATCATCAATGTAAACAAGAACTACCATTGTTTTATTTGAGACATGTCGAACAAATTAGGAGGAATTTGCAACACTTCTTAAGAAACCCACTTCTTGAAGCTCAACACTTATTTTCGCATGCCAAGCATGTGGAGATTGCTTCAAACCATAAATTGATTTGTGTAGTCGACACACCAAGGAAGAATTTGAACTTTATGGATGTCCTGGAGGTAATTTCATATATACTTCTTTTTCAATATCCCCATGTAAAAAATCATTTTTTACATCCATCTGGCTCATTGACCATCCACAATTCACAACAATCAAAAGCAAAACACGTATAGTGTTCATTTTAGCAACAGGAGCAAAGGTTTCCTTATAGTCCACTCCAAGTGTTTGAGTAAACCCTTGGGCTACAAGGTGGGCTTTATACTTATCAATTGTGCCATTTGAATTAAACTTTGTTTTATACACCCAATGACTACCAATAGGTTTTTTTTCCCATGGGAAGTTTAGCAATACTCCAAGTATGATTCTCAATAAGAGACTAAAGCTCCTCTTACATAGCCTTTTTCCAAATTTCATGAGAGTTTACTTCATGGAAAATTTTTGGCTCATGCACACTAGATATAGCAAAGAGAAAAGCTGCATTATTTTAGGAGAATCAATGATAGGTGATATACTTGGAGATTGGATGACACACTGAGTAAGTAACAAATTCTTGGATTTTTGTTGGAGATGCATGATTTTAGGCAGGATAAAGATGAGGATGACGAACATCTTGGCACTTCGGAGTCACACTCAATTGGTAATGACTTTTATTAAGAGCAATCAAATGATTCTACTTGAGGACAATCAAACGAAGCAGCATTTGTATCTAAAGGGATATTGGTAGATTTTGTATCTTTATCAGTAGAGGCAAGAGAAGTGGCGTGACTGCTAGTATCTACTACAGTGTCAAAACAATTTGGAGAAATTGGTAACTCAAAACCTGCATAAATTAATAGGCAAGGGAAAAACATCCTACAAATAATCTTGAGAGTTGTTATAGTAAGTGACTGTTTCTTCAAATTTAACATCTCTTGTAATAAACAATTTTTTGGAAACAAAATGATAGCATTATATCTCTTTTTTTTTTGTTGATGATTAGCCTAAGAAGACACATTTAGCAGCTCGTGAATCAAATTTATCATGAAAGTGTATCTGTATATGCATAAAACAGGTGCACCTAAATACCTTCAAATGGGACATATCATTAGACTTTCCCTGCAAAACTTCAAGAGGAGATTTAAAGGATAACACTCAGCTTAATAACTGGTTAATGATATAAACAGATGTTAACACCCCTTGAGACCAAAATAGTTTTGGAACATGCATTTGTATCATCAAGGCACAAGTTTTTTCAATAGGTCTTTATTCTTGCATTTGACAACTCCATTTTTTTGAGGAATACCAACACAACTAGTTTGATGCACTATACTATGAGAATTTAAATATCATGTCATGTTTTTTGACATGTATTTTGTGCCATTATCAAAATGAAGGATTTGAATTTTGATAGATAATTGATTTAGGACAAGCATGTGAAAAACCTTAAAAACATCCATGACCTCACTTTTAGATTTCAATAAATACACCCAAGTAACATGAGAGAAGTCATTAATGAATGTAATAAAATATTTAAAATATCAAAGGATTCAATAGTAAGTCCCCAAATATTAGAGTGTACAAGCTCAAACATTTTATTACTCTTGGATGAAGATGAAATAAAAGGCAATCTAGTAGACTTGGAAAAATGACAAGTGTTGCATGTGCATTCATTGTCCAAATGAGGAAACAATTTTGTAACAACATTTTTTTATGGATGTGCTAGACATTGAAGCCAGGGAGTATAGTCTGTCAAGGAAGAAGATAAGGTAGCAGCTGGAGAACTCTTGTTGTTTAGAAAATTTCTTGAGATGTTGTAGAGTCCCTATAAGAAGATTCCTTCACTAGTTGTCTTCTTAGTGACAAGGTCCTGAAATAGCACCATATAAGGAAGAAAAACAACACTACAATTAAGGGTTTGAGTGAGTTTTAGAACTGAGAGCAACTGAATTGGAAAGGAAGGAACATACAAGCTACTGAATTCACATCATTAGGGAATAACTTAAGTTTTCCTTTCTCAATAACAAGAACACCTTATCCATTAGCAATAGACACGTGAGATGGAGTAGAAATTTTTTTGAAATCTAACAGATTGGTAATTTATTTGTCATGTGATCGGTGGCACCAGAATCAACAATCCAAAAATCATTTATTGTACTAAATTTGACAGCAGTTAAAAGTGAAGTTGACATACCTTTGGTGCTGTCATGAGAAGGATGCTCAAAGTTTCCCAAAAGGCTAGCAAACGTACCAACAAGCGTTGTAGAATTTGAATTTGCAGAACTTGAAACTCCCCTATCTCTTTTTGTTGAAGATATGTAGCAAACTTATTGATAAGTGAAATAGGATTATAATTATAATTTACCGTATCTCCTTACAAGATCTCGGTAACATGAGCTTTGTGTTTTGAGAATCCATTGTCCTTGGCAAACTTTGGTTTTAGTTCTGGATGAAGAACCCAACATTGTTCCTTTAAATGTCCTAGATGATGACAGTGTTGACACTTCGAATCTGGTTGCTTTCCTTTGTAAGAATTTTCCCTTTTAGGTTAGTGATTGGCAACATAGGCATGAGTTTCAGATAATGGAGACTTATGTTCTGCATTCATGACTTTCTTCCTTTCTTCTTCTCTTTATCGTAGAGAAAATAGATGATAAGAGTGGGAGCTTTGGGGACATAAGAATATGACTGTAAAGATCTTCATATTCAGAACCAAGACTTACTAACAAATAGAAAATTTTGTCCTATTCAACTCGCGTACGAAGTATAGCAGCACCGATTGTGTGTGGGTTGTACACCTCAAGTTCATTCCACATTCTTTTTAGACTTCCAAGTAATTAAGCAAAAGGTTTACTTGATTGTTTCAGGTTCACAATGTCTCGTTGGACTTTAAAGATGCGAGTAGAGTTATTTTGTTGACCATACATATCACAAACTAAGGTCCATAGTTGTGTAGCAGAATCTAAATACTTGAAAATCTCAGCAAGGTATGGGTCCATGGAATTAAGAATCCATGATCGCACTAGTTGGTCTTTAGATAACCAAGATTCATAATCAAGAAATTTCTAGTCTAGAGGAGAAACTATCTCGTCAATGAAACTTAATTTAGATCTTCCACCAAGAGCAAGAGTTACGGCTCTTGACCAAGGAAGGTAATTGAACTCATTTAGCACAATAGAGCTCAATCGCTGATTAGGATTTGACTCAATTTTTATCCCACTAGCCACAACATGGGAACTTGCAGCAATTGCAAAAGGAACATTAGGAGAACTTGTAACTCCTGGAACAACATTGATTTTCTACCATAGTTTTGGCGAGAGAAAAATAAATCAAACAGAAGAAACAACCACTCTGATACCATGTAGAAGAAATAAAGAACAACAAGGATTTTTTTTTTCCATAGTTTGAAAATAATTTACTTCAGGTTTATGTTACAAAGTTTCCTCATTTGTTTCGTATTTAGTTGAAGGTGATTGTGAAGTTTTTTCCCTCCTATGTCTGTTTGTAGCATGAATGATAACATTTCTATTATTCTCCGTATATTCATGATCAAAAGTATCCTATACTTAATTAAAATAAAAGTTAATGTTGATATTCAATATTACAATAAAAACAAAAAAAATTAATATGCTCAAAATTAAAATTTGCCAAAACCTTTAATACTATATTTTTCTCAGCTAAGGTAGGAAATTCCTTTCACTTAGTGACATTCAAGAAAGCCTTTTTTGATAATAACAGAATTTTCAGTCAATCTGCAATTCTCGATCTAACAAGCACCCTCTCTTGTTGATTGGAATACTAACACACAACTTACTAGTAGCACTCGTTTTCTTTTTTATAACATCAAAGTCAATAGCTTTTCCTATTTCCTTTTTTTTTAATTACTTTATTTGTATTTGTTCAATCTCTCTTGTATCACCTCACAAAAAAAAAGGACAATAAATGTATAACAAGCGATAAGAATATAAAAAAAATACTATAATAAATGAAAAAATATCAAATTATGAGTACCTTCCTATACGGTTGACTTGCATTAGCATGAGAAAAAATTTAATGCCTTAAGGCTAAAACTTCATTTGATGGTGCCATTGTTAATTGCTAAATGTAAATTGAAATTTAAATATATTAAACAAGGTCATAATATTGTGTGAGTAAAATTGAGAAGACTTACCTTTTGTTTGTTTTGGTTGAAATAGAGTGGAAGGAAATAGGAAGGAAGGAGATAGGGAAGAAATATTTCATTTTCATTGTTTGTTTGAGAGAAAAAATAAGAAGGAAAAAAGTTATTTTTGTGAGACCCACGAAAAAACATTTCCACCCACTTTAGGAATGAAATAGGATGAAAATGATCTCTCTTATTTTTATTTTTTTTGTTTAATTTTTTTTCAAAATAATAAATAATTTTATGTTCAGAAAAAAATATTATATTAAAAATTACATTTTTTTAGTTATTACAAAAATATTTTTTTATATAATTCATTTATTTCTTTCTACACTCTTTTTCATTCATCCAAACAAGTGAAGAGAAATTCTCCCACTTCCTCCCTTCATATTTCTATCCATTCAAACAACATATATTTTCTATTCTATTTCTCCTCTATTTCTATCAATCCTATTTCACTCATTTCTATTTCTTTACTCTCTATTTTACTCCTCATCCAAACAAAGCATTAGGGTGTGTTTGAATAATAGTTCACACACATTCTAATGTACCCAAATGAAAAAGCCACTCTCTTGGTGGACTGAAATCAATGGACGTTTGGTGTGTTGGAAGGTAAATCCAAACACATACTTAATCCACTTAAACCAATAAGTTGAAAGCAATTATAATTTTTTTAAAAGGATAAGTAAAATTTATGATTCAAAGCACATTAATCTTAATGATAAGATAGTAAAATCACTAATTAGAAAACTAATGGTATAGGAAGCTGTAAAATGTCAATACTCATCCAATAGCTTGATTAATCAACTTGCCTTGCTAAAAACAGTTGCCTACAACATTGTTCCTGCTACAATGTCATGGAAATTGTCATTCATCTATCTTAAGAACAAGTATTAGGTGGATCCCTCTTGAGTGAAGCCCATGCTGATTTGATTGTAAAAAAAATAAAATAATGACAGATGCTTTAATGGGCCATGCATAACCCATTATATATCTGAAAGAGTAGAAATAAAAAAGGTCGTTCGTTTTGAATTAGATAGTCAATAGAGAGAGGAATATCTACTTTAATAAGTATTGTTGTAAAAAGATTTGTAATGACAATCGATGTTGTAAACAAAAAGAGAAAAAAAAAGATTTGTAATGAGAAGATTTGTAGAAATCAAAAGATCATTCGTATCATCATTCCTTTTGGTTGCTCTTTGGCTAAGTTCTCGCAAGTAGGCATTTTTTGGACACTTTAGATATTTTGTTGCATGCTTTGGTACCTTCTAATGGTGAATACGGAAGTCAATACAAATAGCTTAGTATGCTTGAGTAGTTTTCATTATACCTATGGAAAGGTAAAATAGAAGATTTACTTTATGTGAAGAATTTTCACTTACCCATATTTGTTATTGAGAAACTCAATTAAAAAATAAATGAAGAATGAAATTTATTCTGTTAGTACATTGGCTAAACCACATTAATCAAGAGAGACATGTTGGACCTTATGGGTTAGGCTTGAACAGTTGCATATTAAGAAGACTGGAAACAAGATGTCTCTAATTAAGTAGACGTTGACCTTGAAATACCAAGATGGACTTTTATTGACAGATTGCTCGAATAACTTCCAAGAAATCATGAACCAGCTTTTTACTATGGTACTACGTTTGACGAGGAAATTTAAAGTTTATTATTTCTTAGTACTTTGTCAAAGGCATGGAAAACATGCAAAACCTCTCTATACGAGGACCACTAAATAATTAATTTGTAAAATATTCAACTACTACATCTAATATTTTATTTTTCATTTTTAATACTTCCTGAGCATTAAGTAAGTTAGGACCACTGAATGATCAAGCAGTAAAGTATTAAATGAAGTTTCTAAATTCAAAGGTATTACCATCCGGAGAGTAAAATATTACAGCACGTACATCAAGATACTAAAATTAAACGAAAGATTCCTAAACTATCCCTGCAATATAACAAAATAATACTATAATTTAACCAGAAAGAACGAAGAACACACGTGAAGAAAAAAAACTATTATGACAAATATATGTACTTCAACGGTTCTTCTGGGACAACAAAATCAAAATCTAGAACTTTGAACCAATATCGCGGGAATAAAACACAAGCAATATAAGATGATAGCCAGATCTTTTATTGTGAATTAGAATTCAATAAACTAAATGCCATTTGCGCAAAAAAATCTTTTAAATTTAATTCACGTTTTACAAATAAGAATAATAAACAACATATACATAAGTAAAATAAAACTTTAATGTAACCCCTTCCTTCTCTGTTTGACACACTCTAAGCAGGCACACATAAACCTTAAAGCAAGCAAAATGCTATCTTCTAATCAGCACCCCTAAGATTTATATATATAATTCATGAGTTAATAAATCGCTATCAGAAATGGAAGAGATCGAAGAATGCAATCGAGAATTCAGTACGAAATGGGTCCCTTGCGTTCTCTATTCTCTTCCTTCCTCACGCCCTCCTAATAGTCAGTGTCGGTGTCCAAAAGATATCAATCCATCAACCAATCCTCCGTTCCAAAAGCAGACTGAGTTAGAAAGAAGATTTAGAGGAAGTAAATGAACAAATAGGATGTCTAGGGTTCAATAGAAGGTTCATGGTACCGTTGTTGGTCCACCATGAAGTTAATGGCAGTTTATAATGACCATTGTCTAATAAATTCCTGTGCTTATAGAAGAAGAAAATAAAAATATAAAATAATTTTTTTTTTATAAATTAAAATTAGCTTATGTATTTTAATTTTTATAAAAAAATTTGTTTAACTTTTTCAAAAACTGATTTTAACTTATAAAGTTAATTTATTCAAAAAACTTAATTTATTTTATCTTTTTATTTTCTTTTCGTATGAATGCTTAATTCATTGAAACAAACCCTAAAATCAAGTGCAAAGATCACAACTTTCTGGCATATGGGTCATCGTTATTGGTCTCTCCTTCATCACCGTGCGCATCAAAATTATCCTGAAGGTGTCTTGCTCTTCACAGAGGAGCACAGGGTGTGAAATTATGGAAGAAAGGGAAGAGAAGAGACTTTGGGGTTTTATATTTCAACCTAAAGGAAAGGTTTCAAGCAATTTGATATGGGCAAAAAGAATGGTTTTTATTTGAGTTGTGTTATTCATAGAACAACTCAAAATATTTTATGCAACAATATTTTAAGTGTTTATCTTTCTCTATTGCATAATTTATTATATCTCATACTTCTCTTTCTCTTTCTTATAATTATATAATTTGTTGTATAAGTTGTACATAACATTTCTCTTTTTATTTTGAGAGGAAATACTAATTTTAAGTGGATTATTTTGTTACAACAGTCTCAATAGGTGACAAGACTTGACTTTTTATAACCAAGAAAGGTTGGTCTAGTTGGTAAGGATTTGACTTATAATTTACGAGGACATGAGTTTGAATCTCATTGTCAATATGAAGACCTTGTTGATGAGTAATCTATAAGTATCCCTTGTAAGTAAGGATGACAGAGATAGTTACTGTAAAAGTCAATTAATGTATCATATATGACAATTTCTGATTAGTTGACAATATAAACACTTTTTATGCTAATAGTGCATATATTACTTACTTTTTAAATGTTTTAAAAATTAACAAGTATTTTGTAAATTATATATATATAAACTTTGGTGTATGAAATTAAAATATATTATTAATTAAAATTTAAAAAACAAATAATTATTATTTGATTTTTTAAAAATTTGTAAGAATAAGATAAAAGCTAATAAAATTTATAAATAGTAGTATTTTAGCATGTACATTGCGTATGTAAATGTTTATTTTTTATATAATTAAAATTTATAATAAATAAATATTATTGAATATATAAATTATATTTTAAACTTATATTAAACAATTTAAATTGTAATATAAAGTTATTTTTAATCATTGAGAATTTCTTTAAAAAAAACTATTGAAATTCAACATAGAGATAGAGATAAAAGAGGATAGATTATAAAGGATAGATGATTGAAAAGATCATATATACATATAGTAATAAAAGGAGAATAATTTGAGATGGTTGAGGAAATTTTTTTTGCCAATTATGACAAAAGTGTGTGAAATGTACCTCTAAATGAAAGGGAAAAAAAAAAAAAGAACATTCTCCAAGTTGTTTATTCTAATTAATAATATATGAGTAAATTATATTATAGTGAAAAAAATTATTAATTGTTTAAAATATGTTATAATATATATATATATATATATATATATATATAATCTAACCAATTATCTAGTGTACACCAAACATTGGATATAGTATAAGAGCTTATCATGCTCTTATCCTATTCAACTCTTATATCTAATCCTATCTTATTTCTCTTATCATGCCCACCAAATGAGTCCTTAAAGTAATTATTATAAAAGTCTATAATTTTTTAATTACATGACTATTTGTAATTGAATGACAATGCAAAAAAAACTTTTACTCTATTAATATATTCCAATTAAATTCTATTTTTTTAGTATATAGTGTTTGTAATGAAAGTTGAACATATGATCATACACACTAAGTCCCTCACCATTAAGGATGACAAAATTACCAAAACTTGTAAATACCCACAAGAAAAACCCAATATAAGTAGAGTTAGGTATACAAAAATAGGCTCCATTTAAATTGTAATTCATGCAAGTTAGGATAAGATAAAATACAGACTTGTTTGAATGTGTCTTATTTAACCTAATTTGCTTACATATGTGGTTACATGGGTTGTGGTGGATAGATTTACGAGCTTTGTTATTTGAATAATTAATACTCATTATACTTCTAATTAGTTTACAAATTTTTATATTTTATAATTTTTTTTTAAAAACAAATTTATTATTATTCAATCCATGCACCAACCCATTACATATGAGATATAAGGATGGTCTTGACATTTTATGAACTTGGGCCAAAACAACGGATAAGGCTCTCTTATATACAAGTATTTTAAAATGTAAACATATATTCTATAAAAAAAAACACATGTAATTTTATTAAATAGGATATGTTTTATTATGTTAAGCAAATAACATAGTTTTAACAAATGTAAAAAATGTTTATCACATTACTCCTATGCTATCATCTATCATCAACAAAATATTTTTTCAACTCGTAAAAATGTCATGATCACCTGCAAAACAAAATACATAAATTATCATAAAAAGTGATTTATTTGAACATTCTGATATAAAAAAATCACTAATGGTAACATCAACATTAGGAGATAGAAGGATACACTTTTTTTAAAATAAATACATTAATTATATTTTCTTTTATCTTATCTTAATACTCTTTCATCATTTAAAATACAAAGATAAGATAGGGTAACCAATGAGTTCTTATAATAATAATGAACAATCATCAAACTTTTAACTACACAAGGAAAATTGAGAAATAACTATGTGACCTTCTACAACCGAGTGATTAGTAAAATAAAAATTTAAAATATTAAAAAATTGAGAGTTTAAAGGCATTGAAGTTTTGGAAACTGACATGGTAAATTATTCTTGTTTAGAAGTCAAGAAGATGAATGGGCAAAGAACTTAATTGAATTTTTTTTCCTCTTTAAAGTTGTCTAGATTTTTAGCCCCCCCAACCCTAGACCCTAGGTCATCACCCTTCTACCCTATGCACAAGGCCAGACCTAATGAGATTAATAGGTCTAACATAGATGATAAAATATCAGTCTTGTAAGCTTTACGTACTAATAACTAAATCTGATTGTAATTAGCTTGGTTTGAGTACCTATGATTAGAACATGAACAATGGAAAGTTGTGTGTATGGAGTGGATTTTAACTCGCAAGAACCAACGGTAGGGAATTACTACCACCATGCCCATGCTTATCCATTCTGTCCTTACTCATCACTAGTTTTCCTGTAATTGCTAAATCCAAAATATTTTAATTCTTATATTTTATTTTTTTAAATATTTCATATGTGCATTGACTTTATTACATGATAACAAAAATATGAAAAAAAATTATCATTATGTTATAAACCAAAGGAATTTAATTAAAATAGGTAAATTAGTAAGTATTTAATTTAGAGACAAAAATTTTCTATCTCTAATACCATTTTGACTTTGGTTTGTAATAAATTGGCCAATTAGAGACGAAATTATTTTGACACAAACTATTTCGTCTCTATTTAGTCTTTAAATATGGTTGACTTTTATTTGTACTGAATTAACTCATTAGAGACAAATTTGGAGACAAAATTTTTCTCAAACAAAATATTTCATCTCTAAATTCTGTCTCTAAATTATAAAATTTCATTTCCATTGGTAACTAGTATTTTCCATCTCTAATTCATCTATATTAGAGATGAATTATTTTCATCTTTAATTTCTGTCAGTAATTCATCTTTTCTAGTAGTGAGTCTTATGGTATGATTATTAGGAAAAAATATATGCCTCACTTAAGTCATGTTGAGGAAATTTATTAGGTAGGTCCTTATAGGAGACCATACTAATTTGATTTATATATATAAAAAATGAATAATGATTATGTTAATGGTTTATGAGCTATTCTATAGTTGAAAGAATAAAAGTTAAAGGGTCATTCCTTTTAAATAAGAAGACATCAATAGTAATATGGAGAGGAAAATTAAAGCTTTTAGGGCAAATGATTGGCAAAGAAAATATGCTTCATTTTAACTAAAATTTTAGTATATTTCTCTTGTCATAGAGAACTTTACTTTGATTTATTTTGTTAACTATTTCGCCCACTCTATTGCTTGGCTAGATAGTTCATCAGTGGAAATTACTATGTTAGTTTCCACCTTTTTATTGATGATTATGAAGATTTGTTAATCCTAATGGCACTTTGAAGACTTTATTTATGTACTCGTTATTTTATGCATTAATGAAATATTTTTTTGGACTAACTCTCATTTTGAAATAAGTTTTATTTATTCTACTATGTTAGAACCAAAATATCTAATGTTCATAGGTCCTACAAATTTTGATGATAGCATAACTTTAAAGATTAAACGAATTCTAAAAGAAATGGTTAAGTGTGAAGATTAAGACTATACACAAGAATGGTTTGAAGTGAACAAGAATAATTCGAAGTCATATATTTTAAGGATTCTAAAGACCATCTAAAGCATTGTCTCTTGGAACCCGTGCAATATAATTCAAAATCAAATATTAAGACAACTTGAAGAACGTTGCACAATCGAAAGAAAAAAAGTAGCAAGACAAAATCAAAATTAAATGTTAAAGTACTAATTTTACACAAAAATAAGAATACTTACAACATATCTCTAACATGTAGAAATTGATATAACTAAAGTTAGAGAAAATAGGCTATGCAGTAATAGAGTAAAATAATTTTACATTGTCATCTAATCACAGACCACCATATATGGTAAGTTTGTTGACTTTTACAATAAATACCTTATCAACGATTATTTCTAATTGGTTGACAATATAAAAGTTTTTACATTGATGGTCCATAACCATTAAACTCCTAAACTTATTGTACAACAAGACAATTATTGTACAATGATTTCATGCATGAAATGAAGATAAAGAACATTCACCTAACCTTAAGGGTGTTCATGGTTCATTTGGTTTAGTTTTAGACAAAAGTTATCCAAACCAGACATAAAAATAATATATGGTTTGACTTAGTTCAATTTAAATGTAACATTGAATTCGAATCAAACCAAACCAAACCAAACCATTTTTTTTTTGTGGTTAAGTTTGATTCATTATGGTGGTTTTTAAACTTTTTGATTTATTTTTATATGACTTTTAAAATTATTTTTAATTTGATAACTAATAAAATAAAGCATAATCTACTAATGAATTGTCATGATTAATTCTTAAAAATTATATTTATATAGTCATAAGCAATAAAGGAATAAAAGATCATACATGATAATAATTACATTACAAGCCTCTTATAAAAAAACACATTACAAACCATTCATAGTTAATTAATCATATATTATTAATGTCATAAATTCATAATTTATCCTATCCAAAATGCTCAACGCACACAGAATCATGTACTATCATTATCAAAAGTTCAAAATATCACTACATAATGTTCCATATCAATATAAGTATATTAAAAATGCAATTTAGTTTAGTTCAGTTTGATTTTAACTATAGGAACTAAAAATCGAACCAAATTGTAATAAAAATAATGTTTTATTATTGGTTATTTGATTGTTTTAAGATTTTGTAGATCAATTTAGTGGTTTAAAATGGTTTGATTTGATTTTGAACACTCTTACCTAACCCTAGCTAAAGACACTAGTTACGTGCATTTTTCTATAAGCTCTATAAAAAGGAGTCTTTTATGAAGTAAGAGTTCTAATTAAGAATAACTTTCACAACATTCTTTCTTCTTTATTCATTTCTTTGTGCTTATTGTTATAATTCTAAACCTTTTGTTCATTTTTAGAGAACATTCTTTAACTAACATTTGTCATTTATTGTAAACCTTTTGGATAACATTAAAAGTTTAGTTATTCTATATCTTTACTAGTGCAAAATATAGATACTACAACAGGATTTTACATCGCTTGTATAACAACCGATGTAAAAAAAAATGCGGTGGCATTTTTGTAATTAACGCAAAACTATTTACATCGATTGGCCATTTAAGTGATGTTAAAAAAGTTTTAACATCGGTTGTACATACGAACCGATCTAAAAATAAGTTTTTAGATTGGTTATAATAGGAACCGATCTAAAAAATGCTACCTCTAGCATGCTTCGAAAAGAAGTCAAAGTAATTTTTAGATCAGTTCTAATAGTAACTGGTCTAAAAAATGCTTAGCTGTGCGTTTCAAGTAGTGTGAGAGAACTTTTTAGATCGATTATAATAGTAACCAATCTAAAAAATGCTCCCATAAACTCAAGCTGTGCATTTTGACCAGAGACAGAGACTTTTTAGATCGGTTCTAATAGTAACCGATCTAAAAAATGCTCCCATCCAGTCCAGCTGTGCGTTTCGACTAGAGGCAGAGATTTTTAAGATCAGTTCTAATAGTAATCGATCTAAAAATGCTAGCATAACTCTAGCTGTGCGTTTTGAAAGGAAGTCTGAGAAGTTTTTAGATCAGTTCTAATAGTAACCGATCTAAAAACTACTAACAAAAATCCAAATCTGCATGCATTTCTCAAACCATTCTGCCATTTGCTTCGAGTCTGCTTCGTTTTGTGTTGCTGAGAGTTCTCTTCCTCTGCAATTTTTCTCTGTTCCATAGCGCATTGCTCTTCTTACTACTGCATTGTTAAGTAGCTGTTCTGCGTTTTTTGTGAAGCAGAGATCCTTCTTCTTTCGCTACAGGTCATGTATGTTCCCAAATCGCTGTAGGTAAGGTTTTCCTCCATTTGCAATCACTTTTTGTGGTTGTTTTTGTTGTTATGTACTGTGGGTGAGTGAGACTTAAAATGGTGAAAGGGTGAGAAGAATCATTGAGAATATGTGAATGCCAGAGTTGTGCTATGAGAAAAAAGAGAATGCTGATATGATGCTATTTGTTGGCGTTGTTTCACTGGTGTTCAGTGAATATGTGACTTTAGCTGTTCATGAAGTGGTGTTCGGTGAAACAACATGGTGGCTGGGTTAGCAGTGGGTATTCATGGGGGCTCGAAGATGACCATTGCCATGGTTAGCAATGGGTATCGGTCTGAAAGTATGAGGATTGGGTGAGAATGTGTATAAATGTGTATAAAGGTTTGTGTTATGAATCCCATTCCCCCCTGTTGTGCTTCGGGTGAGGATACTTTTTATTCCAAACTATTGAAGCTGAAAAGAATAGGGAAAAAACTATTTTACTGAATAGGATTATCTATTCAGTAATTGGCCATCTAGTAACTAGTCTTGATTAAATGACAGTACATAACTGTTGTGGTTATGTATTGTCATTTAACTTGTAAAAGCTTCTCCATTAAACACATCATTTTGATAAAATGTATATTGCCAAAATTAAATTGATTGATTGTATGAATGGTTAGAAACTAAATAGGAGAAAGTGAGTGCAACCTACGGTTGAGAAATTTTGTTTCTTTTCCATATGTAGTAGGGAGAGATCGGGAAAGGGAGGTAAGGCCGAGAAACTTAATTAACCCCATAGGAAAACAAAAAAATTAAACATATATAATACTATACGTCTCTGGGCTACGAGAGTTTTATGGCTTAGTCATGGTTGGACTGTTAATTAATGATAATATGGTAGTAAGAATGACAATAATAATAACAAGATTAATCAAATAATTAATGATATTAATAATTATAAATTGAGTACCATAATATTTAGTTTAATGAAAATTTGAACTTGGGTTTAATAATAATAATAATAATATGAATGATACTATATTAGGGATAAGATTCATAATAATTATAAGTAAATAAAAAGGATATTAACAGTGATAAAAAAATATATTTCTAATTCTTTTAATGAGACAAAGTAAGTGGAATAAAGTATAAGTGGAGATTGTCTATAAAATTTAATAAAATATGATTATAAAATTGTACATTTTAATTCTTAAAGGATGAGTAAAATTAAAGAGAGGTAAGACGATACATGTAGAACTTACTTTTATTTTCTCTTCATGTTTTTGAAAGTAACTTAGATTGATTGGTTTATTGATTATAAGGGTTCACTTTGGAAAATTTATTGGTTATGCTTAGGCTATTATGATTTATCATGATCAAATTGCTATCATTATTTGTATGATATCACATTCAAGTTATGCATCCTGAGTGAATCTTAGTTTCTCGTTTGAGATTCAATATAATGATTAAAGTACTAATCATTGTATTGAATCTTGAATTGTCCAAGTTCAGCAGTTTAGGAAGATTAATTTTTTTATACTTGATTAATATGTAAAGGTTAAGTCTCATCTTAAATTTGATGAATTTTCAGTTTAGTGTGTTTCATTTTGTTCTCTGGGTGCATACTTGATTGTGGTGGATTTGGTGTCACCTCTTTCATGTCATGTACTTGGAGACCAAGGCGAAATGCTGTTGAAAATTTGTCAAATTAAAGATGAGACTTAACCTCTACGTATTAATCAAGTTTAAAAAAATGTCTTTCTAAATGGGATAGGGCCACACCTTATATGAAAAAGTGAGATTTGAGATTTTATTGTGTGATTCATGTATTATTGTATTTTGTGTGCATATTTACAAAACATAGTTATGGATCGTAATTGGATCAATAGTTTATGCACAAGCAATGAGTATAAGAATGGAGTGGGAGAATTTCTAGAATTTGCTAAAAGAAATCTCCCTGATAATGATGGGAGGTTTTATTGTCCTTGTGTGAATTGTTTGAACGAGAGGCAACTACAAGTTGAGAAAATACGGGGGCATGTTCTTTGTGATGGGTTTTGCAAGAGTTATACAAGATGGATATGGCATGGTGAATTGTTAGACATGCCAAGTGTGTCTCAAAGAGAGGAAGTTGATGTAGATATGGATGATCGACTAGAAGATATGATTCGTGATATTAGACTAGAGTCTTTTTAACGAGTACATGTTTATGATAGTTTGTGCATCGATGTGGAAAAGCCTTTGTATCCAGGGTGCACTAATTTCACAAGGTTGTCAGCGGTGTTAAGATTAGTCAATCTAAAGGTGAGAAATGGGTGAAGTGATAAGAGCTTAACCGAATTGCTTGAGTTGTTAAAAGACATGCTTCTAAAAGGTAACATATTGCTGAACCATAACTGTGAGGCGAAGAGGATATTGTGTCCGATAGGTATGGAGTATAAGAAAATACACGCATGCCCAAATGATTGCATATTATATAGGAAAGAGTTTGAAGAGTTTCATGAGTCCCCTGTATGTGGGGTATCACACTACAAAGTAAAGGATGGTGATTCTATTAATGATGTGATGAAAAAGGGTCCTCCTGCGAAGGTGTCATGGTATCTTCCAATAATTCCGAGTTTCAAGCGATTGTTTGTCAGTGCAAATGACGTAAAGAACCTTAGATGGCATACAGATGAAAGGAAATGTGATGGACAAATTTGACATGTTGTTGATTTTTTACAATGGAAAAAAATTGATAGCTTATTCCCAGATTTTGGCAATCAGGCAAGAAACCTTCGCCTTGGACTTACTACAGATGGAATGAATCCATATGGTAACTTAAGTAGTAAGCATAGTTCATGGCCTGTTCTACTGGTTATCTACAATTTGTCTCCTTGGTTGCGCATGAAGTGCAAATATATTATGTTATCTATGATGATTTTTGGCCCAAGACAGCCAGGAAATGACATAGATATTTATCTAAGTCCCTTCATTGAAGACTTGAGAATGCTGTAAGAGGAAGGTGTTGATGTATTTGATGGGTATTGCAATGAATCTTTCAAGATGCGTGCCATGTTATTTTGCACCATTAACGATTTTCCAGCATATAGGAACTTGTGTGGATATAGTATTAAAGGGCATAAAGCATGCCCTATATGTGAAGAAGGCACATGCTACTATCAACTGACACATGGAAAGAAGACAATTTACCTTGGGCATCGAAGATTTCTCAAACAAAGTCACCCATATCGTAGATTGAAAAAAGCTTTTAATGGATGTGAGGAGAGTGATATTGCTCCGACTGCCTTAACTGGAGAACAAGTTTATGAACGGGTGAAAGACATCAATATTGTGTTTGGAAAGACCCAAAATCAGACTACTACAAAAAACAAATGGAAGAAGTGGTCGATATTCTTTAATCTTCCATATTGGTGCAATCTTGATGTAAGACATTGTCTTGATATAATGCATGTAAAGAAAAATGTGTGTGATAGTTTAATTGGAACGCTTCTCAACATTCAAGCAAAGACAAAGGATGGTGTCAATACTCGTCTAGATCTAGTTGTGATGGGCATACGAGACCAATTAGCTCCACAGCTCATGGTAAGCGAACATATTTGCCCCCAACATGTCATACTTTGTCAAAAAAAGAGAAAAGAAGTTTCTGTGAGTGTCTACGAAGTGTCAAAGTGCCACATGGTTATTCTTTAAATGTCAAGAGACTTGTCTCAATGAAAGATCTTAAATTACTTGGCTTAAAGTCTCATGATTGCCATGTCTTGATGCAACAATTACTACCAGTGGCTATTCGTGACATCTTGCCTAAAAATGTTAGATATGTTATAACTGGATTGTGTTCATTCTTCAATGCTATATGTACCAAAGTCATTGACCCTCAGAAATTGGATGAGTTGGAAAATGAGGTGGCTATTATCTTGTGTCAATTGGAGATGTATTTTTCTCCTTCATTTTTTAACATCATGGTTCACTTAATTGTTCATCTAGTGAGGGAGATTAGATTGTGTGGCCCTTTTTTTTACGGTGGATGTACCCAATTGAGCGATACATGAAGATCTTGAAAGGGTATGTGAAGAATCCACACCGTCCTGAAGCATCTATTGTTGAAAGGTACATTGAAGAGGAAGCTATTGAGTTTTGTTCAAACTACATGTCAGAAGCAAAAGCTGTTGGGCTTCCTAAGTCTCATTATAAGGGAAGATATGCTGGTAAAGGTACATGAGGTGTAACTATTAAGAGCATGGGTCGAGCGGAAGTGCTTCAAGCACATTTGTATATATTGAATAACACTAATGAAGTTCAACCTTATTTATCTACTCACAAAAATATTGTGAAGACAAATCACCCTCGAATGAACAAAAAATGGTTGTTGAGCAAGCATAATAAGACATTCTTAGAGTGGTTTAAAGTACAAATTGTCAATGATGATATTGCTTCTGTTACATTAAAATGGCTAGCACATGGGCCTAACTTTGATATCATATGTTGGAGTGGATACGATATCAACAAGTTTTCCTTCTATACAAAAGAGCAGGATGACAAGAGTACTATGTAAAATAGTGGAGTTATGGTTGTGGCTGAGTTTATGCACTTCTCTAGTTCAAAAGATAAACACCCAGTTATGGCATCTATATGTTACTTTGGAGTGATTGAAGAGATTTAGGAGGTTGACCACACTAAATTTAGAGTGTCTATTTTTAAATGTAAATGGGTTGACAGTAACATTGGTGTGCAAACCAATGTTTTTAAAATCGGACTGGTCATTGAACTGGTCAAGACACTGGTTCAAGGTTCAATAGTTCAACCGAGGTCGAACCGTAGTCGAACCAGTATTAATAAAATAATAATAATAATAATTAAATAGTACATAAAATAATATTAAAAAAGCATAATATTATAATTTTGTAATACTAAAAATTAAAAATAAAACATAATTTTATATGTTCTTTACATATACAATACCTATAAATGCAAATCAAATATGTTATGATACTTAAGTATAAGTTTTAACTATACACATCAATATTTATTAATAAAAACAAGTTTATATTTAAAATAAAAAAGAAAATGATAAATACTTTAGGTTGGTTTTTATTTTTTTTGAAAAAAAAAATCAAAATAATGTTGTATTAAGCATTTTTCTTTGACCCACTATGAACCAGTTTTTAGCCGGTTTTTAACCGGTTTTTGACCGGTTTTCCAGTTCTTTGACCGGTTTTTCTTTAGGCCGATTCTGTGGTTTATTTAAACCGGTTAGGTGACCGATTCACCGGTCCAACCGGCCGGTCCGGTTTTCAAAACACTGGTGCAAACAGATCAACTAGGATTTACATTGGTGGATCTTGACAGGGTAGCTTATAAGGACGAGCCTTTCATCATGGCATTCCAAGCAAAACAAGTGTTTTATGTTATTGATCCTTCAAACAAAAGGTGGTCAATGGTTCTCCAAGGAAGAAGCATGCATAGTGGTGATGAAAATCAAGATTCAACTCTTGATATTTATGAGACTCCTTCTTTCTCAACACGAATGCCTACTAACAGTGATGAAAATGAAGTGGATGATGTACATGCCACACGTGATGATCATTATGAAGGGATATGGGAGAATATTCATACTTGACCATGTTATAAAATAAGTTATGTTTATATTTAATGTTGAGTTATGTTTATCTTGTTATTTATCTAGATTATGTTTAAGGTATTGACCTTTATTTTTTATTTTTATCTAAACAAGCACATGGATGATTCATCGGCCATTCCTCCTTCATAAGGCGGGTTAGATACTCAGTCTACAAAAAAAAGGTAGCCATGCCATACGATTAAAAGAGCTAACCCTTAGTCGTAGTTGTGATCAAAGGATATCGATTGAATTTGATGAATTGACTAGCAATCCTAGAGGAGATAACAGAAAAAAGTTTAAAAGTTATGTGGCTCTCCTTGGTTGAAGCAAGGTTAGTATTCTGACACCGGATTGGGAAGATGTAGAAGAGAGCGTGAAAAATCAAATTTGGGAAAGTATCAAGGTATTTCACTTTTACCTTCTATGTTTGTATATATTATATTCAACCATATTATTATTATATACTAACTCCTCTTTTTTGTTATATAATTTAGCTCCCCTTTAATATTCTAAACACTGATTTCCTAAGGATAAAATGTCTTACACTTGCGGGTGAGTGTTGGAGAGCATTTAAGACCCAACTCACCAGCAGATATATATATATATATATATATATATATATATATATATATATATATATATATATATATATATATATATATATATATATATATATATATACATGTGTGTGGGGGGGGGGGGGGGGGGGGGGGGTGGGGAATTGAAGGGCAAAAATCCTTGTGAGCAGTATGTATTCATCGATAAGGAGATGTGGTAGAGGTTTCTTGCCAGTCGACTAGACCCTGCCTTTCAAATTAGTTAGAAATATAGCTTTTCAGTTGGCACAACATTTTATTATTTTCACTGAATCTAATAGTGTGTTATTTATCATAGGAGAAAAGAAAAAAAAGGGAAAATGATTCAAGCAAATAATGTCTACCCACATAGATTGTCTTGTGGGGGCTATGAGTTGCTTAAAGAGAGGATGATGCAGGAAAAGTTGAAACAACATCAGGAAGTATGCCAATCTAATCTTACATTAGTTGATCCTCCATCTCCACCTGCACGCCATGAGAAATAGAGGAGAGCCCAACTAAAACCATCGAGACAGTATACCTCTGATGAATCATGCCTCGTTGTTGAGAAGATTGTAAGCAAATATTTAATTATAATTGTAATTATAATAAACTTGCATAGTCTTACACATGTTTGTGGATTATATGTTGTAGGATTCCTTGGTCAAATAGAGCACAAAAGGATCCTTTGTTCTCTATGGACGTGAGGATATCTTGACTACGGCTATTAGGCGTCCTGAGCATCCTAGGCGTGTCCGTGCTGCTAGACGAGGTGTGGGCATTTGGACATATTTTGGACCACCTTCATGTTCTAGCCTAACCCAAGGAGGTGTCACTAGGGAACAATTAAAAGTCATAAAAGAAATGATGCGAGAGGAGCTTAGACAAAAGCTTAGTCAAGAATTTAAACAAGAGCTCAGACAAGAGTTGGCTTCTTTAGGTGTATCTCAGCAAAACACAATTGTTCCTCCTGTTGAAGGAGATTTTATACGTGTGAGCACAAAAGGGAGTTGTGCTGCTGAAGATGTATTGGAGGGGGAAGTCGGTATTGATATCTTAGATCAGTGTGAACTATATGTTGATGATGATCTTCTCCGTTTAGTGGCAGTTGGCAAAGTACATAATTTGGGGCCAACCATACACCATAAGAGCATAGACAAGGATATGGTGAGGGTGGTGGTTGAACAAGTTCGAGATGCAAATGCTTGAGTTCCTATGCCCATTGAAGAGGTTCATACAGTGGGACAGGCCCCTAATCATTTCATTCTATGGCCAAGAAGACTTGTGAAGTCTGTTTCAGTCAAGGTATTCATAATCAATTCTTTACTTATGTCTTTCACTATTTACAATGGAAATAACTTAACCGTGTTTACTAATATAATTTTATCTTTGTTGTTAAGGATATTGATGGATCTAAAAAAGTTGTTCCACCTAAAAGGTTGGAACCTCAACTTGATCTGCTTCAATGTTTGTCTGTAGTGACTATGAACATTGGGGAGGAGCCTGTATAGTTAAATTTGGAACCTGATGTCATAGGCAAGCTCACTACTATCCCATTTTATATATGTTAGAGGGATGATTTAGACATATGTATGGGCAACAAATTGATTAATATATCAGTTATACAATTATGGTTGATGTAAGTACATTTTATTTGTAAATCAGTTAACTTATGTATGTATCAAATTATTATAATTAACATTTATGTCAATCATAGGTATCTGCATCGTCTCTGTGTTTCCAAGGGCAACATTCATTTGTATAGATTCATTGATCCTCTCTCCCTTCAGAGTGTAGGGACTAAGCTAGAAGAAGTTCTTGCCTACATGTAGACTAGGCTACATGAAGGTACAAAGGAGTGTTACCTAGCACCTTACATCCACTAGTAAGTACAAGTTTATAAGTGATTAAAATTTATGTGTGACTTGTCACTAATTGTTCCCCAATCCAAGTCCCATTGGCAATTACTAATTATTTGTCCCAGGCAAAATGTTGTTGTCTTCTTGTGTTCGTTGGGAAATAAATCAAAGAAAGAAACCAAGAGCCTAATTGATTCGTAAGCTTTTATTTGTAATAAATTTATTTTATGATTTGTATGATAACTCTAAAACCTATAACATACTTTACATGAATATTTTTTTTGTCATAGAGTTATGGACGGATTTCAAATGTTGGAGGGTAGACATTTATCAAGTAGAAAGAAAAGAAGCCTACATGGATTTGCCCTCGTGTAAGTAGTTTAGAACCCCAGATTCGATCACATTTTATGAATAATAGTTACTATAATGTTTACTCATTATATTCAAATTTGGCATTCATTTGTAGTCTTAAAGACAACCTAGAAGCTATGAGTGTGGATACTATGTCATGAGACATATGCTCACTGTTGTCTCCGAGAGTATTGTTGGTTCATGGAAAGAGGTAATTGAATTTTTTTTAAGTTACATTAGTTTTTTATTTTTCAGTTGATAACCTAACGTTTAATCTTAAGTTATTTCTATTTGTAGATATTCAACAATCCACATTCGTTCTCAAGCGACGAAATTGATGACATTTGGGAACGTTGGGCATTGTTTTTCATTAAGATTAGTAATTTGTGAAATTTTATTAGTTTACAATGTTTATGGGTACAACAAAACAAACCATGTTAGATGACAATTTAATAGTTGACAATTTAATATAGTTTAGGATGTATGTTAGTTTAGAATGTATACTGTTAGTTTATAATGTAAATTGATTTGAGAATTATTGGAAAGTATATTAGTTTAGCATCTATGTCAGTATGCAATAATTAGAATGCAATATAATTACCTTAATCTGATTGTGAGATAATTTTGTGTGGTTGATGTGGCATATTTTTAAATTACAGGGAAGGAAGAGAACAAAACAAACTAGCTATGTAAAAAAAAAAAAACTAACTTTTTACATCGGTTATAGCTATAACGGATGTAAAAAGTTAGAACATCAGTTGTGATTTGAACTGATGCAAAAGCTAGCTTTTTACATTGGTTAAAATAAATAACTGATATAAAAAATATTTTTCACATCGGTTCAAAAACCAATTTAAAAAGTCCAACTTTTTACATCGCCTAAATTTATAACGTCACTATAACTGATGTAAAAAGTCAATTTTAACCGATGTAAAAAGTCTAATCTACAGTAGTGCTTAATCATTGTGAGTGTGTTTACAGCTTGAAGAGGCTTGTCACAAAAGAATACTTTAAATAAAGCTTAACAAGACTCATGAGAAAAAAAACTTGGGAATAGAACCTAAAAAGACTTATGTGAAAATATATACTTGGGTTTCAATTGTATTCTATAACAAAAATCCTAATCAGTATGTTAGGGACTAAACATAACTCCCAATGGTTTAAAAGTAAACTAAGATAAATCTTTTGTGCATTTCTGTTAGACATTATATGTGATGCAATTAGCAAACAACTCATTTAACTCATGATTCATGTAGCCTGTGAGTCCTATTATATGCATCCCATTTAAATGTGGGGCATTTGAACTTGATCTTCCTAACCCACGAGTTTATCGAGTTTGGTTTGTTGGTTAGAACTAGCCGATTGGTGGACCCTTTTTTTTTGCACATTATTGAAGATGATTGATGATTATGTATTTTTGTATATTTATTGTACTCTTTACTAAATATTATGTGTGTGTTTGAAATTTGTATTCAAGAGTTAGGACATCTAGCTCATAAGATTGTTTGTAATAAGTGTATATTTAGCATTTGGTTTAGATTTTTTGTTAGTTATAGTTTGTTTTGTGCTTTATTAGTATATTAGTATATTTATCATATTATGAAATTTAATCAATTATTAAAAAATAACAATTGGCAAAGGAAAATAAATGTCATTATTGTTTAATTTAAAAAAATGATTAATTTTTTTTAGGTAATTTTAAATTTTGAGATTTTTATCCTTTTAACTCATGGTTACACCCAACCCATTAAATTTATGGGTCAATGTAGGACACATTGACTCGCATACCTAACTCTAACTTTTATGTTCCTTATTTTCCCATTTCTCTTTATCTATAGCAAGTGGGATATTTTTATGAACCAATTTTTCAAAATGTTTTCAAGCACATTTTCTTAAACTTACATTCAAGAGTATCGTTTGATACCTCAGACAATCCTTTTAAAACTTTAGACAATTAGACTCTTTTCCTTTTGAAGTGCTATTGAATGTTTATCAAATTGACAAAAGTTTTCATTTGGCCAAAAATCTTTCAAAACACAATTCAAACCTTTTTCTTAAGCTTTCTTGTGTATTTTCATACTAAAATATCAAATATTATTTTAATTAAAGAAAATATTTTATTCATTAGTAATTTAAAATAAATATTACATTGAGTTTCTTAATTTGATAATTTTGATTTAGTTTTCATTTATTATTGATAAACACTCATTCCTTTGTAATTATTGAAGTAAAATTATGTGAATTCCCATAATTTATTGCATATTTTACCTTGATTTTATTCCATTTTCCTTATTTTGTTACAAAATTAATGAAATTAAACAAGTTTTTATGGAAACATATATTTTTGAAGAATTTATTTTTAGATTCTAAACATCTAACATGACCATGCATGCTATTAGCATTACCATGCATAATGATTGACATGCCCACGCTTGTGTTGACTTAAAAACCTACAATGTGGCTTGTTTTATACCTATAGAACATAGGAAAAAACAAGAAGGGAGTTGAATTGTGTTTTAAAAATTTTTGCAAATCCGTTTTACTAAGAAAGATATTTCATCTTAGGTTGGACAATTTATTTTTGTGTTTGATAAGACAATGTAACTTAAAACTTTTTTGAGTAAGTTTTCTTTGAAACAAATTACGTTTTTCAGTTAATTTCTAAACCTTTTTGAAATGGATATATGAAGGATAAAGGACGAGATAAACAACATAAAGATTTTTATACTAGTTCATCTTTAACGCAAGACTATGTCCAGTCTTTAGTATCCAACCAAGAGTTCCACTAACAAATAAGACTGTTACAAGTATTCTTTAATCCAAGCCTCTTCAAGCTCAAACTAAGTATTTTTTGACTTGGTTTTTCAAGCAATAACCCAAATATTGTTTACAAACAAGCCTATCCAAGTTCACACCCCAAGTATTCTTTAAATCAAAGTCTCTTCAAGCTTTAACCATTTTCACTAAGAAAAGGTAGGGGTAAAGCTCACTAACTACTTCGCCTTGTTAAGACGAACATACAAATTTGGCTCATGTATTTTCTTTTTGTACTCAAATATTTACGATGAAGAATTGGGAAAAGATAATTAGAAAGCTTGTTAAGTTGTTCGAGCAAAGGTTCTCTTCATCTTTGATTCTCTAGTATTTATAGGCAAGCTTGAAGTATTTGTTGTAAAATTATTGTGCCTTCATTTATCTTATAAAAAAATGAACGTTGGAGCATTTATTAGAGCATCAAATGCCTTTCACCAACTAGTCCCTCTGATAAGATAAAACATAGTACTTATCTTTCTTTTCTCGTAGTGAAATCATGCTTTAGAGAACAAATCTCTTTTTGTTTAGACAAGTACACTATTGTGCCTTACTTTTCAGTTTAGCACGTCTTTTGGTGAAATAGATGAGTAGAGTTAGTTGACTTTCATAGAGCTTCATTGATATGTTGCATATCATCATGCATTTTTGATTCCTAGAAAGATAATAGGACTATACAAATAATATTGGTAATACTATGTCCTTTTAATGAAATGCGACTTATTTCTCTTTCATCTTACTAAGACGATTAGTTCGTCTATTTTCTTAAAACACACGCTTAGTCTTTCCCACCTAAAAAACTTATTTTCTTGTTTGTTAACTCAAAACTAATGAGAGTTGTAAAATGTCCTTTGATCGAACAAGGCTCTCTCTTAAGCCTAATCTCTTCCTAAGGGCACATTATTCAGTATAACGAAGGTTAATATTGACGACATTGATTCTTATTCATTCACATGTTTGAGCATCTCTTCAACTCTTGGTCATTCTTAAAGAATTTTTTTACTTTCCTAGGGTTTTTCAAAACATAAGGGTAAAAGTTTTGCTTCTATGTTTGGATAAAGAGTTTTTCTTTGATAAAGAGTTTTGCTTCATAATCTTTGAGTATCTCTAACCATTCTTGATCGTTAAAGGTTGTCACTACTTGGATAAAGAATTTTGCTCCTATGCTTTATTTTGGCTTTATTTTCCTTCTTTGAATCTTTTTATGATTTTGACTATGGATCTTGATTTCGGTTTTAGCTTCTTTTTTTTTTTTTATCATTATGAGAAACTAAATCCATATAGTTAGGGCTACGATGGATCTTTTGACTTATTATGGATTTTTCAATTTTTAATATGATTACTTATTTTATTGTCATTAGATTTGTCTCATTTTGCTTAATTTTGCACCTAGGAATTGCCCAAGAATGTATATGATATAATTGACTAATTAGTGACCATCCACAGTTGAAATAGAAAAAGTGCACAAGAAGGGGGGGTTGAATTATGCGTTTAAAAACTTTTTTGAAACAAGTAAATCAGTATGAAAACATTTTCAAGCGTAAGGATAGAGAGAAGAAGAACACAAAAAGTTTTATACTGGTTCGCTCAACCTAAGTTACATCCAGTCCCTTCACCCAGAAGGTATTCACTAACCAACCTTAGGTTACAAGTATTGTTCGCGGCCTCTTCAAGCTTTACAACACAATCATCCTAGATTGCTTAACCCAAGTATTCTTTTACACTAAGCCTCTCCAGGCTTTCACTACACAACAAGTGTTTATACAAAAGATATCAACTCACGTAGTGAGGATTTGAAAGATTAGGCTCAAAAACATTCTGAAAATCTTTACACGATTTTTGCTATCGTCCACTGGACGCTTCTATCAAAATATTGCTAATATCTTTTTGTTCTTGTTCTTCTTCTTGATCGTTTGTCACTATCACTGTATTGCTTCTTCCTTGGTGCATGTATATATAGTCTTCAGGGAAAAGATCCGTTGTAGAAGACTTTGACTTCGTTATGCAATGAGAAGCGTGCAAACTATCCTTTTAGAAAGGTCAGGCACGACAACTTTTAGACTTGCACTAAAATGGAAAGTGCAGGACTGTGCTGGTGATCTGTTTTTCTGAACATTCTTCATTTGTCTAGGCAGCTTGATAAGTTGACTTGCTTTATCTATTCTGCTACGCTTTTGCACTGGAATGATTCTGATGTTATTTAATGCTTCAAACAATTTGAACGTTAGATCACAAAAGTAGTAATATGTTAGTTTCAAGAAAAACTAGCATAAATAAATTGGACGTTCAAAATAGAACTTAGCCATTTGAATATTTGTCGTCAGAAGCTTGCATCAGATATTTGAATTTGTTCTTTAGACGATCATCTTAAGTTGTTCATTGGACGATCTTCTTCAAGCATGTCTATTAGATGGTCTTCCTTAATACGTCTACTGGACGGTCTTCTTTGACATGTCTACTAGACGGTCTTCAAAGAGAAGTTTATATGCTGTAAAGAGTTCAGTTCTTTAGCAGAAACTTGAACATTAACAAGTTTGTTATCTTCAAAACTTTGAGGGTCTAGACGCTTCTACGTCTTTGGTTCCAACAATCCCCCCCTTTTTGATAATGATAAACCTTATTAATTTTTAAGTTTTTTACTAGAATATAAAAGGACGCATAAAGGAGTTTTCGAAAAGACTTACTATGCTCCCCCTGAGTCTGATATTCCAAGTTTTGTATTCTTTGAGACACAAGATATATTAGTTTAAATCCATATCGAATAACGTTCAAAGCATCAAGCATATTATATCTAATAGTTATAGGATTTAATATAGGCAGAGTAACATTTGAAGTATGTCAGAACAAAGCATGTATTTTATTGTACTGGAAGGTCATACTAAACAGCAAAAAAAACATAGTTTTTCAGTTCTCCCCCTTTTGTCATTAGCAAAAAGCAGACAGAGAGAGAAGGGAGACATCATCATAGTCACTGTTGCGGCAGCGGAGGAGGAAGTGGGGAAGGTTGAGAAAGGTGCAGGAGAGCTTGTTGGTTTTGGAGAATTTGGTGAAGATGGGTGAAGATGGGTTGCAACTAGTTTGCAATGTATTGTTGAACGACCGGGTCAACAAGGGGAATGGGAAAAGGGGCAGAAGAAGAGATAGGAAAGCTTGCGGAGGCTTGAGAACCAGGAGTAGGCGGGGGTGGAGGTGTAGGTGACGGTGGTTGGGAAGGAGTGGGTGGAAGAGCTTCAGAGGAGGGAGGAGGTGCTTCGGGAAGCTTTAAGTCTTGTACTTCTAGTTGGTATAGTCGTGGAGTGGTCCAAGGGTAGGGTGGTTGAAAATTTGTGTGGTGAGTAAAAGTGGCAATCATAGTTTATAAGATAGAAGTTTCTGTACCAAGGAGTGGACGCTTGTTTGCTGGACAGACAAAGGCAACTGAAGAGTCTGAAAAGTGAAATACACGAGCTGGACGCTGCGTGACTTCACAGTTCGTTGCAGTTGGGATAACAACTTTGTCGTCTGCTGAAACTCCACTACTAGACGCTTCTTGTTCGCATAAGAACATATGTTGATGCCAGAAGCGTTCAACACTGGCCTCGTCCAAGTCTATATGAAGACGCTGAGCTAGGAACCATTCATGGGAATGAGTTGAATGTTGTTGAAAATCAGCTCTAGACAGTAAAGGCAGGGACAGTGCCTTGGTCAGAATCTTCTTCTTTTTGCAGTTGTCATCTATGATTGGCAGTCTTGGGCAGACGCGATCTGGTTGGATGTGGATGGATGTTGAAGGTCAGATGTGTTGTGATGGGGGAATGAAAAGTTGAAACTTCAAAGTGGCAGAACCTTTGAGAGTGTTGCAAAACATATGCTCAAAGACAAATGGAAAGAATCCATCTTTTTCTGGATTTAGAGGTCGAAACTTCAAAACTACAAGCCTTATGTGAACAGTCCACTCGCCCTCGGGTTTCCTTTATTGCAGAGCTTGCTCGATGTGTTCTACTGGAGGTACTCTATGTTGAAGTACTCTAGGAGGATGTTCATTGATGCACCAAGCTCGTACAACTCTAAGGTACCTCTGTCTAATAAACCGCTTGAGCGGTAAGTGTTCAATAGTTCCAAGAGACAGTGCTAGATAAGCTTTTGAAAGTTTATGGACATAGTCTTCTATGTACTTGTCCAGGTCAAGTGGAGAGCAATCAAAACCGAAAACAAGTTCAAGGAGCTCTGGACGCAAGATAATAGCATTGTCATCCATGCGGTTTTGGGGGTTGCCTTCAACAAAGAGTAGAGGCCAAATCTGTTTGGTTTTGGTCAAGGTTTCTGAGGGGGTGGAAGATGTAGGTAAGGAAATGATGGTTAAGGAGGAAGGTGGTTTAGTAGGCTTGATGGAGAAATGTGTCTTAGATATGCCGGGGATGGAGATGGTGCAGGTATAACCTTCATCACCAGGCAGTAGCATGTCTGGTTCAGGTGTGGCTTGTGGGTCGGCTTGTGTTTGGGTAAAAGGTTTAGAAGGTTCAATAATAATTGATGCAGCCAAGTCACTAACAGGTTCATTTTCAACAGGAGAGGAAAGTTTACTTTTCTTGGATTGTGCTTCCCTTGGCAGTGCTTCTGCTGGTCGTTTAGATGAGGCAGATGGTTGTGGTTATGGTTGAACAGGAACATCAACCATGGTAGCTTTTTGCTTCTTGACAAGCTTACCAATTGGCTCATCGTCTTCGTCGTCAGATGCGACGATCAATCGTCTCTTAGAAGGAGCTTGTGCCAGAACAGGTGAAGGAGCATAGGCAATGATAAGAGCAACTACAAGAGGAGCAGATGGAGTTGAAGGTCGCTGGGTCTTGGACCTTGTAACTCTAGTTGCTTGCGTCTTGGATGACCTCCTCTTGGTGGACAGTCTGGCAGCAACTGGATTCACAAATAATGCCTCGTCGTCCATCGGCTCAGCAAATTGACGATTGGCTCAATTGTCTATAGAGGTACCATCTTAACAATTTCCTTTTTATTGTCCACTAGTTTGAACGTGGTTTCCAAAGGCTTTAGCACAAATCCAACCTTCATCTGTGCAACATTGTTGCGTCCAAATGGCAGTTAAGTGAAACGATGACCACCACTCAGAATCCTAATCCGATTTTGCTCTCCAAGAGATAGAGCAAAGAAGGCATGATACACCTGCTTTTGCCAGAAAAGTCTGTTAAGGAGAGTGGCGTAGGTGATCTGGTCGTGCTCTCCGCGTCCTCTCATGGTCCTGAAGATGTTGCTCAGGATGAGGTGCGGCAAGTTAAACTATTGGCTTGTGATCATGTGGAATAGCGCGAACCTGTGCAGGAAGGTAATGTTGTCCTTCGATCCAACCTTGTGAAGAATTCCCTTGTTCAGAAACAATTGGAAAATCTTCCCCTCTTTTGTTAACTTGTTGTATTCCACTGGCCCTTCACCTTCTGGACCCATCAGTGCAGCATCAACCGTGTCATGTCCTCCAAAATTGATTTCCCAGCCATTCTTGATGCAGGACCCAGCCCGCTCACAGCCAATGGCTTGGGCAATAGAGCCGAGGTCCAGTGTGACCTTGATGCCTAGAACAGTTCCCGTGATATTTGTCTTGGAGAGACAGCAAAGTTCTAAAACTGTCTGATAAGCTCTGGGTATATGATCTCATTCAAGTGGAAGTAGTTGAGAATCCCACATCTAAGCAAGTTGTCCTATACATTCACACCCATGTCTTTTAGAGCTTGGATATCGAAACGACTTTCGATAAGAACAACAGCCTTGTCTAGGCTCTCCACATAAGCCACAGCCTTTGCAGCAAGACCAGCCTTTTCAGTTGCCATATCTGAGAGCTTGAAAGATTGTTAGGGTTTGAGAGGTTTCGAGAGACTGAGAGAGTTCAAGTGGATTTGAGAAGAGGTGAGTGTTTGGTTTTAGGTTTGAGTGTATATGAAGAAATCGAAGAGTTTTGCTTTTGGCAGTTCTTTCAATTTCGAAGAGAGAAGTGATGTGTAATAAGTGCTAGTTAGGCGCTTACACTTTTCGAGGTTGGTTATACCGCGCTTCAGTGACTCAGATAGGAATAAAGCATTTATTTTCAAATCATTATTAGAGAAAACATGATTAAGTATGGATAGAGATTTTTATGCATACATAAATGTAAATTGTTATGGAATGCAAAAAGCTATGCAAGTGATCGATGAAATATTGGACGCTACAAAACATTGGATGCTACAAAACATTGGACGCTCAAGTCCTTGGATGGTCAAGGCATGTTGAATAAAACTATTCATTTATAAATTCCATACCAAGAAGATCTCGAATATGGATGAGTTTATCTTCAAGAAGGGGTTTTGTAAATATATCAGCCAATTGATTTTCAGTGTTGACAAACTGAATATCGACAATTCCCTTCTAAACATAGTCTCTTATAAAATGATGTTTTATTTCAATGTGCTTTGCCTGAGAATGCAAAATAGGAGTTTTAGACAGATTTATAGCAGTAGTGTTATCACAAAAGATAGGAATGTTACTCTCGTTGATACTGTAGTCTTCTAACTAATGCTTGATCCATAAAAGTTGTGAGCAACAAGACGTAGCTGAGACATACTCTGCTTCCATTGTGGACAGGGCAATCGTCCCTTGTCTTTTGCTTGTCCAGGAGACTAGATTCCCACCAATGAAGTGACATCCTCCACTAGTGCTTTTGCGTTCTATTCTATCTCCCGCATAGTTAGCATCGCAGTAACCAACTAACCTGTTTCTTTGTTTGACTTAAAACACAAACCAAGGTTAGTGGTCCTTTTTAAGTATCTAAAAATTCTCTTAACTGCTATTAGATGAGTTTCTCTAGGGTCAGACTGAAAACGAGCACATAAGCATACATTGAACATAATGTCAGGTGTAGACGCTGTGAGATATAAAAGAGACCCAATCATACCTCGGTATGTAGTTTGGTCTACCTTTTTAGAAGAGTCATCCAGGCTAAGTACTGGCGATGGATGCATAGGTGTACTCATTTCCTTGGCATCGTCCATCTTGTACTTCTTGAAAAGTTTGTTGACATATTTTGTTTAATGTATGAATATGCCATTTGTAGTCTGCTTTACTTGCAATCCCAGGAAGAATTTTAATTCTCCAATCATACTCATCTCGAATTCTGCTGTCATGATCTTAGAAAAATTCTTGCATAAAGCGTCATTAGTAGAACCGAATATAATATCGTCTACATATATTTGCGCAATAATAAAGTGTGATTTAACGTCTTTGCGAAAAAGAATGGTGTTTACTTTTCCTCTAGTAAAACCATTTTTTAAAAGAAAGGAACTTAACTTTTCATACCAAGCTCTTGGAGCTTGTTTAAGTCCATGCAAAGCCATTTTTAGTTTGTAAACATGTTTTGGAAAAGTATCACACTCAAAGCTAGGAGGTTGTTTCACATAGACTTCCTTGCTTATTATGCCATTCAAGAATGCACTTTTTACGTTCATTTGATAGATCTTCATATTACTATGAGCAGCAAATGAAAGTAATATGCAGATGGCTTCTAATCTAGCTACTGGTGCAAAGGTTTCGGTAAAGTTTATACCTTCTTGTTGAGAGTAGCCTTGAGCTACAAGTCTTGCTTTATTTCTTACCACTTTGCCAACTTCATCTAGCTTGTTGCGGAATACCCACTTTGTTCCAATGATAAACTTGTCCTTGGGTGTAGGAACTAGCATCCAAACATCATTCTTTTCGAATTGACTAAGTTCGTCCTTCATGGCGCTGATCCAGCCATCGTCTAGGAAAGCTTCGTCCATTGTCTTTGGTTCTAGTTGAGAAATCAAAGCAGTTTGAGCTTGCTCCTTGAAGGTCGATCTTGTCCTGACATGATCTTAAATGTTTCCAAGAATTTGATTATCTGGATGATAGGTCTTCATTTGCCAAGAGCGTCCAGTTGGTTCCTTTTCTTCTTCTTTTGGATCGTCCATCTGATCTCTGGACGCTGAAGATCTGGCATCTTCTAGCTTTATATCTGCAAATGAATCGTCTAGCTCTAATATTTCTTTATCAGGCTTATTGTCATTGAATTTAACATGGATGGCTTCTTCAACTGTTAAGGTTCTAGAGTTGTAAACTCTATAGGCCTTGGATGTTTCGGAATAGCCTAACAGTATTCCATCATCACACTTAGAATCAAACTTTCCAAGATTGTCCTTTGTGTTTAAGATGAAACATTGACATCCAAAGGGATGAAGATATGATATGTTGGGCATTTGACCTTTCCACAATTCACAAGGAGTCTTTTTCAAAATAGGTCTTATATAAATTCTATTTTGTAAATAACATGTAGTGTTTATTGCTTCAGCCTAGAAGTGCTTAGGAGTGGAATTATCGTTTAGCATGGTTCTAGCCATTTCTTGCAATGACCTGTTCTTTCTCTCTACCACACCATTTTGTTATGGTGTTCGTGGTACAGAGAAGTTGTGGATAATTCCGTTCTCCTCACAGAACCCTTGAAAACTTTTGTTTTCAAAGTCCCCTCCATGATCACTTCTGATTGAAGCTATGCAAACATCTTTTTCATTTTGAATTCTTTTGCAAAAGATTGAAAAGATCTTGTAAGACTCATCCTTGTGTTTTAAGAACATAACCCATGTCCATCTAGAGTAGTTGTCCACTACGACTAATCCATATCGTTTTCCACTAAGGGAGGCTGTTCTGGTTGGACTAAACAAATCAATATGTAGTAGCTCAAAAGGTGTAGTTGTGGAAACAATATTTTTTGATTCAAAAGAGCTTTTTACTTGTTTCCCTTTTTGACATGCATCATAGAGAACATCAGACTTGTAAGCAAGATTTGGAAGTCTTCTTACGAAGTTATGCTTATTTAGCTTTGAGATTAGTCTCAAGCTTGCATATCCAAGCTTCTTGTGCCAAGTCCATTGATTCTCTTTGATGGAAACTAGACACGATACATTTTAATTTGTGAGTTCATTGAGATCAATCTTATAAAGATTGTTTTGCCTCTTAGCAGAGAATAATATGGATCCATATAGATTCCTGACAATACATTTTTCTTTGTCAAAGGAGACATTGTGTCCACTATTACATAATTGACTTATGCTCAGTAGATTGTGTTTGAGTCCTTCAACATATAAAACATTTTCAATGGAAGGGAAGGAATGCTTACCGATTGTTCCTATACCTGTGATCTTTCCTTTCTGGTTTCCTCCAAAGGTGACTCATCCACCATTCTTAGGTTGTAGGCTTTGGAACATATACCTTTCTCCCGTCATGTGTCGTGAGCAACCACTGTCCAGGTACCATGACTGGGGTCTTCTTTCGGTTGTCAAGCAAATCTGCAACAGGTATTATCATAGAGTTAGGTACCCAAATGGACTTGGGTCCTTTTCTGTTAGTTCTGAACGCATTGGACGTCTTCTTTGTTGGACGATATCTACATTTTGTTGATTCATGCCCATTCTTTCCACATATTTTACCGAAGATTATGTTTTTACTAGGTTTGTAATTTTCTTTAACAAAACCAAGTCCAAATTTGTCATGAGGACTTCTTCTATAAGATAGAATCTTATTTAGGTTCTCTGTTCCACTGACAAATTTTGACAAACTTTCTTTTAGATGAGTGACTTTTTTTTTAAGTTCTAAAACTTCATGAGAAGATGTATCTTCTGAAATGTTCTTTGTTTTTAAAAACTCATTTTCTTTTAAAACCTTTTTATGCTCTTCGTTGAGCAAATTGAATTCTTTTGTTATTTTTGAAAATTTCTTTTTTAGTTTTTTATATCCTATTGAGAGAGTTGAGGAGTTAGCAAGCAAATCATTATAGGCTTCTTGTAGAGAGATTAAGTTATCGAAGTTTACCTCTTCATCTTGCTCATTATCTGAGCTATCAGAGCTGGTCTCCGCCATGAGACACAGGTTGGCTTCTTCCTCTCCTTCTTCTTCTGATGAAGATAGGTCCATGTCTTCCCAGGTAGCCATGAGACCTTTTTTCTTGAAGAACATCTTCTTTTTGTCCTTCTGTAGATTAGGACATTCAGCCCTGAAATGTCTAGGCTTCTTACATTCATAACATACTGAAGGACTCTTTTCTTTTGGTTCCTTGTTAAACTTCTTTGTGAAGTTTTTGGCTCTAGATCCTCCTTTCTTCCTCCACATAGCCTGTATTTTTCTGGAGATGAAGGATATCTCATCTTCATCAGAGTCGTCCTTTTTGGACTCTTTCTCATAGGATTCTTCCACATTTAGAGCTTTGGACGATGATCCTCTGGATGGATGCTAGATGTTTAGAGCGATGAACTTTTTCTTTTGTCCTTCGTCTTGCTTCAGCTCCAGTTCATGGACTTTAAAAGTTTCAAGTAACTCTTCCATTGAGAATGCTGTTAGATCCTTGGAAGCTCTTAAAGCTGTAACTTGCAGTCTCCATTGCCTAGGTAAACTTCTTAAGATTTTGTCAATGTGATCATAATTGTCATAGGTTTTTTCTAAGGATCTCAGGTTATTTATTATAGTTTGAAATCTACCAAACATGAGTTCGATAGTTTCATTTTCTTCCATAATAAAGAGTTCATATTGTCTTACTAGTAAGCTCAACTTGGACCTCTTTACTTGTGCAGTTCCCTCGTAGGCAAGAGCGAGGGTGTCCCACATGGTAGCATTTCTAGCTTTTGAGTTTAAAAGATACCTCTGTTTGTGAGATTCTGTCCATTGACTTCTTGGAAGCTCCACTCCATCATGGTCAAGGGGCAGGTAGTCGCCAGTTTCTACTACGTCCCACATGTCTATGTGATATGCATCAAAGAATGCTATCATTCTTTGCTTCCAATAATCGTAGTTCTAACCTTTAAAAAGGGGCAGTCTGTTAATGGCTTGTCCTTCGTTTTCCATGAATGGTCAAGATCATTTTTACCCCTACAGTGTTAGATGCTTAACCCCAAAAGGCTGAACTCTGATACCAATTGAAATAGAAAAAGCACACAAGAAGGGGGATTGAATTGTGCGTTTAAAAACTTTTTCGAAACAAGTAAATCAATATGAAAACGTTTTCAAGCGTAGGGATAGAGAGAAGAAGAACACATAAAGTTTTATACTGGTTCACTCAACCTAAGCTACATCTAGTCCCTTCACCCAAAAGGTATTCACTAACCAACCTTAGGTTACAAGTATTGTTTGCGACCTCTTCAGGCTTTACAACGCAATCATCCTAGATTGCTTAACCCAAGTATTCTTTTACACTAAGCCTCTCCAGGCTTTCACAACACAACAAGTGTTTATACAAAAGATATCAACTTACGTAGTGAGGATTTGAAAGATTAGGCTCAAAAACACTCTGAAAATCTTTACACGATTTTTGTTATCATCCGTTGGACGCTTCTATCAAAATATTGCTAATATCTTTTTGTTCTTGTTCTTTTTCTTGATCGTTCGTCACTATCTCTGTATTGCTTCTTCCTTGGTGCATGTATATATAGTCTTTAGGGAAAAAATCCGTTGTAGAAGACTTTGACTTCGTTATGCAATGAGAAGCGTGCAAACTATCCTTTCAGAGAAGTCAGGCGTGGCAGCTTTTAGACTTACACTAAAATGAAAAATGCAGGACTGCGCTAGCAATCTATTTTTCTAAACATTCTTCATTCGTTTCGGCAGCTTGATAAATTGACTTGCTTTATCTATTTTGCTGCGCTTTTGCACTGGAATGAATCTGATGTATTTAATGCTTCAAATAATTTGAACATTAGATCACAGAAGTAGTAATATGTTAGTTTCAAGAAAAACTAGCGTAAATAAATTGGATGTTCAAAATAAAACTTAGTCGTTTGAATATTTGTTGTTGGAAGCTTGCATCAGATATTTGAATTTGTTCTTCAGACAATCATCTTAAGTTGTTCATTGGACGATCTTCTTTAAGCACGTTTATTGGATGGTCTTCCTTAATACGTCTACTGGACAGTCTTCTTTGACACGTCTATTGCACGATCTTCAAAAAGAAGTTTGTATATTGTAAAGAGTTCGGTTCTTTGGCAGAAACTTGAACATTAATAAGTTTGTTATCTTCAAAACTTTGAGGGTCTAGACGCTTCTACGTCTTTGGTTCCAACAATAGTTAGTGGATCTATAAGGCAAATTGAGTCAAAAAAATTAATGAATGACCAAACTTTAAGTCTCACTTTCAATTCACTATTGGATTAGGATGTCTTCCTTGATTTTAATGTTTTTCTTGACAAATGCTTTATCGATCAAATAAGGAATTTCATTAGGAACTAGATACGAGTAATGTTATTTCTCTTACAAATTCTCCTATAAATTTTCTTAATACTTTATATAGAAAGTATTAAATGAAAATGTAAATGTATGTAGTGTCATGAAAACATACAAACATTAATATTGAATACTTTCTATATATATTTAGCAAGTAGGATAATTGGTAGAAAGATGTTGTCAGAGGATTCAAAAGTATTCATTAGATTATCATTAATGCATGACCATTGATTCCTTAGGTCATCTCCACTCCAACAACAATTTTTTTTTTCACTTTGTAAGGGGTCATCTCCATTCCTAAGGTCATCTCCATTACATATCACTCATATTTATTTTTTATAATGTAAGCAACTCTTCCCTCCAATCCAACAACTTTAAAAACTTTACTAAATGAGTTCCACAAGTGACCCCACATTCCTACATTTAATTATTTTTTATCCCACAACAACTCTTATTTTTACTTGTTTTTATTATATAAACATTATTTATTATTAAAAGTTGTTTATTGGACCCACTAACAGTGTTAAGCACCAATGCTTAAATAAGCACCCAGTGCTTAACAAGCATCATCTCCTATAGATGCATCAAATTGGCATGTGTACTTATTAAGATAAGAACCATGAAAAAATGACTGATGGAGAAGCCCTAATAGAAATAGAGTAAACCATCAATTTGGTCCTTGAAGTATTACCGTTTCTCCTAAATAGTCCTTAAACTAATGAAATTATATAAGTAGTCCTTAAAGTATTATAAATCATGCTACATAGTCCCTCAAGTATTGAAATTTTTTTCAAATTAGTCACTCACCAAGGATTAAATTAATGGATATTCAATATTTTAGGGACTACTTACGTAATTTCATTAGTTCAATGACTATTTAGGAAAGAGGATGATACTTTAGGGACTAAATTGATGGTTTATTCATAGAAATATTAGAAAAAATAGGCTAATGATAGGAATTCACATAATAATATGAGAATTTGCAATTGAAATAATAAAAAATGAAGTCTATGTAGCTTCAATCATAATTAAATCTTCCATTCTTGAGAATGTGATTTGATCCTAATTTTTTTAGTGTGTTTCAATGCATATCAATTACTTAAAAAATTAAATAGAATTGGGTTATTAAAATATTGAGAAATTTAATTTAATTTCTTTTTACAAAAATAATTAATTAAAATGATTTGTTTTATTTTTAAAATTTTAACTAAAATATGATTTAACACTTATTTTTATTAATAATTATTATTTAATATATTAACTTGCAAAAGAAATAGTGAAAATAATAAAAGAAATAAAATTACATTCTATCACAATTTCTTTTCCTATGTATAAGGCAAGAAACAAACAAAATTTGGCATAATTAGTAGATAATTAAGTCTTTTAAGTATGTTAATTAAAATTCAATTCTTAATTATGTATATTTGAAAGATATTATTGGAGAACCAAAACATACTTCAGTTATCTCTATCTCAAAAGGAATAATCTTTGACTGTCAGTTAGAAATATTCTTAATGTACACACACATGGAAAGGAAAAATTAGAGAACCCGTACCAAAACATGTGATAAAATTTAAATCCCATTGTAAAAATTTAAAAAAAAGGGTTAATGCTAGAAATTCATTCCATATTTTACTATGATATTTTGAGACAAAACTTATATTGTTGCAAAATTTTGTCACAATTTATTTATTCTTTTCTTGTAGAGCACTTCATGGTTATTAATAAGTATAAATATGTTTTTAGTCCTTCAAATTTGAGACAAATTTGTTTTTAGTCCTCCGAATTTAAGATTAATCTTTTTAGTCCTTTTAATTTGCAAAAAAAAAAAAAACTTGTTTCAATCTCTTTGTTCAAATATCATTTGAGACTTCACTTATGTGGCTAACGAATTACAAATCGTTTATGTGGCAAGTCACCTTGACTTCTCATTCTTATTATCAAACAGCCTAACACATGTGTGTATTCCTTTCAAAGTATTCATTCTGATGACATTTGGGCAAAAGACATTTGGATAGAAGGACTAAAACGAGCTTTTTTCAAATTACAATGTCTAAAAAAGATCAATTTTAAATTTAGAGGACCAAAAACAAACTTATCCTAAATTTAAGGAACTAAAAATATATTTAAGCCTTATTAATATTAGAGTAAACTCTTAGGTTAATTATTTAAAGTTATAAATGTCCCATTATTAGGCCCTAAACAATGTTAACTGCCAACTAAATAATTCTCTTAAGAATTGAAAAGATATGTTAATTTCATAAAATTTAATGGGGGGATAAAATTGGCCATTATAAGTACGATTATTACCCATTGAATAAGTTTGGATTATGATCTAGGTAATTACTCACGAAATTTATGTGTATTTAATTTTTTTTAGTGTATAATGATGATATTAAGATTTGAACTTAAAATTTTATGCAAATTACCTTAACTTGGCATTGCTAGATCGACTCTAATAAGTTATTTATGTGTTTTTATTATTAAAATATGAAGACATTGTAGGTTGACACAAGTAGTTAAGAATCCGGTATGAACTCTCACCTTCCCTGTGGGCATGGGTTTGAAACACCACTTTCCCCACTTGGTGGACAACCTCAACAATCCTCTAGGTGGGCAGCCTCAGCATGCCATTGGCACCCTGCCAGGTAGTATTAAGGGTGCCTCATTGTTCTACCATTTTTCCAAAGCAAAAAAATTATTTTAATGTCAAATTTGTCTCATACCCACACTTGAATATAAAATAAATATAATTATATAGTAAGATACGATGAAAGCAATACATGCTTGATTTCTCTTAGGTAAAGTCTCTGATTTAAGCCTTGTGTATGGAAAAAAAATTCTCACTAAGAGAGCTAGTCCCACCATATTATGGATGTTCTTAGATTGAATAGAATTGTCTCCTTTAAAAAATACTTGTGATCTAAATCAAAACTAGGATTTGAAAGATTTTTTTAATATTTTTAATCCAGTATGATATTGCATTTTTAACTAATATTTCTTATTTTATTCAATTTTGTAATTAGTTTTAATATGAAAATAGTATACATATTTTACTAATTAGTATATAAAAAGAAACATTAAACTATTTCATTAAATTAAAATGTAAATAATGTATTTGAATATAAATATATAGGTATTCATGAGTATATATGGGTTTTTTCTTATATACGAGTAGTAGAGGTGGAAAAAGGTCAAACCACTAGATAGGGGCCTATGACTTAGCTTATATCAAGCCTAGGACAAGCCAAACTTTTTTAGAAAATAAACCAGACCAAGGCTTTTATTAAAGCCTATTTAATTTAAAAGGTTAAGCTCTAAGCCATCCAAAAAGCTTTTTAGGCCTAACAAGTTGACCTATTTAAACAAACATAAATAAATATTATTATTATTATTACTATTATTATATTAAATTTTTTATAATGTATTAAAATCATACGTTTATTTCTTTTTAAATGTTAAGCATGCTGACCTACATAAAGACTAGAGCTTATAAGTTTATTCAAAGATAAATTTATGTCCTACTTAGAAGTCTTATTGCAAAATATGCTTTTAAATAAGTTATCATGAATGTCAAATTAGGCCTTAAAAATATGTTTACATCATATAAACAAGTTAGACTCGTTTCTTATATAGTCTAGCATATCTATTTTCACCTCTATATTGGTGTTAAATTATCACAAAGTAAGCCTTTAAACAAACTTGTAGGCTAGGCTAGGCTTTTATGTAGGTTAAGCCAAGCCTTTAAAAATGGCTTATGATAGGTAAACAGGTCAAGCGTAAGCCATGCATTTTTAATCAAGGTAAGGCTCAAGCATAGCAAAGTCTAGCTTGACCTATCCTATTTCCATCCCTAGTGGATAGGGACATGAATTGTAACGTCGTGCAAAAATTAGGTGTAACAATTTACTAATTAGGAGTATTTAAACAAATAATCTCATAGTGAGCCTTGTTTAAAGGGAGGGAGGTTGTTAAAAGGATGAGCCTCAAAGGCCTAATAAAGGAATTACGGTTTATAAACCCTAAGCCACACACGCGCATACCACATCACACAAGGGATTGGGAAAGGAAGAAAGTGAGAGAAGAAGGGAAAAAGAGAAAGGAGGAGAGGAGAGGGGAAAAAAACCAGGCAAGTCATAGCAGAATAATGGGCACCTCCAGGTGAGTGCAGCCCTTTGCCTATTTCCCCCTCCTTGTAATTGTATTGTAGCTCATATGCATTTCTTTGTATGTTTTCTCTTTTCCCCATGTATGTTTTGTCATTGTATGAACATGCCATTATAGGGCTCCATTGGGGGTTTTTGGTGCAAATAAATGTTTATAGTATGAATGGGGATTTGGGATATGTAATTGCATGATTGGTGGAGTTTTCTAGTGTTTAAGATGTTGTGAACAGTTAAACGTGCTCAAATTTTGTGTATCTATAAGGTAGGAGGCCATAGAAGGCCTCCCAAGCTTTAAAATCATGCCCTAAACTTACAGGACAGTGAGCACAGCCATGCATAAAATTCATATTAGCGCCTTGGAAAGAAGCATGATCGTGCTTCATAAAGCACACATGTGAATGGACTCTAGAGTGTGAATTAGGCTTAAATGTCTTCATAAAAATTATATCCCTAGATGTTAACTAACTAATGCCTTTAAAATCACCTAAAAATAATGTCTATAGCTCAAGATATGATCAGATTAGTGAGCAAAGGTCAAGTTGTCAAAATTAGGCAATAATTTCATGTTCATCATAAGTTTTGGCATAGTAGATGATCAAACTAGTTTTTGAGGTCAACATAAAAGGTTTCGATAATCTTCTTAGCTTTCAAATGAGATAAAGATCAACTTGATAGGGTTAGTATAACTCCATATATCATTTTTTACTCTATAGAGGTAATAAAAGTGTAAGAAGAAATGAAGGAGATAGTACCTAAGAACTTAATAAAACAAAATGCAAATCCTAAATATCAAATGGGTAGTTGTTATAATAGGTCAAAGATAAGATATAAATTTATTCCCTAGGTGAGAGATACGATGTGTGTCTATCCCAAAAGGTAATATAAAATGTATGTCTAACCTATAATATGAGATAAAATATGTGCCTACGAGATCAATATACATGTTTATGTTATTATCCTTATTATATGATTTTCTCTATCCTCTTATGAATGAATACAATGTGATATATATATATATATATATATATATATATATATATATATATATATATGACTATAAATGAATGCCCTCTTATGAATGAATGCAATGTGATATGTATGAATATTCTTATATGAATGGATACAATGTGATATGTATAACTATAAATGAATTTTCTCATATGAATGAATACAATGTGATATGTATGACTATAAATGAATGTTCTCATATGAATGAATACAATGTGATGTGTATAACTATAAACGAATGTTCCCATGTGAATGAATACAACGTGATATGTATGACTAGATATGAATGTTGAAAGGGTCTCCTTTGGCAAGGGAAGGGTAGAAATCTCTTCAGTCCCGAAAGGATAGCCAAAAGCTTAATGTTAAAAGAAAGAATGTTTAAGATGTAACATCCCCTTTGACAAAGGAAGGATATTTGTCTCCTTCGATCCTCAAAGAGTGGTGTTAACCTCTAGTAAGGAGAGGTTGTTTGGCAAAAACAAGGGAGACGCTTCTTCAAATTTTAAGCTTAAATCTGCCAATAAAACGAATAAAAAAGGTAAAGAAAAAGAAAACATTTAATTAAGAAATGTGGATATGTTAGGAATTATTGATAATGATCCCTTATTTTATGATTAATGTATAAATTATTACATTCTATTAATGTTTATACGCTCTAATGTCACAATTTATGAGAATTAACTATCAATGTGTATATTATTTGCTTGCATGACGTTGTAGTGTCCCTAGAGCACTCACGTAGACTTTTATCTCATTAGTTTAAGTTTAAATGTTTCAAATTGAGCTTTGCATTTATGTTTTAGGCTTATCTTTTAGTATTTATTACTATGTTTAAGACTAAGCCCTTGATGTTGAGGCACTTTTATGTTTTATTATTACCTTGAGTTTGTACGATACCTTGAATACCCACGACATTAGGAGTTTATGTTTATTCAATACAAGTTTGAGGTTTTATTTTCTATGAGATTTATTTCTTCCGCAATAAAAAATATGTATGTATGGTATTGCCTCGTAGGGTATCACATGAATAATCTAATATCCTATTCAAATCTTATTTATGGTCATTTCTAAGACCAAAAACGTTCTCATACTAGTCTCAAAAAATTATCACTAAATTAGTACTTTATAAATTTAAAATATCATTATATCTATCCTAACAAGACATTAAAATAATGATATGAAAGAATTTTTGAACAATTAATTTAAAGATAAATAATTTTTTAAGAAAATAATTTAATAATAAAATCTTTACAAGATCAGTATAATAATATTTTATATCTTTTAGTAACTAAAATTTAGTAACAATGAATAATCTTATGAGTCATAATTTTAGCTAATAGAAAAGAATTTACTCTTAGAATCAATTTTTTAGGTCTCTTTAATTCCTTGATCCATATCTCTTTCTTCGTGCTTGTTCTCGGCCACCTTTTAAATATTAACTCTTGGTTTTAAAATGAAAAGATCCATTATAGGAGATTAATTAATGAATAAATTTTTAAACCCATACTTGTCTTACGAAAAAGTATGTTCTACATTAGCTGACTTCAGTGTGATTACTCATACATAAGGTTTCTATGCTTATATCAGTGCTTACAGGAGATAATTAGAATGAATAATGAAGCATATGTGTACCTAGTGTCATTTATGTTTGCTTTTTTTTTTTTTTTTGAGCTGCAAAACATCTATGCTTGCTTATATCACTTCATTGGTGCTAGGATGGTATCACTTGCATGAGTGTATGAGGAATGCATCCATTTAGGTTCCTATAATTTTCTGGCACTTCTTGCTAACGATCGTCAACTATAATCTAGTGCTTTGCATTTATATTAGTTTCAATACACTCATGGGAATGTTCTCGAGTGAGACAAAGTACTGGGCTACTTGCTAGAGATTGTGTATTGTGCTTTGTTGTTCTTAGGCTAGCATGTTAATTTCATTGTTTCTTGGTGGTTTATATTTTGGCTGAGATGGACTCGAAGTATTGACCCAAAAGAAATCTATCTATACTTATCATCCAAGAATAAAGATTCATTTACTTTTTTTCTATTCATTTAATGAGATATTAAAAAAATATTGAATCATTGTATAGTGAATTTTTACTACTCATTTCAAAGTGAAATTTTATCCCACCACAAGGAAATTGGGCCTAAATTTAGGGAAATTCTAACAGTACTTCTCTATTTTATTTTGTTGATTATGGTTTTGAATTCAAAATTTGATCATATCTTATATTATATGTTTAATTTAAAGTTAATGTTTAAAATATAGGAAATTGAGTTATTGTAAACATGTATGAATAACATGATAAAAAATTTAAATTGGTCATCAACATTGTATATTTACCTTTTTTTATAATAATGAGTAGGTTTAAATATATTTCTAGTCCCTATAATATGCATATTTTATACTTTTCGTTCCTATAAATTTTTTCTTCTAGTTTTAGTCCATCTAATATTCTATTTTACTCTTTTGGTCCCTACCGTTATAATAAACTATTAAGTATAACGAAATTGTCACGCCAGTAACCCATTTAGCATGTCACGTCAGTAATCCACTTGGCATGCCACGTCAACACATATGCCTCGTCAACACCATAATATAATTAGAGGAACTAAAATAGAAACCGATTATATATATTAGAAGAACCAAAACAAAAACTAGGTGTATTTATAGAGACTAAAACATAAATTGAGTATATTTAGAATGACTAAAACATAAATCGAGAAGATCCTCCATGAACAACAAACCAAAGCTCCAACCCTCTACAAAACCACATCCATCGTTAATGGTTTTACCATAACAACACACCATCTTCTACACGAGTCAACTCAACACTATGTGACCAAAACCTACCACCCATAAATAGATGTTAAAAACTTAAATCTAACTATAGTGTTCCACCATCATGAGGCACCATCTTCCACATGAGCCAACCTAACATTATGTGACCAAAACCCACAATCCACACGAACAACAATCCAAAGCTTTAACCTTCTATGAACCTACGTCGGACATCACCATTTCACCATAACACACCATCTTCCACACAAGTCAACTCAACACTGTGACAAAAACCCACTATCCATATAAATGTAGTCCATAGACCATAAGGCCTGAGCCTAATGAAAGTTATCCCATATAAATATGGGCCTATACGAGTTAGCCATTTAGCCTAAATGTTTGTGCACAAACCCATTTAACCCACCTAACATATATATTATTTTACGAGTTGAGATTATGCAAACCAAAAGGATAGTCCATGATGATTTCAATGAATAATGGTTTGGTGGAATGGTTTGCTAGAGTAAGGGGTGCGTAGCTTTCGATCTTAGTGTGGTTGATCGCTTTGGGCTCATGTAGAAGATAATGCACTTGTTATGGTGGAACTACTAAGGATGGATAGGTTTGTAGAAGATTGGAGCTTTAGTTTGTTGTTCATGGAGGATCTTCCCAATTTATGTTTTAGTCCCTCTAAATATACTCAATTTATGTTTTAGTCCTTATATATACACCTAGTTTTTGTTTTGGTCCCTCTAATACACTCGATTTCTGTTTTAGTCCCTCTAATTGTATTGTTGCTGATGTGACATGCCGAGTAGATTGCTAATGGGTATAATTGCTAACGTGACATGCCAAATGGGTTGCTAATGTTACAATTCCATTACACTTAACGGTTTATTGAAATGGTGGGGGACCAAAATAGTAGAATAAAATATTAGAGGGACCAAAATTAGAAGAAAAATTTATAGAGACGAAAAGCATAAAATGGATATATTATAGGGACTAGATACATATTTAAGCTTAACGAGTTTTATCAGCAATTTTAAGAGGCATATTTTACAATGTAAATATTTATATTTTTGAAAAGGTTTTAAAAAAACAGATGACTTGTAATTTTCAAGAAAGGTGTAATCCACTTCAGAAAATAACTTCCTAAATTTTATTTTTGATATTGAGTAACTAATTCAATATTTTATATTATTATATTTGAAGTTAATTTTTTTAATATTTGAAAAATAATTTTTATAATATTAATGTTTTTAAAGTGTTCAATTTTATTAAAAAAAAAATGTTCTTATTTAAGTGCTTCCATGGGCAAAAAATTAACTTTAAATTAAACACATGAATATTTTTATTCAATTCTATTGCACTTTTACGAGGTTTGGTGAAAATTTTTGCTCAATCTTTTTTCTAATTTGCAATAATCCTTTTATATATATGTTAGGTTTTCTTTGTATATAATATAGACAGGAAAGTAAGAGAGAACTTTGTAATTTTTTTTTATCAGTGGGAATACAAAACCAGATGCAGAAAAAGAAATTATCAAACAAAATGGATGCCTATAACATCAGCAACTAAAAGAGGATATAGACTGCGTGGGAAAAGTGACCAAGTGACATAAGCAGAATTGGATTTAGCACCAATTTCGGTTAACCAATCAGCACAACCATTTTCTTCCCTAAGAGTGTGAGTAAAAGTAACATTCCAATCTCTATTGATAATTGATTGGATCTCCTGAACAAGAGGTGCATAAGGATGAGATGCTAATATTTCAAATTGCACAAGCTGCAGAGCAATTTTGGAATCAAATTCGCATGTGAGTATCCTAATGCCTTTGGACCACACCAATTCAAGACCGTGCATGATGGTGAAAAGATTAGCACTTAGACAAGTTGTGAAGCCACATGAACCAGAAAAACCAATTGCCCATTGACCATAAGAATCTCTAATGAGGCCACCAAATCCTAAAAGCTTGGGATTCACCAAAGAACTGCCATCAATATTTAGTTTGAAGGAATTCTCACAAGGTACCAATGAACTTCATTGCAGTTTTACATATGAATTGGTCTGCTGAAAGCATGCTTGATTAAAGAGTGCAAATTTGTTATTTGGCTAATGACAAACCAATCACTCCAAAATTTGTCTTGAAACACTAAAATGTTGCGGGATTTCCAAATCAACCAACAAGCTATTGCAAATAAATCACCATTCATGCCATTTGTAATTTAATCTCAATAAGATAGTTCTGTTATCATAGTAGGAAATGAACCCATCTACCCATATTTTTCCGCTTTATTTTCTCTTCTAAAGTATATTTTTAGTGAGTTTGAAATACTTAGTTGGTAATCTATAGAAAGAGAAATTTGATACTTGATTAATTGATGAATATTGGATGAGTCAGTGGTTAATATCCTTTGTAAGTTTTGATTTATTTCTTATTTTGAAATGATGAATGAGGCTTCCATTTTATGTTAAGCCTTATCATATTATAATTTGTTGTTTTCAATGTTGTTCACATATTATGTTAAAGATCTTTGGCAAGTGTTAAATATCATTGTTGTTTACTGATTGTCGATTGCAATAGAGCTTTGTCTTCTTGTTTATTGCTCAAATGATGCTAAATTTTAATTTCTTTGCTACGAATTTGTCTCTTAATGGTATCTTTTTCTTTTCTTACAATACTGAATTAATCAATGGATTCACAAGCAAAGGTAAACAACATCAATTCACATGAAGACTCGGTTGGAGTCTCAAATGTTTAAGGCATACACATATGGGCATATCTATTAAACAGCCTAACAATTCATATTGTAAATAGATAGCAACCAAGGTGTGCATATGAGTGTATGTTACCCTATAAATATAATTTTGATGACTTTTATTAGAATTGGATAAAATCAACTACTAATGCTTATTATATGTTTCTTTTCTACCCCTGCCTCCCAAAAAACATATGTACTATTAATATAGTCTCTTTTTTTTTTGTGTGTGTGCATATGATTGTAAGGAGTGTTTCCTGGTTGTTTACTTAGACTAATTTCTTTTGAAAAATCTAAAAGCACTTGAAATTGGATTGCTCCTTGCCAACTAAATTTTTTCATACACAAGAGTCAAAACTTATATACAAAGGAGTATTAATATAGTCATATTGACAATTTAATTAGCCCACATTACTCATATAACAGGTTTGGAGGACTCATTAATCATATGCTTAGCCACGACCCTTCAAAATAAAAAATTGACTACTTGATTCAATTTTTGAAGTCCATTTGTCTTGCATTATTATTGTTCATTTGGCAAATCCATGTGTTCTATTATGGAAAATCTCATTCTTGGCCTCACTTTTCTCTATAGTACATTACACAGCCACAGCCACACATATATACAAGGTTTTGTTAATTCTTAAAACAAGGATTTTCTACTTTTTTTAATGAAAGGACAAAAAAGGAGTTTTGAAGAATTGAGGAACAACCTGGGTTAAGATTTTGCTTTCATGAAAAGTGAACACCCAAATCTTATTTTAATTATTTTTCTCACTTTTATTTTATCATGTTGTTGTTAAATAGGACAGTAATATATATATTTTTAATTCAGTAATAAGTTTTTAATTTCTAATACAGTTGTCTTTTTTTTTTATCATATCCTTTTCTAAGAAAGTAATACAAATAAAAAAAACCGTACTTATAAAAGAGAAGTTATCGCACGACAAAACAAAACAAAAATAAAAATAAAGACTATATTCAATAGATTAAAAAAAAAACTACGTATACAATATACTTGCATAGAAATGGGCAATATATAGAAGATTACCACATATTTTACACATCAATCATTAATATTTTTAACTTTGATTTAATTTTTTTTTTAAATTTCATTGTACTACATTTTTTATAAAATTTATGATTTTTAATTTATAGATGTAATTTTAAATATTTTGAATTAATTTGAAAAAATTAAAAATAATCTTAATATGAGATTTTACTCAATAAAGCCTATTTGACTTAAATCTACATGATTGCAATTTCATGAGTGAAGAACAAATCAAATTTAAAGATTTTAATGTGTGATGAAGAAAATCAAGAGTTCAACTGCTAAAAATATTATATATAAACAAGTGTTTCAAAAGATATAAAATGTATTTATTCTTTTGAATTTAATTTCATTTTATTTCATGTTATTTTTCAATATTATAAAAATAAGGACAAAAAAGACCCAGGCATAGCTGGAGTAGGATACTGGTTATGGACAAACTAAAAAAAATCTTAGAAACATATACTTATTTTCTCTTTCATATTATTTGTATTTCATTTTCTTCTTATCTATCTTTTCTTTTTCTATCACATCACTTATCATATTAATCATTTTTTCCTCTATATTTTTTTTATATTTCTTTTTCTTTTAACCCAATATACACAAAATGAGATGTACCTTTACATTTTTCCAACTAAAAAAACACAACAATCACACATGGACAAAGATTGTGGCTGCTACTAAATGAACGTGGGATCCTACAAACAGCACAGACCTGGAGAAGAAGACAATGAGAAAAAAAAGAAGAGGTAGGAAAATAGCATTGAAGAATATTATAATAAAAATAATTCTAAACTTTCTTACAATTTTTTTCTACTAATTAATCATCCTATTTATTAAATAAAGAAAACATTAAATTCTTTTCAAATTCATAAGACGTTAAATATATTTATTTTTCATTTAATTCTTTTTTATAAAATAATAGAAAAAATTATTGAAAAATATAACATTATTCTTTCAATTTCCATGTCAGCAAGGAGACTATTGACTTTTGACATAATAAAAAAAGTCTTTCATATTAAATGTTTTTTATTTTATAAAAGACCAATAAAAAAAAAGCACTATATTGGTAATCTTGCTAAGAAGAGGCTGATGGTGTCGAAACACCGTTCACCTCAGGAACCGCTTCTGGCATGATGGAAGCAACTTTGCGTGTCCCTAGGCGATGGCAAAAACTTCGACAGCGATGGTGCTATAACAGACTAGCAATTTCTTGTGCTAACCATCATGAACAGATTTTCAAACAATGAAGAGTGTGAAGAGAATCAAAAATCAATTCTCACAGACGGCACCAATGTTATGTGGTGAACATGAGGAAAGATCTTTGGTGAGCTCCTATGGTGGTGGCACCTATAAGGATTTCGATGCTTAAGTCAGTAAGGGCATAAGAGTGAGTCAGAATGAGAGAGAGCGTATGTACCTGATGGATGTAAAGCCCTCTATATAGACTGTTTTGGAAGGAAATACCGTTAAAGTTGGGTGCCACGTGGCAGTGTGCATTTGGGTGGCTCATTATACGTTTTTCTTGCCGTTAGGCGTTTTCCATGCTGTACTGGGATAGGCATAAAACTCGGATCAGGATGAGCAAGGTCATATCGTCCAAGATATATGTGGCTATGTTAGCCAAGAAAGACAGTAAGTAAGCCGACTTATGACTAAGCATCTAGGCAACCTCCAGAACATATATCATCATAAAATATATATAAATCTTATATTATTTTTTTCACAATAATGTTATATCTATGTATATATAATTTTATATAATATTTAACATAATATATATATATATATATATAAAGAGAGGGATGAGCTTATCTTATCCTGTTATTTTCTTGAAATAAGAAATACCCTAAAAGAACAGGAGATGATAAAGAGTAAGATAATTTTATGGTGAAAATAAAAATTGTGATGGATGGGAGTGCAGGGTGCTTGATCCGGGTCTCACGTTGGCTGCATTATTCAGATCGAGACAATATCGTAGTGAAAAACTCCCACTAAAGATATGGGGGCCACTATGTGGAGCCCAATTCCCTAAGTTACTGATTATCACAATTATACAGATAAAGTGACTGATATCAGATTCTTGCCTTGACTTAATTTCTTTGATGATGACTCTTCCTTTTGCATACAGTTTAATCTGTTTGCTAGAGAACAGAATTTAGAACATGGAAATCAGAAGATACCCCACGTCGCCACTTTGGTCATGTCTCCAATAAACGATTATGTCGTTTATATGCAGAGATTGTATTCCAATAATATGAAATTCTTAGTAGATTTATTGGAATTTTTTTAATAGAAGAAGTAAAAATGAAATTTGAGCCTATCTATATTCTCTCGTAAATATTAATCTCATATCAGTTATTCAATTTTAGTGACTTACTATCCAAGCTCAGTCTTGTTATTAGTTGTTGATTAATAGTTTTTGTGAAGTCTCGTGTTTAACCAAAATTATATTAAATTTAATAATTTAATTCTGATTGATTATTATTTTTTATTGAATACAATTATTTATATTTCTTTAAAAAGTCTTTATTAAAAAAAAGTATTTTTTTAAGTGAACAGTTTCGTGTGAGTTTAATAAAATGCGGGGGAATTGAAAATTCGTCATATAATTATATTAATTAATCATTTATTCTCTTTGATTTCCTTTTCTATTTTTACTTTTGATGCTTTTTGTTCTCTTGTCTTCCTAACTTTTAAATACGCCCTCGAGAAAATTATTTTTTATATAATATTAAGTATTGCATTATTTTTTGAATCACAGTGTTTAAAAAATATTTAAATTGTAACTAGTTCAAGTCAAGTCTTATGCACTCACCTAAAGAGATAAAACACTTTTAACATTTATTTTCTTCGTTTACAAAACTCAAATATAATAACGTATTTCAAAGGAATTAAACTTATTACCACTTTTTTTTCTTATAAATAAAGCTTTATTAGTAAGAGAGTATAATGGTACTCTAACATGGATACATTAGTCTAATGAAGTCAAATTTAAGAGATAAACAAAGACAATATATAGAACTAATACACCAGTCAAAAAAAGAATAATGTGTATTGTCTAGTTTGGCCTTAAACTATGTCCACAATCTAACATTTATCAAGTCTAAAATATCATTGAAGTCCAAGAAAATACATTAAAACACAATATTATCTCACATATAATTTAGATAGACCATATTACAGCATGCCAAAAAAATATGTTGAACAGGACGCAACCCTTTTCGTCTTAAGAGGAAGCTAAACTAGATATAATGATTAACAATATCATTAGACAAGATTATAGAAAATCAAAGCCATACAAAACTGCGTACCATATCTAGATTATCATCAAGTTAGAAAAAAAAAGTAATTATTATCTTCCTTAGAAGTGTCACACTAATTTTTTTTGTAGACTATAAGTACTTTTTATGTGAAGCAATCCTGTTTGAATTAGATAAGACTATTATGGACAAAAGAATTTTTTTTCTGAATATTTAATGCAACTACATGCATAGGACTCAAACTCAAGACCATTGATTAAGATAAAACAATTTCGCGTCAGTTGATTCACATACTCGATAAATGAGTTAAACTAATTTATGATTAAGTGATGATGCATATATGCACTTGAAATATGTTAACCTCATATCAAGTATACTTATTTTCAAAAGAGAAAGGTAAAACGAAGAATAAGCTAATCTTCTTTTGAGTATAACTATCAAAGTGAGCCACAACCCGACGACCCAACCCGGCTCACCATGAGTTCAAGCTAGGTTGAGTTGAAAAAATCTAGCTCACCCTAATTATTAGCAAAAAGGGGCCGGACTCACTTAGCTCACAGCTCACCTAGGTTGAGTTTGTGGTGAGCTGGGTTAGCTCATGGGTTAAGGGTTAATACTTTTTTTAAAAGAAATACTCACTATATATATGTCTCATCCTTAATTAGTAATTATGTTTTACAATTATAAATCCATAATATTAGTTTAAAATTTAAATGTTTAATTGTTATAATATTTTGTCACAAAAAAATATAAATTATGTTTGAATTTTATTTTTTATTTTTTTTATTTTAGGTGAGTCAACCCATTTAGCCCACCAACCCATGGTAGATTGAGCCTGATTAACTATTTTTTTACTCGCCTAAACGTAAGCCGGGTTAGATTGATTTACTTTTTATTTAACCTGTCTCACTTTGACAGCTATACTTTTGAGGTTACTATACATACCTATGTCCAAGGATCTACAAACGTTATGTCCCATCATAAATTTTGCTCTTAAGACAAGTTCCGTGTCTCCAATTTTCTGGATCGCAGGAAACCATCAACTCATGTGTAGTACTACTAGTGTCCAATTTTTTAAAATGGTTTAATTTATTTTTATATTTCAACAGTTATTGTTAAAATTTAAATTTTATATCATTCAAATATGCACTTATATTTTGTATGATAAAATGAAGGGAGAAGCGAGGATATATACTAAAATCGAGATTGCCGTGACCATAGTAAATAATTATAGGAATAACATGTACTCTCTCTCTCTCTCTCTCTCTCTCTCTCTCTCTCTCTCTCTCTCTCTCTCTCTCTCTATTACATCATTCAATAATTTTTTAATTAAATAATTTTTTCTCAAAACTCACTATTAGATTAAAAGTTCCTTTCATATATAGATTGTATTTAAAAAAAATATTTATTTAAAATTATTTGACACTTCATTCATGTACATCAAAATTAACATAATATATACTTTTAAAATATATACAAATATGAATCATTTAATCACATTTTTATAATTACTCAATTTTAACAGAAATTGACACAAACAATCAAGATAATATATAATTATAATTCAATGGTTGAATTGACAAAAATCACATTCTATATAAAGTTATTAATACTTTTTGTATAATATAAATTTAACCAATCCAACCATTGAATTTGATAATATTATCTTTATGATTATGTATATCAAATTTGACATCATTTGGACATTTCTAAATATGTTATCTAATATTGAATATTTACATATATTTCAATATCATATTGTACGTTAAAATAAAGTGATTTAATGAACTATTAAATAATTTTAGAATTGTATGAAATTTTGTATACTTAATCTAATTAATAAGAACATCAAATTTAACGGTTCGATTGATTAAATTTGCATTATACAAAAAGTTATTGAAGGTATAATTTGACTAACTCTTACACCTGGTGTCAACAAATCCTGCCCTATATATATATATATATATATATATATATGGGTGGGGATCAAGTTACTCCAAGAATAACTCTTGATAGAGTTACTCCACTCAGTAACTCTTGATATATATTAAATGTTAATGATCCAATCGTTGAATTAAAAGATTTTATTGAGTAGATCAAGTCTACAAAATTTTATAAAGTTTGAGAACTATTTGATACTTTATTAAATAAATTCAAATTAACATCTAATATACTTTTCTAAATTATAAGTAAATATTGACTATAAGATTAATTAGTTACAAATGTTTGATTTGTCTAAAATTTGGTGTGCATGATCATTGACATAATATTAAAATATTCAACGGTTGGATCGTTAAAATTTAATATATAACAAGAGTTATTGAGTGAAGTAACTTGATCCCCACCCTGTATATATACATATATACATATATATATGACTGGAAATCAAGTTATTCCAACAGTAACTCTTGATAGAGTTACTCCACTTAATAACTCTTGGTATATATTAAATTTCAACAATCTAACTATTAAATTAGAAGATTTTATTAAGTAGATCAAGTCTACAAATTTTTAGAGTTTGAAAACTATTTAATATTTCATTAAATAAATTCAAATTAATGTATAATATAATTTTCTAAATTATAAGTAAATGTCGACTATAAGATTTACTAGCTACAAATGTTCTATTTATCTAAAATTTGGTGTGCAAGATAGTTGAGATATTATCAAAATATTTAATGGTTAGATCGTTAAAATTTAATATATATTAAGAGTTATTGAATAGAGTAACTCTACTAAGAGTTATGCTTGGTGTAACTTGATCCCCACCTTATACACACACACACACACACACAATAGTCTAAAAGAACTATAAAAGTATTAAAAAAAAAAAACTTAAGTATCTAAGCCTTGCCAAATGGACCAATCATCTAAATCATCCCGGTAGTGGGGATGACCTCATGTCCTGCTTTCAGCATCTGGCCTTACTGTAGCCCCCTTTATAGTCCCTTCTCCACTATTATCATCCTTTGCATCAACTCCTGGATCTACCAAACCAAGTTAATATTCACTTGTCGATCCACTGCAACTTCCTATTGAACTATTACAACCTTTTGCTCATATGTGGCAACCCGATGTTGAGCTTTTGCAGCCTGTTACTTAGCTTTCGCCACCCTCTCTTCATAGATATTGCTTGATAAAGGAGAAGCAACTAACTCGAGTCAGTGAAGTCACCCTTAGACGAACATTTGTAAAGAAGTTTCAAATGTTGTAAGCACATCCTTTGCTTCTGCCGCTAGTAACCTCCTTCCATATGTCAACCCTAGTCGATTGTTGATCAAGCTGTGTCGCAGTTAAGGAGCCCTCACCAACTTGGGGCTGCAAAGATGATGCTAATAGTCCTCTTGTTCAATCTCAAATAACATATACTAGTAAGAAAATTATTTTGTTTGACAAACAAGTTGTATTAAATATAGTATATGATTAAAAACTTACACCTGTCCTCTCAGAGCAACTATCTACCCATTCGCCTATCTTCTTCTTATGGGTAGCCAAATAGAGCTCATAAGTGTGGGAATCTTGCCTAATGCATAGAGCCATACAAACCAAAAATGCAACAAACGATTATTAATATATAAATATGATAGATTGTAAAACATAACGAACTTTATAAAACACGTGTGTGTTAGTGGATACATATCAAGTCTCATGCCACGTCAACATGAGATTTATGGCCTGTAGTGCGGACTGCTCTGCCTCTTTTGGACGCCTAGTTGGCTTTGTTTCTTGTAGATGAGTTCTTGAAGTTCGGGATTTCTCAATAAGCCTGAAAATCAACCTAAGCTTGTTCCCCTATCTAGGTTAACCTCTTATTAGCCTTCCTCGCCTTTGTCAGCATATCTTTAAGATGTTTTGAATAATGCTTCTTGAACGTCTTACGAATCTTCTACTCATAATGAAGCTCCCATGTGCATTTCCCCTGCATAGTAACTGTGAAATAGTTAATATGTAAATGAAAGAAATATTTATAAACTAATTAAGGATGGATAAATACGCAATACAACTTGCCTGAAACCTCTCAAACCATTCCTCCCTATCTGAGTCAAGAAAAATAGTATAGAAATGGAAAGAACCTCAAAAGTGTGACAAATGGCATGACTAATGCCTTTAGCGACATGATCTGATAGAGTCTACCTGCAAAGAATCAAAAGTCAATATAAAAATCAAATTTAATGTCAAATAGATGCAAATACAAAAAATGAACGAAATATTAACTTACCCTTTCCTAATAGGTTATAGGATGTACCTTCCATGGTCGTTCACAGGGTCTTGCCACCTTTGACCCCGTCATGCAGGAAGGCATAGTCTTCCTGGCCCTATTGAGGTACTCCATTGCCCTATTGAAGTACCTGCTTATCCTACTTAGCTACCTCTTCCTTATGCTCGAGTACTTTATTGTTATGCTAAGGTACCTCTTCCTCCTTATGCTGAGGTACCATATCATCTATGTCAGGTAGAAACCCATTAGCCTGAAGCTCAACATAAGCTTGTTGACTAAGGGTAAGCAGAGGATGGGTTGAGATAGGTTTATCTTTGTCATTACTTGACTCAAAATTTTAATTAAGCCATTTATTTAAACCCAAACTTGATTCGATAAAGACCTAGAATATATAGGACATGATTGGGTCAATCTGACTTTTTAATGTAGTACATTAATCTTAATATTATGTATAGTTAAATTGTAGAATAATACAAGTCTAAAACTTAAATTAAGGTATATTTTACAATATATATTTTAAAATAAATAATATCATGATAAGTATAATATCATGTTATACAAAATATTATTTACTAAATCAAAAAGTTTACTCTTAATACATGATTGTTAAAAAATCTTATATTTTTTAGGAGAATATAGGATACCAAATCAGGTTGGTACAACCTAAAGCATAACCTGAACTCATCCTCAAAAATCATTAAGTCTAATTATAAAACCCGAACTCGTCAAAATCAACCTCAAGTCAGGTCAAGTTAACAGGTCAGGTTAGATCATGCTTACCCTTATTGTTAAGTTGACATCATCGTCCTTGGCTGAAGGCTGTGAACAAAAAAGTGATATATAGATTTGGCACCATTGTGATGCCTATCGTAAGTGGTCCCTAATGAGGTCTTGGTGGTTGTGGTGTAAAACCTTTTAGCAATGCTCAAATCACTCCTAGATGACTACTTGATCTGTTGCATTTCTTTAGCAACGAAGGTGTTGGGTTTGTGTGGCTAGCTCATCAAGTCATATATGTCTGGCTCTAGATCTCTGACCTCTGGTCAAGGATGAGGCAATCACCTTCCTCTTATCTCGAGAACCTCCTTGTCCTGCCATAACTACTACAAAATATAATACATAAGTATTCATATAACCTAATGTCTACGTACATATAGTAAATAAAAAAAAATACTTGAGTTTTTCAATACTATTGTACAATGTCAACTTACACGACCTATTCTAATCATTGCATTCATCACTAATGTCTTTCTCCTTCTCCTCTTCATCACTGTCCTCCTTGTTAATGTCTTCTTTCTCTCTTTGATTATCATTAATTTTGTCTTCCTGAATGTCTTCCTCCTCATTGTTGCCATCCTCTAATATATCATCATTTTTTATTTACTAAAGGTTATTAGTGACAATCTCTTCATACTCTACTTTAGATTCGTTAACTAATCCATGTATATGTTCAACCTTTACGATTGGTAAAATAAGGGATATGTCATTGGCCTAATAAGCCGCTTCAACCTCCATGTCGTTAACTTCAACATGACCCCTCAGTTTTGTCAATATTGTTGCACACCAATCACGCATGTCTCTAAACATGTCTAGATATATTGCCTTTTATATAAGGATGAATGGATTATATCGATCATACTTTTTAGACGTGTTAATATTAACCATATTTCACAACGACTGAATTGTTATAACTTTACACCTTACTTAAGCAAACCATTCACAGTCAAACACAAATATCTTATTACTTAAACCACAGTATTCCAATTCTAAGATATGTTGGATGATGTCGTAAAAACCATTTTCTCCTTCTTCAATAATACCCTTTACGTGAAGCCCTCAATGAAAGGTCTTTTACGTTCACTTTAACTCTTAGTGTCAAATATGTATCCACTAACCTCAAGATGTTGCCTTTGAATAAGGATCCCAAGCTAGTGATTTTAAGTATGTCTTTGTCACCCCATTCCTTTCATCACAAATCTATAAAAAAGATACACATATGGTTAATTATGTCATGAATTTAGTTATGATTAGTTTTTACATTATTAATTAAGTTACACTTACATATGCCATAAACCAAGCAGGAAACTCCACATGGATACGACTAGAAGCATTTTGATAATTGATTAAGTGACAATGCAATAAATATCTAAAATGAATCACGTTTTTTTAATCAATGTATGGTATTGAAAATGAAATGAATATAATTGACATAACAGAAAACGTTACATACTCAAGAAATGGTTTAACATCATTGCAATTGATAAGGACATGTACAAGAACAAAGTTCCACTGATCATCTGTCAACTAGTAGGTTTAGGGCTTCTTAGTAGGATATTTAGATTTGCTCAAGACTGAAAGCATTACACCAAGGTCCTCATGTCCTAATTGAGGATTCTTCCTCAAACTTATACTTGGCAACAAGTTTAAGTTCTTGAAATAGTGAGAACAAAAGAAGGTTGTATCATGATCCAAGCATGAAACACATATAGAACCTTCCATCCTAACCTTATTCTTAACTTCTCGCTTGGACTCTCACATGAATTTGCACGTTAAATGATCATACAATTGTGAGTTTCAGTTAAAAATGATGTTAAGAGTTAAAAAATGATCATAAGCTACCTTTCAATGGATACACCCATCGGTCTTGAACTGGACCATCAAGGATTGCTTCATATGGTAAGTGAATTGGTAGATGCTTCATTGGATTAAAGAAAGCTAGTAGAAAAATTCTTTCCAACTTACATGTTATAATAGGAATATTCTTCTCCAATATGACTAAGTCGTCCATCCTTAGTGTATTACAACATATATCTTTAAAGAATCAACTCAATTTAGCAAATGTTTCCAAGCACATTCAAGCAAGGACTAAAACACAATTAGGAATAAACACTCCATTAATACATGGAAGTCATGGCTCTTCATCCCTTGCATCTTACACCCTTATCAAGACCGACACACCTCACGAGTTCAAAGCATAAGCATCCAACATTTTCAAATTTGCAACCATTTACAGACTAACTTGACCTCTTCAAGGGTCAAAGTGTCTTTGGCCTTTGGCTTCCTATGTCCTCGCATACACATGTCAAAGACAAATCCAATCTTGATTTTTCATTATCCTTTGGTTTACCCGAAATATTCATGATAGTATTAAACACACTGTTAAATAATTCATTCTCTATGTGCATTACATCAAGGTTGTGCCTCAACAAGTTGTCCTTTCAATATGGAAGATCCCAAAATATACGTTAATGATGAAGTTGACCATACATTGGGATTTTGTCAAGAAATCCAAGTTCTATCACTTTTGGAAACTCATAAACAAATTTCCATATTTGTTCACCTATCAACATGTAAAATGACCCATCTATCTCAAGTGTGTTTCTTTTAAAGGACCTTTTACTTCTTCAAAACAAATGATCTTGTGAGAGGAACCGACAATAACAATCAAACCAATAATTTTTTATACTGTGTTTTAAGGTGAATGCCTTTGTTTCTTCTATGCAATAAGGGCACGCCATTTTGTCCAACATTTCCCATCCAAGCAATATACCATAGTTGGAAAGTCATTGATTGTCCACATTAAGCATGCTCTCATCATAAAATTCTATTTAGTGGAGATGTTGTACGTCAAAAAGCCAAAACTCCATAACTATTACAGATTATCAATCAAAGGTTGCAATAAGACATCTTTTTTTTTTTTTTTTTTTGAGTTAGATGGTCCAAATATCAAACATGTCAAAAACATGTATTGCTTGGTCATGCACATTTCAGGGGGAAGTTTTTACAAGGTAACAATTACTAGTCAACAATAATAAGGAGAAGTAGACACTTGAAAGTTAATACCTTGTTGATCACCACACTAATTCTGGAGTTTAATTAAGATACTTTACCAATGTAATGCATGTGGGCCCATTCATCATTTGATGTCCCATATCAAGTCATCATCATATTTGGGAAGTGATCGAGAGTTCGTATTCCTTACTCAATATCTTGGTGATACTTAGCAATTATCAGGGCTATCTAATCAGTTTATGTGGTTTTCTTGGGTTAAGCTTGCTAGTCTGACCATTGGGATTTCATAACCTGATACCATACCCCCACTATGGTAGTATCCCAGCCCACAACTAGCTACACATCAAAAGATGATCATCCAACATTCATTTATCTCACATCAATCATAATGCACGTATTAGTGCCCACACCAATCACAACACACACACTGGTGTCCATATCAATCATGATGCACAAGACAATTCTACGTCTTAGCCAAACCAAAATCAATCACACATATCCAATTACACTTACTAACAATTATCATGTACAACACAATAACACAAAATTTATCACAAAAAACACTACTTGAGACATAACCACTTCGACATCATCCAATCTAGCTCGCCAATAATGCCACCGTCCTTGGTTCCTTCGTTGGAGCATGCCTTTGATTCACCTTTTGTTCATCTCTTTATTATTAAAGTTTTATAAAGAGGATTTATAAATTTTTTAGTGCATTGACAAGTCTTATGAAAATCTTATGAATCTTTACTCACTTCTAATCTAACTATTAGGCTCAATTCTATCCCTTAATTTGACCCCAGTCGTATTGAATTAAATCCTTACATTCATTATAGAAAGCTCCATTAAGGTGATTCTTTTCTATATTTATTTTCACTTTATATTTATTTTTAATCATAGCTTAACTGGTTTTTAATATTTTATAATTACTAGCCTTATAATTAAGTTAAGAGCAAATTACATTGACACCTCATGAATTTTTTTGGCAGACTGCACATTCCCCTACTTTTTTAATGTTTACAACAACCTCCCTTATAAAGGTACATAATGTAATTTTTTAAACAATTAAGGGGGTTTAGTGTAATGTATAAAGGGTATCAGTGTAATGTTTTTCAAATAATTAAGTGAGTTAGTATAGGGATAGAAAAGGGGGGGGGGGGAGCCTTCATGTGCAATCTAAAAAAAATCTCAAGGGTGTCAGTGTAATTTACTCTTAAATTAAATATACATACGCATTCCTCTTCAAATTTTGAATATTATTTCCCTCTCTAAATTGTATATTTTACAAATTTTAATATCTAGTTCTAAAATTTATTCATCTATAATTCACATTTTTTTCCAAACTTATCTCACCATTTAGGTTCAAACTTAATTAACATTAAATTTTCCAAATATTAACATTGTTTCCCTTTAAAAAGATCTTTCAATTCCACTTGAATTTTATTATTCCTTGCCATCATTTCTCACCAAAAATATCTTACTATAATCATAGTAGTAACACATTGTCATTTAAGAAATTCACCCCAATTATCAATTACATATATCCTATCATCATTGAAAAAGAGCGCATAATTAAATAAAATTAATGTTATCATGGTATCACACCAAAAATTTCTAACAATATTAATTTTAGCTCACTAAATAATTTAATCAGATATTCTCATGCGATCCAAACAAATTCAAACATTACAAGTAATTGTAGTTTATCACACAATGTCCAACTAAGCTCTATGTGGTTAACATGCAAGCACACAACAACCAATCTATTCTCAGAAATTCATAAAATTTATGAATAATACATACAATATACTAAATTCCCATCTCTAGCCTATTCCAACCCTCAAGACCTAAAATGATCAAGTTCTTCCCCTTACCTCATGGATGGCCAAATGCTATCCACAAAGAGGGCCAAAAATTATGTGTTTCCTAAGAGCTCCCATAGATCCACTCATGCTTCCATATCCTAAGGAAGACCTTAGGACTAACAAACAACCTATTAGCTTTATATAAAATACAACTCAATTTAGGAAATTTACAATCACATACTAGCAAATGTGTAATGTTAAACTTACATATTAAAATTCTATTAAAACTAACACTTAGTTTAATTATGCCTTAAGTCTTAAAATATCATGGATATCTAGTATATCAATTGTATAGTGATTATAATCATTTAAATTAAATCTTAGAAAATTCTAAAAATCATAAAAATATTACCTTATCTTTGGAAATTAATTTTAAATATTTAAAAATGTTCCTAAATTTTTTTGAATCAAATTAAAATAAAATGATTAAGTCTTAGCCTTAAAATATAAAAAAGAACCAAGAAAATCCCAAGCTACATGATTTAATTTTCAGGGTTAGATTCAAGTATCAAACTAATTAAGCAAATAATTTTAGTTTGATACAAGCTATATGTTGATTTGAAGGTTTTTAAGTCTATTTTCTAAAACATCCTTCTTCATATTCAAAAAAATCTACAAAATTCACATTAAATAGTTAAGTAGACAGGAGTCAAAATAAATTCAATGCCTAATAGTTAACTTCTAAAGCACATGTCTCATTCAAATCAAAACATATTTTAGGAAAACTTAAGTCTAGATTGTTGCCAAAAAAATCTATTTTCCAAAAAGATATAACAGGTTTTCTAATTCATTTTGTGCAAAGAGAACCAAATTTTTTTAAAGTATGTTGAAACTAGAAAAATATAATACATTGCATATGGAACCATTTTGACAAATCTTTTATGGTAAATGGATGAATTAAAAAGCAAATGATATGTCGTTGGAAAACTTGAAATGTCTAGTTTTAAACCATGTAGCTCACTTTGTGATAGCATTTTTAAGAAAATCAAAAATTGCAAAATAAAGCATAGTGTTCACTCACATTTTCCAAATAACATCATCCAACTTTGAACACATATAACTAGCTCATTTCTTAATATTTTTAAGTGCTTCTTGTGGCTGTTTTGTAGCCCATTGCTTCTAGTTTCCAACCCAGTAAACAGAACTCATTTCCATTTGCTACACAAAAAATTATTGCAAAACTACTCAGGTATGTCTAGGCAAAAAATCTCACAAATAGCAAGCACAATAAAACAACTATGTATATTCTCATATAATCCACCCATTTCATGTATCCAAAAACAAATTAAACTCCATCCTCCCTTTATCCTACAATTCGTGCAACAAGAAGAGACAAGAAGGGAGGAATTTATCCTCCTAAGCCTTTTCCTTAAACCATGATGAAGTGGGAAAGAAATGGGGTTGAAGCACCACTGAAAACCTAGACAACTTTGGATAAAATTTGGAAAGAAATGGAAGAAAAGTATGGAAGAAAGGTGGGGAGGTATGTCTCAATTGTAACATCCCGGGCGCTGACGAAGGCGGGGAGTGATCGCCAGTGCAAAAGAGATGAGGCACGGACAATGAGCGGCTTTTGGCAGGCTTCCAGCGGGAGGGGTACATGAATGAATCGAATACACACCCGAATGAGAGGGATCCAGAGGCTGTGCAGATATGGGACTGTACAGTTGAGGATAGCTTAAAGGAATTAATAAGTGCTACCTATACCAACAAGATGCATCTACTTTTCGGTAGCTTATCACTTAAGAACTCCACAGTTAAGTGTGCTTGACTTGGAGCGATTTAGGGATGGGTGACCTCCTAGGAAGTTTCCCAAAAAGCGTGTGAGTGAGGACAAAGCACGCTGAAAAGTCTTGTGTTGGTTTATGGGGACAGTCACTCATCCTGAAAGCAGTCGGGCGTTACAAAGTGGTATCAAAGCAGGGCCTCTCTCCCAGTACGGTGTGGTTCGAGGATGAACCAAGCGGAAGCTGGTGGGCATGTAACATCCCGGGCGCTGACGAGGGCGGGGAGTGATCGCCGGTGCAAAAAAGATGAGGCACGGACAATGAGCGGCTCTTGGCAGGCTTCCAGCGAGAGGGGTACATGAATGAATCGAATACACACCTGAATGAGAGGGATCCAGAGGCTGTGCAGATATGGGACTGTACAGTTGAGGATAGCTTAAAGGAATTAATAAGTGCTACCTATACCAACAAGATGCATCTACTTTTCGGTAGCTTATCACTTAAGAACTCCATAGTTAAGCGTGCTTGACTTGGAGCGATTTAGGGATGGGTGACCTCTTGGGAAGTTTCCCAAAAAGTGTGTGAGTGAGGACAAAGCACGCTGAAAAGTCTTGTGTTGGTTTGTGGGGACAATCACTCATCCTGAAAGCAGCCGGGCGTTACAAAGTGGTATCAGAGCAGGGCCTCTCTCCCAGTACGGTGTGGTTCGAGGACGAACCAAGCGGAAGCTGGTGGGCATGTAACATTCCGGGCGCTAACGAGGGCGGGGAGTGATCGCCGGTGCAAAAGTGATGAGGCACGGACAATGAGCGGCTCTTGGCAGGCTTCCAGTAGGAGGGGTACATGAATGAATCGAATACACACCCGAATGAAAGGGATCCAGAGGCTGTGCAGATATAGGACTGTACAGTTGAGGATAACTTAAAGGAATTAATAAGTGCTACCTATACCAACAAGATGCATCTACTTTTCGGTAGCTTATCACTTAAGAACTCTACAGTTAAGCGTGCTTAACTTAGAGCGATTTAGGGATGGGTGACCTCCTGGGAAGTTTCCCAGAAAGCGTGTGAGTGAGGACAAAGCACGCTGAAAAGTCTTGTGTTGGTTTGTAGGGACAGTCACTCATCCTAAAAGCAGTCGGGCGTTACATCAGTCATATTTCAAAATAAGAGAGAAATGGTTTTTTGCTTCACTTATTAGTTACATAAGATTATTGGTAGTTGGTTAGCCAAATCATCTAAAATTTGTGTTAATAAAATTTAGGTTGTGTTTGAATGAGGAATTTTTAAATTTTAAAGAATTTGAAATGCTTGAAATTTGAATTGCTTTAATTTAAATTTCCTTTAATTATTAAATGCTCTGTTTGGATAAATCAATTCAAATTTTTTAAATTTCAAATTCTAAGTTTGGATATGACATTTTAATTTCTACCATATACAAAATTTAATTTTTAAATATATATTTAAAATTTGAAATTTTATATTAAACTTTTTCGAAAATAAGCATTAGTCAATTTTTAAATATTTAATAATTTACAAATAATTTTACTATTAAATAATATTTAATAATTCAAAAATATAAATATTGATACTTTTTGCATCAATATTGATAAAGAGAAAAGAAAAAAAAAGAAAAAGGGAAAGAAGAAAAAGATGTGAAAGAAAAGAGAGGGAGATAAGACAGAGGGGAGAGAGAAGGGAGACAGGAGAGAAGAAAGAGAGTGAAGAGAGGGAGATGAGAAATAAAGAACAAAAAGAGAGGAGAGAGAAAAGAGAGAGGAAGAGAAGAAAGGGGGAGAGAGAGAGAGAAGAAAGAAAGAAGAGAGAGAGGGAGAGAGAAAATAGACATAAAGGTGAGAGAAAGTAAGTATGAAGAATTTTAAATTCTTATTTTTTGGGTGGAATTTGAAATTCTACAATATTAGGTAATCAAAATATCATCATAAATTACTAGAATTTTAATTTCTTAGTAAATTTCCTATCCAAACAACATATTTCACCACAGGATTTTAAATTCCCTATAAAAATGAATTACTCTCTTAAAATTTCTCATCCAGACACAAGGTTAAAAGTTTTTACAGCAAAATTAGAAGAAAAAAAATAGATGAAGGTGGGTGGTTAAATTGGTTCGACTAAATCTAAATAGGAGGGAAAGTGATGTAGTTTTAGTTGATAGGTGGGATTAGTGGAAATTAACTAACTATATCATCCAAAAACATTTGTGCTAAAATATAGCAAATTCTTAACAAAAAATAATTAAATTAACTTAGTAAATTTTAGTTAACCTCTAGATTATTCAAGTCAATGGTAAAAGTCTATATGAAGTGGTAATTTTGACGGGCTAGTCCAATTATACATATAGGCCTCTAGGGGTATTTTTGTCATTTTTAAATAATTATGTAATTTCACTATCATTTATCCAAAATAATTTCTAAATTAATAAAATAATTTTGATAAATCATTTCTCACATAAAAATATGGTTCATATAATTTTTTCATAATTTTTATAAGTTCAGAAAATACTAATTGACTTATATTGTCAACTAGGGACATTTTAGTTATTTAGTCAAAGATTCAAAATAAATTCTAAAAAAAATTCTAAAAAATTATTTTTATTGTTATAATTAAAATTCTAAACTTAAAATAAGGTTTTTTCTTAATTTGTCACCATTTTATAGAGGTTCATGGCTCGTCGTCGGTTGACACTAGGGGTATTTTGATAATTTTATACAAAAATCTAGATATTTAAACAAAAAATTATAAAATTATTTTTAACTATATATTTAATAATATAAGTGTAAAATAAAACTTCTACAGTTTTTACAACTGTATTTTGGCTGAAAACCAAATTTTGGCTTGCTTAATGACATTAGGGGCATTTTAGTAATTTTTAGGCTTTGATTTGAAAAAATATTTAAAAATTATATTTGGATAGTACTCAATAATCTAAAGCCAATGGTGTATATTAGAATTATCGAATTCCTTTTAGATTTTTAAATATAAATATCTAAATAATTAAGAGATAGAGATTGGTCAAAATCGAGATGTTACATACACCTAATCCCTCCCTCATCTAAATAGTATGGTAGTTTCATTGCTTGTCTTGCAAACTCCCCAACTTTGTTAAAAAATTCATCTTTCAACCTTCTCCTGTCTTTATTAACCCTATCATACATCCAATTACAATCCATTTTGTACAAGGAAAAAACATAACTAATATTAAATAGGAGTGCTGCGCAAATTTGGGAAAAATCCTACAACACTGACCCCCTGTATTTTGGATATTTCTTGATTTAGGATTACTACCAAATATATAACAAACTAACACTACACATAAAAACAAGAATGTTGAACAAATTTGGAAAAAATTCGGTAGTATAACTCGTGTATTTTAGACATTTCTAATTTTTTTCTATAAGAATAACATAAACTAACAACAGATGTATATAATAAATTAATAATATACTAACAAACAATGCTATTAAGCTTTGCTTTCCACTAACAAACAGCAAACACGTGCAAATTTTACTAAATAATCAACACACAATCCAACATCCTACATTTTAGATAGGATCACATGTATTAAACTTAGCTTTCCACTAGTAATTAGTAAACACATGCATAATTAATATATTATATATTATTAGCATACAATCCAGCGTCATGTAGTTCAGATAGGATCACACCTATTGAGTTTTACTCTTTACTAACAAACAACACATCAATCTACACAACAATGTTCACAAATATATATAGTATGCAAACAAAAAATAAACAATACATGTGCACTTGTAACTCCTAACATAAGCTCTTAGTGTAAGATCCAAATGTAATCTCCAAGTGTAATATGTACAAAACAAAGTAGATCAAATAGTTAGCAAGATTGATGGCAAGTTTATTGGGTCAAGTTCTACATTTTCTTAACAATCGACCCTTGGCTTATAACTTGCAAATTGGGAATCAGATCGAGGTGAGGTGCCTCCTATAGTTTCCTACTATTGAAGGAAACTTGCATACCAAAAACCAATTGTATAGGGTCACTTTGGCTCAGTTTGGATGCCTTGAACCAGAACGATGAGTTTATGTTTTCATAAATCACTTTGGCACACAACTTTCAAACTAAGACTCTACTCAATGTGGGGTTTTCTCATATAATTTCCTACCATTAAAGGCTTCTTGATTTCCAAAAAGCAACTCCACAGGGTCACAGTAACTCAAGTTTGACCCCTTGAACTGAAACATTAAGTTTATGTTTCCATAAACCATTTCAGCGCACAACTTCCAAACTAGGATTCCATTTGACATAGGGTTTTTCCTATAGTTTCCTACCATTGAAGGCTTCTTGCTCACCAAAAAGTAACTCCACAAGGTCACTATAGCTTAATTTGGACCCCTTAAACCAAAATGACAAGTTTATGTTTCCATAAACCATCTTAGCGTACAACTTCCAAATTGGTTATCTGTTTGACATGGGGTTTTCTCCTAAAGTTTCCTACCATTAAAGGCTTCTTGCTCAACAAAAAGCAACTCTATGGGGTCATTGTGGCTTAGTTTGGACTAATTGAACAAGTTTATGTATGTCTCCACAAATCGCCTTGGCTCCACAAGGTCATTCATTTTTTCTTTCTCCACATTTGAACATATTTTGCTTTCAAACCATCTAGTGTAACATTTTTATGCAAAATGATGATTCTAACTCTAGGGTATGTAAATTAATATTGTCTATCTAATTCCATTACTTGCCTACACCATACTTTTTCTTTGTCCATTTGTAACCAACGCAACGTTCAATCACAAAAAATTACCAATTTCAATGTCAGCACTCTAACTCCTACATAATCATCATCTTCCTTCTTAGGGACACTTGAAATTCTATCTCCACATTGGATATCCATCCACATATGAAATAAGCATCCTTTTACTCACAAGCAATTTACCAACATTTATTCAAGATAAATACAATCAATGACCTTCTAGGCACTCACATTGAGGGAATACAACTCCACTAGAACCACATTATGATTTATGACCATCTTTTACATGGTGATAATGAATCCTCACCATCCAATCATCATTCTCCTTTGAATCAAACCAAAAAAATAATATCAAACATAAAGGCCACCTAAATGAATAAAATAAAACTAAAATTGCATTCTTCTAACAATTGAACATAATAGATAATTAAATTTAAAAATGGAATAATACATGTGAAAGAATTTGATCAGGGAAATTAGCTATATTTTTTTTAAAATTCTAATACAATCATAAGGATAGAATCAATAATCCAATTAAATTCTAGTATGAGTCAATTCACTCTCACACAAATGACCTAATATTTTACAAAACAATAATATCTTATACAATCTTAAATTTTCATACAATCCAATCAAGCAAAATGCCAACAAAATACATTGAAAATCCAATCAAGCAAAATATCAACAAAATACACTAAAAATGCCAAAAAAAAAAACACACTAAACAATAATCCAATCACTTTCGAATTCATTCTTACATAGAACAATAATAAACAATTTTTCCTTATTCAAAGTGTACAATCCAATACAAAGAAAGAGGCCCAAATTACTCTCATTTTGCAAAAGAGAAATTGTACCATTAACCCAAAAGCAACAATAAGAGTAGCATTAATTTATCACATTGTTGTCATAGAAGGGGGAAGGGGTTACCTGGTTCTGTGCTTGCATGATGGTGGCGGGATGGCAAACCGAAGACATAACATAGATAAAACAAAGAAAGAGATTGAATTAGGGTCATTAAAGAAAGAACAACAGAGAAAGGGAGAGGGAGAGATCAATATAAAGAACAACATACTTACCTGTGGCTGGGGCACGACAAAAATGGCAATGACAGTGGTTGGGAGTGCAGAGGAAGAGAGAAAAACCAAAAGCAAAGAGAGAAAATTAAGAGAAAAAGAAATAAAGTGTGGGAGACAGGTTTAGGCACGCAACATATTTATAAGTAGCAATGACCAAGTTAACATTATATTAGAGAACCCCTAGATGCTAATACTTAATGGTACTAGAGTTGTCCTGGCAAACATTATAGTAAAAGCTAACTTCAATGGCCATGTGCATTTATTATGTGTTAGCATCGACTAGGCTGGCACTAATTTAAATATTAGTTTAGTGTTGCCTAAGACCAACGCTAAAGATGGAAGCAATGTGGCTTAGCACAGATTTTGGTCAACGCTATATGTTTTAATATTAAATAGAGGTGGCAAAGTGGGCCAACCCATCCCGGCCCACCTTCATTAAAGAATAGATCATGCATTAAGTTAATGAGCTTCATAAAACACTTTTATATTTCTTAATGATATAGTAGGCCCCAATTTAGTTAATTAATGCCTTTAGGTGATAAATTAAGATGTAGAAATCCTAATTTAAGGATTAAAAGATAATTAGTGCTACCTATTTAATTAGGACTGATTAATAATTAATTAGTACTTAACTAATGATTAGGTAACTAAAAAATTAATTAAATCATTAAGTGGTTAATTAGATAATTAATTAATCTCTAAGTCATCATTTGAAGTCAAGATTGACCAAAGATGATCAAAGTCAACCCTTTAAACATAAGTTGACCAAAACTCATTATAGTAATAAGGATTTGATGCAATGTTTTTTTTGAATCTATTACTCCTTAGTCTTATAGTATCGATGTTGAACATCGATAGGATCACATGGGTAAGATACAGTTTAGGAAGGTGTATCAATGTTGAACAATGATAATAATGTCTTATAGTATCATTAGAAATTTGGGATAGGGCAAGAAAAAAAGAAATTTGGTGAAGGCAAAAAATGTGGAGTTCTTCAGCAAAAGAAAGGTTGGGGTTCTCTAGCGAAAGAAGGAAGCTTGAATAATGGCACATCAACTCAATCCCTTTTTCTTATAAGACAAGATATTTCTCCTCCTCCCAACCTTCTCAACACATCCACCTTTATAGACCATATACTATTCTATTATTTTGAGAAGAGAAGTCATTGGTGGGTACAAGAATGGTGAGGAGTAGGAGCTATCAACAACTGTGAATTAGGTGCTTAAAGGAGAGAATGTTAGGGAAAAACTACGAGGTTTCATGCATCCAACTTTGAAGGATGAATACCCTTTGAATCTAGCTTAGTTCATGGCTAAGCTTGTGCTTTGCCTCACACGACGATGTTGCAGAAATAAGATACTATCAAATGAAAAGAATAACATTATGGTTTGCCTCACATGATGACATTCAAATTTTTATTTCTTTGATCAAATTTTATTTTATTTTCAATTTTTTAAAATACATCCATATCACATAATGCCACATAAGACACATTATAATGTCACATCATAATCTTTGTTACTTATTTGACGAACAATTAACAATTGACCTACATTTGCACGATTAAAAAATAAGGAGACCAAATTTGAGAAACGATGATAATAGAGAGAGCAAAAGTACAAATCAGAAACATTACTTTCAAAAATGTCAAATTATAATGCTACTTTAGATAAAGAAATCACATCATTGTGTTAACTCATCACCTCTGTTATGAATTTGACAAAGTTAATGATTGACCCATATTTATAAAATTAAATAGTGGCAGAATTAAATTCACAAAAAAATTAAAAGACAAAATTCACGAAATTAAAAAAGTATGGTGACTAAAAGTAAAATTAAGTTTTAAATTAAACATGTGTAAAGAAATATTTTTAAAAATAATTACTCATGAAATTTGGTAAGACGATAAGTTTTACATCGATTGGATCATGACAGAGGTACCTATAAAGACACAAGTCTCAAAAAAGTGAAATGAGAACAGAGAGTGTAAGTAAACTAAATTAAATTAAGTTGATTCCTAAATGAAGTTAATTCCTAAATGTACTTGTAAAAATCTTGAGATTTTAAATAATAATTAGATGCACGTTGTGAAGCTTAATAGAAACTTAACAATCCGCTAGCCTTACTTGAGCAACATAGTCTGACAATATATATATATATATATATATATATATATATATATGACATTGAGTTACACTAAATATAAACCGTTAATACTGAATGATCATACAGATTATAATATCTTAATATATACAGTAACTTTAACATATTTTGTGACAATCAATTAGCTAATTTTAATCAATTAATTAAATTATTTGATTTGATTTAATTAATTATTTGATTGATTTAACTTTCTAAAATTGGAGTAATTGATTGATTTATAATATCTTTATATATATGATAATCAATTAGTTAACTTTAATATATTAAAAAAATGAGTAAATTACACTGAGTTTTTTTAGATTGTGCATAATCTTTCTGTTTTTTTAACGTTTACAACAACTTCCTTTATAGGGGTATACAATATAATGTTTTTCAAATAATTAAGAGGGTTTAGTATAATGTATAAGGGATGTCAGTGTAATGTTCAAACAATTAAGGAGGTTAGTGTAAAGATAAAAAAATAAAGGGTATTGTGTGCAATCTAAAAAAATCTCAAGAAATATCAATGTAATTTACTCTAAAAAAATTAATTCTTTTTACAATTTATCTTGTAATAAATTGTAATATATATAATAATATTAATTTTTAAAATATATTAATTATTTAAATGTCTTTTTTATTCATTAAAATTATATGTAACGTGTGTTGATATGCTTTTTTTCCAATTTAATATTAAAATTTATGTATATGTTTAATTATATAAATTATTAAAATAGATATAATAACATTAATTTAAAAATATTTTAATTAATGATTTAAATTAAAGGATTAGTTTGTATTAATTTACATAATAGAATAATTAAAATATAAGAAAGTCATTTATATATAAAATCTAAGAAAATATAAGATCTGAGATAAAAAAAAATTGGTAAAATACCAAGATAATATATTGTTTGAATAAAAAAAAAGACATTTAAATAATTAAAATATTTTAAAATTAATGTTATTATATATTTTTTACTATATATTACTAGAAAAAATATAAAATTTTATTTGTTAATAATTTTTATAAATAATTAAAACAAAAAATTAAATCAATCAATTAGATCAAATCAAATGATTTAATTGATTGATTATAGTTAATTAACTAATTATCACAAATAAAGTTATTATATATATTAAGATATTATAAATCGTAGGATCATTTTGTATTAACAGTTTGGATTTGGTGTAACTCTTTTACTTCTCATATATATATATAAGTTAAGATCCGTTGATACTATGTGTCAAAATTAGTCAAATTACACATTCAATAACTTTTTTGTAGAATGCAAATTTAATAAATCCAACCGTTGGATTTAATGTTCTTATTAATTAGATTAAGTATACAAAATTTCATACAATTTTAAAATCACTTAGTAGTTCATCACATCACTTTTTTTTAACATATAATATGATATTAAAATATATATATAAATATTCATTGTTAGATAGCACATGTACAAAAGTCCAAATTTTGTAAAATTTGATATACATGATCATAAAGATAATATCATATAATTCAATAGTTGGATTAGTTACATGTACATTCTATAAAATGTTATTGAAGGTGTAATTTGAATAATTTTGGCACCTGGTGTCAACGGATCCTGACCCTATATATATACATATACATATACATATACATATATATATGTATATGTATATTATGTATATGTATATGTATATGTATATGTATATGTATATATATATAGGGTCAGGATCCGTTGACACCAGGTGCCAAAGTTATTCAAATTACACCTCCAATAGCTTTTTGTAGAATACAAATTTAACCAATCCAATTGTTGAATTTAATGTTCTTATTAATTAGATTAAGTTTGCAAAATTTCATACAATTTTAAAATTATTTAATAGTTCATCACATCACTTTATTTTAACGTACAATATGATATTAAAATATACGTAAATATTCAATATTAGATAACATATTTAGAAAAGTCCAAATGATATGAAATTTGATATACATGATCATGAAGGTAATATCACATAATTCAGTGGTTGGATTGTATAATTTTGTATTATACAAAAAGTTATTGAAGATGTAATTTGACTATCTTTGACACCTGGTGTCAACGGATCCTGACCCATATATATATATATATATGATATTTGCTACTATATACACACTTGTTTTTTAGTTGAAATAAGTTAGCAAGTTATAACGACAATGTATCTTAAAATACACCAACGGTGTAGCTTGCTAACGTACTCTAACTAAAAAAATAAGTGTGTATACATTAACAAATATTTGTAGAGTTTGCTAACGTACACACGCTTATTTTTAATTAAAGTACATTAGCAAGTTATAAGTACAATATATCTTAAAATACAGTTATGGTATAGCTTGCTAATGTACTTTAACTAAAAAGCAAGTGTGAGTACGTTAGCAAATATATATATATATATATATATATATATATATATATATATGTTTGTGTGACTTACAAAATATATTTATCTACATACAAAATAGCTTATATAAAATCAAACTAGGTATAAGAGTCATATCATTTTAATAATTCTGTTAATATTTAATAACAAAAATATTACATAAAAAGTACGAATATTTCATATTTTAAAACTATAAAATTTAATATTTTTATTTTGTTTAATTAATATAATTAAAGGAGGAATACTAGTCACGATTAAAAAAGCAATAATTTGAGGACACATGGAGCAAGGGAGAAAGAATTCTTTCCATTTTGTCCGTTTGAGAAGGGGATGGTGAAACATTTCTTTCAAATGTCTGCGGCCACATGCGAAGTTCCCTCTGCCTATCATTCCGCATGTGTGCAAAAGTTCATGTAATATCCAAAGGCTTGTCAAATTCAACTTTACCAACACGAATTCTATTGCTTTGTGAGGTGGAAGTGAAGGACTGAAAGGTTAGATATAAATAATACAAATAAACAACTAGATCAATTAATATTTGTTAAACCACTAGGGTCGGCCTAGTAGTAGAGAATTGGGGTGGCTTAAATAAGGTCATAGGTTCTAATCTCAATATCTTATTGTACACTAAAAAAAATAAAATTGTTAGTTCTTTATTGAATATGTACATATATAGAAAGAAAATGATATAATGACAGGAATATATATATATATATTGATAATTAAACTATAGTATATCACTACATGTGTATACATATATCAATTAGTACGAAATTATTCTAACTTAACTAATAGTCTTGAGTTCAAGTCCTGATTATGAAATTACGTTAAATATTGAAAAGGAAAACTTTCCACCCATAGTGGTTCACTTCAACTCGAACACGATTGTCTCCCATAAAAAATACATGTGATCTACAAAACAAATCCTATTATAAATGTTATACAGAAGTCATTTGAGTTTTTAGAAAGGTAACATTACATTTTTAATGATCACGAGACTTTAAAAAACTTTCAATCTTGATCATTTATGTATGATTGTATGATTTTTATTTGTTTCTCTTACTCTCATATAAAAAAACTCTCTCACAATATATATATATATATATATATATATATATATATATGTGTGTGTGTGTGTGTGTGTGTGTATGTATGTATGTATGTATGTATGTATCTGTGTGTTTGTGTGTGTGTAAAAATCATACCATTTAGCATCCAAATGACGAAGAGTAGTGTAAGTGGAAAATTTTGACTTTTGCACTATGGTTGGTTGGATAGATAAGGAAAGAAGAGAGAATGGAAAAAGGGAGGGGGAAGATGTTATGTGAGTCACACACACAAAAAGGCATTCTTTTCAAATTAGAAAGAAAGTGAGAGGAATGTACTCCTTTATATTAAAAGATAAAATTAACTTTTTTTTCACTTATTTTTTAGGAGTATTTATGTCACTTTATATACATGTTTATTTCTTTCATTTTACTTTCTATACAACCAAATAGGGGGGGGGGGGGGGGGGAGACTTTCGTTTCTTTCATTTTTTTCCTAACAAACAACTTAAGTGTCTGTTTGTTTTGAGAGAAAAGGAGAGGAATGATCGTGAAAGAAAAGAAAACATCACATTTTGGATTCTTTCCATTGTTTGGTTATTAAAAGTACCAAAAGAAAGTACAATTTATATAAAGGTGTTTCTTTCCAAATTGGAAAGAAAAAGGAAGAAAGAGAGCCTCTTAAAATGAAAAAGACAATAATACCCTTATTTGTATCACATCTCATTTTTAATTTAGAGTGTTTATGTTATTTTATACACATATATTTTCATATCTTTTTTCTTTTTACACAACCAAACAAGAGGAAAGAAAAAATTTACCTTTCTTTTCTTTCACTTTTTCCTCTACCAAACAACTTAAAAACATCTCACTTTGTACTTCTTTTTCTTCCTTTTCTTTCACTTTCTTTTCTAGACTAAACATACCCTAAAAATCATTTCAATTTCAATTTTTTCTCTTTTCTTTCACTTTCTTTCTTTTCATTTTCTTTCGTTCCAATTTTTTTCTCTAAACCAAACATACCATTAGTGTCAAACTTTTATACTTACATCACTTAATAGCTTTTTGTAGAATACCAAATTGATTAATCCAACCATTAAATTGAAATTTTTTTATAAAGTAAATTAAGTTGATAAAATTTCACGCAAATTAGAAACTACTTGATACTTCATCATACTACTTCATTTTGATGGATAATATATTATTTAAATTATAAATAAGAATTTAATTATTATGCACTGTTAGTGTAAAAAAATTTACACTATCAATCAATTAAAAATCGGCTTTAGTGTGATTTTTAGGATGATTATTATCAAATTTAACAAACTTACCATATATGATGGGTTGTGATTAGATAACAGTGTAAAACTGTTTTACACTCTCAGTGTATAGCCTATTTTCTCTATAAATAAATGTCTACTACTAGATAATGTATTAAGAGTAAATAGGTTATACAGTGACAGTACAAACCAATTTTACACTGTCATTTACTCACAAATTAATATATATGGTAAGTTTGTTAATTTTTACAAAAAATACTTTAAAAGTCATACCAACGATAATTTCTAATTGGTCAATAATGTAAAACTCTTTACACTAACAATGCATAGTTATTAAACTCATATTTAATGAATGTCTAAATTACATGAAATTTAATATACATTATTTTAAAATATATATATATATATATATATATCAAATCATTCAACAATTACAATGATTAATTTCATATCTAAAAAATATATATTTATTAAATAATGTAAGTACAAAATTTGACAGGCAACGTAATTCGATGTGATTTTGCACGAACTCATAGTGGAGAATCAAAGGGACAAAGTGCAAATCCCATCATTAGATCTCATTTCAGCCACCTCAATGCAAAGTCAAATAATCTTTCTAGTTAAGCTTTCTAATTCAAAATTAGCAACTAATCCATAACAGTGTGATAATAAAGAAACAAATTTAAATGCAATCTTAAACAGTTTTAGTATTTTTATTTTTTTTTGCTGAATAGTTTTAGTATTATATTTTAATTAAAAGTTTAATTTTAATTAAAGAATAACATACTAATATAATCTGACGGTAAAGCCCTGAGAAGCATTAGCGATTATGGGCGCCGTTGGACTGACTCTCCCATTGGAAGGATAAGAACTCACTATCACTTTGCTGCGCTTTTAAACTGAGTCACCTAACACCACCATAAAGGTCGGGTCATAAATTCAGCCATGGTGGCCTTTTTATTTTGATTGGACGACAATACCCTTATCATTTTACTTTGTTGGAGGACATATGTACTATGTAGTGTGTTTGGGTGAAAATTTGTAACATTAATTTTAAATGAAATTGAATTTATAAAATTTATTTTGATTAAAATTTATTTTAAAGTAATATGATTCATATTTATATATAAATAAATAGTTTATACACTAGTAGTGTAAAACGGTTTTTATATTGTCATTTAATCATAAATTACCATATATGAAAAGTTTGTTAATTTTTACGATAATTATCTTAATACCCATATCCACTATAATTTTTTATTAGGAGATAATAAAAAAAATTAGATAGTATATAAAAATTAAACTTTTTAGATATTTTTTTTTCTACAAGAAAGTTTATAGGTAAATTCAAGATAAAAAATTTTATTCAACGTAAAATTATCTAAAATTATTTTGATTCAAAATTAATTCTTCAACATAAAATTAAATATATTAACATTTACCTAAAATTAGATTAACTAGTATTTTAACATGGTTTTAAATAATTTAATGTATATGTTGTTTGTACACCTATAATTACTCAACATGTATAACCAAAAAATAAAAATAAAAAATTACGCAACATGTACACGTAGATACTACATATTGTTCGGTCGTTTTCAAGAGAAATGTTGAAGAATGTGCCTCGGGCAACGTGAGTTGTACTGCGGGCAAGCCTACAAATGCAAAGATCAAAAGTCACACTCCACATTTCCGAGGTAACCCTACGAATCAGTGAGAAGTTCTTTCTTTTCTTCTTTTTAAAAAAAAAATGCCATAGGACGAACGTGAATGTCAGTATTTATGGAATTCTTTTTCATAGAGACTAATGTCTGTTTGGTTCAAAGAAAAAAAATAAAGAAGAAAGAAAATATGGATAATGAATTTTTTTTTATTTAGTTGAAAAGAAAAAAAAAGCTGACTTTTTTAAAAACAAAAATTTAAATTTTTCTTTCTTTCCACATTTTTGTCAATTTAAATTTCAAACTTTTCTCTTCTCTTATATTTTCTTTCCACTAAACCAAGTAGGCCGTAAATATTTTTTATGAGAAACAACCCTCTTCAACTATGTTCTAAAAATCTGATAAGACCGGTTGGTCAGATCGGAAAATTGATGAACCGGTTACCTGACCAGTTTAAATAAACAACAAAACCAGCCTGAAGAAAAATCGGTCAAAGAACCAAAAAAAGGGTCAAAAATCGGCTAAAAATTGGTTCACAGCAGGTCAAAGAAAAATGCTTAATATAATATTATTTTGATTTTTTCTTTAAAAAAATAAAAACCAACATAAAGTATTTATCATTTTCTTTTTTATGTTAAATACAAACTTGTTTTTATTAATAAATATTGATATGTATAGTTAAAACTTATATTTAAGTATCATGACATATTTGATTTGTACTTTTGTAGGTATTGTAAATGTAAAAAACTTATAAAATTATGTTTTATTTTTAATTTTTAGTATTATAAAGCTATGATATTATTTTTTTAATATTATTTTATGTATTATTTAATTATTATTATTATTATTTTATTAATATTAGTTCGACTACAGTTCAACCACAATTGAACTAGTGAACCTTGAACCAATGCCTTGACCGGTTCAATGACCGGTTCGGTTTTAAAAAACATTGCTATTCAAAATAGTTGTATATTTAGGATTCAAACTCAAAATTACTTGTTATTTTTTAATTAAAATTGAAAATTTACTTTAAAATAAAAGTGAAATTTAAGTTTTTATTAAAAAAAAATTCCAAAAATATTTTTATAAATATAACGAAGATTTGTTTCATTTTTATTATTTATGTTTTATGTATTTATTTGTTTATTTATATTATCAAAAATTTTAACAATATTTATTATTTTTTACTTAAAATATTATTATATTTACTTAATTATTAAATATTTTATACATTTATCATAAATAAAAGAAAAATAATAATGCAGATCTTATTAAGATGTTAAGAATAATTTAATATAATTTATAATATAAATTATATTTCTAATTTGTGTGTTATTTTCCAAAACAAATTAATAAATAAAAAGAAAAAAGTAATAGTTAAGAGCTTAAAAACAAAAGCATAAAGAAAACTATCTTTTATTTTTAATATATTATTGGTTAACATTTTAATTAAGTATTTTTATTTTATAATTTTGATAAATATTTTAAGAAAAAAATTAATGAATTTCATTTTATATATAACAATGTTTTAATTTTTTTTAATTATACAAAAATGATATTAAAAATTAAAAATTAAATATCCAAGCTTTAAAATTTTTATTTTTAAGAAATTGAAAGAATTGTTATTTTTTTAAGAAATACCAAAAATAATTCTTATGATAATAAGGTTAGGTTTAGAACTTTATTATTGTTTTTTTAAATGCTCACAAGGTGAAATGAGAGAGTATTAATAGAATGAGAAGATAAAATATATTTTTTTGAGAAATTATGCTGTAAGAACTTAATTCATTAAGTTTATTTTGATAATTTTTTTCAGGAAGTTTATTAAAATAAACCAAATAAACTAGAAAGAGTTTATAGGAAGATCATAAATTATTTTTATAAACTTAATTAAATTAAATTAATTTTCTACTTAAGTGCTTATACGATAAATTAATCCTCATAAACTATGTAAAAGCTCTTCTAAAAATAAGGGATTCCATATTACAGCCCTAAATTGTGAAGAGGAGGGGGAAAAAAAAACAGGTAAATTTCTTATTTTAGAAGAGTTAAATAGAATAAACTTAATTTCATTCTATCTTATTTTAAAGAATTTAAATTAACAATAACAATTAATACCATTTCATTTTATTCTGTTACATTTTCCTTCCCTTCAAAATTAACTTAAGAATTTATAGATCGAAAAAACAATGAATTTGATTAATTTATTATACTATTAAAATAATTATAATCAAACTATTTGAATAAATATTTTAATTAAAAACATAACTTTAGGAATTTATATATTAAAATTATGAATTTAATTAATTTATTTTATTATTAAAATATTATAATAAAAATATTTTAAAAATATTTTTAATTAAAACCTTATTGTTAATTTTAAAATAATGAAAAATCAACTTAGACTAAATATATTTCACAATATGTAGTTTACTGTAGCTAGCATTGCTTGAAATGATATTTTCTTCTCTGGGGCAATTTTTAATTGCAATGTAGTGACCGGCTTATGAAGTGCTGTAAAAACTATGACAACCTCAATTTTCCTCGGCGCTAACTGAAAAGTATCCATATAAAACATGTTAATTCATTGATGCCTTTTTCATTAATCGCAGTTAAAATTAACGTGGAAAGGTGAAATATTCTTTGATTGATTTCCCCAAATCTATATGCCTTTTTTAAGGAACCAAACCTATATGCTTTGTCTGACCGGTATATTAAGGAGGAAAAGTAAAAAAGAAAAAAAAATGTAGGAAAAAAAAAAGAAAATACAAAATGAAGTATATCACCATTTTGTTAAATAATACTACCTCCGGTCCTTTATATAAGCAACAAATAGAAGTAGTTTCTTGGTCCTAATTATAGCAACATAGGATGTATTAATTACTATATTCTTTTTATATCTTTAATTTATTATAAAGTCTATTAATAAAATATTCATTCATTATCAACGCAAGTGGATGCATTCATTGACATATTAAGAATATAAATTACACTCATTGGTAGAAAAAATTATTTCTTAAATTATGAGTAGTATTATTAAATATAACCACTTAAACTATTTAATTTTATGGGTATTTTGGAAATAAAATTTAAATTTATGATATTATTAATTAAAATTAACTAACTTAACTATTTTTATTAGTTTTGATAAATTAGTTGTTTGTTGCTTATATAAAAGACAGGAGGTAGTATTAAACAAAAGTAAAATGAAACAAAGTTTAAGAGTGAGAGTAGTCAAGCTTATCGGAGGTTTAATTATTATTTTATTAAAGAAAAGTTGTCATGTATTAATAATTTGACATTGGACTAGTGTATGTTAATATAGTTCTTATTTAATAAAAATTGAAAAGACAAGCAAAAAACTAAAAGTAAGGGGTTAAATTATATTTTTGAAATCTTTTTAAAACTTTTTTTGAAATAGATTAATTTTTTTTTGGAAAGGGTTTACAAATAATAAAAAAGTAAAATTTATCTATTTACCTTAGACTTAAAATTTCCAATTTGATCATTGGTGTTTGGGATGAAACATTCACACTCGAATATATAAAAGTATGATATGTTAGATCTTTTTTCTTTCTACAATTCACAGATAACCTTATTTGGAATAGGCCTTATCGATGTTTTGTTTTTAACATAATATATTGTATTTTTATTTGTTTTTGGATAAGCATAACATATTATATTTATAACTTCACCGTGAAATCTTTTGGAAGATAGGATTGGCCAATCATAGTTTATGTCTTCTCTTACAAGGTTATATTATTTTTCTCCACAACCTCATTTGTTGAGGTGTTATAGCTGCATAAAAGTTTTGAAAAATGTCATTTTGTTCAAAGAAGGCTTTAAACTCTTTGTTTTTAAATTGTCTTCTATGATCTCTTCTAATTGCTAAGATGCAAAAAAAAAATAAAAAAAAAAATTAGTGGTTCAATGTCTACTTTCACTATAACGCGTCATATATAGGTTATAGTAAGTGAATTTAATGAACATCTCTATTCTATCTTGCCAATAAGAACAGTTTTTTCTTTAAAAAAGGCTAGAAGGGTAGTAATGGAGGCTATTTTCACAATAAGCTGGTTGGTATGATCTGCCATTAAGGGTGAAAATGGGCCAAGAGGCCAGTCAAGAACCTACAACTTGGTTTGCATAAAGCTAGACTTGGTTTGGCTTGTTTATTAAAGGCCAGACTTAAGCTTTTTAAAATGTCTGTTCCTCAGGTTGAAAGGTCTATTAAACTTAATAGGTCAGCATGTTTATACATATATTATATTATATTATATTATATTACTGTATTATAAATATAATTATATTATATATATTTTTATGTATAATACAAATACAAAATACATATATTATATAGGTTTTTAAATAGATTTATAGACTTGGTTAGGCTAGACTTTTATGCAGGACATGTTCAAGCCTACCAAAACCTGACTTAGTCTAACTTGTTTCCACCTCCTATCTATCATGCTAACCTTTGGACCCTTTACCTCTACATGATAAGGTGTTCAACCTCAAAGGCTAAGCTTTGATAATAACAGAAAAGACAAGTACAAAAACACAAAAAATAGATTGAGTTACATTTTTTAAATTATTTTATTTTATTTTATTTTTGAAATATATCAAAAACATTTGAAAAGATTTTGTAAAAAATGAACAAGCGAAGATGAATTTTCAAAGCTAGAACAATGTATCATCATGTCGAGATTTTACGGTGCTATAGAAACTCTTAGAAAAACGTTTTTTTACGAAATAACCCCTTCTTAGAAAAATGTTAATTCACCTCACAACCCAAGATTACATTGAGTTCTTGACTATCTATCAAAAACTTTCACTACCACAATAACTAATCTACAAAAATGTCAATTTCTCACAACTCAAGTATTCTTTATACCTACTTATCTAGATACTTTCTCAAATATTGTTTTTCGCAAGTCTTTAAGCTTCACTCACCAGATGACACTCATGAAAGCTTGGTTTATATGCACTTTTGTCTCTACCTAGTCTAACGAATGTCACTCTTCAAAACTCTTCAAAATGGTCATAGGACAATATTCCTATAGGGCAAAGCATATGCATGGTCTTAGGACAAAAAACTTCAGTCAATATTTATGTCAGACGATATGTATATTTCCTGTGCACATGAATAAAAACATCAACATTTATGATACACTTAATTATTCTTCATATTGTTTTTTGATATTCATTAAAACCTTATAATTAATTGGGTCATCTTTTCCTCAACAAAAATTAAATTATTAATATAAATAGTATGAGTCTATACTAATAATATTAAGATAGAAAATTGATATATATATTATTAATATAGCAAAAATATAATAGTTGATAAAAATCAACTATTAATATGATGCATCATATTATTATTAATTACTGTAAACTCAGAATATCCATGTATACTAACATTTAATTTTTGTTAAACAAAAAGTTACACAAACTAAAGCATTCGATCGTTAATAAAATGACATTTTTATTGTTTATGAAAAAATAGTATAAGCACTAATAGTGTAAAGAGATGTTACATTATCATTCAATCATAAATTACCACGTATGGTAAGTTTATTGAGTTTTATAATAACTATCTTAAAATTCATTTCTACCATAATTTTTGGTTGGTTGACAATGTAAAATTTTTTACACTGACAGATCACCTAAATTAAACTCTTTGTTTATTGTCTAATTTATATTTGCCATGATCTATTTTAAACGTATTTATTAAAAATGTTAAGATAAAATATTTTAGAAATTCATATCAATAAAATGTCACTCTTTAAATTATTAAAAAAAATAACTTTCAAGATAGGCTTAAACAACATTAATAATATGTTGTTATTTTCTTATTAGGCTTAATTACATATTTTGTCTCTATAGTTTCATAATTTTGCAAATTTTGCCTCCAAATTTTTTTTTTTGCACATTTCCCCCATATTTTTAAATTTTCACGAATTTTACCTTTTCGTTAATTGAGCATCCATTTCATTAGTTGATTGCTGATGTGGCAATGTTGAGTACTAATGTGGCATTTTGATGATGATGTGGTAGTATACATGGCACTAACATGGATTGTTGACATGGCGATGGTGTGCCATTAGCATGATGACATGTAATTAAGAAACAAAATGTGTAATATTTTGAAAGTATGAGGACAAAATGCAAGAAAAATAATAAATAGTAAAAATGATAAAAAAAAAATATATTGGTATTTGTTGTCTTTGGACCTCCTTGAACCACTCTAACCTACAAACAATACTTTTTCATAGATAAGGATGTCAAATGGGCCAACCCACCCCAATCCGCCAAAAAACAGGTTAGGTTGGGTTGAACCCGTTTTTGTATTTTGGGTTGGCCCACCACCCATTTAAAAAATTATAAAATATTTAATTATTTTATTTGTCTTAAATTTTTTTCCAAATTTTATGATCAAATATAATTAAAAAAAGATGAAAAATATTATAAAATCAGTAAATCAAGGAATCAACTTAATACTTAAGAGATGATCATAAGATAGTGTTTATTTGTCTTAAATTCTAATCACCACAATTTTTTGTCTTCTTGGGACTTCACATATTTAAACAAAGAGAAACTATAATCTCAACCACTCAATCCTAACATAAGTAAATGCGAATATGTTAGCATCGTTAAAAACCCTAACATAGGTGAAGGAAAAAAAAAAGGGTCAACCCAACAAGACAACCCAACCCTCCTAACATAGGTAAATGTGAATATGTAGCATCGCTAAAAACCCTAACATAGGTGAAGGAAAAAAAAAAGGGTCAACCCGACAAGATAACCCAACCCAACCCGTTATTTGACCCGTTGGGTTGGCTGGTTGTATAGGTTGGGTCATGTGGGTTGGAGGGTTGAACAACCCAACCCAACCCATTTAGGCGGGTTATATAAGTCAACTCGCCGAGTTGGGCCTATTTTGACATTCGTACTCACAGACCAAACCATTGTTAATTACAAACTACCATTTGACCCCTTTTAACCTAATCTTACCACCCAAAGCCATGAACACATGTACCATTGTACAACAAATAATATAAGCTCTTTGGTTCTCAACATTCATTGAATAAGAAATCATGATAGAGTAAGATGGTAACAAGCATGTATAATAAAACATAAAAATAAAAACATCACAAGCAAAATGGTAACAAATCATGATAAAGTAAGCAAAATGACAAAATATTTAGAACCACAACAACACATGTGGGATGTTGGTTCATAGAGGTTGTAAGAAAATGTATTTATGGAGGTTTTGTCAGCTTTGATGGTGGCTGGTGTGTGCATTTTTGTCCATGGAAAAAATGGAGTTTAGGCTACACTATGTCAATTTATGGGTGGCAGATTTGGGTTAAAGGGAGTCAAATGGTGGTTTACGATTGACAATGATATGGTTTGGTCTATGAGAATGTAATATTTATAGGTTATAATGGTTCAAAGACAACAAATACCAACATTTTTACCATTTATTATTTTTCTCACATTTTGCTTCCATACTTTCAAGATATTGTACATTTTGCCCCATACTTTTAAATTATTGCATATTTGGCCCCCTAATTGCACATCATCATGCCAATGCCACATGTATTGTCACATTATCATTAGGGTGTCATGTCAGTAGTCAACATTGCCACATTAACAATCAACTAACGAAATGAATGTTCAACTAACAGAAGGCAAAACTCGTGAAAATTTAAAAATATGGAGGCAAAATACACAAAAAAAAAAATTGGAGGAAAAATTTGTGAAATCATAAATAAGGGACAAACTATGCAATTAAGCCTTTTTATTGTTATTTGTGATGTCTTGAAACATTTATGTGACAGACTTAATTATGCTTATTGACCAATATAAAAAAATTAGACTTATTACCAGATAGAAGTAATCTATTGATATAATTAAAAGGTCTTATAATAAAATAACTTTTAAAATATTTATGTTCGATCAAACCTTAAAAAAGACTTAATAACATATACATATTATAAAGTAAATTTAAATATTTGTTTTAAATCAAACCTTAAAAAAGACTTAATATATAACATATATACACTACTGTGGAAACCATTTTTTAAATCAATTAAAATCGACTTTTTAAATTGGTTTTTAAACTGATTTAGATACAAGCAATATAAAAAAGTGGATGATTTTAGAACAAATTTAGAATCGATTTAAAAATATACTTTTTAAATCGATTTATTGGGGATCTGATTTAAAATGTTATTTCAAATGATGCGCATTTTTCTCATCACCTTGGACTCTTGCAACGAGTGATGAAGCTTTTGCTTCGATCTAGAAGCCAGTTGTTTCCAAGACTTAAGCATGGTGGAAAGAAGAAATTTTGAGGTAAACTGTAACACTCTTTTAATTTTAAATATAATTTATATTAATTTAATTATTAAGTCAAGTTGATGAAAATATGAGAATTTTTTTATAATAGAAAAATTCTAAATTTAACAGAATTTGGAAATAAAAGTGAAATAATAAAACTGCTTATATATATATATATATATATATATATATATATATATATATATATATATATATTAAACTGCACATTGTGGTTTGAGTAATACATAACCATAAAAAAAAAAAGTACATCAAAAGATATATACTACCTAGCCCAATATATACGTAAAAAATATTCTATACAAAGCAGTGTTTATCTATCTTATCCCTCAAGAAAAATATTATAAACTAGTTTACAAAGCTGGAGGAGTATCTTCTGACTCATCATCAGCATCATCAAACATTACTGTCATCTTCAATAATTGCGATTAATCATACAAGGAAGAATAACAATGGAGTGAGGTGATTTGTTCTAAAATCACTTTCACATCTATGGTAAGAATTAAAACACAATTAATGTAGGGAACCTAGGGTTTATGTTAAGTTATATTACACTGTCCTTAACTTGGTATGGATCCATACTTCTCATTAGTGAGTAATAGTTCTCAACAGAACTTAGGAAGTGACTAGAAGTACATATACCTCATCAACATCATCACAAGTACAGTCTTCATCATTAATGAGGAACAAATATCAATCAGGACGTCCATTTACAGAGGTATACTCTCACACCAATCTCAGAATACTGAGCAGTTGTTGGGGTTATCGAACTTGGTTAGGCGAATATCCCAGCTCGAGAGCGCTACCTTGGCCATTGAGACTTTCAACACTTGATGCCTACCTCCAAGACCTCCTTCAAATGGGTCCATGCCTTTCATTCCCAAGTGTACCATATTAAAATGTAGCTTCCCTAGCAGGGTGTCATGCCACTGCATGTCACTTGCTTTACATTACTCACTAAGCTATCAATTCCTAACTTCTCAAGCAGATGTTTCCTTGGTCTCATTTAATTTGAGTACCAATACAATCAACATTTCTGCCTTATTTTGCAGAAATTGCATAATACCAAAATTTTAACAGAATAACAATTTAGTAATCATATAGAATTTTAGTAGAATAACGACATAGTAATTATAATTTAATTACTAAAATTCTGACAGAATAACAACTAAATAAATATATTTTAATTTTTTAAAATTAAGCATAGTAACACCTTAGCAATTATAATTTAATAATCTAAATTTAAGTAGATTAACAATTTAGCAAAAATTAAAGTTTAACATCAAACAATATAACAATAATAATAATAATAAAACCTAAGCCTAAATGGGTTTAGGGTAAAACCCTTCTTACGAACATGCAAAGTAACAATAATTTAGAACCAACCTCACTCCCCCCATTACCTCTAAGGTGGTTGATGAAGATGATAGAATTGTTGATGCAAAACTCCTAGGAAAGAACTTATAGTTGTTAGAAAACTAGTAAAATTTTAGAATAAAAACAAAGTAAAAGAAAAAAAATTCTAGAGAGAAAAGCTCTCTAAGAATTTGCCTAGCTTGAGAGAGTGGAGAATGTGTGAAAATTTTCTAAGAAGCATGGGTATTTATAGAGGAGAAAGGTGGGTTAGGTGTCCTTGAAATGACATAAGCGATGATGCAATAAAACCTATTTTTAATTTCTTTTTAATTAATTTTAGGGATACATAACCCAAATAGGTGGTGAATCACCTATTTTAGGGTTGGGGACATGCTCCACCAATTGTCCCAAGCTTTCATGTGTCAATTTTTATCTGTAGGTGAATTAACTAGTATAGATAAAATCGCCTAAACTTAAAAAATTAGCTTTTAATATCAAAATACTGTATTTTAATGAAAAATTGGACAAATACATTATTTTTCATCAAAAATAAATTTCTTATAATAAATTTTAATTTTTATTAATTTATTTCAAATTATATGTATTTATTTTTTTATTTTTAAGCTAGAAAATTCATAAAAAATTCATTTTAATTCAATAAATACCAAAATTTTTATGAAAATTATAATATTAAATATTTTATTCATAAATAAACTAAAATTACCATTGTCACCTTTTCTGGATGTCAAACCAATACTAGTTAGGCTTAATAGATACTTAAGGGGTATTTTGGTCATTTTACACAAGAATTCCAAAAAAATTTCTAAACAATTTTCAAAATTATATTTTAATATATATGACATGATTTCAAGCTTAAATTGATATTGTAATGTCAATTGTATCTTTTTCTTATGTCAACCCTTAATGCTCAGAAATAGAGACAAAATCGTCATTTTCTAATTTTTTCGGGCTCTGGCTCTGAAAAGTTATTAAAAATCATGATCAAATAGCACTTGAAATTCTAAGCGTAATGATGGGATCAGAATTTTGAAATTTCTTCCCAATTTTTTAGAATTTCATTGTTAAATATTAGAAAAATAATTGAAAAATTGAAATAGGACTTATATTTTTCACTATTTTTCTTTCAAAATAAAATTTTTATAATGAAAGATACTTAGTATAAAATTTTCTAAATATTTTAAGATCAAAAAGTCTCTAGTTGGTTTTCGCAATCAATTAGAGGTATTTTTGTCATTTCGAAAAATTGTCTCAATAAATTTTTGAAAATTTTCTAAAACTATTATTAATTATTCTAAGTATATTGATGATTTAAAGATAAATTTTAAACATTTCTATCTATTAATTCTATTATTTGACTTTTTAAAGACGAAATAGTCATTTTACTAATTTATGGGTTTCGTTCCTCAAAAATTATTAAAAATCTAAACTAAGTACTACTTTCTAATATGAACATAATCGTAGGGATTAAATTTTTGAGATTCTCATCCAATTCTCCAGAAATAAACACAGAATAATTAAGAAAGTAGTTTAAAAGACTAAAGTAGGGGTGTTACATAAACCCTCCAAAAAACCTAGAAAACTGTGAAGGAAACCAAATCAAATAAAAGAAGGAAGGAAATCAAAGGAACGCTAGCCAACCAAAAAAAGGGTCACAAAATCTCTCAAGGTCTCAGGTGAAATCCCCTCTTAAGAATATGAAGAGATATGAAAATCTTTATATGTGAAAGCCTCCAAAACACTCCACTTCACAACAAGTCCTATTCCAAAACCAAAAACATTAAACCCAAAACCCATAAAATAAAACCAACAAAAACAAAACATAAAGAGCACACCAACCAACCTTTTTGGCCTTAATCGCATTGAAACATATGGGTTCACAATATTGTGGTTGAGAACACGATGTAGCATACAATAGGAGCACAAGAAAATAGATGGAGCTTCAAAGGGGGTGTGAAATGGTATCGAGGGGTGGGGAGCTTTGTTTTGAGTTAGGAGAGAGCTTCGAGATGTTTAGAATGGGGGTGTAAAATGAAGGGAGCTTTGAAATGGAGGTTTGCGAACATCGAAATGTGCCCAAAGTTTAAAAGAAGCCAAGTTTTTTAGCTTGGTTCATAAATAACCAATTCAAAAACTAGTTTTTTAAATCGGTTATAAGAACAACCGATTTAAAAAACTGTTTTTAAATCGGATAATGGACAATTGATTTAAAAATTGTTGCTAAGAAAAAACAAAAATTCCACCGTGTAACTAGTTTTTTAAATTAGTTACAATAAGAACAACCAATTTAAAAACCCGTTTTTAAATTAGTTCATGGACAACCGATTTAAAAAATGTTGCTCAAAATAAAAAAAATGCCACCGCATGTTTAATTTAGATCGGTTCATGGAAAACTGATTTAAAATCCTGTTTTAAAAACTCATTTTTGCACTAGTGTCATAAACTAAGAAAGATAAATAATTTTATTGATAAATGGTAATAAAGTATTTTGATATTTATTTATGGCATGAATCTACTTGTTCTAAGTGTTTTAGATATTTATTACTTTAAATAAATTTTATAAAATATAAAATTTACAAATCCAATCATTAAATTATGCGTTATCATTTTAATGGTCATGTATGTCAAATTTTAGATAAATTAAAATTTTAAAATTATGTAATTTTATAACCAATATTAAATTTTATTTTGAAAATATATATTAAAATAAATTGATTGGCAAAATATTAAATAATTTTTAAATCATATGAACTTTTCTGTGCTTAATCTACTTGATGGAACCTCTCCAACTAAGGATTAAATTAATATAATTCAGTGTTTGTGAAAATTTATTAATTGGAATAAGTAAGATTTACTCCTAGAATAAGTAATCTCCTTTCATTTATCTATACTCCCTCCATCCCATTTTATTTAAGAAATGCAATTAATATTTTAGATTTCATCAAAATTATTATACAATTTCATAATATACCCTTTATCTTTCATATTAAGTAAATCTCTTTCTTCTATATTTCTTTTTTATTTTCTCACTTCATAATAAATGATTAAGATATAATAGGAAAAAAATATTTAATACTTCATTAATATTATAAAATAACAATCAAAATGGGACCTTTTTTTTTTTTGCTAAAAAGTCAAGCAAAATGGGACGGGGAGAGTATATATTTTCATTATTTTTCTTAATGAAACTAATAGCAAACAAAAGAATTAATGAGCCTTCCACTCCACACGTCTTCTCTTCTTTAATTTTTTTTATTCTATTCTCTTTTTTTTTCTCTCTCACCAATGGTGCCAAACACACTTCAAATTAAGGTGAGATGAAAAAAAAAAAAAAAACTAGAAGGCCCTTTCTAAACACTATCCTTTTCAAATCTGTTCCTCTCTATTGATAAACAAATACCAAAACACATGGGATGGAAATAATCCTTTACTCCTTTTCTTTCTTTTCTACCCTTATGTCAAACGGGGCCATAGTGGGAGACAATTACTACATTGTTGCACGCAGTAAGGAGACATTAATGGAAAATTCGAAGCAGCAATTAGGTAAAGGTATGCATGTGTATAATTATTTTGGAAATTAAAGTTGGGCTAATTCCTTTTCTTTATTTATTTTCCGTTAAATTCGTGTTAATGCTTTGCACAGTGCAAGTTTAACTCATTAAGAATACCATTAGATACCTTCTTAATCATTAAACCGAGGATTTGTAATAAAAAGTGGTCCAAAAGCAATCATGGAGTTAAAGAATTGTTGCACCTTATTGACATTTATTACACGATGTTAATAAATAAAAATAAAACTTATTACACGATTATTTGCTATATAATGATGAAATAAATAGTAATTTTGGCCTCAATTTCAAATAATTAGTTCAAAATAGATCACTTGTATTTTTATTATGTAACATAGTGAATATGATGGAGCAATGCTCAATTAAAAACAAGAAACTACAAGAAAAATTATTACAGTGGGCCAAAAGTTTTCAGTAATGGGAAAAATAAGTTTACTGTAATTTTTTATTACCGACGGATTTCCGACAACTTTGAATCCATCGGTAATTCCTTATCGCTAAATATTATTGACAACTTCAAAAAAGTCCTCAATAATCTACAAGTAACAATTGAAAATTTTGAATTTTCGGGGTGATTTACTGAGGACCTAGCCGTCAGTAATTTAGCCTTCAATAATATCGATTAGGGGTGTAAGTGGGTCGAGGTTGACCTGGGAACCTACCAACCCGACCCAACTCAATTACATTTTAGCGGGTTGGGTCAGGTCATTAGGTTGGGTTGGGTTGATTTTCGTTGATCCGATTAAGATTGGGTTGAGTCACAAGTTGATGCATTCCTAACTCTACCTACTATTTTATTAATAAAAAATTAAAATATTATAATATTCACATATATTGTATTTTTTTAGTATTGAATTTGTGTTGTTAAACTTATATTTTAAATTAAACATGTGTTGAATGATTTGAACTAATTAAGTATTTTATTTTTTAATTTTTCAATCTTTTAATTTTTTTGAATATAGAAATTCTATTATTTTTTTAATTGGTTAGCCCAATGACCCAACCAAATTAAGGTTGGGTTGGGTTGTTTTGAAAAAAAAAATGCAAACCCAACCCAACCCGATTATTTTTAACTGGATTAGGTCTTAAACATGGTTGAACCTGGCTCAACCTAGCCCAGTTACACTACTAATATCGATGCTTAAGCCCTCGGTATTTGCAGATAAGAAAGCAAAGAATTTTGATTTTTTTTTTGTGGAATTTACAAAAGACTTACTGAGAGATAAATTGTCGTTAATTAATAGTGGGGAAAATATTCTGGTCCCTACAATGTAGTTTATTTTTAGCTTATTTTGGAGTAATTTATGCAACAAATAATTTATTTATTAGTTAAATTTTTTCAAAAAATTATGATATTTATATAATTTTTAATTATGTATTGATATAATATTTATTTTATATAGAAAAAAATACATTTATTGGAAGTTACAATCACTTTAAAATTAAAATTTCTAAGTTTCTTAATTTATTTTAAGGCCGTTATGTAACTTAAATCTTTAAATAATTAAGTTTTTCAAAACTCTTGTATTTTTAGAAAGGGTAAAACATGGTTTAAATTTATCAAATTTTGATTAAAATTAGTCTTAGTCCCTTATTTTAAAAATGATGATTCTAGTCCTCATATTTTTTATAATTGTTTTTGTCTCTTATCCTAATATTCTAATTTCCATAAAGAAGAACGAAATTTACCGATTATAAAAAATATGGGAACTAAAATTATTATTTTTAAAATCAAAGAACTAAGACTAATTCTAACCCAAAATTGAGATACCTAAAACACATTTTATCTTTTTGAAAAAAATGTTATTGGAGCATTAAAAGAATTATGAAATGTGACGTGTTACATCCTGGTCACATTTTACAAAACAAGTTAGAGTTTAACTGAAACTTTTAGTCCTGAAAGCACGCAAGTATTATTAATTAGGGTGTTAAAAACATTGATTATAGAAATAAAAATACGAAATATTATTAAAAATATATTATATTAAAAATATATAATTTGTTTAAATTTTATTTTTAAAATATTATTTTCATTTTTTGAAGTGTCGATTTTTTACAAAGATTTTGTTCCTTTTATATGTCACCTTAAAAATTTGAGCTAAAATTAATTATTATTATTATTATATAGTTTTTTTATTTAATTTTTAATTATTTACTATGGAACTAAAGAGAGAAAAAAAAAGGAAAAATAACAAATGACAGAAAAAATAATCAATAAAAAAGATAAAAAATATAATAAGAAATTAGCTAATGTTTTTAAGAAAAAGAAAACTAATTACTCCTTCCATCTCATTTTACTTATCATTTTTTTAATATTTCTTTGTTTTAAATTATTTGTCACTTTAAAATATCATAAAAGTATTAATTAATTTTTCCAATCATACATTCAAGAAATAAATGCACTAGTTGCATAGTTGCGATTGTACAGTGTTTTAAGGAAACAAAAGTACAAAAAAACAACTAAAAATGAAAATATTTCTTATATCGAAAATCGAAAATTCTTTAATACTTACCCTTTAGATAATTAAAAGCATTCAATGGAGTATTTCTAGTATTTCTTAAATAATACTCCTAAGACACTAATTAACAAGACTCAAAAGTATCATATATATATATATATATATATGAGAAAACAGGCAATGCACTATTGTAAGTTTGTTGATTTTTATAATAAATATTTTAAAAGTTATAGCAACAGTAAATTTTAATTGGTTGACAGTGTAAAACTTTTTACACTGACAGTGCATGATCATTAATTTTTTTTTTCTCTCTCTCTCTATATATATATGCTAATATAAATATTAGAGAATGTTAACAAGAGTTCTTAGAGAAATTGATTAAGAAAATAAAAATGCAATTTTTTTTATAGGAAAGTGTTATCAATTTATTCCATCATAATTTTTGATGTACCCCACCATAGTTTCTAATAAAAAATTGTTTATTAATTTTTCAACCGATATCCTTAAAAATCTCTTATAGCGAAAGTTAATTGGACTATATTACCGAGTTTTGAGACAGATATTTATATCAAACTTTGAATCTGTAAAATTAAGGAACCGTGATTTTTTTTTTTATTATAATTATAAACATTACTTTCTATTTTTTTAAAAATAAAATTTATTTTTTTTAAATTACTCAAAGTAATTTTTTAAAATAATTAGAAGCATTTTTTTAATTTCTGATTAAAAAATTAAATAAACATATTAATTTTTTTTTTAAAATTATTAAAGAAGTAGAAGTAACCGGAATCAGAATTTCATTTTCACAACATGTTATACATTTGTGAAATCAAGATGGTTAAAATAATCTTGTTGCAACCTAAATTATGTATTTTAAGAAATGCACGTTTAAGCAGAACGTTTTAAGCGATGCAGGAAAAATAAGAAAAACGTTGTATATAGAAAAAAAGTGGGGGATGGGGGGCTTTAAGTGACAATAGTGTTCAATTGTATATGTCAAAAGTAAAGTGGTAAAAAAAGGCTAAATTGTATTTTTGGTCCTCTATTTTTTTCAATCTGCAATTTTAGTCTCCCTATTTTTCTTTAGAGACATTTAGTCTTTCTATTTTTAAAAATCCTCAATTTTGGTCTCTCCATCAAATCTCTTGCGTTAACCGTTAGTAATTTAACGTTGATTCTAACGTATCAATACTTAAATAACATGTTAAAGTCAGAGTTAACATTAGATTCAACATTGATACGTCAGAGTCAACGTTAAACCACTAATGATCAATGCAAGAAATTTGACGGAGGGACTAAAATTGCGAATTTTTAAAAATAAGGAAACTAAATGTCTCTAAAAAAAGTAGGAGGATCAAAATTACAGATTTTTAAAAATAGGAAAACTAAATGTCTCTAAAAAAAATAAGAAGACCAAAATTGCGGATTGAAAAAAATAAGAGGACCAAAAATATAATTTAGCTTAAAAAATATATACATTTGACAATAGGATTTCATTCATGAAAAAGAGGGAACAAGTATTTATCAAAAAGAAAAGAAAAAGAGGGAACAAGCCAAGGGACACGAATAGGAGGAATTGATAGTAACCGTCTTGTTTACCCAAAATTGAATATGCAACTGATCCTCATAATGAATTGATTTGGGAGTTGAAACGAGTTCATAATTATAATTTAATTCAAAGTTGAAAGCCGTACGTATTTTTCAATAGAGAGGTAACTATGGACTCTATTGTAGTCGGCAGGGGTATTCAAAGGACAAAAGCAAGACACATAGTGAAATTGGAAAAAACTTAGACCCACCCATCTACGCAAGCAACCACCTGATAAAAAATGTCAATTTAGTACTGGTTAATAGTGGTAAATAGTGAACCTTTTTACATGGCTCAATAGGATGAAGTGAAATTTTTTTTTTAATTAGTTTATTTCTTTAATTTTTTTTTCTTTTGTGTCTGAATTTTCCCACGTCCCCTTCTCTGCTTCTATAAATACCCCTGCTACGTCCCTCCCCACCATGTATCAGAAGCATTTAATGTTACATAATGGTAGCTAGCTAGCTAGCTTTTTTTAAAAGGGTTATTTGCTGCTCCTTGTGCTGTTGTGCTCTTGTTTTTTAGTGTGGAAGAATCTGTAAAGCTCAGGAGGGATAGCGCCATGGAGGGTCTTCTCTTGCTCCATTTGTGGGGTTTGCATTTTTGATCTTCTCTTGCGCTATCCATCCTGAGTTTCATGGCTTCTATCTACACACTCTCTTGCTCCAACCCTTCACAATGGAAGCCTCTCTCTTTGGTTTTTGGCTAATTTTGGTTGAATCTGAGTTTTCAGGAGAAACCAAAAAAATAAAAAAATAAAATATTGTTGGTCCTAAATCCTAAGCATCATGCACTACTCAAGGTTCTTTCATTACAACTTCTTGTGTTGTTCTGCTTGTTTCATTATTGTTTTTTATGGCAATTTTAATGACTAACATATTCTGTTTCTTTAATTTTGTTTTCCTAAGTGAAAGGGTGCCATGAAGATGAAGCAAGTGGAAGAAAGTAGAAACCAAATGTGTCAAGCCTTGGGTTATCTAGTCTCTTTTATTTACTTTAAAGTTTTCTCTTTTTAAAGTGTATTTTAAATAGTTGACTAGCCAAAATTTGGTATCTGTTGTGGTCTAACACCATCCTACTACGTTCAAGTAAGTAAACGCATGAGATCGAGTGAATGGTTCTCTTGATAAACCTTCAATTTTTTTTTTCTACTTAGCTTCTCCTTCTAGCTTGTAATCATGATGCTTGGATCATGATTCATGATACAATATTTGAAATTTTTATTTTTCTCCTTCACTATACTTCACCATAAAAAGTAAATGCTTCACAAGTAAAAGTGTACATCCAATGATCAACCGTTAAACTGAAGGGACTGTTTATCCCCTTAATTTTTTGTGCTGATGTTAAAAAGGGGTTCATTTGATTTCTTGAGAAGAAGAGCGATTTCTCAGTTCCATTCTTCAGTCTGAACTAAGACTAGTACATTTTTCCATTCTTGGTGGCCTTTGCACTTTTGATATAACTCGGCATCATCCTCAAAGAGCGCAAGGATAGGAGGAAGATTGTATAAAAAAAAAGAAAAAGAAAAAGAAAAATTGATATAATATAAGCCGAACTTAGCACAATCACGTGAGATGGTAGACTAGGGATGTTGACTACTCCCAACTTCGTGTGAATTACGGTCCCATTTCAAATTCCCATGCTTTCGATTGCCCAACGTTAAAGCTAAGGTTTGCGCAATTCTATTTGTCTGCCCCCACTCCTTAGGTTTGTGATATATAGTTTTCCATTCCAATTGAGTGGGTTCTAGAGTAGACATTGCACATGTGTGATTTGGGATTCACGTATAAATCAAACATAGAGCAATATGTTGTCAACTGTGAACAATAGCCACACAAACGCAAACACTTTTTGTTCCGTTCTTGTCATCGGAATTTGAAAGAGTTACAGTACTCACAAAGCAATTTAGAGAGACACAAAAGGACTTAATTTTACTTAACAAGTTTTTCCTTTTCCTTTTCATTTTATTCTTGGCATTTGAAAATATGTCTCAAAATTTCCAAAAATATTTTTATAACTTTAATCCAAACATAACCTTATTCATTGTTTCAAGGTTAGCTTTACAAGAAGAAAGGGTAGAAGGATATAAGAAAATGAAGAATGGTAGAGAACAAGGTAAGAGATCAAATTCACGCGCTTACAATTTATGTCTCACAATTTGATTAACTGGGCTGATTTGAGGGGACCACTTATGAATTTATACTCAGTTATAGTAAGGAATAAAATATTCACCTGGCCTTTGAAATTGATATCACATGACCATTAATGTTTGACATGACAAGAAAAAATTATTTAGTTCAAAAGTTTGTACCATAAATTAATTAGATTCATAATATTACAAAAAAAATAAACGTAATTCTTAAATTTAATAACTATTAAATTTACTTTTTCATAATATTAGAGACTAAATTGATTGTCATAATCATGATCATGTCATGATGGTGAGCTAAAAAAATTGAAAAAATTAGAGAGAAGTGAAAAAGGAGTTGTCATTAAAGTTTATATATTTTGGAAAAATATTGGAAAAAGAAAAATATTATTTGTATAATAAATTATACAACAAATTTTATAACTAAGAGAGAGAAAGAGAGTGAAATGTAAAATGTAATAAATGTTATGATGGAGAAAGATAAATACAAAAAATAATAGAGTTTAATGATTAGTGTAAAAACTTTTACACTGTCAACTAATTAGAAATCATAATTAATATGATTTTTAAAATAATTAATGTAAAAGTCAACAAATTTATTATATATAGTGGTTTGTGATTGGATGATCGTGTAAAATTACTTTACATTGCTAATACATAGCTTATTTTCTCAAAATAATATTGTATAAATTATTGTATGAATAACACATCTCTTTGAAAAATAAATCCTTTTTTAAAAAAAAAAGTCTTGAAATAAGTTTGGGACTCAAATGTCGATTATGCATAAAAAAAATGCTAGCATCTTACGATACCTATTTTAAAAACCGTTAACCTTAATTAAATATACAAAATAAAGGTTTTTTATTTTATTTTATTGCTTTACTTATAAAAAGTTTTGTAAAAGAAAAGACAATTTACTTTTATTTAATAAAAAAATTATTTTGATGAGGGGTTAAATTTGTAAGGTTATTTCGTGTTGGATAGGAAGCGATCCTTGCTCGTATATATCTATGTACAATAAAAAACTTAAAGTTACATACTACTTCTTTCTCATATTTTTAGATGTTTTAGTTTACTTTTTTTTTTTATCTCAAAATAATCAATCTTTTAGAATTTCAAAGTTTAATTAATTTTTTTTTCTCAAATATATCTTTATTTAATATCCTACTACTGGTGGTGCAAGCATCAATGAACAAGGTATTAAATAAGGATATTTTAGTCCAAATGTAATAATATTTTCCTTTCATTAAATATTTCTTAATTTATGTGCATTATCCTTAAACATCTAAAGATATGGGAAGGAGTTAGTAAAGCTGTCAAAATGGGTTTTAACCCGCGAGCCAACCCGGCTCATCACGGGTTCGAGCCGGGTTGGGTTGGTAAAATTTGGCTCACCTGAATGGTAGGCCAAATTGAACCCGTCTCACTTGGCTCGTGGCTCACCCGGGTTGAACCCGTGGTGAGCCGGGTTGGCTCGCGGGTTGAAGTTTTTTTTTTTTTTTAATATAACTTACTATACTAACTTTGTAGATAATTAAAATGAGTAATATATAAACCCAATCATGTAATTCTATTCCAATCATAATAAAGGAGTAATATATTAATTTATCTTTTTATATATAAATATAGAATTAGAATGTAAATAAGACTTTCCAAATCATTAATATATATAAATTGTAAAACACAATATAATAAACCTATTGATACTTTAGTTTTCATTAATCGTATCAAATTTTTTATCACTTTAATTTAATTTTTGTATTTTTTTGATACTTTTTTAATTATGTATTTTATTTTTTAATTTTTTTAATTTTAGGTGAGCCAACCCGTATAATCCACCAACCCGTGGTGGGTTGAGCCGGGTTGAACATTTTTTGGCTCACCAAAAAAGTGAGCCGGGTTGGGTTGGCTCATTTTTACACCAACCCGTGGTGAGCCAACCAGGGTGAGCCGGGTTGGCTCACTTTGACAGCTCTAGAGTTAGTAATTCTTATTAAAAAAAAATTATAAGTTGGTTATTTTAATTTAGTTATTTTAAAAATACAAAAATGTTATTTTTTTTCTTAAATTGGGGGATTATCAGATCTTCATAGTTAACCTTTCCCCGAAGCAGAGGATTAATGAAGCATCGTGCCAACTCATTTTTATTTGAAAAATAATTTAATTTTTGAACTTGAGAACTTTGGGATTTATCAAACTATCACAACCAACAATTTCCCAAAACATTAGATTAATGGAACGTCATGCTCAAATTAATTCAATTTTTATAAAAGCATTTTAATTTTTGAAATAAATCTCTTGGGATTAACCGAACTATCATTGTCAACATTTCCCTAAAAATAAGACTAATGAAGCGTCAATCTTGAATTAATCCATTTTTATTTAAAAGATAAATTACTTTTTGTGTATATTATTTATGGGGTTGTCTAACTTATCCTAAGTAATGGGGTTAAACAACCCCATCAAAGATGATTGGTGTAATTTTTTATATTGTACTAACCATATTTAATTACATAGAAAACTATACCAATCATCTTTGATGAGGTTGTTTAACCTTATTTTTATTTGGGGTAAGTTAAACAATCTCAATATTTATATAAAAGAGAAGTGTTAGTAACATATTTTCTGACACACTCTTTTAAACACGCTATTCTTATTGGTTAAAATTTCTTGAAAACTACAAAAATTTGTAGGTCTCATATCTTATTTAACAACTCTCTCATAATTTTGTAGTTTTTAATAAATTTCAACCAATAATAGAGTGTGTGTTAGGAGAAGTGTGTTAGAGAGTGTATTGCTAGTACTTCTCTTATATGAAATAAACTAGTTTCGACATATTTAATTTTGATTTATTTAATTACTATTTGAAAATATTTGATTTTAATTAAATTCTAAATAGAAATTTAAAAGCCTATTGTGTCTTTAATATTTAAAACATAATTAAAGATTAGTTATACTTTAACAATTAACCAATAATCAAAACAATAATGGGGGATTAAATCTAATTATAGGAAGAAAAAAGAAGCATTAGGACAATGGGATATATCCAGTATAGCAAAATAAATAAAGTATAAAAACAAGAAAACAACATAAATATATGAAATTCAAGAAAAAAAAAAGTTAATTTGAGCCTAAAGGGGGGGAGAGGGGGGGAGAAGAGTTTTGGGTTGAGCCCAAGACCATAATAAACAGAAGGAAAAAAAATGCAAAAAAAAGAGTTGTGGTCTAAATTGAAATAAAGAAAGAGAAAAAAAAGATTAGAAAGTATATTGGATTATAACCCAATTGGTTACAAAAAATCTTGACTTGAGTACAAATGAAAGGAAAAAATAAAAATGATTAGAAAGTATACTGGACTACTAAACAAAAAAAAAGAAGAGAAAAATATCAAAAAGTATGCTAGGCTATAACCCAAGGGCCATGCTATTCTACTTTTTTTTATTATTATTTTCACCCCTAACTTTTTCAAAAAAGAGAGATAGGTACATTTTATCCTCACTCTTTTTTAACTCTTTCTCTTCTTCTCACCCCACCACTACTGTATCAACGGAAGTATATTTTTGTTGTGTAATTAATTTGCAGTATAAGTTACCTTTTCTAAAAAGTTACTTAATTACCCTTTCTAATTTAAATTAAATCAATTACAATACAAGTTATCGTTTTTAAAAGTAATCAAATTAATTATGATACAAATCACCCTTTTTAATAGTATTGTAAATTGCGTCATAATTAATTCGACTACTGTTAAAAAGGATAATTTGTGTCATAATTAATTTGATTTTTATTAAAAATGGTAACTTGTATTGTAACTTTTTAAAATTGTATCATAATTGATTTGATTACTATTAAAAAGGATAATTTGCATCATAATTAATTAGATTGCTATTAAAAATGATAACTTGTATCATAATTAACTCAATTTCAATTAAAAAATATAATTTGTATCATAATTAATTCGATTATTATTAAAATGGGTAAATTGTATTGTATTAATGTAATTTCAATTAAAAAGTTAATTTGTATAATTGATTTGATATTAAAAGGTAACTTTAAAAAAAATTAATAACATAAAGAAAATATGTTTCCATTGTGTCGATTATTTTTGAAAAAAATTAACATAATGTAAACATGTTTTTATTGTGTATCATAAGGAAATGTGTTTTCATTATGTTATAGGGGTGTACCTACCCTATATATAACAAAAACACGTTTTCATTATACAAAATACACAACAGAATCATATTTTCATTGTACAAAAGGCCACACCTCTTTAACACAAAAGAAACATGTTTTTGTTATGTATTTTGTACAATGAAAACATGTTTCTATTAAGGGTATTTTGGTAAAAAAAAATTAAACAATTTAAAGGGTGAACTTAGCTAAAAATGGGGTAAAAATAACAGTTCCCATAATCCAATCAAGTACAAATAGACACAAGTGTGTGTATGTGTTTTGGGCTTAAGCTAAACATAAGTTTAAGTTGAGCCTAAATAGATTAAAAAAAGATATCTTTTGGGCTGAGTCCAAACAAAAAAATATGGGTTAAACCCAATTAGATTTTAAAAAAAGAAGGATTTCAGGTTAAGCCAAAATGAAAAAAAAAAAGGGCTAAGGCCAAACTAATTCAAAAAAAGCAATTGTTATATATACCTTCCTTAATTAATAAATGTACCTCTTGTTTGTATTTATATATATATATTTTCAAATATACCCTTTTTCGAAACTTCCTACTCCTGCCCCTTTGTATGTGCTCATCATGCTCTTTCTCACCTCCCTCTTCTTCCTTTTCCTTGGCTGCCTTCCTTCTCCTCCATTTCTTCCTCCTCAGTGGTGCTTTCCACCCCTTTGCTGCTGCCCCTCCGCCACCACCACCCCTACCTCCTCCAATGGCATCCCCCTTGTGAAATTAACAAGGTCCCCCACTTTTGGGTCTCTAAAGGATCTGCACCTCGACCGAACTCCCATTGGGTTATTTGCTTGGATGGCTTTCGCAACGACCTGGGGTGCTGAAAGCTCGTTGCGTGTGGTCATGTGTTTCTACTTCTACCTAATCTTGGGCCTGCAAACTAACACCAATGCTTTCACCCTTTTATAGCTTGTTAGTTTTTGTTTTTAAGCTTTTTGGAAACCATGTAAAGTTATTTTTTCCCCTTTTTTACTCTATGTAAAGTATCTCGTATATGAATTGCAGCAACAGTTGCTTTTTTGAAGATAATTCAAAAATATTTAGGTAATTCTTTACTTCGAGGAATAAAAGATTGTCTTAAAATTTAACACTGTTGTTTTGATCATCCTTACATTTGTGCCACTTACTTCTGTACATGAGCAAGGCTTTTGATGGAAGAGTTAAGTACAAGCTTGTTCATGTGGTGCACACACACGAAGGAGTAGGAACAGACATTCACACTATCAAAAATCTATATTTCTAAAAAAGATATATTTGAGAAAAAATATACCAAAAATACACAAAAGGGGTACATTTATTAAGTAAGGGAGGTGTATTTAACAATTGCCTTTAAAAAAAATACTAGATGTAGGGTTAAGCCCAACAAAGAGTAGAGAAAGAGAAGAGAACAGGAAAAAAACTAGGAAGTGGGTTAAGCCTAATAGAATAAACAAAAAGAAAAAGAAAAGTTGGATTGAGTCCAACTATTGCAAAATAAGAAAAAAGGGTCTAGAGGATAGCTAAGCTCAACAAAAACAAAAACAAAAAAAGGGTAGAATGGAAGAAAAAAAAAATAAGGGGAAAGAGTTACAATGTTAGGGCTTAAATAAGATCTACATTGGAAGTTGTTAGAAGCAACATCAATTTGAAAAATAAGGGCTCTTAGTGTGCTACAATAGAAATGGAAACGGGGGAGGGAGAGAAAGAAGAAGGAGAGGGAGACTTGGGATGTGAAGAGTAGGAAAGAAGATAAGAAGAAAGAAGGAGATGAGAGAAGGAGAGAGAGACCTATGGGGGTCTAAAATAAAAGAATAAAAGGGAGAAAGGAAAACAAAAAAATTATGAAAAATAGAGAAAAAGACAAGGCAGAATAAAAAAAGAGATAGGGAGAAGAGAAAAGTAATGGAAAGAGAGAAAGGTGTGAGGAAGAGAGGAGGAGAGAACATGAGGCATAGAGAAGGTGTGATAGGGAGAAGATGTGAAGGAGAAGAAGAAGAAAAAAATAAGGGAGAGGAAGAAGAAGAAAAAGGGAGAAGAGAAGGAGAAAACATGGAAAGGCTAAGAAAAATAGTGCCAGTAAAAATAATGTGTCCAAGAAAAAGGGGGCACTAGCAATAATGAGAGAGAAGTGGCTAGGAAAGGAAAGAATGTGCTTTCTAAAGGAATAAAATAGAATTGTATTTTAGTAGCAAACTCAGTAGTTATTGATGTTTCCTATAATAGGAAGAGAGAGATTATGATCAAAAGAGATCTCAATTAGGCAACACATAAAGAATATGAAGAGTAGATAGTTAACTTGGCAACTACAAAAGCACACAAAACTTTACACAAATGTGATGAAGAGAAAAATAACAATTAGGTGGAACCTATGGGACATTTTGCTAGGTTTAGAACCTTGTGATTTTAATTATGACAAAGTTTTTGAACCAATTTATGAGTGTTTCAAATGGATGCTACAAATGATTCTTTTTGAGTGTGATTAAAATAACATGATTTTAGAAAAATGATAAGGAGTATGCATAATAAAAGTTCTCAACACATATTTCTCTAAAGCTTTACTAGAATTAATTAGAAGCTTGTCAAATGTTGCTTAAAAACATGACATACAACCATACAACTAAGAAACCAATTTTTGGTAAAAACATACTTAATTAGGTATTTCTAGTTTCCTATCATCAAGAACTCAAGTACTATAAAGTGTTGAACTCGATAGAATAACAATTAGAACCCTTCACTCATAATATCTTAGAATGGTTTATTATGAAGCATACAAGATCATTCTAAACAAACTTACTCTTCATCATGATAATCACGCCATAAGAAATCTGTTTCATAAAAAATAGGAACATGTGAAGGAAAATATCATTCACATAAACTTAATATATCACTTAGGAAGTTAGCATCAAAAGGTTGGTTGACCTAATTAGATGGTCGATGGACATTAATAAGAAGGCTACCTATCGATAATAAAAAAAGTTACCAAGCATGATCTTCTAAACCTTTGAGACAACAAGTTTCTTATTATTTGAAATCCATAATAGTGTTTCTAGATTGCCCAGGTTGATACTCTTGAAGTACAAGATTTATAACACTCATGGACTGACATCAGAAGGTTTATCAATAGATTTTCGAAAGCTTGCTTATAAGGTTCTAAGTGACAATACATTGCTCACACGCATTGAACTTTACAACTGTACCATGTCCAAACCATTTCAAACTTGAAACGGACATGCTTCAATGACTAGATTGGCATATGTTCTATATAAATGCCATGATCTACATCTAAAAACTTGGGGACTAAGAAAGGGAAAAAGAGAAATTTAAGAGGGATAACTCCACACATTGTTCATCATCCTCTCCACCATTTTTTTGTTGTTGTTGTTATTTCTCTTAACACCTACACCTAAATACATTATGCTTTGTATCATATCCTAAGTGGTGTTTTATCTTAAAACCAAAAGGCCTATCTACTCATTAAATGTTTGTGAGCTATTATTAGATAATAGATACATACTTCATTCCATTTTTTATCCTAAGCTAGCAAGTGGTGTAAGTTTTGTTTAAAAGAGCTTATGTGTTGAGCCTATAAAGATGATGGCAAAACAATTTTGGTTTTTAAGTCTGTAGAGGTTGGGATAAAATAATACCCATGTATCCTAAATAGCCAATAAAAACATTTATACTGTTGATTGATTTAGTGGAAAAATCTCACAATTATAAGCATTAGACATAACCCAAGGATTTCTTTTGGTGAATCAAGAAATCTTTTTGCAGAGCTTATATCCTTTCTCATGTACTTATTTATCTATTTATATATTTGCACATATTTTTTGTTTTCCAAAATATTTTTTAAATGACATTTTGAACTTCTAAACACATTGAACATACTAATTTTTATATAGTTATAAAGATTGACAAATATCTATTAAGATATTGTTTGACTTTTTAGATCATATTCTTATTTGTGGTTAATAGTTTAAACATTTTATGAGTTAATTATAATGTTCACTTTGCCACTACATTTCTAACCTTTTAAGTAGTTTAAACTAATTAGAAAGTTTAGTTTGGAAGATTCATAAGTAAACCTTTTGGTTGTTCTTCACAACATAATTTGATCATCCATTAATATTCTCTTCTAAGTTAGGCTTAGTGTTATTAGATTATTTCACGACTATATCTAATCCTTATACTTTGAAAATGTAATTTTCTTTTTTAGGCTTCGGCCCCACTACTCAGCCTAAAGAAGAGTAGCACGTAATCGATTTTCTTAGTGAAGCTTATAAATTTTTGATTGATTCTTTCAAAACATAAGTAGAAAACCTAATGACTAAATATTTAACAATAATTTAGGTGGAATCAAGTTAATTTGACTTCAAAGTTGTTTCTATCTTTTTTTTTTTTGGACCTTTAATTCTTTTTAAAGGTGGATATTCTTTTAATTAATTTTTACAAAACTCTATTTTTAAGTTTTTTTCTTTATTAAAAAAGTAGCTTTATTTTTATTTTTTTTAAAAGGATTGTTTGGCTTAACCTCTATTTTTAAAGAGAAGTAAATTTTATTTTATTTTTGTTTAGATAATGTGTTGATTGTTCTCCCTTGACACGATTTGCTTTGAGATTAAAGAAGTTGCTCTTTTTGTTTGAGTTTCTTTAGTTGAGATATAACTCTTGGATTTTTAGAGAGTTTAGAGCTCATCCATCCTAAGACTACTTAAGTTTCTAATTTTTTATATTGTTGTGATCTTAGGTTCCTAAACCTTGGGAAGAATTTCATATTACTTTCTTCTATGTTGTACTCCTTTGCAAGAGCCCTGAGATCATTAGATATTGTTTGAAATCTATCAAACATTTTATTAGGACAAAAGATGAATGAGAACCCTCAATTGTTTTGATTATATCAAATAAACTAATAAGTTTTTCAAAACTAATAAATAACACGCATCAAACAAAGACAGATGAACAACTGCGTCTTAGTAAATAAACGAATACTTATACACTTTGAACCTCACTTTATTTGTTGTCTATTAGTCTGTATAGTTTTTAGGAATTAGAGCGCCAATATTCTCGAAATAGGTTTATAAAGCATGTCAACATACCTACTTTGTGAAAAGACACTATACCTACCAAAAAGACACTATACTTAATGCCACAGGATATGGTATGAGAAAAAGGTAGATAAATAAATCGCTTTATCATATCAAAGTGACAAGATGGTGGAAGGCATTTAATGTTGCAATTAATGTCCCCAACAGACACTTTATGAAGACAGATGAAAGAAGTTATCATCTATCTCTTAACAGACACTTTTGAAGAGCTTCTATAAATACCAGAGAAGACTTGTACAAGACAACAATTTTTGCTGAAGCTTGAAAACCTTGATTTCTCAAAATTCTTAAGCTTTTTAACTTTGATCTTTTGAGTGCTTTTGTGCCAAGTTGTAAAAATTCTCTGACTATTAAGACTAAAGCATTATCTATATATTTGTTTGATAAGATGAAGAAAGTTAGTTAATCTTATCTTTACCAAATTTTGTGTGAACTTGGTGAAAACCTAAAGTGGTTGTGTAGCAAAGAATACTTGGGTTAATTGCTTGGAGAGACAAGTGAAATACTACTTGAGTTAAGCCTGAAGAGGCTTGTGGAAAGAATACTTGTAACTTAGAAAGTTATAGTGGAAATTGGTAGTTTGCTAAGAACTGGACATAGTCTCGGGGTAGAGACGAACTAGCATAAAAACTTGTGTTTTTACTTCTTTGCTTTTATGAAGCTGTGCTAACAGACTTTGTGTTTCAAATTTCTAATTGTCTTCACAATTCAACCCTCTTCTTGTATTTTCTTGTATCTTTTCACATTTCATCAACAATTTTACCGTCTTTCATTTTGAATGACTTATATTACTTCACAAGTAGGCTTGTCTTAGTTCTTTTGACGTTACTAGTGCCTTTATGACTTAGAGCAAATGTGTCTTGCATTTCTTTGTCTTTCTTGTAACCGAAGATTTCTTGTATTTTGATCTAGATCAAGCACACATGATGATATATTTGGCCTTAGAATTTAGTTGCTTCTTGTTGATTCAAGAGTTTATTCTCCTTTAGGTATGGGAGTTCCAAGTGAAGATCTTGTAGCATTATATGAAATAGCACGTGACGCATAAGAAGGGGGGGTTGAATTGTGCGTCAAAAACTTTTTTAATATAGACGAAAATCGAAAACGATTTTGAGCTAAGGGATAAAGAAGATAAGCACGCACAGAATTTTATACTGGTTCGCTCAATCTTAAGCTACGTCCAGTCCCTTCACCTAGAAGGTATCCACTAACCAACCTTGGTTACAAGTATTCTTCATGGTCTTTTCAGGCTTTACAATGCAATCACCCCAGATTGCTTTACCAACCCAAGTATTCTTTGTTCACTAAGCCTATCTAGGCTTTCACAACAAAAAGTTGTTTTACAAAAGGATTCAACTCACATAGTGAGGATATAGAATATTAAACACAATATCATAAAGTATCAGAGACTTATAAACTATCGTCCAGTGGACGTGTAAAACAATAAGCGTTTTTATGTTCATGCTTGAATCGTCGTAGTTCACTCTCTTTTTTGTTCTTATTTTATCTTGATATATATAAAGTCTTCAGCGAAAAAGAGCCGTTGAAGAAGATTTGACTTAACTCTTCAAAAAAGATACGCGTATTGAGCTTTCAGGCATATAAGAAAAAACAGCTTTTTGAATTGTACTAAAATGGAAAGAGCGGCTTTGTGCAGAAGTTTTGCTTTTCTGAACATCCTTCATTTGGTTTGATAGCTTAAGGAGTTAACTTGCTTTTTCTGTCTTGCTGCGCTTTTATACTAGAAAGTTTCTATCAACCATTTAATGCTTGAAATATTTTAACGTTAGATCTTATAAAGGTAAGGCATTAGTCTTGATATATGAAAGAAGGACGCATAAATTAAACGAGAGAGAACTTAGCCGTTTTAGGATCTTGCATTTGGACGCATCTAGTGGTTGTTTAAAGTTTAACAGCATAGTGTCCATAAATGAAATTTTACTCTTAGACAGTCATCACAAAAGAGTTTATTGGATGCTAGTTTCAGATTGGACGCTGTAAATCTATTAGTTTAAAAACAGAAACTTAAACTTTAATAAGTTTGTTACATTCAAAATTTGAGGGTCTAGACGCTTCAACGTCTTTGGTTCCAACATTATAATCCTTAATCACAAAAAAAGTCCAAAGACTATATTGTGTGAATTTAAGAAACATTTCCATCTTACCCTTTTAGTAAAGATTGTCCCCACCACAGAAAGTTGGAGGACAAGTGTAGGGGCTTCTTTGGCGATAACATGATTACTATGATTTGTCATCACTATTTCTATATCTTTTTTCTTAACACAATTAAGTGCTCAACCATAATGTTGAGCTATGATACCAATTAAAAAAGATAAATACAAAAAAAATATATTTACTATAATCATAAATATAAAATTTATAAATATAAGGCATTTGTAATTGTTTATAAGTTAGAATGATATAAGGCATTTATAAATATAAAATTATTTGAATATTTATTAATATCCCTAATTGCTTATATATATATATATATATATATATATATATATATATATGTAGATATTTATGTATTTATCTACTAACATATATTTTTAGAAAATTAAAAAATAATATAAAATATATTATGAATCATAATAATATAAAATTTAGAATAAATTACACTAACATTTTCTAAGATTTCGCCAAATTTCTCCCGACACTTTTCTTTTTTTTACTCTTACACTAACTCCTTTAATTGTTTGAAAAACATCACATTGACACCTCTTATACATTATATTAACCTCCCTTAATTGGTTAAAAAGAATTACACTGTGTACTCCTATAATAGAAGTTGTTGTAAATGTTAAAAAAGTAGAAGGATTATGTGCAATTTTTAAAAATCTTAGAGAGTGTTAATATAATTTGCTCTAAATTTTATAAATTATAAATTTAATAGCTATGCATGGTAGATATTATTACACTAATTTAACTGTATTTAAATGTTGAATAAAACTAACAACTACTAGTTTAAGATTATTTTTAGAACAAATATATTTACTAAATTCATACTTGTTTATTTATATCTTTCACTAAAACACACATTGTATCATGTGTAGATTACACTCCTTTTTTTTTTTTTTTTTAAAGAGATAACAATTTTTTTATTTTAAAATATAAAGTCTTCTTAAAAATTAGATAGATATGTATTATATTTTAGGCTTAAATATATTTTTAGTCCCTCAAATTTAGGGTAAGTTTGTTTTTGGTCCCTAAATTTAAAATTAACCATTTTCGTCCCTGTAATTTGAAAAAAAAAAACATGTTTTAGTCTCCTTGTCCAAACACCATTAGTGAATCTGTCATACAAAATCTATCTACTACTAAATTTGCCACATAAAATCCACCTACTAGTGTCCCTGTTAATGAAAAAATCACACCAAATTTAGCTGACACTATACAGTAAACTCAATAAACCCTTATTCATGATGCTGTAAGTGGTTTTGAGGGACTAAAACAATTTTTGTTTTCAAATTAGAGAGAGTACGAAAATTAATTTTAAATTTGGAGGACCAAAAATAAACTTATCTCAAATCTGAGACACTAAAAATACATTTAAGTCTATATTTTAATTCATTTCTTTTAATTATTCAAGATATCACCTAGATGAGAGTCAAAGACTAATTTTTAAAGTATGAAAATCCATTTAAGAAATTAACCTCTCCCAACATACACACGAGCTTTAAGATTGAATCCTTTACCGCATTTTTCTTTTGGTTTCACTTGACCACATATTTTAATTCATTTTAATGTATATGAATACGAGACTTTAATTTTAACAATAGTGAATAACTATAAATGTGACTCTGATACTTCTTTTTCTTTTTCTTTTTTCTACAACTTCGTAATAATACTAATAACTAATTTGAAACATTTTATTATTAATATAATAATTTTAAAGTGTAGAATGATGTTTTTAACACTTCTATTATTGAATTTAAAATTTCATCTAAAATCTTTTTTTTATTTTATAAAGTTATAAAATTAATAATAGATATTTAAAATCAACTATCTATCATGTCAAAAATCAAAATGAGAGAAAAATATTCGTAAAGTATTTATTTATATTAAAATTAACTGAAGTATAAGGACTAGTGAGAGTAGCGAGATTCATCGTGTTATTATAAAAGAAATTGTAATTTAGAGTTTTATAAAAATAGATTGCAAAAGCTGATTATAACGTACAATTTAAAATAAAACCAGATTATACAAATCACAACTTAAATAAAATTTTGATTATTCAAATTATAACTTCAAACAAAACAGAATTAAAATTAAATAGAACTTAAAGTGGTAATTATTTAGTTTTAACTAAGACTTGAACTAAACTGCAGTAATTGTTATAAGAAAGTGATAGTAAAATTTATTTAACGGAATAATATTTGAGAGAGATGCTAGAAGTTGAACTAACGCAAATTAAAGGCTAGATAAGGAACTTGCAAGAAAGGTAGAAACTTAAGAAAACTTGAACAGTAAAGAGGTGAAGTAGCTTGAATTTGAATAACACTTGAATACAAGAAGCAAATCAAAACACTTACAACAATACTTGAATACAAAAGAGAGAGAGAGAGCACATTTCTCACAGCAAGCACTCATGGAAGTTCAGAATACATAAAACTGAAAAGCTCTCTAGTACAACCGGAGAACTAGTTATTTATAGGCACACTTACATAATAAAATATTATATTACATGGCAGCGCACTTAATATTATTTTATGTACTTAACAATATTAAAATTCTACAGATTCTTTTATTTGGCAGTCTTAGAATTGATCATTTTGGCTTTTTGGCTGTAGATTCCTACATTAGAGTTGATCATTTTATTTTTAGCAAAATACTGGAATTACAAAGCTTGTCTTCAAGTGTTTGAATGTACCTTTGTCTTGTCTTCAATTCTAAAAATTCTCTTTACTCTAAGGTCTTCAAATCTTGGAGGTACCGTAACTTTGAAAATTACTTTTATTTATTTAAACATTTATTTTCTTATTTGAGAGGTCATGACAAGTGTTATAGATATTCTCATGGTCTAGTGTTGAAACTCCACATTGTACTTTGATCGATCAAATATATCGTAGCAATTATTTTCATTGTCTTGCAAATAAAGAGTAGAACTTTATGAGATGTTACCTAGACTTTGTTGGACTAACTTCTTTTAGTCTCTAATTAATGTTCATCTCTTATAAAAAAAGAGCGAATACATAAGATAAGATAATCTTACACTACCGCCGGCCGCGCCCACCCCCCCAACAAAAAAAGGCTTAATGATCAAGACATAGAGACACTAATTGATGTGATGTTATAGTAACACTATTATAAACATTAACGAGGTTTAATGGTTGATATAAGCAAATGTTTCATATTACTACAATTTATTTGATTTGATTTTATAGTATCATTGATAAAAAAAAAAATATAAAGGCTCGTTAATTTGTGTTTTATTTTTAATTTTCATTTTTAATTATAAATCTGTCACTTTATTTTTTATTTTTTTTATATTTTTAAATATTTATAGAGAAAACATTTAAAATAATTTTTTTGGTTTTCTGTACAATAAATCAAAAAATAAAATAAAAATAAGATGATAGTTTTGTAATTAAAAAATAAAAGATAAAAACAGGAAATGAAAATGCCCTAAATTATTATAAATATAATGTTTTTTAATTAGGCTTAAATATTTTTTTAATCTCTATAATATACCGCTTCTTTGGTTTTGGTCCTTCTAAAATAATTATTTTTAAAATGATTCTTGTAAAATTTTTCTTTTTTATTTTGGTTCTTCTTATTTTATTTTATTCCTTATAATATATCAATTTTTTTGTTTTTATCTTTGTAATATATGAATAATTTATTTTTAGTCCCTATTGTTTTTTTTCTAAAAGAACTAATAAAAAAAATATTATAAGGACTAAAATAAAAAATAAATATATTATAAATACTAAAATAAAATAACAAAGATTAAAATAAAAAATATAATTTTTTCAAAGACCATTTAAAAAATAATTTTATAAAGACAAAAAAATAAGATATTATAAAAACCAAAACCATATTTATACCTTTAAATTAACGGTAAAATTAAAAAACAGTGTCAATTTTTTTTTTGATAACAAAAAACACTGTCAAATTCATAGAGGGGGGATATGATTTCACATTTCACTTTTCACTTTTCAAGCTTCATACTTTCGTTTCCCCTTCTCATTTAATTGAAGCGCCGCACCGGTTTTCTTCTGCGGCCAGGTATTGCGAGGGAAACTGAAGCATCCTTAGGGTGATTTCTAAGGTTTAATTTCCCCCTTCTATGCTTTAATACCCTTCTTCGTTCATTCAATTTTGTTTAGGTTTTTTACTCTGAGCATTAGTGTAATTCAATGTTATCTGCTATGATACCCCGTATCCATATGGTATCTGTGGAAATATTTTGATTTTTCTGAAATATGGGCTTTTTATACTTACTGGATTAAACGTTGGGTTTAGATTAAGGGGTAGAAGTTCATTTTCTTGCGGGAGAGCTTGCTAATGTAAATAAATGATGTAGGTAAGTGTAATGTTTATGTGGACTTTGGTGAAAAAAGATACAAGGACTTTGGTGAAAAAAGATACGAGGGCATCAGTTAGATATCATATTGTGACATGAATGATTTTTATTTGTCACTGTTGTGATGTAATTGTGCACCTGAATCTGCTTTAGGGATTGCTGGTTGGGTGAGAAGATGAAGCAAGTGGTGGGGATGGTGGTTTCGAATAAGATGCAGAAATCAGTGGTGGTGGCAGTGGATAGACTATTCTACCACAAATTGTACGATCGATATGTCAAGCGCACTTCAAAATTTATGGCTCATGATGAGCACAATCTTTGCAACATTGGTGACCGAGTTAGTTTTGTGAACTTACCTGTCGAGTTTGGTTCTTTTGTTTATAGTTCTTGTGGCTTGATCGGTTGTACTCTGGGTTTTGCTAGAAGGTTCAATAAGCGATTGCTTTTGCGATCGTCGTTTCAGGTTCGGCTGGATCCTTCTAGGCCTTTGAGCAAGCATAAGCATTGGGTGGTTGCTGAAATTCTCAAGAAAGCACGAATATATGTTCCGCCATCGATGCCAGTGTCTGAGAATGTGAGATCCAGCTCTGAAGCACCTGCTTCCTGAATTGGCTCAAGGTATTATAAGGTATCTTGGCTGTCATATCTACACAAGTTGTAGCTGTTGGTATTGAAGTGAATCTGGAAATAAAGTTTAGTTCAATGAGTTGATAGTTTACAACCTTATTCAAGTTACTCATTTAAGGAAAGTAATGTCAAAAAAATAGATCTTATGTGGCAGGTTGTCAACTGTGCTCTAATGCATTTCATACACTGTCAATGAGTGTAGTGTATGATACTGTGAATTTCTAGTAACTTCCAATTACAAGTTCACATGCTTTTGCATCTTGATATTTCCCATGCTGTTTTGTGTTAAAATAGCTTAATATACTGAAAATGTAAATGTGAACCTTTTCTACAATTATCATCTTAGAAGAAATTTGAACCCTCCTTTATTCTCAATTCTTAGATTGTTTCTAAATTTTATGGCAGGATAAATTTTAATGTGGAGTTTTCTAAGGTTGGTTAGCCTGTATCTTGATGGGTTAAAATGAGTCTGCTATAATTTTACATGCAGTTTTATTAGATGTCAAGGCTGCTGTGTTGTGTGATCTTTATTGCCAAGATGCCATTGGGGTAAATGGATTGTAGGGTAGCATGATATAAAGGGGAATTTGTTCTCATAATTATGTTACATATTTTGTCAGCAGATTTCTTATTTCCATAGTAATAGCATTATTACATGCATTATGTGTTTAATTTTTACTTCCCAAAATGAAGGAATAGGCTCAACTTGCTCACTGGACTGGGAAACTAATGCAGAAGAAATACGTTATAGTAACTTCTTTTAACAGACACTTTATCATCTTCTCCCACCCAGAAAAGGACCCTGTAAATAAAAACTGAGGACCCTAGTACACTAAGAGATTTATGATGTGGCAGGGAAGGTTAAAAGCTGGGAAGTAATTGTGGATTGAACTACTTATGAGGTGTAGGGGTGTAAGCAGGTACGGGTCAGCCTGCACACTTGGTTGACCTGACCTGTCCCAATGACAGTTTTTTGGTTTGGTTTGCGTAGTTGGTTTGGTTTGGTTCATATGTTCAACCCAATTGTAATCGTTTTGGGTTTTGGGTTACCGATTTTTGAAACCGACGAACCTGAACTGAATCAAATATGTATATGTGTGCAGCCTGTTTGTGTTTGTCACACTTCGGCTTCGTCACTTTATCCACTGCCCCTCTGTTTGCACTACCTTTTTGCCCACTGTTCGACCATTGCCACCAAGGCAAAGGAAACGTTCAGATCTCAGATGTTAGAACCCAGATCATGCATCTGCCTTTGATATCAGAACCCAGATCCCACCCCCACTGTCACCTTTGATATGCACTGCCACTGCCTCCGCGTTGCCTCCACTGTTGCAGTGTTGCTGCACTCTGTCAATCGCCACTGGCGAGATATGATGAGACTGAGAGAAGATGAGACTTGAAACTCATCGCTGTTGCAGACTCGTAGTGTTGCTGCCTCTTTCAGTCTTTTTTTTTTTTTTTTTTTTTTTTTCAGGTTCTCATTATTTTGTTGTGAGACCCGAGTTCTTTACCCGAACCAAACTAACAGAGATTGGATTGGTTTGGTTCAGATTGTTTACTAAAAAATCATAGAATCCGAACCAACCCAACCCGATGTGCTTTAATTGGTTTGGACTTCTAAACACCTGAAACCCGACCCAATACGATCTGTTATTTCCCCAAGGGGAGGGATCTAAAAGCCATTTAGTTGCAAATTGAAAGATGCAAACTAAGCTGGGTAATTGAGTTTTGAATATTCTGACGACCAAAAAGTTTTGAATAATGATCCTGACCACCAAAAATTTTTGAATAATGATGAGTGCTAACCTTAGTAACTGCAGAAGATGAATGCAAGGTATTAATTCCTACCCTCTGTTTGAATGGAGAGAATTTTGAGATTTTATTTCTTAAAGTCAACTTTTTTCCTTTTTTTCCTTTTCCTTTTCTCTTAAATGTAACAAAAAAAATAAATAAATGCATCGTTGTCTGTATCTTATCTCTCTCTCTTTTTTTCCCTCTCTCTTTCTCAGTTTCTCCTTAATCAAACATAATATTAAGGCAAGCTTCATTATGTCAATAATATATAACGAGACAGCCTCTGCCCTATCTTTCATTCTGGATTTTTTTAAAGTAATAAATCATACGTCTTACGTTAAGCTCATAAATGCTTAAGTATCTTAAATTTGACTTTGATAAAAGAGTATTACCATTCACAAACTTAGAAGTGGTGTTGAAGTGTCACTTTAGAATTGCTCCCCTTTTGTTAAAGCAGTGTCACTGACTTTCATTTTTTCTTTTTTGGGATTGGGGTGGAGGGGAGGATATAGTACTGTAATATCCTGATCAAATAGTTGGAATCAATGTTTTAAAACCGAACAGGAGATTTAAACCAGACAAATTCGGTTTAATTTTGAAAATGCTGGTTGTAGTTATTCTGCAAGGAATTTTAGAAAAATAGATTTTGGATTGTCACATAATGATGCATAGTATAACATGTTTTTATCATGCAATTAAATTATGGAATTTCTTAGAATGTGTGTACATGGAAGGAAACTAACATAAATCCATGTTCACAATCTTGATCTAACTCCGTAGAGAAAGGAATGAGAGAATTACTTTCTATCTGGTGGCTAAGGTAATCCCACTATAGTGCATACTTTTAAAACTGTCTAACTAGACAACAATTTTATAGTTAGGTCAGATGAAAGCAAAGACTCCTCATTAGGCACTAACTGAGCCATCCAACCCATCATAGGTTAGTCCAATCAAAAGCCCAATAGTAAATATCCATTACTTAGTCAAGTGTTATGATTAAATTAGTAATCACCATAATTGATATATTTAATAATTCAAAGAGTTTATTCTAAATAATTGATTACTGATAATCTACAAATAAATAATCCGACATATTCTTCTTTTTATTTATTTATATATTTATTTATTTCAATGTTACAGTTGGATTCATTTGGCACCAATCAATTATATCCCTTGAGTACAAAGCAAGTGATTGTTAATTCATTTCCTCTCTTGGAGTTGTATAAAGTTCCTCAGGAAGGATTTAAGGTGTATAAAGTTTCTTTTGAAATATGGGGGAACATATAGTGTACTTGTCTAAAGTTCTTTTGTTTTTCGCTGGTAGAAATCATTACTGAATTTTTTTGCACAGGAAATACAGAAAGCAAACTGTGTTAATTTGTATGGCTTTGTTAGCTTCTAAGTTTGCTTTGCATGATTGAGACGTAGATGCAATTGTACTTTATGATTCCACTCAACGATTGAATAATTACCGCAGAAGATGGGTCTATGTGCTGTACTCATTTACGTGAAGTAACAAATGACTGTAATTGCAGTGAGACTTAAGGTGTAAATGGACTGTTGATGATGGTATGACCCTTCATTGAGTGAGAAAGTGGTGGTTGGTTGTAGAAAGGGATTTGCACTATTCAGTTTATTGGTCTCTAGTGCCGTAGTGCGAAATGTCATGAAAATAGTAGTCCATGATAACCGAAAAGTGATTATAATGTCCTGGAATTTATACGCGCCCAGAAAAGTTAAACATTCAAATATTAGTTTCTATGTGCTGTACCAAAATTTTGCTTTAAGTTTAGGCTTTCTAACATCGCTGAATTTGGTATAATTTGTAACAAGCATTTAATTTAAAATATCATGATGACGATGGAGATGTCCTTTTTATTTTTTAACTTAGGTTTACAAGTGTGCTTAAGATCGCAAGGGCGTACACCTTTTTAAATACAGGGCATAGTTTCAGACTTATTTTTACTAGAAAATCTATCGCTGCATGTAATTAATTTACTCCAAGTTTCACCTCATCATTCTCTGAAATTGTTATGATTCTCTTTAGGGGTTGGTCCATTTATTTTTAGTTCCCTTGATAATTTGATTTGACACAATTTGTCCCTTTTAGGCTTTCACAAACTTTCGACAGCTAAAAAGTAAACCGCAAGTGAACCCAAGCTGAGAAACATTTATGCACTATACATTTTGAGATGTATTGAAACAAATGAAAACATTATTCACTTCTTAAAAAAAAAAGAAAAAGAAAAAAACACTATTCACATACGTTAAAAATTAACTTGTGTAGCATACTCATTAAAACATTTGACGACGTTTTACTATTTTTTTTTCTTTCAAAATACACATTTCATTGTGATACTTTTAGTGTACAACTGTTCAAGTTCACCTTCTGGTGTGTAACTAATAAAATAATATAATGTAATACAATAATATGTTTGGAAGGAAAAAGGGAAAATAGAGATAAAAAATACAGATAATGGAATTTTCTTTTGTTTAGTTTAAGAAAAAATAGGAAAAAGAAAAAAAAGTTTTTTAGAATCAAAATTTTAAAATTTCCTTTTTTTTCCTATTTTTTTCAATTTAAATTTCAATTTTTTTCCTCCTCTCTACATTCTTTCCACCCTTCCAAATTTATGTTCAATATTTTTCATTCTGAAATCCTCAATAAATGCCGAGTTCAAAACGCATTTAAGTAAAGTGCATCTCATCAGTCATCACTTCCCTTCGGAGTGAAATTTATTTCTTGACAAAGTCACACATAAGTTATAAAATGTAAAATTACATGTATCCCATCTTTACAAGGATAACTATAAATACACATCCCCTTATTACAACTCATTTTTATCAATTTTTTTTATCTTTCTCATCACCTTACATATTATATCTATTATTTTCTCTCTCATCTTTTTTCTTTTCTTTTCTATATCTCTCCTCCTCTGCCCAAATCTACCCAAAGTGGATAGATGTTTAACATTTTCCTTTCCACAATCATATAAGAAAAGAAAAACAAACTTTTAAACCGTGAAAAGATAATCAAGAACTAATGAGACAAACTGGACCGCATATTGAAGTTGCAAGCGTGTAACCAAGTGAAGAAGAACAACAAACATTCTCCTTCTCTCTCTCTCTCTCCTGTTTTTCTTACATTACACTTCACTCTTTGTCTCTTCCACTCTTTCGGTTAGCAAGTCTCTCACTATTTTTGGCGGGAGCTAGACCCCACCAAATTAAAAACAAACCATCTTCCTCATAAATACAACAACCCCCTCTTTCCTTCTAAAAAAACCACCATAACTCACACTCATCTCTCTCACAACATCAACAACACTGCAACCTGCAACTACACACTGTTTTCTTCCTCCCTTTTTCCCAAAACGGCGTCGTTACAATCATCATTCAGTTATAATTAAAAAAAAAAAAAACCCAATGACACTCTCTTCCTTCCTCGTTCTCATATTTCACTTTTTCTTCACCCGCGCACTTTCTCTCTCCTCGGACGGCCTCGCCCTTCTCGCTCTAAAATCCGCCGTCGACCAACCCTCCGCCGCGTTCTCCGACTGGAACGACGGCGACCTCACCCCGTGCGCCTGGTCGGGAATCTCCTGCGCGAACATCTCCGGCCAGCCGGAGCCGCGCGTCGTCGGAATCTCCCTCGCCGGAAAGTCCCTCTCCGGCTACCTCCCCTCGGAGCTCGGCACGCTCCGCTTCCTCCGCCGTCTCAACCTCCACGACAACGCCTTCTCCGGCGTCCTCCCTCCCACCCTCGCCAACGCCACCGCGCTCCACAGCCTCTTCCTCCACCGCAACAACCTCTCCGGCCTCCTCCCCCCCACCCTCTGCACCCTCCCGCGCCTCCAGAACCTCGACCTCTCCGACAACGCCTTCTCCGGCCACATCCCCGGCGACCTCAGAAACTGCAAGAACCTCCAGCGCCTCGTCCTCGCCGGCAACGAATTCTCCGGCGAGATCCCCGCCGGCGTGTGGCCGGCGCTCAATAACCTCCTCCAGCTCGACCTCTCCGCGAACGAGTTCACCGGCTCGATCCCTGACGACCTCGGAACCCTAATCTCCCTCTCCGGCACGCTGAACCTCTCCTTCAACCACCTCTCCGGTAGGGTTTCGGCGTCGCTAGGGAAATTACCGGCAACAGTTAGCTTCGACCTCAGAAACAATAACCTCAGCGGCGAAATCCCCCAAACGGGGTCGTTTTCGAACCAGGGCCCCACCGCGTTCCTCGGAAACCCTAACTTATGCGGGTTTCCGCTTCGAAAATCGTGTTCCGGTTCGAACCGGGATTTTTCGCCCGGTTCGGACCGGGTTACCCGGTCTAAGGGGCTGAGCCCGGGATTAATTATTTTGATCTCGGTGGCCGATGCCGCTGTTGTGGCCTTTATAGGGCTTGTGATTGTTTATGTTTATTGGAAGAGAAAGGATGATGAGAACGCGTGTAGCTGCATTGGGAAGAGCAAGTTTGGTGAAGAGAAAGGGAATGTGTGTGTGTGTGGTGGGTTTTCATGTGTGAGTGGGGTGAAGAGTGAGGATGAGGAGGAGGAGAATGAGGTGGAGGGGGTTGAGGAGGGGCAAGGGGAATTGGTGAGGATCGATAAGGGTTTGAGTTTTGAGCTTGATGAGTTGTTGAGGGCTTCGGCTTACGTGTTGGGGAAGAGTGGGTTGGGGATTGTGTATAAGGTGGTGTTGGGGAATGGGGTGCCGGTGGCGGTGAGGAGGTTGGGGGAGGGTGGGGAACAGAGGTATAAGGAGTTTGCCGCGGAGGTTATGGCCATTGGGAAGGTGAAGCACCCTAATGTTGTGAGGTTGAGGGCGTACTATTGGGCGCATGATGAGAAGCTTCTCATCAGTGATTTCATCTCCAACGGCAATTTGGCACATGCCCTCAGAGGTTAGCTCTTTGGGTTTCACTTTTTTGCTGATTGTTTTGTGTCGTTCTGCTCATGCATTGAATTGAAGACAGGGGATCTGATTCATCTGAATCAGAGTGATATTGATACGTAACAGTGATAAGGTTAAAAGAAACAATTAATTAATTAATTAATTAATGATGGGTGGATCTTTCGAACTTGTACATGCAATGCATGAGTTAAAAAAGACTAATCATTCGTGCATGGATAAGGGATTAACATGATAGCAGCAGCATCACACACGCAAATAGTAATTTTGTACTCTGTTGCCCATGTGACTTATAAATTAGTTTTAATTTCTTTGCCTAAAGAGTAAATTTGTGTAGTGACTTAGTGGAGCTCGTACTATGACTTATTAAATAGGATTTGAGTTTTGTGTCAAGGTTTATTTATTTATTTATTTTAAAATGGCTTACGTTTATATATGGTGTATACTCTACAATCTACATTCTGCTGTTACTCAGAGTATATATAGTCATTCTTTTTGTGATCCGTGAATTGAGTATGTCCAGTGCATGGCAACTTCTGTTTTTCATGAGATGCTACGCATGAGTAATTTTATGTTCAGCAGTATGTATAGAATTTTTAAAAAGATTGATAGCTATAAAGATATTCTCTTTTGAAAAACCTTGTGTAAGGAACAACACAACAAAAAGGAAAACTTTACTTTCTTTGTTGATTTTATAATTTCTTGTTCTGGGACGGAACTACTCGTTACAAGGCCCCCCCTAACTTTTTTAGTTTAATTTTTTTAATATATATATATATATATAGGGATTTGCTAACGTACATACACATATTTTTTAATAAATTATAATTATAATGTATCTTAAAATACATCCACGATGTAGCTTATTGACGTATTTTAACTAAAAAATAAATGCGTGTACGTTAACAAATGTTTGTGAGATTTACTAACATATACACACTTGTTTTTAGTTGGAATACATTTATTCTAACTAAAAAACAAATATGTGTACGTTAGCAAATCGTAAATAATGATATTCAAGTGTTATTTATTTTTTCTATTTTTTGACAAAATATTTTATTTTTTTATAGTCTTTATTGTAGACATGATTATATTTTGTCTTTTTTTTGGATAAAATATTTGAGTATCATTTATTTGTTGTCTAATAATTTTTTCTTTTTTAATGTTGCTGTTTTTTTAAAAGTTATAAATGATTGCATTTGCAATCAAATGAATAATGGCTTTATTAGTCTTTCCTTCATATTGATTTGAAAATTAAAGGTTATTTATTAACCTTTGCCAATGGAGAAACTTACAAATAATATAAGGGGTTGACAACTTAATTTGAGACACATCTTGTGGTTTCGAGTGGATGGGTCCAAATGTGTGTTGTGTAAACCTTATAAAAGAAAATCAAATATTGAGTTGCACCAGAGTTCTGTCTTAATTTGCTTTCAGAGTTGTAGCCTTTGTCGCGACGCAACATTTTTTCTTCTTATTTTAGATACTTAACATTATTTCTTCTTTTATTTTTCAACAATATGAAAGCAGATTATTTTGCAATGGTTGTTGGCTACTATTATCGTGAAAGATAATTTGGTGAGTAACATAATTTATTCTAATTTAGTAGATTTTTGAAATGTAAATAATAGGACTTTTTTGTAAAAAAATTATAGTTAACGTAGATACAAATTTTTATTATAAATTTATGAAAGTTCTTGGAGGCATAAAATTAATGATTATCAGTTGTAATCTTGGGTCTTTTAAAAAATTGTTTAATTTGTCCTTTATGTAAACATATTTTCTATTATATGTTTTTGAATCATTTTAGAAAACACATGATTATGAATATTTTATATAAATTTTAATACTTAAATATTTATTAGATGATACCTTAATTTTCATAATTGTCCCCCAACTAATAAATCCTGGCTCCGTCCCTGCTTGTTCTAATTTTAGAAAACAATCTTAGATGAAAAATGAATTTGCGTAAAAGAATGTCAATCCTTACATTAAATTCTCACTTATCTAGAAGGTATTTTCAAGATGCTAGCTAGAATATTTGTGTTTGTTCCGAATGTTTTTCGTATAATTACCAAAAGAAAATGAGTTGAAACTTGTATCAGTTATTACATATTGAAGAGATACTGAACACTATATTAGATTTCCTTGCTTAGAAAGTAAGAGGGGAAGTGGATTTGGACTTTCTGTCTGTTGCGTAGTTGATGACGTTGAGGGGATATGCCACCTGCTAGAACTAAAGACAACTCTGCTGGTCCAGCATGGATCTGGGAGATGAAGTGGCAAGACACACGCTCTTGGTGGGGACCAAGAATAACTTCTTGTCTTCTTGAGCTTTAGTCACTAACAAAACAAAACTTGCGTATCAAAATTCTTGTTTCACTCTTCCAATCCTTTTCTCTTCTCAACTACAATGTTGTTTGAATTTAAAATCTTTGCTTTCCTTCTTTCCCAAGACTTTTGAGTACTTGGATTTATACCTTTCTTTCGTTACACACCATATCCATATGTTTCAAAACCAGCTTCCATTAAACTATTTAATGTTTGTAGGCTGAAAAGAAGGGGACACGTTTGTGCCTTTCATTCAGGGAATAAAGTTGAATTTCTTAGTGAAAATGGGCACTTTTTGCTTGATAATTTATTTTATTGAGAAAATAGGTTATGTACTGATAGTATAAAATAGTTTTATACAATTATCTGATCACAAACTATTTTGTATGGTAAGTTTGTGACTTTTATAATAATTACTTTAAAAGTTATATCAATAGTCTGATTGTTAACCGTGTGTTGCCATTAAACTCTATTTTATTTATCTTTTAGGCTAAACTTTCTTGATTATGAGGCATAGCGTCTCTACCATCTTCGTAACTTTTAACCAGGGTCCCACTAGAATTGTTTTAATTCTTTTTTCCTTGCTTCCACTGCACCTTTGTCTCGCTTATTATTAGAACAAAATATTAAAGTCAGCATAAATCAGCAGTTGCAACAAAAAATATCTCATGATCTGCATTTGCATCCTGTACCAGATGTTACAGAATCTTTCCAGTTAAAATTGTCACCCACTAACGAAAGCTCATTGCAACTAATGCTTTACTTCACCCAATTTCACCATGTGCTGCAGGTAGAAACGGCCAACCATCTACAAATCTTTCGTGGTCCGCCAGACTGAGAATCGCCAAAGGAACAGCCAGGGGCTTGGCCTATCTCCACGAATGCAGTCCAAGAAAATTCGTCCACGGCGACGTCAAACCCTCCAACATCCTACTTGACAACGACCTCCAGCCCTACATTTCCGATTTCGGCCTCAACCGCCTCATCAGCATCACCGGCAACAACCCCTCCACCGGTGGATTCATGGGTGGAGCTCTTCCTTACATGAAGTCATCACAGAAAGAGAGAACCAACAACAATTACAAGGCCCCCGAGGCTCGTGTCCCTGGCAGCGGACCCACCCAGAAATGGGACGTGTACTCATTCGGGGTTGTGTTGCTTGAAATATTAACCGGGAGGTCACCGGAGTCATCTCCCACCACATCAACCTCCATGGAAGTCCCTGACTTGGTAAGGTGGGTGAGGAAAGGATTCGATCAAGAAAGCCCGTTATCTGAAATGGTTGATCCATCGCTGCTGCAAGAGGTGCGCGTTAAGAAAGAGGTGCTGGCCGTGTTTCATGTGGCACTGGCTTGCACCGAAGGAGACCCTGAGGCTCGGCCTAGGATGAAAACTGTCTCTGAAAATCTTGACAAGGTTGGAACTTAATGTTCGAACGTGTGCAGTGTGCTACTTCTAGGACTCTCGGCCTGAGACTGGATTTTCCCAAGGACGCACTTCAATCTAACGATGCATTTCTGTGGTGACACTGAGAAGGTTTTATGCTTGGCATCATCAATATGGTGCTGCATTCTGTTCCTTCTATCTTGGATATTAGCTAGCTCCTTTACCTTTGTTTTGGAACTCAAGCTATTTTTGGGGAGTTGTAATTATCACGGTCTCACGTCCATACCATTCTCATTTTATTATTTTTTGTTAGATATCAGGAAATTGTTAGATATTTTGATTTTTGTTCTGATCTCGTTTCCTCCAAAATATTATTGCAATACCACAACGCCTTGCATTATCATTTGAGTTTGCAAATTAAGTCAGGATGATATTGTGCATGTATGATTAATGCTAGTAGCCGTTTGGGGTTTGGGAATGGGATTGTTTGGATTCAGGTTAGATCGAGATGAGGACTTCAAATTTAAAAACCCTATTCGTGTATATTTTCATATTTGGGTTCGGATGTGTTGGCGTGCGAACTAGCAAAACATGAATGCAAACTTGAAGAAGTCAAAAAGAGGGAAAAGGGACCTCGGAAACGGTTGTTTGTTAGATATTTCAAAAGATTAAACTTTCGCGTTAATTAATTTAGAAAGTTAATTTCAAAATTACATTAGTGCTTATCTAAAAAAGTAGATATTTTTATTTTGTCATTTTTGACTTGGTGTTACCTTATCTTTGAACATGATTTAGTAGGCAAATGTAGTTTTGAAAAACTAACTTTTTTTTTTCCAAAATAAAAATCTACACCCCAATTTTTTTTTTTTTACTCACTCTCTCCCCTAATACCTCTCTCTCACTCCCTCTTCCTTCTAAGTTATTGGATTCACTTAAAAAACTTCTTAGCTATGTTGCCTCAACATACGTTGGTAAGAGTTTCTTAAATTCTGAGAGATTTGCACATCACACAAATAAGTAGGGGTTTGCGAATCAGTTTGGATCAATTTTAAGCCAAAAAGTCATCTAATCCCAAGATTAAAACAACTTGTGGTTTGATTCAGTTTGAATTGCTTTCTTAAAAAAATTCAATTTGATCCAAACTGATAAAATGTGTTTTTGGGTTAGATTGGATGATTTGGTTTTTATTGACACATCCTTACCGATATTTTAATTTTCTATTACTCTCCAAATATTGAACATTTTTTTTTAAATTAGCATAAAAAAATATGTCAATAAATCGATTAATTATCCTATAACATGGTTTCTTTTTCCTAAGGGAATAGGAACATATAAATTCAAAACAAAAAGTGAGGAGAACGGAGTATATATAATTTTGCTACATCGATTGAATACATAAAAAAAAACATAATAAAAGTATCCGTGAACACTAATAAGTATACTAAAACATATAGAAGTTATACGTAAAATGCATAATAGTGTATGTGTATTAGAAGATATCGATTCGGTTTAGATTAGTTTAGTTTTGCAAATACCAACTGAAAACTAATTTGAACCAATCAATTGTGCAAAAATATGGTCCAAAATAATTTAAAGAATTTTGATTTTCATCAATTTTAATTTTTTTTTTGGATTGGATTGGATGTGAACACCTTTACAGATAAGTCTTTAAGGATAATGTGAAGTCACATCTCAGGTTATTTTAATTCGTGATCAATTAAGTTTGTGGGTTCGAGATTGGGTCTTGGTTCATGATTTTGGCCTATTGCAACAATAATCACAAGAGTGTTGCTGGTCCTCAAGGAAGAAAACTACAAAAGATTACCTGCACACGAATAGTCCAAGGAAAAAAGCACAATACCAAAGAAAAATATAGTAGAACAGAAAATCCTTACATAGAACAAAATAACACAAATTTAAAGAAAAGAAAGATTAGAGAATGATCACAAAGATTTACGTAGTTCAACCATTGTGGCATATGTAACACCCTCACTTTTATTTAATTAATTGTTTTATTTATTTATTTATTCTATATATTTAAGTCTGAAAAATTGGGAAGGAATCTAAAAATTCTGATCCCCACGATTAAACTCAGAATAGCAAAAACTATCTAATCGTGATTTTCAATAATTTTTCCGAGTTGAAGCCCAGAGAAATTGGAAAATGATGATTTTGTCCTTATTTGTCAATATTAAGGGCTAACATGAGAAAAAGATTCAATTGATATTAAAATGTCAAATTGAGTTTAAAATCATGTCATAGGTATTAAAATATAATTTTGAAATTTTCTGGGAATTTTATGAAATTCCTGTATAAAATGACCAAAATACCCTAGTTGTCAGATAACCAACTCAGTATTGGTTTGACATCCAAAAATGATGAAAATGATATTTTTAGTACATTTATAGGTAAAATATGTAATTTTAGAATTTTCATAAAAATTTGAGCATTTATTGAATTAAAATGAATTTAATATGAGTTTTCTAAGCTTAAAATATATAATATATATATATATATATTATAATTCGAAAAAAATTAAAATTTATTTTTAGAAATTATTTTTGATGAAAGATATTACATTTGTTCAGATTTATATCTAAATTAATTATTTTGGTATTAAAAGTTCTTTTTTTCAAGTTTAGGCGATTTTATCGGTACCGACTAATTAATTAACAGTCAAAAATTTTATTGGAAGAGCTTTGGGACAGCTGGTATCCCACGTCCAGCTCTAGAAAATAGGTGATTCATCACCTAATTTGGAGATGTGTCCCTAAATTACATTTACAAATAAATTAAAATTGGAATTTTTGCATCATGGATGATCTCACATAGGGACACCTAGGTTCATTTTTTTCCTAAAAATAGTCATCACTTAGAACTGAAATCTTCATCCCATTCCTCTCTAAGCTAGACTGCCACTTCTCCATAGTCACCTTCCTCCATAATTTTTTTCTTCTTACACCAAAATTCTACTAGTTTTCATTAACTAGTAAAAATCCTCTTCGTAGGAACTCTACACCAATAACTTCACCAACTCTTTGAGGTAATGGGGGGAGTGGGGTTGGTTCTAATTTTCAATTACTTTGCATGTTGGTAGGAAGGATTTTCTCCTAAACCTGTTTAGGCTTTTTGTTTTATTATTAATATTATTGTTATATTGTTTGATGTTAAACTTTAATTTTTGCTAAGTTATTATTTTGCTCAAATTCAAATTATTAAATTATACCAAGCTGTTACTTTGCTCAATTTTAGAAAATTAAAATGCATTGGCCAAGCTGTTACTTTGCTCACTTTTAGAAAATTAAAATGCATTTGCTAAGATGTTACTCTACTCAATTTTAGATAATTAAAATACTCTTATTAAGTAGTTATGTTGCTCAAATTTAGACAACTATAGTATAATTATTAAGTTGTTATACTGCTCGAATTCAAACTATTATAGTAGAATTACTAAGCTGCTATACTGCCCAAATTTAGAAAAAATATTTTTAGCTATTATAGTAAATAATTAAATTATTAAATTATCAAATTTTAGTAATACTCAATTAGTTTAGCAAAAATAGTAAAAGAAATAAATCATAAATCTCATAATATGAAACTAAAGATAGAAATTATTTTATGAGCTATTTATGAATTTATTTTTAGAAAACTACTATAGAAATTTCAGTTTAAGTTCTTATTGTTCAGGTAAGGTCTAGACACACTAATAGACCATCTGTAAAAATTTCATAAATTTTAAAGCTTATTTAGTACTTCTAATTGTGCTCTATAAGTGCTTGTGGACACATTTTTTTTAGAAATACTAAATTTCAAAAATTTTCGAAAAAATTATAAAAATTTATGATAAAATTATAATTATTTTTCTAGGTTTAAAAATTATTTTTATGAAATTTTTTGACCATTCTATGATTTATTTCTTAATTATCAATCTTTATTTTAATTTGTATATCTTTATTTTTATTGAATTATTGCTTATGTGTTTTAATTTGCATTATGAATTATGTGAATGATATGTATGGATCAAATCTCTGTAATATAAGGCAGAGATATTGTCACAACCAGCGTCACGACTGGACGGCGAAAAAGAAATGAAAATCAGAGGAGCTGCCACCAAAGTTTATTAAGGAAAACCTTGGAAAAACGCTTTAAAAGAATGTGGTCTATGAAACTAAAAATGGGTTCGGGAGTCGATTACGTGTAGGGAAGGTGTTAGCACCCTACGACGTCCGTCATAAAGACGAATACCCCTAACTAAATGTGCAATACGAATAGCTGCAACAATATTTATTTTACCCCTTAGATTTATTTTATTTACAATTTTTATTATCTTTATTTACCCAAAGAGTTTTAGAAAACATTTGAAAAGAAATATTTTTTTATTTTTTGAGATCGACAGGAGTGGGCCCTGCTCTTACGTATCCTCGGGTGCAATGAGGAATCAGACTCACGTAGTTCTTTGTGTAGAAAAAACGTTTTGTTGGCTGACTTTTTATTTTTATTTTATTATTATATTTACTTTATTTTTTAGTATGGTAAAGGCATACTCAATAATCAAATTAGAAGTGCATCTAAAGTGGTTATCAATATACTTTTTAAGATTTCATAATAGTCAAATAGGAAGTGCATCCAAAGTGACTATTTAAAACCCTTTTAAAAAGAGAAAGTTTAGTATTGTAGCACCCTCAATATTATAAAAAGATTTAACAATTTTATTATTATTTTTATTGTAAAGGTATACTCAGTAACCAAATTGGAAGTGTATCTAAAGTGGTTATCAATATACCTTTTTAAGTTTTTACAATAGTCAAATAGGAAGTGCATCCAAAGTGACTATCATTAAAACCTTTATTAAAACATATTTTATTACTTTTTATATTATTATTATTATTATTATTTATATATTTTTTAAAAAAGGATGACAACCAAATAAGAAGTGCATCTTAAATGATTATCATTAACATAAAAGAAACTTAATAATGTCCAAATAGGAAGTGCATCCAAAGTGACTATTATTAAGTTTAATTATTTACAAATTACTTTGCTCATTTATTTAGTCATTTATTTATTATAGAAAGCTAGTTATACTTATTATTATAAAAAGAAATAAAAAAAAACGTAATCTATGAATCCTAATTTAATCATCCAAATTTGTTATTATTATTATTATAAAAGAAACTAAAACATTATAAAGACGTAACCTACGAATTCTAATTATTACGTTAGTTATATATACATTTATTATATCAGTATTATTTTACCTAAACATTTTAAGTAAAAGAAATTTTTAACGAAAGCTTAAAAAGGAAAAAGAATGAAGGAAAATATTTATAGATCAATCTAATACACATTTATAAGTCTAACAGATTGTAACTAAAAAAGCAAAACAGAAGGGCCCAAATTCCCGTCTATCAAAGCAATTCTTTATTTGGCATTGGGCCCAAGTCCATTCAGTTAGTTGCAGGGTCAGGAAAATTGCTAGGCACTCAAGCAGACAGCCTCTTCTCCCAAGAGGTGAAATTTCAGAGACTCAGGGGAGTGACTCGCATGATGTTGCAGAGGAGGAGGGGCTGATGAAGCGAAACCCATCCGAAACATTCCGGCAGTGAGGAGATTCGCGGAGAAGATTGAAGCATGACGGAGGCATGACAACCAATTGCGGGGCTCGCGGAGGCATAAGAAGAGGTGCGTGGTGAAGCACAGAAAACACGTCGGTGACGGAAGAGGCGCGACGAGGTTTGATTGTGTTGTGGAGATTTGCAGGGGCCATTTGGGCGGATCCCGTTCTCGGAGACGCGCTGGGATGCTGATCTGAGCGGCGTGGAAGTGTAAGCCTCATGGCGGCTTGTGGTGGTGGCAATGCAGAGACGTGCAGGTGCGCGCCGAAGACGCAACAGAGAGTCACGACACTACGCCGATGTGGTGGTGCTTTGAATATCGTCAGCGACGACAAATTTGTGCACCAGAGCCACAGAGGAGGAAATGCTTTTTCTTCTCTTTTTTATTATTTTTGAATTTGGTTATTATTCTGAATTTGAGGCCAAAATTCATGTGGTTGCATTCAATATTGTGGTGTAATGTGCTTGTTTCTGCACATTGCAGTGATTTTGAAAAAAAAATAAAAAAAAATGAAACAAAGTATTGTGTATGTATTTGTGATCTGGAAAGAAAATTAGAATCAGTACACTGTTGTGTGAACTGTATAGTGCACGAGATTTTAATTGATACTGATGCTTGTGAATGTATAATACTTGTGATTTTGAAAGAAATTGTAATTAGCATATTGGACGGATGAAAATGATTTGAGAAGTTGTTTGCTACTATTATGAATATGAACAAAATGGAATTGAATTGTTTCCTATCTCAATCAAAATAAGATTCAATTATCAAGGAATATACAGTCACAGAATCAAAGGAATATAGAGACCTCACTAAAACAAGCATTGGAACGAGTAATAAGGAAATAGAGATTGGAATACCTTTGATCCTCTCACTAACAGAGTCTTCTTCTCCTCCTTTGCTCAATTTTGCTTCCTTCTCTGTTTTTCGTTCTTCCTCTGCATTTGACAGTAGCGCTCTTCTTTGTTTCTCCTCCTTTTTCTTCCCCAACACTGTTCTTAGATTTTTGTTAAAATGACGTACCCCTCTTGCTTCTCCTTTCTTCTTTTGTTTTTCACGAGCCTATTCCTCCTTTCAACCATATCCTTTGTTTTCACTCTCCCTTTTTTATGTTTCTCACTTTCTCTCTCCCCAAAAAATCCCCTTCCCCTCTTCGTTGGTTCCTCTAAGGATATATATAGCCACTTCCTGAAAAACTTCTCCCAGAAGTTTTTCTTTTTTTGCTTCCGCTCCAAGTTTCCTATTCTATGTGATTTGTTATCTTCCTTTAATAATAGGCCCGACCCATAAGTTTATGTCTTTGGCTAAACAGGCTTTTAATTGGCACAGTTAACATGATGGCCCAAACAGGACTCTCTCATCATTTATTTTTATTTTTATTATGTTTTTTATTATTTTCTTTACATTTATTTTAACTACCCGGATAAAATTGGGTATTCACAGATATTAATAGAAATTATATTGGTGCTCAAATACTTGAGACCAAAGTGAACCTTTAGAAATTAATAGATTAGTGAGAAATGTAAAGCAAGGGACATGCAGTGGCATGACACCCTGTTAGGGAAACTACAGTTTGGTACGCTGAGGAATGAAAGGCAGGGACCCATTTGGGAGGTCTCGGGGGTAGGCATCGAGTGGTGAAAGTTTTAATAGCCAGGGTAGCGCTCGTGAGCTGGGATATTCACCTGACTAAGCTCGATAACCTCGACAACTGCTCAGCATTCCGGGATTGGTTCGAGAGTATACCTCTATAAATGGACGTCCTGACTGATATTTGTTCTTCATTGATGATGAAGACTGTACCATGTGATGATGTTAATGAGGTATATGTACTCCCAGTCACTTCCCAGGTTCTGTTAAGAACTATTACTCACTGATGGGAAGTATGGATCCATACCAAGTCAAGGGTAGTGTAGTATAACTTAAAATAAACCCTAGGTTCCCTTCATTAATTGTATTTAAATTCCTACCATACATGTGAAAGTGATTTAGAACAAATCACCTCACTCCATTATTTTTGTTATGCATGTTGAATCGTGATTATTGAAGATGATAACAATGCCTGATGATGTTGAGGAAGAACCAGAGGATACTTCTCCAGATTTGAAGACCTAGTTTATAATATTTTCTTAAGGGATAGAGTAGATAAATACTGCTCTGTATAGGATCTTTTTTTTATATATATTGGGTTAGGTAGTATATGTCTTTTGATGTGCTTTTGTTTTATCTTTGACTATTATGTATTACTCAAACCATGATGTACAGTTGGATATATATATATATATATACATAAGCAGTTTTTATCATTTCACTTCTATTTCTAAATTCTGTTTTTCTATTGTTAAAAAAGAAAAGAAAAGAAAATTTACTCACATTTTCATCAACTTAAAGTAATAATTAAATTAATATGAATTATATTTAAAATTAAAGGAGTGTTACAGCATACATCCACAAGAGAGAAGCAACTTTAATTATGTGAAAAAACAAAACAAGATCAAGTCTTTATAGCATAGTACCCGTTGGATCTTATTCTTTCTATGATCAAGATGAACATCAATAAGACCCAAATCTCCTTTCTTTGTTTTTGCACACCCTTGACCTCTCTATGCAACTTATCTTAACAGGTGTTGCACACCTCCTTTGAGTCCCCCCCTACCCAAGAAAAAGGGGTAGAAGGGAAACGATATAACAAGTACGAAACCTTTTCATTGATCTCCAAACTAAGGAAATTTAAATCCTGCCTTCTATCAATCTAGCCATTTCAAGAAGAAAAAGTCCATTGCCTGTAATTTAGAGCACATACGTGTTAATAGAATATTTGAAATTAGACTTCATTATACTTTTAGTCCTTAATTATCGTAAGTGTGCAATTTTGGTCCTTCAAGTTTCAATTACTCAAATTGGGTCCCCCAAGTATCACAATTGTGCGATTTTGGTCCCTAAGTTTTAATTACACAAATTAAGTCCCTTAAGTATTGCAATTGTACGATTTTGGTCTCCTAAGTTTCAATTGCGCAAATTAAATCCCCAAGTATTGCAATTGTGCAATTTTGGTCCTTTATCAATTTTTCATTAAATATTTAACATATTTTATATGGTGCATTAGAGCCACATCATTTGCCACGTCATCCATCATCATGTTAATCACCACATCATCCATTAAGGCCACATTACCTGTCATATTAAATATAAAAGACTAATAGAGGGACCAAAATCGCACAACAATTGAAATTTGAGGGACCAAAATCGCACTATTATGATACTTGAGGGACCTAATTTGTGCAATTAAAACTTAAGGGACCAAAATTGTACAAATACAAAACTTGAGGGACTAAAAAATGCAATTAAGCCTTGAAATTAATATTTCAATTTTTAATTATCACCAATTTAAATAGTTCACCTATTTACCCCGCACATTGTAGGGGTCTATATCTAGATTAATCATTATTAAAGGCATTAATAGTTTTGGCTTGTTGCCAATCTAGTTTTTCATGAACATACGAAGCATATTGAAGTGGATTGTCATTATATTTGAGAAGCTACAATGACCATTTTATCCATCTTCCTCATATCTCTACATATCTTCAAGTTGTTGATATCTTTACAAAGGCCTTGGCAAGACCTTGACATAAATTCCTAGTTGACAAATTGATGCTTTTGGATTAACCAACATCAATTTGAGGGGGGATGTTAATAGAACCAGTCTAATTATTAGCTTTCCTAATTCTCAACTTTTCAAATATTTCAAGATAGCTATAATTACTCCTTAATATTTATTGATTTATTTCTTACATTTATTTGTGAAATTAATTATATAGTTTTGTATAGCTAGTAAATTAGGCATTAATGTAAATTAATTATGGGCTGTTATAGTGTATTATGTAATGAGATTTCACTCCTCTGGGAAAGACATTCAGTCAAAAAATCTGTTATGGTATCGGAGCTTATCCTAGTAATTGTTGTTAGGCCTATTGAGCCACTTGTGATTGGGCCGTTATCTGACCACCCTCGAATGTTAAGTCTTACAAACTTTACTTGAGATGTCTAGTCCTCGGTGTGAGGCGTGTGTGTTGGAGATCCTACATCAGCTAGTGATATGGCTAAAATATAATATATAAGTGAGGGGCAACCCTCACCTTACAAGCCAATTTTGTAATGTTGAGTTTAGGAATTGAGAGAAATACTTAATGATTGAGAGATGGCAAGCAATGACTTAAACTTATTTCAATTAATTCCCTTGTCTCACCAATGGGAATTATGATAATTGGTATTGTCGTATGAAAGCCTTGCCAGGTTCCCAAGATTCTTGGGAAGTTATGGAGAAAGGTTATACCCAACCTGAAAATGAGGCTACTTTGTCACAAAATGAGAGGGAGACTTTATTCAGAAGAAAGATCAACAAAAAAGGTAGGGAGGTTTTGAAGACCTCCCTTAAAGGTGTTGACAAGATGAAAAAGGTGCACCTACAAACTCTATGTGGAGAGTTTGAATCCTTGTATATGAAGGAGTCCAAGTCAATTTCAAATTTTGGCAATAGGGTGACGATGGTTGTAAACCAAATAAAGCATTATGAGAGAAGGTAGAAGGAGTTCAGTGTAGTAGAAAAGATCCTTCATTCTTTAATTGCAAAATTTGATTTTGAGGTTTGTGAAATTGAAGAGTCAATGGACTTAGAATCAATGATCGTAGACCAATTGATGGGTTCACTTCAAGCATATGAAGAAAGGTTCAAAAGAAGAATTGATGAGCCTTTGGAGCAAGTCCTCATCAAAGCTAAAGCTTTTTTTGAAAGAAAATGGAGTAGAAAAAAAAGCCAAAGAGGACGTGGTTATGACTATAAGCATGGAATGGAGTGAAGCCAAGGGTTGACCATCTTAGAGTCTTTGGGAGCATTGCATATGCTCATGTGCTCAACCAAGGAAGATCCAAACTTGATGATTGGAGTGTGAAACATGTATTCATTGGTCATAATGCAAATTCAAAAGGCTACAACACGTATAATCCAAATAGTGGAAAGATTATAGTAAGTAGAACTGTAGAATTTGATGAAGAAGATGCATGGAATTGGAAGAAAGAAGAAGACATCTATGATTTCTTTCCATATTTTGAAGAAAGTGATCAAGAAGTTGTGGCATCAAATGAGTTTTCTACACCACCTTTTTCACCAACTCTTTCAATTCATGAAACCTGATCTTCTAAAGAGAGTTCAAGTGAAAGGCCAAGAAAAATGAGAAGCATTTAAGAGATATATGATGAAACTAAAATTATAAATAATTTGTTTTGACTTTTTGTTAACAATGAACCTCTAACTTTTGATGAAACTATGAAAGACAAAAGGTGGAGATTGGACCACGGAGGAAGAAATCAATGCCATCAAGAAGAATGACACTTGGGAGTTATCAAATCTTCCTAGGGTCATGAAGTAATTGGAGTCAAGTGGGTGTTCAAGATTAAGAAGAATGCTAAAGAAGAGGTGGAAAGATACAAAGTAAGGCTCATTGCTAAAAGATACAAGCAATAACATGGAGTTGATTATGATGAAGTATTTGCTCCAGTTGCTCATAGAGAAACAATTTGTCTTCTTATCTCTTTAACCACTCAAATAGGATGGAGAATTTTTCAACTTGATGTCAAATCGGCTTTCCTAAATAGCTATTTTGAGGAAGATGTTTATATTGAACAACCAATGGGTTTTTGTTGTCAAAGTACAAGACGAGAAGGTATTAGAATTGAGTACAAAGATTCACATTGATAATAAATCCACATAAGTTCTTGCTAAGAATCTAGTGTTTCATGAACGAAGCAAGCACATAGACACAATGTATCATTTCATTAGAGAATGCATTGTTAATAAAGAGATGGAGCTAGTTCATGTGAAGACACAAGATCAAATTGTAGATATTTTCATTAAGCCTTTCAGGTTTAAAGATTTAAGAAGATTGAGAGCAAGACTTGGCATGGAGATTTTTTTTTTTTTTTGAGAATTTTCTAATTAAAGGGTTTGTTAGAAATAATAATTAAGAAAATGAAGGGTTATGAGTTAATGATAGAAGATGGAGAGTTGTGAGTTAATATGCATTAAGGGACATTATTCTTATGTAACCATTAAGTATGTGAAGGATTATTGACGTTATGTCCATTTAGTGTGTGAATTGAAAAGTCATGTAATGGGTTTGGGTTACTCTACTATAAATAGAGTACCAATCCATGTAGCTTGTGTGCAAAGCAATGCAATCTCCTCTGTTTTCTATAGTCTCCTTTCCACTTTTTCTAACAAAGTGTGTGAGATCTTGAATTTGGAAAAGACTAAATATTCTTTACCACATTCTATCATGTCTTGTCTTTTATACTAGTTTGGTTTTCAATCATTCTTTTGAAGTGAACAAAGGATTGTAAGGTTTGGGATTTAGTATGTATAAGGTAAATCTAAGTGTGTTTAGTGTAAGCATCTTGAAAATGAATATAGTATTTGTTGCCATAAGTGGAAAGAAGTGGTGTAGGTCCCTATTTATTTGAATAAATTAGTTGTAGTAGTGAATTATAAACAATAGTGGAAGAGGAAAATGGTTGTTTATGTGACTTTTCTAAATAACAAGCTTTACAAACAATAGGCATTTTATTTGTATTAGTAACAATATTACATATTGTTTGAGTATATGATATACAATCTTTAGGGAGGGGTGTCCAACTCTAACATGTCAGATATGTAAAAGAACATCATATTATTACAAATAGATACTTGGTTACATGAATTATTACAACCATTAGGTATTTGAATGTCATCATATGCATAAAATTGGTGGAATAAATTGTACTTTGATGTCTTTAACTACAAGAACTTCTAATATTTAAGTTAATAAACATTTTTTTTTTTGTAAAAATTGATTGTTACTATATGTTATTTGAGACACCAAATTTATTCTTTGTATACTGGTCTAATCAATTAGGACTCTTTAGCATTTGAATATTAAATTATCAATCACTCCTTACCATATTTTACTTACTCATGTTTAATACTTTTCTTGCCAAATTGATTTCAGTATTGAAAACAATTGTTTCTCTGAAACATATTATAGGTCAACTTATATATATATATATATATATATAATATAGGCCAACTTATTAGGCTTAATAGGCTTTTTTTAAGGCTTAAGGCCTGGCTTTTTCACCTAAGTAGGCTTTTTTAAAAGCTTAAGCCTAGTCTTTTTAATAAATGAGCTAGGCCAGGCCTTAAGTAGGCTAGACTATAGGCTTTTGATAGGCAGCTTGACTTATTTCCACCCTTACTTCCAATATCTCACTTTTTATATAGAAAATTGTTCAATATATTTTATCCTTTATCAATTTAGATGTAAACTTTGTATAATTTTTTTTTGGTTAAATATGTTTTTGGTCCTTGAACTTTTTTCGATTTTTACTTTTAATCCCCAAACAAAAAATTGACTAATCTTAGTCCTTGTACTTTTCATCTATTAATGTTTTTAGTCCTTGTCGTTAAGTCCCACCGTTAAGTGATAATGTGGTAGTCATGTGAGTTGCCATATCATCAACTAGTCTGATGCGGCTGCCACGTCATCATTTTTGGTAAATTACATTTTTAGTCTCGAATCTTTTCACAAAATTCATTTTCAGTCCCTCAGCAATTTTTTGACCAATCTTAGTTCTTTATCTTTTTATGAAATTCACTTTTAGTCCCTTAACAATTTTTTGACTAGTCTTAGTCCCCTAACTATTGTTTGTCGTTATTTTTAGTCCCTTAATTTGATGTTTTTTCATTACAACTTAGGTCATTAGATGGACACCTAAGCCCATCCTTTCATCTATAAATAGCCATGAAGGGAGCTAAATTCTTCATCCTCTTCCTCCATTAAGCTAGCCAAAACACTTTCTATAGTCCAACACCTTCCATAATTTTTTTTTTCTACACTGAAGTTCTACTAGTTTCCATTCTAGGAGTTGTGCACCAACAATTCTCTCCTTTTCAACAACTACCTTAGAGGTAATAGGGGGAGTGGAGTTGGTTTTAAATTTCAATTACTTTGCATGTTGGTAGGACAGGTTTTTCCTACACCTTTCAATGTTTATGTTTACTAAGTTTTATGATAATGTTATAATATTTAGTACTAAAATTAAAACTTTTACTAAATAGTTATGTTGCTCAAATTTAGATAACTATAGTATAATTATTAAGTTATTATACTGCTTAAATTCAAATAATTATAGTAGAATTACTAAGTTATTATACTGCCCAAATTTAGATAAAAAAATTTAGCTTTCATATTAGACAATTAAATTGTCATATTGCCAAATTTTTATAAAAATTAAATGATTTAGTAAAAATAGTAAAAGAAATAAGTTATTAAGTTCATAACATAGGATTAAACAAAAATTTTATATAAGAATCTATTTATGAGTTTATTTTTAGAAAACTACTGTAGAAATTTCAATTTAAGTTCTCATTGTTCAGGTAAGGTCAAGACATAGTAATAGACTATCTGTAAAAATTCCATAAATTTTTTTATGGAAGGTGTTGGCTATGGAAAGTGTTTTGGTTAGCTTAATGGAGGAAGATGATGAAGAATTCAACTCCCTTCATGGCTATTTATAGACGAAAGGATGGGCTTATGTGTCCATCTAATGACTTAATTAGCTGGTATTGATAAAGTCGTCTAAACTTGAATAAATTCACTTTTAATATCAAAATAATTAATTTAAAGTTAAAATTGAATAAATGTATTATTTTTCAACAAAATAAATTCGAAAATAAATTTTAATTTTTTGTTAATTATTTCGAATTATATATATATATATATATATATATATATTGTGTTTTTTTGCTTAGAAAATTCATATTAAATTCATTTCAATTCAATAAATGCTCAAATTTTTATGGAAATTCTAAAATTATACATTTTACCTAGAAATGTACTAAAAATATTATTTTCACCATTTTTGGATGTTAAACTGATACTAGTTTGGTTTATATAACACCTAAGGGTATTTTGGTCATTTTGTACAAAAATTTCAAAAATTTCCAAAAATTATAATTTAATTCATATGACATGATTTTAAGCTCAAATTGACATTTTAATATCAATTGAATTTTTTTATTATGTAAGCCCTTAATGTTGAGAAATAAGGGCAAAATCGTTATTTTCTAATTTCTTCAGGCTTCGGCTTGAAAAAATTATGAAAAATCACGAATAGATAGCTTTCGATATTTTGAGTTTAACCATGGGAATTAGAATTTTGAAATTTCTTCCCGATTTTTAGAATTAAATATAGAATAGAAAAATAGTTAATTAAGTAAAAGCGAATGTGTTACAAGAAGAAGAGAAAAAGAAAAAGAGAGAGTAGAAAGAGAATGAGGGAAAAATAAATATTTTGCTCTTTTTTGACAAAGTAGAGGGTGAAGTTAAAAAAAATGGTAATAACAGGGCTCAAAGAAGAAACAAGGGTTCAAAGAGAGTGGCCGCCCAACAACATATGACAGATGCACATAATCCACAAATATGCCCATACAATTCTATTGAAGCCTAAGAATACTAAAAAGTAAAAAAGAGTCTGATTGCCACAAAAAATCCAAAGCAGGTAAGTATAACCCAAGAAAGGATTGAACCAAAATCTAACAAAATAAGAAATGCGAGAGAATCCTAGGATTCGCGACGCTTGATTGCACAAACAAAGATATTTAACTCCAACTCTATCAATGAGAAACAAGGTTGGACAAAGCCCAACTATAAAATAAAGCTAAACCATGCTTTTATATAAGTTTTAGAATTAGGACTTCAATCAAAATAAAAAGAACTAGAATAAAAAAAAATAGGTATTAGAACTCTTGACCAAAACACACACACAAAATGTGTTAGAACTTTGACAGAAACAAAAGTGTTAAAATAATTACATAAACATTGAACAAAGAAACAATGTTAAAGCATCTCAAGCCAAGTTCAGATATATTAAAATTTAGGCTTAGTTGCACTTTTGGTCTCCCAATATTGCAATTATGTGATTTTGATCCTCCAAGTTCCAATTGTGCAAATTAGGTCCCCAAGTATCGGAATTGTGCGATTTTGATCCCTTAATTAGTTCTTCGTTAAATATTTAACAAATTGTTAAATTGGCTTTAGGGGGTTTGAACCCTTCACCTTAAGTTCCAATAACAACCTTTAACCACTATACTAAAAAATTATTTGATACATTAATGAAAAATATAATATATGTAACTTAAATGGAGACCAAAGTTGCACATATATTTACTACTACTAAATAAACAAAATTATACTTATTATATATATTATTATTAATATTATTAATACTAATATTTTTATTAATAATATTTTTATATATTAGTAGTATATTAATAGATAAATTAATAATTTAATAAACATAAATTTTTTAAAATATCATATAAACAATGAAGAAATATATTAATAAAATAATAATCCTAGAAAAATATATTAATATTAATAGTTTTATTATTTTATTAATATATTTATATAGAAGTATAAATTAATATTAATAATATTATTAATAAAGTATTAATGTTAAGACGATTCAGATCCATGATGATGTTGAGCATCTAATTTTCATATTTTAATCACTAAAATTTATATTTATATCATATATTTTAAATTAACCTAATAATTGACATCAAATATTCATATATCATATTTTAAATAATTTATATTTATTAATTTATCTATTAATATACTAATAATATATAATAATGTTTGTACTTATTTATTAATAATACTATTAATACAAATAACATATATAATAAATATAAATTTATTTATTTAATTGTAGTAAATATATGGACAATTTTGGTCTCCATTTAATTTACATATATTATATTTTACATTCATATATATAAAAAATTCATTAATGTAGTGGTTAAAGATTGTTATTGAAAACTAAGATTGGAGGTTCAAATCTTGTTTAGACCATTTTGATAATTGTCTTTTACTTTTCACATACGACAACTATCACATCATCCACCAGGACCACATCATAAGCCATGTCATCCACCAACGCCACATCAACAAAATCTGTTAAATATTTAACAAAAAATTGGAAGGTACCAAAATTGCACAGTTTTAACACTTGGAGGACCAAAATTGCTCAATTGTCATACTAAAGGAACCAAATGGACAATTAAACCTAAATTTTATTTATCGTTTTTACAAAGTTAAAGGTCTGTATCAGACGTGTCAATTCTTTAAATGTATTTATGAAAATATTCGAATTTTGAGTAGTTGATTTTTAAAAATGTCTTCTATTTCAATCTCTTTAACACTTTAATATTTATATTTTTCAAACATAAATGATGTTTTTATTGCTTAAAAATTTTAAATAAGTATATGATCTTCAGCGATATTATATTTCAACTTTTTTATTCTATTTTTTCAGTTTTATATATTTCTGAAAAATTTAAAATTTTCTAAGTTTGCTTTTATTTTCTTAAAAAAGTATCTTCCAATGAACCTGAATCGATTTTAAGAAATCTAACTAGAGTCTGCCATGTTAATAGTTGCTTAATTTCTTAACATTCTTTTCACGGCACGTGTTTTTTTTTGGAGAGTCTATAGACAAGTGTCACTAGATAGGAAAAAAATTGAGCAAACTTCGTTTTAGTTCCTGAATTTGTGAGGCGCTTTTATAATAGTTTTTGGAATTAAAAAAGTGTCAAATAAATTTATAAAATTGAAATGACTGTTATTTTAGTTCTTGAAATGTACAACTATATCATTATAATCTCTAAATTTTATAATTTATTATCAGTATAGTCCTGAACCAAATTAATGACAAAAACTAACATGATTGATGAATTTTAATTTTAGAAATTTATTTGACATTTTTTTAATTTCAAAGATTAGTTTAGAGACTAAAATGAAAGTTTATCCGAAAAAATTGGCCCAAAAATAAAAGGCCTAATTTAGCAATGCAGAAACAAAGGACACACACTTTGTTGGTGACTGTTAGTCCGGGGCCTACTATTCTTGCACCCTTTTCTACTCTTTCCCCCCCTTCTTTTTCAAAAGCAAATAAAAAGACCTAACTGCCCCTACCCCTTCCCCTTCCCCCCTTTTCATTTGCTCTCTCATTCTCTTCCTTTCACTTTTTCTGACCTGCCAGACCTCTGCCGTAGGAAGAACATCTCACCGAAGCGCTACACTTGCCTTCCTCTTCAGGCGACCACAATCTCGTTGGAACTTTGCATTTCGATGAGTATTTTTTTTTTATTTTAATTTTTAGATTTAACTTGGAATTGTGATTTCGTTGTTTAAAGATACACAACAGAATCATGATTCCTTTGTGTACTGTGTGAATTTTAAATTTATTTTTTTATTTAATTATTATTTATATGATTTTAATGATTTATATTATGTGTTTTTTAAACAATTTTTTTATTTTAATGAATTAAATAATTTAAGTTGTTTGTTTTTAAATTAAATTTTTGTTTAATTATTTATATGATTTTAGTGATTTGAATTATTTTTTTTTAAATAGTTTTTTATTTGAATGAAATAAATAATTTAAGTTATGTGTTTTTAAATTCAATTTTTATTTTAATTATTTATGTAAATTTAATAATTAAATTTTTTTTATAATATAAGTAATTTAATAATTAAATTAATTATTTTAGAATATTTCTAATTAATAATTTTGATTATATTTGATTATTAATTATTTACTAACTAATTTTCAGGTTTATTATGTTACGCACAAGATTTGGTGCCCCTCGTCCTAGACGAGGCCTTCTATTAGATGATACACCAGGCATATCTAAGTGTCCACCACCGATTGCATTTGCACGCCATGCTAGATAGGTTACATCAGCTAGGAAGTAGTGCAGACAACAATAGCAGCAGCATGAGGAAGAGGTACATGATGATGTACCTCAGGCAAAGCTTGAGGTACATGAGATAAAGGAGCCTGAGGTAGATTTGGCTCATCAGATTATTGGACCTCCATTTCTAAGAGGTCCTTATAGACTTGTCACTACTTAGGTCCTATAAGGACCATGCTGTAGGACATATTTGGATTGGACAACCCTGCCACGAGATGAGGTTGATCAGCCACAGGGGTAAGATATTGCCGATGCCCACACACCCGCAGGTGGCGAAACTCATGCAAAGTTTGGGTCTTGCCTCACTTATAGAGGCACAGTATGTTGTTGCCAACAAGGTGATGGTATATGCCTTTGTTGAGCAGTGACATGAGGATACCAACTCTTTCCACCTAGAGATAAGCAAGTGCTTATTGCTAACAAAGTTAATGAAATATACCATGTTGGTTTATTGAGTTCCTGTGAAGCATTTTAGCTTTTCAATGTGAATACCTTTAGCCAAAGTCATCATGTAATAGAGTTTTATGAGCTACCAAAGATGATGGTCAATTATGCCAAAGGCATTCCATTAGTTCTTAAAGTTTTGGGGCATCTTTCGCATGGAAAGGATAGGGATGTATGGAAAAATCAACTAGAAAAACTTAAAAGAATGATAAGTAAAAAAGTTCATGATGTAATAAAACAGAGTTGTGATGATCTAGACCATGAAAAGAAAAAGATTCTTTTAGATCTTGCATGTTTATGTAGTAAAGCAAATATGAAAGTGGACACTACAAAAAATTTATTGAGAGATTGTGAAAGTGATAATTTAGTGGTTGTTGGGTTAGTCAGGCCGAAAGATAAACTCTTATAACTATTTTTGAAGATAATGTGTCTATGCATCATATTATACAAGAAATGGCATGGGAGATTGTTGACCTAGAATCTGGTAATGACCTTGGAAATTGCAGTCCATTATGGGATCCTATTGAGATATGTGATTTTTTGAGAAATGACAAGGTAAATGTGGTAATGACTTGATAGAATGATATAGGCGAAGTATTGTTGATTAATAGGAAATCAACTACTAGAGCTTTTACAAGTTACAATCAATAAGCCTCGAAAATACCTATAGCCTAAGCTTCTACAGAAAGATAACATCTAGGTCCAACGAAAAAATACTACTCATTTCCCCACCACTATCCATGCCTGCTCCTTATAAACCCGCTACTCATCGACCAATCCCTCATAAGAACACAATTCCATAGTATATTCTAATACTAACTCATATTTTTCCTATATTGATAGTTGAAGACAACTTAATGGTATGTAAAACAAAAGCAAATGAGAAAAAAATAATGGAAAAGAAATTCATTTCAAACTCAGTTGATCAAAAACACAGGTCCACTAGCATAATTTTACCAGTACCCACTCCTCTATAAAGATATAATTATATAAACCTTTTTCCAATGAATAGGAAGGATGAAACAAGAGATAAGACCATAGCCACCCACTCCTGCAAAATCAAAAGTTAAATTAAATTCAGAAATCAAAACAAGATGCAAAAGATAAGCTCCTTTAAAGTAACAAGGATTCTTTCCTATTCTCAATTCTTTCAAGCATATTCATTTGACCAATCAATCTTCATCCTTAATTTTTCAACTAAATCCACTATCCCTACTCAAGGCGAAGTCTATTCTCTTCTCTTCACTTTTACAGTTTCAACATTTGTTTTTGACAATATAAAAGGGAGAGTTATGGAATTTTTTATTTTAATCCATTTCCTTACATTCATTTATTTATGTATTGCTATAATTCAATCAGTATTACTATGAGCATCAAAAGTAGAAAAAGGATAATAGGAACAATACAGTGCATAGGATGAGGACAGAACTAGTCACTTGACCAATAATATAATTCACTAAACTTGAAAGCACCCTAACATAGAAGTTTGCTCTTATAAATCCCAGATTCGCACAAAACATCATAGCAACAACATACAATTTGAAAGCAAATATCATAACCTCTCAAGAGTTCTTCACACATATCACCACTTGCTCTTTGCAATATTACAACAAAATTAAAAATAAAAATAAAATAGAAAATCATTGAACAAAGAGGCCAGTAGGCATGACTTAAGAAGATGATTTACACAACAGACTTAGTAGCATGCCATAAGATAACAGAATCTCTCGTCCTTTTGGGGTTAGTATATTTGTAACATTGCATTCAAAATAGATTAAAATAGCATGACTAACTGATTTCTTATGAGAACATTTATTAGAGAAGGCACAATTTACACAATATTTTAAGCCTTGGCATGCATCAATGAATTGTCAAAACCAGACCGATCATCGACTCAGTTGGGGTGTTGGGTCAATGCGTTACTAGTATAATTAGTGGATCACTGGTTGAACTGTATGGATCAAAATATAATAAATATATGAATTTTATACTAAAGTTTGTGTGTGTGTGTATATATATATATATTATATTTACCACAAATATAATAAGTGAATGATTTGGTGTAATGGAACTATATGTTTTAAATATTCAAGGGAATAGGGTTCAAGCCCATCTTTAAACATTTGATAAATTATTTCCTATTTCCTTTTTTCTATGGAGGTATTTCCTATTCCTAATGAATGTGTGTGGTGTTAATTTGAATTTGAAATGCTGTTGAACATTGGATAGTGTATGTGTGGTGTGCGTTGTAAAAGCTTCAAATTGGTAGAAGCTTCAGTGTGTGATTAGTAGTTATGAAAAATAGGGTCCTTGGTCAATAGATGAAACTTCAAAAAAAAAAAACTATTTTTTCCTCTCTCTTCCCTCCAAAATAAAAGAACAAGTTTTTGGCTATAGGAGCCATTAACAATTTCTTTCCTTCACTTATAAATAGGGTTTCCAAAAAGGCAATTTCTTTGGTGAACCTACACTGGTGAGTCATAAAGTTTCTACTGTTGGACATAATTTAAAATAATGAATGGTATGGATTATTCACTAGTTACCTGAACATCCTATTAGTTAGAATGTTATATTAAAATTATATTAAAATAATGAATGGTCCTTTTTAACCCTAGACTCATTAGAGAAAGTGACACCCTGACGGTAGGTAAGCACCGTTAAGAACCTCCCGGCATCGCTCAAGTCCATTGGCCAAGCTATTGGCAACATTGATAACATTGTTTAGAAATCGACAACATAGATTATCTCTCACTGTAGAGACTCTCTCTTAGCCTATGATTTCAATTCTAATTCTTTTGATTCGAGCAATTATGATAATAACAACAATATTGGCAAGAACTTGGTGAGTGGTAGTGGTAATAATGATTTGAAATGGTATAGTAGATTTGATACGCTGGTGCGTGTGCTGTAGTGTGATGTGAATACTTATTTAGAGGAGCTTGGGGATTTGGGGAATTTCAATGCGTGAGCTTTAGTGTTTTGGAGACCTAATGATGGAAAGGAAGCAATTAAAGTTGAAACTAAAAGTGGTCTGTTTTGGTATCAAGATCGCGATGTTGTGGTGCTGGTTGAATACTAGAGCATTCAAGTTTTTAGTGTGTTTGTCTCTTCAAGACCTCTCTTTGGGACATATTAGGTGGATTGTGTGCAATTGCTTGCCGCATTACCATGGATAGTTGTAACCTTACATTTCTGAGCTAGTGAATCTTGGATATGGGCTAGGATCGAGGAAGTGAGGAGAATCCTAGATAACACAAGGAGTTGGGATCTTGAGGACGGTACTTTTGCACTAGTAACTATTAAGCTTCAACATAGTCTAGATAGGTTGGCCACTGACTGACCTCACTAAGTTCAGCAAATAGATTTGTCTTATTGACTAGCGCTACCTTCAATCTAGGCGTCTTAGTCGGATGCTGAGATGGATGACCCCGAACGGTACACAACCCTAAGGCTTGAGCTTACCATACATAAACGAAGAGTCTAAAAGTGCAGGGTCAGTTGTCCCTAAATCGAGATGGACAACCATGGAGGGTACACAATCCCCTAGGCCTAAGCTTAAGCCTGAGCCTAATAGGCGAAGGGGCTAAGAAGAAAGTGCCCGATCTAAACTATATTAGAGAATGTGCACGCCACATTCTATATGTGAATATGTTGTAGCACTGACTGTAACATCTTGTTTTTTCCAATGCATGATTAAGTGTTTTAATAACTAAAAAGTGAAAATTTGATATGTAAACTAGGTGATTAAAAGAAATAAATGAATTGTTGTTATGTATGGTTTGTTGTATGTGATGATGGTTGTGTGTTGTTTGTTTGAATTTTAGGTTTGAATTTAGGAAACTTGAGATATATGCTTGAGCAAATGTGGGTGTGTTGTGAGTGTGATTTTGGGCTCTTGAGGAAAAATAGTTAAGTTAAACCAGTTTTGAGATAAGGGGAGTGACTTGGTGAGATTTGGGCCTCAGTTGGCCAAAAGTCTGTGTGAGAGCTCTGGGAGGTCGAGTATATAAGAAGGGAGGGAGGAGTTTCCTCTCATTTTTCCATTCTCTTTCTCTCTCTTCACTTCATCTCTCTACCTCTCTTTAGAATTTCTCAAGCTTGTGAAGTTGGAAAAGAGTTTTAAGCTTAGTTGAGTGATTGTGGTAAGTGAAGGAACAAATCTGCAGAAGATTTGGCTTAAGACACCGAATTCTCAAAGAACCTAGATTCAAATTCGGAGACTTTTAGAGGTAACGAAAGCTTACTATTGCTTGATTTTGTGTTTGTGGTTGTTGATATGTCAATTTAATGCTTTGGAATCGATTGATTTCGGTGAATATCTTATGTATGTGGGTTTTGACATCAAAATAGGTTTAGAAAGGGGATTTGAGATTTGTTGATGATTTGTGGATAAAATTGTTATGTAATCAGTTAGAAAGGTATTAAAAGTAATTAAAATTGTTTTGTGATGCTTGGTGTTGATTGATTTTGTCAAAAATGGTTGTTGGTGATGGATTTGCGAGCAAAAAGATTGTACTTGCGCCCAGCAACGTATTCTGTCGCTTAGTGACGAAAATTATCACTTAGCGATAGATCTTGAAGGTCATTGGAAGTCTGTCACTCGCTTAGTGACAGATTTTTTGCTTAGTGACGAAAACTGATGACTCTCTGTAAGTCATTTGCTTAGCAATGGATGAATTTCTCGCTTAGTGAGAGAAAAACAGAATTTTCTTTACTTTTTTATTATTTTGTTGGTTGTTGATGACTTTATTAACTCTTATGAATGTCAAATGTATATTTCAAGATAATTAGATGTTCAAATGATTTTCTAAACTAACTTTTGGTTTTTCTTTATTATTATTGTGGATTTGTTTGATAAGTTGTAAGTGTTTTGCTGAGCGAAACATATGTTTGCTGAGTGAGAATTATACCTGAGACTGGTTGCTCTATAGAATTGAGTTTGCTGAGTGAGACTTATACTCGCTGAGCGAGAACTTTCGAAAAGGAGAGTGCGCTCTCTGTATGGAAGGTACTCGCTGAGCGAGCATATGGATCCCTGAGCGAGCGTGTAATTCTGTTTTGTTGTGTGAGAATTTGTAAGAAAGTGGTAGTTGGGTGGAAGATTGCCTAAGTAGGAACCTCCACTAGCTGTAGAGTGTTGTGATGATGAGATATTTTATCTTTTGACCATGCTAGATTGGGCTTGCATGGGGTTAATGGTGACTGTTGGACCATAGGTGGTGCTAAGTAGGCCCCGTGGTGTGATGATGTCATATATATATATATATATATATATATATGGATATTGATGAATGATTGTGGTTGAATTGATTGTTGTGGTGATACATGCATTTGCATGCATATGTTATTGGCTGAGGTTGTGTAGGCCTTAAGCCGTGTGCGGGTAGGCATGTAAGGTAGATGGTGACCAAAGTTGGAACTCAGATGGGCCTTTAACCTAGTGCCTGGATGAGAAGTGGGGTTTGAAAGTTGGGCCTAGGGGATGAGTGGATGGGTAATCCCGCAAGGGGCCAAGGCAGTGCAGGCCTTGTGTTGTAGTATACCATCACTCACATTCACTTATCCTGACAACTAAAGCTTATCCATTGATCAGAGTTTTGGCAATTCGTGAATGGTGCTTAGAAGGTCATAGTCAGGGGTAAGACTTAGGTGATTACCCAAAATGTAGTAAATCTCTCTAGAGTCGTGTCATTCATTCATTGACATTTTGGGGTTGAAAGTATGATGTGTTGTGTTGTAATGTATGTAAAGTTATTGTTTGATGAATTGGATTTCAAATTGGTATGTTGATGGTTTGATTATGTTGGATTGCATATTATATGTTGGTTTTTGATTTGTAAGCTTACCCTTGCCTTGCTGTTTTGCTTTAGTATGGTTGTTGTGGTTGCTGTTGTTGTTGTATGTTGCTGTGACTGTGATAATCACGTCATTTTGGAGTGGGAGCAAAGGGAGAGACTCCAGCAGATCCTGCATCTCGCAATTGATAGTGGATGTCCCAGTAGGAGAGGTTGGGGGCCTTCTTGGGTGGAGCTTTTCTGGAAGTTCATTTCTTTTTGGGTTTTGATGTATATAGTGTATAGTCAACCAACTGTAAGGAGTTTTGTTTTTGTCTCCCTCTATGGATATTGTGTGTTCTGGCTTGTATATTTTATTATTTTATACCTTGTACATACTTCATATTATGAAAGACATTATATATCTGGTTTTATTATTTTTATTAGTGGATATCTTAATAATGTATGGAATTGTATGGAATACTATAACGACAGAGGGTCGTTACACTGACTATCACACATGAAACTACCAAGAGGTTACTTAAGCTTAACCTGCTAAGCAAAGAGGCTAAGAATGTGGTTAAGACCAACTAAACACCGAGACAGCTAACCTGAAAGTGCTTCCTAAATTATATCGTATGGGGTCAACCTACCTCAATAGCTGATCAATTGACAGACACTTGTGATCGTATCAAAACTTACTGGAGTTTATTCGTTTAGGTTGAATTGAGGCAAAATGACACATTGCGTCACAAAGGTTGCTACACTTTCCTAAGGCATTAAAAACCCACTTAAAAAAACCCATCGGGTATGCGTCGCATTATTTCATTTACGCTGTGTTTGGTAGGGAGGAGAGAAATAGAGGGAGAGGAAGTAGGTAGAAGAGAAAAGAAGAGAAGAGAAATAGATAAGAAATAGAGGTTGTTTGGTTAGAGAGAAGTAGAGAAGAAATAGAGTGGAAGTTTGCTTTTTTGACTTTTGGAAATTTGGAATAGAAGAATAAAATTACACTTATACCCTTTTTTTTTTTTACCGCGATATTTGTCGAAAAAGTCTAATAACAAAAGCATATATTCGATTATGCTACTCACATAATCGAATATATGGCCATAACAGTACTATAAATTTGAATATGTGATTACTATATTCGAATATATGGCACTACGTATATTTCATATATTCGAATAAAGCTTACTGACATTCGAATATATATATATATATATATATATATATATATATATATATATATGTATATATTCGAATATATATATGTATATATTCAAATATGTCATGCATGACATTCGAATATATGCATATATATTCGAATATATATAAATGTATGTATTCGAATACATACATACATATATATATATATATATATATTAATTAGTAAATATTTATATATTAGTAATTGTTTATATATTTATTTAATTTTAGGAATCAAAATTTTAATTTTAATATGTAAAACACATATTCGAATATGTGTTTAATTGTATATAGTATTTGCAAAAAAGCGAGAGTATTATTGAAAGCTTGTAATCAACGCTGCATTTCTTTGCACTTCTGCGCATATTTGTGATGATTACTTTTAGCGTGGGACCCACCTAAAATTTAAAAACTTCCACACTATTTCACTTGTACTAAACGAACGGAAATCGACTAATTCTACATACTTCCGCACTCTTCTCTTCCTTTTTTGCCATTTCGTCGCTAACAAACTGTTAACGTGTTAGTGGGACATGTGTTATGCTAAGAATGGTTTTTTTTCTACCGGGCATTCAATGCTCCCAAGTAAGCATGTGGCACATGGCCAAGACGCGTAATGTTTCAGTGGAGGCGCTGCTTCGACCCTTTACCCCCTTTAAATAGGGGAGTGGCCCTGCGTTATTCCCACATTCCCCTCTTTCACCCCCTCTTCAAAAAATCTCTAGTTTTCTGTTGAATGTTATGGTGGAACGTGGTTTGTAACACGATAGAGCGTGACGGAGGGAAGGAAGAAGAAGAATATTCAAGTTTGAGAAAGGTTTTTGATGGTATGCCCCTTCCCCTTTTTTCATTTTTCCTTTTGATTTTGAAGGGGGGAGGGGGGAAGTAGCTAAAAGAAGTCGTTGATGATATGGAAGTTGACTACCCCCAAATGGTTGACTAGGTGGAGTCGGATATGTTGAAGGTGTCGTCTATATATACTGGTTGGGACACCATAATCTGACTTTGGGAAGAATTAGTATTCACTATAGATGGTGAAGAGGAGAATGTGGCCTGTGAACCATGTTTATATGGGGAGCCGGTCTACTATAACCATCAAGGAAATGGCGGGCCATTTTATTATGTTTCATGAAACACTAATTTCGAAGGTTGGGGTGAGGTTTCTGTTGGCTGAGTTTGAGAAGGGGATTCTGACAACTATCAATGTCACACCCACTCAAATACACCCTAATAGCTGGGCTTTCGTTTATGCCTTTGAGATATTATGCAAGGGACTCAGCGTAGTTCTGACAATAGGGAAGTTTTTTTTTTTACTTTTATGAAGAGAAATCCATAAAGAAACAAATGTGGGTATCACTAAACGGAGTAGCAAATCAAGGCATACTACTGTTATTCTAGTCTTCGTACAAAGATTTTAAAAGTAAATATTTTCGAGTCAGAGCACCTGACTAAAAACTGAAACTATTGGAGGGGTTTCCGAGGTACTGAACGAGAAACCCCCAAACCTACGGGAACTTAAAATGGGAAGGAATGTCAAAAATTGACTGGGTAAATGTGGAAAAACTAGTGAAGTTAGGTATTTACCATGGTGCAAGTTTGATTGAGTTGGAGTACAGAGTAGTTGAACTTAAGAAATGTATTGGTACAGTGTCTTGAACTCTCCCCCTCCCCATACACAAAGTTTTCTAGGTCTTAAAATAAGTGGTAACGTTTATTTCTAATCACTACAGGCAACATGGCTATGTCCTACAAAGAGATGGCTTTACAGTGGAAGAATAGGAAAACAAAGGAGAGTGCAAGGGATATCGCTTCAAGAAATACTGTAGTTGGAGCCTCGGCGTTAGCCGAAGAATGCGAGGTGAGCAAAAACCCGGTGGGGGGCCTGAGCCATCGCAAGCATCCCTATCAGGATGATGAAGACAAAAACGTGGTGGATTTGGAAGCTTCCAAGGGCCATGGAAACCTGCCAACTCCTTTGGTGTTACAAGAGACAGATTCGCACTTTCAAACCTGTGAAGCTGCACTCAGGAAAGACTTGGGGTATACGGAGAAAATACTTGAGAATGCTGACCAACCATCTCTGTGGGACAATGGTTTCCCCCATGTTGCCCACATTCGCCAATATAGTTTTTTTTTTAAAGAGACGTGGAAGATATCCGACCTCAGCTTGGCTTAATTTTGTCACGGCATAGCTTCTCTAAGTATCAAAGTGTCCTTCTTATCATCTGCTGCCAAAAACAAATCACGCAAAGTATCCAGAAGTAAAAGGAACTCGAAGAATGAAGCTAGTCGACTGAAGGAAGATATTGAAATGCTGAAGAAAGAGTTAAAGGATGCTACCAAGGAGAGGGAGAAAGTTACGGAGTTGAAGACCAAGCTAAAGAAAGAAAAAGAAAAAAATTGTGAAAGAGCAGAAAAAAAGACAGATCACCCCTTGGAGGACCTTCGCAAGGAAAGGGACAACGCAATCGAGGATGCAAAGCTGTAGGCTATGAAATTGATGTCAGTAGAAGAAGCACTGCAAAAAGTCTGTGGTGAATTGGAGGCAACCACAGAAAAAATCATCGACAAGTTTGTGGGAGGTTTCGATGTTGCAATGGGGCAAATCAACTTCCTGTACCTCAAACTTGACACATCAAAGACTGGTTATTTCAAGGAAGTGAAGAATGGTGAGCTCGTCGACCCTCCTACAACACGCCTTGGGCTAGCTTTTTGTAGACATTTGGAAGGCTTTTTGTTGAAGATTTTTTGTTGATGTTTTAAGAAGTTTTTTGTTGATGTTTTGGGAGGGTTTCTTAATGAACTTAGGTATTAGCAATATAATTGTACCTTTTGTAACACCATGGTAATATACTACTTACTATTTCTATCGTATTCCAATATGTCGTTCCTTGCTTAATCATATAATCGAAAGAATCAATCAAAAAATAACTAAGTTACTTCCATAGTTTTATAACTGACCTTATACCATATAACCTAAAGAATTAATCGAGAAGATAATTAAGTCACTCCAATCGCTTTATAGCCGACCTTACGCGCCTGGGAGAATAAATCAAAACACAACTAAGCCACTCCAATCACTTTATAGATGACCACACATTCTTGGGAGAATAAATAAAACAACAACGAAGTTATTCCAATCATTTTATAACCGACCTTATAAGCCTGGGAGAATAAATCACAAAAAAAAAATGCTAAGTTACTCCAATAGCTTTATAACTGACCTTATACGCTCGAGACAATAAATCACAAAAGCAACTAAGTTACTCCAATCGCTTTATAGCCAACCTTATACGCTTGTAAGAATAAATCAAAAAATAACTAAGTTACTCCCATCGTACTGTTAAATAATCAATCAAAACTAATCGTGACTTTAGCAGCCATTATAACTCCGACATGAGGCACAACTCATTGATTGCACCCAAGCCTTTTAAGTCGCGAAAAATCTGACATAAGGCATAACTCATTGATTGTACCTAAGTCTTTTGAGTCTTGGAAAATTCAAGATGAGGAACAACTCATTGATTGTACCCAAGTCTTTTGAGTCGTGGAAAATTCGATAAAAAGAACGACTCATTGATTGTACTAAAGTCTTTCGACTCGCAGAAATCTAAAATGAGGCACAACTCATTGATTATACTCAAGTCTTTTGATTCGTAAAGAATCTGACATAAGACACAACTCATTGATTGTACTCAAGGCTTTTAGGTTGTGAAAAATCTGACATGAGGTACAACTCATTGATTGTACCCAAGTCTTTTGAGTCATGGAGAATCCGACGTAAGGCACAACTCATTGATTGTACCCAAGTCTTTTCAATAGTAGATAATCTGACTTGAGGCTACAACTCCTTGATTATGCCCAAGTCTTTTGAGTTATATAAAATTAGCCATGAAGATTAGAGGTGAACATCCATTTTATTCCAACTTGAAAATGAGAGACATGGAATACAAGCATGGAAAAACTAAAAGGTCAAACTAAAAGGTCGGGGAACAACATCCTTATTTATTAACAATTAATCTGAAAACAAGCAACTCCTACATAATTGAAGTAAAAACTTAACTGAAAAGATTAACTGAAGTAAAAACGCAAACTTGCTATGTTCCAAGTTCAGGGAATGTTGCCTCCGTCCAAAGTCTACAAGTGATATGCACCCTTTCCAACGACCTCGGCTACTACGTAAAAGTCCACCCACTTTGGTGACAACTTGTTTTGAACCTGATTAGGCTGAGCCCTTTTCAACACCAAGTCTCCTTGACTAGAACTCCATCAGCACCATCTTGGAATTATACCTATTTTTTGCACGCCTTTTCATCACTACTTCCTGAATCCATGCAAAGTCTCAAACTTCGTTAACCATATCCAAGTTGGCACATACCCCTTTGGCTGACATGTCCTCTAAAAAATTGACATGTGCAAGTTGGGTTCCCCAATCTCCACTAGAATATCTGATCCATATACCAAACAAAAAGGAATCTTATGGGTTGAAGAGTGTGGCATCGTATGATATGACAACAACATTCGATGCAACTCGTCCACCCACCTAGTCTTCATTTTGTCCAAGCACCATTTCAAGCCAACCAACACAACTTAATTTGTTGCTTCGGCCTGCCCATTAGTCTGAGGATGCTCGACCGAGGTGAAAATAATGTGAATATCTAATTCCTCACAAAAACAATGAAACTGAGTACTGGCAAACTAGGTGCCATTGTTTGCCACCAATACTTGAGTCATTCCAAATTGGCAAATGACTGATTACCATACAAACTTATTGATCTTCTCCTTGAAAATCATGGCCACTATCTCCGCCTCAACCTATTTGCTAAACTAATCAATCGCTACTATAAGAAACTTCATCTAGCGCACTATAACTAGGAACAGGCTGAGTATATCAGTGCCTTACTTGTTGAACGGCCAAGGAGCTACAAGGGAATGCAAGCGCTTCGACGGGGCATTATGCAAATCCTCATGTCTCTGACATTTATCACAGTTCTTAATGTAGCTCATATAATTCGACTTAAGGGTCAACAATTAAAATCCAACATGAAGACTTTATTTGCTAAAGAACAACCACCAATGTGGCTCCTGCATATGCCCTCGTGCACCATTTTCAAAATGAAATCAGCCTATGTTAGAGTTAAACAATGGAGAAATGGGGCATTAAAACCCTTACGATATAGCCATTCTGACATAATCGTACAACTAAATGCCTTATAGACCATCTGGGCGCCTCGGCCTTGTCACTTGGCAATTCCACCTTTATTAAGTAAGCTATCACTAGTCCTATCTAACTTTGCAACTCCTCTTGTACAAAACATACATTCAACCTTATAGAAGCTATATTCAATTTCCCCAGAGTATTTAAAATGACAAATCGGTTATAGCCTAGCTTCTTCATTCTTGCTAACTTTGTAAGAACGTTTGCCTTCGCATTTTGCTCCCTTGGCACATAACTAAGTGAAAAACTTGAAAATGGAGCATATATGCTCTTTACCTTCCCTAAGTACTTAGCCAATTGTGGGTCTTTGACTCAGAAAGTGCCTAGAACCTAACCAGTTACCAATTGTAAATCAATACAAATCACCAAACTTGTCAGTGCCCATCTCTTGAGCTAAGGTCATTCCTTCCAAAAGGGCTTCATACTCAGCCTGATTGTTCCTTGCCTAAAAATCAAACTGCAAAGACTACTTAATGAGAACGCCATTTGATCCTTCCAAAATAACTCCTACACCATTTCCTTTGAGATTTAAAGCCCCATCAACTTATAATATCTAGTCTTGTTGACGATCATCGTTCTCCTAGGGTGGGATGAGCTCTAAAATGAAATTGGCTAAAAATTGACCCTTAACTAGACCACAGGCTTCATATACCAAGCCAAATTCTGACAGCTCCACTGCCCACTTCATCATGCATTCAGTCAAGTAGGGCTTGTGGAGAACTTGCCTAATTGGCTGGTTTGTCCTCACCACTACAAATAGCTTTGGAAATAATGCCTCAACCTTCGAGCTGCTATTAGCAAGGCCAAGGCCAACCTTTCAATCTTTTGGTACCTTACTTTCGCATCTTGAAGCACTCAACTAATGAAGTAGACCAGCTTCTAAACCCCCTCATCCTCTTGAACCAAGATCGAATTAATGGCTTTGTTAGCGATAGACAAGTAAAGGATTAAAGGATTACCTAGCCTCGGCTTTGTCAAAACCAGCGGGGGCACTAAGAACTCCTTCAACTTCGTAAAAGCTGATTGTCACTCTTTCGACCACAAATATCACTCGTTCTTCTTCAATAGGTGGAAGAGTGAAAAAACCTTATCCCTAGACTTTGACAAAAATTGAGATAGACGTTATCCTTCTTGTCAACTACTATATTTCCTTCACATTAGACGAACTTTTCACGCTTAAAATTGTGAAGCATTTGTTTGGATTCGCCTTAATTCCCTGATAGGTTAGCATAAAATCGAGGAACTTCATCGCTTGTACCCTAAATGAACACTTCTCAGGGTTGAGTTTCAACTGATATTTATTAATAGTGTCAAAAAACTCTTACAAATTTGCTAGATGGAATCGGTAACTAACTGAATTCACCACCATGTTGTCCATATACATTTCCACATTCCTTCCTAACAAGTTTACTAAGACCTTGTCCATCAACTGTTGGTATGTTGCACTGACTGTTCTTTAACCTGAATGGCATTACCCCGATAGTAATAATTTGTTGAATGTACAATAAAGGACTTCTTGTCCTCATCCACTGGATGCATCTAGATTTGATGGTAACCCAAACATCCATAAAACTCAATATTTCATAACTTGAAGCTCCATCCACTAAGCAATCTATATTAGGCAAAGGATAAGAGTCCTTTAGGCACACCTTGTTTAGGCTATTGAAATCCATACACATCTTCATTTGTCGTTCTGCTTCCTCACGATGACGATGTTAGCTAGCCAGGTTAGATATTGAATCTTGCTGATATGCTGGGCCTTTAAAAGCTTTTCGGTCTCCTCCCATGTCACCTTCATCTTCTCTGCCCTGAACTTCCTCCTTTTTTGAATAACCAATTTTTCCTGGAGGTCCAAAGCCAATTGATGGCATAAGAAATCAGGATCTGTTCTCAGTATGTCCGCTGAACTCCAAGCAAAAACACCCATATTGTGTTCCAAAAGAGCGATCAACCCCGCTCTATGTTGGGGGTTAGGTCAGTCCCTAAACGTAACCTTTTTTCGTTCTTCACTATCACCTCTTTAAGTCTTCCACCAGTTGAGGTCGATTTTCCTGGGATCTGAGTCAAGGAGATGAACCAGATGACTCGGTGACTCCTAGTATAGGGACTTCTTATGCCGCATACTATCTTTGTAACATTTCCTCGCAACCTCCTAATCTACCGTCAACACACCTACCGAACCATCACTCAATGGGTACTTCACCTTTAAATGCACTGTTGAAACCATCGCCCCTAACTTATTCAAAGCAGGTCATCCTAGAAGTACATTATATGAGGACGAAGCGTTCACCACCAAGTCTTTCACCAAAATCAATTTAATAGCTCTACCCTGACCTAATGTCGTCCTAAGCTTTGCATGACCCTAAACCTCAACTTACTTGTCATAAAACTAGCACCCTATAATAAATCAATAGGGATCTCCAAGCCTACAAAAGCATCCCAAAATAGAACATCCACTGAACTGCCTTTATCTACCAACACCCGTTTCACATTGTGACTCATCATAGTGATCGAGATCATAACCGAGTCATCCTTATGAGAGACTACATCGTTAAAATCTTCATCTCCAAAGGTAATGATCGGAGTAGGATTCCTAGGAACCAAGGTTGACGCCTTCATGATCGCCTTGGTGTACTCTTACGAGCTGCTGAAGTCAGCTACACCAACAAAGCCACTCACTATCGTGTTGAAGTCACCCAAATGGGTTGCTTATGGTCCTCCGTGGACACCGAAGTGGACCTTCCCACCACAAGAGGATATTAGCAATTCCAATCCTGTCGAACTCCTCCATTCTTTGTGTCTATCTTCTAATGCACATCATTTACCAAATGTCTATCCTTAATTAATTTTTCAATTTGTCTTATCAAGGCGTAACACTTTTCTGTATTATGCCTGTAAGCCTAATGGAACTCATACCAATTATTCTTCTTAGTGCTGAGCTAATGATTTCCCTTAGGCGGAAAAGTCAATAACCTAGTGACATTCACATCCTTCAAAATTTGCCTCTATGGGGCGTTCAACAAAGTTGGCTCTAGAACGACCCTGTACTCCTTATCGTTGAGCCTGTCAAACCTTTTATCCTCTCTATTTGACTGAAACATGTCTTTTCTCTTACTCCACCTTGTTTTTGGCTATAGATACTCCCTAACAACTGGCTTGACACCAAAAGTCCCTTCCTTACGCTCTATTTGTCTCTTACTCGCCATCACCTCCTTGACCTCAATATGGCAAGCTGCTCTAGCCTTAATTTCTGCCATGGTATTAGGCCCCCTATGAACCAAGGACTCACTGAATGGCTCAACTCTTAAGCCCTTCACAAACGTCACCACAAATATTCTTTCGTCCAAATTGACAACCTAGACTATGACCTCATTGAACTTCATAAGATATCCTTTAGTGACACCCCTTGATTTTGATGAACGTCAAAGACATCAACCACTGGAGGAAAATTCTCCTTATTTGCAGCGAATTGCTAAACAAATATTTGAGAAAAAATATTGAAACTGGTCATTGACCTATCCGTCAGATCACTAAACCAATCAAGTGTAGTTCTGGCTAGCATCCCCACAAACATCTTATAGCGCAAGGCATCTATACATCCACTAAACAACATTTGGGCTCGAAACTTCCTCAAATGTTGGTATAGATCTTAGGTTCCACTAAATGGTTCGATTTTGGGAACTAAGAAATGAGGCGAGATGGGTTTTGCCTTTATTGCCTTCGAAAAAGGTTGGAAATCCTTCTGAGGATCAACATAAGCCTCTCCATCATTGCGACTGAAGGTTTGTGATCTGAGCCCGTAAAACCTCCTATCCTTCATTTGCCCTTTGTTGGATTGCCTCATTCTCCCTTCTCATCTTTGCCTTAGCCTGCTCCACACTTTGCTTTTTTCCTTGCCTCCTTGTTTTCCCTTTGTAACTCCTCCATTGTATCCAACAACTACTGTAGGGCCAGAGGCTCAAAAGTTGAGTTCTTCGGTCTCGCTCTAGGTCATCCATTCTTCATGTTCAATGGTAGAGTATAGGTTACTTTAAGAGTTGATAAGATTTTCACCGAAGCCCTACGGTAGGCGCCAAAATGTTTCAGTATTGAGATTGCAATGTTGTGGTGCGAGCTAAATATCAGAGCATTCAAGTTTCTAGTGTGTCAGACTCTCTAGGATGGACGACCTTGGAGGGTACATGGCCAAAATCTTCTTTATGTTGAGGTTAGTTAAAGCCTTTCCGGCATGCATATATTTGAATTCAGATGGATCGTGCCTACGAAATTGTTAAGATATTTTAAAGATTCTTCATTATTCTAAAATTTGTGTAATGATTTATTTCTACTGTAATTTTGTGATAGAGTCATGCTTCATCTACAGGAGATTCTGTTGGAGATAAGCATAATGCTTCACAACTAGATCCAATGGTGTTGGTGCATAGCTTTCTATATTTGATATGTATGGTAGGGTCGCGGCCGTTGTATTAACCAATACATCCTCAATTTTTCTCTATGTACTATTTATTACTACCTGTTATTAAAATAATTTCTCCCTCAAACAAATGAATTTTGCCTATCTTCATTGTGAAGCCTTTTAGTAGTTATTTTGGGATGATCTGTTCAATACCAACTTTGAGAAAGATGAAGAACAATTTTGTAGCAAGTTGTGTGATAACACTTTTATCTTCCCTGTAAATATAGAACACTAGTGATATTAGCTCCAAACTTATACAAAGGAATGCATTACTATGTTATGTTGAAACTTAAAGAGTAGCCCTTACAATACCTTGAAACAAGGTTGGATCTTGAGGAATTATGCCAAGCTTAGATCTTAAATACTGCATAGCAGTATTCCAAATATTTATACCATTAATTAGTATCCATCCTTTAGAAGGCTCCACCACTCCAAAGAGGGCTTGAACTAGAGTGGATTACCCCATTCCCTGTCCTACCTACAACTCAATTTTCACACACATAAAAGGAGCAACTTGAATTTTGTACAAAATAGTAACTTTTTTATGTTCCATTGTCAGTTAGTTCATTTGTTTCATGCACAATGGATTCAAATATTCAATGCTAACAACTGCTGTATAATCAATTTTCCTTCTTATCGGCTCTCTAAAAAATTATCAAGAAAAATAACAGTAAGCAACGAGCACAAGTAAAATCGTTGGCTTATTGGTAAAGTAGCAGATTGTTACATTCAAATTCAAGAACAAAATCACAAATCCCCACTCTTAATATACGTCAAACTAAGTATACCTTATTTCATGTTATTTAAAATTTAACCAATCATTTTTCTTTATACTTCAACATTTATTTTGGGATGTAGTTTTTTTTTTTTTTTTCATTTGTGATTTCTAACTAATTGAATTTAATTACAATGTAATCACAGTATAAAAAGTTTTTATACTCTGATCTAATTATGTCATGTATAATAAAATGTTTTAATTTTGTATTAACTATTTTAAAAGTTAAGTTTAGAGTAATTTTTAACTAGTAGACAGTAGAAAAATCTGTATACATATGGCATATAAAATTTAAACTCACGTATTTTAAAACAACTTAAAAACAGAGAAATGAAAAAATTTAACAATATTGGCTCTGTTTGGACTTTGGATGAACTTTTTTATAAATATTTATAAAAAAAGAAAATAAAATAGTAAAATAAACTGAGCTTCTCCCATAAGCTAAAATTAATTTATACAACTCCTTAGCTCTTGAAAAAGTTAAATGAGATATTAATTTTAAAAGTTAAATGTAAAAGTTAATTTTAACTTGTAAGAAAAAGTTTAATTTATTATACTTTCTTAATTTATTTTCCTATAAATGTTTACGTATAACCATAGTTATAATTTTTTTGATAGATAAAAACCATAGTTAAAATTAAAACGCATATATTTTCTCGTCATAAAATGTATAAGATATACTAGTATTCATAAGGACCCACGTACATAAACTTGAACCTAGAATTAATGTGAATCGCAAAAGGCCATTTCTTTCACTTGACCGAATATGTTGTCGTCGAAGGTCGAAATGTCAATGTTGTATAATTTTACATATATTTTCAAGGGGGTTTATTTGTCATTTTACAATTTTTAAATAAAAGTTCAATTAACCTGTTAAAATAGTATCTACCTAGAAGTGGCCCAAACAGAAAGTCTTCCGTCCTTCCTTTCTCTCTTCCTTCTTTCTCCATTTTTCAGTAAGAAACAAGCGTTGACTATCAGATCCTGTTAGCACAAAAATTACATAGTGCACTTTGTTCAATTCCATGGCATCTCACACACAACATGGCATGCTTCTTTTAGTCATTGGTATTCTCTGTGTGGTGGCAACGGCAATATCAGATCCTGCTTTTTCGCCAATCGCTTCCTCCTCGACTCCTCTTGCAAAGTACGAAGTATTTGTTAGTTTTAGCGGCAAGGACATCCGCCGAGGTTTCCTTAGCCACTTGACTAAGGACCTTTTTCGAAAGCAAATTTCTCCGTTTGTGGATTCCAAACTTGTGCGAGGGAGCAAATTATCACAAGCACTTGTTGCCGCAATTGAAAGGTCGCTAATTGCACTGGTCATTTTCTCCGTGAACTACGCGTGTTCGTGCTGGTGTTTAGACGAGCTTGTGAAAATATCTGAGTGCAGAGAGAAACAAGGGCTGGTCGTGTTACCTGTGTTCTACAATGTAGATCCCTCGGATGTGCGGCGTCAAAAGGGGACCTATGGAAGTGCTCTAATTGAACATAAGAAAAAGCATAATTTGATCAGGGTGCAGCAGTATAGATCTGCTTTGAAGGAAACTGCTGGTTTGGCAGGGTTTGATTCAATCAATTTTCAGTAAGTACTTATTTTTTGTCCAATAAGGCAATAAATGTTCAATGTTTTCTGGCTGTTTATTTATTGTATAGCTAGTATTTATTATCATTTACTCCCAAAGCTGGTTGCTTAAATAGTTTTGCTCTTGCTATTCGTTATCATTTACTCCCAAAACTGGTTGCTTAAATAGTTAGGGTCTTGCCAACTAGTGTTATAAAAATTTAGATTAAGGAATTAATATATAATTTTTTTTTATTAAAAATTACATTAAAGTTGTACAAGAGAGTTTATTTTTCAATAAAATAATTTTTACTTTTAATTCCTTAATCAGTGTGCTAAAGATATCGATTAGCATTTTCCAAGTAGTTAAAACAAAAAGGAGTCATGACCTTTATTTTTTTGTTTGTTTTGCAAACATTACTCAATAGCGTAACTGATTCGTGCTAGGATTAAGATTGGTCCATTGAATTCAGAGGTAAAATTACATCCAACTAGTTAGCTTGAGACAATTAAGGTCGTTGGTATCACGAAAACCCTGCAATGCACGTAAAACCAAGGTCCTTCCTTCAACCAAACAAAAACCTAACGGGTCAAGTCTTTACCATTCTTAATTCCTACATCCTACATTACTATTAGCCTCCCGAACCCGAATGTATTCTTTTAAATAAAAACCAATTTTTAAAATAAAAGGTTTTTTAAATGGAAACGTTCAACTACTATTGTCCCTATCTATTCTGAGAAACATTTTTGAAATATGCGTATATAAATAAGATAAAAAGTAAATAACAAATAGAGATAATTGTGAATGGTGTTATATGGTCAATTTTTTTATGTTTAAATAATGAAATTGTTTTTAAATTATTTTCATAGTTAGCGGTGACTCCGTAAAAATTTTATAATTTAATTTCCTCCAATTCGCCCACACAAGTTGTGACGAAGATTCATTCATTTTTATTTTGTTGTTGTTGTTGTATAGGGATGAAGCTGAGCTTCTTGATGAAATTGTCAATTGTATTTTGATGAAGTTGAATGCTATGCATGCGCACCCAGTTAACTCAAAAGGACTTATTGGAATAGAAAAACCAATTGCACATATAAAGTCATTGTTACACCAAGGATCAGATGATGTACGTGCTATTGGAATTTGGAGCATGGGTGGTATTGGGAAGACAACCATTGCAAAAGAAGTATTTCACAGGCTGTGTTCTGAATTTGATGGTTATTGTTTTTTGGCAAATGTTAGGGAAGAGTCACAAAGGCATGGAATAATTTCTTTAAAGGAAAAACTTTTCTCTGCAATTTTACAAGAAGATTTGAAAATTGACACAACAAATGAATTGCCTGGTTATGTTAAGATGAGACTTGGTTATATGAAGGTTCTTATAGTTCTTGATGACGTGAATGATTCAGATCAACTAGAAATTTTAGTTGGAGCTTGTGATTGGTTTGGACCAGGTAGTAGAATAATTATAACAGGCAGAGATAAGCAAGTGTTTGCTAATGAGGTTCATCGTATATATAAGGTTGAAGTATTAGACTTTGATGATGCACTTAAGCTTTTCAATATGAATGCCTTTAAACAAAATCATCTTGAGATGGAGTATTACGAGCTATCAAAGAAGGTTGTCGATTATGCAAAAGGAATTCCATTAGTTCTTAAAGTTTTGGGTCATCTCCTTCGTGGAAAAGATAAAGAGTTATGGGAAAGTCAACTATACAAGCTTAAAAAGTTTCCTAATAAAAAAATTCACGATGTAATGAAATTGAGTTATGATGATTTGGACAGCCAAGAGCAAAAAATATTTTTAGATCTGGCCTGTTTTTTCAATGGATTAAATTTGGAAGTGGGCTACATAAAAATTTTGTTGAAAGATAGCGAAAGTGATGATTCTGTGGCTACTGGGTTAGACAGGTTGAAAGATAAATCTCTCATCAGTGTGTGTGAAGATAATATTGTGTATATGCACAATATTATACAAGCAATGGGTTGAGAGATTGTTCGACAAGAATCTATTAAAAACCTTGGACGTCGTAGTCGATTATGGGATCCAGATGACCCTTGTGAAGTACTCAACAATGACAAGGTAAATGCCTAAATTAAATATATGGTAAATTACACTATTATCCCCCCATAAATGCTTAAATTTTATGCTCTCTTTGTTTTAAAATTTTTTAATTTTCTCCATTTTAAATACAATTAACTATACTCTATAATAATGAATGTTGGGTTTTAAAGATAGTGAATGTTGGATTTTAAAGGGACATGATAAAAAAGTGAGAGTACATAATAGAAATGACAATATTAAGATCGATACGTGACTATGCAAAAAAGAAAAGAATATATGCAATAACTATAAACAAGAAAACATTGGTGTAATACCTATCAAGGAGAAGAAGACAGAAAATTGGTTAAAAAGATTTGGACATGTGCAAAGAAGGTTACTGTTGGGATAGATGGGGAGTGTAGATCACATTTTTTTAACCCTGTGAAAAGAGGTAGAGGGAGGCCAAAAAGAATATTAGACAAAATTATGAAAAAGGATCTCATGCTGAATAATATATTTGAAAATATTTTTTTGATTGAGCTTAATAATGTTGTGTGATCCATGTATAGTCTACCTCACCTAAAGTGGGATAAGGTTGTTGATGTAGTTGTTGTTTTCTCCAGTAATAGATCAATACATGCTACATTTTGGTCCATTATTTCTATATGCACGAGCTTTTTAGGAATAATTTTTCTTTCTACAGCTCTCAATGTCATCAATAGCTAGCTTTGTACCCTTATTATCGTTTCTAGGACTTTAAAAGATGAAATGAAGATTTTGATAAAATTCTAAAACTAATATTTCAGATAGTTATAAAACTTCATTTCTTCTTCTAAAATGTTCAAATTGATAATATAGTATTGAGGACAAGTTTCAGGTGACAATAAAAATTGAAGATGGAAGCAAAAATGCCTCTGAATGGTTCACTCATAGTTGCTCATTATGAGTAAAAGTAGGGGTGTTCACGGGTACGGGTAACCCGTTGACCCAAACCGACTCAATTAATTCAGGTCAGTTTTTTTGAGCGTTCGGGTCACACTCAACCCAACCCGTTCAAGTACGGGTCAGGTAACGAGTTTTAATTTATAGACTCGTGTACTCGTTACCCAACCCGTTAAGTGACATTTTATTTAATTTTTTATTTTTTATATATTTTATGTACTAATAATTATTAACTAGTGAATTACTGATACTAAATAAGACAAAGAGTAAAGACACCCCATACACTTGTGAAGTCATGAATCCCTATTAATTTTGGAAATACACACACACACACACACAACGTATTCCATGCATATTGTTGTTGTTATTTTTCTCTCGATTCTCGTTCTAAGTTTCTTGTAAGCTTTATATTAATTTTAAAACCAAGAATGATGAGAAACAAATTAAGTCCAAAACTAAATAATATATTTTTATAATGTGTCAAAATTTATAAAAATATATATATAATTTAAAAAAAATTAATTTTTTTTAAATATACAGACCCAATTACCCGACTCAAACTAACCCGTTAATGACCGGGTTGGTTTGGGTCGGGTCTGACACAAAAAAAGTATAAAACCGACCCAATCCAACCCAAACCATTTTGATCGAGTTGGGTAACGGATTTGGCCAAACCCGACCCAACCTGACCCGTGTACACCCTAAAGTAAAAGGTTTGTTTACATCGTAATGAACTAATATTTAACACATTTCATATCTTAGGATGGTGCGTGTAATTTTTTAAATTAGAGGGAAGGGCAATTTAAGCATCTCTTGGGAGAGTGGAGAGTGTGGCTATAAAATCTTTTAGATAACTTTTGAATATTTTTGTGGGAAATGTGACTTTTGATGATTAAATGTTTTCCTACTATGATGGCAGGGGACTGAGGCCATTAGAAGCATAAGGAGACACTTGTCAGCGGTTACAAAGCTGAAGCTTAGCCCTCTCGTATTTGAGAAAATTAGCAAATTGCTATTCATTGATTTTCACAGTGAAAATGATCATGATGGCTTGGATATTCTTCCTCAAGGACTTGAATATTTGCCAAGTGAGCTGAGATACCTTCGTTGGATGAATTACCCGCTGAAATCATTACCCGAGAAGTTTTCTCCAGAAAACCTCGTTGTTTTGGACCTGTCATATAGCCGACTGGAAACACTTTGGCAAGGGGAACGGGTAAATAGAGTGTCTTCCTGTTGATTTTTTTCTCTTAATTCAAGGAATACAAAATTAACAACCTGAGCTCATGTGTCTTCATTTGTTTTATTTTTCTACAGAATTTGGTGAATTTAAAACAAGTTAAACTTTATGGCTCCAAATTTCTGAAGGAGTTGCCTGATTTTTCAAAAGCCATCAATCTGGAACTGCTGGACATCCGTTTCTGCACTCAGTTAACCACTGTACATGCATCCATTTTCACTCTCAAGAAACTTGAGAAATTGGTTTTGGTGGAGAATGAAGTCCAATGAAATAAAAAAAAGTAAAGTGTATAAAAGTGAGGTGGTTGTGTCTAAAAAATGTTTAGGCATTTTTTAAACACAACTATCTCCTTTATATACACTTTACGTTTTTTTATCTCATTTGATGTGAGACTTCATTTTCTAACACTTTTTCTCAAGTTTAATTGGGTTAGTTTTATTTTTATTTTTTTTGTTAGTTCAATTGTGACTTGTTTTTTTTTTTTTTTTTTTTTTTTTGGGCTTGTACTCAAGAGAGCTTCAGAGATCTCTTGTCTAGGCTTGTGCTCTTTTTACTTAAATTTCAGAGGCCCAGTTCATATTTTTGTTTTGTTTTTTATTTTAGATCAATATGGCTTGTTAAGCATTGAGTTTTGATACCATTTTGTATTGGTTTGAAGTCACCGTCCTTCACTTACCAAAACATACAAACGATGCCAATTTAAGGTGGTTTCATATATATTATATAATTTTTTAGATTTTTTTTTTTGAGAGCTGCTTCTTCTAGTTTGTGAAAAAAATATCAATGATGATTGCCTAGGCTTTATAGCTTTGCAATGCGGCAAATTTATATGATGCAATGAAAAAAGGCTTGATTAGTCACCAACCAAAATTTATAAAATTAATACATCTAAGCTAGGTAACAATTACATGCAATTTAAACCTTCTAAATTTCTATAAATAAGACTAATCTACATCTAGTGGTCCCAAGCTCCTACACTACACGTCCATTTCTTCTTCTTCTTTTCCTCTCAAAATCTGTTTTAATTTTTCTTGTTACAAAGTAGCTTGTGGAGAAGTAGGTTTTGCACAAGGTGGAATAAAATAACATCACTGCGTCAAAGCGTTAGATTTTTCTAAGGTAGGTGGGTGTTTGGTGACGTGCCCCTAACCTCATCTTGTTTGTTTTGCTTAAATACTATCATCCTATAATTAAAAACGTCTAAAATGTTATTATTTTTCTTTTTAATTCTTAATCAAAAATTGAATATTCAACGCTAATCTCCTATCCACTTCTTTTAACCATTACTAACACCTAATCACCTCTTTGTTTCTTGTTACTAATTTCTTCAAGTTATTGTGTTTTACTTTCATTTTATTTCTAACCATATAAAAATTCTGTATTCTTTTTTATTTTATAACCGTTTAAATTTCTATATACTATTATGTTTATGTTTAATTTTCTACTATTAGTTTATTTTAACTCTTATGAATTACCCTATAATAACTCTCCTTATCAATTATTTATATTTGTTGTTTGGTTATTTATAATTGCTGTTAGTTTAGATTTTATGATATATAACTATTTTACGGTTATTTGAAATTTTATTCTATATTACTATTTTGCAGTTAGCTTAAATTTCTACTTCTATGACTAAATTGCTGTTAATAATTTAAATTATGTCTAATTTTACTGTTAGATATTTTAATTAACTTCTTCTCAAAATTCTGTTACATATCTTTTACATTCATATGTTAAACGATTGATTAACAGCTACTCTTTATTAGGTGATAAACACGTTTCTATAAACCTATCATTTTAACCCGTGCATTTCACGGGTCAAATTTATTATGTAAACTAGTATTTTAATTTGTGCATTGTACATAATAAATATTTATTTTATATAACTTAAATTTATAATAAATAAATACTTGTCAATATATAAATAATATTAAAATTAAAATTTGTAATAAATAAATATTTTTGAACTTATAAATTATATTTTAAATTTATAATAAACAATAATTGTAATAAAATGTTAATTTTTAATTATTGATAATTTATTTTCAAAAATATATATTAAAATTCAATTTAAAACTAAAGATATTGAAAGTGATAGATTGAAAGAGATAAGAGGTTACAAAATTCCTAAAAACGCTCATTAAATAATGATAGCTAAAAACGCTCTCGTTGAAGAATAACAGCTAAAAATAGTCTATTTCAAGATAGTTGTTCTCATTTAATATATAGGGTGGATTTTATGATTATAATTAATTATCATAAAAGATTTAACAGTAATTAAATTAATTAAAATTAGATCAATAAATTAAAATAAATTATAAAAAATTAAAATAAGCTAAAAATATAAATAAAATAGTCGTATTAAAAATCATGTATGGTAAAAAAAGTTTATAATATGATATAAAATAACAATTGCACTCAATTCTTTTATTGTAAAAAATAATTTTACTGAACAATCTTATTGAACAAATGAAGTATCTAAAATGAAATAATTGTTAGTAAAATATCTAAAACATTTGTAAAGACAAATAAACAATAATTAACAAATTGAAAATAAAAAAAAAAGAAAGAAAATGTCTTCTGTTTAACCTTTTTTTATCTTTACTCATTTTATTTTATCTTTTTAATTATATATATTTGTTCTTGATTGTTTGTTAGCTAAATTTAAGAGAGGAAAGATCACATATACATATTTTAAAATCGACATGCATTTTCAAAGAAAAAAATAACAAAATCTATCCAAACACACTCAATTTTATTTTTATGTTTGTCTTTTTATTTTTATTTTTGTGAAAAAAGGACACCATTGGTAGAAAATCCAACCCTTACATGTAGGTACAACTAAAAAATTAAAATACTAAGTAAGAATATAAAACCTGATCCATAAATAAAATAAGGAAAGATTAAAAGAAAGCATACACCTCTTTGCTACATAACCAATGTGTTGTATTTCAACAACTAATAGCATAATATGCCTGTGCAATTGCATGGATAGCACTAATTTTCACACACATTTCTCTAATTGATCTTTCGTTGAATACAATATGTATAGTAATTCCAAAAACCAAATAATGATCATAATTACACTATATTTTTTGCAGAGGTTTGACAATTGAAAACATTAAACTTTATACTAATAATAATATCCATCTTACAGGTTTGCATGCCATCCACAAGTTACATTTTAAAACAATAAAGGAATTATTTTTGGGTGATCATGGATCCATCTAAGCTTTCACATTCTTTATGAAAAAATTGAGTGTTTTTTAGCCATTTTTTATAGTGGCCAATACCAGTAAGGCCTATGCTTCCACATTTTGGCTTACACTCTACTTCAACAATAGCTTTTAAGGTACTCAACATAGTAGTATAACTAAAAATATTAGAAATGCAAAGCAAAGTAACACAAACAATTATAAAGAATACAAAAACAAAGAAAAAAAATAGTGAAAAAAGCCAAGTATAAATTCTTTTATGCAAATTCATATGTTAGTGCATGGTCCATTTATAATTTGTATTTATAATGAAATCTTTAAAAAAATCAAAGATAAACAAAAAGTTATATATTTGATTAGGAGGAATATAAGGAGTAATAAATAAAGAGAAATCACTTGAATCTTAAATGAAGAGATTACAAACCAAAAGAAATATTGTTAGGATTTATGTAAAAACACTATTTGATAATCTGATCTCAATCCCATGTTTAATATTGCAAGCCAAAAAAAAAAAAAGGCAAAATAGAAATTGCAACTGCTTATAAAAATCATGCACATGAAGCAAATTTTGAGGGAAGTCGTGTTTGGAGGGTAACAAATTCTGAAGGGGTTTTGTTCCTGTCAATGATTTCCCCCAATTGCTTGAACTTTTTGGAATTGAATTAGACACACACTCCCTTTGTCGATTTTGCTTCATGCTTCTAGATACAGCAGTCAACAAACTAACTTGTACACTTCTCTCCTTCTATAATGCTTTTACACTAAATATATTTTAGATTTTTTTTCTGTCATAAGATTAATAAAAATTAGTTCATTGGAATAATTTTTTAAAACAATAAAAATATATAATTTAATAAATTTCTCAATAAACTTTAATTTTTCTATCGTTTCAATTTTTAAAAATCAATCCTAATATTTTAATTTTGAATTTTATTGATCAATTCTTATATAAAGTGTAAGATTTTATTGTTTTTTTCATGAGCAACAATTTTAAGTTATTGTATTTATTTTGAATGTATAAAAACTATAATTCATAACTCTTGTAGTATAAGTATTTATCAAATTCAAATTTTATTAGGGATTTTTTTTTAAATATGGTGACTTTTATAATAGAGAAGTTAATATTTTATTCATTGATGCACAAAGCAGCTTTGCCTTTTAGTATTTTTTGGTTGTACAATAGCAACAATAAGATTATAATTTAAGACCTTGTGCAAACTATTCTTAACCTTTAGGCTACCTCTAATTGATTTTTAGTATAATTAATATTTTAACCTATACATTGCACAGAATAAATATTTATTTTATATAACATAAATTTATAATAAATAAATACTTTTGAATATATAATATAAATTATATTATAATTAAAATTTATAATAAATAAATATGTTTGAACATATAGATTATATTTTAAATTTATAACATATAATTTATATTGTGGTACAATGCCATTCTAATTATTGATAATTTCTTTTAAAAATATTAAAATTTAATTTAGAACTAAAGATATTGAAAATGATAGATTAAAAGATATGAAAGATTAAAAAAATACTTAAAAATATTCTCGTTGAAGAATGACAGTTAAAAACGTTCTTGTGAGAGATAGATGTTTTAATTTAATATATAGGCTGGATATATCTATATGGTAATTTTATTTAGGCTTAAATATGTTTTAAGTCCTTGAAAATTTGACTCTATCTATGTTTAGTCTTTACAAAAAACTTTGTTAGGTTTAGATCCCTACATTTTTTTGGTATTCTTTTTTAGTCTTTATCATTAATTCTAGTTAATTTAGTGCTGACATGACTAATAAAATAAAAAATATTAATTAAGATAATTAAGGTAATGAAAAATATTTTAAATTAAAATAATTAGATTATTTTTAGGTGCATAATTCGATTAAGTAATGTATTTATTATTTTATATAAATAAGGTAATTACATATAATTTATTTTTAATTTTTAATATATTATGAACAGTACTTTCAAAAAGTAAATTATTTAAATTATTTTTTTAAAATTTTTTTAACATTTAAATTTTATTTTTTAAAGTGATTTTTAACATTTTACTTTTATAATTTATTAAGTAAAATATTAAAAATAAATTAATAATTTTTAACATTATACTTTTAAAAAAAATTACAATGTTAAAAGTAAATTAGTGAATTGAAAGTAAGAACAATACTGGCAGTAAAAATCACTATTCATATTATATTAAAAATGAAAAATAAATTATAAAATTAAATTATAAGTAATTATCTTATTTATATAAAATAATAAATGCATAATTTAATTGAATTATGTACCTAAAAATAATCTAATTATCTTAATTTAAAATATTATTCGTTACTTTAATTATCTTAATTAATATTCTTTATTTTGTTAACCATATTAACACTAAATTAACTATAGTTAATGGTAAGGACTAAAAAAGAACACTAAAAAATGGTCAAGGATCTGAAAATAACAAAACAATTTGCAAGAACTAAAATCAAATAGAGTCATATTTGCAAGAACTTAAAACATATTTAAGCCTTTTATTTATTTTATTTCTAGGCTTGAGTTGTAATCTAAGATTTAATTATGATTAATTAGGTTCCTAATTAAGATCGCCTAAAAATAGATTTTATTTAATAAAACTCTTAAATTTTAAATTATGAATAAATTATGTTCTATTACTAGTTAGAAATTTAAAATATTTAACAAGTTATTATAAAGGCATGCGATTTTGTTATTTTGTTCTTTTAATCATGCGTTTGGTATTCCTAATCTCTCATTTGAATAACATAATTTATGTAAATAAATTTTCTTTAATATTTAAGTTGCGTAATTTTAATACGTAAATTGTAAATAGCATAGTTGTAAACACCAGACTAGATCGGCCGGTTCAACTAGAAAACCGGTAAACCGGTCCTGTGTCCGGTCCAATTAAACCATAAAACCGGCCAGGCAAAAAATTAGTCCATGAATTGGTGAACCAGTCAAAAACTAGTTCGTAGCAGTTCAATAAAAAATGTCTAAAAAAATATTTTTTGATGTTTTTTCTTTAAAAAAATGAAAATCAACCTAAAATATTTGTCATTTTATTTTTTATTCTAAATATAAACTTATTTTTATTAATAAATATTGATGTGTATTATTAAAACTTAGACTTAAGTATTATGACATATTTAATTTGAACTTTTTAGGTATTGTATATGTTAAGAACCTATAAAATTATATTTTATTTTAGTTTTTAATATTATAAAGTTATGATATTATATTTTTTTTAATTTTTTATGTATTATTTAATTATTATTATTATTATTTTATTAATACCGGTTCAATCACGGTTCAATTCCGGTTGAACCATTGAACCTTAAATCAGTGCCTTGATTGGTTCAATGACCGGCTCTGTTTTTAAAACATTGGTAAATAGTTATTCTAATATACGTTAAACGGATTCTATTATTTCTAATTATTTTAGTATTTATCTCAAAATTTGTCTTATGATTCCCTTCTGTTAAAATCTTTCATCTTTAACGCTAAAACTAACAAAATTGTCTATATTAAATTTAATCTTAAGAATACTGGTTTTGATTATTTCCTTTTTTTCCAATACCTTTCCAAATAGAAACTAAATTAAACTCATAATAAATTTTTATTTATCTATAACTTAACTATAATAAAGAAGATTCTCCCTTTTAGATTCCACTTTTTTTTGGACTATTTTATCCTTTAATTACTTTATAAATTATCTACTGTTTTATGCTTTAACTACTTTTTAAACTACCTGCTATACAACCTTTCTTTTTATTTTATTTTTATTTATTTTAAAAACTGTGCCTCTCTTTTCCCTAGTATCAATAAACTGTGTATACGACGTTTGTGTTTATATTCTCTAAATTTTATATGTTAAACATGTTTTGATTGGATATGTATAAAACTATGTGAATTAATGTGTACTCAAGGTGTTGATATTAATAATGATTATTCGAATAATATGATTTATGAAAATGTCAATCTCATCTCCTTATTTAAAAGAATCAATCTTCACAAAAATCAAGAAAAATGAATTGTAAATCCTATGTGATTTGTTCCTTGTTATGATATTGATATTTGTGATTATGAATTTATGCTACGTGATGATGATATCTTTGCAAATTATGTATGAACATATTCATGGCATATCATTGTAATAAGGAATTGAGCTACACTTCACCAAGATAGTAGCAAGAGTGCTTAAGTGAAGGCTTCTTTTAACCTTAGGGGTAAATGGGTTTGGGGTGCATAAGTAACCAAGTAGGTGGCTTCCTTGTATTGTGCTATCCATAGCCACCCTCATTTATCTTAGCTAGTTACTGCACAACTCATAATTTGATTGTTGAGACATTTAGGCATAGTCATTGTTGTGCACACTTTATGATTATTGATATTAATATATTTTTAAATGATTGATGATACCAAGCATTACTCCCTAACTACTCTGTCAAAAGAAAAATATTGATCTCTCTATGAAGTAGAATATTATTTGGGCCCATGCATTTCTGATTCATATCGAAATTATATGCTTTAAGATTGCCCTTTACCATGTATCATCAATTGTTTGTATGGTTGTATTTTTGTTTTATTTGTCATATATGATATTTGTCCTCACTTTTCTTCTTTTTTTGTATTTTGTGAATTTTATAGCACATGTTAAATAATTGAAAGAACTATCTTCGTTATTTGAGAAGAATTCAAAACATGTCTTAGGAAAAAAAGAAGTATGCTATATAGTCAATCCTTAGGTGACAAATGTGTAAGGAGACTTTTTATAAAATAGTTGGGATTACCCTTTTGGAACTTAGTGTTGGGGATGTGTATTTGATGGATTAAAGGTTAGAAAAAATCTAGTCGTCAAAGAGAAATATTATATATCTTAGAATGATGGATATCCCTCTCTAGGAGTTGTAAACATGTACGATACAAACCTTCAAGGCGATATAAGTGTACTTTGTTGAGTTAACAATATTATTTCTTTGTTCTTTAGTTTGATTTAGAATACTTTAAATGTTATTCCTTCGGTGTATGTTATAGCTAACATGTTTCAATGCCTTCTCTACCATTGTCCAATAATATGCAGACACCTGAATTCACGTGCCATGTCATTTAATGACACTTATTTGTTAGTTTTGCATGTAAGTCCCAAGAACTTAGTAGCAACTTTTTTAATTTTAATTTTTACCTTTTTCTTTTATTTTTAATTCGAATGTTGTCTCCCTCCTCAACATACTAACATTGGGTTCATATCTAAAACTTAAGAAGAGGAGAATATTTCTTAGGCGCTCGAATAAAATATACTAAATATGTATAAAGAAAAATATATGACTTGAATTTTTTTTGCTTAAAAATTTTGAATTATTATTTTTCTCCACATATTTAGTAGTTTATCATGGATTTTACATATAAAATAACTTAAAAATTTTAGAAGTAAAAAATTTAATAAAATTTGAAGGAAATTATATTATTTAATTATGGTTCTAAGAAATTTTTTTCTGAAAAACCAATTCAACTCAAGCTTAAAAAGTAAACATATTTAATTAATTTAAAAATTACAAAAAATTTAGACATACCACATTTTAAAAACACAATTAAAACTTGGGGCGCTTTCTACCGTGAAGACATTCACCAAGTGGTCCACCTGTGGTGAACAGCTACAGTACAATTTTTTAACAATATTTTAAACAGATTTTAATTTAAAAGTGTAAAATGATGCATAAGACCTTCTGTGTTTCGTCTTCATTTTATGAGGGGTCCAAATAGGCAAAAATTCTAACATCTGTATACTTGTAAACGAATTTATTAATACATTGTTATAATTTTTATTTTCAATTTGTTTATTTTCTCTTTTTATTTCTTTTTCTATCATATATTATATCACGTATTATAATTTTTTTTTGATAACTATCACGTATTATAATTTATATTTTCTTCCTCACCTTAAGAATATAGTGTACATCTATACTTTTCAATTTATAAATGATCCCGTGCTCCTGAAGAGGCACACCTAACATGGTCGCAAGTCCTGGTCGTATGCCCTTGCCCCTAGTAAGTAAACACAATAACGAGGACAGTGGTTAAATCTTTAAGGATGACTAGAATTAAATATTTTGGGATTAGTTTAAGGATCCATTTGGTGTTCAGGAGGATAAGATGGGATATAATATGAGAACAAGATAAGAGCATAATAAGATAAAAGTAGGATAAGCTACAATCTTATCTAATATTTAGTGCACACTAGAGAATAAATCAAATAATGATAAGAAAAAATATAAAATATATGTTCAAAAAACAAAATTATTGTTTCGTTAAAATTACATGTAATTTTTTAAAAGTAACTTATAAGTTTTACAAAAAAAATAATTTTAACTAAAGTATACAATTACTTTTCTTAAAATTATATAATATTTTTGAAATTATAATTATTTTTCAAATATTTTTCTTTAAAAAATATTTAAATAATAATTATTTAATTTTTAATATTTAAATTGATAATATACTTTAAATTTACATGTCAAAATTATTATACTTACATACAAACATACATACATATATACATATACATATATACATATATATAAGATCTATTGACACCAGAAGTCAAAGTTAATCAAATTAAATCTTCAATAACTTTTTTTAGAATACAAATTTAACAAACTCAACTATTAAATTATGTGATATTATTTTCAGGATCGTGTATATCCAATTTCACATAATTTAGATTTTTTTAGATATGTCATCTAACATAGAATATTTACATAAATTTTAATTTTTTATTGTACATTAAAATAAAGTGATGCGATGAACTACTAAATAATTTTAGAATTGTGTGAAATTTTGGGTACTTAATCTAATTAATAAGAACATCAAATTTAACAGTTGACTTGATTAAATTTGTATTTTATAAAAAGTTATTAAAGGTGTAATTTGACCCATATATATATATATAATAGCAACTAGTATTTTAACCTGTGCATTGTACATAATAAATATTTATTTTATATAACTTAAATTTTTAATAAATAAATTCTTATGAGTATATAAATTATATTATAATTAAAATTTGTAATAAATAATTTTTTGAACATATAAATTATATTTTAAATTTATAATAAACAATTATTGTAATATAATGTTAATTTTTAATTATTGACAATTTCTTTTAAAAAAATATTGAAATTCAATTTAGAACTAAAAATATTGAAAATGATAGGTTGAAAGAAATAAGAGATTAAAAAAAATCCCTAAAATCATTTTCATTAAAGAATGACAGTTAAAAACACTCTCGTTGAAGAATAACAGTTAAAAATGCTCTAGTTTAGGATAGTTGTTCTCATTTAATATATAGGGAGGATATATATAATAAATATATTGTTAGAATACAGATGTTAGAATTCGTTCACGAAATAAAAAGAGAAAATAAAAAAATTTGAAAATAAAAATTATAACAATGTATTAATAAATTCGTTTACAAGTATATGAATGTTAGAATTCTTGGACCCCTCATAAAACGAAGATGAAACACTTAGGAAGGTCTTATGCGTCATTTTACACTTTATAATTAAAATCTATTTAAAATATTTTTTTTAAAAGTACTGTAGCTGTTCACCACCGGTAAACCACTTGGTGAATGTTTTCACGGTAGAAAGCACCTCAAAACTTTCCTCAAAATAGAGGCGCTTTCTACGGTGAAGACCAATGTACATAGTCCACCGGTGCACCAATGAACAGTAGCTAAATAATGATTTAAAAATTTAATTGAAATTATATTTAAAATTGTAAAAAGACAAATATAACCTTATGTTTTACTAGTTTCTTTGCTATATACTTAATTCTCGTCGACGACAAATAACACTCCCCCCCTTTTTTTTCAATCTCAATCGACTCTTATTTTTTCTTTATCAATATAATTGCTTTTTTTTAATGCCTTATCTATTTTATCTTTACAAGGGAGATATGAATCAAAAGCTCTAATTTTATTCATTCCTATCGATCACAGTGAAAGAACAAAAAATTAAATAAAATAATGTTAAAAGGAGAGAAGAGGTAATGCACGAGACAAAGAGTCCAATAAGATAACAAAACATGGACCAAAAGAAGAAAAAAAGATAACAAAACAAAATTGTATAAAAAAAGAAATTAACAAAGCATAGAAAAGAACAAACAAAATTAGATTTAATTGCTTTAAATAAATAAATGAGCAAAATAAAAAATAAAAAATATTTATTATCAATTTAAATTTAATTTATTTTAAATCAGAAATTAATATTTTTTATTTTACATATTTTTCTATTTTAAAGAAGTTAAGTCTAACAAAAATTATCACATAAATAAATACTAAACCAACAAGTGGTTTGGTTGGAGTGCTAATGGGTTCGGATCCCTTAAGCAAGTGGTCAAATATTCGAATTCTAATTCTTGTATGATTTTGTAGAATGTGATTGAAATTAGGATTTGAAAGATGAAAATTTTGAGATTTTTTTTTTAATTTTAAGTGAAATTTGATGTTTTAAAATTTTTGAGTATAAAAATGTTTAAAATAATTTAATCAATTTAATTTGTGAATATTTTATATATAAAATATGAATTTGAAGATTTTAAGTAGAAGAAAAATGATAAAAACTAAATTTAATTTTAAAATAGATAATGTGTAAATTAGTATTGGTGTTATGGATATCATTTTTGAAGACTATTTTTATATAATTAAAATTTATAATAAATAAATATTGTTAAATATTGAAATTATATTATACTTAAAATTGGTAAAAAAAAAACAAGTATTTTTAATACATTAATTATATTTTATAATTATGATAAATCATTTATATTGTGATAGAAGGTTATTTTTAATTATTGACAAATTATTTGTAAAATATGGTATATTAAAATAAATAAGGCCGTTAAAAAAAAGTAATTATATTGATAAAGAAGAAATAAGTGTCAATTACGATTTTTAAGAAAAGGGAGGGAGCATTATTTGCCGTCGACGGAAATTAAGTAACAAAGAAACTAGTAAAACATAAGGTTATATTTGTGTTTTTACAATTTTAAATATAATTTCAATTAAATTTTTAAATTATTATTTAACTACTGTTCATTAGTACACCGGTGGACCATTTACATTACTCTTCACCGTAAAAAGCACCCAAAATAGAGGAACATACCTGACAAGCAGAAGTCATTGTCTTCACGTTGATTGCTGATTGACAGGTGCATCGACATGTAGCAACAAAACTTTTTAATGTATATTTTATTATAATGTTATATATATATATATATATATATATATATATAACAACAACAACTTTTTTATGTAGATTGTTTATGCGCATGTCAATTACACATAGAATGATTGAAGACATATACTATTTTACATTTGAGTTATTATTAATATATATTTATATATTTATCTATATTATTTAATAGAAATCCAATAAATTGAAATAATTTTAGAATATATTATTTTGATTAATATTTTTAAAAAATAAATGGTTATTTGAAGAAATTCAGTTGTTAAAAATTATTATTTAATATTTTTATGAATTCAGGTGGAGGGAGACAACATTTGAATAAAAAAATAAAAAGAAAAAAGTGAAAATAAAAATTTGAAAAAGTTGCTAATCTACTCGAGACTTATATGCAACAGGACAAAACTTAGATACAGTATCTTAAGTATTATTGATATTGTTCTCAAATCAGAATTAGAAATTTATCTCGATAATCTATGAAATCTTTTAATACATGTTTTTACTACGCAAATTACCAAAATGAATTTTTAATTCTGATTGAAAAATAATACTAACACTAGCTAAGATAGTGTATTTAAGTTTTGTCCCATGTAATATTAATAGATAAGTGTCATTAAATGGCGTAACAAGTGAGTATAAGTCCGCATATTATTGAACAGTAGAGAGAACATCTAAACGTACATGTTAACTAAAGGAATAACATAATTTAAAATAAAATAAAACTAAGAAATTTAAACATATAAAAACGAGTGTTACATCTCTCTTCTCTCCCTTTCCTTTCTATCTTTGCTTTTTTGTCTTTTTCTCCCTCCTACTCTCTCTCCCCCCACTCTCTTCTCTCTTTCCTTGCTCTCGTTTCTCTTTTCGCCCTCCCTGCTCACTCTTTGTTTCTTTAAGTTAAAAAAAATTAAATACTACAAAATAACTTTTACTTTATTTTTAAAATTCTTATTTTAATTACTTTAATTTTAAAATAATTTTTAGGCAAAAAAATAAAAAAAGTTAAGCCAATCATTTTTCTTTGAGAGGCAATACAAAGGGCTAAAGTTGAAGCACAAGTTGTGCCCACCCCATTTACAAGAGAGATGTTCAGGAAATGCCCAAACTAAATAAAAAGCCCCAAACCAAACCCCCCGAACGTGTACCATAAAACCCCGGCCGCCACAGTAGGACAATAAGGCGCATCACAGGGCACAAAGATGTGATTCATTTCTCTATCCAGGCTATAAGTCTTCTGCTACTCTTTGAGACGTGAAGAAATTGAAGACGTTTTCCCTCACCAAATTGGTAGTATGCTCCCTCACCCTATATAATGGGCACCTGTACGCAAGTCCTTGACAGACCGCAACTTAGTGATGCAGCCTCAACATTTTGTAAGATATATACCGTTAGAGTGCAGTATGAATATAAAATCTTACATTGAATAAAAATGAGTAAGTTGAGCAACAAATAAGTGAGAAGAACCCGCAAATCTAATGTCTTAAGATTTTGAGTTATATGTAATGTCAAATTCACTTGTGTGGTTGATTTGTGACCCGTTGATGAAGTTCTCTCTAGTGGTTACCCTCTCCCTCATTTTCCAACATTTTAATTGGCCACCGCAAACTTTTGAAAATGACAATGCATCTCTGTCTATGAAGCATAGACTCTGACACAAACATCGGACACGACATGGACACAGACATCCCGATACAACTAATGTCTAAAATATAGGACATCGGAACACCGCATACACAAAAAAAAAAAAGACTCTAATGAAATGAAATATGAGTAATATAACGAAAAATACAAATTAATAATATATTCCACCTTTTATGTTTTTTCTATAATAACAAACCTTAAAAAAAGGTAAGAGGTGTTATTTTTTTAATATTTTATTTTATATTTTAAGCTAATTTGTATAAAAGTTAAAAAATAATTATTTTTTTAATAATAGTTGTGTGTGTCTATTTATATATAAGTGTCGGCTCAAGTGTCTAAAATGTATAGAGATATCAACTTAAATGTCTATGCTAATAAAAAACAATTTTTTTAATTAAACACCTAATTAGAAGTATCTAACAAGTGTCAAAAAATATCGATGTTGAAAACGTGTCTAATACCGTGATGAGGTGTTGGTGCTTCATATATTTTTGTAGTAAGACCAGGACAACTTCAATATAACACACCGACACAACATCACAGGCCGAGCAATAACCATTCACCGAACCACAACTGGAGGTTCCTGGACCACATGAATTTATATCATCATAAATGGTCACCACTCCTCAGTATAATGCATACCCCATCCTTATCTTCCCAAAGGCTGGACCACCAGACAATATGTAATGCGTCCTCCCAAGAGCATAAGAACCCAAAAAGTCAAACACAACACTGCATAGCCGGTTTGATACCTCTGCCAAACACATAAAACAAGCTTTACTCCCGGATCCTAGGCCAATCATAAATTAAATATTTATAAAAAAATTATAGTGTGCACTCTCCTAGTCTCCTATAAGACGAGACTTGGAAGAAAGATGGTGTTATTGAAACAAAATGCCACATTCGTTGAAGACGTGGAAAATGTTAATTGTGAATAAGACAAAAGGAACACAAGAAAAGTCTTGCGTTTTTATGTGCCTAACGTTTATGCTTAAACCCACAATTTCTAGGAAAGATATTATTCAATATTCATGTTATCTTTTCAATATCATTGACTGGCTCTGTTCTGTTTATGCTTAAACCCACAATTTCTAGGAAAGATATTATTCAATATTCATGTTATCTTTTCAATATCATTGACTGGCTCTGTTCTGTACAACGAGAACGCTAATTATTGATTGTAATTTTCTATGAATTAGGGTTACCTTACACCAAATCGAAATGTACTCTCAAAAGTCCTCCTTTTCACACTAGGAAATTGCTGAGTTTTCATACAGATGAACTCAACCTGTTCAACGCGTTTTTTTTTTTGTTAATACCTGTACAACGCTTTTGGTGCCTTAAAAAGTTTCCCCTGATTATACACAGCTTTAGTTATTTTATATTTATCTAGGTGTGACGTTAATATTTTTTTAAAAGAAATATATCGATAAATACAATGCTCAGCGTGGGTGAATGTGTGAAACTTGCTTCTTCCTTCTATTAAAATTGCAGGTCTAGGCAGGTTATTGCTTTACATATATGAGCAATAGTTAAATCTGATCCCTAGCAAGCCCAAGCATCAATTCAGTAAAACCATTCGAGGTCAGTATAGTTGCTTTACAGTGATATTTTCATTTTGGGTCAAAGATAAGGTGCAGAAGAATGAAATGGCAAAAGATATGATAAGTAGAGAAAATTGCTTATTTGATATCCTCCTCCATCCTCTTCTTTTGGCTAACCGCTAATTTGAACTTTGAAGATTTAATTAAGGTTCTGTATTTTAACTTCTTTGATCCCTTATTTTTTTTTAATTTTCAGTTACGTTGTGCTCCCTTTATTGTGATATTCAAGATTGCAGAGACAAAGAACGATCCAGAGTTTGTACCAATTTAATGGCACATTCTTCTTCCAGAGCTTCTCAAATAAAATATGTTGTTTTTCTTTGTCTCTTGTTGAAGGGTGTAGCATCAAAGCAAAAGTCAGATAATTTTCCTCAAATAAAGTATGATGTTTTTGTTAACTTTAGGGGCGAGGACATCCGTCACGGTTTTCTTGGTTATTTGACTGAGGCTTTTCATCGAAACCAAATACACGCCTTTGCAGATGATAAACTTGAGAAGGGAGATGAAATATGGCCATCACTTGTTGGAGCAATTAATGGATCATTGATTTCGTTGATCATATTCTCCGAAAACTATGCTTCTTCACGTTGGTGTTTGGAAGAACTTGTGACAATACTTGAGTGCAGGGACAAATACGGACAAACTGTAATACCTGTTTTCTACCATGTATATCCCACAGATGTACGACATCAACAGGGGAGTTATCAAAAGGCACTTGTTGAACATGAAAAAAAATATAATTCGACCACCGTGCAAAGCTGGAGACATGCTTTGAAGAAAGCTGCTGATTTATCAGGAATAAAGTCATTCGATTACAAGTAAGCCCCCCACCACCCCCCACAATCAATGCGCCATTTTTTCAGCTGTTTATTTGCTATGTTATGACTATATGCATATGATCGCAACACAAGTTAGTTCCTTATTCTTAAATAGTAGACATACTAACCTTTATTTTCTCGAGTGTTAATTTTCGCTCAAATATTACTAGCAAATATTAGTCAACCCTTAACTGGCTCAAGCGAGCCAGGCTTCAATTTATTGGTTAAATTAGACCCAAGTATTACAATTAAATATATTCCAATTTCCAAATGACACATAAAAAACAGACTGTACGTTTTTAAGACTTCTAGATACATCCAACAAAGCCACCTCTATTATGCAATCCCTACTAAAGAGGATGGAAAAGGAAAGATATTAAACCCCATCACAAGCTTCCCAATCAACCGAGCTAATAGTAATCTCATTGAATTTTACACATGAAAAAAATTATAGAATAGATTGAAATCAAAATTTTAAAGGCATGCATTACTATAGAACAAGCATAGGATGTTAATAATTTCTTACAAGCGCACTGTGCCTAAGTAAATTAAACAAATTACTTGTCACCCTAGTTTTGCAACTAATAATACGATCTATAGCTTAATTAAGGTTAATTTGATATGATACCAACTTATTAGAACAACCATAGTTTATTAATAGCTTCTTGCAAGTATGTTGTGCCTGAGTACACAAACTATTCCTTCTGAACTTGATCTATCTTTCTCCTCTGTACCCTCTCGTGTGTGGCATCCTCCTCCCTCCTCCTTCCTTTGTGATTGCGCTGGCAGTAGGAGGTACATGCAAAGACACTCCGACTCTCAAGTTAGGCAATAGTATAATTAGTGTTGCAGGCTTTAGGATCATATTAGGTTTAGAAAGTGTGCACCTGAGCGGTAGATATGTGTGTGTAAAACTTTCCAAGTTACCTGATTTACTTTTCATAAAGAACAAGGTCATGGCTGTGATTTACAGGATTTGGTACAAGCTTGTTTTCATGTTTCCTTATTTACGTTCAATCGAATTATGTTTGAGTGTATCACCTTGGTTGGTTGTTGGGGTGACTACTCGGCACCTCACCGGGCTTAACCGAGCTGAATCTAGGCTGTACACAAGCCCCCTAAGCTCTGAGCTTGCGCGGAGGAGCTTTAATGCCATCAGCACGGATACCCTTGTATAAAGATCCTTTTTGGGTATTACTCGTGTTCTGGAGTCGTATTGAGCTAGACAATGGTTTGGCTGAACTTGGTGCTAGGTTGTGGATGTGTGAATCCAGGCAGCAGAGGGATCACGTCACCTTGGGAACTGTCATGCACGTTACAATGCACATTTAATGTGTGGTGGTAGTTACAGGGTAGGCCAATGATGGCCTAGAGAACTTCAACCGTCACATCATCTGAGCCCTTCATCGTGGGGGGTGAGGTGACGATCCAATGGTTGTGAGGGTTGGGCCTTTGGGCCGCCAAGCCCTGTTGGACCTATAAGAGGGGGCTCCTCCCCTTCATTCTCCACTTTTCCACCTTGCCCTTGCCCTTCCAATCCCCTCTTCCGTGTTTAACTTCCTTTGCCACCTCCCTCCTCCGTGCAAGAAACTGCTTTTTCCATTTCCTTCCCTACTTTCTTCCAGAACTCCCTTAGGTGTGTTTCTTTTTTTCTCCATCTTCTTTCATGGTGTTTACTAGAGAGGGTGAAGGGTCGCCTAATTCTAAGCCTGGTGGAATGCTTCTGCTAATTGTTTTGCCCATCAAGGTGCCACGGCAAGAGTAACCCAAGGCCTTTGCCTTTGGCTCGTTTGTACACACTTGCTTCCTAGAAAAAGAAGATGAAAAGGGCCAAGGAACAGCATGATGTAGAACTTGTTCTCCTAAATGCTCTTGGGGCCAAGTAGCCAGCCCTAGTTGCCCTGGTTGTGCAAGCGGAAGATTGGTCTTCCGAGGCCACACTCAACTGGCCCGTGGTTGCTCATTGACACCAAAGGCAGCCAAAGGCAACCTTCCCCCAGCTACCCTTCTTAGGTACCAATGGGTTGTGGGCGAGGTCGATGTATACTTCTCAAAATTCTAGTTAGTAGCCGCCATCTCCGATCTCTTGAAGTTTGTTACCTTTACCCATTCTGTCTAGGAAAACTTGGTGATTGCTGAGTTATGCAACCTAGAAGCGTACATCTTTTTAGGAGCCACACCCGGGTAGCTTTCTGTTGGAACCAAAGACGTAGAAGCGTCTAAACCCTCAAAGTTTTGAAGATAACAAACTTATTAATGTTCAAGTTTCTGCTTAAAGACTAACCTTGTCATAGCAAACAAGCTACTCTTAAGAAGACCATCCAATAGACATGCTAAAGAAGACCGTCCAATAGACGACCATCTAGAAGACTTGCTAAAGAGGACCGTCCAGTGAACAAACTGAAGATGACCGTCCAAATTAAAATCTTGTCTTTTTGAACAGGTTCAAATATCAGATGCAAGCTTCCAATGACATATATTCAAATGGCTAAGTTTTATTTGAACGTCCAATTCACTTATGCTAGTTTTCCTCAAAACTAACATATTACCACTCTTATGATCTAACGTTCAAATTGTTTGAAGCATTAAATATAATCAGAATCATTCTAGTGCAAAAGCGCAGCAAAACAAATAAAGCAAGTAAACTTATCAAGCTGCCAAGATGAATGAAGAATGTTCAGAAAAGCAGATTGACAGCACACTCCTGCACCTTTTGTTTTAGTGTAAGTCTAAAAGCTGCCACGCCTGATCTTTCTGAAAGCATAGTTGGCACGCCCCTCCTTGTATAACAAAGTCAAGTCTTCACAACGGATCTTTTTCCTGAAGACTATATATATGCACTAAAGAAAAAGCAAAAAAGATATAGAACTGTGATACGTGCTAACTTGTGAAAATCTTAGCGAGCATAAAAAATCTTCTGTACATTTGCTAGAAGTGTCCATTGGACGATAGTAAAAAAGCCTTGTAAAAATATTCTGAGTTTGAGCTTAATCTTTCAAATCCTCACTACGTGAGTTGATACCTTGGTATAAACACTTGTTTGTGTTGTGAAAGCCTGGAAAGGCTTAGTGAAAAAGACAACTTGGGTTGAGCAATCTAGAGTGATTGCCTTGTAAAGCTTGAAGAGTCTGCGGACAATACTTGTAACCTAAGGTTGGTCAGTGGACGCCTTTTGGGTGAAGGGACTAGACGTAGCTCAGGTTGAATGAACCAGTATAAAAATCCCCTGTGTTATATTTCTCTCTATCCCTTAGCTTGAAAACGCTTTCAAACTTATTTATATTGTTTTAAAAAGTTTTAAATGCACAATTCAACCCTCCCTTCTTGTGTGCTTTTTCTATTTCACCTTCCTTCACATATGTCAACGAGACACTATTTTGCAACCTTTGTGTATGTTGCATATGGTGCCTGCTGCCCCTAGATTCCTTCATCATACTTGGCCAAAGAGAGGGACTGAGGCGGCTGTGTTTCTTTGTTCGACATTAGTAGGATCTCCATCTTCATTGCCTACACGTCCTCCTACAAGGACTTCAAGGGAGGTTTCTTCCATGTTCGACTAAGGCCAGTCTGAAGGCTTAGGTTCCTGTTCTAATGGATGTGGAATCCCTAGAAAATAACAAGCTAGTGAATTGAGGACACATCGACTGAGGACATGGCTGACATGGTCAACCTGTACAAGCTTCCTTAGGGGTTGTCCTCCAAACATATCTTAGGGCTCTTCCATTCTAAATGACTTATGAGGTAGATGCGGCGTGAGTGTGTGGTGAATGTATTTTCTTTTTATTTTTGGTTCTGTTGCCGAACTCCAACACTTGGTTTGTTTGTGCAATGATTATGGGCAAGTTTAACTTCAAGATGCTTAAGAGTGAGAGGGCCGAAAAGGTGAAGGCCACTAAAACCAATGCCCCTTTGTCTTGCTAAGCCAAGCCCCGACCTCCAACTTCGACCCTTGTCGCTCGCTCGCCAATTCACCCTCTCACTAACTAGGCTCCGATATTGGTCGAGGACAATCGGCTAGTCCTCCTCCTTCAAAGTAGCTTCGCACTACCTTGGAATTGATCAAGGGTTTCTCTTGCAATCTCGGGCTCTATTCGACCTTCTTCTCAACGCTTAAGGGAGTGAATTCACTGTGGGGCTATGACTTTGACCTGTAGAAGCTACTGGGCCCCACTTCTTTGTCGGAGGCCAACCAGGAGACCCTCGGGTGGTTGGCACTCGAGTTGCCTTGGAGGCAATATTAGTCTTCTAGGCTTACTTATGGGGCATCTCCCAATTATGGATGGATGAGCTGGACCAAGATTAGTTGGCTAACCAGCTCTTGGAGGCCGAAAATGCTAAAGTGGTTAGACCAGAGGTCGAGCTATAGAAGGCTCAGGTTAGCCTTTCTGAGGCTACTAAGACCAACGAAACTATTTTTTTTTTAAGGCAAAAGCGGGTGAAAAGTTGGCAGCCATCCTGAAAACCAAGCTAAAGGAGGCACAAGCTTGTGAAGACGCCCTGATGAGCTGAGTTATTCGCATCTAGTCTTCTGTTGCCACTTTAGAGGCTTAGGTGCAATGTTTTAATGCAACGCTGACTACGATAGAGACCGGTTGTACAAATGCTCTAAACTCGGTGAAGTGCTTTGAAGCGGACCTTGAAGATGCCAAAGGGGAGATCATGGAAGAGCACATGAAAGGGCTTCTAGAAGGCCCTCTGTTAGCTCTCCCTTTTTTCTCGGGCACTAGCACCTTCGGCTTCGACGTTGAGGAAGACATTAAGAACGAGTAGGTTTTAGGTGGTCGGGATGTCGAGGCTCTTGTCGGTTGGGGGTGACCTTGACACCAATTAACCACCTTTTATCCTTTTGAATATGATCTCTTTTTTTTTTTTTGTCAATCTAATAGTGATGCTTGATGTACTTTAGCCCAGTCGCTTATTAATAAAGTGTTTTCCTTTTCATTTTTCCTTCTACGCCTTGCACGATTTTAACACTTCATTATCAAAAAATGTTATCGAACTTAGTACCCCAGTTTGGGGGCAAGTCCCTAGTGTAGTTGTCATTGCTAACTTTGTGTTGCCCTATAAAGGTTCTGGTCTGTCGGAATTGTTAAGTGGTCGAGCTCGATGTATCGGCTCGGAAGGGTTTTAGTGTATGGAACTTGTTTAGTTGTTAGCTTGGTGTATCGGCTTTAGAAAGGTTTTCAATGTGTTGAAATCAGCAATCGAGCTCAGTGTATTGGCTCAAGGAGGTTTCAGTGTGTCAAAATTGGAGTCATCAAGCTCAACATATTGGCTCGGGGAGGTTTTAGTGTGTCAAAAACAGTCATTGAGCTTGGTGTATCGGCTTGGGGAGTTTTTAGTGTCACGAAATCAAAGTCATCAAGCTAGGTGTATCGACTTGGAAAGGTTTCAGTGTATTGAAACTGGAGTCATCGACCTTAATGTATTGGCTCAAGAGGGTTTTAATGTGTCAAAATCGAAGTCATCGAGCTCAATGTATCAGCTTAGGGGAGAAGGGTTTTTAGTGTGTCAAAACTGAGGTCATCGAACTTGGTGTGTCTACTCGGGAATTCAATATAAGGAACAATATAAGGGAAAACACTTTTATTAATGTGTCTTTGGTGTGCCTCGTCAAAACCTCCCCGACCAAAACCCATGTATTTTCTATATTTGGGACAAAAGATTGAGGTAGGAAAAAGAGTGCATCACTGTTACAACCTCTAACTGAAATATAACTTCAAATGGGACACGTTTCACATCCTCAGAATTTCTTTATCGGACAGTTGTTCCAACCGATACGCTCCATTGGCCAATTACTTTGCCACCTTGAACGATCCTCTTTAATTTGCTACCAGTTTTCCCTCTCCAACCTCTTTCCGAGCTTCACCTAACATTTTCTAGACCAAGTCTTTGAGCTTGAAACTCCTCAACTTCACTTTCAAATTATGCCTTCGAGCCTCCTTTTGCTTGCAAGCTTCTTTTTATATTTGTGCATTCTCCCGAGCTTTTCTCGCCAAATTGAGCTCAACCTTCATGGCTTCCTTGTTCCTTTCCAAGTCGAACACAATTCGGTAAAGAGGCGACTCCTCCACTTCCACTAGGACCATGGCTTCAGCGCCATACAGTAGTCAAAATGGTCTTTTTTTGGTGGTTGACTAGGGTATATTGCAATATGCCCATAATATAGCTGGCAATTCTTCTACCAACTTCCTTTAGCCTTCCCCAGCCTTCTATTCAATTCTCTGAGGCTCACCTTATTGGCCACTTTGGCCTGGTCGTTAGTTTGGGGTGCTCCACCGATGTCACTTGATATTGGATCCCTAGGCCCTTGTAGAATTCCTTCAAGGATTTGTCCATAAATTGCCTTCCATTGTCAATCACCACCGAATAGGGTAGCCTATAGTGACAAATAACATTCTTCCACATGAACCTCTAGACCTTTGGGGTGGTTATCCGACCAAAGGGCTCAACTTCAATCCATTTAGTGAAGTACTTGACCCCTACTAGGTGGAACTTCACTTGTCCTTTCACTTGGGGAAAAGATCCAAGTATGTCCATTCCCTAAATAGCGAATGGTCATGATGAGGTTATAACATATAGTTCCTCAAATGGTGCATGGGCCAAGTTCCCATATTTTTGGCATTCTTCACACTTCTTGACATAGTCGACTTAATCAGCTCGGACGGTAGGCTAATAATAGCCTCCTGATATTACTCGGGCGACCACAGACCAGCCTCCTGTGTGCATGCCACAGATCCCCTTGTGCACTTCGTCCATGATGTACGCTACTCATTCCCAATCAAGACTCTTAAGTAGAGGGGTTGAGAACCCTCTTTTATACAACTTGTCCATTTCAATCATTTAGTAACTTGCATTTCTTCAAACTTTCCTCACCTCCTTCCTATTACTTGGTAGTTCTCTAATAGCCAGGTAGCACCGTATAGGGTCCATCCAACCTATCCTTCTGACGTCCATGCTTATGACTTCTTCATCAACAATTAGCTTTGCAACCTTCTCTTGTATGACTATAAGATGCTTCCCTGACCATTGGTACTTACTAACTTGGACAATAGGTTAGCTTTTGCATTTTCCTTCTTGGGGATATGTTCAATCTTAAATTCTTGAAATTGTCCAATTAACTGGACGACCTAGTGATAATATCTTAGCTAATGAGCATCATTTGTCTGAAAAGCACCGAACACCTGTTCGACCACTAGTTGGGAATCACTTTGACATCTCAATTACTTCGTACCAACCTCTCTTACTAACTTAAACCCGGCGGTTAACACCTTGTAGTCAGCTTGGTTGTTTGATGCTGAAAAGCTAAACCTCAAGGATTGTTCTACATTACCTTTTTAGGTCTTTCCAAGATGACTTCGACCCCATTTCCCTTCTGGTTAGAAGAATCATCCACATATAGTGCCTACCATGAGGTTTCCTTATGCCCTTCCGGCAAAGTCAGCTCAACTAAGAAGTTGGCTAGGCACTAGGCCTTGATGGGTCCCCTTGCTATTTATTTGAGTCCAAACTTTGACAGTTCTACCGATCAATGCATCATTTGCTCAACTAACTCAGGTTTTCTTAACACCTATTAGATTGGATGATTAGTCTTTGCTACCACCTAATGACTCTAAAAGTATGGTTGGAGTCTTCGTGCGACTGTCACCAAGGCTAGGGCCAACTTTTTAATCACTTGGTATTAGGTCTTTAACCCCTATAATTTGCAGTTGATGTAACACTGGGACTTGTGAACCCTCCATTTCTTGCACAATATTGAGCTAATAGCACAATATGAGACTGCCAGGTATAATAGCAAATCTTGTTCAGGTAATGCTTGGGTTAAAACTGGCAGGGAGGCTATAAATGATTTAAATTTTTTGAATGCTGCTTCATACTTTTTATCCCACTGAAACATTTTAGGCTTTTTCAAAAGGTTGAAGAACGAACGTGCCTTCTCAGTAGCTTAGGGGAGGAACTGAGAAAGGGAAGCGAGCCTTCCAATTAACCTTTGCACTTCCTTGACGTCTTGGGGACTCCTTATTTCAATAATAGTCTGACATTTGTCCAGGTTGGCTTCGATCCCTCTGTGTGTAAGCATGAACACCAAAAACTTACCTCCCTATACCTTGAACATATACTTCTAGTGTAATAGCCATTCTTATTAATCATAGTCCGTATTAACTTAGTTACTTAATTATTATAAGTAAAATTTTTTCAATTCTTCCAATAGAAAAATTCTAAAATTAAATAGAATTTGAAAATAGTAGTAAAAGATGAAAGAAAAAAAACTGTGTACACATATATGTCATAAAATTGTATGTCATGGTTCGATAATATATAACAAACATAAAATATAGAAAGACTAAAAATATATGAAAAGATAAATACTTCCTAACCCAATATATACATCAAAATGATATATAGAGCAGTGTTCATCTATCTTATCCCTCTTAAAAAGAAAATACTATAAATCGAGTCTTTAGATATTCTTCCATGGAGTATCCTCTGACTTATCCTCGACATCAATGGGTATTACCGTTATCTTTAATAATCGCGATCAAACATACATAAAAGAAAAACAATGGAGTGAGGTGATTTGTTCTAAAATTACTTTCATATTTATGGTAGGAATTCTACCATAAAATACAAGTAAAATACAATTGATAGTAGAAGGGAGTCTACAGTTTAATTTTAAGTTGTATTAGATTACCCTTGACTTGGTATGGATCCATACTTCCCATTAGTGAGTAATAGTTATCAACAAAACCTGGAAAATGACTAGGAGTACATACACCTCTCTTAACATCATCACATGGTATAGTTCTCATAATCAATAAGGAACTAATGTCAGTCAAGACGTCCATTTACAGAGGTATACTCTCATACCAATCCTGGAATGTTGAGCAATTATCAGTGTTATCGAGCTTAGTCAGGTGAATATTCCCATTCGCAAGTGCTACCCTAACCATTGAAACTTTTAGCATGTGATGTCTACTTTCAAGACCTCCTCAAATAGGTTTCTGTCTTTCATTTCTTAGTGTACCAAATTGTAGCTTTCTTAACAGGGTGTCAAGCCACTACATCTCCCTTATTTTACATTATATATTCACTAATTTATTAATTTCTAAAGGTTCACTCTTGTCATATTAAATTTGAGCATTAATACAATTTCTACTAATATCTCTGCGTTATATTATAACTATTTGATCCATACATTTTATCCACATAATTCATATTAAAACAAATAATCAATAATTCAATAAAAATAAAGACATAAAAATTAAAATAAAGACTGATAATTAATTAATAAATAATAGAATAGTCTTAAAATTTCATAAATAATAGAATAGTTTTAAATTTCATAAAAATAATTTTTAAGCTTAGAAAAATAATTAGAATTTTATCATGAATTTGGAAAAAAATTTCGATTTTTTTTAAATTTAGTATTTTTAAGTAAAATGTGTTTATAAGCACTTATAGGGCATAATTAGAAGCATTACATAAGCTTTAAAAATTATAAAAATTTTATAGATGATTTATTAGTGTGTCTAGACCTTATATGAACAATAAGATCTCAAACTGAAATTTTTATAATAGTTTTCTAAAATAAATTCATAAATAGCTTGTTATATAATTTTTGTGCATAGTTTTACATTATGAACTTAATAGTTTATTTCTTTTACTAATCTTACTAAACTAATTGAGTTTTACTAAAATTTGGCAACATAACAATTTAATTATCTAATATAACATCTAATTTTTTTTTATCTAATTTTGGATAGTATAACAACTTAGTAATTCTACTATAGTTATTTGAATTTGGGCAGTATAATAACTTAATAATTATACTATAGTTATCTAAATACAACTTAGTAAAAGTTTAAATCTAGTACTAATAAGTTTAAATCTAATAAGTTTATAACATTATCATAAAACTTAATAATCTTAAACATTGAAAGGTTTAGGGGAAAACCTTTCCTACCAACATGCATAGCAATTGAAATTTAGAACTAACTCTACTCCTCCCATTACCTCTAGGGTTTTTGTTGAAAAGGAGAGAATTGTTGGTGCACAACTTCTAGAATGAAAACTTAATGGAAATTAGTAGAATATTGGTGTAAATTTTTTTTTATGGAGAGTGGTGGCTATGAAGGAGATTTTGACTTGCTCAAGTGAGGAAAAAGATGAAGAATTCAACTCTAATTGATGGGTATTTATAGAAGAGGGAATGGCCTTAGGTGTCCACCAAGTGACATAAGCCATGATATAGAAAATCATATTTTTATTTTCATTTTAATCTAGCTAGGGAAATTTAGGTGGTAAATCATTCTAGAGTGAGGAAGTGATGCCCCAGCTGTCCCAAGTCTCCTCAGTTTAAATTTTAGCTGTAATTGGATTAGCCAGTACTAATAAAATTACCTAAACTTGATTAAATTAACTTTAACATTAAAATAATTAATTTAAATTTAAAACTGGACAAATGTATTATTTTTCATCAAAAATAAATTTTAATTTTTATTAATTATTTTGAATTATATATATATATATATATATATATATATATATATATATATATTGTATTTTTAAGCTTAGAAAATTCATATTAAATCTGTTTTAATTCAATAAATGCTTAAATTTTTATGAAAAATTCAAAGATTACATATTTTACCGAAAAATATACAAAGAATATTAATTTTATACCATTTTTGGATGTCAAACTAATACTGATTTGGTTTATCTGACCCCTAAGGGTATTTTGGTCATTTTACATCGAAATTTCAAAAAATTTCTAAGATTATATTCTAATGCATATGACATGACTTTAATCTTAGATTGATATTTTAAGGTCAATTGAATCTTTTTCTCATGTTAGCTCTTAATGTTGAGAAATAAAGACAAAATCGTCATTTTCTAATTTCTCTAGGTTTCGGCTCGGAAAAATTATTAACAAAAATCATGATTAGATAGCTTTCAATATTCTGAGTATAATCATGGGGATCAGAATTTTGAAATTCCTTCCAATTTTTAAAATTAAATATAGAATAAATTGAAAAACAGTTAATTAAGCAAAAATGAGGGTGTTACATCTTTGATTCAACCTCATGTTATGTCTTTGTACTTCCTTAAGCACCTTTACTAGATCTTCCACATGTCTGTCCAAATCCTCTGACTTTACCACCATGTCAACAATGTAGACTTATATATTTTTACCAATTTGGGTTATAAACACCTTGTCCATCAACCTCTATATGTGGCCTTGGCATTCTTCAAGCTAAATAGCATTACTCGATAACAGTAATTTGCTCTTTCAGTCATGAAGGTCATTTTATCTTCATCTTGAGGGTGCATGGGTATCTAGTTGTACCCTGAGTAAGCATCCACAAAGCTTAGCATCTTGTACCCTGAGGCGCTGTCCACCAATCAATCAATGCTTGGCAATGTGTAAGCATCCTTAGGGCAAGCCTTATTGGGGTTGGTGAAGTTTGTACACATTTTCCACTTCCTATTTGCCTTTTTAGACATTGGCTAGCCATGTAGGGAATTATACTTCTCTTATGAATTTGGCCTGTATTAGTTTGGTTGTCTCTCTTTCTACTAGTCTTCATTCCTCTCCCAACTTCTTTTTCTACTGGGCCATTGGTCTAATTTTAGGACAAATGGCCAATTAGTGATAATGAAAGTTTGGGTCAATCTCGGGCATGTCAACAATAGTCCATGCGAATAAATCGGAATTGGAAAGTAAGATTTTAGTGATTTCCCCGAGTACTTCTTAACCCAAGTTGGCTCCGAGCTAAGTGCATTCCTCAAGTCACTCCCTTAGCTAAGGCTTCTACAAGTCTTTGGTGGGTTTAACCCTTTATTCTTCTATTCGGGGATTGAGTTCGATGGGTTAGGTTGGATTATACGAGTAAAGGGAGCACATTGGCCTTTCGCATGGCTTATTCTCCTATTTTCATACCTTTAGGTTTTCTACGTAACATTCGCAAGTGATCTTCTTATTGGCCTAAACATTGATTACTTGCTCAATCATCGAAGGGAGCTTCATGGCTAAATGGGTGATTGAAATGACCGCCCCCAATTAGTTTAGCATCAATCGCCCTATCAATATATTATAAGAAGTTTCTACATTAACCAAGAGGTACCTAACAGTGATGGTATAAGAAGCTGTCTCATCCTTAAAGGTAGTGAGTAGGTCTATGTATCCTCAGGTATCGACTCACTCTCCCACAAATCCTACTACTTGCTCGGGGTACGACTGTATTAAGTTTTGTGGGATCTCTAGCTTCCTAAAGGTATCCATGTATAGGATATTTGTTGAACTCCCTTGGTTGATTAGGGTCTTTTAAATGGCAAAGTTGGCAACTTTTACAATGATAACCATAGGGTCGTCCTGATCAGGGTTGACTTCTTTAAAGTCTGTGTCAGCAAATGTGATCAGAGGATGCTTTTTGAGAGATTCCTCACCACATGCATCAACTGAATTGCCCTCAAATTTCGCTTCCGAGTCAAGTTGGATAACCCACCACCAGCAAATCCTCCAACAATAGTGTTGGTTACTCCCCTTAGACGAGTGATGGCCCCTTCTATAGGGGTTTGATCTTGCCCCTCCTCATTGTTCTAAGGTGGCTATTTGTCTTCTTCCCCCTCGTCCTCGTGAGTGACTCCTACCACTTCCTTGATTGCTACTTGGCCTCTAAACATAACTTCTAAAGTGCCCAACATGAATCAACTCCTAAATCTTATCTCAAAGAGCCCAACAATCCTTTGTTGAGTGCCTATATTTCCATCGTATCTACAGTGCTTATGTTTGTCTATTCCCTCTATTGACTTGCTTTTTAAGGGTAAGGGCAAAAGTTCTGGATTGCATGCTTCTTGCATTATTTGAGCTCAGTTGGTGTTCAAGGGAGTGTAATGGCTATACTTGGGACTAGATGCCCCATGATCACTGTTATGCCTCTTTTTCTAATCGCTCTTTGGTTTGTCTCACTCACCTGTCTTTTTTTGCATTCTAGCTCGGACTCGATCTCAAAACTCTGCCATCTTTTCCATTTGTATGTACCCAGTAGCTCTGGCCCAAAGCTCATCTATTTTACTAGAGGCTTCTTACATAAACTATCAAAAAAGGGCCCTGGCTTCAACGTCATGACCATGGAATGAAGGGCCACCTCCAAGGTTCAAATCTCGAATCCTCACTGACACTTCAACAAACTGCTCCATAAAAGCCCTCAATGACTCATCATCCTTTTGCCTCAAATTTACTAAGGCGATCAAAATAAGGTGATGTGGTTGATTGGTTGCGTATTGCGCTCCAAATCTCACAACAAGGGTAACAAAGGAATCAATGGAGTTCGACGGGATTCGAGTGTACTTATTTAGGGCCTCTCCCTTTAGGGTGGTCGGAAACACTTGACAAAGAATAGCATCATTGTTGGTAATGAGGTTTACCTACATAACATAGCCATTTGGTCGTCCTGTCGATATTCAAACTCTTCTAGACGAGCAGGAGAGGTGTCTCCAAGATGCCATCCACAAAAAGGTTATTTACGAATAGTCCAACCCGTGGTCAATGATTGTGATTCATGACTGTGTGTGCTTGTGTCTTGCCATGTTGACTAGTCTTGGCACGTAAGCGTTGAGTGTCGTGCTCAAACTCCTCCAGTAGGTCGTCCGTTATGGTCAAGGTGTACCCATTTCCCTTCTCCAGTTGTTTGCATTGTTTTTTTATCGTCATGTTCTTCTTTCGCAATTTATCCAACTCCTCTTCATTCTTCTTTTGCATGGTCTTCATCTCCTAGTAGAGTGCTTAGATTAGGGGGTGGTCTTTTAGAAATGGTGGAGAGCCATGACCATGGTCACCATTCCTATCATCTACCGCTATGCTCCTTGTCTTTACCATTGTAGAAAAAATGTGATGGCCAAGGGATTAGCTTTACTCGACCCCAAGGTGAGCGCCAAAATGTTCCTACTAAACTTGGTCTCTACTTTCCTCCTCTGTTCCCTCTCGTGCATGTGGCGTCCTCTTCCATTCTCCTTCCTTTGTGATCAAGCCAACAGTGGGGGGATGCCTGCAAAGACACTTCAATGCTCAAGTTAGGAGAGGGTGTGATTAGGGTTGCAGGGCTTAGGATTAGATTAGAGTTAGAAAGTGTGCACTTGGGTGATAAATATACCTATGTAAAACTCTCCAAGTTACCTAATTTACTAATTATAAAGGTCAAGGTCATGACTATGATTTACGGAATTTGGTATAGCCTTGTTTCTATGTTTCCCTATTTATGTTTAGCCCAATTGTGTTCGGGTGTATATCACCTCAATAGGTTGCTGAGGTGACTACTCGACACCTCCCTAGGCTCGACTGAGTTGAATGCAGGTGGTACACAAACTATTGGCAAGCCTTTGTCATTACACCAATTTTACAACAAATAGCACCTATAGCCTTAGTTTTAAGAGTTGAGATCTTCTAAAGTAAAATGGTGTAGTATTTGATAAAGTAACAAGATTATTGGTCTATATAATATTTAAACTATAGAATTTACCATACTTGATCGATTCTTTTTATACACCCATATTGTTTCTATTTCATTTATGTCAAACAACTATAAATTCATCTCAATTATTATATTATAAATTTAAATTTTTATTTTAAGAATTAATAAATTATTTATATTTTCTATTTTTTTTTTAATTATATATAGTCATATTATTCTTATTTTATAACATGTATTTTATAAACTTTTATAGCAAATCATTTTTTTCTATAATTAGCTATCTAATTATAAAATATATTTAACCTCTTTAATCATTTTAATTAATATTTAAATTTATTCAATTAACATTAACTATAATAAAATATTTATAAATCATTATCATAATAATAAAATATAAAGAGAAAAAAATAGTGTAGTATAAATTATTATAAAAATTTGTTATATAAATATTATAACTCATAGTTAGGTAAAAGAATACTTTAGATTAAAAAAATAATAAAACTAAAAAAGTGGGTAGAATTTGTCAATAGAATTTTGCTTAATCGTAAATAGTATATTTACTTTTTAAGCGTCAGTTAAGGTTATAGTACAATCATTAAGAAATTAAATTAGTATTTTCATTTTCATTAAGTTTATTATCTATTTTTTATATTATTCATTAATGTTTTCATTTTTCATTAAAGTTATTATCTATTTGTTTATTATTCTTCGTTTATCTCTCGTTAATTAAATTTATAATAAATTATAAAATAGTTAAAAATTAATAAAAAAAATATAATAATAAATAATAAATATTTTCTCAAATTTTTAAAATGATAGATAAGAATATGTTTTTTTGTTAAGTTGACGACTTGACTCTTGAAGTGGAAGGAGAATAATAATATGAATATAGTATATATTCTAATAATGATTTATAAATATTTTATTTTAATTAATGTAATTGAATAAATTTAAATATTAATTAAAATAATTAAAAAATTAAATATCTTTTATAATTAGATAGCTAATTATTGAAAAATTTGATTTGATATTAAAGTTTATAAAATAAGTATAATATTACTATATATAGTCACAAGCAAGAGAAAATATAAATAATTCATTTCATTCTTAAAATAAAATTTAAATTTGTAATATAAGAATTGAGATGAATTTAGAGTTGTTTTACTTAAATGAAATAGAAATAACATAAAATAAAATTTAAATTTGTAATATAAGAATTGAGATGAATTTAGAGTTGTTTTACTTAAATGAAATAGAAACAACATGCATGTATAAAAATAATAGATCAAGTATGGTAGGTTTTGTAATTTAAGTGCTATATGTATAGGCTAATGATCATGCTACTTTACCAAATACTACACTATTTTACTTTAGAGGATCTCAACTCAAGTCTTAATACTAACTAGATATTGATCCACCTGCTTGTTGTGCGAGCTTAAAATAATTCCATATGATATAATTTGGAAATATTACAAATATTTTAAAAAAAATATTACATTAAGTTATAAAAATAATTTAATTATTCATTTGGCCCTTGTTGTACAACATTTACCTTTTAGTCCTTACACTTAAAAATTATCCGTTTTAGTCTCTATATAAATACTTTCAGTTCTGTTTTGGTCTCTGTCGTTAAGAAAAAGTTAACATCATTAAGATGACATGGCATTGACCATAGCAGTGACATGTATTGCGCTTTACATTTTAGTCCCTGTACTTGGACTATTTTTACATTTTGGTCCCTATACTGTCAATGCTTGCAAAACCTTTCTCAACCTGTTGGCTAATAATTTTGCTAGCACTTTGTACATAGAACCTATCAGAGAGATAGGTCTATAGTCGCTCACCTTCTATTGATTATCATTAAATGGGATTAGAACAATAAAAGAATAGTTTGAACCTTTTCTAGTTGTCTCTTGGCATGAAACTCTGTAAAAAAGGATATGAAATAAGCTTTTATTGTTGCCTAGAACTCCTTAATAAATCTAAAATTTACTCCATCTAGACCTAGACTCCCATATATATATAATCTGATGAGAGTGAATGGAGTAAATTTATATCATACGACCATACATGAATGCTCATAATTTAATGTTATGTGACCACTTAAAAAGTCATGTGACTTTTTAAAAAATGTAGGACTTGCTTGTTTGGTGCTAAAATATGATAGGATAGGATAACTATCCTATATGTTGTTGTAATAAGTTGTTTGGTATACCAATAGGATATGATTTGTTTATCATATTCTATTGGTATAGTGTATTTCTTATCCTAAAGAGGGAACTAAGTTAGAAAGCACATGAGAGTATAGTCTTTCTTTTTCCTTCCCTCCCTCCCTCTTTCTCACCACCCCCAACCCTACCACTGTTGTCACCACCACCACTATAGCCATAATCACCACTATCACCATCACTAGTGCCACCACCACCACCACCACTCTTGCTGCTATCATCACCATTGTTGTATCCATTATCACCACCATTGCCACTGTCGCTACCACCATCCTTTCCACCGCTGTTGTTGCAACAAACACCACTACCAATGTCACCCCCCCCACCACCGTCGTTGCCACCACTACCACCACCACTACCATTCTTGTCACTGTTACCAGCACTACCGTAACCACCCTCACCCTTGTCATTGCTGCCACCACCACTATCATCGTCACTGTAACCACCATTACCATCATTGTCATCGGCACCACCACCATGTATCATTTATCTGGTCTGTGTCATATACAGGACATGATAACACAATAGTGTTATGTGGTGTGCATTTAACATTGAATAGGATTAAAGCTTATCCTGCTTTTTTCATATCAAGTTCTTATCCCCCTTTTATATCCTATCCTATCCTGACAACCAAACGGGTCCTTACATGACTTTGTGTGTGTGAGTGTGTGTATATTATTTGAAAAGAATTCAACACATGTTGTACTTGTAGGTTTACCAAATTTTTTACAAAGTTTCTTTTGTAATTTGAACATCCTAAAATTTATAATAACCCACAAGCAACAATAGGAAACAATGTAACATTCTTTATTTTTTTTTTAAATTACAAGCTAAAATAAATTCAACACTACTCTCCTATAGCTATTGAATGCCCAAAGATCCAAGAAAAAGAAAAATGGCCACCAAAACTATATAGGTTAACAAATGAAATAATATATTGTAAAGGACCACAACCCCTAGCACGCTAGCTACAAATCAGTTCTCTAGTGATTTGAATATATATATATATATATTTGAGTCAAGTTCAATCAATAGGGGTATAATAATCACAATGAGTTAGAAGGGAAACAAAATTACAAAAGAAGTTGTTTATTCTTATACTTTGTTATAAAAAAGCTAGAATAATGAAGATAAATGATCTAAAGAAAATTAGTAAAATATGAGCATGAGAAAGAGTAAAAAAAAATTAATAATTTAACAATTATAAATAAGAAAAATGCAAGTAACATACTCCTTATTGTTAATTTTGGCTAGTATTTATGTATGAGTCACCAAAAAGGGAATGTAACCCACCAAATAGAGGGTGGGACTCAAATGGATTTCAGCCAAGGAATGTGTCAAAAAATTGTATTAAAAAGTATGTTATTAGCATTTCTCATAGAGATAATGATGTTTTATTTCAAATTTTCAAACTAAATATAATGGTGTCATTATATAAAAACATATACTACGAGAGTTTATGCATGCAATAAAATATATAGACATGTTTTTACTGCTCATAAGATATTAAATTAAATAGTAACAATAATATATGAATAATGTGTTTCATTTTCAATCTCTAATTTTGTTGTGTAGGACTGAAGTTGAGCTGCTAGGAGAAATCATCAACATTGTTAGTCTTGTGTTGATGAGGTTGGATAAGAATCCACCTAACTTAAAAGGACTTCCAGGAATCGACAAATCAATTCAATATTTAGAATCAATGTTGCATCAGGAGTCAAAAAATGTCCGTGTTATTGGAATTTGGGGTATGGGCGGTATTGGAAAGACAACCATTGCAGAAGAAATGTTTAACAAATTATATTCTGAATATGATGGTTCTTGTTTTTTGGAGAATGTAAAGGAAGAAACAAGAAGACACGGAACAATTTCTTTGAAGGAAAAAATGTTTTCTACACTACTAGTAGAAAATGTGAAAATGATCACAACAAATGGATTGTCAAATTATATCAAGAGAAAGATTGGTCGTATGAAGGTTTTAATTGTTCTGGATGGTGTGAATGATTCAGATGTACTAGAAAAATTATTTGGAAACCATGATTGGTTTGGCCCAGGTAGTAGAATCATTATAACAGCTAGAGACAAGCAAGTGCTTATTGCTAATAAAGTTGATGATATATACCAAGTTGGGTCATTGAACTCGTGTGAAGCACTTGAGCTTTTTAGTTTGTATGCCTTTAACCAAAATCATTTTGATATGGAGTATTATAAGCTATCAAAGAGGGTGGTCGATTATGCCAAAGGCATTCCATTAGTTCTTAAAGTTTTGGGTCATCTTCTTTATGGAAAAGAAAAGGAAGTATGGGAAAGTCAGCTAGACAAACTCAAAAACATGCCAAATACAGATGTTTACAATGCAATGAGATTGAGTTATGATGATTTAGATCGCAAAGAACAAAAGATTTTTTTAGATCTTGCGCTTTTCTTCATTGAATTGAATTTGAATGTGGACCACATAAAAGTTTTATTGAGAGATAATGGAAGAGATAATTCAGTGGTTGTTGGATTAGAAAGGTTGAAAGATAAAGCTCTCATTACCATTTCTAAAGATAGAATTGTATCTATGCATGATATCATACAAGAAATGGGTTGGGAGATTGTTCGCCAAGAGTGTATTGAAGACCCTGGAAGTCGTAGCCGATTAAGAGATCCTGATGACATTTATGAAGTATTAAAAAATAATAAGGTGAAAGCCTACATTAAATATAACATGTTTTTTCTTATAACATTTGAGTTCTTTTGTGGGAAACGTGGCTTCTAATGATGTTTAAATTTTTCTTTTACTTCAATGGCAGGGAACTGAGTCCATCAGAAGCATAAAGGCAGACTTGTCAGTAATTAGGAAGATGACGTTAAGCCCTGACATATTTACTAAGATGAGCAAACTACAATTTTTGTATTTTGCTAGCGAATATGGCTTTGATCTTCTTCCTCACGGGCTTCAATGTTTCCCAGTTGAGCTAAGATATCTTCATCAGAGGCATTACCCCCTGAAATCCTTGCCAGATGGCTTTGATCTTCTTGCTCATGGGCTTCAATCTTTCCCAGTTGAGCTAAGATATCTTTTTCAGAGGCATTACCCTATGAAATCCTTGCCAGATGGCTTTGATATTCTTCCTCATGGGCTCCAATCTTTCCCAATTGAGCTAAGATATCTTGTTTGGAGGCATTACCCTCTGAAATCCTTGCCAGAGAACTTTTCTGCTGAAAACCTTGTTGTGTTGGACTTGTCATATAGCCATGTGGAAAAACTTTGGGATGGAGTGCAGGTAAACATATCTTCCTGTTATAGTTATCTCCTAATTCAAAGACTACAAAATTAACAACTTGAGCTCTTGTGTGATGTCTTCATTTGTATTATTTTGTTATAGAATTTGAAGAATTTAAAAGAAGTTAAAGTCGTTGGTTCTAAAAACTTGAAGGAGCTGCCAGACCTTTCAAAAGCCACAAATCTTGAAGTTTTGGATATCAGTGCTTGTCCTCAGTTGACTAATGTGACTCCATCTATTTTCTCTCTCAACAAGCTCAAGATATTGAAGCTAGATTATTGTTCCTTTACCAAAATTATAATCAATAACTATTTGAGCTCCCTTGGTTATTTCACCCTTCTAACGCCTAGAACCTTGAAGGAATTTTCAGATGCATCAGAGAAAATATCATGCATTTGTTACGATCAATTACCAGCATCTTTTGTATGTCAAAGCAAGCTTGAAATGTTAAGGATAACAGAAAGTAACATCAAGAGCTTGCCTTCAAGTTTCAAGAATCTTACAAGACAGCTATATCGAAGAGTTCTAGATTCCAGGGAGCTTCGTTTAATAGAGTGTGGTTCTCTATGTATTATAGATTGCAAATCATTGAAGAATGTATTGTTTCCATCAATTGCTAAACATTTCAAGGAATTGGACGGGGTATCAGTGTTGGTGGCATTAGATGCATTTTCACCAAATGTTGAAACTGTGTTCGAGTAAGCTGTTCGATGACTTAGAGCTTGATGAAATTGAAACAAATTTCTAGAAGATTGTAGTAGTAACATATGTATATGAAAAAATAAAGATTATTCTATAATTATCTTGATACTTTTAGTTAAAAGTTAGAATACTACATAATGTAATAATTAGATAACTCTAGAACAATAAAGTCTAGATATTTCTAGAACTATTCTTGCAAGTCTATAAATAGGCAAATGGTCTTTGCATTGTAGTAAGCACTTCTAGATATCAAATAAAGCCTTATTATCATTCACTATCAACTACTTTTATATCATTAAGCACCTTTACATATATTTTTCTAAAACTAACAATGGTACTAGAGTTACATTCGGTCATCTACTGGGCGTAGAGGTATTATCTAACTACTTCCAAAAAATCCTGCTATATATATTCTCTATCAATCCCATAATTTTTTTTAACCAATGGCCAATACTATTTAACCTTCATCTATTCTTGTCCCTATTTTTATTGGAGAAAATTATGATTTTTGGAGCATTAAAATGAAGACATTTTTTAACTCTCGAGATCTATGGTATATTATAGAAGATGGATTCATTGCTCTTGCGGACATTTCTACTTTGACTGTAGCTCAAAACATGGAGTTAAAGGAAAATAAGAAAAAATATTCAAGGCCATTATTTATTCTACAACAAGCAATAGCTGACACAATTTTTCCAAGAATAATGGGTGCCACAAGTGCTAAAGAAGCATGGAGTACACTATGGGAGGTGTTTCAAGGAAGTGCCAAGGTACATGCGGTTAAACTTCAAACTCTAAGACTTGAGTTTGAATTAATAAAAATGAAGGAGTCCGAGATCATAAACAATTACTATTCTAGGATAAAAGAAATAGTTAGTCAAATGAGAACATATGGGGGAAATATTCTTGACAAGAGAATTATTGAGAAAATTCTAATTTCTATTTCCCATAAGTATGACGTGATCATGACTACAATTGAGCAAACCAACGGTTTGTCTACCACAAAGATTGAGTAGACATGATGTAGCTTCTTCGAAAATGCCTTTCAATCAAAGCTCAAATTGCAGTTTCAAAATAAAGAATAGGGAGGGAATAAAAATAGTGGAGAAATTTCTAGAAATAAAGGAAATTCTAGAAGTTTTTCTAAGATCAATCAAGATAAATATCCTCCATGTAGTATATGCAAGAGGACAAATCACTTGGAGATTGTTGGCATTGTGGAAAGCCACAGTGTCAGTCTGCCAGCAATTTGGACATGTAAAGAAGAACTGCCACAAAAAAACAAGCATCAAGCAAATTTTGTTGAAGAGCATGATAGTAAACAACATCTTTTCTATGCTACTTGAGATTCCAGTGATGAAACAAAGGGAAGTTGGTACTTCAATAGCAATTGTAGCAATCACATAACTAAAGATAGGAGCATCTTCAAGGAAATTGACAATTTTCTCAAAGTTAAAGTTTGATTAGGAAATGGCACCATGGTGGAGTCTAAAGGCCAAGGCATTGTCATGATGGAGACAAAGAAACGTATGAGACTCATCAAAGACGTCTTACTTGTTCCCAATTTTAGAGAAAATCTCTTAAGCATTGGCCAAATGATGGAGAAAGCATATGCTCTATACTTTGAAGGAGATACATACACAATCTATGATCACTATAACAAAAGGTAGGAGATAGCCCAAGTTAAAATGGAAAAAAGAAATAGAAGTTTCCTAATAAGCTTCAAATATACTACTAACATTGCCATGAAAGTCCAAGTTGATGATTCATGGCTATGGCATCGAAGATTTGGCTACTTCAACACCCATGCCTTGAAGCTGTTATACCAAAAAAATATGATGAGAGACCTACCATGCCTAAAAGAAAACAATGAAGCTTGTGAAGGATGTCTTCTTGAAAAACAACATAGACTACCATTTTCAACTGACAAAGCATGGAGAGCTAAAGACTTGTTGGAGTTGATCCATACTGACATTTGTAGACTGATGAGGACATCGTCACTTAACAATAACAGGTACTTCATCTTTTTCATTGACGACTTTTCTAGAATGACCTAGGTATACTTCATTAAAGAAAAGTCAAAAGTCTTCGGAATATTCAAGGGGTTTAAAGCTTTAGTCGAAAAGCAAAGTGGGAAATAAATAAAAATACTTAGAAGTGATTAAGGCAAAGAGTAAAAATCACATGAGTTTGATAAATTCTGTGAAGATGAAGGCATTGAGTGTCAACTTACCATTGCATATTCTTCGCAACAAAATGGCATGTCTGAGAGGAAGAATTGTATAGTAATGGAAATGGCTAGATCAATGCTGAAGGAGAAGGGTTTGCCTAGTGCTTTTTGGGTAGAAGTAGTTTACACTACAGTCTATATACTCAACAAATGTCCAACTAAGATAGTACAAGACAAGACTCCTGTTGAGGCATGGAGTAGGCAAAAGCCATAAGCTAAACACTTACAAGTATTTGGATCTATTTGCTACATACACCTTCTTGATGAGAAGAGACATAAGTTAGAAGACAAGACTATAAAAGGCATATTCTTGGGATATAGCACACAATCAAAAGGCTATCGCATCTACAACTTGCAAAAAAAGAAGCTCACCATCAGTCTAGATATTGAGGTAGAGGAAAATGCTGCTTGGAATTGGGAAGAAGAAAAGGTTGTGAGAAGCAACATTCTAGTTCTAGAGCAACAACCTCAAGAAGAACCTGAAGAAGTAGCAGGGGATCCAAGTACGCTTCCTCCACCTCCACAACAACAAGATTCCTCACCAGAGTATACTCTAAGACGAGTAAGATCTTTGGTGGATATATATGAAACTTGCAACATGGCCATGCTTGAGCCTGAATGCTATAAAGAAGCATCAAAGCAAGAAGTATAGGTTAAGGCAATGGAAGAAGAAATTAAAATGATTAAAGAGAATAATACTTGGGAGCTCGTAGATTGTCCACATGGAAAAGACATTATTGGAGTTAAATGGGTTTACAAGACAAAGCTCAGCCCTGATGGCACCATACAAAAGCACAAGGCTAGATTGGTCGTTAAAGGCTACTCATAACAACCTAGAGTTGACTATAATGAGACATTTGTGCCAGTTGCTTGCCTAGATACAATTAGAGCTTTAATAGCTCTTGCAACATAAAAAAGGTGGAGCATCTACCAATTGGATGTCAAATCTGCCATTCTAAATGGAGTGCTTGAAGAAGAGATTTATGTTGAGCAACCACAAGGCTTCATTAACAATGGCAATGAAGGCAAAGTACTAAGACTAAGAATAGCCTTATATGGTCTCAAGCAAGCTCCCCGAGCATTGTACAACAGATTCAATCAGTAGTTCACCAATCAAGGATTCAGGAGGAGCAAGAGCGAGCCGATACTATATGTCAAGACCAATGGTCAACATAATACTCTTATCATCTCCCTGTATAGATGATCTTATTTACACAGGAAACAATATGAAGATGATGAATGATTTCAAAGAAGACATGATGAAGATATTTGAGATGACTGACCTTAGTTTAATGAATTACTTCCTCGGCATAGAGGTAAGACAACAAAAGGAAGGAATATTTATATTTCAAAAGAAATACACTAAAGCACTATTAAAGAAATTCAAGATGTATGGTTGCAAGTCTGTTGCTACTCCACTTGTGACAAATGAGAAGCTGCAAAAAGATGATGGAGCACCAGAAACAGATGCATCACACTACAAAAGTTTGATTGGAAGCCTACTATATCTCATAGCCACATGACCAGACATCATGTATGCCATAAGTCTTCTAACAAGATTCATGTAGAGGCCAAGTCAAATTCACTTTGGAGCAACAAAAAGAATTCTAAGATACTTGCAAGGCACGAAGGAATTTGGTATATGGTACAAAACTATAACCAACTCAAGGCTGATTTGGCTACACCAACAATGATTGGGCAGGATCGATAGATGACATGAAGAGTACGTTAGGATATGCCTTTTCACTAGGATTGGGAGTATTCTCTTAGGTGTCAAAGAAACAAGCAACAGTTGCTCAATCAACAGCTGAAGTAGAGTACGTGGTAGTTGCTGAAACTACTAGTCAAGTAATATGGATTCAAAGAATACTAGAAGAAACAACTGAACAACAAGAAAGGCCTATTATAATCTATTACAACAACAAATCAACAATAGTAATGGCAAAAAATCCAGTCCATCATTACCAAACAAAACATATATCTATTAAATATCACTTCATCTAAGAAGCAAAGGTAACTAAGCAAATTTAGCTTGAGTATTGCAAGACAGAAGATCAAGTTGTAGACATTTTTATAAAGACACTACCAAGAGTAAAGTTTGAGCAATTACGAACTATGCTTGGAGTTTTCAAAATTTGTATCAAGGAGGAGTGATGAAATTGCTACAAATTTCTAGAAGATTGTAGTAGTAACATATTATATGAAAAAGTAAAGATTATTCTAGAATTATCTTGATATTTTTAGTTAAAAGTGAGAATGCTACATAATGTAATCATTAGATAACTCTAGAACAATAAAGTCTAGATATCTCTAGAACTATCATTGTAAGCCTATAAATAGGCAAATCGTCTTTGCATTGTAGTAAGCACTTCTAGATATCAAATAAATCCTTACTATCATTCACTATCAACTACTTCTATATCATTCAACACCTTTACACATATTTTTCTAAAACTAATAAAGCTTATAGCTGAAAAGATGTTGTTTTTGAGAATTGATCAAAGAAAAGTTGAAGTCGTCAAAGATAATTGAAGAATGATAGTAGAATTGGAAAAAGATTAAATGAAGTACTAAGTCCTTGGCAATGGTTTGGGAAAGGTTCAACTTTGAGAAAAAGAGGGTAGGCAGTTACATGTGACACGCAAATAAAGATAGATGTCGTTATTTTATTAAGTCTTGTACCACGAGCATATATTTTAGGATTTGACCAATAGAGATGAATTGTTATAAATAGGAACCTTGTATATGGTCATAGGGGTTGGAACATTGTCATTTAAACGTGTATAAACCCTGAACATCTGCTAAGGATTAAACAGATCTCAAGCAAGTTCTTGATCACTTTGTTTTTTACCACCATTTCAATTTTCATCATTTTTGATTCCAGTCATTTCAATTTCAATCATTTCATTTCTTTCTACCCTATCTTTGAGCCTTTGACATAGTTAGGTACTAGTTGGACTAATTTCATCTTGTTGGTTGCTCCAGTACTTGGACATTCTGGGGGTGTGAATAAGGTTGTTCCTTTTCATGCTTTTGCATGTCCTAGCTGGAGTTTGGAGATATTTATTTTATTTTCATGTTTAGTTGTGATACCTTTTCTTGTTCCTAAAAAAAATTTCGATATAAGAATAAGTCCTTTTCTTTTGTAGGGTGATTAGAGGACATGAAAGCTCTAACAATTGAGGCTACGTACAAATGTGGAACAACAATATGGGCAGAAGTAGCGGGGGGGGGGGGGGGGGGGGTAAGTAAATTGATTGGACATTCTTGCACCTCCAAAGCCAAGCTCTTGCAAGTTGAATTTTACAAAAATGCGCATGTATATATTAGAAGACTTGTGTATATGTCTTTGTACACTGTCCTCACAAAAGTTGCACTAGTTCTTTTTTGTTTTTGTTTTTCAAGGATTTGTCCTTATATCAATTTCCAATGTATATACTCATAAACATATTTCACAGATCTAATTTGGCATGATATTCTAGTCACTATTTTATTTTATTCTCTGTGCTTCTCTATTGCTGCTGGTAGACGATATAATAGGTTGTAGAGAATAGTTTTTGGTTAACAAAAGTAAATTTCATTTGTAAAGTGTGGCACTCGTTCACATTGAACATGGGTCATATTTATTTAATTTTAAGTTGATAAAATTACGAAATTTTTTCGCATTTCATTTTACGTGCAATCATCTTATAAAACTCTTTAAAGTAAACAAATTGTAAGTAAAACAAAATTTGGAAATGGGAGTAAGAGATAAATAAAATAAAGCATGTCGCATAGTCATAATCAAAACCAAACACAGGTTTTTGAAATACATATGAAGTTGAATACATCTGAAATTGAAATACAACTAGAATCATAAGATATAGGGAAATATGTCAAAAGACATTGGCCATCCCTAACTATATACATAAGTAAATATCCTAATCAGAGCAGTGTCTATAAATCTACTCCCAAAAAATACGACCCCTGTATCAACATAATCATCATGCATGTTAAGCAGGATGGGAAACGTCGCCATCTTCAAGTACCAACCACAAATAATCATGCTTAAAGAAAATAAATAGAGGAGTGAGACGATTTTGTTCTTAAAATCACCTTCACATAAATGGTAGAGCATCCTACCATCACTCATGATAAAACATAGTTAACAATAAATAAAAAGGGAACCTTGGGCTTTTCTAAGTTATAATAACTACTCTTGACTCTGTATGGATCCATACTTCCCACCAAATTAGGAAGTGGTTGGGAAAACATATACCTCTCTCAAAAATTTTCACATGGTACAGTCCTCATCTTCATCGAGGGACAGAGTATCAGCTCATGACATTCATAGTCTATCCAGAGGTATACTACTCACACTAACCTTAGAATGCTGAGCAGTTGTCGGGGTTGTCAAGCTTGGTCAGACGAATATCCCGACTCAAAAGTGCTACTTTAGTCATTGGGACCTTCACCATTCAACACCTTACCCCCAAGACCTTTGCAAGTGGGTCCTTTCCTTTTATTCCTCAGTGTACTAACTGTAACTTCCCATGCAGGGTACCATGCCACTGTATGTCCCTCACATCATGTTACTCTATTTTGTAATTACTGTCCTTGCTTGACACTCATAATTTAGATAGAGGTTTCCCTAGTCTCAGTACACCTGAGCACCAGCACAGTCTCTCCTTAACATCTTTGTCTCTTAGTACAGAGGTCGAGTTTTTTTTATCACAATATAATAATTTGGAGTCACACGATTAGATATTCATGTAAGCAATAAAAGAACTCAATGTTTCATCCATCTAATTTAAATTAATCTAATTACTTTTAAATACCAAATTTAATAATTAAATTTACTTAGGGAATATTAATTTAGATACCAATTATTTATCAATTAGGATTTGATTATTAAAATATTTTAAGTATGTGCTTAGGTACTTAATAAAGTTTTTAACTTGTTTAATCAAGATTAAGCGTATAATTGATTTTTCGTATTGATGACCGAATTACTTAGAAGTTCCTAATACCATAATTAATTCATTTTATCAAAGCTAAAGTTTGGTTAGTTAGTCATGGTTCAAAAGAAATTATGTAAAGCAAGTTACTTGTGGATTGTATCAAAACTAGGTCTTTATAATCAAATTATGAGAATCCTTTACAATTGTAAAAAAACAAAAAAGTTATACTTATTAAGAAAAATTATGTTTAACCTTCATTAAAAAGGTTTACATTTAAGTTCTAAGTGTTAAGAAAGTGGTATTTTACAAACTAGAAAAAGTATCATATATTTTTACTCAAAACAAACTCTAGGGGCAAAAGATTCATGCCTCGGTTTTGAATTTCAATTTGTAGGGGTAAATAATTTTTGTTTGACATGATCTATAATTTTCTAGAAAGATATTTCTATCTAGTTTCTAAATCATTAGGGATCATTTCAAGCAAAAATCTACAAAAATAACGAAACAGAAGGGTCAAGAGACCCTACTAGAGGACCAGTGGCTCTCTTTTGTCATTTTCATAACCCACTTCAATTTTTCAGAAACCAAGTCAATTATTTTTAGAAAGCACACTAAAAAAGCTTTCCAAAAAGTCAAATATCTTTGAAAACCAAAGTCTATCCAATTTATGGTAATTTTTCAAAATTTGCAGTTGTTTACAGGTGTTCCCTGTCAGAAAAGTGTATGACTTTCAGATTCTAAAAATTATTAAAAATAGTAAATGGAAATGAACATAGACAAACTATATATGCTTGGGAATCTTATTAAATTTAGTTTCTATTCGTTCAAGAGGTTTTGGGCAACACAACAGATTTTTCTAAAATCTCTTTTTTGTACCAACTGGCAGTTAACGTTTTTAGAGAAGTAGCTCTAATTTTGAAAAGGTGTAACTTTGTCAATTCTTAACTTTTTTAAGTGCTTCTTAGGCCTATTTCGAATCAAATTTTGTCTAATTTCCAATAAAAATAGAAGCACTCAAAAATATTAAGTATAACTCAAAAGATGACAAAAATAGTGAGTAATGTTCAAGCAGAAAACAAAAATAGTTTGTTGGGCATCAAGTTCTTCTTTCTAAGAAGCTTTTTTTTCATAAAGTTATTAACTCCAAATGAGCAAAACGAAATATATGAGTTCTTAAGAAAGTGATCATTTATTAAGTCCTCATTAGAAAGTCTTAGCCGTAAGGTTTAAGGAGGATTTATAGTTCAAATGTTTTTCTTTTTTAGCTTCTTGTTACATTAAATAAAGTTTACAAGCTTTTCACTCTTGTTTATATATTTAGTGGCTTATAACCAAACTTTTAACATTTTATGATAAGTTACCAACATAAACCAACATTTAAATGTAACAACTTCAAACAAGCATCCAAAGCCATAAAACATAATAGGGCAACAAGATAAGAAAAGAACAACAACATAAGTAAAATGCAACAACAACAAGAAGTATAGAATAAAAGAAGTAATGGGAAAATAAAAAGCTAAGGGTTTTGGGGGTAAAATCTACTTCAAAATCATCTATATAAAAGCAATTAAAGTTAAGGGCTTTTGGGGTAAAATCCACTCCAAAACCATCTACTTGAAAGCAATTAAATAAAAAGTAAAAGTTAAGGGTTTTGGGGGAAAAACCTACTCCAAAACCATCTACTTGAGAGCAATTAAATAAAAAGTAAAAGCTAAGGGTTTTGGGGGGAAAAACCAACTCCAAAACCATCTATATGAAAGTAATTAAATAAGAACAGCCCCGCTCCCCCATACCTTAGGTAAAGCTTTGAAGAAGAAAAGGAAAAGTAGACATTTGAAGCTCTTAAGTGGTGATCTTGGATGGAGGTTGAAGGAGGAAGAGAATGGAGAATTTTGAGTGTTAAAATAAATCTAAATGAGCTAGGAAGAAAGGGAGAGTAATTCAGCCAGTTTGAGGAAGGATGAAGAGTGAAAAAAATATAGATTGTAAGTTTTGATTTTATGAGAAAAATAATATAGATATTTATAATAAGAGAAAACAAGCCATGCAATAACAATCTAAAGTAGTTTTACACTATCATCTAATCATAAACCACCATTTATTGTAAGTTTGTTGACTTTTATAATAAATACTTTAAAAGTCATATCAATGGTGATTTCTGATTGGTTGACAGTATAAAACTTTTTATACTGACAATACATGACCATTAAACTTTTATAATAATTCATTTTTGAGGAAAAAATGTAAGAATGTCAAGTTAGCACAAATCAGATGTCTCAATTTAAGATCATAGGATTAACAAAGCGTCACGCTTAAATTAACCTTTTTTATATGAAAAATAGTGATTAAAATTTATAACTTGGAGCAATAGAAATAAATGTGTGAAATAATTGACTAACAATTAGGAGAAAAGAGAGAGGTGCCAAAATGGGCTACTAGCCCATTATGGATTAGCTTGATGCAATTTGCGGCTACATTGATTTGGGCTAAAAAGGCCCCTATTCAATTTGGTCTTCTAAATTAATGCTCAAGCCCTGTCCTATGCAAGTTGCGGGCCTTTTGGGCTGGCCTGACAGTTTTTATTCTTTTCATTTTTTAGTTGATTTTTTTACTTTTATCCAAAACTCAAGCCTACTAAATATGATGATAACTATTTTTATTGTCATATTTATTTTAGTATAATAAATAAAATACAAATAATTATGTTATTCTATTATTACATTTAAAAAAAGAATGAAAAGATAATTAGTACAATTATTTTTAAGATGAAAAGTTCAATATATTTGAAACCTTCGTTCTTGGTATATTATAATATAGATAGGCTATAGTGCGATTATAAAGCTCAATATATTATTTTTTTATTTGTTTTTTATTTTTTGGTTGATTTTTTTTATTTTTTCCCAAAATTCTAAACAATAATTATTATGATAATTATTTTTATTGTCATATTTATATTAGTAGAAGAAGTAAAATATAGATAATAGTGTTATTTTATTATTATTTTTATCGTCATGTTTATTTTAGTGTAATAAATAAAATACATATAATTATGTTATCATATTATTATATTTAGAAAAAAAATGGAAAGATAATAAGTGCTATTATTTTTAACATAAAAACTCTCTTAGTTTTATTCTTAACAAAATTACAAAAAGAAGCGAGCGAACCTCACCGAGTTAGTCTGACTCGAGCCTGATTATGGCACGAACTTCATTGGATTGGGCTAGAAAGGTCTGCATTTATTTCAGGCTTAAAATTTAGAATCCAAACCCTTTATTTTGTCGGGGGTGTTTGGGCTAGCCTGACAAGCACAACCAATTTTGCCACTTCTAAGAAAAGATATTAACAAAGTGCCATACGTAAATTAAATCCTAAATCATAGTTTAAAAATTATTATAATTTTTATTTATTTATTATTATTATTATTATCCTCTAAAAATGATGGATTAACAAACAAATAAATAAACAAATAAAAATAACACAAATAAAAGGGATTAACAATGTAACTAAATTAACTCCTTATAAAGAAATAACAACATAACAACTATTTTTTCGTTGACAAACAAAATAAGAAACAGATTAAATGAAATAAACAAATGAGATTGACAAATTACTTAATTAAATAAAATGCTTTCAATTTTAGTTTTTTACTTCCCTTTTTTTGTGGATAGTAAACTTAGAATTTTTTTTTGTGAACCCCAAGGTGTTCTTTGATTGAGAATCAAAGACTACTCTCTCTCGATATTGAAATCCATTTAAGAAGCTGATTTCTTTCATACACGTAGACACTAAATTTAGATAAATTGACAATAATTAATCACTTTTTGGACCCATTTCATAATTTTAATTGGCAACAATAAGAATCTAATAATTTAGATGCAAGGAAAAAAAAAAAGAACAAAAAGAAAAGAGAAGAAGAACAAAATAAAAAGGATTTTGCTATTTATACTCCCCCTATTTTCTAAGTACACTCCCTTTTCCCCTTTTTTCTAATTTTTTATTATCATAAATATTCTTTATACCCAAAATAACCTTTTATATTAAAAAGATAAACCTTGTTTGCTATACTCCATCATTATTGTTCTCTAAATCCTTCTCATCTATTTTCTCCCCTTTTCCTCTTGTTTGCCAAATGTTAAGAATTTTACCTTAATTTTGTTTCATTACACCCCTATATTGAATTTCATCATATAAGTAAAATACTTTAATCTCAATATCATGCGCAACCTATATTCAATTCCATCATACAAGTAAAATACGTCGATTGCAAAACATATACATTGCAGAACTATGTGCGACTAGGTACATGGAGATTTTCCTTTTCCTTTTCAATTTTAGAACGTATGCTGTAGAATACTATTTTGCTTTTTAGCATTCCAGAAAGTATTGTCCACAATACTGTTTTGTTTTTGTTATCATACCAAAAAGTATTTCCTAGAATATTAATAAACAAGACAATATTCCAGAGAGTACTTTCCTAAATGTTAAAAAACAACATTATTTCAAAAATTACTTTCCGAAATGTTAAAAAACAAAACAGTATTTAGGAAAATACTTTTCAAAATTTAATTTTTAAATTTTTTTCTTTCATAGTTTTTTAAAATTTTTAAATTTTTTTTCCAGTTCATGTTAGTAAGATGTCTGAGATGGTGAATATGTTGACTGATGGGGTAATAAATGATATTATTGATTGTAGTGAAAGCAAGAGGAGTGCAGCACAAGACAAAAAGGAGTGGGCATGGTGTGAGACGAGGAATGAGTGCATACGAGAAGAGGAAGGAGGGTTGTTTTGAAAAGAGGGGGAAAATAAGATTAATTAAGTAAATCAAATAAAAAAATTAAAAGGGGAAGTGTACTTAGAAAATAATATAAATAGTCAAAGCCTAAAAATAAAATGGACAATTAAACAACAAAACAAATTGGTCTTATGTCAAGTCGCAAATTTAGGCTTAGGAAATGAGAAAAAAAGAAAAGCAAAAATGAGTTGGGCTATAGCTCAATGGATATGGCCTAAGCAAAAAAATATAATAAAATTCTATGAGATAGTGACAAAAGCCAAAAAGGCCTTCTTATTCTCACTCCCCCAAAATTCTCTTCCCACTCACTCCTTACTCTAATTAAAAGACTAAATTGCCTTTACCTTTCGCTTGTCCAAACCCCCTTAAAACCTTTCCCACACCCTGACCCTTTTCTTTCTTTCTTCCTTTCCTCGCACCTCTTTTCCGGCACACATATCCTTTCTCTAGTGTAACCTATTCTTCGACGCATTATGTGATGTCATTACTCAAGAATTCACTTTCAAGGTTCTACATTCTTCTCAAATAACATAATCACATACATCATCAAGGGGGATCCCCATACTTAGGGGATCACTTGCACAAAAGAATATAGTAAAACATTATTGTCTTTCAAAAACTAGCCTAGGAAAATATCATTATACAAAACATAATTATCTTCTAAGCTTCTTTACCTCCTTTTGTAACCTGTTCAACTTGGAACATGAAACTAAACTAATGAGACAATCTCTCAGTGAGTGCTACAAACATGCAACAATATAGATATGCCTCATGAACGCACCATTTATCTAGAACTTTTCTTAAACCTTTACATATTCATGAACATAACTTAAACATTCACTTTTTGCATGCTTAACATTAATCTTTTTCTTTTTTCTGTCTTATGGCAAAGTATTGAGCTTAATCTTTCAAGGAGCCTCCCCCTTGTCCTTATGCCATGACCTCATACTTATATATCCCTCCAGTCTGAGGGGTTTAGCCACTAGCCTTTGGGAAATGGGAAGTGACAGAACCCTGTCCATTCACCTAAAAAAGGTGTCTTAGTCTTATGCATGCTTTTTTTTTCATTAGAACATAGATATATCATGGCCTCGTATTTATATCCCCTCTGGTCCAAAAGGCTTGTTTCATTAAAATCCTTGGCCAAACTTTGGTATCTAGAAGGTCTCTTACCCTCTTTCCTCCAAAGGAGACCCTTTATGCATGGTATCAATTAAAACATATTTTGATGCAGTCATTTATTACGTGGAAACAATGAACATATACTTAGAATGAAGTGAATATAACATGTTGTTCTAGGGGTCTCTTGCTTAGCGAAGGCATAACCTCACTCAGTGAGCAAGACCCTATCGCTCAGTGAACCTAAGAGTTGCTTAGCAAACATATGCAAGGATTCCAGACTTGTTCTCTGGACCCCCTTTCGCTAAGCAAGGGTAGTTCTCGCTTAGCGAGTGATGAACATCCTTTCTAGACTTAACTTTTCGCTGAGCGAACATACTTGAGGCTTCCAGACTTGTCTTTGGAGGTCCTTTTACTCAACCATGGCTTTTCTTGCTTGGCGAGAAAGCCTGGCTCGCTTAGCTAGCGTACTGCTTGCTGAGCTAGAGCGGTGATTCTGCAAAATTGCAATTTTGTGATTTATGCTTGCTCCAAGGCCATTAATGGCTACCCAACCATTTCAAAGCAACATAAATGACTTATAAATGCTATTCCACAATATATAACCATCGAATCCGTCATATTAACCCATAAATTACACTGAATACACAAAAATCCCAAATTCCCTTAGGTAGGGTTCAAGAACCCAAAAACCCAAACTCCAATCACAAAACCACATGACCAAGAGGGGAAAGGGGAAAAATACAAAGATGAAGCACTCACTATGAGTTCCAAAGGTGATTGAGTTTATGAGTGTCCCTTGCTCCTTCTCTTCTCCTTTCTTTTCTTTTCTTTTTTTCTACGACTAAAAGGGTGTGTGTGAGAAAGTGAGGGTGGGAGAGGGGTTTTAAGACAAAAGGGCTTTGGGCTCTTATTGGGCCAATGGTTCTTTTTCTTAACTAATGGACTCTGGCCCACTAATAAACATAATGTAGAGTAACGTCTCATCCTATGCGAAGCACTAATAAAAACAATATCAAAGATAATTATTTATCTATTATTAACATAATTGATATTAGCCTATTTTGGGAATGTTACAAGTACCTCCTACTGCTTTAGCACACAAAGCTAAGCAAGGTAGCAGTGTAGGCGAGAATGCGTGCTAATGAGCCAGAGCACCTAATTGTCATTCTCGAGTCATAGGAGGTTGGCGTTAAGCTATGGGCACCTGAGCCCCCTTATCTAGGTGGCCTTGAGGATCTCTCTTTGTTGAGGTCCTATCCATACCATATTGCCCCACGGGTCTAGGCAGAGCAGGACTGGCTAGAGCTGAAGTTGGTCATTCATGGGCTCCAAGTTTTAGACATCCTTGAGCATTTACAGGTGAAGAGACGCAATCAATGTTGGAGACTCTCACACAAGCACATTATGACTCATGTAATAAGGTCATGTTGTGTGCCTTTATTAAGCAATGGCACAGGGACACCTACTCATTCCTGGGGAGATGACCATCACTCTAGATGATATGTCAGCTTTCTTACACCTACCCATTGTTGGGACCCCGTGTTCGCACTGAGTGTTGACTTGCGATGAAGCAATTAGTTGATGCATTTGCTTGCGTTCAAGTACTATTTGGCACATCTTGCGACTAAGCAAGGAGCGCAAGTACCTTTGGACTGGCTAAAGCAAATATATCATTTAGCACTATAGTTTGGACACGTCGTATATGCAGTGAGAGCTTATTTGCTACACTTGGTTAACTACACGATCTTTGCAAACAAGAGTTTGACGTGCGTCCAAGTATACTCCTTGGAGCTTTTTCATGATCTTGCTTGATGCAAAGAGTATGCATAGGGTATGACTGCATTGTGTTACTTGTATAATCAACTTGACATCACCAGTCTACATAACACGAAGCAGATCAGAGGATGTATGACTCTATTCCATGTACCAATTTTTTTTTATTTTCTTTGTCATTTGTTTTTTTTAAACAATTAATTATGTTTATTGTTTTATGATCATGGATATATATGCATTTTTCGTTGGTCCTCGCAAAAGGATCATTACATAGATGGAGAAGTCTCCTTGTGCTTATAAATGGAAGACTATGAGGGGTTTTGGTCGAGTGATTCTAACAAGGACAATGTTGGATATGCTGTGGCTAGAAGACATCATCTAGAAGCCATATGAGTTGCACAAACATGTTGCCTCTTCCATGACATCTTATACTTCTTTGGCTTTATCAGATCAAGCCATTTGTTGCATGCCCATTTTCTTAAGCGGGTGTTGAGACAGTTTAAGCATGTACAACAAATTTCTTGGTTGCTACCTAATCATGTTCCCTCCATTGAGGTATGTGATGAGAGGCTTGGTGACTATCCCTCCAACTTCGTCATTGTTGAGACTAGGAGAGCGCTTATGCTTGAAGGTTATCTATAGGCATGAGTTGACAAATACTTGCAGTGGTTCCACTGCATCTCTCATCCATACATCTCGCCCTTAACAAAAGGAGATCCTCTAACAGCATGTTTGATGTGAAAAATCATGTCTTTCCTTAAGTTATTAGTTCTTACTTCCACTTTTTTTTTTTTTTTTGTGTTAGACGTGAAAAATTGCATTACCAAATTGTTTCCAAAAATATACTAAAAGGCCCTTCAAGAGTACCTGTGCATCTTTGAGCAATGCTCATTCTCATGATTGTCAAGTGAGTATATATATGTATACATATATACATATATATATATCACATATATACATATAAGTGTATACATATGTATACACATATATGTGTATATGTAGATATGTATATATGTATATATGTAGATATATATATATATATGTGTGTAGATATATATATATGTATATCTACATATATACATATATACATATATCTACATATATACATATATCTACATATATATATGTATATATATATGTATATATGTATATATCTACACACATATATATATGTATATATCTACATATATACATATATATATATATGTATATCTACATATATATATGTAGATATATACATATATATATGTATATATATACATATATATATCTATGTAGATATATATATATACACACACATATACATATATATCTACATATATCTACACACACACACACATATACATATATATACATATACATATATATACATATACATATATATATATATATATATGTATATATATGTATATGTGTGTGTGTGTGTGTGTGTGTGTGTGTGTGTGTGTGTGTGTGTGTGTGTGTGTGTGTAGATATATATATATATATATATATATTATATATATATATATGTATATTTATATATATGTATATTTATATATATATCCTTCTCCTATGTAATGAAGGATAATCAAACCTTCATAGTACTTATTTATATTCCTTTTTTGTAGACGTTGTTTAAGAGGATCAGTGCAGATCTTAGCACCATGCTCAATCTAAGGATTGTTACTAAGGATACTAATGATTATACCTACACACAGTGCATATTGATACTGGCACAGTTAGGCACTGATGCAAAATATACATATTAGAGAAGGAGGAGGACCCGCTAGTGATATTGTGGCATTATTGTATTTATATTGTTATATTTTATTTTGTATCTAGAGTTCAGTTATATTGTAACATGACATGTTATGTTGACTTATTTTGCTTTGTTTAATATTTTTGCTTCATTTATTATTTAACAAGTTATTACACTATAGTTTTTTAAAACAACTAAAATTTAAGTGCCAAAATTAGCTAAATTAATAAATAATATATTCAACCAATAAAAAGTAATTAGATTATTTATACACAAAATAACAAGAGGCAAAAGTTAAAAAAAGAAGAAGTTCACAATACACAACAAAAACAAGTTTCCATTTTATATTTTGAACAATACACAATGAAACATGTTTTTCGTTGTGTATTAGATGTTAATACACAACGGAAATATGTTTTCGTTGTGTAATATGAACAACAGAAACATAATTCCATCAAGCACACAGTTGACTCAAAAGGACTGGTTGGCATTGACAAACTAATTGCACATTTAGAATCTTTGTTACGACGAAAGTCAAAAGATGTCCGTATTATTGGAATTTGGGGTATGGGTGGTATTGGTAAGACAATCCTTGCACAAGAAGTGTTTAACAAATAAAATCTTGAATATGAAAGTTGTTGTTTTTTGGCAAATGTAAGGGAAGAGTCAAGAAGACTTGGAATAATTTCTTTAAAAGAAAAACTATTTTCTTTAATATTAAAAGAACATGTGAAAATTGAAACCCCAAATGGGTTGTCCAGTTATATTGAGATAAAGATTGGCTGTAACAAGGTGCTTATTGTTCTTGATGATGTGAATGATTCAAAACAATTAGAAGAATTACTTGGAACTTCAGACTGGTATGGATCAGGCAATAGAATCATTGTAACTACTAGAGATAAGCAAGTGCTTATTCCTAACAAAGTTGACAAAATATATCATGTTGATGTATTGAGTTCCTAGGAAGCATTTCAGCTTTTCAAAATGAATGCCTTTAGCCAAAATCATCATGAAATGGAGTTTTATGAGCTATCAAAGATGGTGGTCAATTATGCCAAAGGCATTCCATTAGTTCTTAAAGTTTTGGGTCATTCTTCGTGGAAAAGATAAGGATGTATGGAAAAGTCAACTAAAACAACTTAAAGGAATTTCCAAGTAAAAAAGTTCATGATGTAATGAAACTGAGTTATGATGATCAAGACCATGAAGAGCAAAAGATTCTTCTAGATCTTGCTTGTTTCTACAGTAAAGCAAATATGAAAGTGGACTCTATAAAAAAGTTATTGAGAGATTGTGAAAATTCTGTGGTTGTTGGGTTAGAAAGGCTGAAAAATAAAGCTCTTATTATCATTTCTGAAGATAATGTTGTATCTATGCATGATTTTATACAAGAAAAGGCATGGGAGGTTGTTCACCAAGAATCTAATGATGACCTTGGGAATCGTAGTCGATTATGGGATCCTATTGAGATCTATGATGTCTTGAAAAAGGTAAATGTGGCTTTTAATTATGTATGTATTATTTGCATGAAATGTGGCTTTTAATTATGTGTAATTTTTTCTTCTATTTTGATGGCAGGGAACTAAGGCCGTTAGAAGCATAACTACATCCTTGTCAACATTGGAGAATCTGAAGTTAAGCTCTGATACATTTGTAAAGATGAGCAAACTACAATTTTTGGATTTTCATATCCAATGTGCTCTACGCTGCTGGGATTTTCTTCCGCTAGGGCTTCAATCTTTGCCAAATGAGCTAAGATATCTTCGTTGGATATATTAACCTTTGACACGCTTGCCAGAGCAATTTTCTGCTGAGAAACTCGTTATATTAGACTTGTCAAATAGCCTAGTGGAAAAACTTTGGCATGGAGTGAAAGTAATTATGTCTCTTCCTGTTGCATTTTTATTAATTCAACAAATGCAAAGCTAACAACTTCAGCTCACATTTGAAGTCTAATTTTGTTGCAGAATTCGGTGAATTTAAAGAATCTTAAACTCCGTTGGTGCAAATTCCTGAAAGAGCTTCCAGACTTCTCAAAATCTGCAAATCTTGAGGTACTGGATGTTAGTTGTTGTGAAGAGTTGACTAGTGTGCCTCCATCTATTTTCTCTCTAGACAAGCTTGAGAAATTGGACCTTAGTGGATGCAGTTCCCTCATCAAATTTTCTAGTGACGATGCCCATTTAAGTTCCCTACGTTTTCTCCACCTAAGTGACTGTGAAGAACAAAGGGAATTCTCAGTGACAACAGAGAATTTGATTGAACTAGATTTAACAGTCGTTTGCATCAGTGCATTGCCCTCATCTTTTGGAAGTCAAAGAAAACTAGAAATCCTACATCTAACACGTAGTGACATTGAAAGCTTGCCTCCATGCATCGAGAATCTTAAAAGACTGTGATATCTTGATGTGAGTTGTTGCAGCAACCTTAGCATTCTACCGAAGCTTCCGCCATCCCTTGAAACTCTACATGCTGATGATTGCGAATCAATGGAGACTGTATTGTTCCCTTCAATGGCAGCTGAACAATTCAAGGAAAACAGGAAAAGAGTTGAGTTTTGGAATTGTTTGAAATTGGATAAATTTTCTCTCATGGCTATTGGGCTAAATGCACAAATCAACTCGATGAAATTTGCATACCAACATTTATCAGCATCAAAACTTGATTATGTGGAAAATTACAGTGATTACAATGATCTCCATGATTCTTATCAAGCAGTGTACATGTATCCAGGAAGCAGTGTTCCAGAGTGGTTGGCATATAAGACAACAGAGGATTATATAATTATTGATCTTTCTTCTCCACCTTTTCTTTTGGGTTTCATTTTCTGCTTCATTCTGGACACGGACATGCAGCAGTTTTTGGGTCCAACATTGCGGTTTAACATCACTATCAGTAGTGGTGAGAATGAATGTAAAAAAGACAGTGTTGAAATACACACTGCTGGGCTATATTCCATGATTTATTCGGACCATGTGTGTGTGATTTATGACAAATGATGTTCTTGCTACCTGAACAATTGAGTCAAAAGTCTGCCAAAGTTTAAAATCAAGGTAGCATGGCTTACAAATGGTCAACTGCGGGAGGTATTAAAAGGGTTTGGGGTCAGCCCAATAAACACCTTAGTATATGACAATTTTGTTCAACAAATAGAATTGTGTAACCAAGGTTTTAGACTGCTGTTAAAGAGAACTCCAAAGAAAAGCAAAAGGTGAATTGTTGGTTATAGAAACTAGTGATAAGAATTTCTAGGCTCAGGTATAAAAGTTCTTTCTGACAATAAAATGTTAAATATAATGCCATATGTGTTTATTATACTTCTATGTGGTGCAATATAGTTATCATGAAAGACCAATCATAATTAAAAAAGCTATTTTCAAGTGGTCACGTATGATGAAATTGATAGCTAGTTATACCTGGTAAAATGTATAATGTTCTACTTGGTTTGCTAATGAGACTATAAATTGTGATAGTCTTATCTGTGTATTTATCATGTCTCTTTTAATTGTTATAGACCTTTTTTTATTAATTGATATTCTTAATACAAATGAATGGTTAATTATATTTAATTAAATCTTGCTTTATGAGTTTCAAGTTCAGCTGGGATTCTTCATCATGAATTAAGTGCTCGATTTTCATCTTGGCTACTTGCTCCGATTTTTCTCAGTTAATTATTTACATTCAAAGAATTATAAGTACTCTCTTCCTTTAAGATGACTCTCGGAGGATTATACAAAAAGTCATCTACTAAAACCTCTTTCTTAAAGCCCACGCCGATTACCAATCAACAACTAACACCTTTTCTATTTTTTTAAAACTAACAATTTTCACCAAGTGTCGAAACTATGTTCGAGTAAGCTGTTCGATGGCTGGGAGCTTATAGCTCAGAAGATGTTGTTTTTGAGAATTGATCAAAGAAAAGTTGAAGTCGTACAAGATAATTGAAGAATAATTGTGGAATTGGAAAAAGATTCAATGAAGTACCAAGTCCTTGGCAATGGTTTGAGGAAGGTTCAAATTCGAGAAAAAGAGAGTAGGCGGTTACATGTGACCGGTAAATAAAGATAGATGTCGTTATTTTATTAAGTCTTGTACCACATGCATATATTTTAGGATTTGACCATAGTTCTAAATTGCGGTCCGCAACCGCAATTGCGGCCGCAATGTAAAGGTTTTTAGACTCATTGCAACCGCATCGTGACTGCAATTGCGGCCGCATTAGCCACATTTTCTGCAATTTCCCGCAATGTCAAGGATTGCAACGAAATCGCAACTGCAATTTAGAACCATGGATTTGACCAATAGAGATGAATTGTTATAAATAGGAACCTTGTACATGGTCATAGGGGTTGGAACATTGTCATTTAAACTTGTATAAAACCTGAATATCTGCTAAGGATTAAACGGATCTCCAGCAAGTTCTCGATCACTTTGTTTCTGACCACCGTTTCAATTTTATCATTTCTGATTCCAGTCATTTCAATTTTAATCATTTCATTTCTTTCTTACCCTATCTTTGAGCCTTTGACACAGTTAGGTACTAGTTGGACTAATTTCATCATGTTGGCTGCTCCTGTACTTGGACAGCTGGGGTATGAACAAGGTTGTTCCCTTTCATGCTTTTGCATGTCCTAGCTGAAATTTGGAGGTATTATATGTCTTTGTATACTGTCTTCGCAAAAGCTGCACTAGTTCTCTTTATTTTTGTTTTTCAAGGATTTGTCCTTATATCAATTTCCAATGTATATATACTCACAAATATATTTCACAGATCTGATTTGGCACGATATTCTAGTCACTATTTTATTTTATTCTTCGTGCTTCTCTGTTGCTGCTGGCAGATGATAGAATGGGTTGTATAGAATAGTTTTTGGTTAACAAAAGTAAATTTCGTTTGTAAAGATCTTAACTGAGTTGTTAATCTTATTATTTTCTTATTTTCACGGTTGGGAAGCCAAAGTGGTCTGGCCTTTCAAAAGTTTCACACCTTTTTTATTTTTGTGTTAGTCCTTTCCATGAACACGGCCGCACTATCATTGCCAAATGAGATTATTGCCCTTCTAGAAGATCAATATGGACAACAGTAAATCAAGAATACGGCCGCACTATCATTGCCAGATTCTTGCCGGTATAAGTAGAAAAAAGGATAAAGAAAAATGATTTGTGGATACCCCAAGTCTACTTGACACCTAGTAAGAGAAAGAGATCGAAGGGAGAAATGTAGATATGATATATGATATGATGTGATATGAATATGTGTGGGAAGAGGTACGTGTAAATGTCTTTCAGTATTTGAATACTGTCCAAGCAAGAATTAAGGTTTTCTCTACCTTGAAGTGGGACATAGGACATATATCATGCTTTTCCTATACAATTTTTTTCCAGAAGAAAGAAAGAACAAAGTGGGAAAAGATACGTGTTGGTGATAGAGAAAATTTTAAGTACATGTTGAAGAAATTTGAGGAAGCATTTCAATTTTCTAAATCAAAAGGAACATATGAGAGGCTTCTAGACTTGGTAAGATTCCAGGATGTGTTGTAAAGAAGGAATAGAATGACATTTTGAGAAGATTTTATGCGAAGTATCAGATAATTTTTGAAGACAATGAGACTGAGGGTTTCAAGATATTTGAGTAATTGAGGCAAAAAATTGAAATGGTATTTCTAGGATCTCTTAAGAGAAATCAGTATTGAGGTAACCTATTGAAAGGATGTTTTGTAATGGAGAATAATTGAAGATTTTTATCAAAGGACCCAACACTTAGGTTGCTCCATGCTTGTGTATTGTAATGCTTCCAATGAAATTGCTTCTTCCTTCTATCTATTAAACTGCTGGTCTAGTTACAGACTACAACTAGCATAAGCCCTTTAAAATTGAATGTTCAGATGACAGTATTGATTTGTGTTGCCAGGTAAAATAATAATATCATCATGTTATCAGAAGTGTTCCCATGTTAATTGATTAAAAAAAAGCAAGGAAAGAGAGAGATGAAGAAAGAAATGTGTCATTTGTATCAAATATAAATAAAAATGCAACAGTGGACATCTACAAACTAATGGAAGAGTAAGATCAATCTCTTTCACACACAACAACAATAAGCTTTAAGCGTTTGTTTGATACATGAGAAAGGTAGAGGAAAGATTCAAGAGGGAAAGAAAAGACGTAAAACTATGATCTTTCATCCGTTTGGAATCACACGTAGAAGGAAGGAAAGAAGAAAAACATGTGGGTCCCATCAATAATATTTACCATACCCCCACTCTAGCCTCCCCTACCCCACTATAATGTATACCCTCTAACTAACCTGGCCACGTCAGCAAAATCCTAACAACAACATTCTCCCACTATTTGGCCCCCTTTCTTGAATATACTTTCCATATTGGTGACTTACTTGAACCTGGGCCCAATAATTGATCCCCCAACTGAATCACTTACGTTTCTCAGCCCAAGGTTTTTATCACCTCCTTTTGTTAAACATGAAAATAAAATTTTATTATTATATATATTTTTTATTACGAAAATAACTAAAGATTATTATTTATTTCCATTTTAAAAAAATATTTTTTTGAAAATTTATTTTGACGTCGACAATGATAATCCTTGCTCTTACGTATCCTCCGGTGTAATAAGGAACTCAGAGTCATGTAGTTGTCTAGAAAATGTTTGTGTTGGATATTTTTTATTAAACTAGTTTTTTAGCCCATGTATTGCACGGATCAAATCTATTAAATAAATTTTATTATTATTATTAAATATCATAAAAGGTGTGAAAATTTATTCATATAATATATGTAATTAAAAAAATATATATCAAATGATATAGATAACGTTTAATAGTTTTATTTGTAGAAAGAATTAAACTTATATGAATATAATAATTATTAACATAATGAAATACATAAAGTCTAATAGTTGTAATTGTCAAAATGCATGATAAGAAAATAAAAGTGGACATTTCAACCAATTCTTTCATAATATACTTACAAAAACATTGAATCTCAATGATAAAGGTGAAATCTAAAATATAAATTTTATGACTCTAATTGATTATCTTGAAAAATGCATATAATCATTCATATGATATATTTAAAGAAAATAAATATCATATGACTACGATAAAATTTAATAACCTTGTTTATGAAAGAACATTAAATATGTCCTAATATAATAATTGTCAACATAATGTACTAACATAATTAAAAAATTAAAATTCATGGATCCTTCTCTATATTGACACCTTTCAAGTCTTTAGAAGATGAAGCTTGTGCGAGAGGATCTTCATTTTGATCAATGTGGTCACAATTTGAATTGAGAATTCTCTTCATAGGTGTGATAGCCACGTCTGAGTTTAAATCAAAATTATTTTCCCTTGTAATAGATATACAATCCTGGAATTCAAAGAACTCCAAATTATTATAATTATTATGGATCAAAATGTACATGTATGATAAATTTAGAAATGTTTAAGATCTTACGATGTTTACATCATCCTTTTGTAATGATTGTCCAACACATTGATCATTACAACTCTTCTTCTTAGAACCCTAAAATTTTAGATATGTATGTGGTACTTATATAGCTATTTAGAAAAATAATTTTGAGTACATAAAACAATAACATATACATTTGACATACCTATTTTATTTCACTATTTGTCACAAAATCTTTGATTAAATTCTCATCATCAGTCATTTTATGAACATTAAAGGTTCTTGAAAATCTTCCACCCTTTTTATCCTCAGTTCTTATTTTAATGATAAAAGATTTTCCTAAGGAAAAATCCAATGCAGTAGGGGGAATACCAAACAACTCTCTAGCCTACAAATTGAGATAAAAAAAAGTTAGATTGAAAGAAAATATGTCAATATATTAGTTCATGCCATGTAATATATTTCGCAATATTATAATTGCACTTCACTATTAATTTTATATTTGTGATACATGTTTCGTCTGCCTCTTTTTTGACATCTGCAGCTGACTTTTTGATCCACTTATAAACTTTATCATCCCAAAGAATAAATTCAGCAATATTAGCATCATCCTTAACCTCAAGTTGCACACGATATCTGCAAATTTAATAATGATTAAATTAGACATATTGTTGTGCTTGTATTATAAAATTCTAAAAATAATAATAATTTAACTTTTACAATATGTATAATAAGGTGACATATTGTGCGATGATTTCTAATTAATTAAAAGTGTGAAAATTTTTATATTGACAATATATTATAGTTAAGTTCTTAATAAATTATCAATAAAATATATTTAACTTACTTGTCTCACTTTAAGCCTCTAATAAAGAAAATGAAACCTGTAACACTGTATCTTGAGAAGTCGGTGTTTGATCAAGAAAAAAAGATTATAGAGATAAAATGATTTTTTGTCTGAGGAATATTGTATTGTCAATTTATCAATATAAACTATTTATTTAGGTAACCAAACATTTAAAATATGACATGAGCTGGAGATGACTTCTATTTTCTAATCAAATTAATAAAAAAAAGTATTTTAAATAAAATGACAATAAAAATATAAGAATAAAAAAATAGATATAATATCATGAAATAGAATATTGCATGAAGAGCACAATTAAAGTGAATATACACACCATACACAAAAAAGCGTTAACATTATCACTTTAAATATATTAAAATAAAAAAATTAGAATTACCTTTTAAAAATTTTATAATATAAAAACTAAACAATCAGTAGATATCTTAAAAGTAAAAAAATAAATAAATAATTACCTTTTCAAAAGTAAATTTATTATATTGATAAATTAAAAAAATATATTGAAGGGATAAGATCAGATGCAATGATAAAGTATATTTCTGTTAAACTTGCTAAATAAAAATTTATCACATTGGCATGAAAAGCAAGAAAACAATCTCTCTTTTTCATTTTAATTTTTAAAAAATAATAAATAAATTTGTATTAAGAAAAAATGAAGCAATAGTTTATACAATTAGTATAAAAATAACTTTCATCTAAGTTATTTATTTGTTCTTCACACATCTAGATAAACGAAAAGAATTTTCTCTAGTTCTTTCCTATTTTTATCTATTCAAATAATCTATTTTTTACTCTATTTCTCTTTTATTTTTATCCTTTCAGCCTTTTTTTTTTATTATTTTCCTTCACTCCTAATTCAAACAGAGCATAGGTATAAATAAATAGTTTCCAATTGAAAAAAAATTAAATTATAACAAACACAGAGATCTAATACTATAAAAAATAAAAATAAAAGAAAAATTTAGGATAAGCAATTAACACAAAACTTAATCTTAAAAACCATATTCTCAACATTTGCAACCTCAAAATTTTGTTCCAATTATGTTGGCATTCTTAAAATACAATCACATGCACATCACAACATAATAAATAAATAATGGTAACAGTAAAAAACAAAATTATAACTCAGATTTCTTAAAAACATTGTAAAACAAATCATGAACTTTATAACAGTTATTAAAAATAGAAGATTAACACTGCACACTAACCAAAGGTGCTTTTAGTAACATTTGAAAAATGTTACTAAATTATATATAAATGTTACTAATATACTTTCGCAACATTTTATCAAATGTTGTATTAGGCCTATGTTGCTAAAGCCTTTTAGTAACATTTTTATATACTAATGACAACGTTTTAAAAATGTTACCAATTTAACATTTTATAACATTTTTACATATTGATAGCAACATTTTAAAAATGTTACCAATCTAGCATTTTGTAACATTTTAAAAATGTTGCTAATGTTACTTGTTAATTATATTGTAACATAAAGTCACATTGCCAAAATAGAATTGATTCCAAGCTGGAAATTTCAATATTATACAAAAGACGCAGCAACTGAACTAAATAAACCAGAAAGGAATCATATAATTCACATACAGCTAAACAGAATATATATATATACATCAAGTTTTCTTCTACAATAAAGTATGTAGTACATACAACATTTTCCTTCTTGCTCTTGGCACCATACTTTTTCTCTGAAAAAAATTAAGAAACTAAAGATGAGAGGACATTGGAGCTCTAAACATATATAATAATATTTTTTACCATGAAACTAATTATTTTATATAATTAACTGGAAACCACTCAAACTTCAAAGCTAGACTAGACCAATTAGAGCATTTACAACATTGCAAAGGGGTGGCCAACTAGCCGAGACTGATATAAGAAAAACAATTTCAAACTTCAACAGATGTACAGTCAGGCCCTGCAAAAGCAACAAGGCAATTGAAACTTAAACAAAGACACATAAATAATTTTCTCTTTTTCACATCTCGAACATATAGAACTCTTACTCTACCTACGAAAACATCTTAATGATATAAGACAAATGTTTCTCTTACGTTATTTTTGCTTTTTCACTTTTTGTAAACTGTCAAATCCTAAGGCTCATTACTAACCTAGGGTAAAGCTAAGTGCCTAGGTTATTTGAACCTTTGCCAACCCTATTAACCAAAACTACCCTAAGATTTGGCCTTCATGGCAAGGACACATTCAACTTTAATACCCTTTGACATATTCAAAACTTGAAATGATGAAACCATGTATTCTCTTTACCAGGCAAATCATGTGCGTCATATTTTAGATTGGGTCATATTATTTGTAAACCAAATTATTATGATATATATATATATATATATATATATATATATATATTTGGAATACAACACAAGCATCCATTGCTCCTAGTAATTAATAAACAGAGCACTCGAGATAGTAGCCAGGCACAACAAGAATCTCTAACAACGAGTTCCTTAAAGGCATGCAACCTTTTTCAATTTGATCATAGTTGTTATGTTTGTGATTATTTTAATTAGCCCCAGTCAAACTAAGGTGGAAGCAAGCCAATATTTGGTTAATTGGAAAGAAATATGCTATAATAACATGCTAACAGCATAGATAAAAAGCAAATATGATACCTTATCTACCAATTAATGATATTTACCTTATCCTAGCTAGCACAATCTTTAAAAAGTGAGTATTTGATAACTGCAATTTCTCACGGTATTTTCTTCCTCATTTCGATTTTGATAAAGGTGGTGAAGAAAAATAACAGGGAAGCATCTCAGTTATGGTTCTTATACTAATTGAACAATTATTTAGCCTAAATGTAAATAAAACTAATCATTTAATGGTTATTACATTTGACAGTAATAAACATGTCAGAAAATACCTGAACTTGAAACCCTTCCAACTTGCTAAATTTGACAAAAGAATATACCACCTTTGGCATAAACAACATTCACAATGGATTTCCATGCTTCAGCTTGCTCTGTCCATATGCCTAGTGTATGTGTAACGACCATGGGCTCTCCTTGTCTTGGACTTCTCCCTCAAAGGCTTTCCCATGCACCGCACTCATGATCTTCTCACCCCCGCAAGTGAGATTTTGCCCTCCCTCGGAATCGAACCCAGTACCTACAGGCTAAGTACTTGAAATCGTTTATTCCAAATACCACTTGTCCAATTAGTCAAGTGGTATTCGAAATCAACGAATTCAAGTACGTAGCCCATAGGTACTGGGTTCGATTTCGAGGGAGGGCAAAATCTCACTTGCGAGGGTGAGAAGATCATGAGTGCGGCGCATGGAAAAGCCTTTGAGGGAGAAGCCCAAGACAAGGATAGCCCATGGTCGTGACAATAACAACTTTCTCGCACTCTTAGAGGCACTCACCCAAGCTTAAACCATTTTGTTTTTCTCCCATCACACCCTCACTCACAGCACCTAACAAATTGGAAGGATAAGAGAATAAGTGATAACTTAGTGCTTATTGCAAAGGTAGGACTATAGGAGCAACTGCGTTTTCAGGTCTTGTTTCTGTTGTTCCTGCTAAACAAAACAAAAAAGTGGGGTTTTGAAAGGAATAATCACGTAGAAAGTTTGTTGTCTAACATACTATTTACAGATAGGCTTTAATTATATAACTATGCAACAGAGACAATCTAACATTGATTCCTATCATTATAAGAAACAAAATATAAGTAAAAGTAAAGTTATACAGGTTCTATATAAGTAAAATAGTTGTTTTGTGGGTTCAAGAAAAAGTGAAATGTGTAAAATTATATGCAAATTAAAATTGCCAATATGCACATTCAACTACCTAGGAGCTGACCTTTTAACAAAATGAATATTCTAGAAGTTATTTTAGTTATAATAAATATATAGCATGGTGAACTGGTGTCCTTATCTTATTATGAGTAGAGGGTTACGCATATTTGAAAACAGCAAAAAGTTTTGTCAAAATAGAGAAACCTTTGTTAATTATCACGAAGGTGAGCATAACTAAATTGATAAAATACACAAAAGGCAGAGCGCATTGACGCTCTCTCAACAATTCCTCACTTGCACTCTTATATTTTCACAAAACACACACGTATCACTCCCTATTTTTCTTCACTCACAAGACTGCGTGTCACATAGACACGGGATTCACTCATTTGGGCCTCACTTTCACACACTCACTTCATCTCAACACACTCATTTCTCACTTTTCTTCATAATCGCGGCTCTCACACACATAATAACAGATACACAACTCATCAATCTGAAAACAGATTTTTATCTGAACACATCATACCATAATCCAGACTCACAACAAATCAACAATGACACTCACAAAACCCCCTTTTGGATTCACTCTCAAGGCACTATTCACACAACCAGTTTCTCTTCCACACTCACACTGATATTTGTCTCTTGTATAAAACACAAACAACACTACACAAAGCAGCTTCTCTCGGAGGTTCCTCACTAACCAAAAAATCCTTTCACCTTAACTAATTCTCATCACCATCTCTACACTGCTTCTCCCCAAAAAATTAAAATAAATGATAAAAATTAATTGCTAAAGCAGATAAGTGTTCAAAGAAGAAATAAAAAAAATCAACCTCATAAAACATTTTGAAAATTCAAAGAAAAGCTTAAAGGAAGCAAAGATAGTGAATATCAGAGATTTTTGTGATAATATGGAGTTTGACTCTGCGACCGATGTTTCTAAGAGTGGCAAGGCAACACTCTTTTCTCTTCCTAACTAAATCAAAACAAAGTTAAAATTAATAAGTCTGATAATTTGATTCAGTAAGTCTCGTTATTTGTAAAGATAACTTTTCAAAATAATGGTTTCCAAATTCGAAGCAATAACCAACTCCAAACAGTGATATTATAAAAGAAAAATATCATTCCGATGGATTGTAAAACAGATATAGGATTCTGTAACTGAACAAATTTATTCAAATTGTCAAATTTGTTGATCAAGATGTCTTTAATTAATAATTAATTTTTTCAAATGAGCCAAAAGGTCTAAGCACAATGGACTAAACTTTGTCATAAGCATAATGGAACACGAATTCCTATATTTGTTTTATGTTGCTGTTACTTTTCAGTAGACTAAATTGTGCAGGTTACTAAATTTGATATATTTAACCCATGCATTTCAGAACTAATTTATTCTTAGCACGTCTAATTGTAGCGGTCACTTGGTCATTACTATAGAACCAAAAGCTAGCTAGTAAATAGAACCCAAAACAAAAAGCTATGGCTAACAATTCGATTAGAATCATTTACCATTTTTTGATATCGTTGCCAATCCCTTGGTCATGTGTGAAGTAAGGAATAGGTCTTTACTAATATAAAAACATTTCTATTAGTTTTCAATGATTTTACATGGGAGCATACTTGTCTAATAAGAGTGGCAAGAAAAGAGAAAAAGTGGTGAAAAGATCAAGAAATGTACTTTAAGAGTGGCAAGAAAAGATAAAGAGTTGGAAATCTTACCAATAAGCAAGATTGGGGACTGAGAACACATAGTAGTAGCAAGACTGGAGATTAAAAATAGATTGAATATTATGAATTAAACAGGTCAAAGAACTATTATGATACTGGAAATGTAAATATTTGTATCTGATGTTGATAAAGATTTATGTCAAATTTTAAAAAAATAAAAGGAAAAAAATTGAGAAGGAAATGAAGCAATACAAATTGGACTCCATTAATATAACTATGAATGAAAAAACGAAAATTGAGGGGATTTAGAAAAAAAAATGTATTAAAATTATAGGTATTGAAGAAAGTGATAAAAATAAGTGTTTTGTTTCATTACCCTTTACGCTCAGAACTCACACAATCACAAAGTTGAAATCAAAAACACCAATTGCCTTGTAAGGGGCAATGTAATCAAGATTCAGCTTATAAACAAAACCAATAAAATGTATCTAGAAGCCTTCAACAACAATTTGGTACCTTTTTTTTCACAACTTCTAATTCAATTGGCAAACCAAAACCACCAACCGAGCTACAATCTGCAATGGAAACCAAAACCAAAAAATAAATGAGGATTGGATGGGATTCAAATTTTTAAATATATAAAAATTTAAAAAGAAGAAAATTTTCAAAAGAATGGGTTATTTATTTGGACCTAAGCCTAATAATTGATCCCCAACTAAACCATTTACGTCTCTCAGCCCAAGGTTTTTATCACCTCCTTTTGTTAAACATGAAAATAAAAATTTTATTATTATATATATTTTTTATTAAGAAAATAACTAAAGATTATTATTTATTTCCATTTTAAAAAAATATTTTTTGAAAATTTATTTTGACTTCGACAAAGATAATCCTTGCTCTTACGTATCCTTCGGTATAATAAAGAACTCAAAATCATGTAGTTATCTAGAAAATGTTTGTGTGTTGGATATTTTTTATTAAATGTGGCATCATCAAGCCATCGCAACTCAGATGTGTCATGTTAAAATATTGGATTAACAAGGTGTTGCACCTAAATTAACCATTTGTTATTTTCTTTTATAAGAAAATAATGACGATAATAATTATAATAATTTATTTATAACAAAGAATAAAGTGCGATAGTCAAGCTATTGCAACTCAGATGTCCCAATTTAAAAATAATAGGATTAACACGACATCATGTCTAAATTAACCCATTTTGTTTTAATTTTATGAGAAAAATAATATAGATATTTATAATAATTCATTTTTGAGGAAAAAAAATGCAAGAACATCAAGTTATCACAAATCAGACATCTCAATTTAAAATCGTAGGATTAACAAAGCGTCACGCTTAAATTAATCTTTTTATATGAAAAATAATGATTAAAATTTATAACTTCGAGCAATAGAAATTAATGTATGAAATAATTGACTAACAATGAGGAGAAAAGAGTGAGGTGCCAAAATGGGCTACCAGCCCATTATGGGCTAGCCTGATGCGGTTTATGGGATACATTGATTTGGGCTAAAAAGGCCCGTATTCAATTCGGCCTTCTAAATTAATGCCCAAACCCTATCCTATCGGGCCTTTTGGACTGGCTTGACATCTTTTATTCTTTTTATTTTTTAGTTGATTTTTTTACTTTTCTCCAAAACTCAAGCCTAATAAATATTATGATAATTATTTTTATTGTCATATTTATTTTAGTATAATAAATAAAATACAAATAATTATGTTATTCTATTATTACATTTAAGAATAGAATGAAAAGATAATTAGTACAATTATTTTTAATATGAAAAGTTCTATATATTTTAAACCTTCGTTCTCAATATATTATAATATAAATAGGCTATAGTGCGATTATAAAACTCAATATATTATTTTTTATTTGTTTTTTTTGGTTGATTTTTTTATTTTTTCTCAAAATTCTAAACAATAATTATTATGATAATTATTTTTATTGTCATATTTATTTTAGTATAAGAAGTAAAATATAGATAATGGTGTTATTTTTTTTTTTATTGTCATGTTTATTTTAGTGTAATAAATAAAATACATATAATTATGTTATTATATTATTACATTTAGAAAAAAATGAAAAGATAATAAGTGCTATTATTTTTAGTATAAAAAACTCTCTTAGTTTCATTCTTAACAAAATTAGAAAAAGAAGCGAGTGAACCTCACCGGGTTAATCTAACTCGAGCTTGATTATGGCATGAACTTCTTTGGATCAGGATAAAAAGGTCTGCATTTATTTCAGGCTCAAAATTTAGAATCCAAACCCTTTATTTTATCAGGGGTGTTTGGGCTAGCCCAACAAGCACGGCCAATTTTGTTACTTCTAAGAAAAGATATTAACAAAGTGCCATGCTTAAATTAAATCCTAAATCATAGTTTAAAAATTATTATAATTTGTTTGTTATTATTATTATTATTATTATTATTATTATCCTCTAAAAATGATGGATTGACAAATGAATAAATAAACAAATAAAAATAACACAAAGAAAAAGGATTAACAATGTGTCTAAATTAACTCCTTATAAAGAAATAACAATATAACAGCTATTTTTTTCATTGACAAACAAAATAAGTAAAGAAATTGATTAAATGAAATAAACAAATGAGATTGACAAATTACCCAATTAAATAAAATGCTTTCAATTTTAGTTTTTACTTTCCCTTTTTTGGGGACACTAAACTTAGATTTTTATTTTTTTTGGTGAACCCCAAGGTGTCCTTTGACTGAGAGTCAAAGACTAATCTCTTAAGATATTGAGATCCATTTAAGAGGTTGACTTCTTCCATACAAGTAGACACTAAATTTAGATAAATTCACAATAATTAATCACTGTTTGGACCCATTTCATAATTTTAATTGGCAACAATAAGAATCTAATAATTCAGACGCAAGGAAAAAAAAGATCAAAAAGAAAAGGATTTTGCTATTTATACTCCCCCTATTTTCTAAGTAAACTCCCCTTTTCCCTTTTTTTTAATTTTTATTATCATAAATATTCTTTATACCCAAAATAACCTTTTATATTAAAAAGCTAAACCATGTTCTTTATACTCTATCATCATTGTTCTCTAAATTCTTCTCATCTATTTTCTCCCCCTTTTCCCCTTGTTTGCCAAATGTATTAGAATTTTACCTTAATTTTGTTTTATTACACCCCTATATTGAATTTCATCATATAAGAAAAATACTTTAATTTTGATATCATGCACAACTTATATTCAATTTCGTCATACAAGCAAAATATGTCGATCGCAAAACATGTATGTTGCGAAACTGTGCGTGACCAAGTACATGGAGATTTTCTTTTCTTTTTTTTTAAATTTCAGAACGTTCGCTGCAAAATTCAATATAATAATCATTCCAAAAAGTACTTTCTAGAATACTATTTTGTTTTTTACCATTCTGGAAAGTACTGTCCAAAATATTGTTTTGTTTTTGTTAACATATCGGAAAGTACTTTCCAGAATGTTAATAAACAATACAATATTCCAAAGAGTACTTTCCTAAATGTTAAAAAACAACAGTATTTCAAAAAGTACTTTCTGAAATGTTAAAAAACAAAACAGTATTTAGGAATGTACTTTTCAAAATTTAATTTTTTTAATTTTTTTGTGGTTTTTAAAAAAAATTTAATTTTTTTCCAATTCATGTTAGTAAGATGTTTGAGATGGTGAATATGTCGACTAATGGGACAATAAATGAGATTATTCATTGTAGTGAAAGCAAGGGGACTGCGACATGGGACAAAGGGGAGTGCGCGTAGTGTGAGATGAGGGGGGAGTGCCTACGAGAAGAGGAAGGAGGGTTGTTTTGAAAAAGAGGGAAAAATAAGGTTAATTAAGTAAATTCAAATAAAAAAATTACAAGGGGAGTGTACTTAGAAAATAATATAAATAGTAAAAGCCTACAAATAAAACAGACAATTAAACAACAAAACAAATTGGTCTTACGTCAAGTGGCAAATTTAGACTCAAGAAATGAGGAAAAAAAGAAGAAGAAGCAAGAATCAGTTGGGCTATGGCTCAATGGATATGGCCTAAGCAAAAAAATAAAATAAAATTCTATGAGATAGTGACAAAAGGCAAAAGGGCCTTGTAACTCTCACTCCCCCAAAATTCTCTTCCCACTCACTCCCCACCCTAATTAAAAAACTAAAGTGCCCTTACCTTTCACCTGTCCAAACCCCCTTAAAACCTTTCCCCTTCCCTGACCCCTTTCTTTCTTTCTTCATTTCCTCACACCTCTTCTCTGGCACGTACACCCTTTCTCTAGTGCAACCTATGCACCTCATTCTTCGATGCATTGACTTTTTCGCCATTTTACGTGAGCTCATGAGTCTTAAGCAGCTCCCATTTTTTGTGAGTTGTTGGATTTTTTTTGTTTGTTATTTTGATTTGACAGAAACAAGTTTTCCTCATGTATGCAAGCATCATACACAACAAATATATGTTTTCATTGTGTATGAAGCTCATATACACAACAAAAACATGTTTCTGTTGTGTATGAAGTTTGTTTTGCTTTTTTTATTTAAATTAAAATCTTATTTAATTTATTATTTACTTTATTATTAAATTAATAAACTATTATTAATTTACTTTATTAAAATCTTATTAAATTAAATTAATAAACTATTATTTACTTTATTATTGTAGGTAAACTATGCCGCATACACGATACATTAGAAATAGAGGCAGGGTTGGTTCTATGGAGGACAAGGCAGGACCATCTAGAGCTACTATTGAGCGAGTACCTTCACTGCTTCAGCACACAAAGCTAAGCAAGGTAGCAGCGCGGGCGAGAATGCGTGCTAATGAGCCAAAGCACCCAATTGTCACTCTTGAGTCATAGGAGGTTGGCATTGAGCCATGGGCAGCTGAGCCCCCTTATCCCGGTGGCCTTGAGGATCTCTCTTTATTGAGGTCCTATCCACACCATATTGCCCCACGGATATGGGCAAAGCAGGACTGGCCGGAGGTGAAGTTGGTCATTCATAGGCTCCAAGTTTTGGACATCATTGAACATCTACAGGTGAGGAGACACAGTCAGTGATGGAGACTCTCACACAAACACGTTATGACTCATGTAATAAGGTCATGTGTGCCTTTATTAAGCAATGGCATAGGGACACCTACTCATTCCACCTTCCAGTAAGGGGGATGACCATCACTCTTTATAATATGTAAGCTCTCTTACACCTACCCATAGTTGGGACCTTATGTTCCCACTGAGTGTTGACCTACGATGAAGCAATTGGTTGATGCATTTGCTTGGGGTCAAGTACTATCAAGCATGTCTTGCGACTAAGCGTGGAGTGCAAGTACCATTGGACTAGCTAGAGCAAACATATCATTTAGCACTACAGGCCGGACAGGTCGTATATGCAGTGAGAGCTTGTTTGCTACACTTGGTTAGCTGCACGATCTTTGCAAACAAGAGTTTGACGTGCGTCCAAGTCTTACGTGGAGCTTTTTCATGATCTTGCTTGATGCAGAGAGTAGGCATAGGGTATGACTGCATTGTGTTACTTGTATAATCAACTTGACATCACTGGTCTGCATAACACGAAGCAAATCGAAGGATATATATGACTTTATTCCATGCACCAATTTTTTTTTTGCCATTTGTTTTTTTTCAAACAATTAATTATGTTTATTGTTTTACGATCATGGATATATAAGCATTTTTTGACCATTGGTCCTCGCGAAAGGATCATTACATATACAGAGATGTCTCCTTATGCTTATAAATGGAAGACTATGAGGGGTTCTGGTTGGGTGATTCTAACAAGGACAATGCTAGATATGCTACAGCTAGAAGACATCATCTAGACGCCGTATGAGTTGCACAAACATGTTGCCTCTTCCATGTACAACAAATTCCTCGATTATTGCCTGATCATGTTCCCTCCATTGAGGTATGCGATGAGAGGTTTGGTGACTATCCCTCCTACTTCATCATTGTTAAGACTAGGGGAGCGCTTATGCTTAAGGGTATTATCCATAGGCATGTGTCGATAGATACTTGTAGTGGTTCCATCGCATCTCTCATTCATACATCTCGCCCCCAACAGAGGGAGATCTTCTAACAGCATGTTTGGAAACGATTTTTGAGGCATATTTGACATGAAAAATCATGTCTTTCTTGAAGTTAGTAGTTCTTGCTTCCACTTTTTTTTTTGTGTTGGATGTGGGAAATTATGTTACCAAATTGTTTCCGAACATATACTAAGAGGCCCTTCAAGAGTACTTATGCATTTTCGAGCGATTCTCATTCTCATGATTGTCAAGTGTGTGTGTGTGTGTGTATCCCTCTCCTATGTAATGAAGGACAATCAAACCTTTATAGTACTTATTTATATTCCTTTTTTTTTGTAGACGTTGTTTGAGAGGATCGGTGCAGATCTTAGCACCATGCTTAATCTGAGGATGATTATTAAGGACACTAATGCTTATATCTACACGCAGCGCATATTGACACTGGCACAGTCAGGCTGTAACACCCTCACTTTTACTTAATTAATTGTTTTATTTATTTATTTATTTATTCTGTATCTAATTCTAAAAAATCGGGAAGGAATCTAAAAATTATGATCCCCACGGTTAAACTCAGAATATCAAAAACTATCTAATCGTGATTTTTAATAATTTTTCCGAACCAAAGTCCGAAGAAATTAAAAAATGACGATTTTGTCCTTCTTTGTCAATATTAAGAGCTGACATGAGAAAAAGATTCAATTGATATTAAAATGTCAAATTGAGTTTAAAATCATGTCATATGTTTTAAAATAAAATTTTGGAAATTTTCTGGGAATTTTCTGAAAATTTTGTGCAAAATAACCAAAATAGCCCTAGTTGTCAAATAATCAACTCAGTATTGGTGTGACATGTAAAAATGGTGAAAATAATATTTTTAGTACATTTCTAGGTAAAATATGTAATTTTAGAATTTTCATAAAAATTTGAGCATTTATTGAATTAAAATGGATTTAATATGAATTTTCTAAGCTTAAAATATATAATATAATTCGAAAAAAATAATTAAAAAGTTAAAAATTATTTTTAGAAATTATTTTTGATGAAAAATAATACATTTGTTCAGATTTATGTTTAAATTAATTATTTTGATATTAAAAGTTAATTTAATCAAGTTTAGGTGATTTTATCAGTACCGGTTAATTAATTAACAGTCAAAATTTATACTGAGATTCTTTGAAACAGATGCTATCCCACGTTGAAACTCTAGAGGGGAGGTGATTCATAACCTAAATGTAATATTTGTCCCTAATTAAGCTAAAAAGAAAAAGAAAAAATTAAAATTTGTCTGTCATGCATGACTTCACTCCATGGACACCTAAGCTCACCCTTCCTCTATAAATACCCCTTCATAGAAGCTGAATTCTTCATCCTCTTCCTCCATTGAGATAGCCAAAATCTCCTCCATAGCCACCTTCCTCCATAAAATTTTTCTTCTTACACCAAAATTTTCCTAGTTTTCATTAACTAGTAAAAATTCTCTTCGTAGGAGCTCTGCACCAACAACTTCACCAACTCTTTGAGGTAATGGGGGGAGTGGGGTTGGTTCTAATTTTCAATTACTTTGTATGTTGGTAGGAAAGGTTTTCCCCTAAACCTTTCGATGTTTAAGTTTATTAAGTTTTATAAATATTATAATGTTTAGTATTAAATTCAAGTTTTTACTAAGTTGTTATGCTACTCAATTTTAGATAATTAAAATACATTTATTAAGTAGTTATGTTGCTCAAATTTAGACAACTATAGTATAATTATTAAGTTGTTATACTGCTCAAATTCAAACAATTATAGTAGAATTACTAAGCTGTTATGCTGCCCAAATTTAAAAAAAATATTTTTAGTTGTTATAATAGATAATTAAATTATTATATTATCAAATTTTAGTAATACTTAATTAGTTTAGCAAAAATAGTAGAAGAAATAAACCATAAATCTCATAATATGAAACTAAGTATAGAAATTATTTTATGAGCTATTTATGAATTTATTTTTAGAAAACTACTGTAAAAATTTCAGTTTAAGTTTTTATCGTTCAGGTAAGGTCTAAACACACAAATAAACCATTTGTAAAAATTTCATAAATTTTAAAGCTTATTTAGTACTTCTAATTGTGCTCTATAAGTGCTTGTGGACACATTTTTCTTAAAAGTACTAAATTTCAAAAAATTTCAAAAAATTTCTAAAATTTCTAATTATTTTTCTGAGCTTAAAAATTATTTTTATGAAATTTTTTTGACTATTCTATGTTTTATTTCTTAATTATCAGTCTTTATTTTAATTTTTATGTCTTTATTTTTATTGAATTATTGATTATGTGTTTTAATTTGAATTATGAATTATGTGAATGTTATGTATCGATCAAATCTCTATAAATAAGGCAGAGATATTGGTAGAAATTATACTGGTGCTCAAATTTTTGAGACCAAAGTGAACCTTTAGAAATTAATAGATTAGTGAGTAATGTAAAGCAGGGGACATACAGTGGCATGACACCCTGTTAGGGAAGCTACAGTTTGGTACACTAAGGAATGAAAGGCAGGGACCCATTTGGGGAGGTCTCGAGGGTATGCATCAAGTGGTGAAAGTCCTAATAGCTAGGGTAGCGCCCGTGAGTTGGGATATTCACCTGACCAAGCTCGATAACCCCGACAACTGCTCAGCATTCCAGGATTGGTTTGAGAGTATACCTCTATAAATGGACGTCCTGACTGATATTTGTTCCTCATTGATGATGAGGACTGTACCATGTGATGATGTTGATGAGGTATATGTACTCCCAATCACTTCCCAGGTTCTGTTGAGAACTATTACTCACTAATGGGAAGTATGGATCCATACCAAGTCAAGGGTAGTGTAGTATAACTTAGAATAAACCCTAGGTTCCCTTCATTAATTGTATTTAAATTCCTACCATATATGTGAAAGTAATTTAGAACAAATCACCTCACTCCATTATTTTTTGTTATGCATGTTCAATCGTGATTATTGAAGATGACAGCAATGCCTGATGATGCTGAGGATGAGCCAGAGGATACTCCTCCAGATTGTAGACCTAGTTTATAATATTTTTCTTACGGGATAGGGTAGATAAATACTTCTCTGTATAGGATTTGATGTATATATTGGGTAAGGTAGTATATGTCTTTTGATGTACTTTTGTTTTCTCTTTGACTATTATGTATTACTCAAACCATGATGTACAGTTGGATATATATATATACATAACCAGTTTTTATCATTTCACTTCTATGTCTAAATTCTGTTTTTCTATTATCGAAAAAAAAAACTTACTCACATTTTCATCAACTTAAAGTAATAATTAAATTAATATGAATTATATTTTGAATTAAATGAGTGTTACACAGGCACTGATGCAAGATATACATATTAGAGAAGGAGGATGACCAGCTAGTGATATTGTGGCGTTATTGTATTTATGTTGTTGTATTTTATTTTGTATCTAGAGTTCAGTTATATTGTAACATGACCTGTTATGTTGACTTATTTTGAATGAGAGATTATGTTGACTTATTTTGCTTTGTTTAATATTTTTGCTTCATTTATTATTTAACAAGTTCTTACACTATAGTTTTTTAAAACAACTAAAATTTAAATTCCAAAATTAGCTAAATTAATAAATATTGTATTCAACCAATCAAAAAGTAATTAGATTATTTATACACAAAATAACAAGAGGCAAAAGTAAAAAAAAAAAAAAAAACCCAGTTCACAATACACAACAAAAACAAGTTTCCATTGTATATTTTGAACAATACACAACAAAAACATGCTTTTTGTTGTGTATTAGATGTTAATACACAATGGAAACATGTTTCCATAATATGCATGGCGGAAACATATTTCCAACAAGGGTAATTTCGTGAAAAAATGTGAAAAAGTTAGGGAGTGGGAAGATAAAAGCGAGGTGTGCAAATAACAAGGCCCAAGGCAAATTGATATCTATTATCTATTACAATATATAAAAGCTAAGACGCAAGTTCGTAAGATGCCACCTAAGCTTCTTGAATTTCTATCATTTAGCCACATAAGAAAAATTTTCACATTCTCACTCCCTCATTAAGTGTCTTTTTAACTTTCTTTTTAGCAACTCTTGGATAATCTTACGATGAATGTAAATTAATAACTTTAAAAAGTATTAACCATACTACATCAATGTAATATCCTCACTTTCGTCATTATTAATTATTGCATATATTAAATCCTTATACCAAATTATAAAGAATTATTATTACATTAAAAACATATGCCAAATTATAAAGAGCAGAGGTTGAAAGAGCTTAAGATTGCCATAAGATCAATTGTAGTTTACTCCATTAAAAAAGTATAGATTATGTAATTTTGTTTTAATGGGTTGGAGCTCTTTCTATACATTTATGTGAAGTTGACAAATACTTTTATTTATTTTTCTACTAATTTTGCAAGACATACCATCTCTATGTCAATTAATTCTAATGCCAAACACTAGTTAAACTCCAATATCTAACTTTTTTTTGAAATATTTAAAATTTACATTTCAATTTAATTATTTCTTTATTTTATAGAGTATAATAACGTTTGATCAAGCAAGTATAAATTTAATATGTAAAAGCATGCTAAAGATATTAATTAATTTCTACAAGAACATTAATGATTAGTTTTCTTTAATCTATTATGCTACTATCATCAAAATTTGTATTATTTGCAATAAAGGGTTTAAATGCAAACAAGTCTTATATCCTTAGGTGATATTTATGTTAAAGTTTTCTCATTAAGTACGTATTATTATCGTACCTCACTTAATAGTTTCAATTACATTTTAGGAGAGAAGTGATTAAGTAATTCACTATGATGTTTCATATTGTATAATAACAAAAGACATTGCATGTAGTAAAGATTCTAAGAGTCTCTTCTTGATCAATTAATTACTCTAATTAAGAAGTTTTAACTTTTTTCATTTTTTACTTTTAGCAGTTCAATTGAGAACAGTTTATTGTAACACCCTTACTTTTAGTTACTAATTTGTTTTTCTAATTATTCTATATTATTTGTAGAGAACCGGATGGGAATCCTAGGAGTATGATTCCCACGATTACGTTCGTATTAGTGAATAATAGTTAGTTTATATTTTTAATAATTTTTTTGGAACCCGAAAAAATGGTAAAACGAGACTATTTTACCCCTAAAAAGACTGTATAATTGAGAAAATAGATAAAATAGTTAAAAATATATAAAATTTATTTTTAATTCATTTATGTGTTTAGAATAATTAATATTAGTTTTATAATTTTTTAGAAATTTATTGAGACAGTTTTTGTGAAATGATCGGTATACTCCTAGTCAACTACGGGAGTCAACCAGAGACTTTTTGACTTCAAAATATTTTAAAAAATTTATATTGAGTATATTTTAATTATAAAAAAAATTGTGGAAAAAATATTGAAAAATCAAAAAAATAATTATTTGATAAAAACTTTATTTATTTGCTTAACAAATGCCCCTTTTAGTGAAAAATTTATTATAAATAATATACATATAAGAAAATTTCAAAAAAAAAATTAGACTCACAAAAATATGTGGGAATGCATGGTGTGGTCAGAATTAATTAAAACTGACTCATAAATTTAATCCAATTATTTACCATAAACTATTATTTTATCACTTTTACCATTATTAACACATGGGTAATTACAAGTCAACAAAAATAGCTCTTATTTTCTCCCTTCTTGCCCCATTTTCTCGCTAGATTCAGAATTGATTGAAGGGGGGAGTACAATTTAAATTATTTTAATGGGTTTATTTAAAAAATTAAATCAAAACTATACTAATTTATCTTCTATAAATACCCCTCTTACTACAGTTCTATTCTCACACTTTTATTCAAGTTTTCAGACCCACTTTCTCTGGCTATGCTGGATGTCCCTTTCTCGCCACTCTCCAAGTCTTAAATTTTTTTTTCTTCCACCATTAAAGCATTCCAAGCATAGGTTTAGTTCTTATACTTAAAATATCTCCTCTCCTCTTCCATATTTCACCTTCAACAACTACATTTAGAAGTAAAAGGGGAGTCAGGTTTTAGCTTCTAAAATATTTTCTTAATGGGTTTAAGTGTTGGGTTCCCTTAAACCCATGTTATATGACTACTTTTATTATTATTACTATTATACATACATACATACATACATACATACATACATACATATATACATATATATATATATATATACATACATATATATATCCTTATTTAGTTATTGTTATATTTTGCTCTTGTTCATTTGTTTTATGTCATTTATTTTATTGCCCATTTTAATTTTTGTTTTATCTTATTATCATTTATATTGTTGCCATTTAAATTATTGCCATTTATTTTCTTGTCTATTTTAATTTCTTGCTTTATTTCATTGTTATTTTTATTTTTCCCTTTAAGTTATTGTTGTTGACATTTCCACTTAATTGCTTTTATGTAGACATTTTTGGAGTGGGTTTTTCCTCCCAAAACCTTTAACTTTTTATTTTCCATTTAATTTCTTTTATGTAGATGCTCTTTGGAGTGGGGCTTTCTGTAACACCCATACTTTTATATATTAAATTATTCTGTATGTTTAAAAATTATTTTTAAGTCATCAATGTATTTAGAACAATTAATAATAATTTTAGAAATTTTTTCTAGAATTTATTGAGATAATTTTAGTAAAATGACAAAAATACCCTTGGTTGACTGTGGGAACCAACCAGAGACTTTTTGACCTCAAAATATTTTGAAAAATTTATATTAAGTATCTCTCATTATAAAAGCTTTATTTTGAGAGAAAAGTAATGAAAAATATAATAATCCTATTTCAATTCTTCCACTGTTTTTTTATAATATTTGGCAATACAATTCTGAAAAATCGGAAAGGAATTTTGAAATTTTGACTCGCACCATTTTGCTCAAAATTTCAAGAGCTATTTAATCATGATTTTTAATAATTTTTCCGAGCCGGAGCCTGGAGAAATTAGAAAATGACAATTTTATCCCTATTTCTCAACATTAAGAACTGACATGAGGAAAAGATTCAATTGACATTAAAATGTCAATTTGAGCTTGGAATTATGTCATATATATTAAAATATAATTTTGGGAATTTTTGGGAATTTTTTGGAATTTCTGTGTAAAATGATCAAAATGCCCTTACGTGTCTAATAAGCCAGCCAGTACTGGTTGGACATTTAAAAAGGGTGAAAATGGTAATTTTAGTTTAATTATGGGTGAAATATTTAATTTTAGAATTTTGATAAAAATTTTGGTATTTATTGAATTAAAATGGATTTTCTATGAATTTTCTAGCTTAAAAATACAAAATAAATACATATAATTTGAAATAAATTAATAAAAATTAAAATTTATTATTAGAAATTTATTTTTGATTAAAAATAATGTATTTGTCGAGTTTTTCATTAAAATGCATTATTTTGATATTAAAAGCTAATTTTTCAAGTTTAGGCATTTTTATCGATACCGATTAGTTCACCTACAGATAAAATTTGACACATGGAGGCTTGGGAAAGCTGGTGGAGCACGTCCCCAACCCTAAAATAGGTGATTCACCACCTATTTGGGGTATGTGTCCCTAAAATTAATTAAAAATAAGTTTTATTGCATCATTGCTTACATCATCCAAGGGACACCTAACCCCCTTCTTCCCCTCTATAAATACCCATGGTCTTGGACCATTTTCAGCACCTCTCTCTCTCTCTCAAACTACCAAATTCTTAGAGAGCTTCTCTCTTTAGAAAAAATTTTCTTTTATTTTGTTTTTATATTAAAATTTTACTAATTTTCCAACAACTAGTAAAGTTCTCTTTCTAGGAGCTCTGCATCAACAATTTCATCATCTCCATCAATTATCTTAGAGGTAATGGGGGGAGTGGGGTTGGTTCTAAATTACTATCACTTTGCATGTTGGTAGGAAGGGTTTTCCCCTAAACTCGTTCAGGCTTAAGTTTTATTATTGTTATTATTGTTTAATGTTAAACTTTAATTTTTGCTAAGTTGTTACTCTGCCCAAATTTATATTATTAAATCATAATAATTACTAAATTGTTACTCTGCTCAAATTTAAATTATTAAATTATACTTGCTAAGCTGTTACTCTGTTCAATTTTAGAAAATTAAAATGCACTTGCTAAGCTGTTACTCTGCTCAATTTTAAAAAAATTAAAATGTATTTATTTAGTTGTTATTCTGCCAAAATTTTAGTAATTATACTATAATTGCTATGTCGTTATTCTGTTAAAATTCTGGTATTGTGTAATTTCTGCAAAATAAGGCAGAAATGTTGATTGTACTGGTGCTCAAATTAAATGAGACCAGGGAAACCTCTGCTTGAGAAGTTAGGAATTAACAGTTTAGTGAGTGATGTAAAGCAAGTGACATGTAGTGGCATGGCACCCTGCTAGGGAAGCCACAGTTTGGTATGCTGAGGAATGAAAGGCAGGGACCCACTTGCGGAAGTCTTGGGGGTAGGTATCGAGTGGTGAAGGTCTCAATGACTAGGGTAGTGCCCTTGAGTCAGGATATTCGCCTAACCAAACTCGATAACCCCGACAACTACTCAGCATTCCAGGATTGGTTTGAGAGTATACCTCTATAAATGGATATCCTAAATTGTTAGTTTGTTCCTCAATGATGACGAGGATTGTACCATGTGATGGTGTTGAGAGAGGTATATGTACTCCCAGTCACTTCCTAGGTTCTGTTGAGAACTATTACCCACTAATGGGAAGTATGGATCCATACCTAGTCAAGGGTAGTCGGATACAACTTAGAACAAACCTTAGGATCTCTTGTGTTGTCAATTGTGTTTTATCTTTGTTTTATGGTAGATTTCTTACCATACATGTAAAAGTAATTTTAGAACAAAACACCTCACTCCATTATTTTCTTTTGTGTATGATTGGTCGTGATTATTGAAGACGACATTAACGCTCCGTGATACTGAGTACAAGATAGAGAACATCTCAACGGGGGAGGACTTGACGACCTATAGTATTTTCTTCTTGTATAAGGGATAGGGTAGATAAATACTACTCTGTATAGGATCTTTTTGATGTATATAGTGGGCTAGGTAGTATATCTCTTTCGATGTACTTTTGTTTTCTGACTGTTATGTATTACTCAAACCATGATGTACAGTTTTATGATATATATATGTATATATCTTTCATCTTTTACTACCATTTCCAAATTCTGCTAAGTTTGGAATTTCTTTTAAAAATGAAAAAAAAAATTACACGCATTTTCATTTACTTAAACTTAATAACTAAATTAATATGAATTGTATTTTAATATGAATGGGTGTTACACTTTCCCCCAAAACCCTTCGCTTTTTACATTTCATTGTTACTTATTTCATTGTCATTTATATTTTTATGCTATTTATCTTATTGTCCAATTTATTTCCTTGTCATTTATATTTTTGCCATTTAAGTTAATGCTATTTACTTTTTGTTCATTTAATTTTTTTATTTTTTTTTATTGTACCCTTTGTTATTTATTCTTGTCATTTAATTTCTTGCTTTATTTCATTGTTATTTTTATTTTTCCCTTTAAGTTATTGTTATTAACATTTCCACTTAATTGCTTTTATGTAGACGTTTTTGGAGTGGGTTTTTCCTCCCAAAACCCTTAACTTTTTATTTTCCATTTAATTGCTTTTATGTAGATGGTCTTTGGAGTGGGTCTTTCCCCCAGAACCCTTAGCTTTTTACATTTCATTGTTATTTATTTCATTGTCATTTATATTTTTATGCTATTTATCTTATTGTCCATTTTATTTCCTTATCATTTATATTTTTTCCATTTAAGTTAATGCTATTTACTTTTTGTTCATTTAATTCTTTTTATTTATTTTATTGTACCCTTTGTTATTTATTTTTATGTTGCCTTTATTTTGTTGGTAGTCCATTAGAACTTATTATCCTATTATGTTAAATTATCATTGAACTTAATTTTATACATGTTAATTATTTTAAATCAAGTTTATGGTCTTAGATCACTTAAAATAAAAATTTTAGGAACTTATCTCTAATTATGGGCTCTTGATTTTTTTTATAAAATGAGGCTAGAAATTTTTTTATGACAACTAAATAACTAGAATGGTTATAATAAAATAATTTATAAAATGAAAATTTTCTAGACAACAAAAATAAATGAAGAAATAATGGTATGTTACCAAATGAACTTTTATGACAATTTAGCAAGTATTTTAAACTCTTGTATTCAAATGAATTTAGAAGAAACAAATAAAGTGGGCTTTTTATTCTAGGAAGGTATTCAGCCCATTAAGAAAATAAAGTAGAAAAATTTCTTTTTTATCAAATTATGTATACAAAATTAACTTGAAATGAAAATAGTAAAATATGGTTTAGGTTAGTAGGACATTTCGGTCCTTAGAAATATTAACAAGGAACTTGAATTAAAATTTTTATAAAAGTTAGAATTTAGATTTTTATGAAGTATCCAAAAATTTCAAAGTGAGAAAATGAAAATTTTTCTTTTGTTTTACATAAAAAAAACTCACGTTTTTTTAATAGATTAGGAAAAATGAGTTCTTTTATTAAAATTAAGCTTTTGGACAATTACTTGATTTGGTTCAATTTAGTAAAAAAGAACCTTAGAATTAGTAAGAAAGTTGGAAGAAAAGTTTTCTTGAAAGATCAATTTCTTTTAACTTTTGTAAAATTAATTGGAGAAACAAAGTTTTGAGTCTATGGAATTAAATGGACTTTTGGCAAAACTAGTAAAAGTTTTAGAAATGAAAATTTCTTATATAAATTTAATTGTCTTGACATCTAATTTTTTTAACTTATGGCTAAGAAATGGAGATTTTGTTCAACTAAGTCTTTCTAGTAAATGTTTTTGTTAATAGAATAAAATGCACACGCTTGTAAATAAAACACATGTTTTAATTAGCAACTCTCTCAAACTTTAATTTCTAAATTTTCTCCATATTTATGGATTAAGAACCTTTCCTTTAAAATAGTCTAATTTAAAAAATTAGAAAAGGAGAAGGATAAATCAAAGAAATTAAATTGAAAATTTATTCTTAAAAGTATGTATGTGTGAAAATGAATTTTTGTATGCAACTTTAAGTGTTGATGTTTTCTTGCTATATTTCCTAGTTAAATTGTTTCTCTAAGTTATTATGAATGATGGATTAATATTTCTGTGAAGAGTGATTCTAAAACTCTGCTAGATTACCCAGAGAGTATGTTTGGAAACTTAGAAACAAAGTCATAGGAAACCCTCGATTGAGTTAGGACCATGATGAGAAGCATGAGTTCCTGTGTTTGGGAAGTAACAGTTTGGTACAATGCGAGATGAAAGGCAGTGACCATTGTTGGGTCTTAAGGATAAAAGTGTTGAGTTGCGAACGTCTCAATGGCCAAGTTAGCGCCCTAAGCTAGGATAAATCACGTAAACTGATTTGGTAACTCTGACTCCTACTTAGCATCACCAAGATTGGTGGAATGTATATCCCTTATGGGCATGTGGCCCTTTCCTCGAAGATGATGATTACGACATGGATGTCTTACCTTGTAAGGAATTATACGAACTTTCAATTGCTTCCTAATGATTCCTGATGGTTAAAGTGAATCATTAGAGATAAGTATGGATCCATACGTTAAGTAAAGGTCTATAAGTGAGCAACAATAACGTAGGTTAAACCTTAAGATTTTTCAAATTGATTATTTAATTTATTGTTTGTAGCCTATTAAGAAAACAAATGAGGCTTTTATAAAAACCTCACTCCTTTCTTTTCTGTTTCTTTTCATATACGATCGTGATACGAGCAGATGAACTTATTTCACAAGATGATGAACATCCACATAATATACAGTTCCCACGATCATTGGGTCTATGACCCATTCGCCCAGTACTCTACGTACCAAGGACATATTACCTTTACATTCATGTCCCTTTCCCTTGACGTGTTCCTTTCGATGGAGCAGCTTACGTTACCTATGACTTTATCTACTACTGCCCCCGATGGTTTTGTCAGAGGGCCACATCCCCCTCCACCATCACCTGCAAATGTTGATATGGATGATGCCCCGTTTCCTTAGATGGACGATGGTCATGATAAGGGTGTTATGGTGATCCCTGCACCTTACCTTTAGTATTATGAGTCACCACCTGTGATCCCTCCTTACCCCGATACTACTGAGTCTTCATCTAGACCCTCTTACCATCCAAGTGAGAATTATGGATGGATTGCTTCCTCTTCTGAGGTTAGTAGTGTTAGCAGCTTTGATGGCCTTGGGCAATTGCCCAACGGTCATATATCTGTAGATGACGAGGATGAGGATATGATAGACTCAGAGGATGCTAATGCGATAGATTCAAAGGACACGCAGTGATGGAGACTCTACACGCGACTTTTTGTAGATTCTATAGGATGGGATGGCCTACTATAGATTTATACTACTCTGACATAGGTCATTTTGTTATACAGCTACGGGTGGGATATAAGATTTCTTTTGATGTATTTCTTATATATGTACTCTGACTTTATGTAACACTAGTTGCATATATATTATATGATGACGTTTATTTTATGATCATAGTTCTTTATATAATGTCTCTTAGATTTACTAGACATTTGCGAAAAAAATAATACGTATAAGTTTTAAAGGAAGGCGACATTTCTAACAAATGAATTAAAAAGTAATTAAATAAAATGAGCATATGTCTTAGTATAGTAGGTATTGCATTTATCACATACCAATATCACATATAAGGATGGCATAAATATTCGTACCCCGCAGATAATTGCCGGTAAAATCCATAATGGGTAAAAAATGAATAGTTAAATCAGTACTTGTGAATAATTTAAATAGATATTTTCATTACCCATTATTAGTAGGTTGGGGGCAAGTATCAAGGTACTCATGCCTGCAGGCACTTGTTATTATCCATTATTATAAATTTACTTAAATACTTTTAGTTAAATATATAATACTACCTTTATTGTTAAGTTATTATTACTTATTGTTAATTAACAAAAGTTTTTGATGTCTCTTTAGTTTTTTGGCCTTTAACTATTTTTTTAAAAAATAATAGAATAAATAAAAGTTATAGTTAAAGAGTTTCTAAAACTATTTTAAGCTATTTTTTATTTTTTCGTAAATATCCATGGATATCCATGGATACCCATAGATATTCATAAAATGCACACCCACACAGGTATGTGGGTAGACATGAGACAATTTTTTATCCAACGGGGTGGGTAATGAGGAGCCTCTACTCGTGCCCACCCTCCCCTGTTGCCATCCCTAATCACATATATATTTATTATTAATCAATCTTTGACATTTTAACAAAACAATAAAATATCAATCATTTAACAATAATTTGTTGAAAAATAAAACTAGTTAATTACAAATTCGAAGAAAGGTAAACAATTATATTCTCTTATATATTTACATTATTTTAAACTTTGGAGAATATTAAAGCATCTAAAGTGTTAAGAAAAATAAATTTATTATTTGATCTCACAAATTACATGTAATTAAAATAAATTTTATTTAAATTACAAATATAAATATACCATTGTAAATTCTCAAAATCTTATCTATAATCATAATATTTGTGTTAATTACTTTTTAATAAGATAAAAATTAATCAAATTTTTAAAAATAAATTTGCTATAAAATTTTTCAAAATAAACCCTTGCCAGGCATGGGTTGACATCTAGTTTAATAAAAAATTGAAGTGAAAGAGAAAATACGAAAAATAAATCCACAAAATTGGGTGTACATAACCTGTTACAGCTAAATAGTTATGTAAATGCATAGTGTGTACTCTTCTCCTTTAAGACGAGTCTCAGAAGAACGATGGTGTTATGGAAGGGAAAATGCCAAATTTTTGGAAGACTTGGAAATGTTAATTAGGACAAAAGGTAAACCGAAAAGTCTTACAATTTGATGTGCCTTACTATTATGTTTTGCATTTGAACCCACAGTTTCTAGGAATGATTGTTATTCTTGTTATCCTTTCAATATCATGGAGTCTAACTAAATTATTTTAATTTTGTTTCATGAGTTATTCATAAAGTAATTAATAGTCGCCATGTGAGAACATTAATTAATCAGATAATTCTTAATGAATCAGTGTTATCTAACACGCAATCGAAATGCTCTCGGATTCCGCGCAATTGCCAACTCCATCTATCACACCATGAAAGTGCATGTCACATAGTTTATACAGATAAATCCAACCTTGGCGCGTTAATGTTTCCCTATTATACACTGCTTTAGTTATTTTATATTTATACAGATGTCACTTTAATATTTGTTTAATTGAAATCTATGTTTGTCCAGCAATAGAGAACATGTGAAATTGATTCTTCCTTCGATCTATTAAACTGCAGGTCCAGTAGGATATTGCTTTGACATTTATAAGCAATAGTTAAATCGGATCCCTGGCAGGCCAAAGCATCAAATCGATAAAAGGCATTCTAGGTCAGTTATTGCTTTATAGTGATATCCATCAATCGTTCATTTTTGGTCCAAGATAGCATAATAATGAAATGACGCCAAAAGGTCTGATAAGTAGAGAAAATTGCTTGTTTATTTGATATCCTCTTCCTTCTTATCCTTTTGGCTAACCGTAATTGGAACTTTGAAGATTAAGGTACTGTGTATTAACTTTGATCTCAACGTTTCTTTTCTCTTTCATTTTCTTTCCAGTTACCTTGTGCTCCCTTTATTGTGATATTTAAGATTGCAGTGACAAAGAACGATCCGGAGTTTGTTCCAATTTAATGGCACATTATTCTTCTTCAGGAGCTTCTCATATAAAATATGTTCTTTCTCTTTGTCTCCTGCTTATTTCGGGATTGATGGGTGCGGCATCAAAGCAAATGTCAGATAACGTTCCTCAAATAAAGTATGATGTCTTTGTTAACTTTAGGGGCAAGGACATCCGTCACGATTTTCTTGGTTATTTGACTGAGGCTTTTCATCAAAAGCAAATATATGCCTTTGTAGATGATAAACTTGAGAAGGGAGATGATATATGGCCATCACTTGTTGGAGCAATTAATGGATCAATGATTTCCCTGACCATATTCTCCGAAAACTATGCTTCTTCACGTTGGTGTTTGGAAGAACTTGTGACAATACTTGAGTGCAGGGACAAATATGGACAAACTGTAATACCCGTTTTCTACAATGTATATCCAACAGATGTACGACATCAAAAGGGGAGTTATGAAAAAGCTCTTGTTGAACATAAAAAGAAATATGATGTGACCACAGTGCAAAACTGGAGACATGCTTTGAAGAAAGCTGCTGACATATCAGGAATAACATCATTCGATCACAAGTAAGCCCCCCACCTGCGCCCACAATTAATGTTCCATTTTTCCTGCTGTTTGTTTGCTATGTTGTAGCTATATGCATATTATCACAATTCACAAGTTATTTGCTTATTCTTTAAAGAAATCCTGAAACAGAAAATTGTGATTTTACTGACATGATGAATTGTTACAACTGAGAACTGAGGTCTTGGAAAACATAAATTTCCAAGGGCTATATCTAAACTTATCAACCTAAAGACAAGGATAGAAGGAAACTGACAAAAAAGATAAAAGCTATCCTATCGATCAGTTATAAGAATATAAGCTATCCTATCAGTTATTACAGAAAAATGACTAACAAAATGATTAGTTAGTTGTAACACAATGATATTGATAGAGTTTTCAATATTCAGGATGTTCAAAACCGAATCAAACCGATCTAAAAACCAAACCAAACCACACATATACTTATATTGATTGTATTTAATAGATGTTTAGCATTATGTAGTATTATTTTAAATTTTTAATAGTTATAGTATGTGATTTATTATGTGATTTTTAATAGTCATAATATGTAATTTTTGTTGCTATATTAGTAATAAGTACTAAATAATTTATAACATTTTCTTTGCTTTGTAATCAAGGTGTATACTTTACTTTTATATGTTACAAAAAATGTGTATCAATATTGTTAAAAAATAGTGTCAAATATCAAGCGGTGCACAATTTACTTATTATTAAAGAATAATGCTAAATAAAAATAAAAAATATATTATTTTCAACTAAAATATTTTAAACAAAATTTAATAAAAAAGAAAATTCATTTTTTAAAACAATACTACTATAATATAATAATTATGTAAATTTAGTTATTAGATTCCATAAATTAAAAAAATAATCAAAAAAACCATCAAATCGAACCAAACCAAACCTTTGGTTTGGTTTAGATTTGATGTTACATTCAAATTGAACCGCATGTTAATTTTATGTTTGATTTGGATGACTTTTCTTCCAAAAAACTGAACCAAACTGCATTGCAAACACCCCTACTCAATATCTCTATTTATATTATATCTCAAATAGGGATGGCAAAAAACCTATATCCACAGATGCCCAAGGTTAAAACATGCCATGGATATAAAATGGATAGTTAAATTGATACCCATATATTAATGAGGCCGGGGTAAATAGTAAGGTACCCATACCCATGGCTATTTGCACTTTAGAATTATTTAAATACCCTTAATTATATATATAAAGTAAATTGCTCTAATTTATTTTTAGCATAAATATATATATTTTAAAATTATTTATTTTTAGTATAAATATATGTTACAAAATTATTGTTTTAATATAAATATATGCTTCAAAAGTATTTATTTTAATTTTTCACTTTTGTTTAAAATTTAATATTTTAACAAAATCTACAAATATCTGTAGATACTCATAGATATGTATATATATATAATTCATAGATACTCGCTTAATGGGTACACGTGTAAGTATAGGTGAGGGAAGGGATTACAAACTCCAACCTTTCCCAAAGATCATGAAGCTGTTTGAAGCCTAAAGCTTTGGCGAAAATGTTTGCTTGCTCTTGTTGAGATGAAACATAGGAAGTGACAATATATAGTGCCAGATTGCAAGTGGTCATGGACGGAGTAGCAATCAATCTTAATGTGCTTCATTCTCTCATAAAAAACAAGATTGGTTGCGATGTACAAAGCAACTTGATTATCAAAATGAAGAGGTGTAGGAACATCACATATGTAACAACGCACGGTTGCTACATTACTTTTTACACTGAGATCACAATTTTACTCAATTCTAATAATTTTTTTTATTAATTTACTTATGAAAATACGTGCAACTTTTTCATGTCAAAAAATAAACAACACACAACATATAACATAACTGTATTCTATATTTCACAACAAATCAAATCTATATACAAGATCTTTTTCAACATGCAAGAGATACACAACATATAGTCTAAAATGCCATTTTGTTGTATACACATACACACACACACACACATCAAAGGCAATTACATGATGACTCCATAACAGCTCAACTCCCTAATGCTATCGTAACTAAAACACTACCCAAAATAAGACTAATACCAAACATAGTCTTCAAAGTCTTCAAGTGGAGTCACTCATCGTTGCAGGAGATCTCTCTGTACAGGAAGCCATTGTCTAGAAGAGAACCATCTCCAAGTTGTCTACCCCCATGAACGCGAACATTACGATCATCACAATCACATATACACAAACACAAATGTAATGATAAGCTAACCAAAAACAAAAGAAATCACAACTAGAGAGATACAGACATGTCGAATGGCAACAATATTTCAAGTGTAATCATTCACATTAATTCATGTCCAATCATCACAACAATTCATCACAATAGATAACATATAATGAAGTGATATGATAATAGTCATGTAACGTATGTAGACTTGATTCCATGGAGATTTTCACCAAATTGAGTGACCAGTGCAGATGTGACCCTTTAAACATGGTATAACAATAGTAGTGAACCTCGTGGATCTGAGAAGTGGTACATGCCATAAACCATTGGGGTGACGCTGCAAACCTAATCAAAGAATTAGACTAGTGGTATAGTCGAGCTAGGCATACGTAGGTAATGATTTACCACGACACAAGATTCGTGATAATCTTGGTCCCATTTGGAATCACTTATCTACATATCCCTATTACCTTCTAGCACTAGGTTGAACTTGACAAACAACAATATTCACCATTTCATCAGATTCAACTATTTCATGACTTAGTTCCCTTTTATGTGGGTTAGACACATCCACCAATATGCCTGCCATCCCACAAGGTACTAAGCAAAAACAACACCTTAAACATAATGCAAAAAACCAAGAAATCCCTTCGATTTTTCCTTCAACAATTCACCTCAGTATCCCATTATTTGTCTTTGATAGGTAATGCTCTTATAAGTTTTATGAAGGCTCTCTACTTAATATCCACTTGAAATCTTTTAATTATTAATTTTATCCATTTAAATTCTAGAATATTTTATTGATAAAAAATAATTTAAAATTCTTAAGTCATTTATTAATTTACTTAAATATTAGGGCATTCCTTAAATTCACTATATTTTAAACAACAATATAAAAATACATGACAATAGTAGTTATAAAAAAAAATGTACGTGACAATATTTATCTATTTTCTAATTCAACTTTTTACAATTTATAATAGTGATTAATTATTATGGTGTGCCTGATTAATTACAGAAGAAAGGATCCCTATGGCTTAATATTATGAAAATTATATTATTTTTTTAATATTATTTAACATATTATATTAAAAAATATATATATTTAATTATTGTGGGTTCAACCATGGTTTAGCCATAGTTAAACCATTGAACCTTGAGCCAGTATCTGCACCAGTTCAATGATTGGTCTAGTTTTTAAAACATTGGTTAATAGCTTCTTGCAAATATGTTGTGCTTGAGTACTACACAAATTAATGGCAAGCCTTTGTCAATACCCTAATTTTACAACAGACACCACCTATAACCTAAGTTTTAATACTAATTTGTCAAAACCTAAATTTGTTCTTTCATTATTTCATATGTTGAGCTCAACAAAAAGTTGTAATGTAGGCCTATCTATCTCCAAAGGTAGCCATTGCCCGTCCTTCAAGCTCCTTCTTAGACGTACTATTGTGAAATACCGTTTTTGACAAAGAAAAAACTTAATACAAAAGATAAATGGCACAAAGAAATATTTTTTACATCGTCAAGTCTTTACTCTTTAAAGGATTGAGTTCCTTGTGGTTTTTTTTTTTTGTCAATCCTACAAATCCTTTGCATCTATTTATACTAGAAGACAAGCTAAATAATAGGATTATTATCCTAATAAGCCATTCGTCTAAATGGTTTACATTAACTAAACCTTTAAGTGTTTTATGGTTTATATCTATTTACTATTAATAGTAATGCTTATTCAAGCCACAAATATAACAAATCTCCACCTTGGCTTGAAAACCTTAAGCCATTTCGCTTCCACCTTCTATCTATATTGCTCCACCAACTTCCAGTGTCAAGTAGCACTTGATATGCTAACTAAGTCCAAACAATGTTTGAACTTCACTAATGGAAGAGCTTTTATTGTCATCACGTCTATAAGGTTATTATATGTGGCAATATTCTTTATCAACACTTCGCCTTATGTTGTGACATCGCAAATGAAATGTAACCTAACATCAATATGTTTTGTCCTTTCATGGTACATCTAGTTCTTGGTTAAGTGAATTGCACTCTAACTATCGCAAAGCACCATAACATCCTTCTGACTTATACCAAGATCACCGACTAGACCTTTAAGCCACAAAGCTTCTTTTAATGCTTCTATAGTAGCCATATACTCTGTCATTGTAGTTTACAAGGCAATAGTAAACTATAAAGTCGCACGCCAATTCTCCAAGCATGAAAATATAACAAGTCAAGGACCTCCAACGATCAATATCACCTACATAGTATGAGTCACAAAATCTAGTGATATGACTAATAACTTCATTTGTTCCTCTTCCAAACATTAAACCTACGTCAGTTGAACCCTTGGAGTATCTGAGAATCCATTTCACAGTCAAGTGTACTGGTTGTGGTTTAACAATGATGCAATTGATTAATTACTCTTTTGATTTGAGAATGAAGAAAAAAATTGAGAATTTTTAGGTTTTTAATTAAATTGAATGAAAAAATAATGCGGTTAAAAGTAGAAGAAAATTCAACTAATAACAATGGTTAGGTGTCAGAACCCTCTTTGATTGGTTCTCCTCTAAGGTAATCTCTTTCCCCTCTAAAGGGTCCGTTTGGATAAATAGCTTAATTAAGATCTTATTCAATATGTTCTTATTACATAAGAGCTTATGTTATAATTGCTTAAAATTCAATGAGTTGTTTGTATTTGGGTATGCATGTCAAATAGTGCTTACATGCATTTGTGTATATTGTTTTATAAGCACTTATAAGATGTTTCCTCATTTTAAGAATTAAAAAAAAATTAAGAATCAAATTATGATTAAAAGTAAAATAAAATTTTAAAAAAGTAACTAATAATTAAAAAATAACATTACATATATTAAGATATTAGAAATAAAAAAATCATTAGTCACCATTTACCTATTTTTAGTTCGAAAAAAAAAAACTAGGAATAAATGATATTATTGGATATATATAGGGATAAAATTAAAATTTATCAAATTTGATGCATTACTGTAAGTGAATTTCACAGTGGAATTCATAGTGATCATGTCAGTAGCTACTTTGATGGTATTGAACCAACTTAAACTCTGAGATGATCAAATTTTATGCTCTGCGAAATCCAGAATGCAAACTGAGAATTGATAGCAAGCCATTTTAAAACAAGAATAAAGAGAACTTAGGAAGAAACCAAACCTTGATGAGGATTTTGGGTTTCATGGGTCTGCTACCAACCCAGAGGATGAGAGAGACGAGAGAGAAGATAACCAAAAAGCCAAGAAAGAGGTGAGGAAATAGTATCGATGAAAGAGAAAGTGGTTGTGTTTTTTGATTTGGAAGAGACCCTCTTCTTCGATGACGTTGATGTCCTTCCTAGGTTTGTGGTTGCGATGGTTCATCTTGTGTGAACTAGAGAAGTAGCCTGCGGAAGAATGAAAGTGAGGAGGAAATGAATGAACCTATGTTTTTCTGTGACAGGAATCAAAATGCTTTTCTAAAACAAATGAAAAAGAAAAATATTGACTGTAATATTGCGAGCGCCAAGATTCGAAGATGTGCCTTTCTTGAAGGTCCGCATAAGCTGTTACCCATAAGTTACTTTGGACAGGTTATAAAAATAAGCTCAAAACATCTTATGGATCACCCATAAGATATTTTTATAAGCTCTTTCAAAACACTCTCATAAGCACTTATGAAAAAAGATAAGTCCAAATAAGTTGTTCATAAGCTCTTCCAAACGGGGTCTAACTCCTTCCTTATTATGCAATCAACATTCAATTTCTTTGCCAATCCCTTGGGAAGTAAACCCTTTATTCCTAATTATGAACTTTAATCCTTTAGGCAAGCAAAATTAGTAACAAGCATTATGTTTTGGAAATTCACACAGATGCATACAATTTATCCTTGTCCGTAGGCCCAAGAATCGTATGGTTATTGAATTGGAACAATCTAAATCCTAATTTTCTAATTGCAAGATTTAGATTACAAATTAATTTCCTAATTAGTGTCAATTTCAAAAAAGCATTAAGTATGATAACTCAATTCACATTAAAAACAAAAAGAATCAAAAGGGAAATAAGTTACAATAGGTTCAAACCAAGGTTCATTCTAACCAAACCCTAAGGAACTTAGAAACTCATAAAGATTAAAAGAAAAAGAAAAGAAAAAGATAAAGATGAAGAAAAGGTCATGAATCTTTAGGAATTGTGCTTAAGTTCTTCAAGATTCAACAATTGTGATGAATTCTCAAGTTCTTCCTTGCTTTTGGTTCTTAGATAAGTCTTAAAATGTCCCCAATGATGTAATTTCTTTGAATAAATAGCAAGTTTGGACTTTCCTGGACCACAAAAGACCCGAGACCTACTAAGATATGAAAATTAGAGCATCATGGACGCACTGGCGTCGAGCGGACATGAAGATCATGCTCGAGGCTAGATTTTTTGGTAATTTGGTCCACCTCAATGCTTGGCAGTGAACAGTACCCACCCGGCAGTGAACAAAGCTCACTTGGTGGTGAAAAGTACAATGCCAGGTGTTAGTGTGTAGGGCTTGTTCATGCTAGGCTCAATTTTTTGTTTGTTAGGCACTCTTTAAGAAGAACTGACTTTTGGTGTCTCCATAAAAGTTGTAGATAATTTTGTCCTTGAAATTTTGGCACTAATCTCATGTTGTTTTGATATCTACAACTCGAGATATGCTTAAAACAATGCACTTATGTCAGTGTTGTCAAGACAACACATCAACTTCAAGCCCAATTTTCTCTATGATCCAAGTCTAATTTATTCAAACTCTCTTCATGAAAAGTGTAGATCTATGTTAAATTTTTCCATATACATGAAGATCACTTCAATCACATTTCTAGAGTCTGTGTTGTAACCTAAACAAGGAGGAAAGGATAAAGTCCAAGTCTGAAATTTGAAGCTTCTCATTGTTGCTCTTTTTCCCTAGATTAAAAACCCAAGAAAATTAGTGTATTCATGCACTTTTCCATTTAAACCATTCAAAACATGAACCACGAGAAAATATATGCACATGGGTTATTTTCTCACAATATTCACTAAGTTAATGCATTAAAACATGTCAAAAAGACTCTATAAACCTACATAGTGTAGATTTATCAATAATGACTAACAATATTCATTGCATGTGCAATATCTGGTCTAGTACAAACCATGACATGCATCAGACTTCCAACTATGTTAGAGTAATGTAATTAGCACATGATCTCCTTGTCCTCTTCTGTTTGTGGTGACACTTTTGTAGATAACTTAAAATGAGTTGTAATAGGTGTGCTAATTGCTTTTGCATTTTGCATTCCAAATCTCTCCAAAATTTTCTCAACATAGCTCTTTTGAGATAAACACAACTTTCCAGCTTTTAGATTTCATATGATCTCCATATCAAGACCTCCTTTTACCAGACCTAAATCCTTCATCTCAAATTCACCACTTAATTATGCCTTCACCTTGTTGAACTCAGTTGGATATTTACATACAATTAGTATATCATCAACACAAAGAAGCAAGTAAATATACAAGTCATCATCAATTTTCTATGATAAACACAACTATCATATTTACTTCATATATAACCAATGTTGATTATAACAGGTCAAATTGTTTATACCATTGTCTTGGTGACTACTTCAAGTCATGCAAAGACTTCTTTCATAGACACAAATGGTCTTCTTTTCCTAGTGCAACAAACTCTTCTAGTTGTTGTATATAAATCATTTTCTCTAAATCACCAAAGAGAGAGGTTGTTTTTAAATCTAACTGTTGTAACTCCAAGTCATGCAGAAACACCAAAGTAAGAATCATTCGAATGAAAATATGCTTCACAACAAGGGAAAAACTTCATTAAAATTGCCTTTGTGTAAAGACTTTTACTACAAGTCTTTCTTTGAACTGTATTTCATCTAATTTCTTCTTAAATATCCACTTGCAACGCATAATCTTCTGAGCAACTAGTTTTCAACAAACTACCAAGTTTGATTTTTATGGAAGGATTCAAGCTTTTCTTCCATGGTACCAATCCACTTAGATGTTTCATCACAATTAAATTCGTCATGAAATGAAATGAGTTCCTATTTAATAATGCTTTCTGTCATGTTGAATGCAAAAGCAATAAAACTCATATACCTCTGAGGTGGTCTGGTTTGTCTTCTTAGTCTATCTTTAGCCAATGTATACTCAGACTCTATTGATGTGGCCTCTTCACGTGTCTCCTCTGGTTTCTATTTAAGCTCTTCAATTTCAAGCTCCACGTTTTTTTTAGCCCTATGAACTTCAACTTTATTATCATTGTCCTCATGTGGTTTTGGGTTAAGTATGGTTGTTTAATCAAAGGTCACATCTTTACTAATCATGAGCTTTGTTCCTTAAGGTCCCACAGCCTATACCTTTTTACACCATTTTAATAACCTAAAAATATGCATTTCTTGGCTCCAGCTTTCCTTCATCAACATGAGCATAAGTTAGACACCTAAATACATTCAAAATTGAATAATTTGTCTTAAAGCCTGACCATATTTCTTCTAGAATCTTGCAATCAATAACTGTAGAAGGTGATTTGTTCACCAAATAACATGCAATATTAACAACCTCTGCCTAGAACTTCTTAAGCATGCCTAGATTAAAGAGCATGCAATGAGCTCTCTCAAGTAATGACCTTTTCATTTGTCCTGCTACGCCATTTTGTTGTGGTTTATGCTTCACAATTCGATGGCAGGCTATTCCTTCATTTTCACAAAGCTCATTGAACTCCTTATTGAAAAATTCCAATCCATTATTTATCTTGAGTTATTTGACCTTCTTCTCCGCTTCTCCACTAGATATTTCCATTATTTGAATATGAGGAATACATAGCTCTTTTTTTTTAAGACATATATAAATCTAAACTTTCCATGAATAATCATCAATGAAAGTTAACATATACCTTACTCCACCATGAGAAGCAACACTTGATGGACTCCACATGTTTCAATGGATATAATCAAGAGTTCCTTATGTTCTATGAACTCTAGTGCTGAATTTTACTCTACATTATTTTTCATAAACACAATTCTTGTAAAAATCTAACTTCCCAATCTGATGTCCACTAAGCAAACCTTTCTTTTTAAGCTTATCCATTCCACATTCACTCAAATGACCTAACCTTATACTCCAAAAATGAGTTTGGTCAAGATCTGAAATACAAGAAACTACGACTACAACTACCATCGTGCTTCCTTGCAAGATATATAGTCCATTATTCAACTTTACCTTCACCATCATGGCACCTCTAGAAACTCTTAAGACTCCACCTCCAACTCAGGATGTACAACCTAGAGAGTCTAAAGTGGTCAAAGAAATTAAATTCTTACAGAGTTCGAGCACGTGCCTTACATCAGTTAAGGTTCTCACAATACCATCAACCATCTTCATTTGCATTGCTCCTTTACTAACTATGCTACAAGCACCATCATTCACCATCAAAACTTTGCTACTATCAATCTCTTGGAACATGACAAACCAATCCCTGTTAGGAGTCATGTGGAAGGTACATGTTGAATGAAGAATCTGGTCGGCATCATTGACATTATGAGGCAAAGATAACATTTCCAACATCTGAATCTTTTGAGGCGACAATTGCTCCACCAAACTCTAAATTAATCATTTTGTCTTTCCTGAGCTCTAGAAAGTTTTTCTTCCAATGTTCTTCTCTCTAACAATTATGACATATGTTATTATTCTTATTTTTGTTGCGTGACATAGATCACCTTCTTTAAAAACTATTCTTCCTTTCCTCCATTCTTCCTCTTACCATTAGACCTTCACCTAAGCTAGTACCACTATATGAATCATTAATTTGCCTTTTCAATTCCCAAGACTGTAAGGCTATTTTCACTTCCTCCATGGACAATGAACTCTTATAAAAAATTATCATGTCTACAAAATTGTCATAAGCTCTTGGCAAAGAACTAAGCAGAAGAATAACTTGGTCCTCGTCATCAACTACAACATCAATATTTTCAAACCAAATACAATTTGATTGAAATTATCAATATGTTTATGAATGGACTCACCTTCATGCATTTGCATGGTATATAATTGTTTCTTCAGGCAAAGATGATTATGGAGAGACTTTATCATGTATCGACTTTCAAGCTTTTCCCAAAGCTTGTCAATAGTCTTTTCCCTATAGACTTCTCCTAGAACTTCATCACCTAGCGATAACAGTATTAAACTACATTTATTTTCATTATCATCTTCTTCTATGAGATGTTGGACCAGTTGGCAACTTTACTACTCCTTCTGACGCTATATCACATTCTTGATGTATGAGGAGACAGAGCATCTTCACTTGCCACAAGTCGAAGTTATTTCGCTAGTAAATTTCTCAACGTCAAACTTCATAGATGTTATAGCTCTAATGCCAATTTGTTGTGAATGCCAATTTCTCAACATCAAACTTCGTGAAGAAAAAACTTAACAACCAAAAGATAATTTCCACAAATAAGAATCTCTTATATATAAGAAAACAACAAAAATACAAAGATCTTATCTCTCTCAAGTCTTTGCTCTTTAAAGGATTGAATTCCCTTGTTTGTTTTTTTTATGTTAATCCTACAAATCCTTTGCATCTATACATACTAGAAGACAAGCTAAACAATTTCAGGTAACAAAGGATTCTTTTCCTAAGCCATCTATATGAATGCATTACATTAACTAAACCATTAAGTGTTTTATGGTTTATATCTATTTACTTATAATAATAATGTTTATTCAAACCACAAATATAGCATGTACCATGTATGAATTGTTTCTAGGATTTGAACTTGTGACCTCCATATCACAAAGCAGCAATCTTATGGTCGTGCCAATGCTCATCCTCTCCTATTTAACAGCAAAATATATTTGAAAATTTTTTTTCAAAGCAAGTTGTATTTTAGCTTTAACAAATTTTTACAATGTATCTTCTGTAAGTTGAACATCCTAAAAATATAAAATTACTTGTCAAAATATATAAGAATCCACCAGCATCAATTGGACACAATGTAATGTTTCAATATTAAAAAAAATTCAACCTAAAATAAATTCAACACTACTCTCTTATAGCTATAGAATGCCCAAAGTACTGAGAAAAAGAAAAATGGTCACCAAAACTATAGAGGACGTCTACAAAAGAAACAATATATCTTGGATGATGACAACCCATGCACCCTCCAACTCAGTTGTCTAGTTATTTGCATTAAATAAAACAGAGAGCGGCGGGGGCGTCACTTACAATCAGTGGGGTTATAATAATCACAATGACCTAGGAGGGAAAATAAAATAACAAAAAAGCTATTTATTCCTATCAAAACTCATATATAAAAATGCTAGAATAATGAAGGTAAATGATCTAAGCAAAATTAGTAAAATATGAACAATGTGTTTCATTCTCAATCTCTATTTTTGTTGTACAGCACTGAAGTTGAGCTGCTTGGAGAAATCATCAACATTGTTAATCTTGTGCTGATAAGGTTGGATCAACATCCGCCTAACCTAAAAGGAGCTATAGGAATTGAAAAACCAATTCAATATTTAGAATCATTGTTATATCAGGAATCAAAAAATGTCCGTGTTATTGGAATTTGGGGTATGGGTGGTATTGGAAAGACAACCATTGCGGAAGAAATGTTTAACAAACTATATTCTGAATATAATGGTTATTGCTTTTTGAATAATGTAAAGGAAGAAACGAGAAGACATGGAACAATTTCTTTGAAGGAAAAACTTTTTTCTACACTATTAGTAGAAAATGTGAAAATGAACACAGCAAATGGATTGCCAAATTATATTAAGAGAAAGATTGGTCGTATGAAAGTTTTAATTGTTCTTGATGATGTAAACGATTCAGATCTACTAGAAAAATTATTTGGAAACCATGATTGGTTTGGAGTAGGTAGTAGAATCATTATAACAACTAGAGACAAGCAAGTGCTTATTGCTAACAAAGTTGATGATATATACCAAGTTGGGGTTATGAACTCTAGTGAAGCACTTGAGCTTTTTAGTTTGTATGCCTTCGACCAAAATCAAAATCATTTTGATATGGAGTATTATAAGTTATCAAAGAGGGCAGTCAATTATGCCAAAGGCATTCCATTAGTTCTTAAAGTTTTGGGTCGTCTTCTTTGTGGAAAAGATAAGGAAGTATGGGAAAGTCAGCTAGACAAACTCAAAAACGTGCCAAATACAGATGTTTACAATGCAATGAGATTGAGTTATGATGATCTAGATCGCAATGAGAGAAAGATCTTTTTAGATCTTGCATGTTTCTTCATGGGATTGAATTTGAATGCGAAGCGCCTAAAAATTTTATTGAAAGATAATGAAGAAGATAATTCAGTGGTTGCCGGATTAGAAAGGTTGCAAGATAAAGCTCTTATAACTATTTCTAAATATAATGTTGTACATATGCACGATATCATACAAGAAATGGCTTGGGAGATTGCTCGCCATGAATCTATTGAAGACCCTGAAAGTCGCAGCCGATTGAGGGATCCTAATGACATTTATGAAGTATTAAAAAATAATAAGGTAAAAGCCTAAATTAAATATAATATGTTTGATAACATTTGAATTTTTTTGTAGGAAACGAGGCTTCTAATGATGTTTAAAATTTTCTTTTACTGTAATGGCAGGGGACTGAGAACATAAGAAGCATAAGGGCAGACTTGTCAGTAATTGGGAAGCTGAAGTTAAGCCCTCTCATATTTACTAAGATGAGCAAACTACAATTTTTGTATTTTCCTGGCGAATATAATCAAGGTGGCTTTGATCTTCTTCCTTGTGGGCTTCAATATTTCCCAGTTGAGCTAAGATATCTTGTTTGGGAGCATTACCCTCTGAAATCCTTGCCAAAGAATTTTTCTGCCGAAAACCTTGTTATGTTGGACTTGTCATATAGCCAAGTGGAAAAGCTTTGGGATGGAGTGCAGGTAAACAATGTCTTCCTGTTATAATTTTCTCCTAATCCAAAGACTAAAAATTAACAACTTAAGCTCAAATGTGATGTCTTCATTTGTATTATTTTGTTATAGAATTTGATGAATTTAAAAGAAGTTAAAGTCTCTCGTTCTGAAAACTTGAAGGAGCTGCCAGACCTTTCGCAAGCCACAAATCTTGAATTATTGAATATCAAAGCTTGTCCTCGGTTGACTGGTGTGACTCCATCTATTTTCTCTCTCAACAAGCTCAAGATGTTGATTCTAGGTTATTGTTCGCTTACCAAAATTATAAGCGATAACCATTCAAGCTCCCTTAGTTATCTTAGTCTTCGAATGTGCAAAAAGCTGAGGGAGTTTTCAGTGACGTCAGAGAATATGATTCACCTAGATTTATCATTCACCAATGTCAATGCATTACCCTCATCTTTTGGACGTCAAAGCAAGCTCAAAATCCTATGGCTAACCGAGACTAACCTCAAGAGCCTGCCTTCAAGCTTGAAGAATCTTACAAGACTTCGATTTATGAGAGTAGATAGTTCCAGGGAGCTTCATACTCTAACAGAGCTTCCCCAATCCCTTGAAACTCTTAATGCTACAGGTTGCATATCATTGAAGACTGTACTGTTTCCATCAATTGCTGAACAATTCAAGGAAAATAAGAGAGATATTCGCTTTTGGAATTGCTTGAAATTAGATGAGCATTCTCTCAAGGCTATTGGGTTAAATGCATATATTAACATGATGAAATTTGCGTACCAACATTTATCTGCACCAGATGAAAATTATGACGATTACGATGGATCTGATCAAGTAAAGTATGCGTACCCAGGAAGCAGAGTTCCAGAGTGGCTGGAGTATCAGACAACAAAGGATTATATAATTATTGATCTCCCTTCTGCTCCGCGCTCCTCTCGGTTGGGCTTCATTTTTGGCTTCGCTATCTCTAACCCTAAGCCGAAGACCATAATGTTTGGGTATAGATTTTCATTTTATATCACTATCAGTGTTGAAGAAGATGAAAGTGAAAAGGATGGTATCGACATCTACATGTATAACTCACCTGTCTGGCTTGCACCGGAATCGGATCATGTGTGTGTCATTTATGACCAAGGATGTTCTCATTACCTAAACAGTAAAGCCAAAAATCTGACAAGGCTTAAAATCAAGGTTAAAGCAATGGCAAATGGCGAAGCTCGTGGATTAAAAGGGTTTGGGGTCAGGACAATAAACGCCTCAGCATATCACAATTTCATGGAACACATAATCCCCACCGCTTATCACAATTTCATTCAACAAATAAACACCTCAGCAGATCGCAGTTTGATTCAACAAATAAACACCACAGCAGATCCCAGTTTCATTCAACAAATAAACACCTCAGTAGATCACAGTTTCATTCAACAAATAAAAACCACAGCAGATCAGAGTTTCATTCGACAAACGGAAGAATCTGGTATTATGTATCTCATTCTTATGATTCTTATCATGCTGTGTATAGTCTTCATGCTGTGTACAGTCTTGAGGTTAAGAAGCAGACTGTCAAGACTGATATCGCAACTGAGAGGCAAAAAGTATTTAAAAAAAAATTGAAAATCGGATCACCACTCATCAATAAAGTTTATTTGATTCAAAAAATATTGAAAAAATCCTTTAAAAAATATTGGTCTACGAAAAAATAGGATAAGTTCGGGAGTCAATTTAAATATAGAGTGTGTAGGATTATGTGTTTCTTTTTCTTTTTAAAAACCACTTTATAAACAATTTTTAAAAAACTAATTTTTAAAGAATAGAAGTGAGACAAGAAGATTTGACAACGTAAAGAAGAACACGAATAATAAAAAACTGAAAGCAAGTTCGTTTGTTTCCTGTTTTTAAATCCCCACTAACGTTCTACCAAAAAATCCCCACTGAAGTTTATTTGATTCAGGAAAACATTGGAAATTTTTAAAAAAAAATATTGGTCTAACAAAACAGGATAAGTTCGGGAGTCAATTTACATATAGGGTGTGCATGAGTGTTTTTGCTTTAATTTTTAAAAATATTTTATGAAACAATTTTTAAAAACTAATTTTTAAAGAATAGGTGTGGGACAAGAAGATTTGACAATGCAAAGAAGAACACAAGTAATAGAAAACAGAAAGCAAAAAACAACTTCCTTTGGACCCATTTGGGTGCTTTTTAGTTATACATTTCAAAAATTTCAAAATTTTTAGTTTATTTTTTTAAAATTTTAGTTTCAAAATAAACTCACTTTAAAAGTTTTCTATCTTGTTAAAATTAGTTTAAGTGTGCGTTTGTGTGATAGCAACGATGGTAGTAGTGGAGGTGGCAATAGTGACAACGCAATGATGGTAGTGGTGGCAGCAAGGTGGTGATAGTGGCCTCAAAATTTTTAGTTTTTTTTTTAATTTTTAGTTTCAAAATAAACTTACTTTAAAAGTTTTCTATCTTGTTAAAATTAGTTTAAGTGTGTGTTTATGTGGTGGCGGCAACGGTAGTAGTGGAAGTGGCAACGATGGTGGTGGCAATGATGGTGGTGGTGGCAGCAAGTTGATGATAGTGATGAAAATGGTGGTGGTGACAGTAGTGTTAAGGGTGTCAATGCTGACAACAGCGGTAGCAGTGGTGGTGACGAGAAGGACCATGCAGGGCCGGCCCTAGGCCTAGTCTAGAGGGGCAACAGCCTAGGGTCCAAGGCTAGAAGGGGGCGCAAATTTTTTTTAAAAAAAAGTCTATATAGTTGTGCATTAATTTTTTATATTGTTTTTATAAATAAATTGAAGTAATTGTCTAGTTTTGTGTTTCCTTTTTTGTCCAAATTAAAATATGATGCGATTAGAAAGTATCACTATCTTGATTGTTATTTTTTTTTTTCATCCATGTTGAATGAATTTTTAATTCACTGTGACATATCAACATGTAATGGATCTATGATAATAAACATCAAGTGTTTGCTTTTTTTATCAAGAAACACAAACTGAAATGCAAATTATAAATGAATTAAAACTAAAAGTTAGCTTATTAATAAAGAACAAAAATATATGTAAGCTTTAATATGAAATGATGATATTTTGTCAATAATAAACAACAGCGATAGAGCTAGAACATTTTTTTTGAGGTAGTTAAATATAACAATTATATTAAATTATAATTTTAACTTTCAATATATTAAATTTAATCAACAACTAAAAAAACTATAATAATTGATCACATATCACAAAAAATTGAATTACTTAAATTAAACAAAAGATACAAGATTATAACATGGTAATAATTCTAATGATAAGAAATTTTTATTATATTTAGATATTATGTTTGAAGTTTTTAAAGCATAATTGACCTTAAAAATTTTTAAAGCAAAATTTAATTTTTAACCTTATAATAATAAACTGGTTCAAACAATGAAATAATATTCCTTTAATTTTTCTTTATTACGAAACATTTAGGAAAAAATAGAGAGAACTTTAAATTATTGGAAATGATGGTTGTATACTTTTTGGAAGGCATATCCATTTTGAGTGACAAAAGCGATATGAAGAGGTGAGAGAAAAATGTAAGATATAATAGAAGACATGATGAGAAAAGAAGAGAGATATAAAATAAAAATAAAATGGAAGAGTTATAAGAAATAAATTTGTATAAATCATTATATATATATATATATATATATATATATATATATATATATATATATATATATACAGTGTGTGTGTGTAATTTTTTTTTCCTTTTAGGGGGTGACCTTAAATTTAAATATTTGTGTGTATGTAATTTTTTTAGGGGTGGGGTGTAAATTGAATGACAAACGATAATATAGGAATAAATTGAATAAAAGATGTGTTTTGAGATTTGTTAAAACTATGTTATTTGCTTAATATAATAAAACATATAATTTTTAATAAAATTACATGTTTATTTTTTTATGTAATATATATTTACATTTTTAAATACTTGTATATAAAGGGCCTTTACTTTTTTCACCTTGGGCCCATAAAATCTCGAGATTGGCCCTAGGACCATTGTTAAATGTAGTAAGACTGTGTTTTTTAAAACTAAAACCCAAATTCACAATTTTTTTTTTTATTTTGAAAATGAATGTAAATTTTTGTAATTGAATAAACCATTTTAGGTCCATTTTAGTGAAATACATTTTGTTTTGAAAACTCTATTTAAAAACCAAAAACAAAAACTCGCGACCACCCCAAATAAACCCATTTCTTGTTTTTTAAAAAAAATTCTGTTTTTAAAAACCGAAAAGCAAAAAAATATTTGATGATAGTAGTTTTTGAAAATTGTTTTCAAAACTAATAATATCTCTCATAAAATTCTTAAAACCAAAACACATTTAACTTGTTTTGGTTTTCTATTTGATTTTCTATTATTCGTGTTTTTCCTTGCACTTTCACATCTTCCTCCACTTCTATTAAAATAGTTTTTGAAAATGTTTTTATAGAATAGTTTTCATAAACAAAAGAATAAAAATACAATCAAACACACCCTTAGAGATATTCTGATGTTTTATTTTATAAAATAGAAAGGGAAATTAGTTTTAAAAAAAAACTTTTTAAAAACCATTTTATAAACAATTTTTAAAAACTAATTTTTAAAGAATAGGAGTGAGACAAGAAGATTTGACAACGTAAAGAAAAACACGAGTAATAAAAAACTGAAAGCAAGTTCGTTTGTTTCCTGTTTTTAAATCCCCACTAAAGTTCTACCAAAAAATCCCCACTGAAGTTTATTTGATTCAGGAAAACATTGGAATTTTTTTTTTAAAAAGATTGGTCTAACAAAACAGGATAAGTTCGGGATTCAATTTACATATAGGTTGTGCATGCTTGTGTTTTTGTTTTAATTTTAAAACTATTTTATGAAACAATTTTTAAAAACTAATTTTTAGAGAATAGGAGTGGGACAAGAAGATTTGACAATTCAAAGAAGAACATAAGTAATAGAAAACAGAAAGCAAAAAACAACTTCCTTTGGACCCATTTGGGCGCTTTTCAGTTATACATTTCAAAATTTTCAAAAATTTTAGTTTTTTTTTTAATTTTTAGTTTCAAAATAAACCCACTTTAAAAGCTTTTTATCTTGTTAAAATTAGTTTAAGTGTGTGTTTGTATGGTGGTGGCGACAGTAATAGTAGAGGTGACAATAATAGTGGTGGCAATAACAGTGGTGATGGCAGCAAGGTGGTGCTATAGCAGCCTCAAAATTTTCAAAAGTTTTAGTTTTTTTTTATTTTTAGTTTCAAAATAAATTCACTTTAAAATTTTTCTATCTTGTTAAAATTAGTTTAAGTGTCCATTTATGTGATGGCCGCGATGGTAGTATTGGAGGTAACAGCAATAATGGTGGTAATGACAGTGGTGGTGACAGCAAGTGGTAATAGTGGCAACAGTGGTGGTGGTGATGACAGTGTTGGGGGTGGTGATGCTAACAACAGCGATAGTAGTGGCGACGAAGGAAAGGACCATGTAGGGCCAGCCCTAGGCTTAGTCTGGAGGGACAACAGCCTAGAGCCCAAGGCTAGAAGGGGAAGCAAAAAATTAAAAAAAGTCTATATAGTTATGCATTAATTTTTTTATATTGTTTTTATAAATAAATTGAAGTAATTGTCTAGTTTTGTGTTTCCTTTTTGTCCAAATCAAAATATGATATGATTAGAAAGTATCACCCTCTTGATTGTTCATTTTTTTTTCTAGTGTTACATTCATAAATCCATATTGAAAGAATTTTTAGTTCATTGTGATGATATATCAACATGTCAAGGATCTATGATAATAAACATCAAATGTTTGCCTTTTTTTACCAAGAAACACAAACTAAAATGCAAATTATAAAGGAATTAAAACTAAAAGTTAGTATATTAATAAAGAACAAAAATATATGGAAGCTTTAATATGAAATGATGATATTTTGTCAATAATAAACAATAGCGATAGAGCTAGAACATTTTCTTTGAGGTAGTTAAATATAAAAATTATATTAAATTATAATTTTAACTTTTAATATATTAAATTTAGCCAACAACTAAAAAATTATAATAATTGATCACATATCACAAAAACCGAATTATTTAAATTAAACAAAAGATACAAGATTATAACATGGTAGTAATTCTAATGATTAGAAATTTTTATTATATTTAAAGATCATGTTTGAAGTTTTTAAAGCATAATTGACCTTTAAATTTTGTTAAAGCAAAATTTATTTTTTAACCTTATAATAATAAACTAGTTCAAACAATGAAATAATATTCCTTTAATTTTTCTTTATTAAGAAACATTTAGGAAAAATTAGAGACCTTAAAATTATTGGAAATGATGGTTGTATACTTGTTGGGAGGTGTATCCATTTTGAGTGATAAAAGCTATATGAAGAGGTGAGAGAAAAATGTAAGATATAATAGAAGATGTGATGAGAAAAGAAGAGAGAAATAGAAAGAAAAATAAAATGGAAGAGTTATAAGAAATAAAATCATTATTAAGATATTTTATATATATATATATATATATATATATATATATTCCTTTTAGGGGGTGACTTTAAATATAAATATTTGTGTGTATGTAATTTTTTTAGGGGTGGGGTGGGGTGCAAATTGAATGATAAATGACAACATAGGAGTAAATTGAATAAAAGATGTGTTTTTGAATTTTATTAAAACTATGTTATTTGCTTAATATAATAAAACGTATAATTTTAAATAAAATTATGTGTTTATTTTTTCATGTAATATATATTTATATTTTTGAATATTTGTATATAAAGGACCTTAACTACTTTTTTGCCCAAGGCCCATAAAATCTCGAGATTGGCCCTAGGACCATTGTTAAATATGGCAAGACTGTGTTTTTTAAAACTAAACCCCAAATTCACAATTTTATTTTTTTTTGAAAATGAATGTGAATATGTTTTGAAATTGAGAAATCTATTTTAGTTCCATTTTAGTGAAACACGTTTTGTTTTGAAAACTCTATTTGAAAACCAAAAACAAGTTTTGAAAACTCTATTTGAAAACCAAAAACAAAAACTTGCAACCATCCCAAATAGACCCATTTCTTGTTTTTAAAAATTGTTTTTTGTTTTTAAAAACAGAAAAGCAAAAAAAAAATGTTTGATGATAGTAGTTTTTGAAAATTGTTTTCAAAACTAATAATATCTCTCATGTAATTTTTAAAACCAATACATATTTAACTTGTTTTGGTTTTATATTTGATTTTCTATTTTTTGTGTTTTTCCTTACACTTTCCCATCTTCCTCCACTTCTATTAAAGTAGCTTTTGAAAATTGTTTTATAGAATAGTTTTCATAAACAAAAGAATAAAAATACAATCAAACACATCCTTAGAGATATTCTGATTTTTTATTTTATAAAATAGAAAGGGAAATTAGTTTAAAAAGAAACTTTTCTAGAACAACTCTTATCAAAAAAGATTTTGGTTTAAAAAGATAATATTTTTAAAAAATAGTAAACAAACAGACCCTTAATATCTTACAGGACCCCTACTAAGTTCTTTCTGAAGTGGTTACTTTTAACTAGTATCTTAATTTATGTAATATACATGATAAATGTTTATTTTATATAACTAAAATATAAAACAATAGATACTTTTGAATATATAAATTATATTATAATTAAAATTCATAATAAATAAATATTTTTAAACATATAAACTATATTTTAGATTATGATAAACAATTTATATTATGATACAATGTTATTTTTAATTATTGATAATTTTAGCTATTAAGAGGATAAATTGAAAGAGATGAAGAGGTTAAGAAAAATTCATAGAAATGCTCTCATTAAAAAAAAAACTCCTAAAAACACTCGTTGAAGAATAACTCCTAGAAACGCTTTAATTCAAGATTGCTATTATATAGAGGATTAAAAAAATCATTTTTTTTAGATTTTTAGAAGGAAGAAAACAAAAAATATATATAATCTTGAAGTGGAAAAACAAATTAGTAAAATTTTAAAAGAAGACTCGTTGAAGATTTTGAGAAGAGAATTTATTTAGATCAGATATTTGAGAAGATTTTAGAAAAAATTATTTATGGTGTCTACAACACTTACGGATGTCAAAATCATATAATCAATGTTGTAGTTCCTTGGGTGAATGAAAAACTTTATTTTATTCTATTATTTTTATTTACTTATTTATTTATCTTTAAATAGATTTATTGAATAGCTTTTAAAAACCTTTATTTATATATTTTTGGGGAATTAGTTTATTAAAAAATGAAAAATACTAAATTTAATTAAAAAAATTGAAAAATACTAAATTCACTTACGGAACTTAAGATAGTATAACTTTACTTCAGCCCTAACGATGCACACTTAAGATGCTAAGTCTTACAGTTGCAAGTAGTTATGTAACTTTAATTTCTTTATTTTATTTTTATTTTATTTTATTATTTTATTTTATGTTTAAACAACAATGCATAATAAGAAGCAAAATACATTTGTCAAGTACCTTGAGTGTAGAGACAAGGGATGCGATACTTATAAAGGAAACACATTGGACAAACATGACAAAATATCACAAAAGGTTCACCTAGCTAGTAATCAAAGATTATGTTAGGATAATTTATGAGACATTGCTTCCAAAGCAATGCCTCGTAAATTAGGATAACAAGTGATTCAAAATGAAAGATCTTTATTAGAATGATCTCAACAATAGTCATTGATAATTGAAACTGAAGAATTTATCAAATCAAAGAGTTATAGATAGTGCTAGAAACATTAATTTTTATTTAAATTTGAATAAAATAGTATTTTAACTTGTGCATTACATAAGATAAATGTTTGTTTTTATATGATTTAAATTTTTAATAAATAAATACCTTCAAATATATAAATTATATCTTGAATTTATTGTGGACAATTTAAATCGTGATATCAGTTTATTTTTCATTATTGAAAATTTATTTAAAAAAATATTCAAATTGAATTTAAAAATAAAGATAAATAAGGATAGATTAAAAGAATAGATAATTAACAAGATTGAATATACAAATAACGATAATATATTTTGAGATGATTGAAAGAGAAATTTTTGACTAGTTGCGCATTCAAAATAGAGAAGAGGCAAAATATTGAGTAAGGGAGTTGAAAAAGTAAGAGTCTCGTATGTATTCTAATTCATAATATATGAATTGATGTTTGATGATAATGACACTACCAAGCACTTTATGATATTTATAATATTTTCCGCCTTTTCCTCTATAAATTATGGTATAATGGTTGTTGGCATGCGAATCTTTTTAATTGTTTCCTTGTGTTACAAAGTCTAAAGGCCCATTTTTGTTCCTGTTTTTGAAAAGTGTTTTCTATTTTTAAAAATAAAAAACTTATTTAATAAGAGCCACTTTTGAAAATCATTTTAAAAATAATATCTATTATTTAATTTTAAAATAAAAAACTAGAACATCTCTAAGTTTCTACTTTAAATTTGTTAATTATTATTCATATATTCTTCTCTAACTTTTCTTTTTAAAAATTAATTTTAAAAATAATTTTATAAAATAATTTTTAAAACTACAAAACAAAAATACAATCAAACACAACCTAAGTATATTATGTCTCAACTTCCTAGGGAGCTTGCTAGCTAGTTTATTGTGTAGTGATGTGTTAATAGGCCCCCTTATCCCGTCATGTAATTTTTGTTAATTGTTTTGCTTGTTTTGGGCCCTTAGTCCCTCTAAGCAACAAAAAAAAGTCTAAGTCTTAAATAAGTTTATAAACAACAAAAGAGACTAACTAGATTAAAAGTAGAAGGACTACAAAGATCAATTTTGCAGCGATAAATATAATAGTTCAAATCATTGTACTTCAAATGAGTAGAAATAAATAATGGAGATTAAATTGTGTTTTTCAAATTTTTGAAATGATAAAATCATTTTGCAAACATGAAGTGCTCAGATGATAAGATAAAAGAAAGCAAGACTATAAAACAAGTCTTTTAAGTTTTATTAATCACCTAGAAACATATAGACTATCAATGTTCTAAACTCTTAGAATAAGTTTTAATAAAAGTACTTTCGTAAAAAAAAAAAAAAAACATGTACAACTTAACCAATGATAAATCAATAAGTAATAAAATAAGGGAATCGAAGAACAATAATTAAAGGTCAATTCCTCTCTTAACTTTGTGCATGATTTATTGATATCTTCTCAAATGAATAATTAAAGTGTGGATTTCACTAATGTGAAAATTACTTTTTAAATCGGTTGAAAAAGACTTTTTAAATCGGTTCCTAAACCGATTTAAATACAACTGATATAAAAAGTAGGAGGATTTTAAATCAAATTTTGAACCAATTTAAAATGTATGCATTTTTCAACTTGGTTATAAATATAACCGAGTTAAAATGTTGAGTGCCTCAACAATAATTCTCATTTTTCACGAGTAAGTTTCATCCAAAAAATTCATTCTTAAAATTTTAACCACCAATTTCAAGGGCATCCAGAAAATTCATTCCCAAATTTTTCACCACCAACACATGATTTATAGTCTTCCAAACCAATTTGATCTGCAACAAACAACAGAAAAATTCATTCCCAAATTTTTCACTCCAATCATATCAATGTTCAACCATAATCACAATCTGAAAAAGCTAAATGGAGTAATTTACCTTATCAAACCTCCGATTCTGCAACGAATCCAAAGAACCTATGTTGTAACCCAAAACTCTCTCCACTAAATCCACCTTTGTGACCTCCTTCACCCTAACCTTCCTCACTGTCCAATCCTCGCTATCAAGGTCGACGAGGCATGGCACAAGCCAGTTCATTGCGGCACGGCTCGTGGTGCCGCCAGCGGCAACAACGCCTCCGATCAATACCAACAGCAACAGAGCTGGAGTGCCTTTGCATCAAAAATGCCTCCGATCGGTCGACAAAGCCTTTGCTTTACATGCATCACTCTTGACAAGCTTCCAAAGCTACAGTAGCATGCTCCACCAGATCGCCTTCGCGTCAAGGTCCGACGTCGCCTCAACCGCCACTGCGAGGCACAATGTGACATCAATCTACGCATTGGCATCCTACTCCTACGCCAGTGCATCCATGAGCAAACAATCTACACCGATCTACGCATTGGCAGCCATTTTGGAAACAAAAGGGGAAATAGTGAGAGTTAGTTTTCGCGAATGGTGAAATGATTTCAAAATTTAAAAGAGATGGGTTTTTTTAACTCAGTTATGTAATAATTGATTTAAAAATCAATTTTTTTAAATTAGTTAAAAGAATAACTGACTTAAAAAATGGTCTTTAAATTAGTTCTACCCAATTTAAAAAGTGTTCGTTAGAATAACAAAAATGTCACTGTGTTACAAATTTAAATTGATTCGTAGAGAACCGATTTAAATTCCTGTTTTAAAAACACATTTTTGCACTGATGATTCGAACATGACATGAGATCAATGGAAAAAGAAAAATACAAGACATTATCCTAGTTAATCCAAACTTGACATATGACTAAGATTTTCATTATATTGGCTGATTGTACAATACATGTATTCCTTAAAAAATCTCTCGTCTCTCAAATTTAAAATATATTTTTTTAAACAAGCCTTTTCTAGTTTCCTACTCTAGAGTTCACTCAAGGTACAAAAACAACAAATTTAGGTTATCATTATGATATTCAATGAGGTGCAATGAAAGGATAATATCTCTCAAACAATAGATGAACTTAGTAATTACACAAAAGGAATGAAAAGATGAACTGAATACTAAAGCGAGTTAGGTGCCATTTCATTGTATTCAGCAGCATTTAATTTTTCTTCTTAAGTATTTATAGAACACAAATTTTGTTAGAAGTTAGAAACTTGATTGTTTTAGAAACATTATGTTCTTCAACGTTTTTGGAACTTGCATGTAATACAAATAGACTTTATTCCAAATATCCATGTAGAAAAGCTTTTTTTTTTTTTTAAATCTTTGGGATTTACATGTGAACAAAGTATAGACACGTATATTGCACGGATTTAATAAAATTATACAAATCATATAATTTTATCCAAAGAATATAAATTCTTAGAATTGAAATCATTCCATAATTTCTTAAATAATAAAAATAAAATAGCAAACATTAATAATCCTAGAATATATTTTAATATGCTCTTGAGAGAGACGTAGTAAATTAATAATTGTGAATTCTTTTGTGTATTCAAATATTTAATTGATTTTTTCTTTTCAAGATTAGGTCTTAATCAAGTCATCAAAATAAAGGGATCTTTCATAGATTTCTTTGTGGACATTGTCTTTTAAGATTCAGTTTGCAATGTTTACTAAAAAGGGAAATAGAGAAATAAGATCAACATTAACTATTCAAGTGTAGTTTGTGTGCTAATATTATTGATCTAAGTGTAGTTTGTGAGTTGCGTCTTACTTGTGATCATGTTCTTCTTGGTACACCTTACCATCCTTTCTCCAACTTTCTCTAGCTTCTCAAATGCTTACTTAGCCAAAAATTACTCATGCCTTCTTCATTGTTCTATCTTCTTAAATGAAATGTATTTTGAAATTCAATATTAATACCACTCATTTATGAATAATTACACTTAAATAAAAGATGCCAAAACTGAAACATTTTAATAAAAGAAACATTAAAGTAAGGAATGTAAGAATTATAATAAAAGGTTAGAATGGATGTAGAAGGTAAGGATGAATGATGTCGTTTCATAACAAAGAATGTTCATATATACATGGTTTGATAAGAGAGAATGTTCACGCTGATGTATCGGCTCCACACCTTGCTCTTCAAATTTATATGTTATAAATAGATTATATATAAATAAATATTGGAGAAGTCTTGAAATAAAATCTACCACTCGTGGAGCTTACGCCTATGGAATATCTCATGCCACCGGTAACATTCATGCATTTTTATCTTGATAACTTCAACATCAATTCCACTTTCTCCAGGAAACAAATGCTGTCCCAGGAGCAGCTCAAGAAACACGCAAACAGATCGCATATTGATTGTGGTAGGGTGCTAAGTTGTCCCCTTTTATTTTATCTCTCAAATATTTCTAGGAAAATATTTTATGGGCATTAGGTGTATGATAAATAATATGATACGATAGGAAGAGAAAAATAGGGATAAATGATATAAATTAATGAGCTGTTTGATATCAAAAGATGTGTGATATATAAAGGTGTTCATACATCATTGCTCATATTTCTATCCCTTTTCATTAAAAAAAAAAAACTTTTTTTTGTCATTTTTTTTAATCCGAATGTATGACCTTTTGTAGATGACTACTTGATATACATGTGGTTTATGTATAATAGAATACTAATAACATACTTAAAACATCTTTAATCTTAAACGTAAATCCATTACCCTCTGCTGATTGTCACTTAGGATCAAAGATGATTGTTGGTTCGTAATTACAGAAAGAGATGCAAACTGAAAATTCATCAAAAAGGCATAATACAAACCAATTTACACTTGACACTATGCATTGGCCGGTTTTTTCCTTTTTCACAATAAAATTGGATAGCTAAAATCACAAAAGATAAGGCTAAGAACTATCCATATATCGGACACTAACATTAATAAAAATGAACGGAAACATGGAAGATCAGCGAACATCCAAAGAATCTATATATCCCAGGCAAAGCATCATATAAGGAGTCTATGATCATTCATTATTGACAGCCATGAGAGATTGCGGGTAACATTTGCTTAACATATTATGCAGATGGAAGAGTAAACATCACACCGAAAAAAGAAACTCAGAACAAAGGGTCAATAAAGCGCACAGGACAAAGAGTCTTTTAAACAATATAAAGTGAAATAAAAAATGTGAGGGTTTTTGAAGATGTTATTATTACTTGTAAAAAATAATATTATGCTTTTAACTGATCAAGTATTTTAAAATTTGTCGTATAATGTTCATTATTATGCTTGACTATCACTTGACATTGTTAATGGTGCTGAGTTTAGAAAAATAAAAAAAGTAGGCAAGTGGCATGTTGCAAATGAAGAACATGTATATCAAATTAATGGTTATAAATGTGTTATATTTTTTGTGTACAATGAACACACTAAGGTTATAACCTATGACCTCATGTATACTATCCTAACTAGGGATGGCAAAAAACCCTGTCACGGGTAGAAAATGGGTACTTAAAATGTGTACCCGTGGATATTCTAAACGGGTATATCCGCTACCCGTTTATTAACGGGGCTGGTACGGGCATCATAGTGCCCGTACCCGCGGATACCCGCTACTCGCAATTATATATTTATTTAAATACCCTTATATATTAATATAGATAAAATTACATAAACTTATTCAAAATTTTCAAAACGATTGTTCATTACGGGAGAAATCTTATACAATTATATTACAAGAAAAAAGAAACATAAATTTGTGAGCATTTAAACTATATTTTTTTAGAAAAATTGTTAGAATAATTAAAATTTATGTTCAAAGTGATTATTTTAAACAATAACTCTTTAATTTATAAATTTAAATTTATAAATTCAAAATGGTATTTGTAACACTTTATGATTGTCCACACAAAATAAATTTGTTATTTTTTTTATTTTAGAAAATACCCGCGGATATCCACGGATACCCGTGGTTATTAGAAATATCCGCGGGTATCACTTAACGGATACCCGCGCGGGTAATGGGGCGGGCACGGGTATGGATTTTATCCAGCGGGGCAGGTAGCGAGTAGCTACTACCCGTGCCCGCCCCGCCCCGTCGACATCCCTAACCCTAACCCCCCACCATTAGGCCGACCCTAGTGGGTGTAAATGTGTTATATCAAACTAAGAAAATATTTAATAGGATTATTCTACAGTTAAATCAAAAAAGGTACTAACTATTAATATTCTTTCATGAACATAATATAAATTATTGGGTTGTGTAAATTTAATATGCAATTTATTTATAAATTAAATTATTAGATTCTACCTAGTGAGATAAGATTTTTGTTGTTATTATTTTAAATTTATTGGATTCCATGGATTTTAGTTTTAATACTAACTTTGTATTACCATAATTAAATTTCACATATATTAGTATATTGTCACTAACAAAGAAAAGTTAACCAAAAATCAGAATAAAGTAAAGGATTAACTAAATAATTGAAAACAAATTGAAGTAAGAGTGCAAGGTTAAAGTTAGAGTGATTTAAAGTTAAGATTAATGCTTTAAAGTGTGACAAATAACTATGGTGAAAGGAGTTAAAAATTAAGACAACCAAAAAGAAGTTGAAAATGTTTATAATTTGATATATTAATGTGACTTGAAATTCAGAGATGATAGAGATAAGATATCTATAAGAGTACAGAGCCATCTATATACTGCAAGGCCGTTTAGGGCTTTGCCTTAGGCCCCGCTAAGAACAAAATACTTATCCATGTGTATCATTCAATTTCATACGTAAAAGTCTATATAATTTTTCATTATCAATGACCAATGGGAATAGTCCAACAGAAAGTGTGACAACTCAAGGCTGAAGTCAATGAAATGTCTCAACTTTTAAGCCAATAATTTAATGTTATATACATTAAGCTTTAAATTCTATTTTCAATGTTATAAAGGATAAAGCTATCTTAAGAATAGCAAATTAGTAAGAGAATTTACCATTAAAATTGAAAGGTAAGTTTGAGTAATTTTTAATGTTAATAATTAGTTATTAATTGAGAAAAAAACTAATAGTTATTATATATATATATATGTATATATATATGTGGGGGGGGGGGGGGGGGGGGCAGGATCTGTTGACACCAGGTGTAAGAGTTAGTCAAATTACACCTTCAATAAATTTTTGTATAATACAAATTTAATCAATCCAACCATTGAATTTGATGTTCTTATTAATTAGATTAAGTATACCAAATTTCATACAATTCTAAAATTATTTAATAGTTCATTAAATCACTTTATTTTAATGTACAATATGATATTAAAATATATGTAAATATTCAATATTAGATAACATATTTAGAAAAGCCCAAATGATGTGAAATTTGATATACATAATCATAAAAATATAATCATCAAATTCAACGGTTGGATTTGTTAAATTTGTATTATACAAAAAGTTATTGAAGGTGTAATTTGACTAACTCTTACACCTGGTGTCAACGGATCCTACCCCTATATATATATATATTTATTTATTTATTTATTTATTTCAAAAAATTTCGACCATCTCATTCTTTTCTCTCTTTTTTCCTCATCTAATAAATTATCAAAATAAATAACTGATATCAAATTATTGCTATAGATAATATCAACGTGTGATTCTTTCCATTTTTTAGGTTCTATCATTTCATTATTTTCTCTTATTTACTTTATAACATTTTTTATTTATAATTTTTATTGTTTCCTTTTTCATTTTATTTTATTCATATATTTTATAGAATTTTATTAATATAAAATCTCAAATAGTAAAAAGTATGAATCTGGTTTTAAAAAATTAAAGAAAAAAAAAGTTGAAAAATTAATTCAATTTCAACATAGTGGTTTTGATAAATTTATTATTATTCATAAAAGAAATATAACAAATTCAATTGATGAAAACATTATAGAACAATCACATGTAGAAAGAAAATAATTGATAGCGAATTTTTCAAAGTTAAGATTGCTTAATATCTTATATCAACAATATTACGAGATAATTGAATGAATTAACCATCTTATCCATTGATGGTGAAATGTTTTTTTTTATCTACCAATAAAATATTAAAATTACTTGATTATAAAACATTAATAAATGATTTTATTGTTCTAAAAGCTAGAAATTAGTATAAAAAGTAATATTTAGTATTACATTAATTCCTTTTAAAAAATTTGTCTTGGGTCTTAAAACTTCTTTACAAGGCCCTGAAAGAGTATAGACATCTTATCTCGTATCATATAAAACCAGTTTTGGGTTGTTTTTTGAGGATTTTTTTTAAATAGAAAGAAATTTATAGTTGAGCTTAAATTTCTTAAAAATAGTAATAGTTTTTAAAAAAAAAATTAAATTTGTTGTTGGTGTTGTTGTTGCTGCTGTTGTTGTTGTTGTTATATTATATATTATTATTATTAGATGGTGTAATGATGTGGGATATGAGAGGGCTAGGGGTGTAAGCAAGTTGGCATTGACCTGCAAACCCGATCAATTCAACCCAACCTAACTACATTTCAACGGGTTGGGCTGAGTCATCAGGTTGGTTTGGGTTCATTTTTGCTAACCCAATTACAATTGTACTAGATATCGGGTTAATGGGTTCTAAACCCAATTAACTCGACCCAACTCGAAATATATATAATATTAATAATAAAATAATAATTATACTAATTCTGTCAATATGTGACGATGTGTGTATTGCTTGTGTAACCCTAACCTACACAACCAAAGACCATTTTTGTTGAACGTAAGACTAGAAGTATCAAACTATCGTTATTCATGCTACCGGCCACCATTCCCTCACCAGTAAGACCACAAACCACCCGTCACTTCCCCTCTTTCTTTATTTTGTTCCCTTCCCCTTCTTCTCTTTCATTTATCATTTTAGTTTCTTTCATCTTCCATTGTAGTAACTTATCTTTCATTTTCATTTCTTTTATTTTTCACTTTAGTAAATTGTCAACCTACTGTTCTAATTTTCTAAAGCCTCTCTCGACCTGACTACCTATCCTGAACCAACCTGATTAAGGTTGAGTTAGTTTGGGTTGTGTTGCTTAACAAAAACAATGAACTCAACCTAACCTGACCCAACTATGTTTCATTGGGTTGGGTTTTAAATTAAACCAAACCTGGCCCAACTCAACCTACTTACACCCTTAGAAAGGGCCCAACATTTTGATGGCCTAGAAGATGGTCTTTGCCAAATTTGAATGGGTGAAATATGAGAGACCCAACTATGGAAGAAATGTGGGATAAGGAGGGCCAAATAGAGAAACAAAAATCCTAGCAAAAAAACAATGCTTGAAGAATGGCACCCCCTAGGGGGAGCTTTTCCTTCCATAGGAGGGTTTTTTACCTCTGAGGACCTCCTCCACACTCTAAGTGGGTTTTTTTTTCTCCATAGTGAGAGATTTTTCTCAATTAATTTCACCTTCATTTTTTTTTCTCACCACCACCCCTCGCCTCCTTCTCCAGCCACCACCTCTATCCCCAACTTCCTCTCCTCCTTTTCCAGCCACCACTTACATCTCCTTCTCCTCTCTAGCCATTTAATCTTTTGTTTGCCTATGTTGCCATTCTTTCTAGCTCTACACCTTTTCATCACATTTCTCCCTTTCAATGGAACTTGTTAGAGTCTTTTATTACAACTGTACCCTAACCACTAGAGGTAGGCTTTAGGTTGTTTTTATTTGAGTTGTTGCTGAGAACGAGCAAATCTAGAAGGAATTATAAAGGAAACAAAAAGTAAAGAAAAGTTCATGACTCTATCTAGGCTTCTTTGTAATATGAGGATGTGTATTCTTTGCTTTTGTATCTTTTGTGTTTGTGAGTTCAAGATTACTCATTGTTAGTTGAGAGCATGCTTGTTCACATGTTGTGCACTATTGTAACGCTCTTTTTAGCATTCCATGTGCTTGTGTAAGTATCATTGGACATTTTCAATGAATGATGTATTGACCGGAAAAAAAAAAGGGAAGAAATAGTAGAAAAGGAGTTTATCACAGCCCATGACGCACTAGCAATGGAGGCTGTTTGCATAATGTTGAATTGATGCCAAGATGAAGCAACAATCGCGTTAAAAATGTTGAGAGTCGAGAGAAGTAGTAGAACAATGTTTGCAATTAGTAGTAGAAAGGGGAAAGATAGGGAAGAACATTGCTAGAAAATCATCATTCTAAAAGGACAAGGAAGGAGGGTAGCTAGCCCATCAGGTTCATTCAGTTCTGCTCCTTTTGGAAACATCCATTTTGGATGAAGAAGGAATGATATGATAAAACAAAGGTTGAAGGTGTCGAGTAAATAGCATTGTGGGAATCTCGATAAAAGAATAGAGAGCGCTAAAGTAGAGCCCACAATATTAGACGTTAGAAGGAAGAAAAAGAGTTATCCCGGGAGAAGATGATGCTCAGAAGGGACTGTGTAGCTCAGATGTGGAAATTCTCAAGGATGTGTAGGAGAACTCATTGTATCTGAGATCTAGGATTGGAATGAATCAAAGATGGAGACTCAAACTCGAAGTTTTTTCATAGTTGTATAAATATGAGGAGGTTGGTAAATGAGATAAACTGCATCAGTTGTAAGAAGACACTGAAGACTGTATTATGGAGAATGATTCTATGAAATTATCATTCTTATCAAGCATTGTACCTGTATCAAGGGAAGCAGCGTTCCAAAGTGGTTCATGTACAAGACAATAAAGGATTATATAATTATTGATCTATCTCTCTTCTGCTCCATGTTCCCCTCTATTTGGCTTCATTTTTTGCTTCCTCCTTGTCCAAGAAGAAATTTAACATCACTAGCGAGTATCAATGATGGTGACGGAAAAATGTTCGTGTATAGGCCATTAGCTAATGTTGCTTCGGATCATATATGTGTGTGTTTTGTAAGACCAACGATGTTGTCACCGACTACATAGCATGGCCAACAATCAAACAAGGTTTAAAATCAAGGTTGCAGCAAGTACAAAACCCAAGGGTACAACATATAGACAAGAATATGAAATTAAAAGGGTTTGAGATCAGCCCAATAAACACCTGGCATATCACAATTTCATTCAACAAATGGAATTCGTCTAATTATACTATAAACAAACATTTCAATGCATGTCATTTTGCAAATGGAATTGAGTTGCACATAGGATGGTTGTCAAACTCTCGAGTTAACTCTTAAACTCTTATGATTTTACGATCTTAAGTAGACAAAATGAGTTAACTCACTGCCAAACTCTTTTCTTGGTAAACTCGTGTAAACTCACATAAACTCTCGAGTCAAGAAGTGAGTTAGTGAGTTTGAAATCAAATGTAATTTTTGCCTTTCATTGATCCCATAATGATAGTGTTTTACCTGGACTCAAGTGATCTGAAAAAATTAACTCTTTTTGAAATGTTTTCATTTTAGTAACTTCTGTTTTTATGAATTTATATATAATTTCGTCATTTATGTAGTTTGATGTTATTTATTACTAATATAAAAACACACTTTATTATTTTAGTTTGCTATTTTACTTTATTATGAAATTAAAATGTTGAATTATTGTTGTAATAAGAGTATTTTGTTAAGTATATATGTAAATAATAGATTTTTTAATATTATTTTTTATATTAACTCTTATGAGTTTATGAGTTGGCTTTACGAGTCGAGTTTACAAAAGCTCCATGAATTTATATAAATTCTCGAGTTTGACAATCTTGTTGTAGGTTCATAAAGGTGCAATTATCTACGTGTAACCGTGCTTTTCATTGTATGACTAGAAATGAATTCTATTATTAGCAAACTTGTAAAATAACAGAGATTACTGTTGATGTCTTTGTATGATATGTTTGTGGCATATAATTAATTGTTCATTTAACTAAATTGAAATATTGTAACATGAAGAAAAATCAAATAGATTTTCAAAAGTAAAATTTGTGTTATATGAAGTGGAACTTTTAAGGTGAAAGTTCCTCATGTTCACTTAACTAAACATAAAATGTGTCTGTGATGGCTGTCAATTCTAATATTCTGTTATTAATGACTCCTAGTGGCCCAATATTTTGTTACCACTTCTCCTGCTGTAAATTTTTTTAATAGGTGGTGTACTAACAAATACCCACAAGAAAAAGGGTTGGTAGAGGAAAATTTAGCAGAAAACATTAAAATTAAATAAGGAATGAAACTTTACAAAATAAAGAAAGTACATGAAGCTTTTATTTTTTACTTATTCCCAAATCGAAAGACAAAAGTCAAATAGAAAATAAGATCTCACAATAGTTTTAACATGTTTCATATATTATTATACAACACAAACTGTCATAAACTTATATGACTTGATCCAAGAAAGACAATTCCACGTATTCCTTTTTATCTGGGGACCAAGGAGACACATTTGAAACAAAACGATACAATGCCATTGTTGAAAGCGCAACATGGAGAATCTAAACTTCAAAGCACTGGAAGCCCAATTCCTACCAATTCAAAGAACAACATTAGTACAATGCATTACAATGGCGAGACTTTTGATAGCTAAAAAGTTGCAACTAAATAGCTCTTGACAGCACAGAACAATAACAAAGAATTTCTCGTTACATATTAGACAATTTTATCCTTAATTTCTAACGAGTGATGTAGAATAAAAATTAAAAAATAAAGCACATGACAGCAAATAAAAGGACTCAATAGTAGAGAAATTATTTTAGGAATTAAATATAAATTACATTTATTGATGACTAAACAGTAAACAATATTAAAAATATCATTTTACAGGAAATCAAAACGGCTATTTCCTTTACTTATCCTTTTAATATTTTTTAATTAAAAAATATACATCAGTAGAAAAAACTAATAATTAAGTAAAAAAGCGTTGTCATTTAAGAAATAAAGGAGAAACATAAATACATGTAATTTGAATCCCATTCTACATATATTAGGAAGAAAAGGCGTACCTTCTTATGAATTCTATTGCCTTAAGTGACGAATAATGTGAGTTTTTGTTCCTTCTTTGAGGCTGCTGGTAGTAATTCTTACAAGGGGCACATGCTGGATGATTGGGTTCTCTGGACCTTCATCAGGAGCAATGCACTTCTTGAACTCAGCTGACATATGATATATATCGAAAACTTCAAGTTTTTTCAAGTGTTGGATGCCAAGAGGTACTGTTTTGAGTTGGGGTATTTGCCAAAATTGGAGCTTTTTCAAAGAATGCAGTGCTCCTTTATCGATAATGATGGAATTCAAGTTAAATAAATATCCAAGATGTAGTTCCTTTAGTTGCTGAAACCCTCCATCTTGAAAATACAAACTTTCACCTTCATAAACCTTGTAGCCGATGTCAAGGAACACCAAGTGTTGCATATTTTGTAGTGATTTCAATGGATCATCAGTTAACCTGGAGGATTTCAAAGACAATTTTACAAGATTTTTGAGATATGGAACCCATTCTGGAAACTTATTCAACTTCCCAACTAGGCTAAGCTTCCGAAGCATGTGCAGGGATGAAATAACTGGCAAATCAATGACTTCATCTCCAGATGTTGACTCAATGTGTAGCTTCTCCAAGTTTTGCATCTCATTTATTGAGGAACATAGAGTGCTTCCCTGTTCTTCCTTAACACCAGTCAAGCCTAAGTTCCTTAACTGCTTCAGCTTCCCCAGTTCTCTGATTAACTCTACTACATCGCTGTCCTTAATTAGCTGCACTCCATAATCATCCATGATTAGCTTTACTTGACGCAGCGTTTGTAGGGATGTCATGCCTCCAAGACCGTTCTTCAATTGAAACAATATCATATCATGACCCAAGAGATGTCGTAGCTTTCTAAGCTTGCAAATCTCTTTTGGCATTTCCCTGACAAATGTGTTCCTTATGTCCAAGGTCTCGAGGTTCTGGAGCTTACCAATGAATTTCGGAAGGCTTAGAGTTAGCATCCATGTTTGCCTTAAGCTTAAATACTTCAAGTGTGCTAGATTTCCCCAATTTTCAGGAACCAAATACAATTGACCATCTTCAAAATCAAGCACCTTCAATAGTCTGTATTTTGTAGGGATTCTTTGCACAAAGTTGTTGGATAATGCTGATTCTTTGCCTGCAAAAACAAGCAGTGACCGGGTGTGTGAATTTTCAGTACTCTCCATTAAGTCATTGGAATTGGTTGCTATTGATAAGCGCCGAATCATCTCACTTGACATTGACTCATCTTCTCTACTAATATGCTGACAAAAACTTAAATCCTTGAATTTTCTGAGAATCATATCGTGTAACAGGTCATGAACACGACAACTCCTAGCTTTTCCATCTATGGTAAATGAAGACACTTGCACTAAACTTCTACCAATCAACTCTGTTAAATATTGTTGTGCAATGTCCTCTAATGTTTTTCCTTCTTCATCTTTTACAAATCCTTCAGCTGTCCACTGCCGAATCAGTCTTGTTGATTTAACTTCATAATCTTCAGGATATATTCCAAAATACAATAAGCATGTTTTGAGATAGTATGGCAAATCATCATAACTGAAACCTAAAATCTTTGTTATGCCAATTAAATGGTGATTTTTCTCCAGCTCTGAACTTAGACCCTGCCTAATTTTTTCCCATTCAAATGTAGTCTTTTCTTTGCCCGATAAAAGACCACCAATAGCCACAATTGCTAGTGGTAAACCCTTACATTTTTTAACAATTTCAGAAGAAGTATCCATGAGATCTTCTGGACAATATCCATTGTTGTCAAATCGGAATGCCTTCTTGCAGAAGAGTTCCAGAGATTTTTCTAAGGTTAAAAATGTCATCTCATGCACCTGATCAAAAGGAGTGCTCTTACAAGAGACTACAACATCCCTCTTCCTAGTTGTAATTAATATTCTACTTCCATTTTTATTATCAAACATGGCATTTTCAATCTGACCCCAAAGTTCTAGATTCCATATATCATCCAAAACGACAACGTACCTCTTTTGTTGCAAATAGTTTCTCACTTCATCAATCAATGAATCTCGATCCATTTCAGAAATATCTTGAGGAGGAGCCTCCCTTTTTTCCTTGCATAACTTCTTCAGCAAGTCTCTCATCAACCCTTCCACAGTGTAGGATTGAGACACTGTGATCCATGCATGGGAATCAAAGTGTCCAATCACCTTCTGGCTGTTAAAAACTCTGTTGACAAGAGTGGTTTTTCCTAGCCCTCCCATTCCTACCACAGAGATGACAATGCGCTCTGCTGGTCCCTCTACTAACCAATCAATCAATTCATCTCTTGGGCCTTCAATGCCAACAACTTCAGCTTCTTCAAGGTAACGAGAAGCCATTCGAGGGTCATGCCATTGGACACTTTGGCTACCTCTATGACTGCTCTGTCCTTGTTCAGAAGAAGGTTGGGTTTGGAAGCGATAATCTGTACTTTTTTGCTTGATTCCATGAACAAATGACTTAATCTGCTGAATCTCTGACGCTATTCGATGACGAGGCATCAAAGTTTCAATAAAATGAATAAACTCACAGAGTAAAGCTGTACATCCAGGATCATGAGGCTGTTGTTCCACATAGATCATGTATTCGTCAATGACATCTTCTATGCGAAAAGAAGCTTCCCTCAACTGTTTCACCCATGTTCTGATTCTCTCTTTCATGTCGTCTCCTTCGTCTGCAGCCCTTCTATCTGCATCCTTGAGGAAGGCTTGAATGTATTCTAGTTCGTCTTTTATGTCAGCAAATTCTTTGGGCATGTCCCAAAGCAGATTCGCTTCATCTCTTATTAGTGGAAGCAGTTTCTCTCGGGCTATGGACACTGCTAATTCCGCCATTTGAGTGTTGCTAGCTTTAATTTCGTCTGTATTGTGAAGTGAAGATTTTGTGTTCTGAGACTTATGTGTTGATCTTAAGTTTCCTAACGTTTGTAATTAAAAGGAAGACTTTTGAGTTTTCCTATGTCTTTGTTAAATATTTTGTTAGCAAGTTGAGCATTTTTTTCTCTTTCCTTTTTGTCATACTAGAGCAACTTGCGAATCCTGTGATTTGGCTAATCTGTAAATGACATTAAACAATACTAGGTCTCTTTGTCAATCTTAGTTGTTGTACCAATAAAAATGAAACCTCTTGTCATATTATTTGTCTCCTAGGTATAATTGCAATTTGATTGTTCATTTATCTACATATTTTTAGGCTTGTACTTATCTTCTTAACAACGCATATGCATCCCACCTTTGCAACTACTAAAATGATTTATTAGAAATGATAGATCCTTGTATATGCAACGTTGAATTTTTTTTAATATATACTTGTTAATCTGCTATCCTAATCTTGATTGATGACAAAGAAAATGCTAACCCACATGGAATACTGGGTCCGAAGGCCATTTTTTATAAACCATGCTAGTTGTAAAAAACAGCAGCACATGCAGGTGGGAGCATGCCAAGTTGACATTTTCTTTAATGTACTTTATTTTAGTGGTACTAGATCAAGGTGTTAATCTCGTGATTTAGCTAAGGACGAACCCCCAAGTTTTGTCCTTTAGCTAATCTATTAATATGTAATTAAATAATATCAGTTTTAATGTTGAAGGAGACATGCTTGTCAAATTTGTCTTGTAAATATAATTTCATGCTCTTAATGGTTCATTGGACTGACTATCTCTCTCTTTCTTTATATATATGTAGAGTCGGAGAATGGATAAGTTGACATCAAATGTCAAATTTGACAAATTACTTTTAATAACTTTGTAAATAATTTAAAATTTTATTCATCCAACAATTATATTAAAATTTCTCATGAAGTAAATTAAGGATGCATTTCAGTAAATACCTTAGCTTATTGAATATGTTCTCGTCAAATGTGATATATTTTTTCATACGCTCGACTTAAAATATATTGAAATAAGTTTTTTTTTTTTTAATATAGGCAAAAGGAATTTATAGATAAAAATGTCAATCTAAAGACAAGGAGTACCAAGAATTAGCTTACAAAAGCTGTATGCTCATCAGTGCTATAATAATCCAAGCACCCCAATCCAATGTCACACAAAACGAAATGACTCAAGAAAGAAAACAAGAAAGATAGATATAGTTAAAAGAATTATTAAATATGTAATGATATAAAATTATTATCTAATATTGTTAAGACAAAGGACGAAACCCTCATTTATTTTGATAATAACAAACAGTCCAAAACAGTCTTTAAGCTTAATTGTCTAGTTACTCGTTATACTGTTTATTCGCTATCGTTTGGTCACTTGTTTATGTACCGTCTTTAACTCTCTATAAAAGTGTCAATAACAAATGTTCTCAAACGATGTTCTAATAATCTGCACACTGGTTAGTTGTAAAAGCGTAAACAACCTCGAAATAAATGAAGTCTATGTACCTACTCTTGAGGAAAGTTTACTTTTTGCGTAAAATAAGAAATATGTGTGCGGATGTTAGAACGAAAGCAGATATGTCAACTGCTACAAGATTGAGTACGAGAATGGGAAAAATAAGTAGACTGCTTTATCTTATCAAAGTGACAAGTTGGTGAAAGACATTAAATGTTGCATTTAATGCTTCAACGACTCTTTTCAACAGACGAAGGTTGTCTCCTGCAAGCACTCACAATGGGCACTTTTTTGGAGAAGCCTATAAATAGAAGAAGAGATCTCAGTCTCAATAGTTAGTTAGTTGGCTGATTGAAAATCTCTAGCTGTTGAAAAACTTTCATCTTGTAATATACACTGCTTGTAAAAATTTCATTTGTACTTTATTATATATTCGTCTGTTAGGACGTTAAACCCAGTGAGATAACTCACTTTCAACCTTTTTCTTTAAGAAATTGGTAGAAGCCTGAAGAGGCATTGATTCAAAGAATAATTGAGTGTTTGCTTGGAGAGGCAAGTTAAGGACTACTTGGGTTGAGCCTGAAGAAGCTTGTTAAAAGAATACTTTTAACTTGTTTAAGTTAGTGGGACTTGGTTGTTGCCAAGAACTGAATGTAGTCTCTGGGGTGAGACGAACCAGTATAATTTCTTTGTACTTCTCTGATTTTTCTTTCAGCATTCATCTTTCTCTCAATAACGTTTTAAAAAATCTTTTGATTAATCCTTCAGACGATACGTCTTCAGAAAAAGGTTTTGCTAAAATTTGCTATAACACAATTCAACCTCCCTTCTTGTGTTATCTTTGTGTTTTACAAATATAATATTATACAAAATTTAAATTAAATAAGTAATTATGTATCATATAATGCTGGTAATTTATTTTGTTTATTTTTTTATTAATAGGTATTTATAAGATAGATAATAAATCTTTTACATAAATAAATGAATATAATAATTATTAATTAAATAATTACATTAACAAAGATATTAGTGGTTTTTAATTGGAAACAACTAATAATGTTCATTATGTTAGCGACAATCATAGAAACTACTAACAATGTTATTAAATTAATAATGAAATAATTTATAAATTTAATAAATATTTAATAGTTTTTTAACAATGAAATATTTATTAATTAAGAAATAATAAACTGTTAATAATTTATAACATAAGTAAATAAAAATGCAATTAGGAAAATCATATAAAATTAAGAAATTATTAAATAAGTAATTATATAAATTAATATTTCATATAATATTAAATAAATAATTATGTATTAAATAATGATATTCAATTATTTTCTTTAGTATAGTAATTAATAAGACAATATAAGGTAGTTAAAAAAAATTCTACACATATAAATAAATATAGTAATTCATAATTAAATATTTAAACATAATAATTAATATTTTTCAATTAATTATGTTTGTGTTTTCATAATATTAACCGCTAATGAAGTATAAAACAATAATTATTAAATAAATAAGATAATAATTAAATAAATATTTAAATTATTAATTAAATAAAATTATAAACATGATGAATATTTAGTTTAAAAACCCATGTATTGTTAACAAATTATTAATTATTAATTAAGAGAAACAGAAAATTATTATTAGGAAAATTATATACAATTAATATATTGTTAAATAAGTAATTATATAAAGTTATTATTTTTTATTTCATATAATATAAAGTAAAATTTAAATAAATAATTATGTTTTATATAATCATACTAATATAGTTTCTTTAGTTTTTTTTTAAATATTTTATTTAAGTAAATATAATAATTATTAATTAAATATTTAAACAAAATAATAGATATTCAAGTAAGAAGAATGTTAGTGTTGTTTTATCCCTATTCCCAAAGTCATTCGACCCTTAGAAGACAACTATAACAAAAATGTTAGAATTAGGTAAACAGTTATTTCGGTCCTTGAAAATGTATAGTATTGTAACATTAGTCCGTGAAACTAAAAAAAATTCAAATAAGTCCCTAAAATTTCAAGTTGCTTCATTTAAGTCCCTAAACTTAGTTATTTATTGTCATTTTAGTCCCTAAACAATATTAGGGATGGCAAAACGAGCTAGCCCAGCTCGTTATGGCCCACCTCGCTGTTAGCCCACCTAAAATGGGCCAGGGCGGGCTAGCCTGCTTTCGAAAAATGGGTTGAAAAATGCAGCCTGTCTCGTTTAATGGTGGGCCATCCCACTAAAATTAAAAATTAAAAAAATGAGAATATTTTTAATGAAATTTCTACAAGCATCAAATAAATAAATACGTTTTATTTATGAGATTCTCATTTCAATAATTTACGTTAATTTTTATTATGAGTCACACTTGTGAAATTTTAATTTTAATTAGATAAGTTTACTAAATATATCTATGTTACTACTTTTTTTTTCTTGTTCTAAGATTTTCTCATAAATCATTAGCTTTAAACCCTCCATGTGTATCCTATTGTGTTGTTTTTATTCAATTGCTCGCCTAATTCTTGTTTTCTAAAAAAACCCTTAAACGTAATATTACATGCTAAATGTAGGTTATTATTTTTTATTTAATTAAAAAGATTTGGCCCGCCCCGCCCTACCATAGGCCCGTTTTTTGGTGAGACAAAATAGGCGAGCGGGCTAATAATGTTGTCCCGCCCTGCCAAAACTAGTGGGCTAAACGAGCTGGCCCGACTGGCCAAGGCCGTTTTGTCACTTCTAAACATACGTTAATATTATCACTTTAGTCACACATTTTTTTGAATTTTGAACTAATTTAATTGACAAATTACACTTTCAAAAACTTTTTTTTAATTTTCTTAGTTACAGATTGTGACAATACTTTACAATTTCAACAACCAAAATGGCTATTTAACCGTTAGAATGTCTATGGTACTGTAGCAACTGTCTTCTTTAATTTCATTCTCGAGCTGTTAGTGTTATTTTCATTCTTGCTCACCATGTTCTCGCCATTGACGCATTGTTCTTATTTGCCATCCCCTAGTTCATTTGCCTCGCGTTCTTCTTCGTATAGGGCTTCAACAAATCTGGTTTCGAAAATCGCGTCGCTTACCAATTCTTGTCACTTTTCGGTAGCTCTTCATTAGGGTTAGCTGGTTAGGTTACAGCTTGGTTTTCAGCGAGTCGTTCTTAGCGCCCGCTATTCCTTTGGTGTCGGCGAGAGCGAGTGGGATTTATCTTACATTGGTGAAGTCCTTGTGTGTGGCGTGTGGCAATAACACTAATGACGAAACAAACAACAGACTAGGATCGTGGTTGATGCTCACTTGTTTTCATACTTAAATGATTATGTTTTTTATGGCAATGGTGGTGAATCCCCTGTGTTCCACTCTCACTCATAACTCCATTAACCATGTTTTTAGAGATCCTAAGTTCACTATCGATATGGCCAAGATAGTGTGATATAAGTGAAGGGCAACTCTCATCGCATGAACTAACTTTTGAGGTTGAGTTAAACATAAACAAAAATTTTAAGATGATATCATAGCCTATCTTAGTTGCTGTGTTAGGCCTATTGGACACTTATTATGAAGCAGGTTTTGAATCACTCCTAGTTCTACAAACATCACACTCAAAATGTCTAATCTTTGGGGTGACGGGATGTTGGAGATCTCACGTGATGTGGTTAAAATAATATATATATATATATATATATATATATATATATATATATATATATATATATATATATATATATATATAAAAGTGAGAGGCAAGACAACCCTTACCCCATTACTTAGCTTTAAGGGTTTAATTAGGTCCAAACCAAAATTCTTAGGTAGATTATTGGGTGGTTGGATTGGGCCAAAGCCAATGGGAATATCATGACCGCCATTCTTCTTCTAACGGTAATTAAATGAAACTAATTGCATAATTTTGCTATATTCGATGTCCCATGTAGTGTTTTGTAGGACGCAACATGTGGGGTGTTATGTTGCAGTTAGTACAAAGTTGAACATAAATAGTGATATGAAGGAAAGTATGAGGTTCAGTTTTCATTTCACAGTCTTGGAATTTCTTTCTTATTTCCATCACACAACTCTACATGGGAAATATCAATGAAGTTTATTGTTGTTCTTATTTGTATAAGCACTCAGCAGGTTTATAGTATAATTATAAGTATAACAAGAATTTACATCGAAAGACTTATGTCTAAAGCAAAGTCTGCCTCTTTACAACAAGATGGATATAAACAGGATGAAAGGAAGAATTGGAATGAAATACATGGTATCAGACACTTCCATTTGTTGAATGTAACTGTGATCTGCTGAGGTGTTTATTTCTTGAATGCAATTGTGTTCTGCTGAGGAGTTTACTTGCTGAATAAAACTATGATCTGCTGAGGCTTTTATTTCCTGAATGAAACTGTGATCAATTGAGTTATTTATTTATTGAATGAAACTGTGATCTGCTGAGGTTTTTATTTCTTGAATGAAACTGTGATCTGTTGAGGTTTTTATGTGTTTCATAAAATTGTGATATTCTGAGGTGTTTACTGGGCTGACTCCAAACACTTTTAACCCCACGCCCTGTTGATGAGCCACAGCTGCTGCCTTTGCTTCAACCGTGACTTTAAGCCTTGTCTGATTTTTGGCTCTACTGTTAAGGTAGCGAGAACATCATTGCTCAAAAATCACACACACATGATCTGATGCAACCCAAACAATTGAGTCAGACATGTAGATGTCGATACTATCCTTTTTACTGTCATCCTCATCATCACTGACAGTGATATAAAATGTAAATCTATAACCAATTATTGTCTTCACCATAGGACCAGAGATAACAAAGCCAAAAATGAAGCCCAACTGAGAGGAGGGTGGAGTAGACGAGAGATCAACAATTATATAACCATTTGTTGTTTTATACTCCAATCACTATGGAACTCTGCTTCTTGGATACACATACTTTACCTGATAAGATCCATAATCATCGTAATTTTCATCTGGTGCAGATAATTGTTGGCATGCAAATTTCATCACATTAATATGTGCATTTAACCCAATAGCCTTGAGAGAATGTTCATCCAATTTCAAGCAATTCCAAAACAGAACTTCTTTCCTGTTTTCCTTGAATTGTTCAGCAATTGATGGAAACAATACAGTCTTCAATGATGTGCAATCTGTGGCATCTAGACTTTCAAAAGATGGGGGAAGCTCTGTTAGAGTACAAAGGTTTGAGGAATTATATACATTCAGATATTGCAGTCTCGTAAGATTCTCGATGTTTGAAGGCAAGCTCTCGATGCCACTATCTCGTAACCATAGGATTTCAAGCTTGCTTTGACGTCCAAAAGATGAGGGTGTAAATTCAAGTGAGTATTCGCTAAGCAAGTCATAATCTCGCTAAGCGATTTCCTATCTTTCAAAAAGGGGCCTTTAGAAGATGCCAAATTTGCTGGGTGATCCATAACTTGCTGAGCGAGTTAACAAGTAGACACCTTTTGGTTTGGATTCACTGGGCAAGCCAAGGACTCGCTGAGCGAATCCATGGCAGGGAGTCTCATCCCAAATGATTCAATTCTCTGGGCGAGGGATGATTCACTAAGTGAATGTCTACTTCCATCTTTTGGCTTTCAATTTTCTCTAATCCTTTTATGCTATCTCCTTCATTTTCTACAAACTTAGCAAAAATTCAAATGCAACCTTCCAAAATAGTTACTTAGCCCTAAAAATTAGATTTTCTACAATTCTACCTAAAAAATGATCAAATATAATTCTAAATAAGGGAAAATATAGATAATTTGTCTAAATATAAGTCTCTAAGAAGAGTATTTATGACAATTATCAGTAATCCTTAATAAGAACAATAAAAACTCATCATTGATTCCAAATAAATTTCTAGGACATAGAATCAAATTCTTTATACTAGACTCTTTTAGATGTAGGTTTACAATGTTCAATTAAAATTAGGCTCAATTGCACTTTTTGATCTCAAAGTTACACAATCTTGTCAATTTTACCTCTGAAAGATTTTTTTTTTCGTGAATTTTGTCCTCCAATTTAAATCCCAGACAGTGCAAACACTTTCTGGAGGTCTTTAACAGCCAGTAAACATATGTATTTAAAATAATTGCTTTTAACATAGTGGCAGTTTTCTAATCACCACTATTGTTAAGTTTTAATAGCCCCCTCCCAAAAAGAAAATAACTTATCAATAGTGGTAGTTAAAGGATCTTTTTCCTTATATTTTTCTTGAAAAAAGAGAAGAATTAATACAAAATCGGTGAGGAGAAATATAGCTTAGGGTTTGTTCACAAACCTCTCGTAAACATTATTTTCAATTATAAATGATGGACTCGTCCATTTCAATATATAAAAAATAATATATTACTACCACTATATTAAAAGCAGTTGTTTTAATTTACATGTGTTTACTAGCAATTAAAAACCATTAAAAGTGTTCACACCGTTTGAGATTTAACTGAGACTTGATGTCAGGATAAAATTTGTGATATTTTGTAAATTGGGGGCAAAATTTGTGAAAATAATCTTTAGGGACAAAATTCGCGAGATTGTGTAACTATGGGGTAAAAAGTGCAATTAAGCCTTAAAATTAAAAGAAATCAAAGATTTTAACTTCTTAAAGAAATCAAATTGAAGATTGGAAACAACAAATAAAATAAACAAGAAAATGTCTAATAAAAGCTAAGGAACAATAAAAGATAAATATACAAAATGTATTAAATTGATAGTGGAGCTACATACTCAAATCTTATAAAGGCAGTAGTCATGATGAAAGACATGTTAGGTGTTACAAAGAGTTTGAGTAAATGAAATCCAGCACTATTTTGATTAAAGAACCATTATTATATAGACTTCTACCTTGAACAGTTAAGTCCTAAAATTTGGAATTGTATCATACTCAAAACTATGACTCTGACTCTGAATAATAACATAATTAACAGGAGTCCCAAATTTCAAATCTCTAAGATAACATATGGTAACTTCTCTCATATATTAACATTAAATGGTGCTGCCATGCAACTTTCATATATTTTTCTTTCTCTTTTTTTTTATAGCTAAAAGCAAGGTATCCCCACAGTCGAAAATCATGAGACTCTAGGTGGCAAAGAGGGCTAACCCGACCTGTTTTGGTTTGCGCCCCCACCAACCTGCAAAAAACGAGTCAAGGCAAGCTGGCTTGCCTATTAAGGTGGGCTGAAAGTTCTAGCCCGCCAAGTTTAAAGATGGGCTAGTGGGTTAGCCCACTAGAAATTAAAAAAAGATGAAGAAAAAAGAGAAAAAGAAAAAAGAAAATTCAAGTTCAATAAAAAAAATTCAATACAATTATAATTCTTGATCAATTACTTAATTAAAAGATTATACATATTTTAATGTTAACTTTTTGAAAGTAGAAGTATACGTCTGCGTATACTGCGTGTATTTAATTCTTAATGTTGGTTGCCAATTTAGTTTATCTTCTGTTTCTTATTTCTAATTAGCAAGGGATTACGGAGCAAATAACAACTTGCTTTACTTGATTAATGTTTACACTTCTTTGGATCTTAAATATTATCAAGCTTAAATTAATTATTATTTTTTAAAAATGGCTCAGCAGGCAAGGTGGGCTAATGGGTTGAGCCACCTAGTGCACCCCACCAATTTTGGGTGGATTGGCAGGCCTTGCCATCCCTACATAAGACTAATCTCCTGAGGAAAAAGAGTACCAGTTAAGGGGCAATTTCTTTCCCCACAAATGCTACTCTATTCAAATTAGGGTGGGCACAGGTCAGTTCGAAATGGATTTGGGGTATATTTATATCCGAACCGAGCAACTGTTGTTGGTTTGGATCGGTTTAGATTTTTCAAAAAAAAATTACAACCCAAACCGAACCACCCTGATTATAAAAAAAAAAATTACGTTCAAGTTGGTTTGGGTTAGGTCATCAGATCACTTGATTAAAAAATGAAAAAATAAAAAAGTTGTAGAATTACCAAACATAAAAAAGTATAGAATTATAGAATTATACAAACCCAAAAGTCGTTGACACAAGTGGTTTAGTACTTGTGTCCTTTAACCAAGGATCGGGGTTCATCCCTAGCTTGGGAATGGAGTCGTGACTGGAGGTACCACTTTACCCCTAATATAGGCCGACCCGGTGGGAGGGGGATTAGTTGAGTGCCAAATAGAAGCCCCAGATACCTCCTGGTTAGACAAAAATAAATAAAATTATATAACATAAAATTATAAAATTATACAACATAAAAATTTAATTTTTTTTAAAAATATTATAGGCTCAGGGTTGGTTCGAATTCTACATCTTACATCCGATATCCAAACCAATGTCATTGGATTTATAATCTTAAAATCCAAACTGATCTGATGATTCAAACCAATCCAAATTTTTCTTTTCAGATTGATTGGATCATCAGTTTGATCTAAACCCATGTCCACCTCTAATTCAAATAGCCATGCAACTCTCATATTATGTCAAGTGGTGAAGTAATTTTAGAGCCATAATCTTTGAATTTTAATTGTCGGCAATGACTATTTGATTAATTGCAAATTGGGTAAATAGTCATTTTGGTCCCTAAAAGTATAAAGCATGGTCATATTAGTCCCTAAAACTAAGAAAATTCAAAAAAAAAAATCTCCAAAAGTACAATTCGTCAATCAAATTAGTTCAAAATTCAAAAAAACGTATGACTGAAGTGATAATATTAACATATGCTTAGAGAACAAAATGACAGTAAGTGATTAAGTTTAGGGACTTAGATGACACAACTAGAAATTTTAGGGACTTGAATGAAATTTTCTTAGCTTCAGAGACAGCGTTTTACACTTTCAAAAAATGACTGTTTACCCATTACAAATTCCTTCTCTTATTATTACCACAAAAATAAAGGCAGCGAACTTGATTTAATATCTGACAATCATTGTAGCCAACAAATCTCTTTATCTTTTTATCTTTTTTTATCTGTTTGTTAAATTGTAATTAAAACTTGAAGAATAATAAAATTGACTTCCACACCGATGTATCTATATGGCCAACGATGGTTGTAAAAACCAGTGAGGCAAGCGCTCATCAGTCATCAGCAGGTCTACATTATAAGTAATTAACTATAATTATAAGAACTAATATCGATAACTTGAATGTTAACCAACTGGTTCTATTTCCATCGAAAGACTTATGACTAAATCAAAGTCTGCGTCTTAAACACGAGAAGGATATAAACAGGATGATTGGAAGCATTGGAATGAAATACATATTATCAGACACTTCCATTTGTTGAATGAAACTGTGATCTGCTGAGGTGTTTATTTGTTGAATGACACTTTGATCTGCTGAGGTATTTGCTTGTTGAATTAAATTGGCATATGCTGTGGTGTTTATATGTTCCACGAAATTGTGATATGCTGAGGTATTTATTGGGCTGATCCCAAACCCTTTTAATCCCACACCCCGTTGAAATATACCTATGGCTGCTGCCATTGCTGTAACCTTGATTTTAAGCCTTGTCTGATTTTTGGCTCTACTGTGTAGGTAGCGAGAACATCGCTGGTCATAAATCACACACACATGATCCGATGCAACCAAGACCATTGAGTCAGACATGTAGATGTCGATACTATCCCTTTTACTTGCATCCTCATCATCACTGATAGTGATATAAAATGAAAATCTATAACCAATTATTGTGTTCTCCTTAGGGCCAGAGATAACGAAGCTGAAAATGAAGCCCATCGGAGTGGAGGGTGGAGTAGAAGAGAGATCAATAATTATATAATCCTTTGTTGTCTGATACTCCAACCACTCCGGTACTCTGCTTCCTGGATACACATACTTCACTTGATAAGATCTATAACTACGATTGTAATCATCGTAATTTTCATCTGGTGCAGATAAATGTTGGTACGCAAATTTCATCGTGTTAATATGTGCATTTAACCCAATAGACTTGAGAGAATGTTCATCCAATTTCAAGCAATTCCAAAAGCGAACACATCTCCTATTTTCCTTGAACTGTTCAGCAATTGATGGGAACAGTACAGTCTTCAATGATCTGCAACCTGTGGCCTCTAGAATTTCAAGGGATGGGGGAAGCTCTGTTAGAGTACGAAGCTCCTTGGAATTTTCTACATTCAGATTTCGCAGTCTTGTAAGATTCTTGAAGATTGAAGGCAAGCTCTCGATGTCACTGAAGCCAAGCCTTAGGATTTCAAGCTTGCTTTGACGTCCAAAAGATGAGGGCAATGCATTGACACGAGTGGATGATAAATCGAGTTCAGTCATGCTCTCTGATGTCACTGAAAATTCCCTTAGTTTTCTGCATGATTGAAGGTTGAGGTAACTAAGGGAGCTTAGGTGGTTCTCGCTTGTAATTTTGGTAAGGGAACAATAAGCTATATCCAATAGCTCGAGCTTGTTGAGAGCAAAAATAGATGGAGTCAAACTAGTCAACTGAGGACAAAATCTGATTTCCAGCACTTCAAGATTTGTGGCTTTTGAAAGGTCTGGCAGCTCCTTGAAGTTTTCAGAACCAGAGACTTTAACTTCTTTTAAATTCATTAAATTCTATAACAAAATAATACAAACGAAGACATCAGACGTGAGATTAAGTTGTTAATTTTGTAATCCTTTAACTATGAAAACATTACAAAAGGAAGACATGTTGTTTACCTGCACTCCATCCCAAAGTTTTTCTACTTGGCTATCTGACAAGTCCAATATAACAAGGTTTTTCGCGGAAAAATTCTTTGGCAAGGATTTCAGAGGGTAATGCATCCAAGCAAGATATCTTATCTCAGTTGAGAAAAATGGAAGCCCGTGAGGAAGAGCAACCTCATAGGTTGACAAGTGATTATTATATCTGCTAGGAAAATACAAAAACTGTAGTTTGATCATCTGAGTAAATATGTCAGGGCTTAACTTCAGCTTCTTAATTATTGACAAGTCTGCCTTTATGCTTCTTACGGCCTCAGTCCCCTGCCATTACAGTAATGGAAAAATTTAAACATCATTAGAAACCACATTTCCCACAAAAAAAATTAAATGTTATTAAAAAGCATGCTATATTTAATTTGGGATTTACCTTATTATTTGTTAATACTTCATAAATGTCATCAAGATCGCTTAATCGGCTACGGTTTCCAGGGTCTTCAAGAGATTCATGACGAACAATCTCCCAGGCCATTTCTTGTATGATATCATGCATAGATATAACATTATCTTCAGAAATGGTTATAAGAGCTTTATCTTTCAACCTGTCTAACCCAGCAACCACTGAATCATCTCTTTCACCGTCTTTCAATAAAACTTTTATGCGATCAACTTTCAAATTCAATCCTATGAAGAAACATGCAAGATCTAAAAGAATCTTTTGTTCTTTGCGATCTAGATCATCATAGCTCAATCTCATTGCATTGTAAACATCTGCATTTGGCATGTTTTTTAGTTTGTTTAGCTGACTTTCCCATACCTCCTTATCTTTCCCACAAAGAAGATGACCCAAAACTTTAAGAACTAATGGAATGCCTTTGGCATAATTGACCACCCTCTTTGATAGCTTATAATACTCCATATCAAAATGATTTTGGTTAAAGGCGTACAAACTAAAAAGCTCAAGTGCTTCACCAGAGTTCAATGCCCCAACTTGGTATATATCATCAACTTTATTAGTGATAAGCACTTGTTTATCTCTTGTTGTTATAATGATTCTACTACCTCTTCCAAACCAATCATGGTTTACAAATAATTTTTCTAGTAAATCTGAATCTTTCACATCATCAAGAACAATTAAAACCTTCATACGACCAATCTTTCTCTTAATATAATTCGACAATCCAGACACTATGTTCATTTTCACATTTTCTCCAAGTAGTGCAGAAAAAAGTTTTTCCTTCAAAGTAATTGTTCCATGTCTTCTTGATTCTTCCTTTGCATTTGCCAAAAAATAATAACCATCATATTCAGAATATAGTTTTTTAAATATTTCTTCTGCAATGGTTGTCTTTCCAATACCGCCCATACCCCAAATTCCAATAACACGGACATATTTTGACTCTTGATGTAACAATGATTCTAAATTTTGAATCGGTTTGTCGATTCCTACAAGTCCTGTTAAGTTAAATGGAGGCTTATTCAAACTTATCAACACAAGATTGACAATGTTGATGATTTCCCCAAGCAGCTCAACTTCAGTCCTATACAAAGAAAAATAGATTGGAAATGAAACACATTGTCCATATACGTGTTATTTTTGTTTAATTTAATATCTTATGAGCTGGAAAACAAGTATATATATTTTACTTAATCACTCATAAATTCTTGTATTATATGCTTTTATATAATGACAGCATTGTACTTAACTTACTTTTCTGAAATACAACATCATATCTCTATGAAAAATGTTAATAACATACTTTTTAACACATTTTTTTACACACTCCTTGGCTAAAATCCATGTGAGACCCACTCTCTATTTGGTATTGCAGTTCCTAATTAGTAACTCCCACATGAATTTTAGTCAAAATTAATAATAAATAGTATATTATTTCATAATTGTTAACCTATATATATATGTTTTTTTTTACTCTTTCTCATGCTCATATTTTACTAATTTTGTTTAGAAAATTTATCTTCATTATTCTAGCATTTTTATAACTGAGTTTTGATAAGAATAAACACTTTTCTAATTTTGTTTTCCTTCCAAGCTCATTTACACCCCTCCCCCCTTTTACACTGTACGTGAATCACGTCTTCCCTCTCTGCGTATTTCTTTTTTGGTTTAATTACTTTTTTGGTCTTATAGTTATGCAAATTTTACCTTTTAGTTCCTATAGTTAAAAATAATCCGTTTTAATTCCTATACATGCACTTTCGATATTAGTTTAGTTCCTACCGTCAAGTGTGTTTTAACTCCGTAAAATAAAACCATCACAAAATGAAAATTGACGGTGGAAAACTATTACAAATTGATATTTTCTAACATTTTTTATTCAATTTGTGACGATTTAAAATAGCAGGAACCAAACCGATATCAAAAGTACATGTATAGGGACTAAAATGAATTATTTTTAACTATAGAGACAAAAAGGTAATGTTTGCGCAACTATAGAAATCAAAAAAGTAATTAAACCTTTTTTTTTTTAATCCAAATCACTAGACAATTTGTACTTGTAGTGTGTTGGGTGTTGTGGTCATTTACAATAGAGTTACGATTAGCGTACACCCCAAAAATGGGGTGTATGGTTGGAATGAGGAAAGAGATAAAGAGAAAAAATTAAGAAAGAGAGAGAAAATAATAAATATGACAAATGATGTGATAGAAATTGAAAAGAGAGATAGAAAGAAAAAGAACTCAGATCCTGTGCTGCCTCTGCAGTAGGGATCTCTTTACAGCAAAAATTTTAGTCATTGATTATATTATTTCTCAATTTTAACTACTGTTGTAATAATCAATCAATGGTTGAGATTTTGCAGCACACTCACTACAGAGAAATTTGGCTATAGAGGATCCAAATTAAAAGAAAAATGGGATGGAAGTAGGATGAAAGAGAAAGTATATGTAAGTTAAGTGTTTTTCTTTACAATATATTGTTTCTTTTGCATACGTCGATAGTTTTGGTGGGCATTTTTCTTTTTCTTGGAACTTTGGGCATTCTATAGCTATAGGAGAGTAGTGTTGAATTTATTTTTGGTTGTAAACAAATATTTTAATATTGGAATGTTACATTGTGTCCTACTGTTGCTTGTGGATTGTTTATATATTTTGACAAGTGATTATTATATTTTTAAGATGTCGAAACTACGTAAGAAACTTTGTAAAAAAAATAAAATGCTAAACCTAAAAGTACATGTTTTGAATTTTATTTTATTTTTCAAATTATATTTTGATGATTGTTAGGAGAGGGTGAGTCTTGGCACAACCGTAGGACTTCTTCCTTGCGATATATGGATCACAAGTTCAAATCCTAGAAACAACCTCTCCCTTGCGGAAGTAAGGTTGTGTACATGTACAAGTAACGGGGTCTTTGTTGGATGTACCTAGAAGTCTTAAAAACAGTCTGCTTTTTTTTTTTTTGGTATCATTCAGAAATTAGAATGTATTTAATTGTAATTAATAATTGGATAATTTGACCATAAAATTGAAGCCTGGCTTGTGCAAACCAAATCCCAGCATAAGCCAGTTACAGGTTGACTAATATTTGCAAATTTTTGTGAAAATTAACAATCTAGAAAATTATCCTCAAACGAAAAAAAAAAAGGCTATGCACTATCATTATCTTAAAATGTGAGTATGGGTTTAACTCAACCTTATAAAACCAGCTTATAAGGTGAGAGTTGTTCCCACTTATATACACCAACACACCTCCGACACGTCGAGGACTGGACATCTCAAGCGTGAAGTTTGCAGGACTGAACATTTGTGGGTGGTCTGATAACGACCTGATAGCGGGTGGCCCGATACGTCCAACAACAATCGCTAGGATCGGGCTCTGATACCATCTTAGAATGTAGGTATGGGTCTAACTCAATCTTACAAGACTAGCTTATAAAGTGAGGGTTGTCCCCCCCACTTAAATACACTTGTTTGGCCATATCACTTGTCGACGTGGAATCTCCAACACAGTGTAAAGTCATTTTACACTGTCATCCAATCACAAACCACCACATATGTTAAATTTGTTAACTTTTATAATAATTACCTTAAAAGTCATTACAATAGTGATTTGTGATTGATTGACGGTGTAAAACTTTTTACACTAACAATACATAATTATTAAACTCAAAAAAAAAATCTAGAAAATAATATGCATAACATAGTAAATGAACACTAAAAAAACAGAGCATTAATTATAGGGGGTGGGGAGCTTACTTGTAATCGGATGATTTTATTCCTGATAAATCAGCAGCTTTCTTCAAAGCATGTCTCCAGATTTGCACCGTGGTCAAATTATATTTCTTTTCATGCTCAGCGAGAGCATTTTCATAACTCCCCTTTTGATGTCGTACATCTGTGGGATATACATGGTAGAAAACAGGTACTACAGTTTGTCCATATTTCTCCCTGCACTCAAGTACTTTCACAAGTTCGTCCAAACACCAACGTGAAGAAGCATAGTTTTCGGAGAATATGGTCAACGAAATCAATGATTCATTAATTGCTCCAACAAGTGATGGCCATATTTCATCTCCCTTCCCAAGTTTATCATCTACAAAGGCATGTATTTGGTTTCGATGAAAAGCCTCAGTCAAATAACCAAGAAAACCATGACGGATGTCCTTGCCCCTAAAGTTAACAAAAACATCATACTTCATTTGAGTGACATTATCTGACATCTGCTTTGATGCTAAGCCCGTGAATCCCGAAATAAGCCAGTGACAAAGAAAAATGATATATTTTATTTGAGAAGCTCTGCAAGAAGAATATGCCATTAAATTAGAACAAACTCTGCAACTTTCTGTCTCTGCAATGTTGAATATCACAATAAAGGGAGCACAGGGTAACTGCAAAGAAAAAGAAAGAAAACACAAACAAAAAGGTCAAAGAAGTTAAAATGCAGAAACTTAAATCTTCAAAGTTCAAATTAGCGGTTAGCCAAAAGGAGAGGAAGGAAGAGGATATCAAATAAACAAGCCACTTCATTCTTCTGAGACCTCATCTTTGACCCAAAATGAATGATTGATTGATATCACTGTAAAGCAATTACTGACCTCGAATGATTGAATGAATGCTTTGGCCTGCTACAGAGTAGATTTAACTATTACTCATGTATGGCAAAGCAATATCCTACTAGACCTGCAGTTTAATAGAAGGATGAAGCAATTTTGTTTGACCTTGAATGGCCTTACACATTCACTCACGCTGAGCATTGTATTTATACGTAGATTTCTTTCAAACAAATATTAACGTCACATCTATATAAATATAAAATAACTAAAGCTGTGTATAATCAGGGGAAACTTTAACGCGCCAAAGTTAGATTTATCTGTATAAACTATGTGACATGCACTTTCCTAGTGTGAAAGACGGACTTGACAAATTGGCACAAGCGGATTTCAATTGGGTGTTAGGTAACATTGATTCATTAAGAATTACACATTAATTAACTACTCCCATTAATTTCATTTGACCTTGAGTGGCCTCGCACATTCACAACTATTCCTTTAAGACTATTTCATAAAACAAAATTAAAATTAGTATTAGTTAGACTCAAATTAATGATATTGATTGGATAACAAGAATAACGATCATTCCTAGAAACTGTGGGTTCAGATGCACATCATAAACGTAAGGCACATCAAATTGCATTGTAAGACTTTTTTGTTTCCCTTTAGTCCAAGTCAAAAATTAACATTTCCAAGTCTTCCACGAATTTGCCATTTTCCTTATAATGACACCATCTTTCTTCCGAGAATCATCTTAAAGGAGGAGAGTACATACTATGCATTATTAACATAAATACTTAGCTGCGACAGGTTAAATTTCTTTCTCATTATTTAATCAGTTTTACATTGGATGCTCCTTTTAACGTGTATTCATTGGAATTAGTTCCCACGCGCAGCGATGCTAGTTTTGAAGCTTATAGTTGTTGTTTGTGAAAGTGATCTTACTCACACTTCCATTAGTTGTAGATGTTTCTCTCTTTCCTCACTTTGTGTTTTTTAATCAATTAACATGGGAACACTTCTGATAACATGACGCTGTTTTTATTTTTACTGGAAATACAAATTAATACCATCATCTGGACGTTCAGTTTTACAGGGCTTATATGCTAGTTGTAGCCTGTTACTGGACCAGAAGTTTAATAGATAGAAGGAAGAAGCAATTTCATTGGAACAAGCAAGAAACAATCTCATTTGACCTTATAATAGAGTCTATAAGGGCGACGTCACACTTTCACTGTCTCCCACCAGAACATAGGATTTGTAGATAGATTTATATTAGACAAATATTATCGTCACCTCTATATAAATATTAAATAACTAAAGCAGCGCGTCATACAAACACTCTTGGTCCATTGCCCAACGAGAGAGTTGGTACAGTCGTTGGTACATACAAGTGATTCTCGTTGAGCAAATCCCACTGGAGGCATGCCAAGAAAGAAGCAGACAATTATGTGGTTGCTTAATGACGAGATATAATTTATTGCCAATGTAGAAATTAATAAAAAAATTTCCTTTAATTTCTGTCTTCTTATCATGTGCCCAAATTACGCCCCAGTGCACCAAGTTGGATACATCTAACCCATTTCCATTCAAAATTAAAAGGGCAACCATCAACAGGATTTGTAAACACCATTTGAGTAGCACCCAAATTTATGGCTAAGTTTGAGTAACATTTTGAAAAGGGAATCCAGGCATGAACAAGCAATATTTGACTAATCACAAGATTTAATTTCAGGCTCTGGCAAAGTTCTAGATGGTATAACATTAACATTTGCATACCAACAAAGTTGGGTCTAGCAAAAAGAACTAGCCCTTCACAACATGGCAAACTGGAGTTCAAATTCCTAGCAAAAGAGGTGCGTACATCTAGTCTCTAACCATATCTCGATCAAGATTGCCTCTGAAGAAGAATATATATGAGAAACCACAAAAGAACATTAATATATTCTCTCTTGGATTAGAATTATTAACATTGGGATCATTTTGTCGTAATGTATCTCCATACTTAGAACTTTTACCTACGACTTCTTAACAACATACAATGACTTCAAGTAACACAACCTCAAAAGGTGCCTCACCATGCATGCCAATTTGTTAACAATGGATAATGCTTGATAACAATAATAAAAATTCATCTTTGATTCCAAATAAGTTCCTTGGACATGGACTTGATATGTATTCACTTCACTCACATATGTTTTATCTAGTTTAGTATCTTTTGAATGTGCAGTACTTCTGGACTAAATATTTGTGTTTTTTTTTTTTTGCAAGGACAAGAGACTTGAGCAACATGTGGACCCTAATAAGTTCTTCTTGGCCACCCGGGACAAATGGGTATCAAAAGTCCGATAATGAATTTCGTTTATCAAATTAGGGTGCATTTAAGTAAACAGTTTAAGCGCTTATTCAACAAACTTTTTTATTACATATGTAAACTTATATAAAAATTTTGATAGTAGAACTTATTAAAATAAGTTAAAAAAATGTGTATGATTCATAAATCATTTTATATATTAAGCTTAAATAAGCTCCGTAAAAGTTCTTCCAAATACTTCACTAGTATACTACAATAGACACTCACATGGCGTGCCGCAGTGCAAGTTACTCTCCATTGCCAAACAGAAGGGGAGTTGTTAGTTATATATCTTGAATGTAAAAATTTGGCAAAGTTGGGATCACGGAGCAGTAATGACTGTGCTCACTCTTTTTTATAAATAATAATAATAATATCAACAAGAAAGAAAATAAAAGTATACTACTACATATACAACCCACTAGGGTTAGCCTAGTAGTAGGAGAATTTGGATAGTTTACACAGTTCTAAATTTTAACTTTGTTGCCATCATTGTATCCCAAAAAAATACAACGTATATAAATAACTAATTCATCCTCATATCAAAATATACTGAAATAAATGTGTAAAAACAAGTAAGCGCTGTTGTGGAGTGCAGAACATTTCAAACATTGGTACCAATCATATTGACCGAGAGTATTGTTATACTGTGACAGCAATATTGCATACAAATGGTTATAACATGCTTTGTAAAGCAGCTCTGAATGGCGTTTCTTCCTTCATGTCAAGTTTGTGCTAAAGCAAGATGATATTCATTTGATTTTCGATTACATTACAGGTGCTGCAAGCACCTGGACATAAGTAAGCTGGTAGAAAATTAAATCTCAAACTTCATCACATCCTTCTTTTAATGTGATTAAAACCCTACACTATTAATAGAGTCAATTATTGGTTAACAATTGATATAGACTAATTAACGAAACAGTAACATTTTTCTGAGGAAAAAATTGCCAGTCCAGTAACCAATCGAAATTATTAACCAATAACTTGGCAAGCCCTAAACAGAATTTCTGCTAGTAAAGGATAGTTTTCGAAGGTAAGCATTTCAGAAACATCTTATACTTGGAGTAGAATGATAAGTTAGCATTACCATTAACAATACCCCAACGCATTTTGATTTCATTTCTCTCTTGTGAAGTGACCTTGCAAAAACGACATGGCAACAACTAAAGCTGCAAATACAATACAGAAAAGAGTTGGCATACCATTACATGAAGCGAATATATGCCACAGGGTGGGGAGAGAAAAACATCAGATCGTTCTTGTATTGAGAAGGACAACAACATTCAACTGCTCTGCACAATTACTACCTTCTTCAGCTTGGAAGAGTCATCAAAAAGTAAAATACATCATCTACAATAGCTGGACTGCATATACCACAGGCCCACCAAAAGGTCCAAACAGGTATACTCATTTTTCAAGTGACCAGAAGAAACTGTTGATGATCCAGATCAGGCGCAGAATGCGGAAAATGTCCATTGCTAATCTTCTCTGTTTTGTGCCACACATAATATAAGTTTGTTAACATCGATGATTGACCATATGCCATAATGCAATGCATGCAAAGAAGTTTAACATATATTTTCTCTAACCATGACATTAGTGAGTACATGAAGCTACTTGACATAAGTAATCTGACATTCTGACCAATATACCATCATAAGAGAGATTGTGGCAGGACATAAAAATGATTTTACAAAGTTTTATGTGTGCTCATATTGTTTTATAGCAACATGATTTCCATGCTCTTTAGCTAAGTAGTCAATCCCGGATAGCGGCACGGAGCGGCCACCCCAAAAAAATGCTGTAGAAGGATAGCGGAATGACAGCTATTGCGAAGTCTAAAAAACAGGACATATATAATTTATAATTTTATATCATACACATGTAAATACTGAAAAATAGAAAAATACACAAAATTTCTCTAAGAAAATAGAAATAAGAGGCTTAAGAGCTAGAGGTTTGAGAGACTGAGAATAATAGTGAAGAACTGAGAAGAAATAGAAGAAGAAAGGGGAACACAAAGTTTCATGTTCTCACATTCTCGTAAAAAAGACGGACTTAATAATGTTCAAGAGGTTCTTGTAAAAAAGTGGGCTTCACGTTCTTTTAAAAAAAGTAGGACTTAAATGGGAAGAAAGAAATATTATTGTATAATAATTACAATGGGAAAAAGTAAGTTACATAACCAACAACAATAACAGGGGAGTATAATCAAAGAGGATTAAAAGATAAAAAAGATAATTACTCATATAAATCTGCAACACAAATAACCACCAAACACCCATGAAGAACGAACATGGACAGCATACAGATACGTGCATTGTCCAAAATATAGGGCATCAAGACATGGTACCATATACATGTTTCCATCTCTGTGAGATTAAATATGAACATTGAATATGAAAAATGGTCTAAATTGAGAATTAGTAAAATGATAGAATCCTAAATTGAGAATCAGGATTTAAATATTTACCTTCTCTCAAAATAATTGGCTAAGGTTTGCCCGCCTAGTGGGAAAAGGCTTAGTTGTTGTAACTTGCTAAGCTTTACATTTTTTCTATGGCAATTGCCCTACAAAAAAATTCTAAGAGCCATTATTTTAATGTTGTAACCACTTTGTTTCGTTACAAAAAGATCCCAAGACAAGAATTTTACCAATATTGTTTGCCTTCATTCAATTCATGTATAACCTAAAAAATTTAAAAAAAAAAAAGATTTAGTCAATTTTAAGCTTTTTATTATCATTTTTCTATATTTTGAGTTACTTTAAAAGTTAATTCTTTCTTTCAGAAGCAAATCCTTGTAATTTTTTTATAACAGCCATGACCTGTTAAGATGCATGGCTTATTTTGGTGTTAGTTGAGTGGGGAGCTGGTAAAACTTGAAAGCCTGTCTGGTTTGAGAAAATATTTTCAGTTTTTGCTTTTAATTATAACGGTATCACCCATTTTCATTTGTTTTGTTTCCGAAGATTTGTAAGGGAAATAATGAAAGCAACTTTTTATTGTTTTTCTTATTTCTTGGACAAATCTTTAAAAACAGAAAACAAAATAAAAACAAAGTGACGTTTTGGTAATTAATAGTAAAAACAAAAAAGGAAAACAGAAAACATTTTTTGAAAGCAAACAGGCCCTAATTTTTTTAAATGGACACTGGTTGAGCAGTGTCCAACATGTATTATTATACGCCGTCAAAGGAGTATTATATGGCGTCAAAGGAGTATCAGTGTAAAAAAGCATGTTGGTGCTACCTACGTAGCCTACAAAGATGATTAGAAGTCCTCCTGTCTCCCTTACAAGTCTGATCTCTAGAAAAGTTGAAATCCAAACAATGTAAAAAGTTATGTAAAAGATTAAAAAATATGCTTCGGCAAAAACATCGAAATTGCAGCTTTTTCTTGGCTTTTCTTTTGTATAAAAACAGAAATTTAGTAATCCTAAGAATACAAGGAAAAAAAAAAACTTATGTTTCATATTACCAGCATTTATATGATTGAAAGGGCACAAAGAGTGCAATTTCTATCTATGAAAGAAGATAGATGCCCAAAATAGGTTCTCTAAAAACTTTTAGCATTTACATCTGAAGGAAGTACAACCCTAATGGCAAGTCTACCTTTTGCAACTGCTTAGTTAGGGTCTCTAGAGGGTATATTTCTGCTGTCAGCAGAACACTAGATGTCATCAATTGTGTAGCCATAATTAGTAGCAGAGCCACAAGTGCAAGTTCCTAACAGACACGGATGCAAATGCACCAGTGACAATTGTATGAAATATGAACCAATCAATGTGACTAAGCCTCCAATGCATTCATTTAAAGTTATTTTATACATAAATTTCCTAAGATACAAGTAAAGATGATAGTGATAAGTGATAACTATTTTCAATCCATCAGAATAAATATAAACTTTTAAAATGTAATGAAGCAATCTCATTTAAATACTAAAGATCGATACTGATTTCTAAAATAATGGAAAATGTAAGGTAACATTATTAGACAAAACAGGGACTTACCTTTCAGAAAGAGCGAGAGAGTCCAATACAAAGGCAATATGGTTAAAATATTCAGATTCTCACTTGTATTAGCTTTATTTGCTAAATCATTATGTCTCCTTAATTTTTTCCACTGTAAGTTTTAGTTTGTGCTTGGTTGTGACTCAATACGAAGAATAAAGTTGTCCAAACAAGGAGGTAGCAAGATAAGAGTATGGATCTGGAAGCGAGACTACAGGGAAGGAATAAGACTTCAAAACACCCTAGGTCTCCTATTTTTCCCTTCCTCAACTCACCTGCACAGGTGTGCATAATTCATGGTCCTTTGGGATTACTTCTGAGGCAAAGTATAGGATAAAGGTCAAAACCCCTGAAATTCAGAGAGAGGGGAAGATACCAAGACTAAGGAAACTTTTAATGGCTAAAGTCAAAAACGAACTGAGTTACTTGGAAGAAACTTGGACTTGGTCCCCAAAACCACAGCTTGGCTCAATTTGTACAAATAACGAATGTGAATTATGAATGAGCTTGAATACTATACACAACAGAGTTCTTGCATTGCTAGAGATTTGAAACTGACGATTTGATGAATAAATGCAAATGAATCAGCAAAAATTATAACATTTATGAAGCATAAACAAGCACATTGTGCATAAGCCCCAATATAATACAATGTGACAACTGACAACAGATTTCAAATTATAAGGACACAAGGTATAAACATATATATTAAAAATAAATATTCATACAAATGTGTACATTTTTATGTCTATGTACAAAAGCATATACTCGTATACAGAAATATGTATGAGATAGCATCAAAACATTTTAAAATCACCCAAGTGTTAAATATCATAATTAATATTTTCATATCCAAAGATTCCTGCTTTGAGATGTCAAAGATTGTATTGAGTAACGAGATTTAGAGTGTGAGTGATGACATATGTCCAAGATGGCAAGGGTTCTTTTCTTGAAGTGTAAATCTTTTATAGCTCAATATGTGACCTAGAACTTGATTTGTTTAAAAAAAAAAATGAAGTTCACACACTAATAAATTTCAGGAAATTGCATACTATAGAAGTTGAAATCTAAAGTAAATATTTTCTTAAAGTTTTGGGGGTGAAGCAGAAAGGTCCTGCCATATAGCAGTGGAACTTATTCAATTTGGTTAATGCAGTTTTGCTTGTGCAAACTAGAAAATGTAAAAGCTACTTTCAAGGCCTACTACAGCAAAACTAGTATGAACAGAGAGATAAACCACTTGCACAATCCAACTGGTCTGCTCTATTTTTCTTTGGTGGATGAATTACTTATTTATTATTTATTCAAGATTGCTTAAAAATGAAAATTCTACAACTAAAACACAAAATTTAAAAGCAAGACTTACCTGAACAAAAAAACGAAGGGATCACCAGCATTGATAAAGATAGTTATTCTGAGGCAGCAGATCTCAAAATTTTGTGTTTCAACTTCCTATTATGACTTTCCTGTTCAAAGTTGGTAAAAGAAAATTCAAACATGAGTTAGCAACTACATAAAGTTCTATAATTTTCTATCAGGCAGCCAGGCACACAAAAAAATCCAAATAACTATTTCTCAATCCTATAAACAGTTAAAGCAAGTAACCAAACTAATCCCTAATCCAAACCCTTTCCACTCCATGCAGGTTTTCAGGCTGTGCAGTAATCTTGTAAAGTGTGTTTCATTGAGATGACACTTGAATGTAAAGAGTGATTGACCTTTGCATGTCAAATTAGCAAATATATAACAGACGTAAAAGAAATGTGTAGGAACTAGGAAATAGAACAGCTAATGTAAACTATCAGGAAAAGAAATTGACAAGATTAAAATGGTAGAAAAATATAAATTACTGACAAAACACAACTAAATTGATGAAAGGGGACAAAACTGAACATGACAGATGAGGAAATACAATCAACGAATATAACTTGAAAACAAAAGTGCATACAAGTAATCCACTAAAACTTAACTTGGAAAGAAAAGTAAATTAGAAAAATAAGATGGAGAGAAAAAAATATATGAAAAGATGAAAGAAACTAATCAGAAGAGAAGTAACCAAAAACAAATACTTTGAAAAGAACATGAAATAAAAGGCAAACAAACTGGCAGGAGCAAATGAAATTGGCAGAAAATTTAGACAAAATGCAAGAAATGTGATTGAAAACTGAAAGAAAAGGTAAACATGTGGAATGATAAAAAAAACAGCAATGAAGAGGTTTAGAAAATAAAGAAATATAAATACAAGAAACAATAAAGGCAAGGAATCAAATCAAATAAATAAATAGCATTACCAGGAATGTAAAGCACATGACATGTAAGAAAGAACTGTATATGTGCAAGTTAAACAAATGGATAGAAAATAAATTGCACTAGACGTGAAAGTAAGTAGCTTGAAATATAAAAGAGATAGCAGGGCTCAAATAGAACCTTAGTCTCTGTTATTTGGGGTAGGATTTTAGGTGTTCCTCAAAGCAATCCCAACTTAATCATCCTAAATGCTATTTATAGACCTAACAAATAACTGCCTAGAGTCCTCTCACAATTGATTACAAATTTGAAATAAACCGCAGAGCCACAATTCTCTGATGCCTTCCCCTTAATCCAAAGTTTCAGGTAACTGCAAGCCATTTCTTGTAACTACCTAGACATTCAAAGCTTTGGGTGTAAGTATCAAGTGTCCATATTCACATCATTACTATTCCACCAATGCTTCTGCCAGTCATTTTAATCTCTTATCAACAAAATTGACCAATTACTTCACTTGTCAGCAAATTTACTTGACCCAACAGTCCAACACACTGCAAACTCCTTAAACCTATATTTTAAAATTACTCACAAAAATGGTTCTACTAGACTCCAAAACTTCAAAAAATTCCACCAACATTTAAAATTGCTGATGGCATCAAATAACGCAGCCACAACATCTCAGTTCCCATCACCACATTTGGCCATGACTGCAAACCGCATCAGCCGCAATTGGCCTTCCCCTTAATCCAAAGATTCAGGTAACTGCAAGCCATTTCTTGTAACTACCGAGACATTCAAAGCTTTGGGTGTAAGTATCAAGTGTCCATATTCACATCATTACTATTCCACCAATGCTTCTGCCAGTCATTCTAATCTCTTATCAACAAAATTGACCAAATATTTCATTCATCAGCAAATTTACTTGCCCCAACAGTCCAACACACCGCAAACTCCTTAAACCTATAATTTAAAATTACTCAAAAAAATGGTTCTACTAGACTCCAAAACTACAAAAAATTCCGCCAACATTTAAAATTGCAGATGGCATCAAATAACGCAGCTACAGCATCTCAGCGCCCATCACCGCATTGGGCCATGACTGCAAACCACATCAGCCACAATTGGCCCACATCAACCCCCAATTTAAAACCTCAAGAACTCTATTAAAAAAAACAAAAAAAAACTAGTTGACAACAACACATTCCAAAATAAAACCAATAGTACTTCTAGTCAAGTACCATTCCCATTCCCCAAATTTAAACAACCACTACACTCTAATATTGATCATCATGTTATCTAACATACAACCATTCAACATTAACAACAACTACAACTAATACCACATTCTGATCACAATCATCATGTTATATAATACATATAATTGTTAACATTGACAACAAGTCAACAACAACAACTAACCTACAATAATACCAAGGATGATTTTTTAGAGTAATCAGAGCAAAGGATGTTGACACTGTCACCCAATTACAACTCGACATATTCATTAAGTTTGTTGATTTTCACAATACCTATCTTAAAAGGTCATAATAACAATGATTTCTAGTTGATTGATAATGTAAAGTTTTTTACGCTGACAGTACATAAAAATTTTACCTGCTCAAGAACCTTAGCGGAACTCTTCTCCACCAAGCCGGTCAAGTTCTCAATTTTCACAAGCATTTTCTGATACAACTCCTCCAAACCCTCGGTGTAACTCCTGGCCTCCGACCCCATCATTCTGCCGAGCCTCCCCACATCAAACCCCTCCGCGCACCCGTCCATCTCCCGCTGATCCTTGGCGGCCTGCCTCATCCGGCCCAGCCGCTCCTCGTCCCCGCCGTCGCTCATCGGCGAGCCCCGGAGCCCGCAGTCGAGCGCCGGGAGCCTCGAACTGGGGCTGAAGGCCCCATAGTGGCCGCGGAAGGCGGGCCCGATGTTGACGACGTCGACGGACCTGGGCTCGAAGCGGCGGGCCCCCGCGCGGAACTGGAAGGCGCGGTACTCGTGCGTGTGCACGTGCGAGTGGTCGGAGTGGGGGGACGCGAGGAGGAGGAAGACGCAGGGGGGGAAGAGGGAGGGGGAGTCCGAGCTCTCGATTCGGGAGGCGAATTGGGAGAGGGAGGAGAGGGAGGTGCTGACGGAGAACTCGCGCATGGAGGGGCGGATGGGGGAGCGCCGCCGGCCGGAGAACCAGCCGAGGAGGGAGGAGTGGGGGCGGAGGGCGGCGGGGAGGACGGCGCCGGAGGAGTCGTAGAAGGAGGGGGAGCAGAGGAAGCCGGTGACGGTGGCGAGGAGGGCGGGGTCGGCGGAGGAGGAGGAGGAGTCGTCGGAGAGGGTGAGGGGGAGAGGGGTGACGTGGCCGAAGAGGAGGCCGTCCACGGCGGAGGGCGCGGTGGAGAAGCGCTGGATGAGGGAGGCTAATGTGGGGCCGGAAATCGCGATCTTCTGCAACGGGGGGTCGTCCATGGCGGCGCGGAAAGAGAGAGAGAATGAGAGTGAGAGATAGATTGTTGCGATCTTCTGCACGACAGAGCGTTTGTTTGTTGAGTCTGTTTTACTTTACCAGTACAGAGTCTTTCAAAACAGATCAAAAATAAATGAGTTTTTTTTTTGTTTATTTGGTTTACACTTTCCACCCATAAAAAATCAGTAAAATCACCCCATTATTTTTAAAATAATTATTATTAAAAAAAAAGAAAGAGAAAATAAACTATGCATTGACAATGTAAAACAATTTTATATTGTCATTCAATTACAACCCATCGGATATGGTAAGTTTGTTGACTTTGATAATAACTACCTTAAAAGTCATACTAAAACTAATTTTCGATTGATTGACACTGACAGTACATAGCAATTAAATTCAAAAAGAAAATAAACTATGTAGAAATATTGTATAATAGTTTTACACTGTCATCTAATTATAAATCATCGTGTATAATAAATTTGTTGACTTTTATAATAATTACCTTAAAAATTATATCAATGCTGATTTTTGATTGGTTAACAGTGTAAAAATTTTTACGCTAGTAGTGCATAGCCATTAAACTCTTATAAAAATTAATATTTTTTAATTATATAATATGAATTTAATGACTATGCACCTTGTCAAAAAAAATGACTATACACTGTTGGTGTAAAAAATTTTATCAATCAACTAATCAAAAATCATTCTTGTTATAATTTTTAAAGTATTTATAAAAATCAACAAACTTGTCATATTAAATGAGAGTATAAAATTAATTTATATAGTTAGTACATAACTTTTTTTCTCGTATAATATAACTATTAATATATTTAACTTATGTTATAAATTAGAAATAAGTTCTCTATCTCAATTAGACATTTCATACAGTATCCTTAAAATTAATTAAAAAAAAATCAGCCATCTCAAATTATTTGTCTTTTTTCTTTATCTGTGTATACTTAATCTTCCGTCTATTTTTTCAGCCTATTATTTTTATTTTTATTTTTAAATTGAATTCCAATAATTTTTTAAAAATAATTAATAATTAAAAATAATTTTATGCAAGAATTTAAATTATACATTATAAATATAAAATATAATTTATACATTTAAAAATATTTATTTATTATAAATTTTAATAATAATATAATTTATACATTCAAAATATTTATTATTATAAATTTTAATTGTGTAACATAAGCATTTATCTTATGTCATTCACGTACTAAAATACTATCTTTAATTAAATTTTCATGACACCAACTTTTTAAAGAATTTAGATTTATTCCATGATTAGTCTAATTCTCTTATTATTAACAGATATAGATATCATGCTCTGTTTAATTTATATTGAGAATTAATTTTTTACACCATATATATTAATATAAAAATTATTCTTCTAATTAATTTAAATATTTAACGCTGCATACCATATAAATTTAAATATATGTTTTAATTATATTTAGCAAATTAAAATTTATTTTATTAAAATTTAAAGTAAATAAACAATGTGTTTAATCATCAAGTTTGTTTTTACATTTTTCGTAACTAGATAAGGTGTTCAATACTTTTCAAATACAAGATTAATTAGAATATGGATTCTCTGCAATCATTATTATACAATATTAATTAAAGTGACTGCATGAAATCTTAACGATAAAAAATAATTATTATACATTAAATAATGAAAAAATATAACTTAAAAAATATTAGATGTTGATTGCAGTGCCCTCTGCAGTTGAACAACTATAGGAAATCCGGATCCAATTAATTATCTACTAGGGTTGACTTAGTGGTAGAAGATTTGAATAACTTATACAAGGTGTTAGATTTAAATCTTGTTGTTATCATTACACACACACAAAAATACAAAATTAATTAGACATTAAATATAAATCTGTGTATTGCAAGAACTTATAGATAAAAATAAGAATTTAATTGGAATACATTCATAGTGTAAAAAAATTTCATGCTTTTATCTAATCCTATATTGTCATAAAATTAAAAATTGTTGATTTTTTTTTATTAATTACTTTAAAAATTATATCTAGATTAACTTTTAATTGATTAATCATATATAGTGTATAAAAATTAAATTAAAAACAGATTTATTTAATTACAAGATATACTTTATTTTTCATTTAATAAGTATCATATGTCTTAGATTATATTTTTCATAAAAACGAGCTATCATTACACTCACAGCCCGTATCATCAAGTGCATAAAATATTCTTTAGCATTATATACAAAAAAAAATCTTTAGCATTTCTACTGCATCAAAAATTTATTCAGCAAAGGATTACGTGTTAACTCAAGATTTTTAACCTGGAATGTCTTTAAATAATTATTTCAAATTGTTAAATAGTCTTTACAGTTTACACTATATTTTAGTTAAAATCTCATTTCTCCAATTTGTCAATTAAAAGAAAATACTGCTCTAGATATGAAATTGGATACCCTGTCAGAGGCCGAATTAAACTACTTTACAGCATCTTCATGCTATCTAAAGTAATGATTCTTAAAAGGTTGGCCTACATCGTTGACTATCAAGAACAAAAGGACTAATGATGGTGCCCTAGTAAACAAAGTGAAAAATACTTCAAGAAATTTGACAGTATTAATCGTTACAAGACAAGAAGAACGCTGATGAAGGCGAAAAGGCTCAAGAATTGTATTATAATGGAGATGAGCCAGCTCTACAATGTATGTTTTGATTGGCTATATGTTAGATTCATCTTAAAACCAATTAAGTAAAGTTATCTAACAGATATATAAATGTAAGTTGCATATCAAGAATTCAGACATGCCATGTGGGACTTTCCAACATTATCACTGCAGATTCATTGCAAAAGCTAGATAAATGATAATTTGCACCCCTGCAAATTGAAATGGTTAAAAAGGACAGTACAAATAAGAATAGACAACTGGCCCTTTCAAAGATTCTCTTTGACAGAAAGGGAAAAAGAATATTGAAGAATATACCTATATGTACAAGACTTGGATTAATAATTTCAATTTTTTTTTCTATAAATAACTACATCCTACACAGGACCAAGAAAAAGAAGTTAATGAGAAAAAAATGAAGCAAAAAAGTAACTGGGAAGGAAACAAAAGAATATAATTTTCATAAATTATGAATTGCTGAGCATATCTAATAATATTTATATCTGTTTGAGAGTTAATATTCTCTTATATTGTAGAATCTCCTATGAGGTTAGAAAGGTTGTGGTTGAAGAAATTATTTGATTTGTAGCTTGAAATTGTTATGATTTAAAAAAATTACTTAAAAGCAATTCTATTGAAGTTATGAATCAAAAAAAATTCTATTGAAGTTTCTTAACTTTTTATAATTAAGCAAAGCATCATAACAAGACTGCACTATTAGAGTGATATGATGTGAAGTGGAGACCAAGTGTCAGGAACCGTTTTCCCTATAAGCAACGGTTGCCTCAAAAAAAAGTGGGTCTCAACTTGTACTGTATGGAAGAAAAAAAAAAGTAGGAAAGGGTAGAACATACACCAAAACTGATAGAGAATGTGACTTCTTGCACGAGTTGCAGGGTTAAAGTAGGAATATTCTAATAAGTATAAAAAAGAAATGTAAAATAAATCAATGAAAAAAAAAATCAGCTATTTCTTTTGTTGATGTATTATTATAAGCTTGAGGGGAAAAACACTGTAACAGTTGCAGGCAGTATAATCTTTTCCCCCACACCACCCACCCCCCCCCCCCCCCCCCCCCTTTTTTTTTCCTTTTGCAGAAAAAAAAGCCGGCAAGTAATATCATTGAATCAAGTGAAAACAGAAGCATCATCATTTCATCAGGTGAAAAACTATCAACTCAAAACAGATATTGAAAACATACATTATTTCTCCTAGTTAAAAAGAATACTTAGTGTAGATAAATCCTCACTCGTATATATACAACATAAACTCAATGAACAAATAAATAAAGAATAAAATATATATCCTTTTTCCAGTAATTCAAGTATCAAAATAATCTCCTTCCTTAACACACACACACACACACTCTCAAAATCAACCCTTTACTCAGTTGTTTGGACCTTACTAGCTCCATCATCCCCTGCAGCCAAGTCTGGTTTGATCTCCTCCAATTGCTGTAGAACTTGCTGAACTTCTGGCCTAGCAGCAGGAGATGGATCCACACAATGCAGTGCCAACTTCAAAGTATTAAGCAATTCATCCCCTATGGCTGGTGCATCCCTCATGAGCTCCAAATCAAACACTTCATTAGTCCACTCTTCCTTCACTATGGATGCCACCCACTGAGGCAAGTCCATGCCATTGGTTGGCTCCCCGGGTGGTTTTCCGGTTAGGAGCTCCAACATAATGACACCAAGGCTGTACACATCGGTCTTCGTGTTAGGCTTCTTGGTCTTTGAAAGCTCTGGTGCATTGTAGCCAAGACTTCCTGCAGTGGCAATGATGTTGGTGTTGGCAGAAGTAGTCATTAGCCTTGAGAGACCAAAATCTGTTATATGGGCTTCTGTTTGCTCATCCAATAGTATATTGCTGGATGTAAGGTTCCCGTGTACAATGTTCTCCTGGTTATGGAGGTTGCTCAAACCGCGAGTGACTCCAATGGCTATCTTCATCCTTGTTGGCCATTCAATAACAATTTCAGGCCCACGAGCTGCATATATTAGATATATCACATATCAGTATCAGAAGCAATGACACAACACATTCTAATTACTGTTTAGTACTTACCATGAAGGGATGATGCATATATTAGATGTATCACATATCGGTATCAAAAGTAATGGTACAACAAAATAAAAGATTAGATCTTAACTCATAAGATACTCTAATTACAGTTTAGTACTTACCATGAAGGAATGATGTTATATATTAGATATAGCATGTATTAAATATATCACATATCACTATCAAAAGTAATGTCACAACAAAATAAAAGATTAAATCTTAACTCATAAGATACTCTAATTACAGTTTAGTACTTACCATGAAGGAATGATGTTATATATTAGATATAGCATGTATTAAATATATAACATATCACTATCAAAAGTAATGTCACAACAAAATAAAAGATTAAATCTTAACTCATAAGATACTCTAATTACAGTTTAGTTCTTACTTACCATGAAGGAATGATGCTATATATTAGATATAGCATGTATTAGATATGTCACATATCAGTATCAGAAGCAATGACTCAACACATTCTAATTACTGTTTAGGACTTGCCATGAAGGAATGATGCATATACTAGATATATCACATTTAAGTATTAGAAGCAATGGCACAACAAATTAAGAGATTAAATCTTAACTCATGAGATACTCTAATTACAATTTAGTACTTACTATGAAGGAATGATGCTATATATTAGATATAGCATGCATTAGATATATCACATATCAGTATCAGAAGCGATGAAACAACACATTCTAATTACTGTTTAGGACTCACCATGAAGGAATGATGCATATACTAGATATATCCCATATAAGTATTAGAAGCAATGGTACAACAACACATTCTAACACATAAGATGCTCTAATTATTGTTTAGTACTTACCGTGAAGGAATGATGCTAGGCTTCCTCTGGTCATGTAATCAAAGACAAGAAGCTTCTCTCCTTTTGGTCCTAAATAGTAGGCTCTAAGTGCTAGGAGATTTGGGTGTCTGATTTTGCCAAGTGCAGCAACCTCAGTTTCAAACTCCTTCTGCCCTTTAGTTGTTTTTTCCCTCAACCTTTTCACAGCAACTTGGTTACCATCTTCCAGTGTTGCTTTGTATGCTGTTCCATATGCACTTTTTCCCATTATCTCCGCAGTTGCACACAAAAGATCATCAGCAGTAAACACAAAAGGGCCATCAAAGTGAACTAATTTTCCACCAGCTTCACCTCCTGATTCAACCTCACCACCAGCTGAGACACCTTTCTCGACACTCCTAGCAGATGCTGCAGCCTTAGCAGTCTTGCCACTCTTCCTGCTTGAAGCAGCTCTTCTCCTGATCAAACAACACAGCAAAAAGCAGCACACTAATAACAGAATCAACAGGAGAACACCTGCCACTATGAGGATTATGTCCTTAGTGCTTAATTTGCGGTGATGTGACTTGGAAGGAGCCTGTGGTGATTGAGCTGGAAGATTATGAGGTGGGGGTGAAGGGCATGGTTTTGAACTGATGTACCCACATAGCTCAAGATTCCCTGCAAAAGAGCTAGCATTGAATCTTTTGGAAAGTAGAGACGGGACAGGACCAGATAGGTTGTTGTAAGAGACATTGAATGAACTGAGATTTGCAAGTTTGGTAAGGGAATCTGGAATTTCTCCAACTAATTTATTTTCAGAGAAATCAATCTGGCTAATGGTTGAGATGTTCCCAATTGTTGGTGGGATTTGGCCATCAAGCTTATTGTTCTTCAGGTTAAGCACAGAAAGGTTGTGCAACCTGTCCAAAGAATCTGGAATATGGTTTTCAAGTTGGTTGCTCTCAAGATTTAATGAAACAAGAGAAGAGAGGTTAGAGAAGCTAGCAGGAAGGCTGCCATTGATGGCATTGTTTGATAGATCAAGAATTTGAAGCCTGGAAAGTGCACCTAGCTCACTTGGAATAGGCCCTACAATCTGGTTATGACTCAAGGAAACATTTTCAAGTAAAGCTAGCTTGCCTAGAGAAGCTGGGATGGTTCCAGAAATGAGATTGTGATCAAGGGTCAAAACTTGAAGCTGGGAAGCTTTCTTCTTTCCCATTCCACCCCAAGAATCTGGGATAGAACCGGAGAGGTTGTTGTGTTGGAGGGAAAGAATGGTTAGAGAAAGAGACATAGTGAAACTGCTAGCAATGGATCCAGAAAGTGAGTTGAAGCTCAAATTGATCCTAAATATCCTGGTGGAGTTTGCTAAACTGGGAGGGATTTTACCTGTGAGGGCATTGTTGCTAATGTCAAGAGACTGAAGCATTGGACAATTGCCAAGGGAAGGAGGGATAGAACCTGAAAGTTTGTTATTGAAGAGATAAAGTCCTCTGAGGTTAGGAAGGAGGCCAAGTGACCAAGGGACTGGACCAGCAAGAGCATTGTCATGGAGACTGAGCTTCCTAAGAGATTGAAGTTGGCCAATTTTGTTTGAGATTTGTCCACCTAACCCTCTCCAAGGAAGCTGAATTGCAATAACTTCCCCATTCACACACTTGATTCCTGCCCACCCTCCTGAACAAGCACCTACACCACTGTCATTCCAGCTCCTCAGAACCCCTTTGGAGTCAACCAGCTCATTCTTAATAGCCCTCAGAGCTTGAAAATCAGCTTGAGTCACAACCACCCCATCCCACAAGTGGCCTGAAACAGGTTGAATGATGGAAGCCAAAGCTTGCAAAAGAAGCAGTAAAAAGGCTAAGCAAATGAAACCAGTACCACCTTTGTGATTGTTCCTCCATTTCCTCCTCCTATCACCCCTTGAAGCATAAGAGAGGTTAAGCTGAAGAGGATCTGTGTGGACATCTTTGACATGGCAAGTGTTGTTTCCCATGAACAAGGGAAGTGGCATCTAAATTGGTGGCAAGTGGGAACTTGGAACAAACAATGGCTAAGCAAAGAAAGTAAGACACAAACAGGTTCCACTTGCACTCTCTATTTTGGTTCTACAGTTCTCACTTCTCAGACTTAGCTCAGATAATAGTACAATGAAGAACAATGGGGAGGATCTAAATAACACAACAAAGTGGGGAGTGAAAAGAGAAGGACTACGGTTCTGAAAAAGGCATGTGAGTGAGGAAAGTTGGTGGTGGGGTTTAAGGTTTTAGGGAGAGAGAGAGTGTGTGTTAAATGAAATGAGGTGAGTAGAATGGGTCAATTGTTGCAATTTTCTTAATCCTAACGGCTAGTTTTACTTCATAGTCTACATTATCATAACTGCTGCTGCATAACGGGTTGCGTTGGAACATTAGAAGACCGAGCAGAGATGGGGTTTGGTCCTCCAACGGCTACATTGCATTGGATTTGGTTTTGGATGCATATATTTTTAAGGGCCCCATTCATTGCCACGTTTTGCTTGCTCAATGTGACTGGTCATCATGAATATTATTATAGTATAAGAAAATATGCCACGGTCACAGAAGACAAAACTTGAATTACCTAAACTACCCTTGAATCAGTATGTATTTAGGTAAGCTTTGCAAATTTTATTTTGAATAAAATTGATTTGTAAAATTAATTTTGATTAAAAGTGGTCTTAAAGTAGTGTAATTTATGTTTGGATGTTTGTATTTTAATTTGGTGTAAAAAATTTATCTAAAGACCTAAATTTGTTTTAACTTAAAATTAATTTTGGACCCAAAACTAATATAGAGCTAAACATATTAACATTTATTTAAAATTATATTAACTAGTATTTCAACGTGATTCTAGATAATCAGACGTGAATCCAAACACGCTAAGAAAACTTGTGATGCCTTTCACTGGGGCAAAAGTGGCAATTCGTGAGGCTTTCTTTTACTTCTTTTGCTTTTTCATTTTTTTTTGGTCATAAAGGAGGGGTTTTTCGAAGGCATCTTTCTGGTGATGAGTTAAGGCATCGTGTGTAATGTACTGCGCGTAGGGACATCAATGCGACACGGATTGTCCACCTGATGCTTTCATAATGCATGGTGCTGTGGAATAGAATACATTGTTCGCTTGAAAACATGGAGCACAAAACAAAAGAGGAGTTGTGAATTGTATTACGTTGGGGGGAAAAAATATTCCGGGGTCACAGTCGTAACGAGAGTCTGGTGAATGAGCCATTATGCTTCAACAAATTTTTGGTTATATTTGGGAAACAACATGGGGAAGAAGTGCACACGAAGAAATTGAAAAATAAGAGGATTAATTAAGGATTAAGGCATTGTATTCAACTTTTGAACAACAAACAAAAACTTTTTTGAAATGTCAAAAACAAGATGGTAATAATGCTTTTAATATAGCTTCAACGTTACAATACATTTATATTTATTTTTAAATATGGTTTAATACATCAATTGATCCCTAAATATTTGAAAAAAATTTAATTAGGTCCCTCAACTAAAAAAAATTATAATTAGATCATTGATCTTTTACAATTTTTGTAATTAAGTTCCTAGAGTTAGTTTGTGATAGTTTGAAACCGTCAAAAAATTTACAATTTGTGACGGTTTTATTACTTCTAATGACTCAATTACAAAAATTGTGAAAGATTAATGACCTAATTATAAATTTTTTTAATTTAGGGACCTAATTAAAAATTCTTCAAAAGTTTAGAGATCAACTGATGTATTAAAACTTTAAAAATTCTGATAACGTTAATTATATTGCTGGCCTTCGTTTTTGAGAAAAAATCTAGAAGGAGAAATTGTCTAATTTCAATATTCTTTGTAAATTTCATAAAAGATTTACAATAATATTTAAAAAAACTTATTAACGAAAAATTTAGGAAAAAATTGTGAATCTTAATCAATTATGTATAATTATTTTCATAATGACATATGAAAATAAATTTCACTTAATATATCTATTTTTAAAAAATATGTCAACTAGCTCGTTGTCTTAGAGGTTAAGTATGTTTTATTCTGCTGTTCAGCTAGAAAATTTTCCGAATTCTCTGTGCAAGAATAAAGTGATAGGAACAGCTTTTTTCTACTAATTATTGAAACTTGTCTACTTCCAAGTCAAATTAAAAGAATGACTAGTGATTACCCTTCGGCCATGCTTTATTATTTAATAGCTTAATTTATTTTGTTTACAAAGAATTTAATAATCATGCACTGACAATATAAAATAGGTTTACACAGTCATCCAATCACAAATTGCTATTTATTTTAAGTTTGTTGACTTTTATAATAAATACTTTAAAAATCATATTAATGGTGATTTGTGATTAAATAATAATATAAAACTTTTTATACTGACAATATATGACCATTTAACTCTTGTACAAATATATCAATTTTTATTAGAAGGGCTAATCTCTTAAAACATGACAAACGAAGGTTCAAATCTTCATTAAAAGAAGATATATATATATATATATATATATATATATATATATATATATATATATATATCGGTTTTTACCTTTAATTTCTATAATATTCAAAACTGTTATTTTTTTCCCCCTTTTTATCTGCTACTAAAAACACTTACGTGGTCTTATCAAGCGATGTCACGTAAATATTTTTGTGATATGGCGTTATTACATAACTCTGATAAAATTACGTAAATTTTTTTCAACTAAAGATTTAAATATTACAAAAATCATAAATGAAGAGTTATAAAGATTAAAAAACAAAAAGAAATATATTTATATAAACGAAAAAAACGTATTTAAATTTTATTAAATTTACACATGAGATTTAATTTTTAAATTTTAAATGAAATTATTTGGGGCTTTGGAAATAACCGTATATAGATAAACATAAATAAGAGTAGCATCTAGATTTGTTATTGCGGAGAGATTCTATTGGCTTTTTACTGGTCCAGGCGAAGGAAACTACACAGAAGCAACAAAAATGGGCTACAGATTCTGATATTATGTAACTTTCATCATAAAATCAATAACGGGTATATAAAGAAAAATAGGCTATCAACAAATAGCGTAAAATAATTTTACACTGTTATCCAATCACAACTCACACAAGCGCAAATATTGGAGTGCAATATTTTTGTGTGTTTATTTTCCGATTAATAAAAAAAAATTGCACTTCAATAACTGAGATAGACGATGTGGATTTTTTTAACAATTTTAGGCTTATTTACTTTTGTTTGTTTTCATTTTTTGTTTTTGTTTTTTATTTTTACTTTTTAATTACAAAACTATCACCTTATTTTTAGTATGTTTCTTATTTTCAATTATTTGTACAGAAAACAAAAAAAATATTTCCACTATTTCCTATATAAATCTTTTTTTGATTAAATAAAGTGTTTTACTGTTTTATGTACAAATCTTTGAAAATAGAAAAAAAATTGAAAATAATGTGATAATTTTATAATTAAAAAGAAAAGGCAAGAAATGAAAACAAAAGTAAACAAGCCTTATGTGTTTATGGACATGTGTTTTGCCTGTGACAAGTAAAACACACCAAAATAAAAAAAAATTAAAAAAAATCTACAGCTAAAAAAACCTGTGTCAGGAGGAAACACGCTACTTACGCTAGTTTCACCACACTTCAAGCATGCAGCTTGTTTCATATATAGAAGAAACGAAAGTCACAAAACACACCACTACCCACTTTACAAGTCAAAAAATGCTACGATGTATTGACCTTTCATGTTTCACATATATCAGAAACGAAACACACTGTTTATAACCTAGTCAAAAACTACTCTAAGAGCATCTCCAACGCTGTTCTTCCGTGAGTTGCTTAGAGCGTATGATGCGTTGCTTAACGAAAGTTGCCATTGGAGCATTTGATGTGGCATTGCTTATTCAAGCACCATTACTTGTATAAGCAACGTTGCTTAACCATTATTTATGAATAAAAAAACCACTTTTTAGTCCAACAAGCAATAGAGGAACAGAGAATAGGAGGGAAACATAACAATTCATTCATCATCCTCCAACAATGGTTCGCACAATGAAAGGCAAATAGATGGTTTTGGATAAAACCATTAACATCCACAGGCAAATTATTATTATTTTTAAAATAGAGAACACAAAAAACATATCTGAACCAGGAAAACACAAATGTAAAAACAAAATAATGAAAAAAAAATCACAATTATTATCGATCTACACCGGCTTCATCGATCTGCGCCGGGCTTCCTCAATTTGCACTGGGCTGACTCGATCAGCGCCGACATCCGTCGATCTGCACCAAAGATGGTGGTGGCAAGAAGAAATGGCCTCCAATAGTTTTCGCCGACAAGCTGAAGTGGAGGTGAAGGGAAGGTGACGTGTGGAGAGGTCACTGAAGGGGAGAGAACGCGGGACTAAATGGGAGAAGGCAGCAGAAAACCCTAATCTGCGACACCGGCGAGCCAAAAGGAGGGTGAAGGGTGGAGAGGCTACTGAAAGGAGAAGGTGGAAATGAATGGTGGAGAAGGGGATAGAAGGGAGAAGGCAAAACGGTCATGGGAGAAGGGAAAAGGTAGAAGTGAAATAATAAAGAAGGTTCCAGACTTTGCTGGACCTTCACACATAGATGACTATTTTTTTTTTACAATTATCGCTTAATATATATTTTTTTTTGGATAACATCACTAAATATATTTTAACCGTTAATATTGTAGATGACTATGCATTTTTTATCTTATTATCATAAATAAAATAAATTAGTATTATTCTATTTTTTTTAATTTTTACATATTTATCATTTTAAAATTATAATATAAATAATATTTTAATCTAAAATTAAATATATAACTATAAGTATTAATATGTGGGGTTAATTGTAGGACCCACTAAAATAAGTTAAGAACTCACTTTAAATAACTTTAACATTGGAATAAATTTTTGGATAAAGTTCTTAAACTTAAGTAACATTATAGGACCCACAAATTTAAAATAAGCAACTTGTATAAGCAACTCATGGTTGGAGATGCTCTAATGCAAAGAAAAAGGAGTGTGCGTGAGTGGGACCATGCCCAGAACCCCTCTTTCCTCTTTTATGTAACTACTTTCCAACAATTCTCTCAATCTCTCCCAACTAAAGTATTTGTATTTTCATGAATCTGTTGTTGATTGTTAGTATTTATAATTTTTTGTGCCTAATTGTGCTTAGACTGAAAAATATCATTGTTCATATATAAAAGCTGAGATAAAACTCAGCAATTAATTTTCAAAGATTTGTACACTGTAAATCAACTAAAAATTAATGTAAATATGACTAATAATCTTTAATTAGATGATAGTATAAATACTATTTTATTTTTACACTATCAATATATTCTAATTAAATTCAATATTTAAATAGTGCCAAAATATTATTAATATCATCTTTCAATCAAATTCGAAGTCTTGATTATGAAATAAAGATAATACGATAACACTACCAAAATACAATATCAATTTTAATTAAAAAAATTGCAAACAGTGCCTAAGTTTTGTCGAAAGAGTTGTCAATACACTTTTTGCATCACACTCACTCTACGATTTTTGGATTAATAAAACCTACGACGTTGAAAAATGAGACATAGAAGAAAGACACGAATGAATGGAGTGTTGGGAAATGAGTAAAAATTCATAACTCGTTAAAAATGAAGATCATCTAAAAGGGCCAAAAATATACTTTAATATTTATAATTTCCGCCATTATAGTTATAGATGGCCACTACTACGGCGTTTTACGAGCTCTGCCCTCCAGTTCCCGCACTCCATTAAACAATTTTCAACTATCTGCCTTCAGTGCTGCGAAGCTTCAAGGAGGATTTTCCTTTTATATTCTAAGCTTCAAGTAGAATGATGATACAGTTTAATCCTAATTTTTGTATTTCGTCTTGAAACTATTATGTAGTGGTTGATAATTAGTCTTGATACGATGACATTACGCAACAAAAACTTGACAAAATAGCATGGCAAGCGATTGTCTGGTCACCAAAAGTTGCAAAAAGATAACAAGTTTCCAATCTGTTAAGAAAAAAAGACAATAGGATCATCTCACTTCCTAAAAGCAACCATCAGGCCACAAATCTCACCAATGTAATGAACTGAAAAGAATCAACTTAAAAGCAATAAACAACACGATAAATCCAACACTACTCGTGCAGCTTCACACAAAGGCAGAAATTACAAGATTAAACGTTAAATCAATTCTATTTCACACCAGATATGATAAGATCTAAGCAACAAAAGAGTACTACGATGAATTTCCATGGAATCAAACATAAAAAAAACCCACTCGAAATAATACATTGTGAAAGAAACAAAAATAAAAATCACCATAGACACTGAAATCGTACAATATAACCCTGGAAACTATAGACAATGCGGTTGTCGCGCATGCTGTTACGTTTAACGACAAAATTCCAGAACGAAATCAAACAAATTGCAGAATGAATAAACCGCTTGAATAAAATTGGGAAAATTCACAGATCCATCAAGATCTGCAAATTCTGTATATAATAAAACCAAAAGAACAAAGATCCATACAAATATAATCATAATCCATATTCGCCCTATGTATGATAAAATTTATTAACACAGATCAACGAATTTAAACCAAAAACAAAAGAGAAACTACATTTCCGCATTCGTTACGCTTCCAATAACCAAAACTCAACGGATCAGGACAGAGAAACCGTTACCGATGCTAGATCCGAGGATTCCTCACTCAAACGCGCACGGCAACGGTGGGAACGGCGGCTGCGGCGGCGGCGGAGGCGGGTCCGCGGAGGAAGGAGAGGAATCCGGTGGCCTGCGAGTTCTCCTGGTCGTCGAGGAACAGATCCTCGGGGACGCGGAACGCGCCGTGGAGGCAAACGACGGCGACACCGAGCATGAGAGCGGAGACGAGAACAGAGCCAACACTGGTGAGGAAAACGACGAAGACGGTGAACGCGGAGAGAAGAGCGAGGGTTTCCAAATCCGAGAAGGTTCTGCCGAGAAGGACGAGAGGCTGGTCCGCGGGGCGGAAGAGGTAAAGGAAAGTCCAGGAGGCGAGGAGGCCGAGGAGGAGGATGAGGGAGAAAGGATTGGTGAGGAGCGAAACAGCGAGGATCACCGAAACGACGGCGTAGTAGTTGACGCGGAAGTAGGAGAAGTTCTTGCGCACGCGGAGCGTGGCTTCCGAGAAGGACTCGGGTTTCGAGAACGCGGTGCGGTCCACGAGCTCCGCCCAGGGGCGGCGCTGGTCGAGGCCGTGCCTGAGGGAGGCGGAGAGGTTGTTGACGAAGGCGCGGAAGGCGGGGTTGTTCGCCGGGGCGTCGGAGCCCGCGACAGCGCCGCCGGGTTGGGCGTTGGAGATGGGGAGGATGGGAGGGGCGGTGGAGGACATGGTTGTAACGGTTTAGAGAGAGAAAAGGAGGGATCGATTTTAGAGAGAGAGAGAGAGCGAGAGAGAGGAGGGGGGGAAGGGTTTGAGAGAATGGTGTGTTTGGGAGGGGTTTTGTTGTGTTTTGGGGTGGGGCAGAAAACGGAAGGTGGATGGAAAGGGATGGTGATTGATTTTATTTAATGGGGGTCGATGATTTGTTGTTGCTTAATGGTGAAGGTTACGAACGCACCACCGACGAAAAACGCAGTGGCGTTTGGGGTGCTTCGTTCGTCGTCGGTCACGAGTCGTTTACAACACGCCAACGCGTTTGCGAAAGGCATGACATGAGATCCACTCGATGGGAGTTTCGTCAAAGGATGTGTGGAAGGTTGGAATTAGCGGAAGGTAAATACTTTTTTGTTAGGTCAAAGTGCGACCGGCTGAACAGTTGATTAAGTATTTATTTAATAGATTTTTAATTTTATTGTAAAATGAGTCCAATAGAGATATGCTGTTAAAGTAAAATGAGCCTAGAGTTACCGTTAGAACTTTGTAACGATAGGTTTTTGTAGAAGGTTGGAGCATTATAATGATAGGTTATTGTGGCTAATTGACCAATTTGAATCACTTTTAGAAATTATTTATCAATTTAGAAATATTTTGAAACATAACACTAAAATAGGATGGTCAACAATAGAAAATGCTAGTCAAACTGAGATATTTAGTACTACATCAGTTTTTTTTTTTTTTAATTTTCAGATGAAAATGTCACGTGTCTATCATGTGAAATACTTCAATGACAGTAGCTTTTTTCTGAAAACACTATTATTACTGGGGTATCTCACATGGCAGACACATGACATTTTTTAGTGAATACGTGTACAAGACGTTATTGGTTTTTAATTAATGACAAAATTAGAACTGAGTGGACAGCATGGTATAAAAAATGCTAGAAGTAGTAACCTTTTTTTTTTTTTAGCAGTGAGCAATCCCATAGTAGTAGTTGGCAAACTCCCGTTTTGGCACCATGTTACAATGGAACATTATATATATGATTTTTCGACTAACTTTCACGTTACAATGAATTGTTTGACTAACTTTCACTGTGTGTTAAGCTTTCGATTATATGAAAATTTCTCAAATTTAAACCGGACATGTCTCTCTCTAGAATCAAAATTAAAGGAACCATTATTGATTCATTAATATATATATATATAGGGTGGGGATCAAGTTACTCTAAGAGTAACTCTTGGTAGAGTTACTCCACTTAATAACTCTTGATATGTATTAAATTTCAATGATCCAACCATTGAATTAAAAGATTATATTGAGTAGATCAAGTCTACAAATTTTTATAAAATTTGAAAACTATTTGATATTTCGTTAAATAGATTCAAATTAACGCATAATATACTTTTCTAAATTATAAATAAATGTTGATAATCAGATTAATTAGCTACAAATGTCGAATTTACCTAAAATTTGGTATACATGATCATTGACATATAATCTTTTAATTCAACGGTTGGATCATTAAAATTTAATACATATTAAGAGTTATTGAGTGGTGTAACTCTACCAAGAGTTACTCTTGGAGTAACTTGATCCCCACTCATATATATATATATATATATGGTTAAAAATAATCTTGTATAACAATTTAAATTATTTATTATAAATTTAAAATATAATTTATATATTTAAAATTATTTATTTATTATAAATTTTAATTATAACATAATTTATTTATTCAAAAATACTAATTTATTATAAATTTTGATTATATAAAGATAACAATTTTCTTATACAATTCACAAGCTAAAATTCTAATTTTAAATTAAAATTATAAAAAAAAGGGGGAAAGAAAGGTTAGGTCTTATTCTTATGTCATGTATATTGTCAATCATCACAGTCTCACACATGAATTTTAAAATTTGCCACTGCAATTGCAGTTGCAAATTGTCATTCGCTCACATACTCCCTATTAATTTATTGGCTCCGCTCCTTCTCTTTTCTGACTTCATCAAATAATCCAATTAAGTATATATGAAGTAGAACAAATTAATACCTATCATTTTGAGGAATTTCCATACAATCGAAAGCTTAACATACAGTGAAAGTTAATCAAATAATTCATTGTATTGTGCAAGTTAGTCAAAAAATTATATATATAATGTTCTATTGTAACGTGGTGTCAAAAAGGGAGTCTGTCAACTACTACTATGATGGGATTGCTTACTACAAAAAGAAAATGCTATTGTTACTAGCATTTTCCAGTGTATCAAAACGCTATTTGTACTACTGACTTCTATATTGTGTTGTTCACTCAGTTCTAATTTTGTCAGTAATTAAAAAATAAAAATAAAAAGTTAAAAAATACTACCAATAATATCTTGTACACATGTTTACTAAAAAATGTCGTTTGCTTTCCACGAGAAATACCCAATGGCAGTGGCATTTTTTGAAAATGCTACTGCGACCGGGTATTCCACGTGGCGGGTACATGGCATTTTCATCTAAAAATTAAAAATAAAAAATAAAAAAATTGACGTGTCATCGAATATCTCAGTTTGACTAGTGTTTTTTACCGTTGATCGCCTTACTTTAATGTTATGTTCAAAAACAGTCCCAAATCGATAAATAGTTTCTAAAAGTGGCCCAATTTGATCAATCAATCAGGTTATTGTAGAGGGTTGGAGCAAATTTTGGGGGTCTCTTGAAGATAGACAGAATCATCTCGATTCATTTCCGCGGCCAGTTCCCTAGAATCTGTGTCGAGATCGATTTGTCTAAGAAATTGGTTCCAAATATTAAGGTTTGTGGGCTAGTCTTGCACTTGGAATACGAAGGTCTTCATTTGGTTTGCTTCTTCATGTGTGGGAAGTACGACCATCGTCGTGATAACTGCCAAGAGGTTGTGCATGGTACGCGATTAGTCAAGATGAACCGGCAGCCGATCAGAGTCCGAAGGTGACAGTGGAGGCCCCTGCGAATACTCTTAGGGCTGACGTACTTTAGCACCCTTCAATTGCCTAATCACGAAAACACTGAAGAATATCATTCAAATATTGTGAAACCAGATTTGGCGGGATTAGAGGCGCCTAATTATGGACGTTGGATGTTAGTTAAAAAAGTTAATAGGCGCAAGAAAAAAGTTATAATTCTTAGTAGAATATTTAGGGCTGGCTCATGCTATGATTGCAAAAGAGGTTGATTCGATGCAAGTTACTAAATTGAAGGGATCTCCATTTAATCCCCTCTTAGCCGAGAATGGAAAGGAGGGTATTGAAGGTCTCGACGTAATTAATGATACAACTATGTCTATTGTGGATCAGGTAGTTAAAAAAACCAATCGCATTAAGGGGGTTCTAATTATTAGAAGCTTGTGGTGGCCAATACAAAAGAAAACGCAAGCGCTTTGCGTGACAAACCATCACGTGCCGGCAAAGGGAAAGCTCGTGACATGCTAGCAAAGGCCTATGTAGCCACGAATGAAACCAATGCAAGTGGAGAGTCTTTTGGTGCGTCACACCAAACTGGTGCAAGTTCGTAACCTAAGGACCCGTTTGGGGTATTTTTGATTGTAAGTTTTGAAATTTTCAAAAGTTACAACCAATTTTTAGTTTTTAAAAATTAGTTTTTGTTTTTTATTTTTATTTTTGATTTAAAAATAAACTTACTTTGAAATTTCTTATTCTGTTAAAATTAGTTTAAGGATATGTTTGTGTGGTGACGACAGTGGTGGTGGCGGTGGTAATGCTGGTGATGACGGAGTGTCGACGATGACGGTTGTGGCAATGTCGACAGTGACAGTTGTGGCGGTGCCGATGGGGTGGTGGTGGCGGAGTCGGTGGTGGTGGTGACAGTGCCTATGGTGGTGGTAGCGGCAACGGTGGTGGTGGTGGTCGTGGTGGTGATGATGGTAGTGGTAATAAAGCTTGTGGTGGTGGAGGCGACACCGATGGTCGTGGTCGTGGTAAGGGTGGCGGTGGTGATGGTAGTGGCGGTTCTGATGGTCGTGGTGGTGATGGTAATAGCGATGGTGGTGGTGACGGTAGTTGCAGCAGCAGTAGTGGTGGTGACAATGGCGATGATTGTGGTAATGGTGGTGGTGGTAGCGAAAAAGGCTATTGTTAAATATAGTAATGTGTATTTTTTTAAAAAACTAAAAACCAAATTCACAAATCTTTTTTTCTTGGTTTTGAAAATGAATGTAAGAGAGTTTTGAAATTGAGTTAAAAACCATTTTAGCCAAACGCATTTTGTTTTGAAAATTGGATTTGAAAATCAAAAACTCACAACCACCTCAAACAAGTCCTAAGTCTTTGACCTCGATAGGCAAAGAATCAAGTGCGGATGCCAAGAAGCTAAGAAAAAGTCAAGAAAGCTATTTTCCACTATGTGCGTTCTGAGGTTGAGGAAGACCTAAAACAAATTTTGAAATAAACTTTTTTATTTTAAATGAAAGAGTTATATGTTGAGTTTTTTTATTAACATATGTAGCCTTTTTGTTTTATAAAAACAAAAAGTAAATAATTTTTTGTTGGTAAGCCTAAAACTTGAGCTTTAATAACTTTATTCTTAGACTAGCCCTATGCATTTGTTGGAGAAACAAATAAAGGGGAAGATGTGGTACAATCTCTTAGATTGGCGTCCTCATGAAAATACCTCCAATCCCAGTGAAGTGGTAACGGAGGATCATAATGGCAAGGATGGAGATCCAAATGTTGATATGATGGAAACCGGTGATCCAGGTGAAACAAGCCTTTCAAAGGTAATCCCCTTCCTAGTTCCCTATGAATTTTATCGCACAGACTTGTAGAAGGAAGGGTGCAAGTTTTGTTGGCCTGATTAAGGACATGTATAGGGAGTTGCTACTTCAATGATTTTCCTTTTTGAAACTCATATTGAAAGAGTTAAAGCAAACAAGATTGTGGCTCGTATGGGATTCGATGGCAGGCTCCTCCAACAAGTGAATGGACAATCTGGAGAGTTGTGGTGTCATTAGGATACTGGCTTATGGAATGTCGATGTTACAGCTCATTCCAATCAATTTGTGCATTTACAAGTTGGTTGGAAAAAATTGTCTCGGTTGTTTCTCACTATGGTTAATGTTAGCCTTCACCTTCAAATGCAGAGGTCCCTCTGTGAGGAGCTTCAGAATTTGTCTCACGATATTCAGGAGGCCTTGGCGGTGATTGGTGACTTTAACACCTTATTGCATGGCCATGAGTGACAAGTTGGTGCTAAAGCCCCTGCTCTACAAGGAATGACGGAATTCTAGGATACCCTTTAGTATTGTAATCTCTTGGATGCAGGTTTTCAAGGTCCTTCCTTCACCTGGAAAAAAGGTAACTCAACAACACCTTAATCGTCTCCTTATTACTCCTCTATTCTTTTTTAATTGTCGATTTTTTAGAAAATTTTTGTTTTTATTTATTTGTCATTTTTAAAATTTAAAATAATATTAATTACTTCTTTGTTAATTATATCCTTATTTCTTACCTAATTTTTAATTAATTTACACATTTACAACTAATATGCATTTGTTATGTAGTAAAAATAAGAAAGGATAAAATAGGAAACTTTAAAATTGTTTTATAAAAACCAAAAAAAAATTATTGTACTTTTTGGTTTGCATAAAAAAATCCTACATGACAATTAAAAAAGAATGGAGGCAGTAATATTCAATGCATTACATTTACGTTTTTAGGATGCTCTAGCAATCCACCTCCCACACCATGAGAAAATAGGTGTCATTGAAGATAACATTAATTATTTCTTTGTCAATTATACCCTTACTTCTTATCTAATTTTTAATTAATTTAAACATTTATAACTAATATGCATTTATTATAGAGTAAAAATGAAAAAAAATATATAATAAGAAACTTCAAAACTACTTTATAAAAAACAAAAAAAAAATTATTATATTTTTTGATTTGTGTAAAACAAATTCAACCGATAATAAAAAAGGAACGGAGGTAATAATATTCAATGCATTGCATTTATGTTTTTAGGATGGTTTAGCAATCCACCTCCCACACCATGAGACAATAGGTGTCATTCAATCCGCCTATACCAAATTGTATAATGAAATATAATTCACTGAAATATAATCCATCCATCAAAACACAACATTAACCTACTAATCCACTAAAATATAATTCACCACGATTGACAACCACACCTCTAACTACAGTAACCTTTCCTCACAGATGCAATACACAAGCTATACTCTCGGATGTCCTTCTTTCCCCCCTACCCTCTATCTAAACACCTTGAAGTCACATAACATAATAGAATTAGTCTTGGCTGACGATTAAAAAATACACTAGGTACAAAAAGGAATGCAGGCAAAGGTGGACTTTCTTTTAGGTGAGAGTTGATTTTCAATTTCAATTTTACTTTGCTGTAATGGGGTTCAAGGTACTCGAGTGTATATAAATGGGTCGTTTAGAAAGTCACTGAAATTAGCAAAACCAAAAAAATCTACTAACCTCTGGCCAGCGAGACCGTAATGAGACAAGGGGTGTTTGGCCTATGGAGCACAATACTGAATAGTGGACAATTGCTAGACTTGAGAGCTCAATGTTTGAGTGAAAGTGAGGTAGGGTTCTGTTCTGAATGGGCTCTATTTTTTGATTCATAATCGTAACAGTTAAATTGTGTATTTTATTTTTTTTTAATTTTAAAAAAAGGACAACTCGGTTCAACCTTACTCAAACTCGTTAAGCTCATAAGATAAGTGAATTAGGTTGCATTTTGGCCAAAATTGTACGTAGTGAGCTAAATTTTTTCAATTCAACCTGGCTTGAATCTATGGGAGCTGGGTTGGCTCATGGATTTTAGCTCGTTTTGGCACCTCTATTGAAACTGATTCCCTTTGTATTGTTCAACTTCTTATAAGTGGTTGCTTTTCTTCCCATCCCCTCTTTTCTCTTGTTGAAGAGATTTGTAGTTGTATGATGCATTTGGAGATTGTGTCTCTAAGCCACATTTTGCGCGAGACCAATCAAGTGATGAATGCTCTTGCTAAACATAAACTTGCTTTATCATGCAATATTTTTTTTTGTTTCTATTCATAATTTTTGTCTTTACCCTTTTGGGTGATGTATCTTTAGTAATGTTCTCTCGTAGGTATTAATTTTTTTTGCGGTGGGGCCTAAGCCCCTTCCCTTCACAAAAAAAGCATAAATTACTTTCACTTGTTTAAATAATTATTTTCAATTATTCTTTAAATATTTTTAAAAAATTGAAAATAAATTATTAGAAAATGTTTGAAGCAATTATTGTTTTCTTATAAATATTTTATAATATTCTGCTATCCTTTTCTATCTTTTCAAATTCAGATTGGGATTTTGGAATGTGGTTTTTCATGAATGACTTTATCAAAGAGTGATGATTGGTAAATTTGTATCTTTTTTATTTATTTGGGTCTAGGACAAATTCAAAATAAATGTGGATAAGTTGTTGAGTTGTATTATTGTATCTGATACGTCTTTCTTTTTCTCTCTTTAGAGTATATTCAGAGTAGTTGGGAAAATTTAATTATTTTAATAATTAATTATTGATTATATGTATAATCGATTATAATTAGAATCAGTTGTTGTTTAAATAAGTTTGCTGAAAAGTAATTTTAAGATAATTAATTTTACTTGGATACATAAAAAATAATTTTTATAGTAAATTACGAAAAAAGATATGAAGCTGCTGGGGAAAAAAAAAACTAAAAGGGAAAAAAGCTATTGAGAAATTTGGGTAATTTAAGAATAATTTTTTAGTGAAAAAAAAGTTGTAAAATAATCATAAACTTCAAATTTACAGATGCATGGAAACAACTTATTTTTCAAAATGAAAAGCTTTTTACAAATTTCTACTAATGTCTCAAACACACTAATTAATTTTCAAACAGATTTTTTATATATATATAAAAAAAGCAACTAAAATATGATAATTTCAATTGTTCCAAACACACTAGTTATAAAATTTTTTGTATAATTTATTTACAAAATTAACATTTTGTCTATTTTTTTTCTTAGGCTTCTAAGCCCATTTTCTCACTGAAACTTAATTATTTATAACTAACTGCTTGCTTAACTAGTGAAGAGCTAGGAGAGCCATTAGCAAAATGAGTTGAATTGATCTCAACCATCCAAAAAATTGTGATCTTAGAACTCAATTCCATCATGCTGGCTTCTCACCACCTTTTTTGGGAACTACTCCCTAAGTTTGACACATCCTTGTTATAGGAATATTTATGCGTAATTACAGGAACAATACAATGTTAACAAAGGTAGTTGAGTCAATGATTTTTGCATAATGGACACCATCAAACCTTATCACTACCTAACATCTATACATATAATAGAGATAGATTCCCAAGCAGGTATGATACATTTTACCTTACTATTATTCTATTAAAATTTTTATTAACTTGGGCATTGAAGTGTTTCTCTACAAGGACACCCTCCCTTCAACTACCAAATATTCCAATGAACCCTTAGCATCAAAAACCAAAACCTCCATTACCTTATAACTTTTAATATCCCCAAAATATCACCAAAATCAATACTTTGGGACTAAATAATAACTTCAAGTAAAAGTATTAAAATTATGAAAACTCATGCATAACTTTTAAAGTATACTTCAAAAGTAGGTTTAAATATATTTTTAATTTTTATAATTATACCTTCGTTAGATTTTGATTTTTCAATTTTTTTTGTCGATTTTAATCACCATCTTTCAAAAAAATGATTCATTAATTACTTATTGTTAATACTAGTATTATCAGACTCTCATGTCATTTGTTGGAACCAAAGACGTTGAAGCGTCTAATCCCTCAAAGTTTTGAAACTAACAAACTTATTAAAGTTTAAGTTTCTATTTGGAATTAACGGACTCACAGCGTCCAACGCGCCAATCTTAAACGAGCATCCAATAGACTCACATACGAGGACCGTCCAAGAGTAAGTCTTTTTTTATGGACTGTGCCTTAAGATCAGTTACTAGTATTAGACACGTCCAGACAAAAGCTCTTTAACGACTAAGTTCAAAAATACTCGTCCAGTTTATATGTTTTATATATATAATTTTTTGAGACTAATGCCTTACCTTTTTTTGATCTAATGTTCAAATATTTCAAGCATTAAATGATAGATAGAAACATTCTAGTGCAAAAGCGTAGCAATACAGAAAAAGCAAGTCAACTTATCAAGCTGCCAAGCCAAATGAAGAATGTTCAGAAAAGCAAACCGCTAACACAGTCTTGCACTTCCCATTTTAGTGCAAGCTCAAAAGCTGCCTTTTTTTGACCTGTCTAAAAGCTTGATATATGCTCCTCTTTCTTGAAGATTGAAGCTAAGTCATCTTCAACGGCTCTTTTTCGCTAAAGACTATATATACCAAGGAAGAAGGGAAAAAAAAGAAAAAGAGAAATGACGAATCAAGCAAAAAGCTTATAAACGCTGACTATGAGATTGTTATTTTATGCGTCCACTGGACAATAGTTAAAAACTCTTCAAAACAATTTTGTATTGTGCTTAATTTTTTATATGCTCATTTTGTGTGTTGATCTTCTTTGTAATCAATTGTATTTGTTGTGAAAGCCTGGAGAGACTTAGTGAAAAAAGATATTTGGGTTGTTAAAGCAATATGGAGTGATTGTGTTGTAAAGCCTGAAAAGGCTGTAAAGAATACTTGTAACCTAAGGTTGGTTAGTGAATACTTTCTAGGTGAAGGGACTGGACGTAGCTCAAGGTTGAGTGAACCAGTATAAAATTCTTTGTGTTCTTGTCTTCTCTATCCTTCTACTCAAAATGCTTTCGAACTTGTTTTAAATTACAAAAGTTTTTATACACACAATTCAACCCCCCTTCTTGTGTGAATCTTTCTTTTTCAATTGGTATCAGAGCTTGACCTCTTAGGGTTGAGCATCTAACAGTGCAGGGGTAAAAAGATCCTGAGCATACATGGAAAACGAAGGACAAGATGTAAACATACCTCCGCTTTTCGAAGGTCAAAACTATAACTACTGGAAACAACGAATGATAGCTTTCTTCGATGCTTGCCACATCGACATGCAGGATGTGGTGGAAACTAGTGACTATCTGCCCCTAGACCAAACTAGAACTGAGTTACCTAAAGGTCAGTGGACAGAAGCTCACAAACAAAGATACCTTCTTAACTCTAAAGTTAGAAATACTATTATGTGCGCCTTATCCGAATCAGAATATGAAAAGGTGCATAGTTTAATAAGTGCCAAAAAGATGTAGGATACTCTCGCTCTTGCTTACGAGGGTACCTCACAAGTAAAGAGATCTAAATTAAGCTTACTTGTAAGACAATATGAACTCTTTACTATGGATGATAATGAAACTATTGAGCTAAAGTTTGGTAGATTTCAAACCATCATTAATAACCTGAAAAAACTTATGATAATTATGATTATATTGACAAAATTTTGAGAAGTTTACCTAGATAGTGGAGACCACAAGTTACAACATTGAGAGCGTCCAAGGATCTAACAACACTCTCCATGGAAGAGTTACTTGGAACTCTCAAGATTCACGAGTTGGAGCTAAAACAGGATGAAGGACAGAAAAGAAAGTCCATCACCTTAAGTGTCCTACAAAAAGATCATTGTCCAAAGCCCTGAACATTGAAGAATCTTCTGAGGAAGCGTTCGTAGAATATGATTCTGATGAGGATAAGATTTCCTTCATATCAAGAAAGATACAAGCTATGTGAAGGAAGGAAGGAGGATCCAGAGCTAGAAACTTCACAAAGAAGATTAGCAAGGAGTCCAAGGAGAAGAGTCCATCAGTCTGCTTTGAATGTAAGAAACACTTCAAAGCTGAATGTCCAAGCCTGCAAAAGGAGAACAAGAAAACTTTCTTCAAAAAGAAGAAGAAAGGACTCATGGCTACTTGGGAGGACATGGACCTATCCTCATTTGAAGAAGAAGTAGAAGAAGAAGCAAATATGTCTCATGGCGGAGACCAGTTCAGAGAGATTAAAAGATGAGCAAGACAAAGAGGTAAACTTCAATGACATACTTTCTCTTCAAGAAGCATATAATGAATTGCTTGCTAATTCCTCAACTCTTTCAGCAAGATATAAAGAATTGAAAAAGAAATTTTCCAAAATAACAAAAGAGTTTAATTCACTTAAAGAAAATTATGAGAATGTTTTAAGGGAAAATAAAAAATTAAAAACAAAGGATATTCCAGAGGCGATACCTCCTAATGAAGCCATAGAACTTTAAAAGGAAGTAAACCACCTAAAGGAAAGTCTATCCAAATTTGTCAATGGGACTAAAAATTTAAATAAAATTCTATCCTATAAACGAAGTCCACATGACAAGTCTAGACTTGGCTTTGTTAAAAGGGAAGCTTCTAGAACATCTAAAGTTATTGCTTATTGCAAACACTGTGGTAAAACTGGTCATGAATCATCACGATGCTTTTGTCGTCCAGCCACAAAGGCGTCCAATGCCTTTAGAACTAACAAAAAAGGACCCAGGTCTATTTAGGTACCTAAGTCCAAGATAATTCCTGTTGCAAATCTGCTTGACAATAGAAAGGAAACACCAATCATGGTACCTGGACAGTGGCTGCTCACGACACATGACAAGCGAAAAGTCCATGTTCCAAAGCCTCCAACCAAAGAATGGTGGATGGGTTACCTTTGGAGGAAATCAAAAGGGTAAAATAACAGGTATAGGTAAAATTGGTAAGCACCCTCTTCCCTCTATTGATAATGTTTTATATGTTGAAGGACTAAGACACAATTTACTAAGCATAAGTCAATTATGCGACAGTGGACACAGTGTCTCCTTTAACAAAGATGAATGTATAGTCAAAAACTTGGATGGATCTATATTGTTTTTGGCTAAGAGGCAAAGAAATCTATATAAGATTGATTTGAACGATCTAACAAATCAAAATGTGTCATGTCTAGTATCTATCAACGAGAATCAATGGATTTGGCACAAGAAACTTGGACATGCAAGTTTGAGGATAATCTCAAAGCTAAATAAGCATAACCTTGTAAGAGGACTTCCAAATCTTGTATACAAATCTAATGTTCTCTGTGATGCATGTCAAAAAAGAAAACAAGTGAAAAGCTCCTTTGATTCAAAGAATATTGTTTCCACAACTAGACCACTTGAACTTCTACATATTGATTTGTTTGGACCTATTAGAACAGCCTCTCTTAGTGGAAAACGATATGAGTTAGTTGTAGTAGACAACTATACTAGATGGACATGGGTCATGTTCTGAAAACACAAGGATGAGTCTTACAAAATCTTTTCTATATTTTGCAAAAGAATTCAAAATGAAAAAGGTGTTTGCATAGCCTCAATCAGAAGTGATCATAGAGGAGAGTTTGAAAACGAAAGTTTTCAAGGGTTCTATGAGGAGAACAGAATTCTCCATAACTTCTCTGTGCCACGTACACTTCAACAGAATGGTGTGGTAGAGAGAAAAAATAGGTCATTACAAGAAATGGCTAGAACCATGCTTAATGATAACTCCACTCCTAAACATTTCTAGGCTGAAGCTATAAACACTGCATGTTATTTACAAAATTGAATATATATTAGACCTATTTTGAAAAAGACTCCTTATGAATTATGGAAAGGAAGAAAACCCAACATATCATATCTTCATCCTTTTGGATGTCAATGTTTCATTTTAAACGCTAAGGACAATTTTGGAAAGTTTGATTCTAAGTGTGATGATGGAGTATTGTTGGGCTATTCTGAAACGTCCAAGGCATATAGAGTGTACAACCCTAGAACCTTAACGGTTGAAGAAGCCACTCATGTAAAGTTCAATGACCATAAGCCTGACAGAGAACTATCAGAGCTAGACGAATCATTTGCAAATATGAAGTTGGACGATACAAATCAACCAGCGTCCAAAACCTAGTTGGATGATCCAAAGATAGAAGAAAAGGAACCAACTAGGCGACAATGGCAAATGAAGACATATCATCCAGAAGACCAAATTCTTGGAAGCGTATGTGGTAATGTCAGGACAAGATCAACCTTTAAGGAGTAAACTCAAACTGCCTTGATTTCCCAAATGGAACCAAAGACAGTGGACGAAGCTCTCCTGGACGATGGCTGGATCAATGCCATGAAGGATGAGCTAAATCAGTTTGAATGAAACGACGTGTGGAAGCTAGTTCCTGCACCTAAAGGTAAATCCATCATAGGAACAAAATGGGTGTTTTGCAACAAGCTAGACGAAGCAGGTAAAGTGGTAAAGAACAAAGCTACACTTGTAGCTCAAGGCTACTCACAATAAAAAGGTATAGTGTAACACCCCAATGTTTTCCTCTAATTATTATTATTATTATTATTATTATTATTATTATTATTATTCGTTTGCCGTGTTTTTAATAAAATGATATTTTGAGAAAAAGAAATATTGGGCTTTTAAACTGGGGTTTTATAATTAGAGTGTTTTTAAAAGTTTTAAAACCCTTTTATTGGGCTTAGTTTTATGGGTCCAAAGTTAGCTTTAAGTATTCTTTAGGTTTCTTGAAAACCTAATCCTTCTTCCTTATTCTTTCGCTTGTGCTTCCTTGGATATACCGTGCCGTCAGAGCCTTTGCAGTCAAGAAGTGAGAAACCTTAGAAAGACGCTACTGCACCGTTCGCATCCTCTTGCTGGAGATCGCCTCTTTCAAGGTAAGGGGGGAGTGAGTTATCTCGCTCATGGGTATGACTTTGGTCGTGGGTAGAGGGGTTGGCCCTAGACCCCAATTGTTTGTGAATTATATGGTTGTATACGTGCAAAGGGGAATGCGATTTTCCCCAAATTATTAATATGCTTTATGAGAATTCTATGTTTAATTTATATGGATTATCATGGATTGTCTTTTTAAAATCTGTACCTTGGATCCGCCCGGCGGGGCTAAATAGCCGCTGGACGAGCTTTCGTTGAAAACTACACTCCGCGTTGGCGCCGGGCGGGATGGACAATCCGCTGAGCGGGTTTGGTCCTGATGTGGACACGTTGGGCGGGGTTCACAACCCGCTGGGCGGGTTGGTTGCGGCGCAGACCCGCCTGGCGGGATATATATCCCGCCAGGCGGATTCGCTGCTGGCACAACGAGCGAATACGACTTTCGCTATTAAGTTCCTTGTGTTTGTGAACTCCTTTTGGCAGTGTTTAACTTATTGTTATTTGTTTTTTTTATGTCTTGTTGAGTTTATATTGTATGGTTGTTATTTACCTTAAAAAAATGAATGTGACATGAAATTGTGCCTATGATTCATGATAAAAGTCTATGAAAGTTGTGAGCATTATATGTGACCATGCATCATAACATTTGAGTTATGTGATGAGGAAAATATGTAGGAATCTGGCTGGTGGAGGCCGTGATGGGTTGTTTAACCTTAGCCTTAGGGGTTATCCGGTTGGGAAAACTCCAATGGTCCATGCTGATCCCATGGAGCCGGGGCGTACTGGCAAAACTGGGTAACCCTAACTAGTCACTGAGAGATATCATGCTAGTTGAGGGTGCGAAAGCTGAAGGCATCGGTACCGATGACGCTTCTTATGGCCTGCATTTACTCCTAGTCTACTTTCCGACAAGTTTAAGTTGGTACCACATGTGCATAAGAAGCAGAAGCTAGGTATTGCATTACATATGTTTTTGTGCATTCTGATTTTTTTGCAAATTACTGTTAATTGATTATGTATGTGATGTGTATTCTACCTGTCTCCATTGTCATACTTTGAGCATGATGTGAGATGTATCTCACCCCCTTGTTTTCTGGTGTTTTCTGTATGTGTCTGTGATATACAGGTGATGTTCAGCAAGACCTTGAGGAGGAGTCTTAGAGTAGGGGCATTGGCCTCATTGCAGTTTATTTTACAGTTTCTTTACGGTTTTGTCAACTCTGATAGTAATGTGATATCGGGGTCTTAGTTATTTATTATTTTAGCTTTTAAACTTTAGACTAATAGTTTTACTTTTAAATTGGGTTATTTTATTTATTTGGACTTGTATGGTCAACTATGGGCCACCATCATTTGGTTAATCAGTAAAGCATCTTATTGAGCTTTAGTAAATGTGAGTTGTGCATGTGATGTCCTTTATCGTCTGAAGAAAAAGATTATAAACTATCGTTTTATTTTACAAATGAAAAGTATGTTATATTTTCGTAATATTTATTTAATAATTAGCTTTGGGATAAAGGGTGTCACATATAGATTTCACTGAAATTTTGCACCAGTAGCTAGACTGGAAGCGATTCACATTCTACTTCATTTGTTGCTCATAATAATATGAAGCTTTATCAAATGGATGTAAAACGTGTATTTCTCAATGGTATAATAAATGAAGAAGTTTATGTGAAACAACCTCTTGGTTTTGAGTATGATACTCTTCCTGAGCATGTTTTCAAACTTAAAAAGGCTTTATATGGTCTTAAGCAAGCGCCAAGAGCTTGGTACGAAAAGTTAAGTTCTTTTCTTTTAGAAAATGGTTTCACAAGAGGAAAAGTAGATACCACTCTATTTCGCAAAAACATCCATTCTCATTTTATTATTGCACAAATATATGTGGAAGATATTATATTTGGTGCTACTAATGACGCTCTGTGCAAGGATTTCTTTAAGCTTATGACAGCTAAATTGAGATGAGTATGATGCGAGAACTTAAATTCTTCCTGAGATTACAAGTGAAACAGACTAACAACGACATATACATATATCAAACGAAGTATGCAAAAGAACTTCTCAAGAAGTACTAGATGGACAATGCCAAAGATATGAGCACACAAATGCATCCATCTTTAGTACTTGGACTAGACGACACATCCAAAAAGATAGACGAAACCACTTATAGAGGTATGATTGGATCTCTACTGTATCTAATAGCGTCTAGACCTGACATCATGTTTAGTGTATGTCTATGTGCTCATTTTCAATCTGATCCTAGAGAAACACATCTCATAGCAGTAAAAAGAATCTTTAGATACCTAAAAGGAACCACTAATCTTGGTCTGTGCTTTAAGTCTAATAAAGAACACAGGTTAGTTGGATTCTGTGATGCTGACTATGTGGGAGACATAATAGAACGAAAAAGCACTAGTGGTGGATGTCATCTCATTGGTGGAAATCTTGTCTCCTAGATGAGCAAAAGATAAGGGACGATTGCCCTATTCACAGCAGAAGCAGAATACATCTCACCAGCATCTTGTTGCTCACAAATTTTGTGGATCAGCATCAACTAGAGGATTACAGTATTTATGAGAGTAAAATTCCCATCCTTTGTGATAACACTGTTGCCATAAATGTATCTAGGAATCCTATATTGCATTCAAGAGCAAAGCACGTTGAAATAAAACATCACTTTATAAAAGATTATGTTCAAAAAAGGGTCATTGATATGCAGTTTATTAATATTGAAAATCAACTAGCAAACATATTTACAAAACCACTTCTTGAAGATAAACTCATCCATATCCGAGACCGTCTTGGTATGTGATAAAGGTCTCGGAGGGGCTTAACTATCTTGTTATTTGTCTTTTAGGTTGTTTTTGTATTGGGCCTTGTTGGACTTTTTGTGGACCTTTTTATGTACCTAAATGTTGCTTAATTAGGTGCCAAGTGGGCCTTAGTTAATTTTAGCTTCTAACTTATGTTTTAGTTTTATTTGTATTGGGCCTTTTAGTTTGTTTAGGCCTTTATTAGTTTGATTGGGCCTTTTGTTAGTGATAGTATAAATAGGTCTCTAAGACATCTTGTAAAAAACTTTTTGCATTATTGAATGTGATTAACTTTTGCTAATGGAGAGAGCATTGCTCCTCTTGGTTCCTTCTTTGAACCTTTGATTCTTATCAAAGAATTTTATTCTTTGTGGTGAATCCTCCTCGACTTATCAATCTTCAGATTGTGGCGTCGTTTTTATCCATTTCTTATCTTTTTCGCTTTTTCTTTCCTTCAATTTTGGTTTCGATCTTAATACTTTTGGTACTGAATTTTGTGATCCACTTTGGGGATTCATCAGTATGGAACTTATAAAGGAATAGTTTTCTTTTATGTGCTTTGATCGTCTAATGACTAGTAACGTCCAATATCATATAGCATCCATTATCTTTTACATCGTCCATCATACATGCGTCCATGAGCATAACTGTTCGCATTCCATAAAGGTTCATATTTATGTGCATAAAAATCTCCATCCGTACTTAATCATGTTTTCACTGATAATGATTTGAAATAAATGCTTTATTCTTGTCTGAGACACCTATGCGCCGTATAACCACCCTGGTGAAATGTGTGCGCCTAACCAGCATTAAATGTGTCTTATCTCTCTCTTCAATATTCGAAAAACTGCCAAAAAGAGAAACCCATCAGTTTTCTTCCTATACACTCAAACACCTACCACTAAACACTTACCTGACTTTTACTAACTCAGAAACTTTCTCTCTATCTCTTGAAATCTCTCGAACCCTAAACCCACATTCTTTCAATAGTGGTGATGGAGAAAACCAATGCCGCCATGAAGGCTATAGCTCGTGTGGAGAGTCTGGACAAGGCTATTGTCTTGATAAAGAGCTGCTTTGATACACAAGCTCTCGACGACATGGGAGTGAAAGTAAAAGACAATCTGACGCGATGTGGAATCCTTAACTATTTCTACCTGAACGAGATTATCTACCTAGAGGTCATCAGACATTTCTGGAAGTCTGCGGAGTTCTTTAAAAACAATATTGTTGGCACTGTACTGGGTGTGAAGGTCACACTGGACCTTGGGAGTGTTGCGCAAGCCATTGGCTGCGAAAGGTTTGGCTCCTACGTCAAAAATGGTTGGGAGAACAGCTTTGGAGGCCATGACACAGTAAACGCTGCCTTGATGGGACCAGAAGGCGAAGGCCCTGTTGAATACAGTAAGCTGATAAAAGAAGGCAAAGTATACCAACTGTTTCTAAATAAGGGTATATTGCACAAAGCTGGGTCCAAGGACAATGTAACCTTTCTGCATAGGTTCGTGTTGTTCCACATCATTATCGGACAATAGTTTAACTTGGCTCACCTCATCCTGAGCAACATCATGCGGACCATGAATGTAACACCTCAAATTTCAAGTACTAGAAATAAACCACGAGATAACTCTTAGTAGGATCCTTCCCATGTGTTATTAGACAAAAGACGTCTTAAGAGTTATTATTAGATCACTTATTATTCTTATTATTGTTCTTATCATTATTATTATATTTATTGTTGTTGTTGTTGCTATTATTATTATTATTATTATTATTGTTATTATTATTGTGTTGTGTTGTTGTTATTATATTTATTGTTATTATTATTATTGTTATTAACACCTTAGCATTAGAAATTAATAGAAATGTTATTATAGAACCCAAAAGAGCATCTAAGGCCCAATAGGGGACTAAAGCCCACTAAGTCAAATCCTCACCCACATGTTATAAGAAGAGAATAGAGAAGGAGGGTTAGGTTTAGCCGTCACAAAATAGATGAAGAAAGAAGTTAGAGAGAATGTGGAGAAAAGGGAAGAAAAAAAGGAAGAGAAAGAAAAGGAATAAAAACTGGAGAACCTGAGCCTTAGAACTCAGCTTTGCGTGCTCCTAAAGGTAAGTGCTCTCTCCCGTGTTCTTCCTTGTCCTTTATGTTGTTCTTGTTCATCTATTTACCTTTTCCTCCTCCTTATGCCTAAGATTAAGGATTTGATGGGTTTTGAAAGGATTGTGAGGGAGTAAGGAGTTTATAGATTAGATAGTCTTTGGGCAACTTTTCTTCAAAAATTGAGTCTGCGTTGGCGTTGGGGGCGCGAACCCGTCGGGCGGGGTGCAACACCCGCCGGGCGGGTGAGGTCCTGACGCGGACCCGCTGGGTGGGGTTCAATATCCGCTAGGAGGGTTTGCTGTTGGCGTGAGCGTTGGGCAGACCTCTTATCCCGCCGGGCAGATACGATCTTCGTTATTTCGTATTTTGTGCCTATGAACTCTTTTTTTGCAGTTGTTAATTCATTATTGTTTCTTTTCTTATGCCTCGTTGAGTTTGTACTTGTGATTGCTATTTACCTTGAGAAAACTGAGTGTGATATGAACTTATGTCAGTGTTTCATGATAAAAGCGTATGAAAAGTTGTAAGCATTATATGTGACAATGCATCATAACATTTGAGTTATGTGATGCGAAAAATATGTAGGAATCTAGTTGGTGGACGCCGTGATGGGTTCTCTAACCCTAGCCTTGGGGGTTATCTGGTTAGGAAAACTCCAATGGTTCATGCTGATCCCATGGAGTCAGGGCATACTGGCAAAACTGGGTAACCCTGACTAGTCGCTGGGGGATATCATACTAGTTGAGGGTGCGAGAGCCGAAGGCATCGGTACCAATGATGCTTCTTATGGCTGTGCATTTACTCTTAGTCTACTTTTCGAAAAGTTTAGGTTGGTACCACATTGCATGAGTAGTGGTTTAGGAACATAGCATGCATATGCATCTTGTTATCGTGTGATATGTTGAAGTGTGCTACAATTGTAATTATGTGAAGTTTGTGTGACCTTCATGAACGATTGATGTAATGTGAACACGTGTGAAAATGTAATTGTATTTTATGATGAAGTGTCGAGATTATGTATATGTGCTTATGTTATGAATGTACGTTATGCTTGTTTGATGAAACAAAACGATGTGTATATCTAGTTACTAGGCAAAAGATGTGAAATAAATGTATGCTTGTAATTAGAATTGTGTTTGCTACCTTAAGGATAAGTGAGAGGCTAGGCCCTAGGATAGTGTTATGAGGGTTCTAGTTGGATAATAATAGTTGTGAATAAGATAGAGAATAGGTGAATTCTCTCACGGTGTAATATAAAGATATAAGACAAGTAAGAGAGAATAAAATAAGAGTATTAAGGTGAGCTTTAAGGAAGTGTCAAGAATATTTTAAAATGTCTATGACCTTAGACTTGACCCCTAGAAGAAAACTTTGAATATCAAAAGAAAGGAGGGTAAATTCTAAACATGAAGGGTTTAAATTCTAAAGAGGGTTTTGGGTAAGAAAATATACGTAATGAGGACGGGTTCTTAGGTTAAGAATGAGATAGTAAACCAATATAATAGTTGTGAGAATGAGAGAGTAGTTAACAGGGAGTATTGATTGTTGAAAGGTGTAGACTCGACCATAGGTATGGAGAACTATGAAAGACCTAGTGAGGCTAAAGCCATGATGGATAAGTGATGAAGGTAGTCAAAGTAAAAGAGTCTAACCTAGCCGTAAAACCCTTAAAGCACTCATTGAGACATTATGTCTCACTCTTTTAAGTTTCCCCTTTTTCAGGATATAGGTGAAGACATGTGCAGATGGAGCTTGGAGTCACGTGCAAGAAGACATAGCCTAGTTTACGTTGTGTTTTTGTATTCTTTATATTTTGTACGACACCTTCGGGTGATAGATAAGTTGTTTTAGGCACGTATGTGTTTTTTTATTGTATTGTTCGTATATAATATCTAATTATATTTATGAGTAGTATTTGCATGTTGTTTTTACATTTTTAAGTTTTTTTTTTCATTCTTAGAAATCTAGACCTAATTACAGTAATTCCCCTTAGGGTGTTACAATGAGGGGATGAGGAGAACATGACCAATTCACCTATGCTGCTCCGCTGAGCAGGATTTTTTGGATACAAAAGGTATATCATGCCTTCTTCGCTCTATCTGTTGGTGAGCAGGCTTAAATCAAAACACACGGTGGTGGCCATAGGTTCACCCAGTTACCATTTGGACGTAACAACATTGCCCAAATGAAGACTACTTTTGTGTTGAAGTCGCTAGAAGCAACAACCAAATTGGTAGAAGTTAAATAAGAACCTTTTGAGGTGATACCTCAACAAGAAGACGAGGAAGCCGTCCAACCAGTAGAGCCAATGGATGATGAAGCTTTGTTCATCCATCCAATTTGCTGCTGCCAAACCGTTTACTCAAAGGAAACAGTCCAAGGCTAGGACGTCCAGAGTAATGAGGTCTAAGTCCCAACAACCTCAAGCTCTGGTTACTCATCCTGCCTCTGGTCCACTTCCACCCTTTGCACCTACAGCTGCACCTGCACCTGTATTGGCACCTACTAAGAGAAGACTCCAACTAACAGTGGAATCAAATGATGAGGACGATGAGCCTATCGGGGTTCTTCTAAAGAGACAAAAGACTGCCATAGTAGCAGTTCCACCACAACCACAAGCCCTAGCCATCCAACCCTTTCAACCATCCAAACGATCGGTAAAATCACAACCAATAGCAACACAACTAAACAAAAGTAAGTTATCTGCTCCTACAATTACTGAATCAGAAGTTGATTTTGTTGACACTGTGATTGTTGAACCTGCCAAGTAACTCTCTGACCAAACACAAGCCCAAACACAAACCCAAATAGAACTCGCACCTGAACTAGAGATGTTGTTACCTGGTGATGAAGGTTATACTTGCATCATACCCACACCTAGACTTACTAAACTCTATCTTTCCATCAAGCCCCCCAAACAACCTTCTTCATCTTCCATCATTCCCATAGCCATATCATCCACACAACAAGAAGACATGGCGAAAACCAAACAACAGTGGCCTTTACTGTTTATTGATGGCAACCAACAAAACCTAGTGGACGACAATGCCATTATATTGCGTCTAAAGCCTCTTCCTGAGCTAGACTGTGGCTTCGACTACTCGCCCATCTCTTTTGACAAGTATATGGACGACTATGTCCATCAACCTTCAATAGCTTACTTGGCGCTACCTCCTAGTTCAATTGAGCATTTGCCACTCAAGCGGTTCATCCGACGAAGGTATCCAAGATTGGTGCGAGCCTTGCACTTAGCTGCCCACCTCCCTAGAGTACTATAACATCGAGTACCTCTAGTGGACGAAATTGAACAAGCTTTGCAACAAAGAGGTAGTAGAGCATCCGAGCGGATAGTCCATTTAAGGCCAGTAGAATTGAAGTTTAGGCCATTGGACCTTGAAAAAGCTGGATCTTTCCTTCTCTTTTTGATCACATGTTTTGTAACTATGTCAAGACCTTTGCTAACTTGAAGAATCAACTGTTCATCCCTCCCACTCAACACATCAAACCATCCACAACCGTCCGCATCCAAGCTGACTGCATATGCCTAAGGCTTCCAATCATGGATGTTAATAGCAAGACGGAGAAGATACTGACCAAGCCGCCTTCTTTGCCGCTACCGTCCAGAGTTGAAATTTAACATCATCCAACCATTACTTAGGAATGGTACATAGCTCAGCATCTTTCACAAGACATGGACAAGGATAACGCTGAATGTTTCTAGCATCAACATATGTTCACTCGGGAATAAGAAGCATCTAGCAGCAGGATCTAGCAATACGGCAAGGCCAAAACTCCACAAGCAAAGAGTTGTGCGCACACGTAGCGTTTAACTCATGCCTTTCACTTCTTAGACACTTCTGTCGCCTTTGTCTGTCCAGCGAATGAGCGTCTAATTCTTGGTACAGAAACTTCCATCCTTTATACTTTGATTGTTGCCTTAACACATCCCAACACCTTCCAACCACCCTACCCATGGACAACCCCGCATCCATACCAACTCCAGATTCCTAATCTTCTATTCTTAGAAGCACCCCTTCCACCCACCGAAGTTCACCCACCAACCCCTTCTCAACCACCTTCACCAACACCTCCACCGCCGCCTACTCCTGGTTCTCAAGCCTCCGCAAGCCTTCCCATCTCCTCTACTACCCGTCCACCGATCTCCATTGTTGATCCCGTCATCCAACAATACGTCACTAGCCAACTACAACCCATCTTCACCTTCTCCAACAGATCCTCCAGAACCAGCAAGAACTCCTCCGCACACCACAACCTTCCCCACCTCCTCCTCCACCTTCGCCCAAGTGACCATAATGACACTCACTTTCTTTTTGCTTTTTTTTTATAATGACAAAGGGGGAGAAATAAAGTTAAGTTGTTTGTATCAGTTGTCTGTATGTGGTCTTATGTGTTGTTAAATAAAATACTAGTTTTCTGTATGATCTGTGTTAAGTATGTTTACTTTAATGCCTTTACTCTATTTGATTTCCTTGATACGTTAATTTATGACTACTCTAATACCCATTCACTTTGATACTTGTTGCATTACATGGCATTCATGTATAATCATTGTATACTCTGATATCCTTGACTAATATCTTGTATGTCTTAAGTACGTAAAATATGACATATCATACTCAAGGGGAGCATAGTAAGTCAATCGAAACCCACTCATACAATGCATTCTTCTTTTGATAAATATTTGCAAAACTTAAAAATTAATAAGATTTTTCATCATAAAAAAAGGGGAGATTGTTGGAATCAAAGACGTTGAAGCATCTAGTCCTTCAAAGTTTTGAAGATAACAAACTTATTAAAGTTTAATTTTCTATTTGGAATTAACAAACACACAATGTCCAACGCGCCAATCTTAAATGAGCGTCCAATAGACTCACATATGAGGACCGTCCAAGAGTAAGTCTCTTTTTATGGACTGCGCCTTAAGATCAGTCGCTAGTATCAGATGCATCTAGACGAAAGCTCTTTAACGACTAAGTTCAAAAATACTCGTCCAGCTTATATGTTTTATATATATAATTTTTTGAGACTAATACCTTACCTTTTTTTGATCTAATGTTGAAATATTTCAAGCATTAAATGATAGATAGAAACATTCTAGTGCAAAAGCGTAGCAATACAAAAAAAGCAAGTCAACTTATCAAGCTGCCAAGCCAAATGAAGAATGTTCAGAAAAGCAAACCACTAACACAATCCTGCACTTCCCATTTTAGTGCAAGCTCAAAAGCTGCCTTTTTTTGACCTGTCTAGAAGCTTGATATATGCTCCTCTTTCTTGAAGATTGAAGCTAAGTCATCTTCAACGGCTCTTTTTCGCTAAAGACTATATATACCAAGGAAGAAGAAAAAAAAAAGAGAAGTGACGAATCAAGCAAAAACCTTACAGACACTGACTGTGAGATTGTTCTTTTATGCGTCCACTAGACGATAGTTAAAAACTCTCTGAAACAATTTTGTATTGTGCTTAATCTTTTATATCCTCACTTTGTGAATTGATCTTCTTTGTAATTAACTGTATTTGTTGTGAAATCCTGGAGAGGCTTAGTGAAAAAGAATACTTGGGTTGTAAGGCCTGAAGAGACAGTAAAGAATACTTATAACCTAGGGTTGGTTAGTGAATACCTTTTAGGTGAAGGGACTGGACGTAGCTCAAGATTGAGTGAACCAGTATAAATTTCTCCGTGTTCTTGTCTTCTTTATCCTTCTACTCAAAACACTTTCGAACTTGTTTTAAATTACAAAAGTCTTTATACGCACAATTCAACCCCCCCTTCTTGTGCAAATCTTGCTCTTTCAATTGGTCAGGACACTAGGTCAATGGTCAAACTAGTGAGTCATTAGTTGAGCTGCACGAATCGGTTTATATATATATATTAAAAGGTTGCTTGTGATATGTTGGTTTATTCTCACTATTTCTTCCACATGATCTTGTGTTAGATCCCCCATATGAAGTGGTTTTATAGTTTTTTTAAATTATATTTTATATGTGTCCATCTCTATATTATAATTTATCAAGCCCATTAAAATAGCCTAGCCCATTTCAGCATTTCTTAACCCTTAATGTCTTAATCCTTGCTTCATGCATGACCAGCCGCCACACAGCAACATATTTCTACCTTTTCCATAGCAGCACAGTTTTTGGCTTTTTTTTTTCTTCCTCCTTCTCCTTCATCTCTTCCTTTTCTTCCCTCTTTTTATTTCTTATTTCTTTCTTCTTCTTTCCTCGATTCACTCTTCATATTTCCTGCTTCTTCTTCTCTTGCTTCTTCATTGTAGCAATTTCTTTTTAGACGATTTGCAATGGGGTTTGTTGGCAAACGAGTTTGAAACAAACGAAGCTATTTCTGATGGTTCACTTTGAGCCGAGTCATTAAGTTGTGATGGTTTAATCTTATTTGTGTCCGATTTAGTGATATTACCATTGATTTGAAACCAAATCTAGCTAGTCTGATCCAAGTTTAATAACATTGGGTAATACACCATTCATCTAATCATATCACATCAACAACCATCTTAAGATGACATCTGATATAGCATAATTAGATACATGTTATAACAATACTTAATAGTGATGGAGATTATTTTGAAAAATTTTAAATTTAATAAGACCAAAATTAACAAATTTTTTAAGGAATAAAATCAAATAAAATAAATACACATTAAAAAAAATATTTTATCATAAAAAGCATTATTTTTGTATATTAAATACCAAATATCTTGTGTAATGCAAAGATATTTTTAATTTAAATAAAAATTTAAAATACAAATAAAAGGATAATATTTAACATTATTAGAAAATATATTATAAAATCAAATAAATAAATAAAACATAAGTAATTTGCATTTAGGAGGAAATGATTAAAGTTAAGAAAAAAAAACGTAAGTATAAGTAATTAAATTTGAGATAAAAAAATGAAATTATAATTTAGAAGAAAAAAAAGAAAATAATTATCCTATATTGAAGTAAACTTGGAGGTGAAGTTTTAGCAAAGAAAAAAGAAGCAAAATTTGTAGCAAAAAACTTACTTTGGACTAGTGGGATAATATTGAAGATTTCATGGGCGTGCTTGGGTAAGAATTTGGAGTATAAAGTCGTGCATTCTAACGCTAGCTTCAAGATACCAGTGCAAAACACTTAATGCGTTGATGTTGCACACTGCATGTTTAACCGCCTTCTCATTTTTATATCATTCTTACAATCTTTGCATATATTGCTTCAAGTTTTCTTCTTTTACAAGCTTTTCAATGGCATCCTTGAGGCGTTTGTACTTGTTAATGACATGTCCATAATCGTAATTGAAATTATAATGCTTGCACTTGTCCTTCTGCGACTTCTTCTTCAAGGGTTGGGGTCTCTCACAAAGCTCAATGTTCATCACCTCTCAAAGTATCTTGGAACACAGCATGATGAATGAGGTGTACTCTTTGTATTTTTTCTTTGGGAGGTTTAGACTCCTTATTACGACCATTTAGCGAACCTCCATATTGCCCTTTTTTCTTTATGATGCTTTGTTTTCTCAAAATCTTTGAGACGAATTCACTTTTCATAGTGTTTTTATAGTTCTTCCATTTTCTTTGTAGGTGTCTTGAACAATGAGGTGATAGAGTTGCCTAGTTTTAATCCTCTAGTTGTCACATTGAGCAACACCTTTAGGTTGGGGTTTGAATTGCAAAGGATTCTTGCATAATTTTGGCAATGGAATCCTGGAGGGATTCTTCTAGGCCTTGGCAAATACAAACAAGGCAATGGAAAGGTTTAGGTGTTTCCTAGATGGTGGTTAAGTGTAGGTCAAATTGTCATTCCAACTTTTCTTAAGAATCTATTGGGTTTTGGAAAACCGTTGTAATGCCGCTACTTTTGCCTATTAAACTATTTTCTTAATTATTCTGTATTTATTTCTAGAGAACCGGATAGGAATCTCAAAATTTGATCCCTACGGTTACGTTTGTATTAGTAAGTAATATTTAGTTTAGATTTTTTTAGAAAACGGAGCCTAAAAATTGGTAAAATAACCATTTCGTTAGATAACAAAATCAATAGACAAAAATAGTTAGAAGTGTTTAAAAATTATTTTTAAGTCATCAATATATTTAGAATAATTAATAATAATTTTAGAAATTTTTCAAAAATTTATTGAAATAATTTTTGTGAAATAACAAAAATACCCCTGGTTGATTGTGGGATGCAACCAGAGACTTTTTGACCTCAAAATATTTTGAAAGTTTTATATTAAGTATATTCCATTATAAAAATTTTATTTTGAAAGAAAAATAATGAAAAATATAACAACCTTATTTCAAAATTTTCAACCATTTTTCTAATAATTGACGATTTGATTTCAAAAAATTGGGAGAAATTTTCAAAATTCTGATATCCACCATTATGCTCGGAATTTCAAGAGTTACTTAATCATGATTTTTAAGAATTTTTTCGAGCCAGAGCCTGGAGAAATTAGAAAATGTCGATTTTGCCTTTATTTCTCAACATTAAGAGTTAACATGAGAAAAAAATTCAATTGACATTAAATTGTCAATTTGAGCTTGAAATCATGTTATATATATTAAAATATAATTTAAAATTTTTTTGGAAATTTTCTAGAATTTCTGTGTAAAATGATCAAAATGCTTACTATCTATTAAGCCTAGCCAATATTGGTTTGATATCTAGAAATGGTAAAAGTGATAATTCCAATTCATTTATAGCTAAAATATTTAATTTTAAATTTTTCATAAAAATTTTGGTATTTTTTGAATTAAAATGGATTTATTATGAATTTTTTAGCTTAAAAATACAAAATAAATAGATAAAATTTGAAATAAATTAATAAAAATTAAAATTTATTGTAAAAAATTTATTTTTGATGAAAAATAATGTATTTGTCCAATTTTGCATTAAAATGCAATATTTTAATATTAAAAGCTAATTTTTCAAATTTAGGCAATTTTATCGGTACCAGCTAATTTATGTACAGATAAAATTGACACAAATAAAGCTAGACATCTAAAGGGGCACATCCAAGCCCTATGAATAGCTGATTCATCACTCTAATTTTGATATGTGTCCCTAAATTAATTAAAAAAATTAAAAAAATAGTCTTTATGACATAATGGATGACTTCACTTTGTGGACACCTAACCCACCTCCATTTTCTAAAACTAGCCAAAATCCACTTAGACGATTTCTCTCTCTAGAATTTTGTTTTACTTTGTTTTTATGTTAAAATTTGCTATTTGTCAATTAGTAAAATTTCTCCTCCTAGAAACTTTGCACCAACAATTCCATTCTCTTCATCAACCACCTTCGAGGTAATGGGGGGAGTGGAATTGATTCTAAATTATTATCTTTGTATGTTGGTAGGAATGGTTTTACCCTGAACCCGTTTAGGCATGAGTTTTATTATTATCGTTATTATACTATTTGATGTTAAACTTTATTTTTTGTTAAGTTGTTACTTTGCTTAAATTCAGATTATTAAATAATAATTGCTAAGTTGTTACTCTGCTCAAATTTAGATTATTATAATATAATTGTTAAGTTGTTACTCTGCTTAAATTTAGAAAAATAAATTATAATTGCTAAGCTGTTACTCTGCTCAAATTTTAGAAAATTAAAATATATTTATTTAATTGTTATTCTGCCAAAATTCTAGTAATTAAATTATAATTACTACATTGTTATTATGCTAAAATTTTATTAATTACTAAGTTAATATTCTGCTAAAATTTTACATAATTACTAAATTATTCTGTTAAAATTTTGGTATTGTGCAATTTCTGCAATATAAGGCAAAAATGTTGATTGTAATGGTGCTTAAACTAAATGAGACCAGGGAAACCTTTGCTTGAGAAGTTAGGAATTGATAATTTAGTGAGTAATGTAAAGCAAGTGACATGTAGTGGCATGGTACCCTGCTAGGGAAGCTACTATTTGGTATACTGAGGAATGAAAGACACCCACTGACGGAGGTCTTGGGGGTAGGCATCGAGTGGTGAAGGTCCCAATGGCCAGGGTATTGCCCTCAAGCTGGGATATTTACTTGACCAAACTCGATAATCTTGACAACTGTTCAGCATTCCACGATTGGTTTGAGAGTATACCCCTATAAATAGATATCCTAATTGTTATTTTCCTCAATGATAATGAGAACTTTACCATGTGATGATGTTGATGAGGTATATGTACTCCCAATCATTTCTCGGTTCGGTTGAGAACTATTACCCACTAATAGGAAGTATGGATCCATACCTAGTCAGGGATAGTCTGATACAACTTAGAATGAACTCTAGGTTCCCTTCTATTGTCACTTGTGTTTTATTTTTGTTTTATGGTAGACTTCCTACTATAAATGTAAAAGTGATTTTAGAACAAAACATCTCACTCCATTATTTTTTCTTCTATGTATGATTGATCGTGATTATTGAAGACAATGTTAACGTCTCGGGATACTAAGTACGAGTCAGAGAGTACTTCAGTAGATGAGGATTTGTAGACTTAGTTTATACTATTTTCTTTTTGTATAAGGGAAAGAGTACATGAACACTGCTTTGTATAGGATCTTTTTGATGTATATATTGGGTTAGGTAGTGTTTATCTTTTAATGTATTTTTAATTTTTCTATATTTTATGTCTGTCATGTATTATCAAACTATGATGTAAAGTTTTATGACATATATGTATATATAGTCTTTCTCTTTCATCTTTTACTACTATTTCCAAATTTTGTTTAATTTTAGAACTTTCTTATTGCAAGAATCAGCAAAATTTTACTCAGAATAATTAAATAACTAAATTAATATGGACTATAATTAATAAGAATGGGTGTTACAACCATCGCTATGCCACTTTCTTTAAGGATAGGGAGAACCCTACAAATGATCAAACTCATTTTTCCTTGGAAAACCATTGTGCATTGAAATAACTTCATCGATGTGTTCTTGAGCATTTGTTGTGCCATCACATGCTTCTAGGTTTGTCAAAAACAATAAATTCTTTGGCATCCGATCTTTTATTATCTTCTCTACAAAAAGATGAGGACATCTAATAGTGTGGAGGCTCTTACCTTCATCTTCATGTCAAGAAACCCTAGGGAAGGTTGCCAGGGTTTTCATTGTTTCAAGATTGACACATTTTCACCTTCCTTCTTGGCCCTACTCCTATCTTTCCATTCTTTTTGCATCCATTCAATGAATTGACTTATTTAATAACCATCTTCTTAAGCTTTTTGATCATCATTTCTGTTTTTGAATTTTCCCTTTTCCTAGGTTTGCTCTTCACCTGAGTGTTCTTTTTCAAGTTAGGGTTAAACAAGTTTTACCTAAATTCCCATAGACATTGCCATACCTAAATCTTGATGTGGGCCTAGATCCTAGACCACAATTCTTTTTTCGAATCTTGCTTCTTAATTATAACATTGATTCTGAATGCATTTGCAAAGACATTGATATGATGCTTAAATCAACAAAGGGGTTGTAAGTATAAGGAAGTGAGAAGAAGTCAGAAAGTGATGACCCTACTTGGGGGTTTTCCCATTAGATAGAGTAAATCCCTTGACTGTTAAGGTAGTTAGGATCTTCTATAATCAAAAATGTTATCCTTTAAGTAAAGGGAATAAAAGAGTGAAGGTAAATCATGATCTTATTTCTTAGAAATGGGTAAATCTATGTGATAAAAATCTTTAAAGGTCTTTCTAGATTATGGTCTACAACAAATTCATTATGGTTTTTTGTGGTTTTTTTTTGTTTGAGATTTCTTTATAATTATGACTAACTTGATCAACTCACAACTAAGTGTTGTGTTGGATTTTGTGTGTCAAGCTTTGTGTCTAATTTTAATATAATTTCTTTCTTTCTTTTTGTATTGGGTTTGTCTTATTACTTTGTATGATATGTTTAGAACTATCTACTAATAATTGATTAATGGACTGGTGATTGTATTACAAATAATTAACAAAATTATAGGATGAATTAGGTTTAGGTGTTTCGAAATATCAATTGTAATATCTTTACTTTTCATAAGTTATTTATTAATGAGCTTGTTGGTACTTTATATTTTTTTAATTGTTGCCTTGCATGATTATTGAGGGTAATAATAAAGAAAAAGAATATTAATATTGTACAATCATTGAGTGTTGGTAGAAAATGAATAGTTGGTTAATAATTAGGAAGAGACATGGATTATCAAGGAATTGGATAACATATTAATGACCACATAGGATAAATTACCAAATGCTATAGATTTTCCATAATTGAATCATCTTTTGTGATTTATTGCACTTTTGGATTCTTTTTTTTTTAATCTTTTTTCTTTTTTTTCTTTAGTTCTATTTTAATTCACTATCACAATCACATGTCCAAATAACCATGGAAGTGATCAATTTAGTAATTATCACAATCCTTATAAGGTGATATTTTGTAGTCCCTTGTACTATTGTATTATTTGTCAATTGGTGCATTTGTTTGGATAATACAATATCAATTTTGGATTTAAAAATCTGTTCTAATCTAATAAGAAATTATTTTAATGTATTTTTTGGTTTATAATCATTTTTGATTTTTTAGTTTATATTTTGTTGTTGACATTAAATTGAACTAGTTTCTAAACATCCTTATTATTTAAGCTTTTTTTTTCATTTGTTCAAAGAAAAAAATGGTAATGAATGTTTAGATATCTAGTGTTGATATTTTTTGCATGTTGGTGACTTGTGTTATATCGTTACTACTATGTAATACCAATGCATGTCTTTACTATTAAAAGAGGATTTCAATTTTCAAGTGGCTGAATGGTATGCATGGTTATGTTTGACAAAAGTAGCTGATAAGTTAGTTGAAAGTTAAAAAGCTACTAATTAGGAACTAAAAAGCTAAAAGCTTATAAACTAGTAGATTGAATTGGAAGTATTTGGTTAGAATAGCTACAAACTAGCTGATAAATGTAAGATGATATAAAAGGACATATTTAGTTATTTGGTTACATATATATATACATATATATATATACATATATATATATATCACCTTCAATATTTAAATTTATGTGAAAGACTTTTAAATATTAAATAATTTATAGTGAAAGACAAAACCTGAGATCATTGAGAATGATAAGGTAGACAAAAAAAGTTTCTAAACATAAAAAAAGGGATTTTAAGTAAATTAGTGAGGATAAAAATGAAAAAAAAAATAGTAACTTATAAGCTAAAAGCTAGTTGGAAGTAACTTATAAAATTAAGTTAGAAGCTACTAAAGTAAGCTTATGTTTACCAAAAAAGCTTATTTTGGTCAAACCAACTTATAAGCTACTAGAGTGACTTGCCAAACAACTCTATATCTTGAGATATTGGGACTTATATGGGAGATTTATGTTAATAAATAGATAAATAAATTATTTAATATTTAGTGGATGTTGAATATGGGTTGCATGGTGATAAATAGCTAGGTGAATTGATTTGTTAGATTTTATTGTTGTTTTCATTAAGGGTGTGTGAGACCTAACCTGTCCCTCCAACTCGACCTGGGTTGAGGTGGTTTTGACAAGTTCAGGTTTTAGAAATTAGACACAGTATATTTTAAGGTCAGGTTCAAGTTATGCTTCGAGTTGTCCCAACCCAGCCCAATGTTCTAAATTCCTTTAAAAAGTCTAAGTTTTTTAAACAAATATATATTCATAATATTTTTTTATTTAATAGATAATATTTTACATAACATGGTATTATATTTATAATAGTATTATTTATTTTGAAATATATATTGTAAAATATACCATAATTTAAGCTTTATACTTTTTTTTATTATACAATTTAACTATATACAATGTTAAAATTGATATATTACGATAATAAATCGGGTTGACCCAATCTTGTCCCTAATTTATCAGGTCTTGATCGGATCGTGTTTGGGTTTGAAAAATTGGCCCTAACAAATTTACAAGTCAAGTAGGGACAGAGATAAACCCGTCCCGACCTGTCCCACGCTTACCCCTAGTTTTCATGGTAGGTTTGTAAAATAGAAAAATTGAAACACTAAAGTGTAATCAATTAGTAACAATAATGTACTATAAATTATTACAATATGGTCCTATTTGGATAAATTTCTCTACAAGCACTAGAAATGGCAAAGCAAGTTGAATCCCCTAGGTTAACCAGCCTAAAATGGCAGGGTGGGTTATGTAATTCAACCCACCAATCCTGTGGGCTAAAGGTGGGCTGATCCGCTAGGTTGGCCTGTTTCCAACTTGTCAAGTTGACCTGCTAACCCACCATTTTAGGTTTTTTATTTTTTCATTTTGTAAGGACTAGTTTATAGTGGAGTTGTGTTGATGGATTAATTTGTGTTTGTGGATGTATTGGTAATTGGTTAAAGTATTTGGTTTAGGTTATGTTTGGCAAGGCATTTCAGCTAGCTTCTAGCTTTTTTTACAAGCTGAAAAGCTTGTTTGAGCTTATTAGTAATGTTTGGTAAACAAGCTTTTTTTAGTAGCTTGTAACGTTTTTTAAGACGTTACTTCAAGTAGTGTTTTTTAAAACATTAGCTTCTAGTTTTTTATATTTATTCCTTTTTTACCCTTAAAATATTTATTAAGTTTCTTTTTTTATCTTTTTTAAATAAGGTAAGATTTTATTATTTGTTTGGTTTCTTTTCTTTCACTAATTTATTGTCCTAAGCAAAAACCCACCACCTGCCCATCGCCGTTCTTGTTCATTCTTTTTTTTGGTTGCTTTAGGTAATACTATTTTTAATTTTTATTAATTAATTTCTTGATCTTTCTTATAAGTTTCAATTAGGATGATAGGTTTATTTTATTTTTTTCTATTATTTTTTGAATATTTTTCTATTATACTATTTATTTCAACCATTACACTATTTACATTATTTATTCTATTATTTTTAACATTATACTTCAAGTTGTTTTAACGATTACACTAATTAAAATAATAAAAGTATAACATCTACTTAAGTTTATGTTATTTTTCTTTATTTTAAACTTAATTGAAAATATTTTAAAATATAGTATAAGATTAATAATAGAATACACAATATGAAAAAAAAATATAATAATTGAAACTAAAAAATGTAATTAAAATAAGAGAAAATAGGCTATGCACTGATAGTGTAAAACTATCAGTGATTTCTAACTTTTATATATAATAAGTTTGTTAACTTTTATAATAACTACCTCAAAAGTCATACCAACAGTGATTTCTAATTAGTTAATGTAAAAAATTTTATACGAACAATACATGACCATTAAACTCTTAAAATAATTGATACATAAATATAAAAATTACAAGAGTTTAAAATTAATTAAAAAACTAAAATTATAAATATCCCAAAATATATTTTTATAAATAAAATAAATTAATATTTATATAAAAATATCATGCAAACAAGTGCATTTTTGTCATTTTATATTTATCAGCTACTTCAGCATATAATTTTACTAAACACTTATAATTTAATAAGCTAGCTTATTAACTTTCAATTATCAGCTACCAACTTTTAGTTATCTGTTAGCTTTTTAGCTTTTAGCTAGCTTTTCAGCTAGTTTTGTCAAACATAGCCTTATTAAAATATTATTGTCTTTTGTATGTGCATTGAGAAATGTCATTTTATTATCAAGTATCATTTTGAATTTTCCTTTCTACTCTTGCTTATTAAATTTGTTAAGCTCAAGAGGATTGTCCATAATGAAATGAGATGGATATTTAGTATATCATACATAGTTCTTTGAATAAAATTTATATTATAGGAGTTTATGAGTATTGAGATGATTTTTTGGTAGTTTTTAGTGGGTCAACCACCAACCCACCTCTAAGCAAGATGAGTTATGTCTCTCAACCTGCTTCTTTCAGCGAGTCAACCCGCCTTAAGCAAGGTGGGCTGAAGGAGGGTCAGGGTGGGTTAACCCATTTTACCACCCCTAATAAGCATTTATACGAGAAAAAAATAAGATAAAATAAATTAAACTTCCCCATAAGTTAGAATCACTTGTAATCAACTTATGTACTATAACTTTTATAAAAACTCTCTCATCTAGCTTTTGTAAAAGTTAGAGTGCATAAGTTGATTTTAACTTATGAAAGAACTTTAATTTATTTTACCTTCTTATTCTCTTCTCTAATTAATATTTATAAAGAAATTTATATATAGTTTATGGATGAATGGATATAAACTTAGCTAACCTAAGTATAAAAATTGGGTTTGGTTGGATATTCGATTTGAATCAAATATTTTTTTCCTAATCTAATTGATTTAGGTTAAACTGTTGAATTTCACATCTACCTTAACTCGACCTGATCCTCTTTTTTACAGTATTTTTTATTTAATTTGTCTAAATTTTATAATGGTTTTTCAAATTAGTTATTTTTCATTACTTGACTTGAATCAAGCCGTATTTGATTGTGTTGGTGTAATTTAGGATAAGTACAGAAAATTGTCCCAAACTCATTTGATTGATTTGGACTAAAGTATTTCTCTAACACAACAACCTTAGCTAATCATACTATGCAATAAAATAAAATAAATAATAATAATAATAATAATATAAACAAAGAAAAAAAATAAACAACGGTAAAAGTAACAAAAAATGAAACTGAAAGAAAATAGAAAAATACAAAAAATAATTATAAAAATTCACCTTAGCGTAAAAAAGGACACGTAGAATAATTCATAAGGCGGGAGACAAGGAAACAAAGGTAACAAATAAGTTAAAAAAAAAAAAAAAAAAACTCTTTGCCATAACCACATTAAGTGGGATTCTTTTTTTGAGTGCAAAAATCAAGAACACATGGGAATATATTAGTAGCAATACACACGTTAAAACTCATCGATAAATGATTAGGGAACAATATTGTGGCATGTCGGAATCAGATCAAGCATTACATTTTTGATTTAGTACGAAATACCGTTGTGTCAAAGACTTTGAGAAAAAATCTTGTTCTTGGTATGGATAGATTAGACTGCAAGATGGTGCCAATGGTATTAATTAGCTTCCTCTTCACTTCTGAATTTATGCCACCCATTGAAACTATCTCAGCATATGCAGCTGGTTCTTTGTTACCTTCAAAAGATATTGGCACTGACCCCTTCAATATGACCATCACAAACTGCACATAAATTAATATGGTCACAACACAGGCTTGAAGTCACAATACAGCCCACAATTGAAGACATTAAGTCTAATATTACTAACTCTATCATTCAGTTTACCAAGAAAGACAACAGAGAGCCAAATTAAATTTGGGCCTTAATAACTTCCCTTTTTTGGTTGCTTTGAGGTTCATGAGATTTCACTAGCAACAGTAAAAAAATCAAAAGATCTTATTATGTTTCTCCTAGTTAATTTAGTTAGTTAAGTTATGGGACATGAATTATGAATATGTGAGTTCAATTACTCATGATGTACTGGGTTCCTTTTTTTATTTCTTTTCTATTAATTTTCAAAAGTCAAAACAGTCATTCAGATGTGTTTGGATAAATAATTTAATTAAGTACTTACTCAACAAACTCATCTCTTGAGACTTGAGAGTTTATATATGTCATAAATTTGATTTGATAATGAAATTTATTAAAATAAATTAAAAAAAAACTTATAAATAAACTCTGTATAAGGTTATAAGCTTTTCTAAATGTCCTTAATTTAAGATCAGTTTCAATACTTCTACTTAATTTTTTTCGTAGTTTACCTGTATCTAATTATTGATGATCTTCCATCTCATCAATTTGTTAAGTGGAGTTTCTGTTATTATTTTTGTCAAATATCCAATCCATCTTGGTGACGTGAATGAATCATCAGATCTCACCGTAACATTTCAAACAAATAACAGTGGGTCCACTGTGGGGGGGTCCAAACAGATAATAGTTGGTGACATGTCTTCAGGATCGATTCAGAGTAAAGATGAGGTGCTGGTACTGCTCTTGGAGTCAATCACTAGACAACAACACTTCCTCCACTACATTCATTCGTTTCTTTTTCACACGTGATAAACTATGGAAGGGGCTGGAAAGATCCATGGTATCTAGCCATTTATTATCTTTTATTTAAGGTTTAAATATATTTTTTATTATGAAAATAGATTATTTATTGACAGTGTAAAATAGTTTTATATTGTCATTCAATCACAAACTATAATATATTGTAAATTTGTTGACTTTTACAATAACTATCTTAAAAGTCATAACAACAGTAATTTTCGATTGATTGACAGTGTAAAAGTTTTTATACAACAGAACATAACCATTAAACTCTTTTTTATTCTCTAAAATATCACAATTGTTTTAATCTTTAACAAAAATTTATTCAATTTTAATTCTTATATTTAATAAAATGGTGTGATTTTAGTTTTTCAATACACATATTTTTAATTTTTAATGAGAGACTGAAATTATATCATTTTATTAAATATACTGACTAAAATAAAAATCATGATATTTTCATAGATAAAAACATATTTAGATCTTTATTTAATTACTTAAACGTCGTTCATTGGACTTTCCTTATCTTAATCATGACAGCATTTGCAATATGGTGTCTTAAATACCCCATCGCCTTATTTTATTCTAGTGGGTCTGATTTCATATGCGTTCAACAATATCGAAAAAAAATAAAATTAAAAAAACATTGCACGCTACCCTACAGTTAGAGAAGCTCCCAACTTGTTGGTCTTTTTCAACCAACTGGTTTAATTGCCCATTTGGATTAGTTTATTTCATTTTCAAAATAGTTTATATATATTCATAATATTTCAAGGTTTGACTGACCTGACTCAGACCCGAGTCAGACAAAATTATAGACAAGGTTTAATTTACCGAATTTTACTGCAGCTACATTTGATAGACTCAAACTCCATATTACAAATTAAACTACAACACTGCCATAGGATCTACGCTCTCTGTGATTGGATATTCATAATGTTATAAATAATGCTTTTGACTAAAGTTCTTTTGAAAACAAATAGGCTAGTAAAACGAATTATTTTTTTTATGCCAAATTGCATGAAACAAAATAGTAACTATCAATAATTGATGTATGAAATTCTCAGAACGGCCTGATTAAACCAAACAAAACAGAAAGGCAGAAAGGAAAAAGGGGCAGTTTCTCATCTGCAGAGCAATCAAAAGCGCATACTTCTGGGCAATCATAGTTAACAAAATCTGTCAAACATAAAGTTGTGCCCAATTTTACATGTAATTCAGATTCCTTTTGCATAGATTGAGTTGTTGGGAGTAACATAACCTAGCAGGATAAAGCTAAACAGTTGAACCACTAAGTGAGTTGCATCAAAATTTCCAAAAGACCAGACAGAATAAGAATCACCTCTATTTAAAGGCACCATTAATAACCAAACATACAAACAACAAAAGTCATAATTAATATATATGTCAACCCCCAAAAGAATTTTCACCCAGCTTGAGAATTGAGACCAAATTTCATAAGCTACGATTGGAAATCACTTATTAGTGAGAGAGAGAGAGGGAGTACCTTCTCTGGTTTGCCGATGATTGTGGAGACTGCAGTGGTGGCTTCAGAAAATATGGGATCGATGTTAACTCCATCTAAGTTAATATTGGTGGAGATGTAAAGGCAAGGCATCTTATCTTATCTTCCCTCTTTTCCCTGTGACTCTACTCCTTTCTTATTGGGAACCCAAATAGTTAGTTTCAATTTCAAGCTCCAGTTTATTGCAATCCCATCTTGTATGTGTATATTTATTTATATGTAAATTGAGTGGAAAGCTGACTTTCACTGTTTCCACCAATTGGTAATGGATTGGTTGGCTTGGACAGCAACATTCATCATACCCCTTTTTTTTTTTCTCATTTTCATAAAAACAAAAATAATGGTTTTGTTGACTTGATCCATAGGCGGTCTAACATGCCTCAATTCTATCGGATATCGAAAGAGTGACGTTAGATTAAAATAAATTACAGTCGTAGATAATATATTATATACAATAAGTTTATTTACTGATAAATTTTTTTAATTAAATTTCATGCAATTCAATAGAATTGTTACGATTTTAAAATTGTAGGTTGTTTATTATAATTTTGATCCATTTAACGCCATCCTTGTAAGAATTTACAGAATATTTTCATTTTTCTATTTTCTATAATTGAGGTGGTTTCTATTGTTTCAGCATGGTGGCCATGCCATCCCCCTAAACACCTAAGCCAACCAGGGTTGATGCCTAGATTTTGGCCTTGGACCACTGAGAAGACCACATGCGAACATGCATGCATCTCAAGGAATGCACCATCACAACTAAAAGGCAACGCCCCTTGGGGAATTTACAGTCTGTCATTAGTCACATCTTTCTGGCAACGTATTAGAAAGAGATTTCTACTCACTCCCTGGACCCTAGATCTCAAGAAGATTTGTAGTCATCCAATGGCTCTCTAGTTCCTATGCTAGATCTTAGTCTACTGCTAGGTGACCATTTGATCCAAGTTGATATCTATCTCGACCCAATAGTTACTAATTTGTGCCTATAAATAATAAAGCTTCCCTCACAGTTAGGTACTTTTTTTCCTCTTCAACTCATCATGTTATTGCTCTGAATTTTCATTGACTTGAGATTCATCTATGAATGTACTTCACCTCGACCCACAACACTTCACCTCGGTCGAAGTCCAAAGCAGCAATTTGAACTAAAGAATCACCCAGTCTGAATGTGGGTCGACCTCCTTAAGATCACTTTAAATTAAGTTTGAACATAAAATTTTATGCAAATTATCCAAGCTCCTCTCAATATCATACTTATAATGGATTAATTAGGTTCTTTGATGATTAATGGATAATGATTAAATTGCGAACCTTGATTAATTTATTTTCATGAAATGTATGAATTCCAATTATAACCACTTTACTAGGGTAACAAAAGGTTGTTAAGATAAAGCATAGGGTGACACATTCGAATTCTTCAGCTATTGATAAGAATAGGAGATTAGCTTAGTTTTGTTATTTTATATGGCTTAATTGCACTTTTGGTCTCCAGGTATCGCAATTGTACAATTTTGGTCATTCAAGTTCCAATTACACAAATTGGGTCCTCCAGTTATAGTAATTGTATGATTTTGGTATCTCTGTCAGTCTTTTATTAAATTTTTAACATATTTTGTTAACGTAGCACTGGATGATGATGTGGCAACTGACGTGTTGCCTAACACATATGCTGACGTGGCTTAATTACACCTTTGATCCCTCAAGAATGCAATACCTGAAGGACCAAAAGTGTAATTAAGTCACACCAGTATATGTGTTGGGCAAAATGTCAACCGCCACATCATCAACATGCTATTATCTAGTGCCACATCATTAAAATCTATTAAATATTTAATGGAAGACTGATGGAGAGATCAAAATTACACAATTGTGATACTTGGAAGACTCAATTCAAGCAATTGAAGCTTTGAAACCAAAATTACACAGTTACAATACTTGAGGGACCAAAAGTGCAATTAAGTCTTTTAGGTAAAAACTCAATTTGTTCTTTTGTTTCTTATCAAATAGATGCTAGGTTGTTGCTTCTTATCTGATTGTGCATTTATAGTGTTTATATATTTGGTACAACGTATCTTTGGAAATCAATAAAAAATTCACATATATTTCAATATGACATCAGAGCGAGTCGATCTTGAAGAAAAGTCAAAGAAGAACCGTATGATAAATCGTCATCACTACTTATGTTAAGCTCACCATATTATCTTAGTTCCTTAAATAACTTGAGGATGCCTTTTGTTACTGTTTTGTTCATAATGGAGACAACTTCCATACGTGGGCATGATGAAGAGTGCTCTAGACAAAGCTTGATTTCATTGATGAAAGTATAAAAAAACCAACATCTCAGACTACAGACTAACTCAACTGCAATGGTGATGGCCTGGATCATTAATTCAAGGTTTAATATATTAGTAGGTCCCTGAACTTTTTGAAATTTTCACATTAGGTCCCTAAACTAAAAAAGTTATAATTGGATCTTTAATCTTTTACAATTTTTGTAATTGATTCCTTAGAGTTAATTTATGACCACTCAAAACCGTTAGAAAAATAATAATTTGTAATGATTTTACTAATTTCAATGATCAAATTACAAAAATTGTAGAATATCAAGGACCCAATTACAATTTTTTTTAGTTTAGAGACCTAATTAAAATTTCTCAAAAAATTCAAAAACCTATTGATTTATTAAACCTTAATTCAACAAATCCAAGTTTACATGGGAGCATTTCACATGTATCCACAATAAAAGAATTCAAATGTGTCACCATACACTTAACTTTTTGCTACCCTTCTATATTACATATATTATTATTATTTTTTGGGTTAAAGATCACATGTATCCTGCACTTGAGGTAATCCTACTCGAGACGGACAAGACTACTATGAGTGACAAAGCTTCCACTCCGAGTATTTAATGTAATTACATATCTAGGACTCAAACTCGAGACCTCTAGTTAAGTTAGAAGAACTTTACGTAGATTGATCCACGTGCTCGGTGTTCATATATTATTTTTTTTTCTTTAACAACTGTTTTATTCCATCCAATCCAGAAAACAGATTGTTGAGTCTAAAATTTGGAAGGTTATTGAATCCCAATGAGGTCAGAACGCAATAGCATGCATTTAAGAATCTGCATTCCATATGCTTATCCTACCAATAAGGTTTAGTATATATGTACAACCGCATTCTTGAGACAAAATTAAAATTTAAATCCTGAATAATACAATTATTGCCAAGGCGTTTCAATTATGAAATAATACCTGAATATTTAGTTTCAAAAGAATGCTAGTAGAGATACTAGGTCAACATCAAGTAAAATAACTTTATGGCTATTTTTTTATACAAGAATTGAAGTGAAAATTAAACTAGTTAGACCTCTTGAGTTACAGACTTACAGTTCAATTAGTTTAACCAGATAAATTTGTAATTAAATCAAATAACATTCAAATTAAGTTAGTTCATAGTCCGAGCGGTTTCATTTTTAAAACATCAAAATTGTGAAAAATAAAATAAAATAAAAAATTAACTGATCGATTAACCAACACTCATTTCATCAAAAATTCATAGCACTCTTCATTGTCATATGTTGAAAGACAATGAAGCAATTTATATACTTTCAAACTGCCTTTGGTGGCACACAAAAACTTTTACTAAATATCCCTTCATTGACCGAGTTGACTAGGATTTTCACGTATATAGAAGATTATTCTAAACCATTAACGATACATCCCTTAATTTGTCATTTTTATCATTGTCTCACACTAGGTAAAACACATACAAATTATGCAAAGGACAGTCAGGTCAAGTCTCTCCCCATCACCTACACCATATATAGATCATGCATGGGAATAAATAAGAGGCTTCCACATTCTACATTAATCTAGCATGAATTTCATGGCACTTTCTATTTTGGATATGTGCATTGTGTTGTCTTAAGAGTTATCTCGTGATACTCAGTTCTTTCGATGCAAGATGGGTCAATATCGGACTAATCGATGAAATTGGTACAAAATTAAAAACAAATTATTAAAGTAAAGTCATTTTAAAATATTTTATTGAAGTGCAACTTTTTTTATCACATCATATTAAAATTACTAAGTCACGTGACAATTTTCAGTGTCAAGTGACTTTTTTTTAAAAAAAAAATTTGAATTGTATCCTATGTGACACGTCATGTATGAATCATCGACAAATCCACACAATGTGGAAAAGGCTGCCCCACAAACTTTTTAACTTTTTTTATTATAATATACATATATAATTATAAGTTACCCCATAATTTGAAATGTAGTAAAAAAAAAAGTTAATTCATAAAATGAGTATTGTCCCCACAAATTTACTTCTAGCCTTACTTTTTCTGCTCACTTAATTATACATTCTCAATATTTTTTATTTTAGCAATTTTGGATATACATTTCACACACTATTCCTCAACTAACAAAAAAAAAAATATCTCTCAACAATTTCAAATTACTTTTTTTTATCTTTATCTATACACTCTACTCGACAAGAGTTAACAACGCACTCTTTAACACATTTTTTCTAATACATTCTCCACTATTAGTTGAAAACTATAAAATTATGAGTGAGACTCTTTCAAAATATGAAATGAAACCTACAAAATTGTGTGATTTTTAATAAATTTTAACTAATAGTAGAAAATGTGTTCAAAAAGTGTGTTGCTATCATTTTTCAACTCTTAATCATTTATCCCTTTCAATTTATTTTCTTTTATATTGAATCTCAATAGTTTTTTAAAAATAAATTATGAATGATTAAAAATAATCTTAATTAAAATAAATAAAAACGAATAAACAAATAATAAAATAAATTATATATATATATATAATTATATAACATATTAATTATATAAAATTTTATTAACTATATAAATATGTAATCAAAGGATGTGGGTATTAATTTGAACACAATCCACTGATGTCACCATTCAAATAGGAAACTTTTTTTACTTTTTTCTTTTGAAACATCATTTATTTGAACAACATCCTTTTAAACATAAGCTTACCAAAATTTCCTTTTTTTCATGTTATCTCATCCACTAAATACAAGCCATCATAGACAAATGAACACTTAAAACTATTGTTAATGCAACTTTCCATATACCGTTAGATTTTTCATAAACCTTCAATACCACTAGAAAACTATCAAGGAGGCCAATGGCATAGAGTTCAACTTTGTATTGAATGAAATGTAATTTATTTTAATTTATTACAATTGATAAAGAATACATTGTTTGGTGGCAAGGAGTTAATGTGACATAGGAAGATGTTGCAATGAATTTTTCGAATGCGATGTATGCCTTTTGAAGATTGGTTTTGTTATGTAAGTGCTCATCATGCATGTATTCCTTTTGAAGGATGGCTTTATTTATATTTAATTTGAATTTTTTAACTTTACATATTTATTTTATAATTAATATATTATAAAATTAATATTTTTATAAAATTAATATAATATATAATTAATAATTTTATATAATTAATATTTTATAAATGTTTATTTTTTTATCTAAGTTTATTTATTTAAATTGATATTTTATTTAAGGTTATTCATTTATTTTAGTTAATATATTATTTATTTTTATTTTTATTTTTATTTCTTTCATTTGTTTATTTTTAACCATCATAATTAAACTTTCTTTTTTTTTTAGATACGATGGGATTGTTGACCCATTTATATAATTAATTACCTTAGTAAATATCTTGTATATTATATGAGTATTTATAAACAGAGATAAATTATAAAAAATAATTCATAAAAATATTTTATTAATAATAAAAAAGAGATTAATAAATATAAACATATAGATATTTGAGGCTTTTATTTTTGAAAATTCTCAAAATTTAGTTTAGTGAATAAAATAATGTGTTTTAACGGTTACTTGCTAATATCCTATTATATTAAATATTGATGTAAAATGATTAAGTTTTGATTAAAACATTAAGGAAATTTTTTTTTATTAAATAAAAATTATTTAATTTCATATAAAAATTCATAAGACTTGACTTAAAAATAGGAAACCATGTAACTGCTTTAAAAAGAAAGTAACTTATAGCTTATATGATTTTTAAGAATGAAGATTCAAATCATAATATAGGATAAATAAACATCCACTAACCATGGAATTTACTCTTTTTTGACAAAATATTCAAACCTTAAATATTGTAAAGTATTAAAATATTTTTACTATTCAGCTATACCATAGATAATATAGTTTATAGTTCTTTTCTTTTTTTGGCTTTAAAATGGACTTCAGTTATCTTTTTCTTTTTTATTTCCATAAGTATCTTTTATAAGTAGTTTTGCTTGAGGCACTAGTATGAAATGTGAACACCTCTTAAAGCATGATTTTTTTTTTTGTATGTGTACAGTAATAATAAAGAGATTAAAACTTAAGATTTCATGTAAACTATTCAAAATTTTTATTACTAAGCCGACTTTAGTAGGTTCTTCAACCCTTAATTTGAATTATCTAATTCATCCTTTTGTGAGGAATTAATAATCCAATTCACTATATCTTTTTTTTTTTTTGGGTAAGAAAAGTGGTAAAACAGAAAGGCATCCCCAATATCCAATTCTATTATGATGGACGCAATGGCATGTTGGGAATGTCAGCAAGGACCTACTCAAAAAATTATTGTACAAACTTAAACTGAAAACAATTTTACCTAATTACAACTATTCAACTATCCCTTAAAAACCGTTTCATTGGATCCGATTCTTATTAATTAGACCTAAATTATCTAATCATTATATACATTTAATACCTTTTTATCACAGTATTTTTTTTTTTCCGATAAATTACAGTATTCTTTTCACTATAGGAAGATTTTTTTTTTCAAAATTAATATGCCGAAATTTTACTGAAGTCAAAGTACAAAGAGATATGGTAAAGATGCATGATATAAAAAAGTGGTAAATAATTTCTTGGCTGATGGCTCTATCTTTGACTAACTTTATTTTAAGACTCATGGCTCTATATTTTATGATTTAAAAAAAAATAAAATTAAAAGCACATAAATATAGTTATTAAATATTTTATAACGTAATGTGTTTTCATATACTTTCGGGATTTTTAAAAATGTTTTAGCCACGGATACACCCACATTTTTCAAATTACGTTTTCCTTAAAGTTTTTATTAGATTTAAGTATATTTTGTCATTTTATTGGCTTCTTTTGCCCCAGAGGCTCCATTCTCGTCTATTTGCTAACTTTTCTTGGAATTACCGTCTTTCCCTTTGACACAGCAAAACCCATCAGTTAATAAAGTTGATTTTAATTTCACTAAATTACATTTTTGGTCCCTATATTTTTTTCAATCTACAATTTTGGTCCTTTTATTTTTTTGTAGAGACATTTAGTCTCTTATTTTTAAAAATCTGTAATTTTGTTTCCTTCGTCAAATCTTTTATGTTAACCATTAATAATTTAATATTGATTCTGACGTATCAATATTTAAATGACATGTTAAAGTCAAAGTCAACATTAGAGTCAACATTGACACGTCAAAGTCAACATTAAACCACTAACGATTAAAGCAAAAATTTGACGGAAGGACCAAAACTTGGGGATTTTTAAAAGTAGAAATACTAAATGTCTCTAAAAAAAAGTAGGGAGACTAAAATTGCGGATTTTTAAAAATAAGAAGACTAAATGTCTTTAAAAAAATTAGAGAGACCAAAATTGTGGATTAAAAAAAATAAAAGGACCAAAATATAATTTATTAGTTTATGTGAGATGATCACGTGCCTGTTTAGATTATATTATTGATTCAATATCCTCACAGAAGATAAAGGAAAAATTAAGTTGTAGGTTTAGTTGGATGAAAGGGATTGGGAGGAAAAAGAAAGAGAATGTTAATTTTTTAATTTGAATTAATATTTTATTATTTGAATTTTTTAAAATAAAAAATAAAATAAGATATGATTGTGTGTGTGTGTGTAGGGATTGGCAAGTTACACCATTGGTGTATTTTAAGATAATATTTAGTTATAACTTATTAATGTACTCCAACTAAAACATAAATTGGTATACATTAGCAAACCTCACAAGCATTTGCTAACGTACACCCACTTATTTTTTAGTTGAAGTACGCTAACAAGTTACATCGTTGGTGTATTTTAAGATAATCTTTAGTTATAATTTGCTAATATACTCAAACTAAAAATTAAGTGACTGTACGTTAGCAAATCTCATATATATATATATATATATATATATATAACTTTCTAATATTTTTTCATTTTAATAAATATTTTATCAATAAATAATATATGCATTGAGAAGGTAAAATTTTTTATATTATCATCTAATTACAAACTATCAATAATAAGTTTATTGATTTTTATAACAACTAAAATAAACATCATATTAAAAATGATTTTAATTAGTTGATTATATAAAATCTTTTAATTGATACACTGATAATGCATGCTTATTTATTCCCTTAATAAAATTAACCATGTGTTTAGTAACATATCGATTATCACTGAAAATGAATTTAAAAAGCAATTAATAATTGCTTTTACAATATTCTTAACGTGATTTTGCATTAGATATAGATCCTTGAATCAAACATGTACTAAAATTTAAATAATTATGCTATCTTCCTTTTCTCTCAGTGAGTACGTTGAGGCAAATTTCAAATCTCCCTCAATTTTATAGAAAAATACTTAGATATATTCTCTAACATATTTCTTTTAATACACTCTATTTTTAGTTAAAATTTATTACAAACTACAAAATCAGGAAAGAGGTATTAAGTAAAAAGTAAAATCTATAAAAATATGTTATTTTTAATAAATTTCAATCAATAATAAAAATGTGTTTAAAAAATATATGTTAAAAAATGTTCCTTGGCATTTCTCTTTTCCGGATATGTATGTTATGGAATGGATCTTTTCCAGTTTAAAAAAACTGCAAAGTGTCTAATTTTTAACTTCCACCATTGATATATATTATTTTAATATTTTATATATTAAACTTATTAGATATTAAAATAAATTAAGGATTGAGATTTTATCTAATAATAATGTTACCGGAGAGAATGCTATCTAACATGTTCTAAAGTTAATTTGTCCACCATTGCCGTGCATTTGATTCAAGGAGATATGTTCTTGCTTACTGGCAATGTGATATGGTCAAACTTTCAGGTCAAACGTGTTTATGACCATAATATTTGCTTGGAATATCGTATCACATTAAATTCTACTTTGACCAGGAATTCAGAGCGCATACCTAGTAAACCGAATTACTACTTTCATTTCTTTTTAACTGTCATTTAATATTTTTATACATAAATCAATAAATATGATAAATTTTCTATTATATTATCTCTTATTTTTATTTTATAATAAATATATACTAGTTCTAAATATGCAAATTAATTAAAACGTAGATAAAAAGTAAAGATGTAATTGACAAAAAAATAATTAATATTATTTTAAACTTAAATAAAAATAAAAAATTTCTAAAAAACCAATAAGTAAAAAAGAAACGAAGAGATTACTCATTTACTTACGAGGTTGATTAAATATGGAAATAAATTTGGTACAATCATAAAATCCACGTTCATTCAGACATGGAATACATGTTTTTAAGTCTGAATTCTAAGATTAAGATTTGAACCGTCAAATCTTCACATGACTTCAATTTGTTGATTGCAAGAATGCGTAAATTTACTGACTGCAACAAATTTACATCCAATGCTCCTGCGGATTATGGTGCTCCAAAGGTAGCAGGAGACGGTGATGTATGCAAAAATTTCATGAACAATCAAAGGTGAGGAGTGAGTCGTCTATCAATTTAATTTCTAAAATTTTAGTAAAAGTCAATCAATTTGGTCCTTTATGTACATCAATCAAATTGGTCCTCAAGGTTGATGTGTGCTAAATTAATTTGTAATTGTCAAAAGTCATAGACTATTTTTTTTTCCTATATGTTTGGAATTAAATTAACTAATAGTGTCAATTTTAAACATCAAATTAAATGAAATTTGTCAAAATTAGTAAGTTTATTTTTTATATTATTAGAGACCAAATTAAATGATAAGGCCAATTTTAAGATGTTTTATTCAAATAAAATTATTTTTTATTTTGATTGGAATAACTTGATAAAATGACTATTTATGTCATTTGAAGGATTTATTTAATATTGCAAAATTTTCAACGGTTAAATTGATGTAAGTGAATTTTTAAGACATTTAATACATAGTTTAATATTTTCTATGTAAATTATAATACTCTACTTATTAAAATATATACTAATTTAAATAATAACAGATTATTTAATATTGTTAATAGTAATATTTTAAAATTTTAATTATATGAAATAAAATATTGCAATTTTTGTAACTTGTGCGACGTACAAATAGTGTAATATAAAAGCTCCCGTATAATTGACAAGAAACTTTTTTTTTTTAATTTTTATTCTTTTTAAAATTTTCATTTATTACTTCATATTCTTTTATTTAACTAACTTTACATTTATTTCATTTACATATTTCTTAACTTTATACTAAAAAGCTTTCAAATTTTAACCTTTTTAATTATTCTTCTAAAGTTTTCAAAAAAAATAATAATCAGAAGAGCATTAAATTTTGACTAAAAAATTTATTATTTTATTACTAATGTTAATATTAAATAGATAAAAATGAAAATGTATATTAATATAATATCTATATTTCCAATTATTTATAGATTTCATTATCTTTGACATAATTTCAAATTCTAGTAAAAAAAAATATTTAAATGATATTTATTTATTTTCATATTTGTATGTTTAATTGTTACTATATTTTGAATTCATTTATACTGCTAATATTAACATAATGTGTCAAAGCTTTTATAAAAGTATAATAATGACAATTTAAATAGAAATTTTATGTTTTCTTATCTTATATTATACATAATGAAATGAAGTTTTTCTTGGTTAACACTACTCATAGACTAATTCTACCTAAATGAGGTCTTTCCACCTTATATGTTGACATTAATTAGCCAAAAACATACAGAGTTAGATTTCAAGAAACTATTATGTTAATTTAGTAATTAGATGATTAATTTAATTAGAGGAAAAATGAATTAATGGATGAATTTCAAAACTTAAAAAATTAGAAGACGAATATACTTTTAATCCAAATGAAAAATTAACAAAATCCAATTAAGATTAATTCCAGAAACTGTGTTGAAAAGTATAAAGAATAATAATTATAATTATAAATGTTTTTATATCCTAAAAGATTGGTTTAACATGTTAATACACACACATATTCATATAAAGTTAAAAATATATCTAAATATTATTATAAACAAATAATAAAATATTTAGTAATATAATGATTAACTTTAAAATTATCCTAAAAAATTTAAAATTGAGTGTTTCCCTCTGTGTTTTATAACATACGATTATAAGTATATTTATATTGATCATTTCATACTATTTTTTAATTAAAGATTCTTTTTTGAATATGTTAATTATAATTTTTTTCTTAAAATTACTAATTGTGGTATGTACTAAATAACTATTTAAAAGCTTAAAACTTGAAATGATGAACCACGACATTATTAAATAAAAGGGTAACATTTCTGTTCTATTTCAAGTGACTCAAAATTAATTAAACTAGAAACATTTCTTCCTTTTTTGACTGAAAAAGTTTTAATAGTCTAAGGCCCCTGTAAGATCACATGGTTATTACTGTAGGCCACCGGGCAGACAGTTAGCATCAAGCAACTACAACCAGCAATGGTGCCCCACTACGAGGACTGATGGCTGTCTCCAAGTCATAGCAACCTCTAAATCGCCAAAAATTCAATTATTCAACAATGTTCAACAATTATTTACTATTATTATTGTTGAGTTTCCTCTTGAGTGGTTTCAAATTTCAATCAGCTGAGTTTAAATAGAATAGACAAGCAACATTAGTTCATATAACTTCACACCCTGTTTTATCATTGAAATAAGTATATTTGATTTGGCAATCAGCCTAATTAGCTGTTACTGTCTTAACGATGATTGCAAGAGAATGTTAGATTAACTGTAAAGTACAAACAACATAACAGAGTTAGATTAATTTGATTGAATAATTAACCAAACTAACATGCAATGTTTCTTTTTAATTATTATATGCATCATTTGCCAACTGTATTGATTAATTTAGTAATAATTAATCAAATGCAAGTTTCTTGACATTCTTGCTTTGCTGCACACACCAGGCTAATACTAGCTACCAAAAGGCTAATGGATGTACTTACTGTATGTACAATGTTCTTGTTAACCTTGACTTCCCCAATCACAGATATATTCCTTGACAATATCAGTGAAGTTTTCCTTTCATTAGTTTCTCCATCATCCATGTCAAAAGAAGAATCAATTACTTTAATACTTGGAATCATTCTGCTTTTATCAAAGCCACCAAGAGCAAACCTACAAAGTTAAAAGTTTTGAAGCATGTATGAGTCTAATACAAAATGTTTATACTACTTACCGTGTGTCGCTGACGGCAATTTCATAAATCTGTTGGTGACCACATAATTTTTGGCAAAATGATTTTCAAATATGTTGAGGGGATGGGAATCAGCAACAATTATTACAAGAATATATAGAAAACAAGTTCTCCTATTTTTTAATTGCTTTGTCCACCATATGACACTATCCCAGATTTTTCCCTTGTGCTTTTTAAAATTAGTACGTACTGTCATGAGAGGAAAATTCTGAACTGTATTACGTTAGAATTAGAATAGCTAAGCCCTACACATAATTTATAAAAATGGACACGTGCAAAACACCGGTAAAATTAAATTAAGGGCAATCCAAAAAGTTGAACTCACACTTTTTCGTTTTGAACAACCAATGAATGGCAGGTCCTCTCTGTGTTTATGTTTGTTATTTTGGTCCAAGAATGTTTCTTGGGGTCAAATCTTTTAGCAGACATAATTACGGAAAAGTGTCATTCACTCTAAATATCATACTAATATATTACATGAACTTGTCTAACTTACCTCAAGTAAAATTATAATTATATAATCTTATCAAAAATAATTGACATAATTATTTATGTATTTAAAGATAGTTGCTATAATTTTCTTAATTGTACCAATCATTTTTTATTTTTTATTTTTATTCGGAGTATGTTAAATAATCCTATTAATATAATACAAGCGGATTGAAGTACCCATTGATCATTATTTTTTATTGTTCATTCATAGTTATAAATATTTAATTAAGTTACATTAAATAACAAATTAAATTATAAATATTTTCATATTCTATGAATAAAAAGAATAAGTAAGGAGAAAAAAAGTAGAGAGAAAAGATAGTTTTCAGTTGAGGCACGTAGTATTTTTTTTTTTTAAATTGAGGGGAGGTAATTATTTTATTCATAAATTGTAATTATAAATATGAAAAAAATCATAATAGCCAAATAGACTAAAAAAGAATATGGCCAAAGCCTACAAAGGGGTCAATTCCTTTATTAATTAGTATAGATGAGTGAAGCAAGCAGAAATTGAGCCATAAAATCTTACTTCAAATAGCCAAATCCATTATATCCAGTAGTAGTATAAAGCAAACCATTCAGTTCCCCGGCAGCAAGAGCACAACTCTGAAAATATAAAACATGGGCAATAATAGGCCATTTAATTACTTATATTCTATAATGTGAGAAAAAGAAACTCCAGAGGGACAGTTCTGTAACTTCATATTCTAAAAGTGATAAATACATAGAAGCATGAAAGGAGTAAGGTCAATTATAGAACTTGATGCAAGGATATGAACTATATTATGATATTAGCTTCCAAGAAAAACCTTATACCTATCTACATAGTTTTTTCTTATACCAAGACAATTGTGAAAGTACAATGTAAATGGAAGCAACAATTAACCAAAGATTCATTCCCAGTTGCATTGTTTAGAATTATAAGTCTCAAAGCTCAAAGTAAAACACATTGCATCCATAATTATGCCTCAATTATATCCTGAAACATCTATCATCTGATATTCCCACTAAATATTTTCGCAAGCGGTTCATGTAACACACCCATAAACTAGTATACTTTACCTTGTCTAGCATTGAACGTGCGGAGGTCCACCTTCCAATGTCTAAATCAAACACCCCAACATCTGAAAAGCTGTCAATTCCATTGGCATCATCAACAACAAATATTTTGTTGGTCAAAGAAACTACTGCCAAGCTTCCTTTCTTCTGATTCAAAGAGGGGTATAAGGTCCACTTGTTGAGAATTGGACTGTATGATCCAACTACATATATAAAAGATAAAAATAGTTGACAAAAATTTCATGTCACATAAAAAATATATAGAAATTTCATCAAGATTCCTATGTAATACAAACATAACCATTTCCACTACCAAAACCATAAAGCTCACCGTTTAGCTGTGTTATTGAAGGATATGAGTGAGCTGAGTTCATAGGATAGAGAGATTTGATCACATTCTGGGAAGGACAATAAAAATCCACAGTTGACAACCATGATTCTCCATCAAAATTCACTTTTAAAAATAATGACTCTATAGCAGATGACTGAATGACTGTGTTCCCAACATGTGTCAGAGGAAGATTAAATGTTGATTCTAACATTGTACAACGATCCTTTAGATGCTGAATTTCCAATTCTGCCTCCCTCTGGAATGATTGATATAAACAAAATAAGCCAATAATGATACGGGAAAAGGCTTATGATATGAAAAGTAGAAAATGAGTTCAATTAAAGGTACTAAGGGTTATTCCAAATGATGATTTTAAATTGTTGTTTACATACTTCAATTTACTTTGTACTTAGTTTTAATTCCTTATCTCACTAAACAATAATGCTTTTCTAACTCATATTATCCTCCTTTTGCTTCCGAAGACTGTTTTAGGGCCCGTTTACTTGTGTTTTCATTTCTTGTTTTCATTTTTTGTTTTTACTTTTTAATTACCAAACCGCCACCTTGTTTTCAATCTGTTTTCTGACTTTAAAGATTTGTACAGGAAACAAAGAAAACAAAAAAAAAGTTGTTTTCAGTGTTTTCGGTACAAATATTTGAAAACAGGAAATAAATTAAAAATAAAGTGTCAGTTTTGTAATCAAAAAGTTAAAACAAAAAATAACAACACAAATAAACGAGCCCTTAACTTTCAATAATTACTTTCCCTTGTGTGAGTAAGTCGAATATTGTTGAACTTTAAGGAATAAAATTTTGGGGTTTGGATCTACGATAGCCACTGGACGTATGGAGAGAGAGAGAAACAAAAACTGGTTCCTATTTATGATTTGGGACAAAAATTTTATGAAAAAGTAGGTAATTTAAGAAGAAAAATTGGAATCAGTTATCAGCTAACAGAGTTAATGAGTAAGAAGAACAAACCAGTGTGTGATCTTCATATTTGAAGATTTCAAACAGACAGAAGTTTGAAATTCTATATGGTGATAATTACTTAACATGAATCCATAAATTAGGTAAATTAAGAAGTTCCATATATTTGGTCTATTTGTATGACTATGTACTGTGAATACCATATACATTTTGGAGCATGCAGCAATATACTTAGAGATGCAAGAGAAGAAGAAACAAATCAAAGATATGATAAAATTTATCTGACATCAATAATTATAAAGAAAGAAGTACCAGCTTCTGCTCCAGGTAACAATTTTTCTGTGTTAGTGTTTTCTTCAAAGCCATCAGTTCTTCAACTTCTTGCATCAACTACAAATGCATTGAGGTTAGTTGCATGAAAACATAATTAATTTATAGCATTAAACGTAGGCTTATACATGTTATGATGATTTTTAAATTATTTCCTATTTAAATGTTATCCATTTCTAGTTCCTAAAAATTACAAAAACCATGTTTTTTTTTTAGTCCTTGACAAATGATTAGATGTACTATGTTTTTGTCAAATGTAGAGACTAAAAATGAATAAAATTTAAATAAAAAATGAAATATTTTGAGGAACCAAATATATATTTAAGCCTTAAACATATATTCATTCGTCAGCCTCAACCACCTGGCCAATGTTGTTTTGATGCTCAACTGAAGGACTTGAACTCTCTTCCTTCTCCTCTAAACCTGCTGCCACCTCCAGATCATCCTTTTCCACAGTGCACATATCATTCTCATCAGGAGTGTCATTTACATTTTCTGACATAGAGAGGTTTTGGCTTTCATGGCCAAGAGACAATTCCTTTAGTTTCACATATATAAGGTTCATCTCATTCTCATTCACCTCCTTCACTACTGCCTGGGTATCCAATGGCTTCATGTCTCCATCTAAAGAAGAAGTAATTTCAGTGGAATCTGTTCTCCTACTTGAGCTAGTTAAATGTTGTGTCTTTGATTCAGGTGTTTCAAATGCTTCACCTTCCTTCATAGTTGATGGAAGAGATGGAGATACAATTCTCCACTTCAAATTACAACCAGGGGCAAATGCTAAAGAAGCTAGTAATGAAGTGAGCTTGCTTGCTTGTCTATGGTCTAATTCAAACCAGAAATGGTTAGTGGTGTAGTAGTTGTCTGCAATTACTTGTGCAAATTTATCTTCAGACAGTGGCTGGCACTGAAGCCGGACGCGAATTTTCACCTTAAACATCAATAGCAGAAAATATAAGGGCCTTTTGATGAATCATGACCACCATTATCTTGAACCATATGAATTAGAGTTTGGCAGGTAGATATAGCAAGTGATACCTGTGCAGGATATTGTGTTCTATCCAATTCTGAATAATCATCAATCCATGCATAAGGGTCTATATACATTTGCCCCTTGCTAGATGCCTCAAAAATTCCATGGAGCTTCCTGTCACTATAGTTGAATAAAAAGATAGGCAGGCCAGGATCAATATTCTTCACATAGGAAAAGTGTGGAGCTGGTAAGCCTGTTAAAACAAACACAAATTACTATGAGTTAATGATAGCATAACCCCACCCTCAAAATGAGAGATTTCGTTTTTTAAAAAAAATGATTTTATGATATTATCATACTATTCATCCCAATTTCAGGCATTAAGAAAAAATGTAGTTCAAGTAAAATATTTCAGTGTTTCCATGTTATATGGAATGAAGTCTTGTTGTTTGGGCGCAACGCAATTTTTGAATGTAAAATATCATTGATTCATTCATTCATGCTTTTAGACTCGTACTAATAGCTTTCAGACTATTACAAATACAACAATGAAAGCAACCAAATGCAAAAGAGTGAAGACTGAAGACTAACCAAAGAGTTGTTTTGATTGACATTCTTTCATTGTACTGTTTTTGCAACCAAATATGACCCCACCAAGTTGATACTTCCCCAAATTTCTGCCTCCTACAGAACTGACCACTGAATTTGGAGAAAAAGGTATAGTCCTACTGATATTGTAAGTTTGTGTTCTCCTCCCTGCCCTCATCCTGGCACAAGAGGACAAGGCTTATTTCATTAACAATCTATGGCAAAATCGAGACCATCAATAAATGTAAATTATTAATATCTTAACAATATCAAATGGACCAAAGCTTCAAGTTATTAAAAGTGGGGTTGTCTAACTTACCCTAAGGAAAAATGAAATTAAACAACCCCATTCAAAATGATTGGTGCAATTAATACCTACAACCGAATGTCTTAAAGTATATCAAAAAATTGCAACAATCATCTTGGATAGGGTTGTTTAACCTTATTTTTATTTGGGATAAGTTAGACAACTCCAAATAAAGTTAAAAAAAATAAAGATCGAAAAATGTTAGTAACACACTCTCTATTATTAGCTAAATTTTATTGGAAATCACAAAATGTTGTGAGCCTCACTTCTTATTTAATGAACTTATTTTGTAATTTTTAATAAATTATAATCAATAATAAAGAGTGTTAGAAAGAGTGTGTTGCTAACAATCCTCATAAAGATTTTTCATTATTATTAATAAGAAGGCAACTTCACAAATTTCATTAAAAAGGATGAACATAGTAAAAACAACGGAAGAACTTGGGCAAAGTTTTGAATATTGGACTACACAAATTTAATTGAGCATCAATTAATGTTGACATCACACTGTCCTTGGCACCAATTCATGCAACACTATTCAATCAACACATGATCAGACAAAAATAACAAACTCAAGAAAATAAAAAAGCACAAGGAAAAAAATCTCCGCATATTCCCTAGCTACATTTTCTAGCATACCAAACGAAAACAATGATCAGAAAAGAAAGCAAAGTAATTGGAAGCGAAAGAGAGACACTTGAAACAGGTTTTTGTGAGACACGGAAGGGCTCACAAAGAAAAACCAACACAAAAAAACAAATGTGAGGAAATGCTTTAATAGCAAATGTACAATATTGTAATGCAAAAGTACCCTTGGGGCACTTTACGTGGGAAATGTCCATCATAAGTTTATAATGATTAAGCCTTTAATAATTAATCAAGCAATTGCAACTTAGACAATGTTAAATAATCCATATATAGAAATTGAATAACTAAACACTAACGTGCCTATTTTTTTTCTTTAATTTGCATACAAAATCATTCAGTAATCTACTGTAGATGGAGTAGGATTATCTTACTTGTACTAATACGGGGTATGGAGTACCTCCTTTGGCACTTATATCACACTTTATGGACGAGTATTATAAGGGGAAAAAAAATGTGCCTCTCGATAGGAAAAACAGAAAAGTATGGCCTAACACATTACTTTTATCACTCTCTTGGACTTGAGTATTAGCACTTTAACAATGATAGGTTTGAATATAATTTACATGTTATTTTTGCCCCGACATGGATTTGGCATTTCCTTGTGAAATGGCATTGGTATATGATGATACCAACACAAATTATTTATCTGTTAACATGCTGCTTGCATTTATCATAATTGACGTTTTTCTTGAGGAAAAACAAAGATGACTACGTGAATGTGCGAATTTAATTCAATAATTTTTATTTTGTTAAGAATAAAAAATCTGATGTGGCAATTTTAATTGAAGTGTATTAATCTGGACCATTTACTATTATGAATAGCTAGGGTTTGTGCACTTTAGCGTCTTAAGTGCAGGCTGCACTTTAGAGAAGCCCAATCCACAAAGAAAATATTGGACATAAATTAATAATAATAATAAAAGACATGAATTTGATCAAGTTACAAAAATATCACAATAAGGTATTTTTATTTTTATTTTTTTAGCAATGGGGAGGAGCAAAATATTTATTTCCTAGCTTCTTAGTTAGGTATTGGCGTTAACAAAATCATTAATGAAACAATGTTAGAAAAATTATCGAGTGAGAAACTAAGAAATTAAGAGAGATAATAGAAAGTATCACTCACAATAAAGTTTTTAATGTTACCGAGAAATAAGAAAATAGGAATAATAAAATTTAGCATAAAATAATTAAATGATAAGTTTACTAATTCACTCTTATCATTTAATTAAATATGTTGAGTCTGAACTTTATATAAAATATGTATAGGGTGATTATATACAAACAACTTAAGGGTGATTATTGAATAGTCACTGTATAAATAAAATATGAGAATTTTATATGTAAATTTTTACATGTATAAATATACCATTTTCAATAACGACTTTTTCAATTGTTTTATTTTTAATTGTCAAATATCACTATTCTAAATTTTTTTTTTTACCTCTTAACATATAAATTTCATGCATGATATGACTAATTGTTATGTTGATTCTAATATAAATCCATTCATTTGATTTTATTAAATTATATAGATAAAATATTTACACTATATATAAATAAATTTTTAATTGAAAATATATTAATATCTAAATCACAAAATTATATACATTGTAAAAAAATAAAAATTTTATATTAAAGTGTATAATATAAATACAATTACTTAACTAAAAGTATAAAATAATTAATAGTATTTTTAAAAGACTTTTTACTTTGATATAATTTTTGTTTTATATTTAAAAAAATTTAGACATTAATAAATCATCAAAAATCAAAAAATAAAATATATAGAGTCATCTCAGATGCACCCATAAAAAATAACTATGATGTTTTATTAATAATATAGATAATGCAATTAAATGCAAGGGCATTGATATCTTATGAAAAGGAAATAGGGATAAAAAAAACTTTTATCACTTACGTATCCTTTTGTGAAAAAATAATATTTTTCTTCATCTATTTCATTTATTACTTAGTTATTCTTGTTATCTTGAAAAATTATATTTTTCTTCACCATTTTAGTTATTTATACAAGAAGGTGAATAAAAATAATTAACTTATTTAAATTATTTGATATACAATTACTTTGTATAAATAAATAAAAATGATAATATTTCAAAATGTAAGATTTTTTTTTTTGGCTGAATGGAAGGCGGTAATACAAAAATTAATAACCTCTAGGAAAAAGAAAACATCTAGCATCCCCCAAAATTTTGGAACTGAAGTAAAGACACATCTGGAACTAGCTAAAGATAAACCAAACTTAGAAAGACCATCAGAGACTTGGTTTGCTTCCCTAATGCGAAAAGGAACAATGTAGAAAGTTGCTCCAAAGCCTTCGCAGCTCATCAACAAGGGTAGAGGTGTTTATGAACAGTCTCGTACCACTAACCCAGCCTGGTCCGAAGAAACTTTTGAAGGGTTTGTGTTTAAGAAATTAGACCTAGTGTATTATTGGAACAGGTTCGAGTTATATTTCGGTCATCTTAATCCGGTCCAATGTATATATATATTTTTAAAAAGTCTAAGTTTTTAAATAATTATGCATTATTAATACAATTTCTTGACTAAATAAATAACGTTTTGTCTAATATGATACTATATTTATATTGATATTATTTATCTTAAAATATGTATTGTAAAATATACCTTAATTATAGTTGTTATTTTAATTTTAGAATTTAACTATATATAATATTAAAATTAATATATTTTGAGTTGATTCAGTCTTGTTCCATGTCTTAATCAAATTGGGTTCGGATTTAAAAAATTGATCCTATCGAAATTTTGAGGCGAGTAGAGACATAGATCAACCCATTCCCTGAACACCCATAACAAGGGAAGTAGCAGGGGTGGCCACTATCGCACAGCCCGTCGATCACCTTGACCGCAGTGAGCGAGTCGGACTCGATTTCCAAACTACGAAACCCATTCTCAACAGTAATGTGAAGCCCACACACGAGAGCCCAAAGTTTAGCATGAGACACAGAACACTGTGCAAACCCCAAAACAAAATTTTAAAATGTAAGATAAACATTCACAAAAACTTTACATGAAAATGGATTAATATTTAAATTATATAAATAAATATAAGTATGTTTCAGACATTACTTCTAATGCGGATATCTTAATATATATATATATATATATATATATATATATATAAGTAATGAGGTATGTAATAGTTATTCTCACTAAAATAAGGGCAATGAAGTAACATTTGTCTTTGTCATAAAAATTAAATTAAATTAAGCAACATTTGTTTATTTGTTGTAATTAATGTTTCTAACGTTTATCATCAATATTGATAAGATTTTTACAATTAAATTTTTCTAAATATACTTATTATTATTTTGTAGTTTAATTAATGATTAAATATTTATAAATATACATATTAATTTATAATTCTAAATTAAGTGATGAAATCATGTTATCAAAACTTTTATAATTTATCTTTGTATTTTAATTCAAAAATAAAATGATAAACCATTTGAATTCGTCTAATCATTTTTATTTTTTGTATTTATATTAAAAAAATAAATATTTATATCCCTATATTATAACACATTTATATTATATTTATAAATTATTATTTTTTTATATTCCATGCTTCAATTGTGGGGAAACCATAAAACTTTTATTCTTTTAATTATGTCATTATTTTCAGTCTTATCTAAATTTGGAGTTTTTCTAAAACTATACGTAGTTAGTATTGAGATTTTGGTCTTTTGATAATACCTTCAAGGTAGTTGATTTAATTTAAAAAATAGTTATAAGAAATTTAAATAATAATATTAATTAATTTTATATCAAAACGTTAGTTACAAAATTATTAGTTTAAACGAAAATGTTTAAATATTATTAAAATTATTCACTTAATTTTTTTATTTATATGCTATAATTTTAAATTAAAACAAGGTGTGACCAATAACAATGTTTGACTATTATTGTTATGGTTATTATTATTTATTTATTATTAAATATTTAACAATTTAATCCTTATGCTTGCCAATTGCCTAATAATCATTATAACTACTTTTATTGATATCATCATCATCATTATTAATCTTTTATGAATAAACATAAAAATGACTGACTAATTATGAGATTGGTGAAAATTTGTGGTAATTAATAAGTGTGATTCTTAATTTTATTTTTTAATGTACAAATATATTATAGAAACAAAGTAAAAAAAATCTTTTGATAATTTATTTACATTATTTAATGAGAAAATAAGCTACGCATGTAAAACAGTTTTATACTATCATCCAATCACAAACCGTCATGTATGGTAAGTTTTTTGACTTTTATAATAAATACCTTAAAAGTCATACTAACAGTGATTTCTAATTGATTAACAATGTAAAATTTTTTATACTAACTGTGTATGACCTTTAAACTCTTATTTAATATATGGAAAGAAGTCAAAATACTTATTTATACATACAAAAAATTACTCTTCCCATATTTCATCCGTATACTGCACGGCTCCATACTTTAGTTTATATATAATGTGAAAGTTTTTTCAATATTATTGTGATAATTTATCTAAGTTTCAGTATTTATTTTTTTCACTTACAACTATTTTTTATATTATTAATATCAATAAACAAATTTGTCCTTAAAAGTGAGAAGTTATTTACCTTTGGTCCCTTAATATAAATGTCTTCAAACAATTTAGTCCAAAGTTTGAAGCTAACGGATGGACATTAGCAGACGTTAACGAAATAATTAAAATGTGAGTTACTTCAGACTTTTAGAGACTATTGTATAAAGACATATAAATTCAAAGACAAAAGATAAATAACTTGTCACTTTCAAGGATTAAATTGTGTATTAACTCTAAAAAAATTGTGAATGGTTTTGATTCTTCTATTCTTTGTGTGGGATGCCATCTTAGAGTATTTCTATAGTTTTGATCCTTCATTTCACTATAGATCTATATTCAATTTCCTTGGATCTTTATCTGGTTGATTGTGTAAACATGACACATTATTGCACAATTAACTCATTGAACATCTAGCTAATTGTGCACTTTCCTAACAATTATTGTTAACACTAATGGTACCAAAATTAATTGTAATTGGATTCTTACTCTAATAGCCATGTAAGACTTTAGGCCTAAAGAGAAAAGTTTCGCTCAAGTGTGTTTCTTTAAAGCTTGCTTTTATTCTCTTAAAAAGTTAACTTGATTCTTTCTTGCTTACGCATTGTTTTTTACACACACATGATTGAAGCACTTCTTTTTCTATTAGTTGGAGTCAAATAAGTCACTCTAACACTATTCATTACTTAGCCCTTTCGTGCTTAATATTTTCCATTCTTCTATTAAATAAGCTCATTACAAACCTAAAAGACGAAAAACCATGTTGCCCATTTTTCCATAAAATCAATGGATGTCCATTTAATAGGATGTAGGGCCACAAACTAAATTTGAGATTTCTCTATGCTTAAAAACAAGCATTGGTTTTAAGTTTAAAGTGGAGTAAGGGGTAGGCCAATATTAATCTACCCATGCTAGTATTACGATATGTGCCTGGCAACTAGTTAGATTAACTGCTGTTTCTATACTATGTATTGATTCTTGCAAAAGAACCAAAAAAAGAAAAAGAAAAAGAAAAAATTACAATACCAAAGAAGGAGAAGAAATGGAGCTTGGCCATCCTTAGCACAGGCTTGATCATATGGATAACAAATCAATATACTCTTCTACATTCACTTTTATTTATTATTTTTTGGTAGATCTCATGAGTGCTAACTAATTGAAAGTTGATTCAATGAAAAAATCAATATTTTTAAAATTGAACCGGTCATTGAACCAGTTTGTACCAGTGAAAATACTGGTTTAAGATTCAATTATTCAACAGTTGAACCAGTGGTCAAACCAGTATTAATAAAATAATAATAATAATTAAATAATATATAAAATAATATTAAATAAATAAAATATCATAACTCTATAGCACTAAAAACTAAAATAAAACATAGATTAAATTTAAAAATCTTTAAAAAAATAAAAAATTTGAAAACCACCTTTCTACACCGGTTTTAGACCGGTTCGACCAGTCCTTAACTGGTTCTGAAATCGTCTGGTTTTTTCAAGTTAACGGACCAGTCAAACCGGTTGAACTGGTCGGTCTGGTTTTCAAAGCTATGGAAAAAATAGTTACCAGTATAATAATGCACGAGATAAGGAGTAGAAGTGGTATGCATTTGGTGATTTACAGAATACAGATAGCATTACACTATTGAACTCTATTTCTTTCCCTTTATCGAGACCATAGAGCAAGATGTTGACCTGAATAAAGCCACTGCAACTGATGTGTTTGGTTGCTTCGCTTGCACTACTTTTCACACGGTAAGTTACTCCGTGTTTGCTCCAATACACAACATGGTGTCATATAAACTAACATTTCTGGCAACTAATCAAGGATCTTCACCACCTTTTCTTAGGTCCATGGAACACCACCCTCTGACCCCATATATAAAGTCTAGCAATACTGCAAATCTAGAAATATGTCTTCTTTCATCAACTTCAATTATAAGATACTCTGTTTGGAAGAAAAACTGGAATCAGTATACCATGATTGCAAAATTTCACAACTTAGAAAGTGAAATTATTTCCAAAATATAAAAACAATTGCCATGACTTTGTGCAAGTTGATTATAGAGAATCAAGAACTTAGTATACAGGTCGAGCGCCCCAAAGATATCTCTTTGATAAGTTCAGGATTAGTTTCTAAGAGCGTTAATAGAGAAGCTCTCCAAATATTATATATTTTAACGCAAAATTCAGTTAATTTACTCATTTTATCCCTAAAAGAGGCTATTTATAGTCTTACATAATGAGCCCTAATAATAAAAAGTCAAGGTCGATTTTAAAATTAAGACCCTTTAAAAATAATAAGACAAATGTGTTGAAAAATAACAAAAGACCCAAAGGTAATTATTTCCTAAGTGGCCTAAAAACTAATTATTCCCTATTGTGAATTTGCTCTGAATTCGCTCTCTAAGACTTGGGTCACGTTATGAAACCTCTGATCTTCCTTTACTATCCTTGTGGTATTGGTCATTCGTTGTTCCCAAAGATCTTACATAAGCATGTTCAATACCTGTTTTATCCTCTTAGCCCATGCCCATGTAATTGAACCAACAAAAAAATGTTAGCAACAAAAACATTTTTTCTAATACTATATTATTGAGTGTAATTCATGTGAGACCCATAAAATGATATGGATCCCATTCCTGATTTAGTGGATTCCATGAGAATTTTGGCCAATCATAAAATGTATACCAGAAAGTGTGTAATTAACATTCCTCCGACTGACAATGTCAATGGGTGTCATTTATTTAGCAGCTTGGATTGCATTAAAATGGATCAAAGCTACTTCCATTCAGCTAATAATGGATAAATGCCACTGCCCCCACCCCTATTATTTTTATAAAGAAACTATAAACTTTATTTAAGTATCAAACCTCAAGGTCCCATAAAAAAAACAGATGCCAAGATGCTAAAACAAAATGGTCTAATATTATAGATCAGAAACACAGATCCCATTCTAGACAACAAATCACAATTAAGCTCCTATCAGTAGGCATCCTTGTCCGGTAAAAAAATTTTAAAAGCACCAAACTGTCACTTTTAAAACTAGACGAACAAATCACATAACCATTCCTCTCAAACAAAATTGAAAGTAAATATGTAATGCATAAAAGGAAACTCGAGGATTGTTAAGATCACACCTGAATTCTGTGTCTTCCCACTGCTAATAACCCCACAAACATTTCCGGACTGCAGCTATTTGGAAATTCCTGTTACCAAAATACTAAATTCTCTACAGGATATCTGGCCATTGGCACTATTATGCTCTTGGCCAAAGAAAGAGTCTAACTGAAATAACTCATTTTGGCTATGATTGATAAATGAAACCAGTAATCAAAAATGAAAGAACTACAATTTCCTTGATAGAAATCATGATGAAATTGTAAAGGAAAATTTGTCCATATTTCTAGGCCCTTAGGACAAACAATGGAAGATGAGACCAATTTCTGCAAGACTTGTTTGCAAAAAATCCATTAGTAGAATGTGTGCTCAGAATCCTTTTTGTGTGAATTAAGCTCCAACTGGAGTATATGATCTTTTTAACTTTCCATTTACAAGAATATCATATGTAGTGTCATCAGGCACAAGACCTTTATCAAGCATCTCATCATGCAGTCTAAAAGCCTCTTGCAGATTCCCCTCCTTAAAGTGTCCAGCAATTAAAGTGTTATAAAGAAGAACAGTAGGAGTTATATTATTCCTGGACATTTCCTTTAGAATCTTGCCTGCATTTTCTAGCTGTCCATGGTTACAGAGTCCATTTATTAGAACAGTGTACATGAAGATATCAGGCACAATACCCCTGGAAAGCATCTCTGAGTAAAGATCTAAAGCAGAACTTAATTTACCCTCTCTTAAAAGTCCACCAATCAGTGAGGTGTATATTTGCAAATCACAAGGCATCTTATTATTTATCATTTCCTTGTGCAAGTTAAGTGCTGCTTCCATATTGTTCAAATTTCTGAAGCCACTAATCATGCTGTTATAAACAATTGTGTTTGGAGTCAAACCAACCTCCAAAAGTTCAGAGAAGAATTTGCATGCATTTTCCATGTCTTGCATTTTGCAGAAACCATCAATGAGAGCACTATATGCAGTAATATCCAGTTCCAAACCCTTGTTTTTCATATCTTCATGCATTTTCAAAGCAAGATCAATCTTATTACTTTTGCAAAATCCATTAATCAAACTAGTATAAGTAACAACATTTGGTGAAATTCCGCTTTCACACATCTCCCTATAGGCAGACTCTGCAGAATCAATTGCACCTTCCTTGACAAATCCATCTATGATGCTATTATATGTCATGGATGTGGGAACAAAACCCTGCTTGATAAAAATGTTCAACTTATCCTTTGTCTCAGACACACGGCCAACTTTACACAAGCCATTTATAATGGTGTTAAATGTGTAGTCTGTAGGCACAACATCTGCAGCCACCATTTGATCAAACACATTAAAAGCATGCTCAGAATCACCCTTTTTAAAAAAGCCATCTATCAAAAGGGTGTACGTAATGGCATTCGGGTTTAAACCACTTTTAATAATACCACTCATCACATTATGTGCGTCATCCATGCAACCCCTTTTGCAGTGACCAAGTATTATGTGGTTGTAAGAAACTAGTGAAGGCATAATACCCTTCCCAATCATCTTGTCCCACAAATAACAAGCCTCATTAACCTTGCCCAATTCACAGAGCCACAATAAAAGGATGTTATATGTAACAACACTAGCAATTCCACCCTCAACTGCCTCATCAAGCAACCTATATGCATTTTCTAGCAAATTCTGTTTCCGGAATCCTTTTAACAGAAAATTTACAATAAAGCCAGTGGGCTGGAGGCCCATGACCTTCATTCTGCTGTAAAGCTCATTTGCCTTCTCCACATTCCCAATCTTAGAGCACCAATCTATCAAAACCGAGAAAACAGCCACATTGGGAGTAACACCAGCCTCAACAACCTCATCAAACAACCGCAATGCACTATTCACATCCCCTCGCATACAATGCCCTCTAATCAAGCTCACCGCAACAGCTACATTCAAAGGCACACCACTACTCACCATCTCATCCTTGATCCTCAACGCCTCCACAAAACTCCCCTGCCTCACACAAGCACCAACCACAGCCACATACGTCCCCTCAGAAGGCGCCCACCCCAACTCCCTCATCTCCCTCAACAGCCTGCACGCCAAATTCAAGTCCGACCCCTTACAAGCTGCCTGAATGACAATACTATATGCAGCCGCGTCAGGCTTCAACCCTCTCCCCACCGCCTCCCTGAAATACCTCTCAGCCTCATCAAACCTCCCTCCCTTCAAACACGCCCGCATCAAAACGTGCAGCGTATAGCAATCGCCGCAAATTCCTCTCTCAACCATTTCATCAAACACTTGGCGCGCATCCTCAACCATGTTCCTCCTAACCATTGCAGTCAAAAGTATGTTCACAATTGGAACCCAGGGAAGCACGCTGTGCTCCAACATGGCTCTAAAGCACTCGACACCGTCCGTGATCTTGTTAGCCCTAACATAACTATTCAACAGGTAATTGAAAACCCTCGAATCGGATAACTCGAAACCGTACCTTCCCGCGCACTCCACCAAGAGTTCCACTAGAACCTTCGCAGCAGGGGCGGAGTCTCCAAAGACATAGTTATTGAGCAAGTACTTAGCGTCTCCATGAGTTTCGGGTTTCGAAGCGAGAATCTGAAGCAGCAAGCATAGAACATCAGCGGTTTTCACAAACCCTCGCTGTCTCTCTACTCCTTTGAAGAACCGCAACGCCAATCTGGGGTCGGCCCGGTGGCGCGAGAGGGTGTCCAACACTTGGTTCTGTGACGTGGGTTCGGCGGGGATTTTCTCGGGAAAATTGGAGGTTGAAGCGATTTTCTCGGGAAAATGCGGGTCTGGGGGAACCAGGGGGGTTGAGGAGAGCTGTGAGAAAGGGCGAAGGTTCTTCGGAGGGATTGAGGAAAGGATGTTCCTGTTGGGAAACCGAAACCGAAACCGAAACTTCGTTCGCATTGTTAAATAGAGAATAGGCAACGAGAAGAAGTGAACTCAGACTTCGAAGGTTTCTGAAAAGAAAATTGGGTTTTACACCGCTTGCATTAACTTCGGCTAAAGATTCTTCCACCGTTGCTCCACGTCCCGTAGATGGATCAATTTAATTCTTAAAATTACAAAAATATAAGTTAGTTTCTCAAATTATTAAATATTAATCATTTTAGTGTTTTATATTTATAATTTTAAGAATTAAAATGAACATCATCTTATTAGTTCAATACCTAAAATGATTATAATTTAATAACTCGTACTGTAGCGTTTGCGTTACACGAAATAAATGTTAATTTTTATATAGACTTAAATAACTTTTTCATGCCCATAAAATAAGGAAGTTTTATTTTTAGGCCTTTATTTATTTATTTATTTATTTTTGTTCCCATAGTATTTTTATTTTATTTTAGTTTCTATGGTTAGGTTTATCCGTCAAATCTGATGGAGAAACCAAAAGAAAAAACAAAAAATTACGAAGACCAAAAATTAAGATAACAAAAAAAAAACCAAAATTATGAGGACTAAAATGAAAATAATCTTATATTATAGAAACTAAACAATTATCTAAACCAAATTTTATAAAAATTAAACCTTCAAACATTGTAAATATACTAATATGGAGCATAAAAATTAAACCTACAACAAATGCATTAGTGATCAACAAAAAAATTATTAAAATTAAACATTAAACATACAATTTCGTAAAAGTCATGCGATGATACAATCACCTTCAAGCTACAAAGAAAATATAACAAATAGGGAGCAATAAAAGCAAGACATAAAACAAACAAAGGTATCAAAACGAACGGTAGCAGAAGAGCGTGGAATAACCAAGAAAGCGGAAGAAAGGTGCAAGATGTTATTATTATGAGCAAACTACAATAACATCATGTACCCCCTAAAGTTTCTTGACATTGTACATGACTACCTTCTTTTCTAACGTTTACAACAATGCTCTTTATAAGAATACACAATGTAATGTGTTTTTTAGTTAACACAGGGTGTCAGTGTAATATATAAAGGGTGTTAGTGTAATGTATAACAGGTGTCAGTGTAATGTTTTCCAAACAATTAAGGGGGTGCTAGTGTAATTTATAATTTTTTTGGAAACTCACTAGTTCATTTGTTGTAGGTTTAATTTTTTGACGTGTTTGATTAATGGGAGCCTTAGTTTTATGTTATTTCCTCTTTTATATTGTTGGATTATTATTTTGAATTGTAGGAAATGATTTATTGATGATATCTTACATTTGATTTGATGAATTAATGATGAGATGAATTTTATTATAATAGTTTTTTGTACATGTATATCAAATGTGAAAATATTAAAGCTCGATGTCCTTAAGACTGTTATGCCTGTAGTCGACACTATTTTGGAGCTAAGGCATGATGGTTTCATAACAAGCCATGTAATTTCTCTGGCTTTCAGGCATTTGAGATAAATTAAGGACTAACAAAAAAAATGATGGTATAGTTGTTTGTTCACATTGACACGTCATTTGCTTGCTACACTTCACATTAATGACTAATTGACAGAGTCAGTGATATTTGTAACCATGGAAGGTGTTGTATCAATGAATGATGCAGTTACTGCCATGATTCGATATTACACGGCTTTTGTTGGATGGGTTCTTAATTAGGTGTTGTATCTTGTGACCATAAGTTTTATGGCCATAATATATTATTTGCTCAAGAGTCATTTTTGAAAAAGATTTTCAAAATTATGACATACACAATTGATTTTGCTAAGTGGGAGAATGTTATAATTTTCTTATAAATTCTTATAACTATAATCAATTGTGAGCTTTTGTTTTTCCAAAAAAAAAAAATGGGCCCACTAATAATGTGATTAATTGGTCTTTAGACACATAATATTGATCTAGGTGGGAAATAATGTAGGCCTAATCACTAGACCCACATTAGGCAATACCTAGGGTGAATAAATAGTGTAGCTAGGTCCTTTTGCTGTCACTACTTTCAATTGCTCTATAAGGTTGGACTAATTAAAAACCTAACATTTGGAGTGTGTGATCAGGCAAAGGAAGGCTTGACTTGTTGGTTCCAAGGATTCGTTCAACACATAAGCAATTTTCATCACATCTAATCTTGTCTTCAATAATTAAGTAATACAATTGGTATTCTAAATATATATAAAGTGTGTCGTTCTTAGTATATTGTTTGTTCTACATAAATTACTATGAGTTAATTAACCCCCGTCCTCAAAATGAGGGATTTCATTGTTTAAACAAATGATTTTATAGTATTATCATACTATTCATCTTAATTTTAAGCATTAAGAAAAAGGATAGTTCAAGTATAATATTTTAGTGTTGCATGTTATATGGAATAAGACTTGTTTGAGTGTAACACGGTCAATTTTTTAATGTAAAATATCATGGATCCATTCATGCTTTTAAACTTATACTAATTTATACTAATAGCTATCAATCTATTACAAATGCTACAATGAAAGCAATCAAATGCAAAAGAGTGAAAGGCTAACCAAAGAGTTGTTTTGATTGACATTCTTTCTTTGTACTGTTCTTGCAATCAAATATGACCACACCAAGTTGAAACTTCCTCAAATTTCTGCCATGTACAAAACTGACCACTAATATGGAAATTAAGACTCTATTCTGGTTGCTTTAAGCTTGTTTTATGTCTCTAGAGCACGTACATAGCTCTTTTAAAATGCTGGACTCCTAAACTAAAAACCTTAACTTTACCAGACAAATATTATTATTTATAAATGCATTCCCATGTATGTATCTGGTATGTACATACATTTAAGAGTACACTGGCCATGTTGCTTAAATGCAATTTAATCTAGTATTCTACTGGAAAGAATAAAAAACACTGATCCTAACAACAAGTTCTTGGCTATTCTCGTTTCAAATTTTAATTATAAATATCTATTTTTTCTAGCCTTCCTTACTCCTAGTTTCGAGGAACTTTCTAAATTAATTTAACTTTCTTGAAATTAATTGATATCACATTTTGTAATTAAGGAACTACATTGATCACAATTTTCTTAGAATACTAAAAAGTTGGTTTCACCTATATTTTAGAACTAAAATGTTTGTTTAATTTTTTATCCCCTTATCCACTTGAATTATTATCCTTCGATTACCTTTTCGATTAATTGGCAACCCAACACTTCCAAATTTGATATCAAATAAGATAATATAGTCCAAAAATGTAAAACAATACCATGTAACGGTATATATGTTATAATACATATAACTAATTTTACATGACATACTAGAAAAAGCAACACAACACATAGAATAGCTAGATAGAAGGCATGTACTAGTATAATAACATTACATTAAGCACCAAACCATGTGATTTCTAATCCACCCCACTGATTGTGAGGCACACCTAAGGCTTTCCACACGTCCTTGGAGGCATCAACAATGTTGTTGGAACAAGAGGTTAATAATCACGGTCTTCATTACATCCCGTGGTAGAGTCACACTCGTCCACCACCATGGCCTCCACGCTTTTGCCATTTGCATTGATGGTGAGGTTGTGGAGGCATCTACTCCTATTGTTGAACCATCTAGTGGAAAGTGCAACCATTGGTGTGCCATTGTCACATTCTAAAGGACTTTCAAAACTATTGAGAGTGAGTTGGGCCTTGGTGTGGCTTGACATTGGTGGAGAACATTTATGTGCTATGTACATCTTGCCTTGTACATAATAATCAAAATCATTCTCTTGGTTGCATTCTTTAGAAAGGGATTTCTTGCCTATGATTTTGCCATTAGGACGACACTGTTATGCCTCAAAACACAAAGAATTTGTTCGAAGGAGATTAGGCAATAGAACAAAGAAAGCTATTGAGGTAGAAACCTTCATTTTGTATGCATTCTCTTTTTTCTATGTTCTTTTGCCAAGTGCTCTAAGAAAATGGTGGCATTTTGATGGAAATTTATAGGTGTAATGTTCTTTCTTTATCCTTTTTTTTTCAATTGTTTTATTACTACTGGATTCTGCTAGAAAACAACCATTATACTATTGTAGTACCACTACTAGCATCCAATGCAAGGTTCCGTGCCTTAAGACTATATTGAATTGTGGTATGAAAAATTATTTAAGAGAATATTTATTTGCATTATTAGCAATTACTATACGTGCTATCAAAAGTAAATTTTCTTGCATTTATCAATTTCTAAGCTTCTAGCTATGACATGGAAATATCCTTAGTCCTTAAGATTTGAAGGATTAGCTAGCAAGTTATGACACTTGAAGTTTGAAGCTAAATGCCTCTATTTTGTCACTTGGCTTTTCATAGTCCTTGCCATATGATATGGCATTTATTTGATTATTATTTCGTTTTCCTGTTCCTACTTCCTAGTTTAAGATTTTACCTATTTAAAGTTGATTATGCGCTAGTGAACCGTACATTTGAGTTAGAGGGCCGTGGATGATTAACATTTTAGGGTAAAACTAAGTTAAAATCTCTTAAACAATGCATTGGAATCAAGCCTTGTAATTGTGGGTAAAAAAATGTAATTAGTAGGAGAGACCCCACTAAAAGTGGTCAACCTAGTTCCTTGACAAAGATTAATTGTTGACAAAGTCGATACATACTTTGTACATATAACATGGTAACAAAAAAAAAGGACCATAAATTTAATTAAGAATTTAAGGTGAAATATTACTAGTAACAAAATCTATAATTTTAATATTTTACATATTAGATTGTGCTTTTCTTTAATTTTCTATGTCCACAAATGGCTACTAAATTGTTAATTTATACCAATTATGATTCATTTAACCTTTTGTTGTATTGTACTCCATACACGTCATTTTCTATAATAATAGAAAAAAGGAGAATATGGATACAATTTTGATTTTTTATCTCACTTTTAAAAGCCTATATTATATATATTTATATAATATATATAATTTTTCAAATAAATTTTTCACATGACATTTTTTATATTTTTATTTTTTAAAATTTATTTAAATTAAAAATTTATTTATTTTCTTTATCTAACTTTTCATTTTACTCTTTCATGTCTTGTTGGACTTTTAATATTTTCCTATCTTTCAAGTTTTTTATATTTAATTTTTACAATTGTTTTTCTATTTCTTTCAAAATAAGAATTAATCGAAGTGTATTAAAGATGGGAACAATAGAGCTTAAAAATTAAAATGACCAAGAAAAAGACACTAAAACATAGTGTTTTAGTCACCAATAGAATGTTGGGTGCCCTAAGATGAATGCTAGATGTTGGGAAGGTCTAGAACACTAGATCTAAGACGTTAAGCGCTTAAACACAAACATCAAGCACCCAAAATGCCAAAGTCCAAGAAATGGGCACCGAAAGCATGGTGTTAGGTATCCAATTAAGTAGTGGATGGATACTTATTTATGTGCAAGGCACCCTGTAATGCCTTCCTAATTATTGTTTTTTAAGGTTGTTTGGTAGGCACTAAGCACCCCTTACTTCTTCTTCTTCTTCTTTTTTATTTTATAACACCCCTTACTTCAATTTTAGGCATCCCATTCTATATAAATTTCTTCCGCAAATTTTTATCTAAACCTTTTTGATTTTCACTGTCGTTGGTGCATATATCTCTTTTTCTCTTAGAGCTCCATAGGTATAAGAATACAATAAGGGTGGAAGATCAAGTTTCTTCATGGATCTATAAAGTTTTCACTATCTTCATTATCTCTTATGTTTTCTTTATTTATTTTCATGTTTAATTAAACCCGTTTTTGCTAACGTTAAGTGGATTTCTACGGATTTTGTAAATATTTCAGTTAATTTATTAATGAAATTTGGTTTCATTAATCTTCTTATTTATAATTTTTGTTCTTCATGCTTTCTAAGAATTGATCATCTTAAGATGGTTATAGACTTATGCATTGAATGTTTGATCTCCTTTTAGATTACAATTCTAAGAATAATCATTGAATGCTTGATATCTTTTTAGGATTCTTTATGTTCATGCTTGTTCCTTTTTGAATTCACCTAACGAATTAGGCTTTTAATTGGGGATAAAGGTTTACCTACCTAAGGAATTGGGATTTAAGTAATTTAGTGAACTTGGTAGATGAATTAAAGAACCAAATTAAATTAATCTTGTTTTAGAATTCATAATTGAAATTGAATGAAACTTAACACCAACATATTAATCAATTAAAGCAAATCCCTTTATTGGGCGTTCTTTGTGTTCTCTTGATTATAAAAGTATCCCAAAAACATTTCATTGCTTTCTTTGATTTTGATAGTTTTGGTTCAACAAATGAAATGCATAATCCGTTTGGTATGTTCCTATTAACAATTGTCTTTGTAAACTAGTAATTGGTCATCGATCCTAAGAATTATACTTGATTTAGACTGTTGGTTTACAGACACTGCCAGACGATGCATGAGCAAATACATACATATACAATTATTCATCTATTTCATGCATGTTTATATTATCTCTAATAAATGTAAATTAATTTATCTTTGTTTGTGTGTGTATATAATAGTCGTATTGAGGTTAGAATCTATGACCTCATGCATACTGAGGTTAGAACTTATGACCTCATGAATACTACCTTAATAAATGTAAATATATATATTTTTTAGTGTAAATTGTATCTAATAAATGTAAATCTATCTTCATCTAGGAGTTTTGTAAATATTTCAACCCATTGATGCGTGGTATCAATGAACTTAAAATAAAAAACTTCTTTTTGAACATATATAGTTCTTAATAAAATGATGTATAGTATAAAGATGTATGGGGTTCTAAGGCAGATTGATGGAACAAGTATTATCACACAAAATAGGCATATTTTGCTCAAACATTGAATAATTTACAAGTTCATATTTTACTCATAGCAATTGTGAGCACCAACTTTTACAATAGACATATATTTTGCTTCAATTATTGAAAAATCAATTGAAGTTTACCTTTTTCTGACCCAAAAGATTATGTTTGCACTATGGTAGAAAAGGCTTTTTAAATGGATTAAAAAGAACTTTTTAAATCGATTTTACAACTGATTTAGATACAGGTGAGATAGAAAGTATGATAATTTTAAATCGTAATTAGAATCGAGTTAAAAAAACTTTTTAACTCGGTTATAACCAAAACCGAGATAGAAAGTCCACTTTTTAACTCAATTCAACCAAGTTAAAAAAACTCTCAAACAAAAATGAAACCAATGCACATAACCAAATACAAAATATCCATTAACTCTATATTGTTTATTACAAACTACAAGAAATAATAACAGATAGGAAAAATTATCAAAAAACACATCTCTAAATCTTAAACATTTCTGTCTTCATTATGCGTCACTTAACACTATAAGCTCTAAACACAGTGCCTCGTTTTACTTTCAAGACCAAATATAATAGCATGGTAATAAATCACATCACCAAAACAATATCCAAATCAAATGGAGAATAAAGCAAAAAATGGAAACACAAACGCAAAGAGGTGAATAATACAAACTAGTGACTACAAAATGCAAATCAAAATCAAATTCTTCTGTGCTTGGCTCGGATCTCAAGCCAAGGTAGGAGAAGCAATCGGATTTTATGAATTAGACGCTGTGATTATGAGAAATGAAAGCGAATAACGTGAAGTGAAAAATATCCAAAGAGGAATGAAGTTTAGATGAGAAACCCTAAACAATGACATGCATTTAATCGAAGAGAGTGAGTGAGTATCCAAAACTAAATCAGTGGAAAGTTAGACATGAGAAGAGTAGAGAAATGGATGAGAACAAAAAAGAAAGGCTTCGAAAAGAGCTCAAACAAGACGCACAATGGAAGGGAGGGAGTTAGATATAGGAGTTGGGGAAGGAGGAAGCAAGGAGATGGGGCTTCGAACACGTAAAGGGAGGTTGGAGAGAGCTTAAGGGTACGGCAGGAAAGGTTTTTTAAATCTGTTTATGTTGAATCGATTTAAAAAACACTAGTTTTTAAATCGGTTCCTAGTGTAACAGATTTAAAATCTAGTTTTTTATATTGGTTACAATAAGAACTGGTTGAAAAACTAGTTTTTAAATCTGTTCTTTTGAACCCAATTCAAAATGTTTCACAAAAAATTTCAAAAATGTCATCGGTTCTCTATCTTAAATCGATTCACCATGAACCGATTTAAAATCCTGCTCTAAAATCACGTTTTTGCAATAATGTTACTTCAAGAAATCAACATCCTTCACTAGTGCACACTAGAGATTTATGAGGAAAACATAACATTAATGTGGAAAATAAATTAAGCAAATGGCTTATATCTTTAGCAAAACAAATTTATGTTTAAATAAAAAATTGAGGGAATTGAAAGAGATCAACAAATATTGATAAGAAAACATGTAGAGGCTCATGGATGAAACTATTTTAATTATTTATAGAAGAAAGATTAATAAGAAAAAAATATTTTGGGGTTATTAGTAGCTTAATTGCAAAAAAGTTTCTAAAGAGTAATGTATCAAATTTACGAGAGAGGAAGAGGTTAAAAAGAGTAATTAAATGATGTGCAATTACAAGAATGAATGTCTAAAGGAAGGAAGAGAACGTATGAATTGAGAGAAAAAGAGAGGAAGGGAGAGATTCAACCAAATCCATTATAAAATTGATGATATGACAAAATTTGAGTAAAGAGAAAGTATCTTTTAAACATGTTAATAGGGTTTTATTTTTAGCCACGTGTATAAAAAGGAATTTATTTGGAGAGATAAAACCCACTTTGATAATTTCTACTTCTCAAAGGAATTAGTCTTCGACTGTTGGATAGAAGATATCTTTGATGAAAAAAAAACATTATAACTAATGTATTAGTTTTTATATATTATATAAATAAATAGATTCTTTAAGACATTTGACAATACCTTGAATTATCTAATTTTACTACTATTTTTAAGTGGATTTAAGCTACTTATTTTGAATTTTAATTCATTTTGAGGAAAATGAATTTTTAAATATTAGAATACCAGAGATTAGTTATTTATTTTTTTAAAATTTAATTTGAAAATTTATTATTTTTTTATATTTTTTTATGTTTTTATTATTATAAGAAATAAAGAAAGGAAGTTAGAGCTTTATTGGATTAAGAAAAATAGAACAAAAGGAAACCTAAAATGCACAAAAATAAAGTTTTTAAAAGCATTTAGCCTCTTTGGACATCTAACCCACATATAAATAGGTTTAGAGAAAGAGAATTATGAATCTTTTGATAATCTTTGGATCATTCTTAGGGATGGCAAAAAATTTGTACCCACAAATATCCCTTGATAAAACCTACAATGGGTAGAAGATGAATAGTTAAATGGGTATTCGTGAATAATTTAAAAGGATATATCTGTATCCATTAATAAACAGTGGCAGGAACGAGTATCAAGGTACCTGCCTTGCGGGTACCCATTATAGTAAAATTACTCAAGTAATCTTGTATAAATATATAATACCACACAATATTTGTTTAGAATATTTGAATAATTTTAGTCTATTTTTGTATAGTAATTATGTAGAATATTTGAATAATTTTAGTTTTCTAACCATTAAGTTGTTTTTCTAAAAATTGTCAAAATAAAAAAAAAATATGCTAAAGCATTTTTTAAAATATTTTTAATTTTCTAGCAAATATCCATGGATACTTGTGGATATTGAAAAATTCGTTTCTACTTAACGAATACCCGCGTAGGTATGTGAGGCACAGAGCAGAAGGCTACTACCCATACTGGCCCTATCTCGTTGCCTTCCCTAATCATTCTTCCTGCCACTTTGGGGGGGGGGGGGGGCGTATTTGTCAATTTTGGGCCCCCTTTCTTTCTAGGAGCTCTACTTGTATTAGAAAGATGAAAAGGTTATGGCAGCCCATATTTCTTCAAGAATCTATGGAGTTTTCCCGATCTTTATCTCTTCTATTTTTATGTTTGTTTATTTCTTCCATGTCTAAGTAAACTCCCTTTTATTAGGATTAGGTGAATTTCAATGCAATCCATGAATCTCTAATTGGGTTGTTAATGAAAAATTGATTTATTTACCTTTGTATCTGTGTTCTCTACACCTAACGCTTCTTAAGACTTGATCACCCATAGGATGATTTTTGACCTATTTTGTAAATGAAAATTTACTTTATACACTACACCAAATATAGGATCTTAGTAGTTTTTTTTTTTTTTTTTTTTTTTTTAAGAATACTGGCAGTTGGAATCACCACTAAACCAACTACTAGCAGTTCTTAAACCAACGTAAACAATGTTGCCACAAATCTATATAATGTCATTTTTGACTAACCGCTGATATTAGCGATTCTACAACCGCCACTATGTTGGAATTCTGGTGGTTTTAAAACTGCCACTCAATATTGTAATGCTGGTAGTTCTCTAAGCACCACTAAGTATTAGAATGTTGGCAGTTATAAATCTGCCACTAAGTAATAGAATGCCACCAGCTTGTAAGCATAGCAAGAAAATTCCCACACCCCATTAAAAATGACTCTAAAGTGACCCCTCTTTATAAGCACACATCATGTAATTCAGTAATGCAAACAATGACAATTGACTTACCATTTTTTATCAACCTTGAATTCTTAAGAACTTTGAATTCTTCTTTAGTAGGACGAGGATGCCTAAAAAAGCACTTAGGCCTTGATATTCTTCTCTTCATTCAAATGTGAGGAAATGTGCAACCTAGGAGTCAAGTAACACACAAATATATTCAATCACATAATGACTAAAAACTAGGGATAGATTAGTTTCATTATTGAATACAAAGTAAGGGAAGGAGGTACATGGAAGAGAAAGGTTCATCATCAACATTAGGCTCCTTGCTCTTGCCCTCTCTTTTCTTCTCATCATTCATCTCCATAGCTTTGGCACTTTTGGCATTATAACTAGGGGGACGAACATACATGAAACTAACAACTTGTAACAACTCCACCTGCACAACACCCTAAATTCATTTTGCAAGATATGAAGGGAAACGAGGAAAGAAGAAGAGAGAAGATATGAACCTTTTCCTTCTATTTCTTAGAGATGAGAGCAATTTGGCGAGAAAACTCTTGCTCCTAAGTGAACTGCAAATGCAAAGAGAGGGATTAGAGATGGTTAGCTATGGAATTAAAGGAATTGGAATGGAGAGAAAAAGACTGGCCATGCGAGTGACCTCATTGCCGTAACATTGGCAGTTTAGAAAATAACATAGGTTAACTCTCCCTAGGTAGCGCAAGAAGGTGGTCTTGGCAAAGGTGCAGCTAGCAGCAGCGAGCCACGACATTTTTTTTTTAATTCTAGGGCATAGAGGTAGTTCACTTGTGAGTTTTGTGCGTTTTGATTTTTGGGTTCAAAAGGGGAAAGCACTTGGTAAGAATAGGAAAAGACGGAGCATGAAAGGAAGCAGGGGATTAGCATGAAGAAATGATTTCTCATATAGCAATAGTTTGTAAACCACCTTAAAACGTTAACATCTAACATCGTTTCTTGAATCGATGACAATAATTTAACTTCACAACAATTTTTCTTAACTGTCGTTATTCTACCGTTACTAAATTTCAATTTTGGTGTAGTGATAGATGTCTTCTGGGACATAAACCTAATAATCTTTTAGGCTAGATTGGATGCTTGTAATTATCTTTAGGGATTTTTATGCTTTAAGCTTATTTCTCTTTAATTTCACCAAAAGAATTAGGGTTCTTAATTAGGAACAATGGTGAATTGCCTAAGGAAACATGATTTAAATGAAGTAGCAAATCCAATAGACAAAGTGGAAACAAAATTGAATTAATACCAGGGGCGGAGCTAGGTCATTTCATTTGAGGGGTTCAAATATAAAAATTAAAGTTAAATTATAACTGTAAAATTAATATATTAAATTTAACTAATAATTAAAAGATTCATAATAATTAATCACATATAATGAAAATTACATTTGTATAAATTAAATAAAAATGCAAGATTATAACACTAACAAAACAAAAGAGATTCAATTTTTAAAAACCAAGCAAGAAATTATACTGATAGAAAATTTTTATTATATTTGAACATCATATTTCAACTTTTAAAAGCATAATTAATCCTCAATTTTTTGTTAAAAAAATAATTTTTAATTTGAGAATAATAAGAATAAGAATTTAAATTTTATGTGTTATTGTAAAAAATTTTACATTATTAACCAATTATAAATTAACCTCTGTTCCTATATGTAAGACTCTTTTAAAATTTGTTTGTCCCTTTTTATAAAACTTTCTTCAAATTGTCTCTTGCTTTAATTATTTTTTGACGAAAATACTTTTAATTATTTACAATAAATGCTATAAATTAATAAGATAAATTTATTCTCTCTCTTATGAGGATTTGAGAAGATGACTAACATACATTAATTAATTAAGTAGAAATTAATTAAGTAGAAAGAGTGATATGATGGGTTTCAATAATTTTAAGGATAATTTTGAAAAAATAGTACAAATTGTTAATAAATTTAATGTTATTAACTAAATTAATCAACTTTTTTAATGGGTGTGAATTAGTTAAAAAAGTCGTACATTTAGGGATGAAGGTAGTGTTATAAAAACCTTTATAATTAATGTTCGTGTATTTAAATTAAATTATAAGAATAATATGTTCTTTACTTCAAAAAGAAAAGAAAAGAAAAGAAAAGAAACATACCACAATGAAATGATATTCCTTTAATTTTTTTATTTCAAGCATTTAGGAGAAAATGGAGATGCCTTAAAAAATTATGAAAATTTATGGTTGTATACTTTTTAGAGATGTATCTATTTTGAGTGATAAGAGAGATAGGAAAATAAGAAAGAAAATGTAAGATGTAATAGTTGATGTGATGAAAAAGAAAAAGAAAGATAGAAAGAAAAAGAAAATTATGGAGAAAGAATTATAAGAAATAAAAGTATATAACATTATTATTGAAAAATTATATATACATATTTGTGTTTTTTTTTCCTTTGTAATGCTTCTATATAGATATTTATGTGTGTATAATTTTTTTGATGGGCAAAGGCCACCCCACCAACACACGTAGCTCCGCCCCTAATTAATACCCATATTAGAAATTCTAGATGAAATTGAATGAAACTAGCAATTAATCTAGTAAAATTTTGTACAGTTCTTACTGCCCACAGGCTTTGTAAAGTGACCAATATCACTATTAGATTCAGGCTTTGTAAAGTTCTTGTCATTTTTTTTTTTGAATAGTTCTTGTCATAATGTGAAATGGAAAAATTTGTCAAGAACAATTATAAATTTTTTTGAAATCTAAAAAACAAAATCCATAAAACAAGATTATAAAATTTGTTTGAAATCTAGAAAATATTATTAAATCTGTGGGAAATTAATCTCAAGTTAAACACAAATCTTTAATTTATAATTGTCTAAAATTTGTCCAGAATTTGTTTGAAAAGCTTTCAGACGGATTTGGGAAAAAGTATAATAATTTGTGACAAGGCTTTTTCAGACAGAATGTATTTTGTCCAAAATTTGTCTGAAATTAGTATTCCATATGAAATTCATGGGAAAAATGTTTGAAATTCATGTGAAATTTGTCCCAAAATTTGTCTAAAAAAGAAATTTTCTAGTAGTGATCTCAACGTTTTTCTTGTTTGATTTATCTCATTTGCTTTGTGTTCTTGTCTAAAAAAATGTCAAAAATAATCTTTATTGCTCGTTCTAATTTTAGCTACTATTCTCTCTCAAACAATTCAAATCCTAACTTTTCCCTATGGTTCCTATTAGATTGTCTTTTATGAACTACGAACCAATTTTTGATATCTAAAAACGATACTCAATTTTAACTCATTTTAATTATTACTTACAAAGACCCAATAGATTTGGCGATTTAATAATGACATTGGCAGCTCTAAGATTATAGTCTTATTAAGTAATCTGGGAGTCCAATATTACAAAATATTTATATTAATTAGTATACTAAAATTAAATAATTCATATTTTTACCACTTATTCTAAATGATATAAAAATAAGATAAATAAATATATAGCAAGAGACAAACATAAGAAATTGAAGAAAAAAATGAGTGATTTATTAATTATGTAATATTAAGTGGATAATGATAAATGAATCAGGAACTTTATGATGGGGTATTGATTAAATTAATTGTTTAAATAATTAATTACTTTAATTTTTATATATAAAAACTTATAATTATACGCATGTGTATTTTATATAATCTTAGCTGTAAATTTTTTCATTAACTTTTAGAACCTTTTACCTTTACTTACTGACTTCATTTTAGAGGGAGCTATTGCATGATCCCTCATTAAATATAAGAAAAATAAATAATGTGATTTTTTATTTGATTTTCTTTGTTCAATTCGTATAGGCATCATGATCGGCTTTTTTAACTCTTTATTTTATTTTATTATATTTTCCGTAGCGTGTATGACCAACTATCAGTGGTCACCAACTGAACGTGGCTTTGGGGGCATTGTAGTCAGCCGTCACTCGTCGACTCCGTCATGCGTGAAATTTCTAGTAATTAACATTGTTCTTGGGGGCATAATTTTTTTATTCTTTATATATTAAATGTATAAGATAATAAAATTAAAGAATAGTTGAGATCTCATCCATTTTTTTTAAAACTGGAGAGGATCTTTTTCCAATGTTGAATGTTTGTGATTGAACAAATATAATTTTAATTGTTGGCCAATGCGTTCATCCAAGATAGGTTATTGTTATGCAATATTCAAATAAATATATTTGTGAAAAATAATGGTCTCTTAACTATTATTTAAAATCAAAAATAAACATCTTCTAGAAGTTTACTTTTGCAGTTCAACTCTTGAAGTTTACTTTAGAAATGGTAAAAAAACAATCAAATTTTGCCATGCCCTTTTATGTTTCTACTCAATAATATGAATGATTTGGTTATAGGCCCGTAGGCGTAGTGCATGTTTAATTATATGTATACGAATCACTTCTAACTAGTTGTTTCACTTTGCACATATATTTGCAATAAAAATATATGCATACGTACTAAATATAGAGAGCGTTTAGAAAAACTTAAAAAGAATTTATTTTATATTATAAAATTAATTTATTACTATTATTTATTTTGAATATTTTTTAGTAAAAATTATCAAAATATATTCTTTTAATTTGTTAAAATAAATTTTATATTTAAATTTGTGATGTAAATTCTCATATGATTAAAAATTAATATATAAATAATTAAATAAATTATTTACCAAACACAGAAAAAATGTGAAGCTTAAAGCATAACTTGCGCCGAGCCTTTATTAAGCAAAAAGTTTTTAGGCGGACATGAAGCTTCTAATTGTGATTCGGACTCATTGGTCACATTATCAAGGTATAATGTAGTTTACAACTTACATTCTCCTCAGCGGTTGTTAGATTAAATATTTATCACTTACCCATAAAAATTAAATATTTATCACCAAGTTAAAAAATATATGAAACAAAGATTTTGAAAGTTTCAAAATTGATAATAGTAGTTTTCAAGACTTCATTTCACTTTTTAGACAAAGTGAATAGTTGGAATATTCAAAGGTAGTCGCCAATGAATAATATTATAAAGGGAAAAAATTGTTCTTTGAATATGAAACAAAGATTTTGAAAGTCTCAAAATTGATAATAGTAATATTCAAAACTTTATTTCAATTTTTAGACAAAGTGGATAATAAGAATATTCAAAGCTCGTCACCAATAAATAATATTATAAAGGGGGAAAATTATTCTCAAAAGACTCTTCTAAGTTATCACGGGTAATACAATTTTCAACAACAACAAAAAAAGCTAATATAAAATTAATTCATTCACATTTAGTTCTACACATATTTTCATTTTGCAGAAAAGAGAAGTGTGTTTTTTTCAAAATAAATAGAAAAACATTTCTTAGAAAATAAAAAAATAATAATAATCTCTTCATCCAATAATTTAAAGAATAATATTAATAATGCATTTTTTTTCTCACATGTATCATTTATATTCAGAGTACAATCGAAAATTAGTTAGCAAAAATTTGAATTATGGTTCAATACTTTATGGGAAACTAACATCTTCTATTAGACGTAACTCTTTATTTGTTTAATAATAAATTGACATATTATTTTCAATATATTTTTCATTATTAAAGAGATAATATTGAGAAAGAAATTACGAAAATAAATTATTTGTATAAAAATGCATTTGAATAAAAATTACGAAAACAATTTTTCTAATTTAATAGAATCACATGACTTAATGAAGAAAAGAAAAACTTTACTCTTGGGAAGAATAAAAACACAAATTTGTAATATAAGAATTAATAAAATTAAATGCAATGGTTTAGTATCAATTAGTTTTTTCATTAAATAAATCACTACATATTTTTCAAAGGAGGGCGTCATGATAAGTGAAAATAAGTATCATTCATGTGTCCCATTAGTATATTTACATTGTCATAGTTCAATAGTTCGTATTAATTTAGAAGAAAATAAAAATTAACTGTTTTGCAATTACATGATCAAGAATCATGAGTTATATTATTCATATTAAGGGCGTTAAAATGGCCTCAGCCTAAGGGACTAACCCAATTAATTTGATATAAAATATGGCTTAGCTTAATAAAATATAATTTAAGTTCAAAATTATTTTGGCTCAATTTGATCCACTCTTAAAATTTATTAATCTAATATAGGCTAATTCGTAGCAGGTAGGACCAATCCACTAATCCAAAAATTGAAAATGAAAAAAAAAAAACGACCTGTGAGTTTTATTTATTTATTTATTCATGAAATCCTATACCTTTTTATGATGTGATGAACCTTTATATTATTTTGTAATCAACTTCTAAATTTCTTTTCAATATATTAGACTCATTTTTTTATGGAATCCATCAAATTGTGACTTGTAAATATATTGAGTTTAATTTTTATATACTATTAGTGCAAAAGGTTTCACACTATTGACTAATAAAAAATTATGATAGATATGACTTTTAAGGTATTTATTACAAGAGTCAACTCACTTAACGAACGCACTTACCACACATGACAAATTATGATTGAATAACAATGTAAAAATTCTTTATATTGTCAATGCATATACTGTTTACTCAAATATTTATCCATAAATAATTATATTTAATATATTAATCCAAAAAAATGATAATGTTATCATTAGTCAATTTAAGAAAGTAGATCCAACCCATTCATTCTAATTTTCTTTTATGTTTGTACAAACTTTATTTACAAATTAAGACTTATTATTATCATACAACTAATTTTTGTTCCTTTTCATTTCTATCCATTTTTCGAGAAATTATTAAGTAATCTGGGATTACCGCATGTCGAACCGTTCGTGGTCCTTGACTAATCTTTACATGATATGTATTTATGTTTTTTTATTTTATGAAAAAAAAAAACTAATAACTCTTAATTATTTGTGTCATGTAAAGATTAGTGAAACTATGATAATCTCATATCATCTAATAATTTTTCTTCTTATTCCTCTCCTCATTTTTTATCACATTATTTATCTCTCTATTTCCCATGTCATCCGTACACCTATTTGTGGTGTACCTTCGTCATTTTCCATCTACAAATCTAATTTCTCACTTTATACCTTAATCCAAAAGACGCCTAAAATCCACACGCACCTCACCTCCCCTCTCAGCTTACAAGTTCTTTTACATTCTTTCTCTCGCCACTCTCTTCATTCAATTCCACTTTTGTTGGAGTAAAATTAAGAGCCTTCGCACAAAACCACCAACATGACCGTGACCCAATTATTCCTCGCATTGGTCCTTCTCTCCAACGCCCTCACCAGTGTCACAGGAGAAGACACCGGCTTCGTGGGCACGCTAGACCCCAAGTCGTTGGGTTTGGAGAAGAAACAAACGCTAAGCCACTTCAAATTCTACTGGCACGACATCGTGAGTGGGAGCCCGCCACCGCGGTCACAATCATTCCATCACTCCCAGAATATAACACGACCACTTCGTTCGGTTTGGTGAATGTAATGGACAACCCCTTGACCTTGGGACCCGAATTGGGCTCGAAGCTGGTGGGCAGGGCCGAAGGGTTCTACGCCTTTACGTCGCAGGCCCAGCTTGGTTTGCTTATGGTTATGAATTGCGCCTTGTTTGAAGGGAAGTATAATGGGAGCACCATAACTATCGTGGGGAGGTACGTGGTTAATGACGAGGTCAAAGAGATGCCCGTGGTTGGTGGAAGCGGGATTTTCCGGTTTGCTAAGGGATATGCTGAGGCCAGGACTCACTTCTTTGATCCCAAGACAGGGGATGCTACCGCAGAGTACAACGTTTATGTTCTCCATTATTGATGCTTTATATTGTGGGAGTTCTATTCTGTTCTATCTTCTTTTTATTTTTTTTGGGTTATTTGTGGTGTTTTCGTGGTTTGTGCTTGCCACGATAATTTGAATAATAATTAGGAAAAAGATATTTGGACACCCAAGAGGTGTTCATACTTATTTAGTAATAAGGAAAGAAATAAGTGAGAAATAGAGTGAATAAAAATAAAAAGATAAATAAAAATAGGTGGAGAATAGAGTAAAATAAATGTATTAGGTTAAGAGAAATAAATTAGAAATGAAAAAAAGATATATAGGTGAATAGAAATAGATGAGAAATATAATGAAAATAACTAGTGGGTCTCACAACTTTTTACTTTCCTTCTCTCTCATTTTATCTCAACTAAATGCATTCACTTTTTATTTTTTATCTATTTCTTTTCTCTCCACCTTATTTTCTCCCGCCAAACAAAGGGTTAGAGAGATAGAAAGAGAGGAAAGACAAATAATTGATATGATTAGTAATGTGACGTGACAAAAAAAGAGAAATAAAGAAAAATTAGGAGTGTTAATAGGGTGTTTCATTTTTATGGGTGTCCAAAAATCAACTCTCTAACAATTAATGCTATTCTCTCTACTATTTACACTTTAAAGAGTCGGTTTACTTTGTTTCTATTTCCCAGTTTTATTTTCTATTTTCATTTTTTAATTACAAAACTATCATCTTGTCTTTAATCTGTTTCTTATTTTTAAAGATTTGCATAGGAAATATTGAAAATAACTTCTTTTTTTTCGTTTCCTCTGTTTTCTGTACAAATCTTTGAAAACAGGAAACAAATTGAAAACAAAGTGACAGTATTGTAATTAAAAAGTAAAAACTGAAAATAAAAGTAAATTACACTGACATCTTTTAAGATTTCATCAAATTTTGCTCGATATCCCTCTTTTTTTTACTCCTTCACTAATCTCTCTTAATTGTTTGATAAATATTACACTAATACTTCTTATATATTATATTAACCACTCTTAATTGTTTAAAAAATTACACTATGTATCCCTATAAGAGGTTATTGTAAACGTTAAAAAGAAAAAAGAAATTATGTGTAATATCAACAAATCTCAGGAAATGTCAATGTAATTTACTAAAAATAAAAATAGAAAATGAAAACACAAGTAAATGAGGCCTAAAATTTTATGTTCCTTCGAAAACATAATATATCTCGTGATTAATATTTGAACGGTATATCAATAAGATATTGAATTCTTTATAAGTTTTTAATTAGGTCCATAAACTAAAAGAGATTGTAATTGAATATTTGATCTTTTACAAATTGAGTCCTTGAAGTTAGTAAAATTGGACAAATTGTTATTGTTCTAATAGTTTTAAGCCACTGTAAACTAACTTCAAAGACCTAATTACAATTTTTTTAATCTAACACCTAATTTAAAATTTCTAAAATGTTCAAGCACTTAATATTGTTATATTAAACCTATTTGAAATACAGTTAAGTAAATAACAAGCCAACGGTTTTCAGTTTTTAAATATTGATTTCAAAGTAAAAAAAAAAATAGTGTAAAAAGTCTCAACTAAAAGTCAACTTTAACATGATTTCAGATTAGTTGATAGTGTAAAAAAATTTTATACTGTTAGTACATAAAATTAAATTTTCATTTTATTTATTTATTATTTTATCATAAAATATTAATTTAATAGAATGAGATTTGTGCAATTATATCCCGTCTAATTGCTCTTTATATTAATTTATGGGTTAAATATGTTTTTCGTTCTTAGAAAATTCATTAAATTTGGTTTTAGTCCTTATTTTTTTTTTTCATTGGTTTAAGTCTTTGAATTTTTGAAAATAGATAAAATTGATCCTTGTTCTAACTCTATTAATATTTTTGCTAATGTGACTAATGGTCGCCACGTAGCAACCATGTGACATCCATGTTGTTAGCCACATGGCAAGCATGGCATGGGCATCAGAGACCAGTTTCACTTATTTTCAAAAATTCAAAGGACTAAAACTATGATTTTTAAAAAATGTAAGGACTAAGATAAAGTTTGACCAAATCTTCAAGGATCAAAAACACATTTTATCCTATTTATTATTATTATTTTATTATTATTTAAATTATTTAACTATTATAATATTAACTTACATATCTAATAATTATAAAGAATTAGAAATGATGATGGATGATGGTGACTCCATTGATTCTTCAAGCTAATAGCTTTTATAGTAGCTATAATGGGTCCTAACAGGTAATAAAATCAGTTACAATGTACAAATATTTTAGTCAAGAGCGTCCAACGTTGGTCAGGTGTCATATTAAAAATGTGTTTTTGGTTTCTAAAGATTTGCAAGTACTTTTGTTATTTTACTATAAAAATTAAAGGAATTTGTCATGAAAATCATGTTAAAAAATTTATTTTTGGTTCCTAAAGATTTTCTCAATATAAATTTGTTAACAATTGTGTCAAGAAATCATTATTATTACAATAAAATGTGTTTTGGTCCTTGAAAACTTGATTAAAATTTGCCTTAGGCCCCTGTATTTTTAAAACCATGATTTTGGTCACCAAAGATTTGGCCAAAATTAGTTTTAGTCCCTGATTTTTTTAATGTATTGTTTTATTTTATTTGATGTATTATCCTGTCATATAACGTCTATATGTAATAAGCTATTTTTATTATATGCATTGTAAGAGTTATTTTAAGTTTTACATATCATTTAACTCTATTAGTTGAAAAAATAAAAGTAATAATTTGTTTTAAACAATATTTTTAAGTAATACTTGATTTCAATAGTTTGTTTTTCATTTAATTATTTTTTATAGTTTAAATTGTTCAAAGTATTGCTTATAAACTTAAAAGATTATGAAAATAACAGTTATTTTTGGTTGGAGTATTATTGTAAAATAATTGAATTATTTTATCATTTCGTATTTCAAAATTCCAATAATCTTTAAATTTAATTATAATATTAAGTATAGTATAATATATTTAATCATTTTAACATCTAATGGAATCAGAAATTCATTTTAAATTTTATATCATTTATAATATTTAAATTTGCAGTTGTGTTATATATACTCAATATTTAAATGATTAAAAATTGTTTTATATCCATCATTATTTCGTAGAGTGAATATGTCACACGTAAATATTTGTAATTAATTTAAATAATTTTATATTAAATATTAAACAAATTTTGTTATTAAATATATTAATAATTAATAATGATATATACACTATATAGTTTTAATATTTATATACTAATGAATTGGTAAACTCATTTAAAATTGAATAAATATTTACATCATACATAATTAATATTGAACTCAGGTTTATAATAATTTTTACTACATAATACAAAATATATAAGATTTTTAATATACTTACAACATATAATATAATTAGAAATCCATAATGGAAAATTGATTGAAATATTTGGACAAAAAATATCACTCTTTAATTATTTATTACAATTAATATATTTTTTTTATGATTAGCTAATATTGCATGATTATGTTAAGGAGAAAAAACTTACATTAGAGAACTTAATAGTTAGTATATTTTCTTCTCACAAATAGGAGATAATACTAAACACCTAAGCAATTCATCTTACATAAGTGCTAATTAAATTAAATTGTGTATTAAATTTTAAGTAATATTTGATTTCAATAGTTTGCATCTAATTTAATTATTTTTATATTTTCAATTATTTAAATATTCAAAAATTAATTAAATTTATTTTTTTAAAATATAAATAAATGTAAAATAATTGAATTATTTTATCATATTACATTTCAAAATTACAAAAATATTTAAATTTAACATAATTTAAATATTTTTTATATTTTAAACATAAATTTCTCATATAATTTTATAATTATTTAAATAAAATAAGAAATATTTGCTAGTTAATAACCAAATAGATTAAACGATAGTATATAGGGTTGGAAATGAGTCGAGTCCAGTTGAGTTGAACTAAACTCAACTTGACTCAATAAGATTGTTTTGGCTCAAAGTTCGACTCGAGTTGGATATGAACATTTTTGTCAGCTCGACTCAATTCAATTCTAACTTGTGCACAACTCAGTTCAATTCATTAGCTCGATTCGGTTTAAAATATGCTTATGTTATATATTTCATATAAAAATAAAATTAATAGAATTTAATCAAAAAAATTAATAATTAATTAATTAATTATATATATATATATATATATATATATATGGGGTCAGGATTCGTTGACACCAGGTGTTAAGTTAGTTAAATTACACCTTCAATAATTTTTCGTAAAATGCAAATATACCTAATCTAACTGTGAATTGTAATATATTATGTGATGAACTACCAAATAATTTTTAAAATTGTATAAAATTTTGTATCTTTAATCTAATAATAAGAACATAAAATTCAACGGTTCAACAGAAGTGATATTAATGGCGACTGCGATGGTGGTGACAATAGCAAAGTTAGTGGTGGTAGTGGTGATGGCGACGATGCGACAATGACAAGCAATGTGGGAGTGGTAAGGCAACTTGAGATTCAACATTTTAATCTCAATCTTTAATTGTTTTTAAATATAATTCAACGGCTACATTGACAATACATAACCATTAAACTCTCTCTCTCTCTCTCTCTCTCTCTCTCTCACAACACACACACACACACACACACACATATATATATATATATCGATTCAGTTCATGAAATAAAATTATACAGTTCAAATTAGCTCATTTATTTAATAACCTCAATTTTTAATTCAGTTACTCATTTAATTCATAAACCCATCAAGTTTTAAACTATTTGGAGTTAATTTAATTCATGCGAACTGTACTAATGTGATGATATTCCACTAGTTTGACAAAAATAAAAATTTGGTACTCTAAAAAGACATTCCGCAGCCGGTATTCGATCCCGGGAATTCAGCCTCCGAATTTAACAATGTGCACTGAAGATGTGCCGACAATGAATGCAAATGAATTTATTTATCATTAACCGTTAAAAATTGTTGCCCAATTTTCTCTTATTCTGCAGAACATTTTTTATTAAATTATTATACCTTTAAATAGGTCTTCATTGATTAATAATCATAAAAGTTCTTTAACTTTTATGAAATTATAATATTTATTTAAAATTTAAGGTAAAATACAGGAAAATATTTAACACGTAGTACGATTGAATATGCCTTTATCTATTTTTTTTATAATTTTAACAAAAGTAATGGTCATAAGAAAGTAGGGATTTATTTAAAAATTAAAAAATATAAAAATAAAATTTCATGCAAAATATGTATATTACAAACATGTATTACAATTTTAATTAAAATATCATAATCCACTCAATAATTTAACCGCATATTTACAAGCTTATGAAAATTCAGATGTTGTGTGTTCATTTTGTCTAAGGATGCGATCCTATGATTTGGCTTCTATACTATAACCTTTAGGTCTCTGTCTACCTATTAGTATATTCACTTGTTTGGCTCAAAATATAATTTTTCAAATCTCCAGTTAATAGCACGAGAAATAATCCAAATAATAACTCCATTGATATGAGTTAAGGCTTTTTGACCAATTTCAGATAAATTTAGAAACCATTTATAGAAAAATACAAAATATTAGTTTTAGTTTGAAATATCCGTATATTTAACAGACATAATATATTAAAATTGAAAAAAAAAAAAACTCACAATAAAATGTGATAGGGCTTACATGTTTTGCCTATGTGAGAGACAAAACATAGATGGATTCTCAGGTGGACCATCTTTACAAGTGCTATACGGTGAACCATTAGAATTTACCTAATATAATAGGTTTTTTTGTTGACATTTTTTTTTAAAAATGAACTGACTATAATGCCCTTTAATATTAGAAATATTATTAAACTCAGTCCTCCGCACGCCACCACCAATGATGATTTTCGGCAGCAACACCCCCTTTTTTTTTCTTTTTTCTTTTTCTCTCTTCTTCTCTTTTCTCTTTCTTCTTCCCCTTCTTCTTCGTCTTTCTCTCAATCTCCTCTTCCTCTGTTCCATATTCCTTCACTGTTTCAATAAAGCCCCACACATGCCCAATACAAGCCCACCCACAAACCCCAAAAAAGCTTCAATCTTTAACAAAAAAACCTTACCGAACAAGCAATCACAGTTCTTAGCTCCCTTGCGAACAACATTGAGCACAGAATCAATGAGTTCAGTGCCTTTAGCGTAACAAAATTGTCTAATTAATCCTCTCAAGAGGTTTGGGTTTGGATAGAGCACATTGCTTCTGCCTTAAATGCTACCTCAAACGTCATCCTCGCTATAATGGTCTGGTTTGGATCGCAATTTGTAAAAGAAGAAAAACAAAATGAAAGAATGAGAGGGGAATTAGAGTGGAGTACATGCAACGGGAAGTTAGACCATGACAGTTCCTTCACTATTCCTTCATTGGAGTGTTTTGCAAAAGTCCTATGCTTTCATCCCACAAATCAAACCCAAGTGACTCGTGATTAAGGACAGGGAAAACCTAATCTAAGGCAAATAGTTTAGGGATAGCCTGGAGACCCACATTCCATCACTATCTCTTCACTGCCGCAGGTGGTGCTAGCAAGTACAAGAAGAATAAGGCAGTCGTGTGGCCAAGCGGCACAGAGTGGTGGTGGTTGTGCAAGGATGATGACACCAGCGCTTTGCTCGGCGGAGTTCTCGAGGTTGGACGAACAATGTGTAAATTTAGATTTATGCCTAAAAAGAAATAAAATCCAAATAATTGCTCAACCAGTGGCTATACAGATTGCACTCCTAATTTTAAATTAATCCCATTTGTGTAACTAGACCCATAAACCACATATTAATGGTCCACCGTAGTTGTCCAAAATATAGGGTGTTAGTATCTCTTGATGGTAAGAAAAGGCAAAAAAAAAAAAAAAGATGATAGCTTTGCTTCACATCACATACAATAATTTGGCAAAAACCAAAGTAGTATAAAAAAAAAATTATCATAATAATGTAAAAAAAAAACATTTTACCAAAATGGTTGTTTTGAGATGTATAGAAAGCGCTAATTGGAGTGGCGCCACACAAAAAAAAGCAAGGCGCTGGTTCTATCAGCGCCACTTGCAATTCAACCCAACGCGACGTTTTTGTCTTGTAGTAGAAGGCGCTGGTCAGAGTAGCGCCTTCTGTACATGACATATTTTTTGTCTTTTTCGAAATGATGTAGCTTCTGACTTGACGCAAGATGTTTTGTCTTTTAGTAGAAGGCGCTGGTCAGACCAGTGCCTTCAGTACTGGTCAAAGGCGCTGGTCAAACCAGTGCCTTCTGTATAGTCAAAGGCGCTGGTTAAACCAACACTACCTATACTGTAATTACACGCGAATTTCACAAGCGCCACTTCAATATTTCCGTTCCAACAAACCCATGCCCGTATCCGCCGTGCATGCATGTAATATCTGTATTTGATAATTATCGCCCGTCTGTATGTGTTGCAGTATAATATTCTTATTCTTATTATGATTATGATTATGATTATGATTATGATTCTAATTCTTATTCTTATTATGATTATGATTCCGATTCTTATTCTTATTCTGCTTTTGAGATGACATTTAATATTTTATAATTGGGTTACTAAGTTTATAAATATGAACTTGATATGCAGTAGAAGTATACTTCTCTGTGTTTTATAATCTTGCTCTCTTGTTTTCGTGCTTCTGCGTGTTCTCCTGTCATTTCACGTTTAAGTTATTTTTTGCTTGTGTGCTCTTAGTATTTTCTTTCGTCTCATTTTTTGCATTTGCTTTTGGTTTTTAAAGATGACTTCTATTATTACTTTTATTTATTTGAATGGTAGAAAATTTAATGTCCATAGGGCATGACTTTTAAAGGTGATAAAAGAACAATTCAAATTAAACGTGGTATCACTTATGATGTGTTAACAAAAAAGATTTCTAATAAGTTGAAGCTTTCAAGATATCAATCTATTTGTAACTTGACTTGTAGATTTTTGACATGCCAAAACCCGATCACATATTTAGGTGTTCTAATATGTGACGATGAAGATATTGAGTGTATGATTAATGCATTTAAACAACAATATGTCATGACAATCCTTGAGATGTATGTTGACGTTGAGACTATTGGTTGTTCCTCATTACCAACTGAGATAGATCATACTCAACCTCACATGTCTACTGATTCAAGAGGTGGTACATCTCAGCAAGAGTTCAACAATGTTGCTAAACGTGCAAAGTTGAATGTTGACGTTGATCTTCATGTTACCACGCATTTAAGCGATGATGGAGATGAAAGTGACGATGATAAAATTGAGAGTCAAATTTTAGACAGGAGTTCTTCAGATACAGATGTAGATGGCGACTTTGATGCCAATCTTGAGCCTAACAGCTTGGCAACTAATTTTTTTCCTACATCCCCTATCAGTTCATCATTACCAATTGATGAACAACAGCCACAATATGCAGGTAATTTCGAATGTTTATTTTGTATATTTTTTTGAGTCTAACAAAACTTGTTTCATGCATTTTGTTTAATCATATTTTTGGCTAAACACAAGCTCCCTTTTGGAATATGTCACCCCACTACAAATATATCAATAGGGATCACCCTGACCAAGAGTTTCCTTTTCATGAGTCGGATGTGCCTGTCAACTAGAGTATGGGCGACGAGCATTACACGGGTTTATGGTTTGACACCAAACGTGATGTGCAGATAGCTGTAAAGCTTTATTCAATGAAGACGCACCAATCATATCATGTTGTGGAATCCAAACCGATAGTTTTGTCCATGAGATGTCTGAATAGTGTAGATGGGTGCCCATGGAAAATGAGAACAATATTGTCCAAGAAGATTGATAAACGGACCATTACTAAATGGGGCGGTGGACACTCGTGAGTGAACGTTATGCTATCTCAAGACCACTAGAAATTAGAATCTAAGTTCATCTGTTCATGTATAATAGGTGCAAGGCTTTTGTTTGACTCTATTTTATAGATGGTACTACTTTTTAAGTCGATATTGCATTTTTTGAACTATATGTGACTTTGTATGTTTCATTATCATTGTTGTGGTTAGGTATGGTGAATGAAGACCCATCGGTTTCTGTCTCACTGATACAAGAATGAATGAGTGGTTAATATAATTATAAAATCACATATAGAAGGCTTGGAAAGCTAAGCAAAAGGCAATTGCATGGGTCTTTGGTGACTGGGACGAATCATATGATTTATTGCCAAGGTGGTTAGGACAGAATGGTTGAGTGTTGTCCGGGATCAACATATAAATTGGAGACAACTGATTTTGTCTTCAACAACGAAGTTGATAGTCGATTTCGCAAGTTTCGTCGCGTATTTTGGACGTTCAAACCAGTATGTGATGCATTCAACTTTTGCAAACCGATTATACAAATAGATGGCACATTTTTATATGGCAAGTATCGAGGAACATTGCTCATCGCCACAACATAAGATGGAATGCATGTGTATTGCCACTTGCGTTTGCAATTGTTGAAGGCGAGACATTAAGTGACTGGTCATGGTTCTTGCAAAAGATAAGACGCCATATGACCCAAAAGCAAGGCTTATGTTTGATTTCTGATCATCACCAGAGCATTAAATCAGCGGTTTCAAATGCAAACCTCGGTTGGCAGCCACCAAGTGCGTACCACGTGTATTGCATCCGTCACATTGCAAGCAATTTTAACCACCGATTTAAGAATGTGAAATTGAAGCAGGAGTTGATAAGCATGGGTGAATTTAATTCTATTTAGTTTTATGTTTTATTGTGGTTACTGATGTTTGCTTACATATTTTGGTTACGTTCTCATTGGTGTAGGATACACAACATGTAAACACCAGTTTGAAAGGCGTTTGGAAGCATTCCGTGAGACTAACCCCGAAATACGCAGGTGGATTGACAACATATCTGTAACAAAATGGAGCATAGCACATGATGAAGAAGGGCATAGATATGGCCATATGACGACAAACTTGTCCGAGGCTGTTAACAAGATATTAAAAGGTGCACGCAATTTGCCAATTACTGCTTTAGTGAGGAGCGCTTACATAAGATTGGTGGAGTATTTTGTTCAGAGAGGAACCCAAGCAAGAGCATAGTTTAGTTCTGGTCAAAGGTATTGCAAGAGGTTACTAGATGCCTTACAGAAAAATATAGAGGATGCTTACACGCAACACGTTTGTTCGTACAACATTCAATCCACTAGGTTTGAAGTTGAAGAACCTTTCAATCTAGTTACACAAAAGGGTGGGCAAACATGGGCGATTGTTTTAAATGCACGACAATGTGAGTGTGGTGCATTCCAAGCATACAGATATCCGTGTTTGCATGTCATAACTGCATGTGCCAAAGTCAATATTGATTGTTATCAGTATGTGGACCTTGTGTACTCAATTGAAAATGTCATTAATACTTACTCTGGGCAGTGGTGGCCCATTGGCAATGACTCCAACATTGGTGGTAGAAGTGGTCCTAGGATTGTTCCAAATGAGTCCATGATTCGTAGTAAAGGGCGCCCGAAGTCAACGCATTTAAGGAACGAAATGGATTGGAGGGAATCACAACGTAGACAACATTGTGGTTATTGTAAGCAGGAAGGCCACAATCGAAGTTTATGTCCTTGCATTGTGCAAGAGTATGGTCTCGGTGATGATAATCAAAATGGTTAAAACTATTAGTTGTATGTAATTGTCTTCTGACTACGTGTGACGTATGTATTATTGGCCATATCATTATTAAACTTATTAGCATGGTCTGCTTATTATCATTAATTTTATATTTAATATTAATAATTTTTTATTGCGTTAAATTAAAATGGCCTTCTTACTTAGTATTTACATGGAAAGCGGATAGTACATGTAGCATATACGACACGTAATAATCATTTCATAGACAACATTAAACACGACTTATTTTTTGGGTCTCCAACACTCATCTTCAGGATCATTTGGTGTTAAAATACATCCACGTTGTCTATGTCTCGCGCTGCAATCTAGGTTCCTTCTAATATGCTCCTCTACATGTGACGCACTGGCTTCCCCCGTAAAAGCTTCATTTAGGTTAAATCCTACCCTAGGGGGTTCATGCTACTGTGTGGAACTAGAACCCAGAAACATTGCCCCACCGGATGCCGGGGACATCACCGTTGTGTCCTACCATGGATGGGCAAAATGAAAAAGTGCTCTTGGTGTGAATAGGGGTTGTGGATACATTGGTGGAGTCAAATAGGTTGGTGGATTAGGAACATAACATGGACCCTGTCTTGGTGTTTAACTAGTACTAGGTGTGAAGAGATTTTGGACTACGTCCACTACTGACATAGGTTGTTGTGACAGATACTGATAAGACACAAAGTCACCATGAGGAAAAGGGGGAGATGCATAAAATGTCCCCTGTGTCGGTACTGTTGGAGGGGTTGGTAGCATAAGTGGTTCATGGTTAACACACTTGCGACGATGGTGTAGTCCTCGACCTTCCCTCCTCCTTGCTCTTGTCTCATCACTAATTACAGGGTCGGGTAACTGTTGCGATGAAGGGGCTTCTTCAGTAGCATCGGTCACCCGATCAATCTCTGTATATACCTCCAAGCAGTTCACAAGATATTTTCTCAATTCGTCAAAGTTGAAGCTGCTTCGTTGGTCCTCGGTTGCACAATGGTGCATCTGCTTGAGGCTATCAATCTACAAGAAGTACAATAATTAATTTGAACATTTGTTGCATACAAACCAAAAATACCAATTTTATATGATTTGAGTATATTTTGTAGATATAAAAATAAATGCTTACCATAAAACCCTTTTTTGCCCCTAATTGACTGATCCATCGTCGAGTATGTTTCCTATACTATGTCATGTACCTTGAATTATGTGCTAGTTGCAGGCTATCGGCAATCATGGCATTATATTGGCGAGCATGACGGTTGTTCCATTCGTCTATGTAGACAATGTGTTGTTGTCGCCAATCCATGTCTTGCTTCCTTCGCAGCGTAAGGTCATGGAGCTGTTCTAGCTGACGTGGAGCAGATGGAATATGTTGCACCATATTAAATTGACGCATAACCTGATTCGGTTGGTGCCATTCAATGATATTGAAATTAATTAATGGTACCACTGATCTCCAAACATTAACGCCTTCTGTACAATAACCTGGTAGCATATTATAATGGCCCATATATGGAGTCCAAACAATCTACACAATGTGAAAAATGCGTCACACATAACATTTCATCGAATATAAATTGATAAATCATTTTTGGAAACAACTTACATCATCCGGCCTCATCTTGTCAAATGCCTCTCTATAGCCGAGGAGGTTTTGTCTTTGGAATTTGAATGCTCAATGGAGTGTATGATGCTACTTGTCCATTAATAACTGAATAAAGTTAAAATGATATATGTATACAATTTTTTCATACATATATAATGTTATTCATTATACTAACTGTGCACCTGAATGGAACAGTAGGAACTTGCATCGGAGGGTTGGCGGGTGCACAAAAGGGAAACCTATCCCACGCCTACAGTTGTACTAAAATGCTAGCGCCTCCCATCTCCTTCCGGTCATAGTTGGTGGACAAACATACTCACGATACAAATAGCTAAGGATAGTCGATCCCCAGCTTAACTGACCACACGCATCAAAGTCTTCAAGGAACGGAAGAAACCATATGTACCTGAATGATCCGGGAAAAGCATTCTCCCTAAAATACGCAAAATGAATGCTCGGGCAAACCGTTGCAACTATAAAGGACTATGGGCATGCATCTTGACTTCATTGAAATGTTGATCAAGCCAATTCATTTTTAATCTTGCTCCTCGCATTTCATTTTTCGGTGGCAGTATCCCTAATAATTGCTCCACCATATACTGATATGAACCTGATGACCTACCAGTTATCAGATCTCCATCAATTTGTAAACCTAGTTGCACAGCAAAATCTTCTAATGTGATGGTACATTCTCCCTGTACCATGTGGAAAGTGTGTGTCTCCGGCCTCCAACGCTCAAATAGTGCGGAAATCAGATCATGATATAACTTGAAAAAATCAATCTGAGCGACGCCCAAAAATCCAAGGCGCTGTAAAACGTCCCTGATCTCTTCTAAGAACAATGTCCCACGCCTACCAGTCTTTAAGGCCCACCTAATTTTCAAAACGCAATCTGGCGGCCTATTCTATACTTGTTCAGATACATGTATAGGCTGAAGACGTAACAACAAATCATCGTGGGGACTAGGGTGTATAGTTTGGCTTGCCATACTGCATTAATCAACAATAAAAAACATAAAAATATTGTTAACAATTATAAATTATATAACACTAAATTAAAAACTTGGTAATTAAACTAATAAATGTTATTTACTTAAATGAAAATTTAAGTACATGTTATTTAACTTTTAAATTATTTAGAAAAGTTATAGTGTAATATTTTTTAACTACGTGACCAATATGATAAATTAATTAAACCATAATTTCTAAACCATAAATTCACAACAATTTTTTTTCATTTCGAATTATGATCAAAATTATAAACTACACATTTATATAAGTTAAAAACGTATATAATACTTTTTAATTTAACACGTTTATATATATATATATATTTATTTATTTATATATATATAAAAATTAAGTACAGTTATTTAACTTTTAACTTATTAGAAAATTATAGTGTCATATTTCTTAACTAGGTCACTAATATGATACATTATTTAAACCATAATTTCTAACTCATTAATTCACAACAATTTTTTACATTTCAAATTATGATTCAAATTATAACTACACTTTATATAAGTTAAAAAACGTGTGTGTGTGTGTATATATATATATACTTTTAATTTTATTAGGTATATATATATATATGTATATATATATATATATATGTATATATATAATATATATATATGTATATGGGGTAAGATCCGTTGACATCAGGTGTAAGAGTTAGTCAAATTACACCTTCAATAACTTTTTGTATAATACAAATTTAACTAATCCAACCATTGAATTTGATGATATTATCTTTATGATTATGTATATCAAATTTCACATCATTTGGACTTTTCTAAATATGTTATCTAATATTGAATATTTACATATATTTTAATATCATATTGTACATTAAAATAAAGTGATTTAATGAACTATTAAATAACTTTAGAATTGTATGAAATTTTGCATACTTAATCTAATTAATAAGAACATCAAATTCAATGGTTGGATTGGTTAAATTTTCATTATACAAAAAGTTATTGAATGTGTAATTTGACTAACTCTTACATTTGGTATTAACGGATCATGCCCCTATATATATATATATTTATTTATTTATTTATTTATTTATTTATACATAAGGTAAAACATATATATTAAAAATTATATATGTTTAATGCATATACATAACTTAAAAACATATAAATTTATATTTGTAAATAAAATTCAATTGATTAAAGTGTTTTACCAATCTCACCCTAAATTATAGCACTTGCAAAATCTTATCTTTAATTTTTAATCCATAATACAATAAATAAGTCTCAAATCAACACTTAACAACCTTAAATCATTATTAATATAAAAAATATATATCTATATAGACGTCATAAATTAACCTAAAACAATATAACAACTTAAAGAAATTTTTAAAGAACAACACAATACTATATTAAAATTAAAAAGGTAAATTTTACCAACTAAAATTACCTCTATGATTTTACTAAGACAACTTTCCTCTTCTTTTAATCACCACAGTCTCCTCTCTTCCACTCTCCTCTTCTTTCTTCACACCACGGTCTCCTCTCTTCCGGCACCACGTCTCTTCCTCTCTTCCAACATCACCTTCTCCTCTTCTCTCCTTCTCTACATAACCCTTAAATGGTGAAGAGGGCTTGACCCGTGAAGCGAGAGATGCCCGTGATTGCAACCAAAAAAACGTGGGAGGGGGGATGGGACGACACACAGGAGGCGCTGGTGGCAGTGGCGCCTACTGTGCCCGTCACTTCTTCTTCGACAACTGCTGAGGGGGATGGGACATCCATGCACGAAGAAGAAGGAGAGGATGTGATGGGGCACAAGAGGCGCCGGTGGTAGTGGCACCTTCTGTGCCCGTGACTGCTTGTCCGAAAAAGGGGAGAGGGGACGTGCGTAGGTGGTGCTGGTGGTAGGCGCGCCTTCTGCGTCCTGTGCATAAGCGCCACGTGTCAAGAGCGGGTGGAATTTTGAATGGCGCTGATTTTATCGGCGCCTTCTTTTTGTTATCCTATTTCCATTTTGGAGTCAAGATGGCGCTATTGCGAGTAGTGCCTTCTTTTGCACAGTTTCCCAAACAACCTACTTTAGTAATATGTTTTTTTTTCTACAATATTTTAATAATTTTTTTTAATTACTAATATGGTGAAAAAGCCCAATAATTTCAACCTAGCTCTACCCATTTCACTTCTTTTCTTTTCGTTGTCAAATTTGATAAAAACATAATAATAATTATAAAACAATGATACAAAATTAAATCATGCATCTTATTATATCAAATTAAATAATTTTTAAAAAAGTAAACTAATTAGTTATATATACGATATTCATATATGAACAATGTAATTATTATAATTTTTTGTTATTGTTACATACACACTAAAATTTGTCTAAATCACTAAAAAATATTATAAAACTTGGTACATAAATTAAATAGTACATGTATTGACAGTGTAAATAAATTTTACACGATCAATCAATCAAAAATTGATATGTTTAACATAATTTTTGATTGGTTGACAATATAAAAATTCTTTACACCGTTAATGCATAAATTTAAACTCTACATATTATTAGACGTAGAAAATTCTGAAGTTATTAATAAGGTATATTACAAGATCATTAACTAGGTTAAGAAGTTAAAATCACATGCCTAGAAATTAAATACATATAACAAGTATTTTCTAACATAATTATTAATCTAAATTAAACCCAAGAAAATAGATGAAGCCAAAACTGCACAATCTAATAAATAAAAAAATTAACTTACCAAATGAATGCCTAATTCACTGGTTTGCTTTAAAAATATTTTATCAGTCTCTAACATAAGTAACAAATTTGGTTCATGTTTGGAGGAATTTTATACCTCTAAACATGGGTGGACGCAAAAGAGGCAAAGATGATCTTGGTGAGTAGCAACAGAGGCCAAAGGGAGGCAACAACATGGAGGCGCTCGGGTGGTCACCTACAAAGACATTCTGATGCCTAAGTCAGTGAGTGTAAGAGGTGAGTGATGACGCTTAGAGAATGTACCTATAAACATGAAATGCCTTATATAGTAGTGAATTGGCTAAAAAGGTGGTTATTGCAGGCCCGTGCCATATGGCCAAGCCCAAAATGGGTCCAAAACAGTTTGTAACAAAGAATATCCCTCTCCTACCTTGTGTAATCCATACATTAATTTTCATGAAGAACATATCACTGATATTACTTGTTTGAAATGAATTCTTTATGTTTACTAAATTAGACACATATTTCATTATGTTTTGTAGGAAATTAAGGGTGTTGTGGAAATTGGAACAAGTTACAAGAAATTTGATGGTATAGAAATCCTTAAACACCATCGAGGACGTGGATCAACTAAAGTGAGGTTGTTCTAACTTAACCAGTAATGTCAAGTTTAAGTCCTAGGCTGCTACATTAAATACTTTGAGGGAGTGTTTCATAGCCCATAATAATCCTACTCGACTCGAGTAAAATTGTATCTTATAGAAGATACCTATGCTTTGTACCGAAAAAAGAAATCCCCAAACTTTGTAGTGCTATTTCGATAGAAACTTTTAGAAGCTAATTCATAGAAATCCTTAGATTGAGTTAATTGAATTTTAGAAGCTAAAAATGATTGATAGACCAAGAAATCGAGCATTAGTTAAACTATGGAATTTCCTCATCAATTTATTGATTAAATCTTAATAAGGTTAGAATTCTAAACATTAAAACCAAAAACCTAAACGTACTAGGGTCAGACTACTAGTGGGGGTTTGAATAGTATGCACAAAGTCCTAGGTTATAACCTTATTATTGCCATTATACATAAAAAAATATATAAATGAAATTAAATCCATATCTTTAATAACCTCAAGGAGTTGGTCGAAGGGAAACAAGACAGGGTTTTGCATCTGATAAGTTGCAAGTTCGAGTCTTCACTTATTTGCTTGGGATGAGGTAAATATAAGTTTTTCTATAAGTGCTCTTTGAATGGAGCATCATCTCCTCACCTAAATTTTTTGTAAAAAAAAAAAATCCCTATCATTAATGTTGCATGCTTTAATTCCCTAACTTACTATAGTTATTTATTTTTCTTTTTTTAACCTTTTCTCCTCTGGAAATGTAATAATTGTGGAAACAATACTTAAATGACCCTTCATTCCTTTGGCATTTGCACTTTGATGCAATTGCCAATTAATCAACACGAGACCTATGACTAAATAGTACATTTCCAACTATTAACTTAGGCTCTAACTGTGCATACAACTAGATCATGCAAAAAAAATTTTTAGGATGTTGGAGAACTGTAAAATTTCACATTAGACAAATAAAGACAACAAAAAGTGTATTGATTCACATTTCAACATGGTATTAGAGCTGATATGATATCATATTAACGTTAAATATGTATCAAGCATAGAAGGTGTATTGTTCAAAAGATTTGAACCAATTCAACATAATCCCTCTATGCTTATATACATTTTTGTTTGTCCTCATGTACTTGATGTGAGACTTTATACACTTCACCTCAAGTCCAAGTGAATTGGTAATAAGAGGTGTATTATTCAAAAGATTTGAACTAATTGGATTCAACCTCTCTTTGTTTGTATAGACTTTTTCTTGTCTTTATTCACTTGATTTGGAGCTTCACACACTTCCCTCTCAAGTCCAACTGAATTGGTCTAGTTTTTTCATTTGCATACCTCCTTCCTAGGCTTGTACTTAAGTCTCATAGGCCCAATAGGAGAGTGTAAATTATTAGTTTGAATTTGCATCAAGCATAAGAGATGTACATTCAAAAGATTCAAACCAATTGGACTCAACCTGTTTATGCTTATATACACTTTTACTTGTCTTTATTTACTCAATGTGAGACTTTATAGTTCTCCAAGACAACACAAATTTATAGACTGTTGGTAAGCATAGAGGTGGACACGTACGAGTCTAAATCAATCTGTGAGTCCAATGAATTATAATTGATCTAATTCATAAAAATTGGGATAATGTAAGCCACTAAGTCGGTTTGAATTTGAAAATGTGAGGCCATTTAATTTAGATATTAGATTTCATAAATCAAAGTCAATGAAATCCTAACCATACTAATTAGTATATATGCATGATTTTTGAGTAATTCTATTGTCAACATCAATCTATTAATGTTTATAGTTTTGATTTCAGCCTTCCTTCTTTCGTTTTTACAATTATTTCGTCGAATTTTACTGTCGGATGTTCTTTCTTTTATGTATGCAGACTGACACACTACCTACTCGAAGGATGTTTTGTACTTCCTTTCTTTCCAGAATAATCGGTTTAAGAATTCTGAGTCTTTTTTTTTGTCTCAATATTTTAATATTTAAGACAGGGTAATGGAACTCTTTCACTATTATTTTTTATTTGTGATTTGTGATAATAATGATAACCTTTCGTAGATTTTTAAAATTGTATTGTGATTGACAGTTTTGTTTATTTATTTATTTCAAAAATTTTCTTAATTTTTATGAAATTTGAACAAAAAAAATGCTAACCCAAATAACCAATTCAAATCGATCAATCCAAATTAATTTAAGTTAATTTGATTGATATTGACTTCTCAAAGGTACATAAATTCGAATAAAATCAACTGAACGGATTTTACTCAATTTAAACGTATATTTCGTTCAACTTGAACTAACTTAACGAACTGACCCTTTGGTAAGCTCTCCATCAAAAACAATTTAAATCCTTTCAGCCCTCAAAAACAATTTATTATATAAATACTAGGGAAAATTCATTTTTTTAAAAATTAAAAAAAAAAAGAGAGAATATGTAATTGATAGTTTATAGAGTATTAGGTTCTTCAAAAATATACAGAATTTGTTTTAGTCTCCAATTTTTTTTCTTGAATAAAATCTGTCAAATATTAAAAATACTCTAATTAGATTTGTATGCTAAACTATGTTTAACTTTTTTGTTAAATGATGACCACATCAGCATCATAGTCACCATTAATTTGCTGATGTGGCTGTTCATGTCAATTGTTATATCCAAGTCAAATTGAAAACATACTTTTTAGATAAAAATTTTATATATTTAATCCTAAATCATAAATTTTTTTAACCCTAAAGCAAAAGTAATTACATAATTTTTTATTAAATATAATCACTGGGCACTTTAAGTAATAAAATATTTATTTGAAAGCTGATGTGACCATTATTTAACAAAAAAGTTAAACAAAATTTAGCACATGTATCTAATTAGGGTATTTTTAATATTTGATAGTTTTTATTCAAGGAAAAAATTCTTGGGAATTAAAGCCAATTTTGTCATATTTTTGGAAGACCAAAAACATATTTAATCCGAGATAAAATAATAGATAATTTAGAGAATAATTAAATGATATAGTGGTCTAATAAAAAATAGAGATCAAAAGAGGATATCTTTTTTATTATAATTATAGATGTAATAGTTTAATAATTTAAACTTTTATAATTTAATTAATGATAACTTAATGTGATGTCTTAACACCTTCAATTAAGTTTCTTTTTCCCTATTAAATTACTTCATTTTTTTTTTTGAAGGTCAATTACTCCATTTTCTCAAATCAAGGGGAAAGCATCAAATAATCGAACTTCGATTGCGACCCACTAATAAATTAGTTGGTTACTCCGTACTCATATTGTAATCCTGATGTTCGTATTGACTTGGGAGAAAGTAAAAAATAAACGGCAGCAATTATATGGCAATGAAGAATTAAACATGAGGCACGTCTGGTCAACGCCATGGCTTCGGATAAGGTTTTGCCCTGGTTCGCCTAACCGTGACCTCGATCAGAGGAAAAGGGGCTCATTGACCAAATATGACACTTTTAGAAATTATTTATTAGTATGAGGTTGTTTTAAAACATATTACATAAATATGGTGGTCAACGATGAAAACATTAGTCAATTAGTATTTTTTATTCTATGTCATCATTTTTAATAAATTTTATTAATTTATTTGTGAAAAGTGTTAGGTGAACTGCCACGTAGAATATTCTAGTAGTAGTAGCGTTTTCAAAAAATGTTATTACCACTAGTGTATCCCAGGTGGCAGCCAACCTGGCAAAAAAGCAATGGAGGTGGCGGACATGTGTACAAAACGCTATTACCACTAGCGTTTTCAATTTAATCTTTTTTTTAAAACGGAAAAAAAAGCAAGTATTTAAATTTTTAATTATTAAAATGTAGAAAACACTAGTTCTACTAGCGTTTTCAATTTTTAATTTTTATTAAAATATTTTAATTATTAAAATATTAATTTTTTTTAATTTTTATTAAAATATTTTAATTATTAAAATATTAAAAACGCTATTAATAATAGCGTTTTTTATTTGAATTTAAAAAAAAAACAACAGAGAACCGAATTTCATTTCAATTTGATTATTTAAATATTAAAATACTGAAAACGCTATTATTAGTAGCGTTTTCAGATTTGAATTTTTTTAAAAAACAGAGAATCCAAATTTTAAGTTTTTATTTATTTTTTAAAATTCGAAAATTGCTAGTAGAACTCGCGTTTTCTAGTTTAATTTTTTATTTAAAATTCACAAATCACTATTATTTTTAATTTTTGAATTTAAAAATTAAAAACGTAATAGAATTTTTTATTTTCTATTTATCTTAAAACGCTATTTGTATTAGCGTTTTCCTTTTTTTAATTTTTTAAATTAAAAAAATGTAATTTTATATATATATTTTTTAAAATTAGGAAATCACAAGGATTTTTAAATTTTTAATTTTTAAAATTAAAAAAGTCATATTATTTGCATTCTTAGGAAATAACTAGCATTTTTAAATTTTAAATTTTAAAAATTAAAAACGTGATATTATTAGTAATTTTTTATTTTTATTTATTGTAAACTGCTATTCGTATTAGCCTTTTAGTTTCTTATTTTGTTTAAATTTAGAAAACGTATTATTTTTTTTATATATTTTCTTTATTTAAAATTGGAAAATTAGTACGATTTTAAAATTTTTCTTCTTAAAAATTAAAAATGTCGTATTGTTAGTATTTTTTTATTTTTCTATTTATTGTAAAGAGCTATTAGTATTAGCATTTTTATTTTTTATTTTGTTTAAATTAAGAAAACATATTATTTTTTATATATTTTATTTATTTAAAATTGGAAAATTAGTAGCATTTGTAAATTTTTTTGAAAAGTAAAAACGTAATATTATTAGTATTTTTTTATTTTTCTATTTATTGTAAAATGGTATTCGTATCAGCGTTATTATTTTTTTAAAATTAAGAAAATGCATTATTTTTTTTTATATTTTGTTTATTCAAAATTGGGAAATCAACAACATTTTTAAAATTATTATTTTAAATTAGTTTTTTTTTATGGAAAAGGCTATTTGGAATAGCATTTTCATTTTTTATTTTTTTTAAATTAAAAACTTGCATTTTTAATTTTTATATTTAAATTTAAAGCGTCATATTATTAAATTTTTATTTATTTATTGGAAAACGCTATTGTAATTAGTGTTTTTATTTTTTTATTTTTTTAAAATTGAAAACGCTATTACTATTAGAGTTTTCAATGTTTTATTTTTTTTAAAAAGTGAGGATGCACACATAAAACGCTACCACAAGTGATGTTAACTGAGCTTTCACTTGTCATTTTTAAATAAAAATTCAAACTAGAAAACGCGAGGTCTACTAGCGGTTTTCGAATTTTAAAAAAATAAATAAAAACTTAAAATTTGGGTTCTTTTTTTTTTTTTTTAAAATGCAAATATGAAAACACTACTAATAATAGCATTTTCAGTATTTTAATATTTAAAAATTCAAATTGAAATGCAAGTTCGGTTCTCTATTTTTTTTTAAAATTCAAATAGAAAACACTATTAATAAAATTTATTGAAAATGCTAACGTGAAATGGAAACGCTAGTTTGACTAGCGTTTTCCATCGTTAACTACCTTATTTCGGTAATATGTTTCAAAACAATCCCATATTAGTAAATAGTTTCTAAAAGTGCCCTACTTTGGTCAATGAGCCGAGAAAAAGGTGAATGTAACCCTCACGTAAAGGTTCATTAGATTTAAAAGTCATGAATAATACAAATTATTATTTATGTCTTGCACTAAATTTCACTTAATTAATTTAAGAGTAAAGACGAAAGGCAAAGAATTTCTAGGAAATAATTGTTCTTTTCTTAAACCTTTCTTAAAAATTGAATAAAAATGTATGATTTTCTAAAACCAAGTTTATCTAGAGACGAAAAATTCATTTAAATAATCTTTACATTTCAAAAAAATAATCTTCAACTATCATTAAAGAAATACATTAGTGTAAAAAAGAAAGAGAGGAGAACCGTCCTCTTAATGCAGAAAATGAAGGAAAAAAATTAGCATATATACTCTATTTTCAGGTGTATAGGTTAAAAAAGAGAGAGAGAGAGAGATAAAAATGAAAAAAAAAATGTATGTGACAAATAATATTATGATGAGAAATAATAATAGAAAAAAGAGATAAAAAAGGGATAAAATTAGATAAAAGAAAATTTGGGCGTACAAATATAATAACTAAAAAAAAATATATGATGTCTTTAATAAGTACGGACTAAAATACTTGGTCAAAGGCTGCATGGTTGTATCCCAGCGCATGAAATACCAAGTCTCATAGTTACAAAATTCTATCAATCAATAACTCAACGCATCGCACGTCGAATTCGCCTTACCACGTGCTGCTTATCGAGTTCTCTTTAAAGAAATAACTTTTATAATAATAATAATAATAACGTAAAGAGTGACGAATTCATACGTAAACGAGCTGCATGCCTGCACGTAATTGTTCATTAACTATGTGCCATGCCAAACCCACACGTACTCTCTTGCTTAATGCTTCCATCCAATTTCTACAGTACCCCTCTCTGTCTATAAATTCTCCCATCCATCCTCTCCATTCTCCACATTCAACTTTTGTTACACTAGCAAAAACTTGCCCTAATGACCAATACCATGGCCACCCAATTCCTCATATTCTTCCTCCTTTTCGTCTCTGCCCTCACCTCCGTCACTGCCGATGAAGGCACAGGTTTCGTGGGCTCGCTGAATCGCAAATTCCTGGGCTTGAAAAACAAAGAAAAGCTCAGCCATTTCAGGTTCTATTGGCACGACATGGTGAGTGGAAGCAACGCCACCGCCATTCAAATCGTTCCCTCTGTCCCAAAATACAACGCGACCACTTCGTTTGGTTTGGTGAGAATCTTGGACAACGCCCTAACATTGGGGCCCAAGCTGAGCTCAAAAGTGGTGGGGAGGGCTGAAGGGCTCTACGCGTCCGCGTCGCAGACGCAGCTTAATCTGCTCATGGTTATGAACTTCGCATTAACGCAAGGGAAGTATAATGGTAGCACCATCACTATCGTGGGAAGGAACGGGGTTCACAACAAGGTTAGAGAGATGCCTGTGGTTGGAGGTAGTGGGCTTTTCCGGTTTGCTAGGGGATATGCTGAGGCTAAGAGTCATTCTTTTGATCCCAAGTCAGGGCATGCTACGGTTGAGTACAACGTTTATGTCTTTCATTATTTTTGAGAAATGTTAATAACATATTTTCTGACACACTTTTTTAAACATATTTTTTTATTAGTTGAAATTTTTTAAAAATTATAAAAATTTGTCAGTCTCACATTTTATTTAAAGATTTTTTCTCATGATTTTATAGTTTTCAATACAACTCAAACAATAATAGAGTGTGTGTTAAGAGAAATGTGTTAGAGAGCATTTTTAGCACTCTTCTTGATACTCTACGTTTAAGGGTTTAAATTGGGAGGGACAATGGTTGTAGTTATGGTTGCAGTGTGGTTACTATAAAGGTTCTTTAAATAGTTACTATGGCATTCGATTAAAATTAAAATATTACCTTGATGATATGTATAATAAAAGTCGGCATTTAATGTCAATGCTGATTAGTTTTACTTGGATGAATAAAATGTATTATAAAGGTTGACATTTAAAGTCAATGTTGATTGGTTTGATTAGTGAAATAAAAATCTATTTTTGATTAAATTAATAACAACACTAAAAGTATCTAGCGGTATGTTATATGACTATGGACTTTAATCTAAAATCTGATTATATGAGATATTTTTTTGGCTTTACTTTTACACTCTTGGATTTTCCTCTTCCGGAGGCATATATAGCAGCCTTTACTAGCGATGATGCTCGGCTTTTCGTGCTTTTGTCGTTAGGGTTTGACCTCGTACGTGAACCCACCCACCTTGTATTTATGAAAAAATTATTACATGATTCGAGTTCATCATGTGTCTATGATTAACTTTACGAGACATATATTAACTCTTTATTGTAAAATGAAAAATTTGGTTACGTATTACGTAAATATTGGTTGAGACCATAAACATGTGATAGTCTTAAAACATACAATAATTTTTCATCTTTGTAATGTTTTTGTGGTTGGTATGATGATTTTAGTAAGTATTTATGCGCTATTCTTCCCACAGTTTGGAATTGATTAAAGTAGGAAAATATTTCATTTACATCTAAAATATTACATCAAAATTGATGTTTCCACGTTTTCATAAAGGGTGCAAATATCCTTGAGGAAAGTTAATAAATGCGACTTAATATAATAACAAAGAAAGAAAGAGGCGTAGAAAAAAATGAAGTATATAAAAATTAGAGTAAATATTAATTATATTCTTCATACACGTTTGATTTTATTTTATTTTTGGTAGAGACTACAAGTATCTTTTATAGGAGGTAATCTTATTCAAGTTAGGTAGGGTTATTATAAGCGATAATACTTTTCTTTCAAATATTTAACTCAACTATATATTCAAAACTCAAATTTAAGATTATAGATTGATGAGCTAAAACAACCCTATTTTAGTTTATCTATGTGATCGATGATTTCATACATATTTGTTTGTTTGACAATAACGATAGAAAAGGTAATAAAATGAGAGTGGTTCTTTTTCAGAAGTAATGATCTAAGGTGAAAGAATAGGGCAATTATTCTTTTCATATGTTCAAATTGTTGGAGAATTAACCAAGTATATATCATGTTCTCATCAGTGTTTTCAATTTGTTTTTTGTGAACTTCCTTTTTTGGGTACATTGAGAATAAAATAAACAAAGAAAGCACTAAAGGACTAAAACAGAATCCCGTAACACACAATCGAGGACTTCCAAGGGGGGAACGACCCACGTATGACCTAAAAACTCCTCCGTTGTCCCCATCACAGCCAAATTATGCGCAACAGAATTAGCATCCTGAGAAACATGAACGAGAGCCACATGCCAACATCGAAGCATGATGGAACGTATATCTCGCAAGTGACTAGCATACACATGCAAATGATTTCCTCCTCCCGCCACAAGGATATAGTATTAACTAGATGAAGACAATCACTCTCACAAATAAGTGATGTATATCCCAAACTCCACGCTTTGCAAAGACCCCCCATTAAGGCAAGAACTTCTGCTAGTAAAGCATCACCTAGGCCTGCAGAGGAAGAGAATCCAAACATCCAATTACCAGTGGAGGCCTGAACAACACTGCCAATGCCCATCGTATTTTCATATGGCAACCAACTACCATTAATATTAAGCTTAAGGAAATCACGCACAGGCAGAGACCAAAGATTAGATGCAATATGAGATGAGAACATAGGATTATTCACACCAAATCTGGCAAACTCCACCTTAGAAATATGGATCATGCAACACACATAGTGAACACTCCAGGAATCATTCAAAAAAAAATCATATTATTCCGCCACTTCCAAACCCACCAAAGAGCAACCAAAGTAAGACGAATTGAAGCATGAGATAGCAACCTGTAATCCAGATGCAGGCATTAGAGCAATGGAAGAACTGAGTTACATTAAACCCCATTCTAAGCCAAATCTCTTTGGAATGAGGACAATCCCGAAGCACATGGAGGACATCCGTACAAGAAGAAGAACATCAGCTACAAGCACCAGTCTGCGCTAAATGACATTGGTACCTCTTACTGTTTGTAGGTACGGCCATGTTCAGAACTTGCCAAAGAAATAAACCAACTTTTTGTGGGGCTGGAGCACGCCAAACTTTCTTCCATATTGGATGAGCTACTGGAGAACAATTTAGCAGCCAATTATAAGCAAAAGAGGCTGTATAAATATTAGTGGGATTAGGCAACCAAACAAGCACGTTGGCGCTTGCAGGTTGAGAAGGAATGCTTATAGAAAGAATGAGATTAGCAATATGAGGAGGCAAAGATGTATATAACCGAGAAATATCCCAAGCTTCGTGATGCCACAAGTCACAAACCTTAAGGCTTTAAGATTTGCACCCAAGGCTTATCAAAATAGTGCAATAAATCCCAAATAAGCTTTCCTAATAAAGAAACATTAACTGCTCTTGAATCCTGTATGCCAAGCCCATTGAAATTCTTAGGCTTAGTTACAATACTCCAACTCACCAAATGCCAACCGTGAGAAGAATTATTTGTAGATCAAAGTGTAGCCTGGCACAACTAATCAATCTTCATACAAATTCCAGTAGGAAACCAAAATGCTTGTAGTGAATAAATAGGAATAGACGCCAACACCGACTTAACGTTTTCAAAGTAATGTGATATATATTACACCACCTTTAAATAATCTTCACAATAAATGTGGTCTTTTTTTTTTTAATTGTTTGAGGAAACTACATCATGGGTAACAAGGTGCTCCACTTAATATGGAACTTCCTCCATTTAGAACTTCTCATGAAAATTAAAAGCTAGCTTTGCAAGAGAGTAGGCAACTCTATTGCCATATCTGTAGGGACGAATTCACATTGTGAATTGGGGGGCCTCCCCCCCACCTCTTGCAATTTCATATTATTTCATATTAGAATAATTATTAAGGTCTTCTAATTTTTTATTTTAAAAATTTTAATATGCATAATATTTAAATATTAGGATAATTATTTTTATTTGGGGAGTGTTATTCATTTTTTTTCTATTTCTTGACAAAATATTTTATTCTTCTTTTATGGTATTCGTTGTGAAGATAAATGACATTGTCATTTTTTCTTTCTTTAACAAATATTATATTTTTTTAGTCTTTTTTGTGAAAATAATTGTATTTTCCCTCTTTTTAAACAAATTATCTGAGTATCATTCATTTTCTTTTTTTAATAATATTTTCTTTTATAATCTATTATTGCTATTTTTAAGGTTATAAATAATTATATTTGCAATCAAATAATTTAATTAGTCTTCCCTTTATATTGATTTGATTATAAATGATTTGAAAATTAAAGATTATTTATTATTAATGTTTACTAATAGGACAAATTTACAAACACTATATAAAGAATTGGCAGCTTAAACTTTGAGACATCAACAAATATTCTCTTTTCCTATCACTATTCTTTGTATATTTTCTTTGTTTTTTTCCTCTCATATTTGTATTTCAAGCTAGCTATGGTTACCATTGCCAGCTTGCAAAGGGATATTAGAGTATATGTTAATTAGTTAGTTTGTTGAGAAGATAGTTACATATGGTTAGTTCAATAAGAATATAAATAGGAGCATTTGTAATCTATTTTCATTATCTTTTATCAATTCAATATATTACCTTCTAAGTATGCTCTCTACTTGGCTTATGCCTATGATCTATATCCCTCTCATCCTTTGATTATTAACAGTTTGTAATTGGATGACAGTGTAAAACTATTTTATACTATCACCACATAGTCCATTTTCTCTTTATTAATTTTATTTTATATTTTTGGGTTTTTTTTTAGTGCAGATCCTCTAAGTAAAATGGTAAAGTATTTGGTAAAGTAATAACATTATTGGTCCACATAACACTTAAATTATAAAACCTACCACACATGATCCATTCTTTGTATACACACATATGTTTCCATTTCATTTAAAAAAACATCTCTAGAGTTCATCACAATTCTTATAATATATATTCATATTTATATTTTAAAAATGAAATAAATTATTTATATTCTCTCTTTCTATGACTACATATAGCCATATTATTCTTATTTTATAACATGTATTTTATAAACTTTTATATCAAATGAATGTTTTTCTATAATTAGTTATCTCATTATAAAAAATATTTAACTTTTAATTGTTTTAATTAATATTTAAGTTTATTCAAACAACGTTAATTATAATAAAATATTTATAAATCCAAGCACTACCTACTCTAAGGATGTTTTGTACTTCCTTTCTTTCCAGAATAATAGGTTTAAGAATTTTGAGTCTTTTGTCTCAATATTTTAATAATTTAAGACTGAGTAATGGAACTCTTTCACTATTATTTTTTATTTGTGATAATAATGATAACTTTCGTAGATTTTTATGATTGATTTGAAATTTGACTATTTTGTTTATTTCTTTTTCAAAAATTTTCTTAATTTTTATGATTTTTTTATGAAATTTAGAAAAAAAAGTATCAACCCAAATAACCAATACAAATCAATCCAAATTAATTTAAATTAATTTGATTGAGATTGACTCCTGAAAGGTACATAAGTTACTCAATTTAAATGCATATTTCGTTCAACTTGAACTAACTTAGCGAACTGACCCTTTGGTAAGCTTTCCATCAAACAATTTAAATCCTTTAGGCCCTCCAAAACAATTTATGTTATAAATATGTAATAGTTTAATAATTTAATCTGTCAACCAACTTTTATAATTTAATGAATGATAACTGAATGTGATGTCTTACCTTCATTTAAGTTTTTTTCTCCTTATTAAATTACTCCATTTTCTTTTTTTTGAGGGTAATTACTCCATTTTCTTACCCGACATTTTACCCAATATTCATTAATTTTATCCAACCACATCATACAATAGAAAGCCCTGCATAATTATCCAGCAGCTGTATACATGAAATTTAAACCTGCATGATTATCTAACAGCTGCATACATGAAATTTGAACCTGCATGATTATCCATTAGCTGTATACATGAAATTTGCATCTATATCTCTGCCCCTTCTGTCCAAGACAATTTGATCCAACTAATTTCCTTTCACATAGTCCACTCTACAATGTTAGCAGCACATCCTGCAATCTCCATGTTGATCTGACATTATTGTAGACACCAAGTATTTTTAGTGTCCTCTACTTTCCATGCTACAATCCCTTCAAACATTCCATGGGATTCATAGACCATCCAATGAAAGAGAAGGAAAAACTCTTCATCCTATTGGACATCCATAACCACGATCTATATTTAGTTAACCCAAGCACACATTCAGAATTGGGAACTTCCTGTTTAAAATTAGTTGACTTCCTGTTTAAATTTAGTTAGTTACTCCGTACTCATATTGTAATCCAGATGTTCGTATTGACTTGGGAGGAAATAATAAATAAATGGCAGCAATTATATGGCAATGAAGAATTAAGCATGAGGCACGCCTGGTCAACGCCATGGCTTCAGATAAGGTTTTGCCCTGGTTCGCCTAACTGTGACCTCGATCAGAGGAAAAGGGGCTCATTGACTAAAGTAGGACACTTTTAAAAACTATTTATCAGTATGAGATTGTTTTTAAGTAATCTCTCCCCATAGGTTGACCACGGAAAGACCAAGGGTGTGTTTGGTGAGAAAGAAAGAAATAAGTAAAAATAGAGTGGATAAAAATAAAGAAAAGAGAAATAAATGAATAGAAATAGATGAGAAATAGAGTGAAAATAGAGGTGTTTGGTTTAAGAGAAATAGATAAAAATAGGAAAAAGAAATAAAAAAATAAATTCAAATTTTAAATTAAATAATCGATTAAGAAAATTAGATAATCGACTATCAGATTTAATATTCATCTATTTAGAAAAAGCATTAGTTGATTATCAATAGAAAAGCATTGAATAGTCGACTCTCTATAAATATAATAACAGAGACTGAATTTTGTAGGCCATTGATGGAAACTAGAACTTTATAATAGCTGTTAAAAATTAATAGAATTAATTTTATTTAATGATGAATTAAATTGTTCACATTAATGATATTTATTACATAGGTATTAATGTAACACTTAATTTTCATGTAGTTTTATAATATAAAATAAATATTTTATTTAAATAGTATTAAATATTGTATTTATTAAATATAATATATTTATTAAATTTAATAATGAAAATATAATTTATTAAATGTGTGACTTTTCATCAAAATCTATATATATTAATCCAAAAGATGATAAAAAAGTTAGCTATTTAAATAATATAATAATAAGATTAAATATTATATTAATACTTATGCTCAATTATTATTTTAAATAGTTTCTTTAAAATATATTTCAAAAAGTTTTCTTAAAACATAATAATAACATAAATATTATAATATCACAAAAAGTTAGATATATATTTAAAAACTAATGGTTTTATAAATATGTAGTTAAATTTAAAATAATTCATAATATTTTATTTTAATTAATAATTAATTATATAAATTAAAAAATAAATTATTAACTATATACATAAGTCTAGATTTTATAGATAAATGTTAGAGATATAAATATTGTAATAATAACATTAAATATTATAATATAAAAAATTTAGATATTTTGTATACCTAATGACCTAATTATATATATATGTACTTAATAAATATCCTTATATTTTTTTATTTTAGTTATTAAAATATATTTCACGAACAATAATAATTAAATTAATAATTTTATAAATATGTAGTTAAATTCTAATAATTATATATCTATGAAAAATAGACTTGAACTAATGTGAGCCGTTGATGGATACTTGAAAAATAGCCATTAATTGAATCTAATTAAATTTAAATTATCTAATTATATTTAATGAATTTAATTATAATAAATTAGTATTTAATGATATTAAAATAAAGAATGAAACAATTTTTAAATTTAATACTATTTATAGCTATTAATTAAAATTAATATTATATCATCATTTTTGACTTTTGGCAATTAAACTGATAGATTACATTCTCTATATAAGTTCGAGCAAAATGTTGGGAGAGTAACCATTTTGGTCCCTCTTATTCAGATTTTGGTGATTTTTGATTTATTTTTCTATTTCAATGATTTACTTATCGCTATATCTTATTTAAGCCTGACCAGTAAATATTTTTGATTATATCATTGCACAACTTTATTCTATGGATCAACCCTATTTTTTTTTTAACAATTTAAAGTGATTTTCTTTGTATTGATTCTTTAGTCTTATGGTAAATATATTCTTTTATGCTAATTTTTATATTGTTTACTTGAGAGTAATTATATGTATGTTATTATAGGGAGAAATATTGTTCATAAGTTCAAGACAAGTTTGTAAAATGGAAAAGTATGCATGATTAAAAATTTTGTGATGCTAAAGGATAATGAAAAATTTAGGTAAAATGTATATAAAAAATTCTAATTCACTTATAATAAATATGAAATATAACTTTTGTTTTTGTTACAATTTTTTTTCATGTTGCAATCGAATGAAGAATCATGTGATAAAAAAACAAAATGACTTTTTTAAGTTCTAAATGTATAAGAAAAAAGATTATTTTTATAGCAACTTTTTTTAATGTTTGTTCGATTAATTGTTAATGATAAATATGGTTATGTTTGTGCAAACAAATATATGTCTAGTTAGTAAATTTTTTACATAATCAAACGCAAATACTATTAACACTAATCATAAATTTAATTTGAATAAAATTGAAAAAATAATTGAATCAATTTTATATGTCAACTAAAAAATAAAGGAAACATAATTTAGCAATAGCATCGACGATAATTGATAAACAGCCTACCAATTTTGACTTTTGCAATACTCTAATTTGATACAATGTTAATTTTTTTTTTGAAAATTTTCATTGAATATGAAGTTGAATTTTGCAGTATGAGACTTTTGCAAAATTGTATTAAATTGAATTAATAATTGTATTAAATATTTGTTAAATCGGAATTGAATTTTGATGTTAATCTATACAAGGACTTCATAAAAGTTATTTCACAGTTTAGTGTGAATAAAAATACCAAAACATTAAATTAATTAAAAATTTTAAATATTTATAAATAAATTGAAATGATAAAAAATATGAAAAAATAAATATTACGCAAAATGAATTAATATTTACCAATAAAGAAATCATAAGAACTATTTACAAAACAAATAACGATCAATAGTTAATATTAAAATACATAATAATGAAATATATCTTAGTTATTATTGTTCATAAAACATATATTAAAGTAATAAAATTAAAAAAGTAAAATAAACTTATGAAAAATTAATGTAGTTTTAATTATTATTAATGTGGTATTTTTGTAAATAAATAATTAATTTTTCTCTTGTATTATTAAGTATTGTTTGTATTTATTAATTCTAATACATAATTAATTTTATGTTTTTTTTTGAATAAAAATTATATTTCTATTATAAGAATAAAATATCATTATTGTATGTATCACTATCAATTTATATATTATTTTATATGTATTTTTTCAGATTATCTTTTATTTTTACAATAAATATAGTTAAATTTTTTTAATTATAAAAATAAAAAATATATGTTAATATAATATCGACAATAATAAAAATAAAAACTCAATTTATATATTTTTGAAGTTTACTTTAATAATAATTAAATTGCTTACTTTAATGATAATTATTACACAATTTTGATGATTGAAAGCTAATAATAATATAATAATAATAAATAATAATCATAAATAGAGTCCTTTAAAATGCATAAGGGTCAATAATATTATACTTTTTATTCTTATAAATTCAAACATTAATACTAATAGTAATAGTAGTGCATTAAATTGATTAATTAAATAGTATATAATCTACACACTAATTAAATTTAATATAAAAATAATATACAAATAAAACAACAATAAGAACAACAACAATAATAAAATAGTTTTTTTCATAACGGTCAATTATAAGACATAATGATTTATAATTCTTATAAATTTAGACGTTAAAGCCATTACATATCATAAATGTAAAGCAGTTGTAGAGTATACAATAATAGTATAGTATTTTTTATTAATAATGTTGTCTTTTTGAATTCACTTAGACTTAGAAATAATAATTCTTATAGATAAATAATCTTTATAGATAAATAATAGTGTGTAATAATATTAAAAAATTAGTAATACATGTAAATAATAATTCTTATAGATAAATAATCCTTATAACAGTTAAATTATCATATATAAAGTATGAAACATATAATAATCCTTATAATAGTCAAAATTATCATATATAAAGTATGAAACATATAATAATCCTTATAGATAAATAACTTTAAAAAGTAACAAGTACTGAAATTAAATCAAAGAACAAATAATAATAATAATAATATAAAATTTTCATTGCATTAATCAGGAGCGTTCAAGTTATGTTGCAATGTGGTTATCCAACTCAACTTCGACAATATCACATAAATATAATTAATATCTTCAAAATGATTAAAAATCATAATTTTAAATAATTAACAACTGTATCTATTTAATGAAAATCACACTATTTCAACAAATTCAAATAAATTTTTAATTTTTACAACATTTAAAAATTATTATTATAACCACATAAAAATCAATTACATGTTAATATAATATCCATAATAACAAAAATGAACACTCAAATTTAGATAATTATATATTATACATTCATATTTATTATATTTGCATTCTTTTTGAATTATACATTTCATATAAGTATTGCATCACTATTATTACTTGGAGAAAGAATAAATCATAGTAAATTTCAATAGACTTAATATTTTTGAAGATAAGAATTGCTCAATTAAAAATATGATTAATCATCTTCCTCAATTTTAATATAATTATATTTATTATAATACTAAATATACTAAAAAACAATACTTTTATTTATGTACATGTATTTTAAAAAAAATACTAAATACAAATATAAAAAATATATAATTTACACAAATCTATGCAAGGCACGTGTTTAAGGAAAAAACTTAGATACAGTACTTTAAGTATTGTTAGTGTTGTTTTCCAATCAAAATTAAATATTTACCTCGGTAATGTGTATGCATTAAATTATTTTATAAATTACCAAGGTGAATCTCAAATTCTAATTAGAGAACAACACCAATAATATCTATGCTACTGTATCTAAGTTTTGTCCCGGGTTTAAAATCTAGTTTAAATTAAATAGTTGACTATCAATGGTTCGATCTGCATTTCTTCGTCATTTCACATTTGTTTTGTGCGGAAACATATTTTGGTGGAACCCATCATCTTTTATTTTCTCACATCTCTATTTTCACTCTACCAAACATCTCAAATTATTTCTTACCTACCCATTTTCACTCTTCCAAACAGAGGGCAAGTATGTAGTTACATTCAAATCAGATGCAAAAATTGGTCGTCGAGCCTGAGGGTTTGCGTCTACCAAATTCACCGTGTTTACGAGACTACCAAATTCTGGTGGTAGGCTCCTAAAAGTCCAGCCATCTTATCAAATTGAATTTGGTGTTTGCGAGAGACAGACGCAAAATTGGCCGTCTACCAATTTGGGTCGTTCAATATGAACTTTTTCCTTTATACTTGTGTCTTTTAAAAGATGTACGTTTCTAATTTTTAATTTTAAATAAAAATTTTTACATAAAAATAAATATAATATCCTATTTGACACTTATTTTAATCCTTATAATCCATCTAAGATAGCTATATGTCATGTGTCAATGGTGATGTGGCTCACCGTTAACCACGTCAAGAGTTAACGGTCTTTACTAATTGGTGGGGACTAAAATTGCTTACGGTAAAAAAAATAAAGGACTAAAACAACGAGAAAAAATTTAGAGGGATTAAAAACAAAAACTCATGTAAAATAAAGGACTAAAAATTTATTTAAATCTAAAAAAAAATCATTTCTCTAAAACAAAGTTTATCTAGAGAGGAAAAATTCATTTTAATAATATTTTCATTTAGAAAAAAAAAGAAATTCCATCAAAGAAATACCTTAGTGCAAAATGAGATTAAATTACTAAGCAAGTCCTTGAACTATTTGAGAATTTTTAAATAGGTCTATAACCTAAACTTTTTTTTTTTTTTAATTTGGGTCCTTGATCATGTATTTTTTTTTTCAATTGAGTTTTTAAGGTTTTTAAAATTGCCATAAATTATCATTTTCTAATAGTTTTAAGCTGTTAAAAATTAACTTTAGAGATTTACTTTTTAGTTTAGAGACCCAATTTAATTTTTTTGTTAGTTTAAAGACCTATTTAAAAATTTATAAATAGTTTAGAGACCTATCTAATAATTTAACCTAAAAATGAAAGAGAGGAGAACCGTCCTCTTAATGCAGAAAAATGAAAAAAAAAATAGAAAATAGGATGAAAATGAAATAGAGGAAAATTAAGTGTACGAATATAATAAGTTAAAAGAAAAGAAAAAAAAAAAAACTACATATGATAATGTCTTCACTCTTCAATCAGTAAGGACTCAAGTACTTGGCCAAGGCTGCATTGGTATATGTCAGTGCATGAAATACCAGGTCATAGTTACAGAGTTCTATCAATCAATAACTAACTATACACATCGCATATTGAATTCACCTTACCATGTGCTGCTTATTGAGTTCTCTTTAAAGAAATAACTTTTATAATAATAATAACGTAAAGAGTGGCAAATTCGTATACGAACTGCATGCCTATGCGTAATTGTTAACAATGTGCCATGCCAAACCCGCACGGACTCACTTGCTTAATGCTTCCCAACTCTAATTTCCCCATATCCCCTTCCTGTCTTTAAATTCTCCCATCCATTCTCTCCACTCTCCACATTCAACTTTTGTTAGACTAGCAAAAACCTTGCCCTAATCACCAAAACCATGGCTACCCAATTCTCATATTCCTTCTTTCCATCATTGCCCTCACCTTCGTCATTGCCGAAGAAGGCACAGGTTTCGTGGGCTCACTGAACCATAAATTCTTGGGCTTGAAAAACAACGAAAAACTCAGCCATTTCAGGTTCTATTGGCATGACATGGTGGGTGGAAGCAACGCCACCGCCATTCAAATAGTTCCCTCAGTCCCAAAATACAACACGACCACTTCGTTTGGTTTGGTGAGAATCTTGGACAACGCCCTGACACTGGGGCCCAAGCTGAGCTCGAAAGTGGTGGGGAGGGCTGAAGGGCTCTACGCGTCCGCATCGCAGGTGCAGCTTAATCTGCTCATGGTTATGAACTTCGCGTTAACGCAAGGGAAGTATAATGGTAGCACCATCACTATCGTGGGAAGGAACGGTGTTCACAACAAGGATAGAGAGATGCCTGTGGTTGGAGGTAGTGGGCTTTTTCGGTTTGCTAGGGGATATGCTGAGGCTAAGACTCATTCCTTTGATCCCAAGTCAGGGCATGCTACGGTTGAGTACAATGTTTACGTCTTTCTTGAACACTACAAAAGTTTATGGGTCTCGCATCTTATTTAATAACTCTCTCTTATAATTTGGTAGTTTCCAATAGATTTCAACCGATAATAAATATGTGTTAGGAATAGTATGTTAGAGAGTGTTCCCAACACTCCTCTTGATGCTTTAGGTTGTGGTTAAGGGTTTAAATTGGGAGGGACAATGGTTGTGGTTATGGTTGCAATGGGGTTGCTAAAAAGGGTTCTTTAATTAGTTAGTATGTAATTCAATTAAAATTAAAGTATTACCTTCATGATATGTATAATAAAGGTCGGCATTTAATATCAATGTTGATTAGTTTTACTTTGATAAATAAAATGTATTATAAAGGTTGACATTTAAAGTCAATGTTGATTGATGAATTTTTTTGTCGGTTCCCGTGTTGATTAGTGAAATAAAATTATAGTTTTAATTAAATTAATAACAATACTAAAAATTATCTAGCGGTATGTTATATGGCTGTGGACTTTAATATATAAAACCTGATTAATTATATGAGATACTTTTTGGTTTTACTGTTTCACTTTTGGATTCTTAGTTTCCTCTTCCGGAGGCATATATAGCAGCCCTCACTTGTGGTGATGCTCAGCTTTGAGTGCTTTTGCCGTTAGGGTTTGACCTCGTACGTGAACCCATCCACCGTGAATTTGTGAAAAAATTATTACATGATTCGAGTCTATCACGTGTCCATCATTAACTTTACATGACATATAGCCGAGTGTTATATTAATTGTTTGTTGTAAAATGAAAAATTTGGTTATGTATTACATAAATATTAGTTGAAACTATAGATACGTGATGGTTTTAGAATGTACAATAATTTTCCCTATTTGTAATGTTTTGTTGTTGGTATGATAATTTTAGTAAGTATTTTTATGCGTTATTCTTCCCACAGTTTGCAATTGATTGAAGTAGGAAAACATTTCATTGACATCTAAAATATTACATCAAAATTGATGTTTTCACGTTTCAATAAATGGTGCAAGTATCCTTGAGGAAAGTTAATATACGCGACTTAATATAATAACAAAGAAAGAAAGAGGCTTAAAAAAATGAAGTATAGAAAATCAGAGTAAATATTAATTATATTCCTTCATATACGTTTGTTTTTTGGTAGAGATTATAGGTATCTTTTACGAGAGGTAATCCTGTTTGAACTAGGTAAAACTACTGTAAGCGTAAAAAGTTCTTCCTCCAAGTATTTAACTCAAGACTCGAATTTGAGACCACTGTTTAAGCCAAAACAACTCCGTGTCAGTTAGGGATGACAAAAAATCCGCACCTGTAGATAAAATCCGCCATAGATAGAAAACGGGTAGTTTAAATAAGCACCGGTGGATAGTTTAAACGGGTATACTCACTACCTGTTTATTAATAGGGCGAATATGAGTATCATGGTACTTGTACTTGCGGATACCCACTACTTGCCATTGTATATTTACTTAAATACCCTTATATATTAATATAGATAAAATTACATAAAATTTGTTCTAATTCAAAACGATTGTTCATTATAGGAGAAGTCTTATACAATTATATTATAAGCGAAAAGAATGTAAATTTGTGGTTCTTTAAACTATTTTTTTAGAAAAATTGTTAGAATATTTAAAATTTATGTTTAAAGTGATTATTTAAACAACAATTCTTTAGTTTATAAATTTAATATGATATTTGCAGCACCTTATGGTTGTTTATAACACACAAAATAAATTTTTTTATTTTTTATTTTTTATTTTTTATTTTTTAGGAAGTATCCCTGGATATCCACGGATACTTGTGAATATTTTTAATATCTGCGGTATCCACTTAACGGGTACCTGCATGAGTTAGGGGGCGGGCATAGGGCGGATTTTTATTCAGTGGGGCAAATAGCGAGTAGCTACTACCGTACCCACCCCGCCCCGTTGACATCTTTAGTGTCAGTTGATTCACATGCTCAATGGTTTCATACACATTTGTTTGTTTCACAATAAAGAGAAAGAAAGGTAATAAGAGATGAATTATATTTTAGGTAATAACATTGTTATTAAAATGATGTGAGTTGAAAGGATAGGACAGTTATTCTTTTCATATGTTCAATTTGTTGGACAATTAACCAGTATATATCATGTTCTCATCATTGTTTTCAAAAAAAAATAAAATTTATGAACTATTTCAAAATAAATGTGATATACACCACCTTTAAATATTTCTCAATAAATGCGGACTTTCTTTCTTTCTTTTTTTATTTTTTAGGATGGAATGCTGGATGTATTATTGCAAATAATTGTTTGAGGAAATTACATCATGGGTAACAAGGTGCTCCACTTAATATGAAACTTCCTCCATCCAGCACCTTTCATGAAAATTAAAAGCTAACTTAGCAAGAGTGAGCAACTCTATTACCATACATGTGTGAAAAATAAATCACAAAAATCAAAAGAATTCCCAACACAAAGCAATAATCTAGTATAGTCCTTTCACATAGCTTTTACTCTTGCTTATTTTGTCCTTTCCAATGCTGAAAGAGCTAGTAGCAATCTGTCTCAAACTTCACTTTCACCAGGCATAACTGTCTTGCAAATTGAAGAGACCACCTAAAGCACATTGTTTTTGCTGTCATTGGGTCCATCCAATGATGCACTAAAATATGCTTAAGGGCAAATGTACCCTTATTGCAGTAGTAATAAAAGGACGTGAGTCCTGATATTGAAGCCAAAAGACTAAGTGGCGATTACAAGTTTCTAGAGATTCTATATTGTTTAAGTGATATGAAATAGATAGTGAATTAATTTAATAATGATAAATGTGCAACAGAAATTGCAAAACAAGCAGTGGCAAATGGAGAAAAATTTAGAGAAAAATAAGCTTAGGGTTATGATTTCCTTTGTGTTCTTAAACTCCTTCATATTTAATTCTAACTAAACCTCATAATATTCATCAATTATCAATGTTTCCCTACTAATTTTATTGTCAATTATTGATCATGAATTGCAATAGTCCTTTTTAAGTTAATTTCTCATTGTTCATATGAAAGATTAAAACTCTAGGAAGGCATGAAGAACAAAGGGGAGGATCAATTAATTAGTTAATCCAATTGAAGAATAGGAATGAAGGTTGATCATGCAACAAAGCCCAATTTGATTACCCTACACGTTTACCAATTAATTGCAGTATGACTGTCGTTCAATTAATCGATTCAGAGCAAGGGATGATCAATTCCAAATAAGAGATAAAAATAATGGAGCAATCTAATTGACTGAATAAAACATGAATTTAATTAAAATTAAACATTCAGGGGTTCCAAACACAAAGTACACCACAACCCTAATAAGAAGTTTAACTACTCATGGTAAAAAGAGAAACCATAATTCTAGAGAAATACATCAAGAAAAGAAAAAGAAAAAGAAAAAGAAAAGAAGAAATCTTTTACATGAAAAGGGATTTCTCTGGTCTCTAACTATGAATATCCTATTGCCCCTAAGAATCTTTCTCCAAAAACTAAGACAAAAGGAAAGATGAAAAGATAAAGATAGAATAGAGATAAGATAAAAAAGTTTGGCCTCCTCCTTTCTATTTGTAGCCAAATTTTAGAATTGAGGTGGAGTAGGGAGCTCAACTCGGTCAGTTATCCGCATAACCCAGGCCCATTAAGAGTAAAAACAAATTAAAATTCGAACTTTAGATCCATCCGACGAAGTTAGATAGCCACTATGCAGCTTTTTTTGAAAACTAGGCACCATGTTGGAGCCGGGTGTGCAGGCCTACCTGGTAGCCTACACAACCCGCCAAGCAAAGTGTGACTCACCTTCTTGGCCTGCCGAGCGGCCTCTCTTGGACCGCCGGGTGGGTATGACTTTTCACGTTGTGCTTCTATGTTCCTTTTTGACCTGTTCTTGTGTTTGTAGGTTTCTTTTCCGGTCCTTAATTACTTCAATTTTTATTTTTTTTAAGTCCTCTTGACTAGCATAACACTCTTTTGAGTCTGCAGACTGCATTTTCATTCTTTACTCATTTAATTACCCTTCACAAAATTCAGCAAAGTCAAAGCAGTTTACGCAATTTTTTAAATAGAAGTTTAGAAACACACATCACATGAAAATCCTTTAGTAATGATTTATTTTTTCACAAATTCTTATGACTAATACAAAAGTCATGTGAAATATTCTATAAATCTATATAAATGTAGATTTATCAACCAGCTTTCGATCAAAAAGTGTAGTAACTGTTATCACTTTTCCATCATAGTCACACGCCCGAGCACCAAAATCCAATTCCCTTATTTTTGACA